>JAEIFN010000040.1:14800000-16220000 GCA_018903675.1 Zaprionus capensis
ATATGATTTATCAAAATTTATACTGTATATATCGAAATTTATATGATATATATGGAAAATTATATGAAATATATCAAAATTTATATTATATGTATTGCTATTTATATGATATATATCAATATTATTTAGATATTTTAAAATATATCGATATTTCATGGATTTATTCTTGAAATTTGCCGTATTTATTGGCAATCATATGTTGGTTTAGTTTATGTATTTCTCAATATATAAAAGAAATATTCTTTAAATTTACCATACTTTCGTTTCCTTTTGCAGACCTGCAGAAATCACATAAAATCCGCACTACCAGAGAACCATTACAAGGCCGTTTGTCGTGCCCTTGTAACAGAAACAATCGAGCTGCGCATATTTCTGCAGCAAGTCCTCAACAAAGGTGAGTTCATATGACCCAAAACCCCCACTCCCACTCGTACACCCCATATGCTAATGAAAACCCCGTTGCATACGCTTTACAGAAGGTGCCGAAAAATTTATGAAGGCTTCATCTCAATCATCTCAAACGACGCAACAAGAACTGGCGAAGCTGGGCTTCAACGACTGGGTAAGTCAGCATTACAATGCAATGACAGAGCTCTGCTACTACTATATCATCTATAAGCAATGCCAATAGTAGTAGATACTGCGTGTCTGTGGGTTATGCAACTTTACTTGAGAAAAACCGCTAATGGTCTTTAAAGTGGGGCTACAGCAGCAGACACGACTTTCCGACTCGTTTGGGCTGTTATATTTTTTTGGCGCACCTCCGCCAATCCAATCCACCATCATCATTAACATTATCGCAGAGATCACGCGCAAATGTTACAGATATTGAGAGGGTGTTGCTGTGGGGGGACGGGGCGAGTAAGGCCTTCCGTTTCGAACATCAACTGGGCCAAAGAGAGAGAGAAAAAAAGTGAAACATTTCACAAAATTCACTTTTAATTTTAATCATCATCATCCTAATGAGTTTTCTGTGGGCCTCTTGTGCGATACTTTTAATGTGCGACACATTAGCTGCGAAATATTTGCTTCGATTCGTAGTATTCATGTTTGCTGCTGTTGACCTCCAGAGTGATATATGTGGAGGTCATTCAGCAGGGAATTCGCTTGCGGTTGGAAGTCCGAATTCATTGAGACAAACACGCAAATTGGCCGAGCACGCAATGTGAAATTTGACATACACAAAGAGAAATATCAGGGAAATACTAAAGTTATTTGGAGCACACTATCGTACAGTATAGAATATTATAAATGCAAGTTGCTTTAAGATAAAGTCAAGTAACATTTCATATGAAATCAAGTATAGTAAAGTAACATTTCATATTTATAATAAAGAACTTAGTCAGTTCCATCTCATTTCCATATCAAAACCATCTTACAGTGTATGCCCTAATCCAATTCCAATGTGTTTCCATGTCCTTACTTCCTTGCAGTGTATACATTTTCCTTGGCCCAACCTTGAACACACCCTTGCAAATTAGCCTTGAGCACACACCCAACACACACACACACACACACAGAAATTTTTGCACATTGATAAAGAAAAACCGCAGAAATAATATAGCAGTTTTGCGTGCTATAAAGCGAGTATCATATATCTTATTTTATAGTATACCATATGTATAATACATATATCAGAACTCAAACCTCTATCGTCACCATATTCGTAATTAAATAAACAAAATTAGCATAGGGCTGATAAGAAAGCAGACAGAAAAGAAGGCGCAGCTGCGATTGATGTTGCTCTTCACTGTCTATATATAAAGAAAGCAATATATATCTTACCTGCATGGTGCTATATTTGTATATTTTACAGCAACTCAGTCTGACGAAATGTAATTTCTAACAATTGTTGTGTCGTTGCTTGATTAAAAACTCGTCAGTTATCAGTCATGACTGGCTTGATAAGATTCCGTTTTCTTTTTTCCACCTGTCTATTGTTTATATATGTCAATTCTTGTGCTTCTCTGCTGCTGCTTCTTCTTCATCTATTCGTTTTTCCAGTTGTGTGCTAGAAGCGGTTTCTAGTCAGCGTTTATCAGGTGCTTCTTGGAAGCCAAACAGCCTTCAGAATGTCACACAACGTTACTTTTTTCTTTTTGTCTAACCTCCCTCGGGACCGGAACGAGAACCCACGCTATATATATGCAGAATTGAAGAAACGGTTTCGGATCTGCATTTCTTTCTCGATTGTTGCTCCGATTTTTGGATGGAGCTTTACGCTGGAATTGCTCACATTCTTTTGTGTTTCTTCAATGTGAATTTTTGTTCTGTTTGCTTTTTATTTCTTCATGCTTGAGAGAGAAAGAAGACGAGGGAACGGAAAGGGGGCATAACTCTACTCAGCTCAGTTCTAGTTAGTTGGCATTGTTGATGAAGTTTGTTTTTTGTAGGGGAGTACGTGCTTTGCGGGACTGGAATGCTTGGCAAACCTCGGAGTTCTGAGTGTGTAGCTAATTTGATTAATTTTTGGGCTTCTGTTTGAAACTTTTTCATTTTGATAACAGTATGAGCTGATCTAGGTTGAAATTAAGAACAGAAAGAAGCTTTTGTGAGAGTTAAAATTGAGTTAACTGTAGATGGAAGTGTTGCTTCACTGTGGCAACAACTTTAGCTTGAAGCGAGATTAATTGTCTTATGATAAAAGCATTAAGAAGCTTCTTTGAAATGGATATGGAATTTATGTGCAGAGATCGATTATCAGCTGCAGTAGAAAGGTTTCAAGTTGCTTTAATCGTTTGTTAAATGAGCCACAAAGCACATTGGAGCTTCTGCTTAGATTAACCAATCATCAACATCAGCTGACAATGGTTGGCACTTATTAAAATGCTAACTTTACTGATAAATTTATCTATTACCCACATAAAAATCTAAAAGCTTAGTTGAATGAGCTTATAATGTACATAAAAGCTTGACATGCAATGTCGTATATAAGATAAAAATGAATTGGAAAGTACATTCAAGTTCTTTGCTTAATCGATTGGAAGGAAGAAATCGGCTTACCAATCATATTAAAGCTTTACATGCTATCTATTAACTATACAGCTTAAAGCACATTAAAGCTTAGACTTAGTTTGACTTCTTCGCTTTAGTACTGACTAAACTTTATAACAACATAAATAGTTCCATTCAACTTATTGAGAATTAAAAGCTCGTTTTCATAAACTAATTAATGAGTTTTCAAAGCACATTAAAGCCGTGAATACGTTTAATTAAAGGTACAAACTATTTGAAAGCACATTAGAGTTATCGGATCTGTATATTGTTATAATGGAAGCACATGAAAGCTTTTCGTTCACTACAAAACAGCTAGAAAGCACTTGAAAGCTCTCAGCTTAGTCAATTACTCCATTTGCTCACAGTTTAGCTAATTTAAAGCCAAACAATCCTCCAACTAGCTGCAATTGTAGTGCGTATTACTCTCGATCTTCGCTCGCGGCCCAATTGTTGGCCCTTATTTGGCTTATTTTGCGTGGCATGCATGTTGTTTCAGCCGAATTGCGGGCAGCTCTTTCACCTCTCGGCTAAGCGATGCTATCCGAGCGTGTCCAGCATTAACTGCATTTCCCTAGACTGACACAGAGAGGAGGAGGAGGGGGAGGAGGCCTCTAACTACAACTCAGGTTCGTGTACATGTGTTTCGCTTAGCTGCTCGCCCTGATGATCATAATTACCAACACGATCATGATGAGGTTGCAGATGAACGTCATCAACAACAACGGTATCATCATCAGCATGTGTGTGTGCGTTTTATGCTAATACATGTAGATTGATGATGCTGCCACTGCTGTTGTTGTTGCATGCCCCGAAAAAACAAAAGTGAATTTTCATGCTACGCACATGTGCAACATGGCAAAGCTTAACAGCAGAGAGCAAACTGTTGCAAGCAGCTTGCGGAAGCTGCCACACGTTGCACGCCGTTGTTGTTGTTGCAATTATTGAGGCGCAACGCTGCAGATGTTGTGGTTGCTGTTGTTGTCTGTTGAATGCAACATTTGTCGGCAGTTTTTGTTGTGTGATTGTGTCAAAAAACATGTGCCGCTGCACACCCACCTTTGTGGCAAGGTGTGCGCCCCCTTCCACTGCCCCTCGCTGTTGTCCCTTGCATATTTTATGCATGTTTAATGAGCTGCCTCAAAATTTATTGCCACAAATTGATGCAGGTTGCCAGTTGCCAGTTGCAACAGTGACAGGAACAGGAAAACGACGTTGGAAAGTGAAAATGCGAGTAACTGTTACAGGCAGTTGAAGCTTGCCCCCCCCCTGCGCTATTTCTGCATCTTGCTCTCCCTGTTGGTCTGCCCTCTCTTTCTCTGTCTTTTTCTATTCATCTGCATCTCTCCCTCTCTCTCTCTCTTTGTCGATCTCTCCCCATTGTGTGCTAAATAAGTTGAGTTTCCTGTCATCATCGCATTGCTCATACGCACTGTTTAACCCGGCTGCCACATGATGCACGTAATGAGGCAGCGATTGGTGCAGCAAGCATTAAGAGACGGCATGCATGAATGACTTAAGCTCAGCGGGGACCAAATTATCTGGCTAAATTAATTAAAACAAAAGTGAAAAGTAATCAACAAGATCGCTGCAAGTGAGCGGTAAAATACACTGTAAAAAAGCTGAGTTAAACTAGCTCACTAACTCTTCCCAGCATTGTCAACTATTTTTGCCAATAGTATTAGATAGTTCCTGCCGATAGTATTAAAAGTTTGTATCATCAAATATGACTTGCCTTCTCTGCTACTAACTTGTCTAATATCACCAAATGCAGCACGAGCTGGAAATATGGAGATCGTTGCAAGTACGTGACAAGCAAACGATAGTTTGCGATAGTTGCAGTCAGTTTTTTAACATTTCCATTACTGTTATAAAAGTACTGTTAAAAATTGTTATAAACATTTTGGCTGCTGGCTTGCCGATAGTATAGCAAAACTATCTACAGCATAAATAGTCATATTGCTTGACAAACGATAGTTTATTATTGTTTGAAATAATTTTCAATGCCTATACAATTTTGTTATGTATTTTATTTATTTTAGCTGCCGATAATATCGCAAGCTATCTAGCATGGAATTGCTGCCATAAATATCTATTTGCTGCATGACTTGTTAACTATCTATAACTATCTATATTGTCTGTCTATTCTCTGTCTATTCTGTTATACGATCTTTATCTAATCTTGCAAGAACTACCTTATTTTTTTACCAGGCACGCTTTTGGGTACAGGTAATCGATGAGCTGCGACACGGCGTACGCCTGAAGAAGCGCAATTACGAGCGCACACCCATCGAATACGAGCTGACGCCCTACGAGATACTGATGGGCGATATCAGAGCCAAGTGAGTATCGTAACAAACCACAGAAAACAATCGAACACAATTTGAGGGAACTGAGAAATTTCTCTTTCTTTTTTTCTTCTTTATTTCTAAACCACAAAACAGAAAGTATCAATTGCGCAAGGTAATGGTGAACGGTGATATACCGCCACGTGTCAAGAAGGATGCCCATGCGATGATCTTGGAGTTCATTAGGTCGCGACCGCCGTTGAAGAAGGTATGTGCGTGTGTCTATCTAGTCTCTCCCCCTCTTCATATCTTTCCTCTCTTTAGGCCTCTGAACGTCAGTTGGGTCCGCCTCTAAAGTGCACACCTACGCCCCGGGAACAACTCATGGAGTCCATACGCAAGGGCAAGGAACTGAAGCAAATAACGCCACCAGAAACACCCACCCTCAGAGAAAAAAGTAAGTAATAGAATATTATATATACATGTAAACATAATATAATCTTAAGCCTGTTCCCCCTCCACATAAATCTGAAGATTGTGAGTCGTAAACGTTATGAAGGGTATGCAATGATGGCAACTAGTAGAATTGAAGAAAATCAAGATATAGTAAATGTATGCAAATTATTTTGATGTATATTTTGTAATACTGTTCTACGCACACTATACCCAGTTAGTTATATCTAAATTTAAAAAAGAATAGTAAAAATAAATAACTATTAAAAATGCAGAAAACTTATATAAAATGAAACAAAGAGCAAATATATAACAAAGTATTATGTGTGGTTAAGGGAACTCTATGATATGCCAGGAACATGAGAAGTAATTAGAAGATTGCATTCTATTGAAAGAGCGTAGCATGGAAGAATTTTGTAAATATTAAACAATGTTATGAGAGTTTATTGTCTAGAAAGGCATCTTTCAGATTTCTGAGAAGGAGTAGCATTAAAAGCATAGTTAAAACGGTTATTCAATAGGTCATGTTTAAAGCTTTTCTTGCACAGCAATTGCAAGTGCACTTCAAACCTTTCCCACTGTACAAATTCCACAAACTTCATTGCCAAAAACAAAAAGATCTCACACAGTAGTAGGGAGAGGAAATTGATCTTTTGATCGCAGCCGCAGTGGAAGATAAAGACAAAGATCATCTGTGAGTTTGGTTGTTTCGCTTCCTTCTTCTTCGTCTTCTTCTACTGGTGTTGTCATTGTCGTTTTCCAAAAAATTTTAAACGCCAACTGATCATAAATTGTTGTCATCATCTCAACATGCAACGGCGGCGGTGGCATCTTGTCAGTCTCCCTCTCTTTCTCTCTCTCTGGGAGAAACTTGTTAGTTTTCACTGCACTTGTCGTTGTCGTTGCCCCATTGTACGCCCCATGTCGCCCCAGCGTGGCTGTCCCACTGTCAGTGCCTTTGTCTGTCTCTCTCCCTCTGTCTCTATCCCTCTTTAGTCTGTCTGCCTGTCTGTCTCTGTTTGTGTTTGCTTGGCCAATTGCCTTCTCTGTTTGCCGTTGCTGTTGCCGGCAATGCGCGCATGCCAGCATAGATCAAAAACGGCAACATTTTCCAATCGCCACTGCCGAAGGAAGCGTGCAGCAAAGTTGTGACACACAAAGATAGTGCAGCAAAGGCAACAAACCGCGCACGACAACAACAACAACAACAGCAACGACAACAATGAGGATGATGATGTTGCTGGATGACAACGTGGACGACGTGGCTTGCGGCTTTTGGCTCTGGCGCTATGTTTGTTTGTCTGCTGTGGGTTATGTTTATTTGCAGGGATCGGAAGAGAGAAGAGACAGACGCATTCCAAGATGGGCAGACAGTATTGCCTGCACAACTTTTTTCCGTGAAATCTAGCCTTTTTTAGAGTTCCATAGCGGAGTAGACACACGTAAAAAGAGCGGGCAGCGGGAAATCTAGCTTTTTTCGAGTGACGAGGGCAATGTATGCCTACATAACGTTGCATACTTTTGTGGATGAAAATGCAAAGCGTAAACGTATCCGTCTGAGAGTATGCAATAGTTTTTAATAGCGCGGTGAATTTTAACAGAGCTTGTACAGCAAAATGTTAAAGTTAACAGAGTCATGTTAAACTTGTTTTTAGACCACCCCCCGCCCTCGCAGGCCCCCGCAGTGGCTTTTTCGAACTGTTTTTTTGCTTAAAAAATAAAAAGAATTTGAAAAAAGGGCCCAAAACATTTTTAGCTTTTTTCGGGCGAGCTGTGGCCTTTAGAAATTTGGAAAGCAGTGTTCTGTTGCAGTACAAAAAAAAGGGAACAATTGAATAAAAAATGCAAGATGCTGTGTCTGCTGCTTTTGGCTCAATTTTAACTTTAAAAATGAAAGAAACTGCCGTTATTCCAAATGAAAATACGTTACATTTTCGCTAACAGAGTTCTGTTAAGCCAGGACAGGATCCCATAGCACGTGCTCGATCCTGAGGAGGACGCTCCCCGTCGGGCGGACCAGTGCTGCCACCTCTTGGGGTCATAAAAAGCTAAACTGGCCCTTGAAAAAAGCTAGAAATAGCCTTACAACTGTTTTTTGTAGCTAAAGAAAGCCGCTAAACCTCTGATATACAGATAAATTCCTCACTAGTAATAAGTGAATAAACAAAATCATAAAGAAAGCCCGACAATTGCTTTCTATTAAACCCCCTGTTCAACTGTAGCTAATGGGGGCAGCTCTAGTAACTTTTTCGCCCACAGCTTAAGTAAAGCTAAAAATTCCGCATAAAAATAAATTTCAATTATCGTTTCGAAAACAGTTTAAAAAGTTCCACACATTCACTTTCATTATCTCTGCCCACAACAACAACAATAAAGAAACTTTAACAATTTCAACTCCCACACGATGCACGCACAGACAGGCAGGCTGAGCTCGCTCTCTCTCTCGCTTACTCTCCTTATTACTCTTATTACTACGTCACGAATTGATTAATGACGTAACAACAACTACAAAGCAGCTGAGGCAGAGGCAGCGGCACTTTGCCAAATGTTAAATGTCAAAATCAAAACAAAGCAGGGTTCGCTCTCTTGTGCTCTCTCTCTCACACAGCTTCATATTGTCACTCTTTCACGTGCGCTAACTTGCGTTCTCCCACTAGGTTGCCTTGCGCTCTCACTCGGCTTCGTTTTGCGTTCTCACTCGGCTTCACTGCGCTCTCTCACTCCCAACGCGTCGTGCACTCGGCTTTATTGCGCTCTCCCGCACAGTCATTCTGCAGCGTTGCGCTCCCTTTCGCCTTCGTTGAACTCCGTACAATGTACTCTCAGTCAACTTTGTTGCTCTCTCGCCCGACTTACGTTCTCTCACGTTCTGCCTCGGCTCCATTGCGCTCTCTCTTGTTGAGCCGACGCCTGCGCTTAACTGCACGAAGCTTTCTCGAGCCTGAGTGAGTGAGTGACGCGTGACTTACCGAGACAGACGACAGTTTCGTGCTAAGCCTCCGCGGTGTCACATCGTCTAGGCACATCACGCGCCTCTTGTTGTTGTTGCTGTTGTTCCGTACGTGCGCTGTGACAGCAGCAGCAGGCGGCGGCGACTCGTGGCGCGAGTGAAAATGAAAACGAGCTGATTGAAAAGCAATTTACTAAATCAAAAAAAACTATTGGGGAAAATTAAACAGGCACAACACAGCGTCAGTTCAACTGTCTGTCAGTCGCTCAGTTAGTCACGCAGTCAATTAGAGCAGAGCCAGAGAGAGAGGGAGAGAGAGTCACCCCCAAAAACTAGCAAAGGGGGGTTGCTTTTGGGGTGTCGGATCGATAGCACGAATGCAACCGTGTTAAAGTGAAAAACAACAACAGCAGCAGCAACGATAACGCATTGAAAGAAAAGTGTTTCTCCCCCCCCCCACCATAAACAAGTGAAGTGCCCTGAAAGTGGAGCAACAACTCGACGAGGAGGAAACAGACGAAGAGGTAGAGGGGAAAGAGGAGTGAGGAGGACGCAGCGCCATGCAAACTTCCAGCCAACTTTCTTAGCCAAAAAAAAACAACAAATAACAAAACTGCAGCGCACAAATGGATGCCAAAAACAACACCTACAAACACCAACAACAACAACAACAGCAGCTGCAACAGCCACAAACAACGCCCGGTGGCAGCATCGGTGGCAAACGCTCAACGGCTGCCAGCGTCTTTAAGTCGCATCATGTGGTACGCAACGCGGATATTGTTGATGTTGCCAGCGATGCGTCGCTCTACTGCGGCGGCACAGAAAACGAAACTGAAACGGATACGCAGCACGCGGCAACAGCAACACAACTGCAACAACAACAACTGCAATTGCAACACCAGCAGCAGACGGCGCAGCCACAGCCAACGCCACGTGCTGCACCGCGTGCCCCAAGCTGCGCTGCTGTCAATGTGCCACAAGCAGCAGCAGCACCAACACCAAAACCGCGTCAGGCTGTCAAGTCATCAAAAGGTAGCAGCAGTTTTGACCTGCTTTTTTTTACTCGGGTGGGATTGGGGCAGAGGAAAGTGAGTGAGGGAGGGAAAAGAGCAAGTGTAGCTGCCTTTGCATGCCACACACACACACACACACAGACAGTCCCAGTCAAAGCCAGACCCACAATGGCTAAAAACTATTAGAAGTTGCTGCCTCAAGAAGCCTCTAGGCTGTGAGCTTTTAAATTGAAATTTATGGCTTGGGGGCGGGAGAGGAGACTAAGTGTGGTTTCTATGCCAGCAACCATTAGGCCGTTAAACCATTAAAGGAATAGCAAAATAGGTTTAAACTTTGCTTGAGTTTTATATAGCATGAAGTGTAAAGACTTTAATCTGCTGTTTGTGATAAATATTCGTCTTGAAAGACTCTTTGTTGTTATTTAATTATTGATATTATATATATAATATAGGGTATAAAACCCTTTGACCATTGAAAATTGTCAAAAAAGGGTATACTTACTTTGTTCAAATGTATGTAATAGGCAGAAGGAGGCGTTGGAGACCCCATAAAGTATATACATATATATTTTTGCTTAGGATCACAAGCCGAGTCGATTGAGCCATGTCTGTCTGTGTTAACGCACAGATCTCAGCTATTATAAAAGCTAGAGTTACCAAATTTGTCAGGAAGACTGTATTATACGCTGATCAAGTTTATTTCAAATGTTAGGTGCCACGCCCATTGTCCACGCAAATCAATAATTAATTTTTAATGCGTAAAAAAGATACAACTTTCCTACTTCCTATATACTTAGATTATAATTCTGTATATTTATACATATTTCTGAAACCTTTTCATGATCAGAAGCTACTCAAGGTACTTTCGACACGTCGCGTTGTTTTATACACCTTTTTATAATAATCAACGTATGAAACATATTAATAAACAGCAGGAAACGTATAATAATTGACTCGCTTCTGCTTCCTCGAGAGTTTTGAATAGTTGTTATTTATCGCCTTTTCTTATAAGTTAAAATATATGTAAATATTTCTTTAGTTCTACTACCTAACTTCTTTTCTCTTGTTAGCTTAGAACAATATTTTTTAGATTATACACTATATTCCTGAAGGTAACATGTAACCTCTCACGTACACTACCTCTGTTTAAAACAATGAGTACAATATTTAATGCTTGCTACGTTCCCCTACATACATTTGTACATTTTAATGAACATACTATGTGTACATTATACTATAGTATATGTACAGCATATAATAACCATATGTTACTGTACTAAAGTGCAGTTCCGTAGCGCGATAAACCTGACCCCACGTGTAGAGCCTCGCCTGGTAACGTGCTCTTCCCTCTTCACACTTCGGGTTTAATTTCCCAAGCTTCATTTACGAGCGAACATTGCGCAAGAGAAGAGAGAACATAAATATAAAAAAACAAAAGGCACAACACAGCGAAATAAAGCAAGAAGCAGCGACAAAACATGATGACGATGTGTAGAATCGTAAAATGCGTTGACTTAACGGTTAACCAAATGCCTGAACATACCTGAATGGGTCGAAAAAAAACCCACAGACTAACTATAATAAACCGAAGCGCGGCTTGAGATGACAGAGAAGAGTGAAAAGTGGCGCTTGGCTAATTACAAAATGCAAAAGAAGTGAGCAGGGTGACAAAGAAGACAGAGAAAGAAGAGGAGGTGGAGAATGAGGAATGCAGAGAGGGTAACTTGGTAGGGTAAGAGGGTACCGGGTTAGAGGGAAAAGTGCCTTGACAGAGTTTTATGTAATTTACGAGCGCATAATCTAATCAAAGTTTGCACTTCGCATAATACACCCAAGAGAGGCTTGAAAACTGGCTCCAATATTTTCCCATCATCTTAATTCACTTTCTTCCTCTTCTTTTTTTTCTACTACTACTTTACAGTGCTTCCAAATTCAACCAATCCAACACTGTCCCGCTCACGACAGCGGCTCATCAAAGTCGATTTCTCAAAGTTGCAGGTGAGTTAATCATGTCACATGCAACAACATGCAAACCCCAAGATAATCTTCCCATATATCTCTATATAGGACGACGAGCATTTCTTCGATGAATCCAGCATCAGTAGCAACAGCAATCTGAGTGAACTGCATCGCTATACACAGCCCAAGATGCCGCCATATCCCATCGGGGGTTACATGTTTGGCAATCAGTCGCGCCATGATCCGCAAACGGCGACACTGATGCGACCGAGACGCACAAGTAAGTAATCGAGTTGATCTATTAGTTATACGATATATAATGTAAATACGTTATACGATATTTGTATGTGCAATATCGAAAGTGCACAAGGTATGGAGAAGTTAACAGCAACAACAAGTTCTCTGTAAGATAAGACTATAGAAGGTGCTACTGAGAATTGCTCATGTAGAACAGAAAACTAGTTGAAAGTGATCTTTAAAGGTGTAGCAGTAATAAGGGAAGCTATATAGTAGAGATATATTTGCATAAGCTATATATCGTAGAGATATATTTTTTGAAGTTATATATAGTATAGTAAAGATATCTGTAACTGATTATATACTAGAGATCTCAAAAGTTGATGGAGCAGGAAAACTGTATGTAGTATGTAGTTGAGATATAGTAGAAATCTATGTAGTTCAAAGAGTTCTTTGAAGGTGTAGTAGTGATATTTTAATAGAAGAGATCTATATTCAGTTGAAAGAGATCTGTAAAAACTTAGAGAAATATATTAAATACATACATATGTATTTGTATATATAATAAAGATCTTTTTAAACTCTGCAAAAACTTCCACACAAAAGATATTCGCACGTTATAATAAATATTCCCAATTCATATTATTGCTTTATCATGCTAAATGATGATGATAGCGAAGAGATTTAGGACTGACCTTCTTTGCGCCAAACAGAGAAGGTCGTTTGTTGTATAGATGATATTATGTGTTGTAAATCGATCGGACAAAGCAAAACGACCTTAAGCAAACTGCACAAACGCAGTGAAGCGAAATGGGGTGATTGTATATCAAGACAGATCATTAGTAATGCGAGTATTCAGATTATTTTCTGTAATATTCATCAAACAAAGCTGAAAATAGGTTAAAGAAACGACCTACGCTTGAAAATTTTCACATACAAATGCTAAGTAAGATTTCTTATGAATTCAAGAAAGTAAATAAAGAAGGAAAGAAAGAAAAGAGACCTTCTATATATACATATCTTTGTGTTTATATATAGTAGTTCTATAAACGATATACTTTGTGCACTTTCATACTGTGGTTATATATACTTAGCACTTATATTGATTTACGCTTTAATATCTGATATGTGGTTATTGTTTATTGATTTTTAATTTACAATTTTTGTTTCTTACCTTTCCACTCTTCCCTCCACCTTCCCCCACAAAAAACTACTTACTTTGCGAAGGTATTTAATCGTGACCTAAATTCAAAAGAAAACTAATTATGTTTTATTTTATGATTTTGTTTCAACGAAATCGAAAAGAATGTATTATATTATTGCCAAAAACAAAACGCACTAAGAACAAACAAAACAAAAAAGAAAAAGAAAAGAAAATACAAAAAAAAGAAATAGAAAGAAAGCTGGGAAAGAAGATGTTTGGTGGCTGATGACAATTGATGTTCCGGTTATGGAAGCACACACGCAGATACACCTACACACACACACCAGTTGAAGAAATAATCTCGAAATATTTGTAAAAAGAAAAAAAAAACAATACAAAAAAGAATAAAATGATACGGAAAAAAGTATTAAACTCTTGCATGACCAAGTTTGATTCTTTACTAACTTTTGTTTTATATAATGGTTGTTGTGCCTCAACTTGAGATAAATCCAATACTAACTTATATATACTTATATACTTTACTATATATATTTACAATTGTTAAACGAAATACGCTTACAAAAAAACTAAAACAACAACAAATTCAAAAAACGAACAAACCAACAACGATAAATAAACGTTGCAACTTCGCTTGGGGCAGAGGAACAACCGCAACCGCAACAAGAAAGACAACAACAACAACAACATAATAAACAGCAAGCACAAGCCTTTACACAGGATGAATATCACAATTTCTTCGATAATGCCTTGGAATGTAAATATATTGCAAAATCAGAGAAAGAATTAGAAAAGAAAATTGTGCTTTTTCAAACATTCTTCACATTTTATTCTGCTTGCATCGTCCCACATAAATCCGTTGAAAAGCAATCATGATAAACCATTGCAATAATACATAAAACATTAAACTAATCACAGTTTCTTATAGAAACGCAATAGAAAATGTTCGTTGATCTGTCATTAAACATTAAACACTTTAAATCCATAAATTCAATAGTAATAACCCCAGACAAAGTCACATAACCTATAAACTTAATTTCACGATCATATAAGAAACATAATCGAAGCAAAAACTTCCAAAAAACCCAAAAATTATCATAAATTTTCTTGAAACCTTTCTGCAATCCATTTCTTATTCCGAATGATTCAATTTTATTACTATTTTATATTGTTTTATTACTAAATTTATCGTTTAAATTTAAAATATTGTAATAAATGCATAAAACGTTAGAGTAATAACCCATCAAACCTATAAATGATACCATGAACCTAATTTAAGCATCATAAAATTGACCTATTCAACCTATTTTTGCAATCCAAACCATTCTACAATCCAAAAATAATCGTTTTGTCTTCCGCATGATCTACTTTTATAACCATTACTCTTTTATTACTGTTAATCCTTATATTAACTTATTCATTCCACATTTTAATGGAATTTCTAAAAGTTTCTTTGAGAAATTCTAAACATAAAGCTGTCTATACACATCGTTGTTGCTCCCCTTCTCTCGTATCGTCCTCTCAACCCGCTTGGCTTGCTGTAAAACTTTGTGAATGCCTTTGTTATCGTTATCGCTATCGATTGTTTCACTCTCTCTTTAAACTAGTTAACCGCACACATATACTGTATACATACATTAAAAGCATACGCAATGTTGATTGTCACATAAATAGAATCGCAACTAATGACGCCCCATCCATATGGTCTTCTCTCTCTCTCTCTCTTCCTTTCATACACACAGCCTACGACCTTGCCACACAGTGCGAATCGCGACGCGCCTCCTCACGTCGCCACACCATTGTTGGCTGTCAGAGTAACCTGGATGAGGCACACTCGATGCCACCCACGCGTCCCGAGTCTCGTCAGTCGACGGATGACGTCAAGGAGGTAAGTTAGTGTATGAGTTAACAAGGTCCTCGTAACTAATCAGTTTTATCTCCCTCTCTCTCCTCAGCAGGTGAAGCCCCCACAACAGTCGCCAGAGCAGTCAGCGGAGCAGAACTTGGGTGAAGCAACATCGTCGACGCATTCAACATCCTCGCTTGGCCCATGGAACAAGTCCTTTATGGACAAACAGACCTGGATGGAACGTGGTGATGATCGTCTGTCTGTCACCCTGGCAGAGATTGTGCACATACGTTCTGTCATGACCAAAGCGGAGCTGGAGGGACTGCCCATGGATGTGCGTGTCAAGGAGGATGTTGAAAAGCGTCGTGTCTGTTTCCTTTGCCTGCGCACACGTTTCTCCTTCTTCGGCCCATGGGGCATACAGTGCAAGCTCTGTCAGCGCACCGTGTGTGCCAAGTGTTATACGAAGATGCGTATACCATCGGAACATTTTCGAAATGTCCCACTGGTGTTGATCTCACCCTCGCTGCTGTCCAGCCCGGCCAGCTCGAGTACACCGTCGCCATCGCATCATGCCGCCCATCAGGCAATGCACTCCTCTTCCACGGGCAACATCATGGACGATCAGTTCCCCAAATCGCTAATCGAGCGTCTTCTACGTTCCGAGTCAGATAGAAAGGTGAGTTGTAATGGGAAATACTCTGCAATTGTAGTTGCTAGAAGGGTATAACAGCTGACAATATAAGTAAAAGGCAGAAGACGAGACAATTTAGCCATTTCTGTCTGTATGAACACTTATATCTTAGAGACTATAAGCGCTAGGGATATCAAATTTGCTGACAATATGTCAAATTGTTGCTTGAAGATAATAGTTTACTTTAGAACTAGACTACACCCCTTTGCGCCTACGTAAATCGATTAAAATTGGTTGCAAGCGAAAGTATAACCACTTACCATAGGATAGAAGTGCAATATAGCTTTGTGCCAATCCAAAATGTATGTAACAGTAGAAAGATAGCATTGCCGACTCCTGAAAGAATATATCATATATTCTCTTAATCAGTCAATTTAGTCTTGTCTGTCCGTATGAACAACTATAGCTTGGAAACTATAAGAGCTAGAACTATCAAACTTGTTGACATTATGTATTATTTTTATTGCAAGTTGATAATAGTTAGTTTGGCAACTTAGCCACGCCGCTTTGGGCCACTGTAAAGCGATAAAAATCGAATAGCAAGCATAAGCTAAAAGCTTTATTTTGAGTATACAAAATGAAGGTCACTGTTTGAATGATTTCTTAAAATTTGAATGAGAATGGACAAGAAATACAGAAGTTATTTGAGAAATAATGTTAATGGGCGTACAGATATCGCAGATGGCGCCTGCAAGTATGCAATACATAACACGCTAGACATACTGGGTACAAGTTAAGGTTGTTGTAGTTCCTTTTAACTTATGTTAATCCCTTTCCAGACTCGCAGCACAGTGGGCAGTGCACCATCGTCGCCCAAACACCAAAGATCCAATATGAGCACGCCCGGCATTAGTGTGGGACCCGGTTCCGCAGCTGCTGCTGCTGCGGCGGCGGCAGCTGCCTCAACTGCTGGTCAGGCGGTGGAGGCGTTACACGATCAGGCATCCATGTCCGCCTCCTACTCGTCAGCCATGCGACCATCTAGTATGCAGAACAAGCAACAGCAGCTGCACTACAACAACGCCATGTCACGCAGCATGGAGGGGCCGCGCAGTCTGCCCGTCAATAGTCCTGCACATCGACCGCTCTCCAACAACAGCACGCTGGAGAGGAAGTAAGACAAATAGAGAGATATATTTACTAGTTATATTCTCATCTCAATTCTCATCTTTCCTCTCTCAGATCCCGCTTTACACGCGGCTTTGCACTGTTCTCCTCTGGCAGCCATTTGGCACAGCAGACGCAACATGAACAGAAGGAGAATCTGCGTGGGGAACAGGTCACGGTGTGCAACGATTGCCAGGGATTGGTCAATGAGATCACCAGCTCTGTGAAACAGAAGCGCAGCTCGGCACGCAATCGGACGATACAGAATCTCACGCTGGATCTGACGCCCGTCTGGAAATAGAAATCGCAAACGGACTAACAGATGCAGCACTATATAAACACTATAATATAATACTATATAATGTAATACATATGCATACTTTTTTGAATGGACTGTTGTACAATTAAGGTTGAGCAAGCAAGGAATATATAATAGATAGTGGAACTAGAGAAAGTGAGAGAGGATTGCCTAAAGATCGTTGTATATCGTGTTAGATCGTGTTAGTCTAGTGTTTAAGAAACCACTAACCTCCCCTCTCCACTACCCCTCCCCTAGCTGTATATTTCTTCTTCCGGTTAGAACAAGACTTGCTTGAGCGCGCATCCCCCACCACATAACATATAACTTATATATAAAAAGAGAAACCAACATGCAATTCATACTAAACATATATAAACTACATATACTGATATTTGATATATACATATAAATGAATGAAGTTGTGTAGAGCGTGCGATATATGAGATATACGATGCCGTTGTTTGTAATTGTTTAATTTGTATAATGTATAAATGTTGAATAAGTCTACTCTCCCTCGTATAGTTCGTATTCCACGTATGACAACTAAAGCAAAGAAATGAAAAAACAACCGAACAATACCCTAGCTTATATGCATGTACTATATCTCTCCTCCCCCCACGCCCCTTATGCCTTCGGTTTAGCATGAGTGATCCCTTTAGTTAAATGTGAAAAGATAAGTGAATGAAGGAAACGATCGTTTTGTTTATTTTTGTATTGTTTTTGATCTAAGAAGAACGTAAACCCACGCCCCGCCCCGCCCTAAAACTGATGTCCATTAATTATATTATAATTTTACAATTAGTTGCAATCGGAACGAAATCGTTTAAAACACTCTCTAGTTATATAAGTGACCCCCCTAGCAAGCAGCAGTTGATCATGATATGATATCGTATATAGTCTATTATTAATTACTCTCTCTACTACTCTCTGGTGTGTATTCAAATTCGGCAAATGAATGCACGAAACAGACAGAAAACAGGAAACAAATTTTGCAAATTTTATGTTTTGTTTTTTCTTGTAATATTTTCGTATTTGTAATTTATGCATTTAATATTTGTAATTTATGAAGTTTATATTAATTTTTATTGTTTTTAAGTTGCAAATTCTATGTATATTGATATTGCTAACATTTAACAACCAACGCAAGCACACACACACACACAACATAAAAAGAAAATACACAAACAGCAATAAAAAATAAAAAAATGCTAAATGTTTATATGGTGTTTGTTTATTGAAAGTTGTAAAGGAATAATAGTAACAAGTAAGTAACAAGTAGAGCTAAGTATGAAGATAACAAATTGTGTGCAAACTAATCTGTTTTTCTTTATGTGCAGTCTTAAAAATCTCAAAGTATATACATACATATATTCTTATCTGGTGCCACTCGCCTTTTGCATGTGCTTTATATATTGCAAACTTCAAATTAAACACAGTTCAAGATCGGTTCAACGCTGACATCAGCATCCGCCTTATCAGAACGGGGCTATAAAAGAAAGGAGTCTGACTGCAAATATATCATTGTTTATTTTGATGCAGCGTGAAAGTGTCAAGAGTAAAATGAGGCGAAACTGTCTCTCCGTTCTCCTCCTGCTCTGCCTGCTCCTGTTGAAGGACACAGAAGGATCTTCCCTTGCAGTTGAAACCGATGAGGTAAGAAAGAGTTCGTCAAGTGGAATCAGAGTAGAATCAGAATCAGCATATTTAATGATATCGTATATAAATTTGTTTATCATTAGTCTTGTCAAGAGTCCCATCAACTGGAGGAACAGTGCGGGCCATATGCCCAAAAAATAATGAAGCCAATGATGGCATATTTTGAAAAGGTAACTCAAAAGATCGCTGAAATGGAAATCAGGAATGAAACAATTAAAGAACTGGAAAAGGATATAAGAAGTTGTGCAACTAAAGACACCGTTATAACGGAGCTCAAAGACAAATACGAAGTTAATAGAGAATTAGTCAAATCTTTACGAGAGCAAATAGGATTCTTAACAAAATCAAATGAGAAACTCGAGGGAGAGATAGTAGAAATAAAAGTTAATTGTAAAAAAGATGTTAAATATTATAATGAGCAATCAAAAACGGAAACTGTTCATAACTCGAAACAAATCGAGACCTTGGAACAAAAAATAAATCACCTTACAAATGTAATTGAAAAGCAAAATATTGAAAAACAAACTAAAGAGATGGTAGAAATGAGAGACAAATGTGAAAAAGACTTAAAGCTTTATAATGAAAATGTTGTTTTGTTGGAAACGGAAGTCAACAACACGGCTATAAACTCAAACAACAAAATTGAATCCTTGAAACAACAATTAAAGCATCTAACGAATTCAATTGACACGAAAGACAGAGAAATAAATGAATTTATACTGAAGGCTAAGGGAGATGCTGTGAAACTAGTTGAATATAAAAGCCAACTAAAAAATCAAAATGAAACAATTTTAGTAAAAGACGAAAACATTCATCGATTAGAAACGGAAGTTAAGAAATTTAACGAAATTAAAAAGAAAAAAAAGGGTTGCATTGCCAGAGATTCTTCTGGTGTTTACAATGTCACCATTTTTAAAGATACTACTTTTGAGGTACTATGCAACTCTGATATCGCTGGCCCTGGATGGACCGTGATACAACAGAGGATCAGGGGCGGAGTGGAGTTCCAAAGAGATTGGAACACGTACCGAAATGGCTTTGGGGACTTCTGGGACGGGGACTTCTTCCTCGGTCTGGAGAAGATACATAGATTGACCACAGAGCAACCTCACGAACTGTACATTCACATGCAATATTCCAATGGCAGTACTATCTATGCTAGATACGATGAGTTCCTAATTTCGGGTGAAGCCGATCAATACCGACTTAGTAAGTTGGGTATATTCTCTAGTAGCACAACAATAGATAATTTCAGCTACCACAAAACTATGAAATTCACGACATACGATCGTGATAACGACGAATATCCGAAAAATTGTGCAAAAGATTTTCGTTATGGCGGCTGGTGGTACAACTACTGTTGCGTATCGTGAGTGTATTTTTGCAGACTAAAACATTTATACGCTTTCCATTTATATCTAATGAGTTTTCTTTCGTTACAGCAATATGAATGGAAAATTCTTTCCATCTGGAGTAAATGATTATACAATCATATTTTGGGGAAACAGTGCTGCACTGAAACAAGTAAGGATGATGATTCGTTCAAAAGCTGCTTAAATGTGACTACCAAATGTTTTCTTTTGCAACATAAAATAATTTTTTTTTTTCACAAGTAAATAAATAAATAAATTTGTTTATAACTTTTAAATGATTTACTTTACTTAATAGGTGTAAAAGAGTCGGCTGATAGATTAACTGACTAACAGATATATTTATTTCTCCTTACAACGTGAATTATACAAATATATGTATGTGTAATAGGTCAGTAAAGCCCTCTACCCATTCTAGTTGAATCGATGAAATCAAATTTCTGTATAGATTACAAACTGATATTTATTGTAACTCGATGTAAGCAAAAAAAAACTAGAAATGTTTTCAGTTATTAAGAATAAATTAGAGTTCCTCTCATAATCATTTTGTATATAAAAACTATACACACAGTTCTCTCCATCAGGGGTATTCCGACTTGTTTCTGCTTAGTGTTACATGGAAAACTAGTTTAGTATTTAGTCGCAATCGGGGGCTGGGGGAGTGGGTGAGTCACAAGAATTGCTTAAAATCTAACTACTAGAACTAACATTTTTGCATTTGCTTAAGGAGTCTTGGCAAAGTGTGAGTGAGCAGGAGCAGCAACAGGGGATCCTCTACTCGGAGCGCTGCTTCTTGTTATGCCTGTTGTCGTGGCCACCATGACGCTTGCGTCCAAAACGTTTGTTGTTGTTCTTGCCGCGTGTGAAGTCACGACGCTTCTTCATGAACTCGATGGCCTTATCCAGGAATTCCTTCTCCTCCTCGTCGGTGGCCTTGCGCAGGCTAAGAGAAACGTCATCGTTAAACTTAAGCTGTAAATGGGAAAAGGAATAAGTTATGTACATCCATATTGGATTGGGGATTCATTCATCAAGCTCACCTTTGCCTCCTCCACTTTGGCAATGTATTTCTCGGCCGCATCAGCCGCGGTGAGGCGCACGGAACCCTTGGTGTCGCCCTTGTTGAACTCAATGTAGGCAATGTCGAAGTCCTTTACCTTCTCGAAGGCCTCACGAATCTCTTCACGTGTCACCGTATCGGGAGCACCCTCGAACACAACGATGGCATTCTTGGGCAACTCAATTTCGGGTTCTGGTTTGGGTTCCTTCTTGTTTTTGCGTTTCTCGTTCTTCTTTTGGTATTCCTCCTGCTTCTCCTTCAGATAATCGACTTGCCACTTGCGCAGCAGCTCGCGTTCCTTGTACTGAATCTTCTCCTCATCGAGGAACTTCTTGGCCTGCTCCTTCTTCTCGAATGTAACAAAAATGCTTCCCTTGAATTTGTACGACTTTGTGGGTTTGTCGTAGTGCTTGCGCATGGTTACATTCACTACCTTCTCGTATGCGTTGACAAAGTCCAGGATGTCTGAAATCTGTGAGTCCAATGGGAATCCCTTGGCATAGGCGGTACGTTCCTGTATCTCCTTGCGGCGCTCCTCATTGTGTTCGGGTATGGGACGTTCGGGGTGGCGACGCAAGCTCTGCTTGTCCTCGCTAATCTCAACGAGACCCACCTCGGATTTGTTCAGCGCATTAATGATCTCCTCCACATCTGTGCTCAACGTTGCCAATCGTTTAAATGTGACCAGCACGGAGAGCGGTACCCAGCCGTTCTCGTTCTTTGAGATCTGCTCACTGAGGAATTTGTCGCGATGCAGATTTGCATCGCTGAAATAATACTCCACCTGCCTGATGATAGCACGCTCCTGTTTGGTGTATTCCTCTGCATCGGTTGCCGCTGATTTCTTCGCCTCTTCTTCCTCCTTCTTGGCATCACCGTTCTTATTGCCCTCTGCAGCATCTGTAGATTCTACTTTCTCTGCGGGCTTTACTTCTGCAGCGGCGGTGACCTCAGCGTTTGTGTTCTCAGCAACGTCAGCCATTTTCTTTTATTTTTTTATTTTACTTCGTCTATAAAATTAAAATGAAATAAAATGTGCTACGACGCAAACACGTGTGCGGGCAGGCGGCAATTGGCTGTCAGGCAATCGATGAGTACAGCTTAAGGCAATGCGTTATCATACAGTATCGATAGCAATGCAATATCGATCAATGCTGTTAGATTTATGTTAAACTGCCGTTAACCGGTAAGCTATTATATAGCGTCACAATTTCACGAAATACCACACCAATTACAAATGTTTTTCATTTATTTTCATGAAATACCACAATAATTGCAAATCTCATTCATTTATGTTCGAGCACCAACTGCTATTTAATAAAATGCATAGTGAAGTTTAGTTGTGCGGGCAACCGGCAATTGGCTGTCAGGCAATCGATGAATATCGCTTGAGGAAATACATTTTCATAAAGTATCGATAGCAATCAATATTGAAAAACGCTGTTAGGCTTATGTTAAACTGCTGTTGGGGACTTCTGGGACGGGGACTTCTTCCTCGGTCTGGAGAAGATACATAGATTGACCACAGAGCAACCTCACGAACTGTACATTCACATGCAATATTCCAATGGCAGTACTATCTATGCTAGATACGATGAGTTCCTAATTTCGGGTGAAGCCGATCAATACCGACTTAGTAAGTTGGGTATATTCTCTAGTAGCACAACAATAGATAATTTCAGCTACCACAAAACTATGAAATTCACGACATACGATCGTGATAACGACGAATATCCGAAAAATTGTGCAAAAGATTTTCGTTATGGCGGCTGGTGGTACAACTACTGTTGCGTATCGTGAGTGTATTTTTGCAGACTAAAACATTTATACGCTTTCCATTTATATCTAATGAGTTTTCTTTCGTTACAGCAATATGAATGGAAAATTCTTTCCATCTGGAGTAAATGATTATACAATCATATTTTGGGGAAACAGTGCTGCACTGAAACAAGTAAGGATGATGATTCGTTCAAAAGCTGCTTAAATGTGACTACCAAATGTTTTCTTTTGCAACATAAAATAATTTTTTTTTTCACAAGTAAATAAATAAATAAATTTGTTTATAACTTTTAAATGATTTACTTTACTTAATAGGTGTAAAAGAGTCGGCTGATAGATTAACTGACTAACAGATATATTTATTTCTCCTTACAACGTGAATTATACAAATATATGTATGTGTAATAGGTCAGTAAAGCCCTCTACCCATTCTAGTTGAATCGATGAAATCAAATTTCTGTATAGATTACAAACTGATATTTATTGTAACTCGATGTAAGCAAAAAAAACTAGAAATGTTTTCAGTTATTAAGAATAAATTAGAGTTCCTCTCATAATCATTTTGTATATAAAAACTATACACACAGTTCTCTCCATCAGGGGTATTCCGACTTGTTTCTGCTTAGTGTTACATGGAAAACTAGTTTAGTATTTAGTCGCAATCGGGGGCTGGGGGAGTGGGTGAGTCACAAGAATTGCTTAAAATCTAACTACTAGAACTAACATTTTTGCATTTGCTTAAGGAGTCTTGGCAAAGTGTGAGTGAGCAGGAGCAGCAACAGGGGATCCTCTAGTTTAAACTGCTGTTAATCGGTCAGCTGTTACATAGCGGCACAATTTCACGAAATACCACTATAATTACAAATCTCATTCATTTATTTTCATGAAATACTAATATAATTACAAATCTCATTCATTTATATACGAGCACCATCTGCTGTTTAATAAAGTGCATAAGTGGAGTTTGATTGTCTTTAACCAAGAGTATGGCTGCCGAACTGACAAACGAGTTCAGTAGGCTGCATAATTTGGAGCGCCTGACAAAGGAACTTGATACAAAAATGGAATATTCGAAACTAGGAAATTTAAGCTCATTTGATGAATATGATAATGCTCTAAACCAGCTTCAACATAAAAATAATAAGCTGAAGCATCGTCACTCCGTTATTAAACAATCGATTATTGATGAGGGAGCAACAAATTTTGAAAGTCTTTCAATAGCAGAACACTTGGAAACAGTATTTACTCAAGCTATTGGTATAGCTTATCCAACATACTCGGATATTCCAGTTATTATTGCACCTGTAAATGCATCTTCGAAATTTGGTGATTACCAGTGTAATAACGCCATGGGCTTGGCCAGAAAGATGAAAGAAAATGGTGAAAATATATCGCCACGCGACATTGCTATGAAAATACAAAGATCCTGCCCGGATTGCCCTGTAATCGAAAAGATAGAAGTGGCACCTGCTGGATTTGTGAACATATTTATCAGCAAGAAATATGCCATATCTGTTATATCGAATTGGTTGCGTGTTGGCATTAAACCACCAAAAGTGACTAAAAAGCGTGTTTTAGTTGACTTCTCCTCGCCCAATATTGCTAAACAAATGCACGTTGGACATTTACGTTCAACTATCATTGGCGAATCAATCTGTCGTCTTCTTGAGTTTCTTCAACACGACGTTATTCGAATAAATCATTTAGGCGATTGGGGCACACAATTCGGTATGCTGATTGCTCATTTGGAAGATTCTTTTCCAAATTTTGTCAATGAATGTCCCCCAATTGGAGACTTACAGGAATTTTATAAAGAATCAAAAAAGCGTTTCGATGCGGATGAAGATTTTAAAAAACGTGCCTATAACTGTGTTGTTTCTCTACAAAGTGGAGAACCAAAATCTATGAAGGCGTGGCAATTGATTTGTGATGTTTCGCGAAATGAATTTAAAAAAATCTATGATCGATTGAATGTTTCTATTATAGAACGTGGTGAATCATTCTATCAAACTCGAATGCTATCTGTTGTTCAGTTTCTTCAAAATAAAGGTTTTTTGGAATTTGATGATGGCCGTCAAATTATGTGGCCGAACACTAACAAGTTGGGAATTCCACTGACAATTGTTAAATCTGATGGTGGATTCACATATGATACTTCAGATATAACAGCCATTAAGCAAAGAATAGAGGAAGAACTTGTCAACTGGATTATTTATGTTGTGGACTCTGGTCAAAGCACGCACTTTAATTCTATATTTGAAGCAGCTGAACGATGCGGTATAATAAATCCTAAAGAACATCGAGTTGATCATGTGCAATTTGGTGTTGTTTTGGGTGAAGATGGCAAGAAATTTAAAACCCGTTCGGGTGATACTGTGAAGCTGTCTGATTTACTGGACGAAGGACTAAAGCATGCATTGATACAGTTAGAAAAAAGAGGCCGTGATCAAGTATTAACACCAAAGGAGTTGGTCGATGCACAAGAAGCGGTGGCTTACGGTTGTATTAAGTATGCAGATCTGTGTCACAATCGTATTAGCGATTATGTGTTCTCTTTTGATAAAATGCTCGATGATCGTGGAAACACTGCTGTATATTTGTTATACACTTACACTCGAATTTGTTCAATTGCTCGCAATTCAGGCGAACATTTTAGCAATAATATTTTAAATGAAACTAATATAATACTGGATCACGAAAAGGAATGGAAACTTGCTAAAACTCTTTTAAAGTTTAATGACATAGTCCTAAAGTGTTCAAATAGCCTTTTTCTTCATTTTCTTTGTGAGTTCTGTTACGAGGTGTGCACTGTATTTACTGAATTTTATGACTCTTGTTATTGTATTGAGAAAAACAAAGCTGGTGAAATAATTAAAATTAATCACAGCAGGATATTACTTTGTGAGGCAACATCAGCGGTGTTGCAAACATCCTTTTATATTTTAGGCTTAACAACTATTGTTAAAATGTAAGTTTCTTATGACTTTGAGTCCAATAAAACTAAAACCAAACTCGTTTGAGGATCAGAACTCGTCTTCGTACAAAAATCTTATATATCATTGAAATATAAATATGCATATATGTACACTCCGCAAGGGTATAAAAAGATGATTGTATGCAGTTCCCGGTATTATTTTGATTTGGGCCCGCTGTTGCCGTTGAATAAAGCTTACCTGGCCACACTGATTGTTAGGTATTTTTTAATAATCGATATCAGGAGCATTAAATCTATGAACACTTATTTTTAAAGCCGGCATGACTTCTTTTTACCTGTTTTTAATATTCAGTCAATTAAATTTTAAAAAAGGTCTTGTAATTGAATAAAACATTGTAAAATGCAAAGCAACTTTTGTATTTTTCTAAATTTATTTATAATAAATTATATTTCCTCGACTAGCCGAAAATGTTGGTGCTGCTTCTCGGGAATAACATTGAAAAACTTCTTATAAATAGTTTGATCTTGTCGGCCAGCATAGTTGCGCTGCACCCAGGTGTGATCCCAGTTGGGATCCAGTGGTTCACAACTAACGATAACTCTGCCGTGTTCCATGGCAAACAACGTGCCATTGCGTCCGAAACCAACCTGGAAAAGATTTAGGTAAAGTTTAATTCCATTTTAATGAATGATCTTAGCTTACATTCAAGCCAGGATGGAAACGTGTTGTCAACTGTGTGGCGAGAATGGTGCCCTCGGAGACGTAGTGTCCGTCCAGAACGCGCCATCCACGATGTTTGGGGCGCGGGTGTCCCTTCTTGTTGCGCGTGCTGCCACCGGTTTTCTTGCTGGCATTTCGTATTGTTGCTAATCACAGAAAGATTTAAATACTATACTTTGAGTTCACTTTAAACTATTTATATACTTACTAAGTAGTGGCTGATCAGCCTTTAGGCATGTTAGTGATAACTTTTGTAATATTGTATACGACATTCTTATTTGTTTAGTTTATTTCTTGACCAACTGTTTATGCAACTGAAGCACAGAGTGACCGTTTGGGATAAATAAAATTGCCTTAACATGCGTTTAACAGAGCCAGTGTTGCCCTACTTCACTGCATTATTATTGTAAAAATCAGCTGGCGCGAAACATAATTTGTGCAGAGCGGTGTTTATATATTTTAAAATAATGGAAATAGATACCCAGAATTGTCAGCAACCTATAAGATTCGAGGATACAGCATTGCGTCACAAAATACGTGAATATGCAAGGGAACAACGCAAGGGCATACGCACACACACAACAGATGCCTTGCGTTTCGGACTGGGACAAATCAAGGATGAGATCAGTGAATTGGAAAACTTAAGTGTCCAGGATGTACGTGGCATGGCTGGGCGTATCAAGCGAAGGAAGCAGGCCAGTGCCGAGGATATGTATCGACTCAGTCATGCCTTTCTGCAGGGTAACGATAATATCAATGAATTCGCTGGCGTGCCGGGTGCAATTCAGGTGCTTGTAAAGGAACTGACAGGTAATTGAGGAATATATAGATTTGGCATAGTAACTTACCCCTGATTTCCTCGCCAGGACCACATGTGGATCGTCAAATCGAAGCCGTTGAATGTCTGTGCAACCTTTCGCTGGGGGAATCACATGTTTGTGAAAAGATAACGACGCTGGCCGGGAGTTACTTGGTCACCTATCTGAATAGTCAGGAAGCGCGCTTGAAGCGCAGTTGCCTCTGGACATTGGCCAACATATTGGCTACTTGCAGTAAATCCACCAAAACATTGCTACAAATGCAGTTGGCTACCAAATTATGGAAACTGTACGCGGCACCCTCAACTGATGTCTATGGATTCCAGGTGGATGCGGGCATCTGTTTATATTTGATAGCTACACAATCGGCTTCCTTTATACCTGTCGAGGATTGTCGCTATATAGCACAGCATATGCATGAGAAGCAACCAACGGATGCGGGAGCTGATTACTTTATGTACCTTGTCTTCCAATTGGACATTGTTGGTCAGCAACGAGATTTGTGCGCTCCACATTATCAGCATTTGTACGAGTTTTGGTTGGCCAATCTGCAATTGGATTTGTCCACGCCTTCTAGCAGTTTGCATGCGCTCTATGGTGTGCGTGTGCTCAGCAATATATTTGCCATGCAACCAACAAAGGGGGAAGTGCAGTTGGTATCGACGAATCTTGTTCATGCCTTGAATCAACTCTTTGCTCTGAAAGATGCCACACTTACCAGAGAACTGCTGCAGCTGCTCAGAAACTTGATGGATACGCAGCTATTGGAGATGGAGTTGCTACTGGAACACTTGAAGGTTTATGCTTGATAAGAATCTCGTTCAGTTTAGAGGGAGTTTTGTATGAGAAAGAATATTGAAGGTAAAAAGATCTAGTTAAACTAAGAGTCTTTATAATTTTTCTAGAGTTATTTAAAAGGATTTTCATATGAGAAAGAATACTGAAATTTAATAAAGTAAATTGAAAGTCACTTTAAATTTCCCCGCGATATTTAAAGGATACTTTATCTGAGAAATAGTTTATGAAAGCCAAAAATTTCTCTCAAATTTAGCTAGGGTTATCAAAAAGTCAATTTATTTTATGCATATCGATATAAAAATGTGCTTAAAAATACTGATGAAATTGCCCCAAGGGTTGAGAGAATGATTCAATGACGTAGAATAGTTAATATCTCGTTTAAATAATACACATATAGAGAGAGAATCACAATTAGAAATTATACAAGTAACATAATGAACACAAAGTCATGAGATACAATTGGGAATCGTACAACAAATAAGATAAAAAACTTCACATGCAAATAAATGAGAATATAGACACGATAAAACTTTAACTTATGGTTTATATATCGTCTTCGAATAGGGCGATAATGCGACGCCGCTGGGCGTCGTCGTCTTTGGTATTACACTGTCCTCCTACTGCTACTCCCGCTGCACCATTGTGGTGCATCACATTGTGTATCTCAAGATCAGTAACTGAATCGAATAGCAAATTGCATTGGCTGCAACGTGCCGCAGAGATGGGCGTGGCTGGCACTTGCACCGGAGATTGCTGTGGTGTAATTGCGGCACGTTGCAACTTCTGTAGAAATGAGGCACGCTCCTCATGCTGGAGAGGAACAGGGGCTGCATCTGTTGCCACAGCTGTGCATCTAATTGGAATGGGTTTCTTTACCACATTCGGCATATTCTGTGAGTTGCGACTCTCGGAACGCTCGATGGCGTAGAGCACATTGTTTTCCACTGTAATTGGAGTCGTTGTGCGGCTGCTGAACTTGAATAGATTGGCAGCATCACTCTCCCAACTGGTGGCGCACGTTGGCTTTGCCACAACTTCTGGAACTGGTTCAATTTCTGTTGCTGCCTTCTCCGCACCGTTGCTGCCATTGCTGACCTTAACCTGATTGAGTTTATCCGCCAGTTGCGTGTCTATGGAATGTTCCTGCAACCAGTTGCAAGTCTTGTGCAACGCAAAGATCATGCGCCTGATGAACTCATGGGGGGAAACCATTTTCTGTCGCTTAATCTCCAGCAGTTTGGTCACTTCCGATACAAAGTTAACAAACTGATATTCCACACAGTTGTCTATGTGGAGTTGATGCGTATCCTCATGCATGAAGCGCTTCGAGCAGGCAGGACACTTGCGCTCTTTCCACATCGGCTCGGGAATGTTCACTTTGATGTCACGCAGTTGAGCCTGCTCCATGGGATCGTCCTCCTCGAAATTGGTCTCACTGTAATTGTAATGATTCTTGTGCTTGCGTGACAGTGCATTCTCCTCGTTATCATCGCTGGAAGTGACCGCAGCGTAGTCGTCATCCTCAGCAGTGCCATTGCCACTGCCACTGCCAGCACTGGTTGAGGGCAGTTCCATATTTGGCTGTGCCTGGAGGGAGACGAAAATAATTGACTGCTGGGAGAGAGTTGGCTGTGATTGTGCTCACCTGTGCCGCATTGCGTTGCTTGTCGAACAGCGTGTTTAGGTAGCGTATACGTTGTTCGTTGCCATTCCTATTGTTGCCCCTTTGCTGCTGTGGCAGCGTCTGATTGAGCAGCTGCTTGTGCACCTTGTTCGTTACCTTGTCCAGCTTGGCGCTGTTGTTGTTAAGCAACAAATTGTGCACCGGTCGCTGTTCCACATAGTGTAGCTGCTCTGCCGTAAACAGTGCGCTCTCCTTGTCCTCCTTTTGGGCCACCGAGCTGCCCGTCGACTTCTGTTTGTAGAGCTCGATCAGCTTGAGGCTGAGTGCGTTATTGATGCATTGTTCCCGGAATGTTACGGCATGTTTTAAATATGATATGCACAGGGCGCAGATGTAATGTGGTAATCCATCGTCGGGAGAGTTCTAAAGAAGGGTGTTTGCGTTAACATATGCCGTACTTTCTTTTAAATTCATATACGTACTTTCAGTCCTGATGTCTCTTCAAGTAGAACGTTAATTGGCTTCTGATAGTTGAGATACTCATTGGTCGAGCCATGTAAATATGTGGGTATTTTGGCAAATATATCGTAGTCTGCGGGGCTACTACAAATGCGGCATATATTCCCCCACGCCGTCATAGTCTTATGTTTATTATAAATATAAATATTGTTAAAATGGCGAAGCCAATTTTTTCTTAGACTAAACAAAAACAACAGTATACAAAGAATGGCAAGTGTTGCTCTACGAACTGAATGCCGAAAAATTAACAGCTGCAGTATGCAATTCGCCGGCCTGGCAGCACTGCGACAGCTGTTTGTCGCGTATTTATCGGATTTTAAATGTCGACCATCTTTTTGCGCCATTGTGAAAACAAGAAAAAATGGTAGCAGAAGTCAACGTCAATAAAGTTTTTTTTATTGTAAATTGTCATATATTTCATTAATCACAGCGTATTTTCAATTAAAATGTGAAATACATTTGTGCATTCATCGATATATTGATGTTCCGATAGCTCTTTTCGTTATATTGGTGGCGTAAACAACTGGGCGTAAACATGAATAATGATAATCCAAATATCATATTTAATCCGTTAATTAGCTCAATACAAAAGGTTGTGCTATATGAAACGCGTTCGGTAAGTTGTTTGCAATTTGAATTTGGCTACAAACTGATTGTTTTCTTTGTTTTTGCAGCGCTTGTATTTGGTGGGCAGCAACAATCGTGAGACCCGATTCCGTTTACTCACCATCGATCGGTTGGCGCTCAATCGTTTGAGCATCGAGGAGAATGCGAATGAATTCAACAATTTGGAGATACGCAGGTTTGTCTCTTCGCTGTCGGGTTCACCCAAAGTAACCTCTGCCTATGGAGTCTTGGGATTTGTACGCTTCCTTGAAGGTTACTACCTCATATTGGTAACCAAGCGAAAATGTTGTGCCCACATTGGAATGCATCTTGTGTATACCATCAAGGATACGGTGATGGTGCGTGTCAACGAGGTGACTTCACAGCGACCACCACATCCACATGAGGAGCGCTACAAGAGGATGTTCCAGAATATTGATTTGCGCAGCAATTTCTACTTTTCCTACTCCTACGACTTGACACGCACACTGCAATACAATGAGTCGGCACCGCGTTATGTCGGCGCCAAGGTGGATTTGGATCGCGATGATCCGCTGCCAGATTGGAACACGTTGACCAACAATGTGCAACAAGCACACGAACGTGTGGACTATGCATTTCGAAGTGACTCCCGTAAACGATTCGTCTGGAACGCATATCTACTGCAGCCCATGGATCGCATCATGCTCAAGGATTGGCTGCTGGAGGTCACACACGGTTTTGTCAGTCAATCCTGCATCAGCATTTTTGGACGGCATGTGAATGTCTGTTTAATAGCACGGCGTAGCACACGATTTGCGGGCACTCGCTTCCTCAAACGTGGTGCCAACTTTAAGGTAAGAATGGAGTCGGTAAATATATAGCTAACTATTGTAACAACTATTACTCATGCAGGGCGATGTAGCCAACGAAGTGGAAACGGAGCAGATCGTCAGCGATGGGCAGCGTATGTGTGCTTTTACTCAGATGCGTGGTTCAATACCTTCGCACTGGTCACAGGACATAAGCAAGATGGTGCCAAAGCCGCCCATACAGTTGGACATCTCGGATCCTTACGCACAGACACCGTCACGTCACTTTGAGCGCCTGCTCTTTCATTATGGTGCTCCACTGATAATGTTGAACTTGGTTAAGAAACGGGAACGACGGAAGCACGAGTCCATCATATCCAAGGAATTGGAGAACAGTATTCGATATCTTAATCAGTTTCTGCCACCACAGCATCGCATGAAGCACATACACTTCGATATGGCACGTCAGAGCCGACTGAGTGGTGGCAATGTTATGGAGCAGCTCGCAGTACATGCTGCAAGCATTATCCAGTTGACAGGAATGTTCTATAAGTCACATCGGGGCAGCGAATTGAGTTTCCAAACCGGAATTGTACGCACCAATTGCGTGGATTGTTTGGATCGTACAAATTCAGCACAGTTTGCCATAGGAAAGTGCGCGCTGGGACATCAATTGGAGCGTATGGGATTTGTCAAGTCAGCCAAGCTGGAGTTCGACTCGGATTGTGTGACCATGTTGGAGAATCTTTATGAGGAGCATGGGGACACTTTGGCACTGCAGTATGGCGGTTCACAGTTGGTGCATCGTATCAAGACATATCGCAAAACAGCCGCATGGGCTTCGCAAGGCAACGATGTGATGCAGACGTTGAGTCGTTACTATAGCAACACGTTCAGCGACACGGAGAAGCAGCAGAGTATCAATTTGTTTCTGGGTCTCTACAAGCCCAGCTTTACCAAGTGTAAGTAATGATTAAAAGCCAGTAAACCGTTTGCTAATTTGTCTGTATATTCTTCTAGTGAATCAACCTATTTGGGAACTGCAGACAGACTACGACATGCACAATGCCTTCTTGCCTAGCACACCGAGCGCTCCTATAACGGATTGGGTGCGTCATAAGGTGCGCGATTGCTTGCCCTATCCATGTGCAGATTCCAATAAACTGGTCAAGGAACTATTTCGTGTGCACAGCAATGGACTGGAGATGATCGATGCCTATTCGAACTATCATCAGTCTTTCAAGTGGACCGATTTGAGCGAGCATATTGAGTTTGAGATTAGCCAACTGGCCACACGTTATATGCCCACATTCCGCACAAACTACAGTCCCTTTCAACGTCAAATACAAACGTCACGGAAAGCGCGACAGAATCCATCGATGACGGGACAAAGTTCTACAGGCTCAACAAACAGCAACTCTTCGAGTTCAAGTGAGGGCGAGGATAGCTCCAGTGATGAGGAACTAAGTGCAAGCTTTGCTGAAAAGGAATCAAAGCAAATGGAAACAACTGAGCCAGCACCATTTACACTCTCATCGATGCTGCCTTCTATGGCGGAGGTTTATGGCTGCACTATCACAGCACCTTCCAAACAGAGTATGGCTATCTATAAGAAATACGTTCAAATGGGCAAAATGTCGAGTGGTGGTGTCCAACCTGACAAGACATCGGTGGCTCAGCGGGAACAAGAGTTGGTCAAGATGATGCGCGGCGTCACGTTGCGACCGCTGAGTGACTATGGAACAGATTCGTACCTCAATGTGCAGCCGCCCACTGTGCCTGCCAAGAGTCTACTCATTTACGAGGAATACTGTAAAACGCCACGTAATTTTAATGCAGTGCCCAAATTTGAGGAATTTGATTTGTTATATCGCTACGTGCAGAGGCTATAAAAGCACACCAGGGAATGGAAATTCGTGTGAATGATGGCTGTGCAAAGAGGTAAAATTTAAGACCCAATTGAAGCGATTTCTACAATACAATATGAGAACTCGCTTACAACTGTTTATGAGTTCAGCACTTCACAAATGTATTCGGAGAATATTCAGCTTGATTAATGATAAATATTTATTAAATAAAAGAAAACAATTTAGAAAGCTTTACTAACTGAACTTACCAATACAAATATATAAAAATATATATATAATAATCATGTTTATCAACAAGCATGTCTCTTCATATGTTTATTGCAGCACAAACTAGTCCATTACTATCATGATGTTACTTGAAACACAAAGCTGTTTATACAAAGGAATGAGTTGGATTGAAGGTACACACATAGACATATGTATATGTCTTGCTTCCAGTTAAACAATCTAGGAATCCTTATTCTTTATTCTTAAATTCGTTTAAAAGTTGTGCACAAATTTATTAACAAACTTCGAAAATAACATTTGGATAATTTAAAGAAATTATTAGGTGGTCACATTTAAGCAGCTTTCGGACGAATCATCATCCGTGCGTTTTTTAGTGAAGTACCGTAGATCCAAATTAAACTGTTGTGATTACCCACTTGAGATTCAAAGTATTTTCCATTCAAATTGCTGTAACGAAAGAAAACTCATTACATATAAATGGAAAGCATTTAAATGTTTAAGTCGGCAAAAAGACACTCACGAGTCGCAACAGCTTTTGTACCACCAGCCACCATAAACCCGATCTGCTGCACAATTGTCAAAATATTCGTCGTTGTCCCGATCAAATGTCGTGAATTTCATATTTTTGTGATAGCTGAATCTATCTTCTGTTGTTGTACTAGAGAATATACCCAACTTACTAAGTCGGTATTGATCGTCTTCACCCGAAATGAGGAACTCATCGTATCTGGCATAAATAGTACTGCCATTGAAATATTGCATGTGAATGTAGAGTTCGTGAGGTTGCTCTGTGGTCAATCTATGTATCTTCTCCAGGCCGAGGAAGAAGTCCCCGTCCCAGAAGTCCCCAAAGCCATTTCGGTACGTGTTCCAATCTCTTTGGAACTCCACTCCGCCCCTGATCCTCTGTTGTATCACGGTCCATCCAGGACCAGCGATATCAGAGTTGCATAGTACCTCAAAAGTAATATCGTTAGAAAGTTTAATCTTGTGAACTCCAGAAACTATGCCAATACAACTCTTTGTATTAATCTTTTGGATTTCATTTGATTGCTGAATCAGTTTCTTAATTTCCGTTTCTATTTCTGGAATGTTTGGCTCATTTGCATATATGATTTCTTTTTGACTTTTTAGTTGCTTTTCGTATTCAAGCACTTTTTCAGCTTCTTCGTTAAGCTTCAATTTAACGTTTGTCATTTCTATGTTTTGCTTGTCGATTGAATTCGTAAGAAGGTTTACTTGTTTCTTCAAGGCTTCGATTTCTTCTAAGTTATGAGCAGCTTTCTTGACTTCCGTTTCTAATTGAAGAACTTTCTCATTCGTATTTTTTAAGAGGTCTATTTGCTGTTGCAAAGATTTGATTAGTTCTCCGTTAGATTCGTCTTTGTCTTCAAGTAACTTTATAATTCTCTCCTGCGATGTGCAACTTGCTACTTCCTTTACCAGTTTATTAATGTCTTCATTCTTTCTTTCCATTTCTGCGTTATTCTTATCGATCCTCTGAGTCACCTGATCAATATATGCCATCATTGGCTTTACTATTTTGTGGGCATATGGCCCGCACTGTTCCTCCAGTTGATGGGAGTCTTGACAAGACTAATAATAAACAAATTTAGGTTTGCTCATTAAATATGCTGATTCATATTCTACTCTGATTCCACTTCAAAATTATTTCTTACCTCGTCGGTTTCAACTGCAAGGGAAGATCCTTCTGCGTCCTGCAACAGCAGCAGGCAGAGGAGGAGGAGAACGGAGAGACAGTTTCGCCTCATTTTACTCTTGACACTTGCACGCTGCATCAAAATATACAATGATATGTCTCAAGGCAGATTCCTCCTTTTTATAGCCCCGTTCACGTGATCTGCGTATGTTCTGAACTGATAAGACGGATGCTCATGTCAGCGTTGAACCGATCTTGACCTGTGTTTAAATCGAACTTTGATTGTTTTGCACACTCAAAACATTCAACTGGCGCGTGGAACCAGAAATGAATTTGATTTGAGATGTTTTGAACATTTGTTTGTATCAAAGACCATCAGCTAAGCCATTTCACTATCCCATTTCCCACCTACCATAGACATGAAATATTCATAATAGGAAACGATATTATTGAAGTATAATTTTAAATTATGATTACGTTTATTGTTTGCAATAATTAAAACAAATTATGTTTAAAAAATACTCAGAAATTGTTAACAATTGAACAGGAAAGAGGAACACCTTATCAGGGCAGGTCTATTTAACACTGTGCTGATCTGTCTGTCGCTTGCTCCTCCTTGGACTGGAATGTGTATTCGGTTTGCATGCCACTGGGTGCAGTGTGAGAGGCATGCATCGCATTGTAGGCGGGCTTGTGGCCCAGCGATGATGTCGTAGTAGGTTTGTAAACACTGCCTAGTTCCTGCGCCAGCATATACTGCTCCTGCTCCGGATAGTCGTGCTCACAGTGATGCTCACCGCAGATCTTGCACTCGTAGATGTTGGGACGTAGCGTAACCTTAACGCGCTGCGGAAGGAAGAAAAAGTATTAATGACTTTGCAATGAATTGACCTCAAAGTACACCCACCTCCCAGAAGGTATCGCCACTGGCACGCATAAAGTTAATTATCGCATAGCCTGGAATACAGATCAGCGACAGGGATGCAAATGTCCAGCCAATGCCGTAGGCCCAGTCGGGATATGTGTAGCGTCCGTTGTGGTACGTGGGCTCCTTATAGTTAATCAAACTCAGCACCCAAATGGCCTGCAAATATAAAGACTCTTAATAAAAGAACTCATTGATACTCATAGTCTGGAACCTACGAAGAGCAGACAGGGTCCCAGGACCAGCCAACAGGACTTCAGATAGAGGGACGGCGCCTTTCCGGTCATTTGTTTGACATTCTTTGATAGTCGCCCGGTGCCGTAGAACCAGGCTATGGCAATCATCTGGCAGAAGGCGAGAAACATAATTGTCACAGAGGCAGCATAGTGATCCATTAGCTGGAAATAGTAGATGCCACCCTGTATGATGTTGGGCAGTCCAAACAGGCATGAGATGACGCACACGAAGAGTACCACAATCTCGTGATAGCCCAAATGTCGTTTGATCCAGCGTGGAAAGCCATCTTGTATGGATGTTACCACCACCTCGACTATGGCAAACTGTGAATTCAATCCGAGGCACAGTAGCATGAAGAAGAACATGACTGCCCACAGTTGGGCATACGGCATCTTGGCCATCGCCTGGGGATATACCACAAATATCATGCCAGGCCCATCGCCAATCACATCGCGCACATTCGTATTCTGCTCCAGTGCGAGATTCCCAAGTGTGGAGAATGCAAAGATGCCCACCAATAAGCTGGTTAACATATTTACCACGCTCACAGCCACAGTATCTCGTAGTATATTATTGTTGTACTTGTTGTAGCTGGCAAACGAGATCATCGACCCGAACGTAATGCCCAGTGAATTGAAATTCTGGGATGCTGCATTGATCCAAACATTTGCATTCTTCAGCTCGGACCAATTGGGCCTGAAGAAGAAGCGAAGTCCTTCGTCGGCACCCTCGAGTGTTACGGCCCGGAACATAAGTATGATGATGAGCACAAATGGAAATGTGGCTGTGAAATAACGAACTTTTGCCGACGATTTGATGGACTTCCATGTGGCAAAGTAGACCATCAACCAAGCACAGACCAAACAGGCGAACAGCTCCCAGCGCATCATGCCAGGATACTCCAAGCCGGCGCTAATCTGCAGCACTTTATTTCTGTTAAAAGAGGGAGGAACATTTAATTTAGAGATTCTTCAAAGATTGTAATGGACTTACTCAAAGAACTCCTCCGAGGGCGTGCGTGAAGTGTCCGGCGCAGAGGCATTCTCCCTACGCTGTGGCACCCAACAGTCTGGAGTGTTCCATCTGCCAAGGAATAAAGTGAGTCATTAGTTAATGGTTTTATATGATTGTCTTAAGTGTTTCTATTCACCGGTTGTTGCAGTCAATCCAAGGCATTTCCGTTTTGAATGATGTGAAAAAGTAATAAATTGAATAACCTATTATGACGCTATAGTAGGTGGACATGAGAAAGGAGACAACCACACTGGCTAGACCAGCTCCTGTTCGAAAGAGATGGTAAGTTTGTAATTTAGTAGATTTATTATCATATCTTATTTCTTGTTTAAGTACTAACTTGTAGAAGATTACTTAGATTATTAAAACTCCTATTATATTCAATTTCTAGACGTTATGCTACTTGTTGAGCAGAAAGAGTACCTCGTTTTGAATGGAATCAGCGCATACACATCGGCTTCGTATTGCATGGACCACATGATTATATATTCATTGAATCCACATTCTACAAAAACATGATCCCATGAATCCCTGGACTTCTATTGCTCAAAAGTTATCGAAAATCTTTAGATTTTCAATTGGTAAGTACATTTTTTAATTATATCGTTTCGATTTTGATTTACATGTTACACACAAGTTACAGATATGTTACAGATATTTTGCAGAGATGTTACAGACATGTTACAGACATTTTACACACATGTTACAGTCATGTTACACATACATATGTTACAGACATTTTTACTAAAAGAGACATTTTCCTTTTATCATGCCAAAATTTCGCAATTAAAACCCGTAAGTTTTTGCCTTTAAATCAATTAAAAAAGTCAAGAATATTATTAAAATTGATACTTAAACAGCTTCAATAGCAAATTGTGAATACAAACCATAAACTTCTCTCTTTCTCTATATGGATAAGCAAGTTTAAGCACGAATTAAAGTAATCTGAGACCCAAATGAGCCTCTAATCAGGTCGGCTATAAATCAGACTGGGTCGCTCGAATCACATGTCTAGACTTGCACTCATCTGCATAATTCTAATTGGCTGCATGGCGTTGAAGTCAATTGAAGCCATGGATAGAAATTGTCAGTTAATATTTATTAGTACGCTTCTGGTTGCATTTGTATTTTTGTGTGGGCGTCGGCTGGACGAGGGCGTGTTGGTGTGGGCGTGCCAAGGCAAGTTCTATTGGCAAAACATCGACAATAATTAAGCGTTTTGTAAATATGTCAAAATAATGTTGTCTATTAGATTTATGGCTGCGACCTTTCAAGCCCCACACACGGGGGAGGTAAGAGTAGGAGGGAGAGAGTGAGAGAGACAGTAAGAGATAGAGAGGGAAGCTTTTCGGGGTCTCACAATCAGTTGAGAAACGCGTACGTAAATCGCTCAAAAAACATTTCCGTCTCGGTTTACAGTTGCGCTTCACACATTCACGCCATCCCCATAACAATGATGATACTAACTAATTAGCATGTATCTGTGGTTGTGTGTACGACGGTGTGTGTGTGTGAGAGAATGAGTGTGTCTGTGTGTGAATGCCTGAGTGTGCATAAGATGTTCTTTAATATATGCGAATTGCATGTGCTACAGTTTTCACTGTAAGTTGCTCAAGCCTTGCCAAGGGAATTGCCTAGTTCTTTATTCCCCGAAAAAGGAAAGAGTAGTTGAGTTTCCCCAGGAAACATTTTATAATATCGTCTACTTAAGCTGTAAACTTAAGTACTATTCGATAACATTTAATAATCAGAATATGCACTCTTTATAATTTATACTTCTCCAGTTAGGGTAACTTCTCGTCTTATACCCTCTTCGAAGCTAATTATTAGTTATTGTGGTACTATTTTTCGGCTGCTTTGTATCTTTTATGTCAACCGAAGCGACATGTGTTGACTTTCAGTCATATTTACACAGTACTAACTACAGTGAAACCTTGGCAATGAACTTTGGCAAGAGCAGCGCACCCATATTTGTGTTTGTCATGCCCCCATGGGTAATCCTCGACGTAGTATGTGTTTCTATTATGTTCTCTCTCTCTCTGTTTTGTTTTATAACTAACAATTATTCCAAAGAACACTTCTAAATTTAGTTACGCTAAGCGTGTCGCCGTGACGCATTGAAATGTACCTATAAAGCGTGTAAATATGTCCACAAATGACGCAATAATAATAACTAGGGGGAGAGACAGATAGCAAGGGAAAACTGAAATTGAGTTGTAAATTAGTAAATAAACGTTCTCAAGAAAGAGTAACCCTTTCAAAACTTGAAGAGGCATTCAGTCGGTGTCTCAGATGTTTAAGTTACGCATACGGCACCTTGTGCAATGAATAATGTAGTTTAAGGGGAGCTTAGATGTAGTCCAGTTTTTGGTATATTTATTAATATACAAAACAGATACGATTCCTGCTATGTATATAGATACAGCTGGTCTAAGTTCTTGCGACTTACTAATATCGTGTCTGACCCAATGCTTAAAAAACACTTTTATCTTATCGTGGAGACCTTCTTCCGTTAACTGTGCGATAAATTGTGCCTAGTTTACATTTCTTTATCACCTTACTTAGATACGTATTGAACTTACCCTTAAAGAGGGGACAGAGCTGACCCAGTGCCCCAATGGGACCTCGTCCCGTGTATTGTCCCACAGACAACTCCATAAACAGCAGCGGAATGCTGCATATGAAGAGTATTATGCAGTAAGGTACTAGAAATACACCTGAAATAGAATAAACAAAGACACATGCAGTACAGATGAGATGCAGATAGAGCTATATCATGGCAATGAATTGGGAGGGACTCCAGACTTAAACAGACAGTAGCAGCTAAATAAGCAAATTAAATTAATTATAAATATTTGACATCAACAATTGCAAATTGTGTAAGTCGCCAGTTCGCAGTCGACAGTTGCCAGTTGCCAGTTGGATTGCTCATTACGAGTGTAATGTGCCTGAGAAATGTAAATGGGGTCTCCGAAGAAGAATAAGAAACAGAGAGAAGCAAGAGAGAGACAGATAGCGAGAGACGCGTGTAAATGAAGATGGACGCAGGCCGTCAAGTGGCTTGCGTGTGGCAGGCGGGGTTGAGTCAAGAAACCTATTGAGATGACAGTGACCGCTTTATATTTTTGTCGTCGAGCTTACATACATATATATGTATATACTTTGCACTGAGCTTGTACAAATTTTAATTTATCACTTTGTAGCGCTTACAGCGGAAATGTCGCATAAAGCGCGAAAATGCCTTTTTCAAGTCGAGAAACGATGTCACACTGAGAATATCAAAAGTATTTGCCGAAATGTTGTCTCAGGGTTGCAATATTTCCTCGACTTCCGTTATGATTTATCTACATTAGAGAATTCCTAAAGGGGGGCTTACAATGAGGGGAAAGGAAGGTTTCATCTATTACAAGTAAAGCCTGTGATTCATGTTTGCCTTTGAATTAGTTTTTGTAGAATCTCTTCAACTTACCGCCTCCGCTTTTGTAGCACATGTAGGGAAAACGCCAGACATTGCCCAGGCCCACCGAGTAACCAATGCAGGCCAAGACAAACTGCATTTTATTGGCCCAATGCTGTTGGCGCGGCTTCAAATGTGCCGCCTCGTCCGACATGTCCATGTAGCTGTCATCGTCATCGATGCCCAACGGCCTGTGGACACATAAGACAAACAAAACAAGCATGAATAACACATGCGCACACACACACATACATACTATATCTATGTGGCTAACTATAGTTATGGGTCCAGTGGGGGGTATAGTATTCAAAGTTATTTGCATTATAGTCAGCCAACCAGGCGCATCTAATTGCTGTCAACACTTTCTGTGTCTGTTTCTATTTCCACTGCATTGTCTGGCTCTGAAACCCCAGACGAGGGACACACTGATTGTATGACCAACGGTCAGCTTGGCTGCGATTCCCCTCGGAACTAACATTTGTGGTGCGTCAAATGGTTTAATTGCAGTAATCACATGGCAAATGGGGGGTCGCCGAAGGTGTCAAATGCCATTGCATTGTTGAATGAACGTTCCGAGATTTGATTGAGGGTTGGGCTGAGTCTGTTCAGATTGCCCGACGGAGGGGGCCAGCCCATTTGATGAGGTGTTATCTACTGCTATTATGTGGGAGGTTTAGCGAATTAAGACACGAATTATGTAAGACTGAGAAGATTAGTTGGGCTTGCGAAATGAAAATAAATGGGGATCTTCTGGGGAAGGCAGGAAGAGAATATCTAAAGTAATGTCAGACCTCATTTAGTCGGTGTGAAAAAGGTTTTATCTAATGAAATAGGTGTGTTCCTAATAGGTAACTAAGATATTAAGATTATAATTTTGTGTATAGTAGGTCCTACTCCATATCTCCCCTCCAGGACCTTTATCTCACAAGTCATTATTGTTTATTTAATGTTCATTCTTCATTCAGTCTGACTACATTCTGTATATCTGACACGTGCCACATTCGTTCCAAAAAGAGCTCTAAATATAGAACAAAAAAACATTAAACGGAATCCATAAAATAAATGTTTAGCACAAATTTAAACAGTCTACTTAAGCATTAAATAAACGTTAATATTCAATCAGCGGCGTTTCGCTAATGAGATAAACAAACTTGACAACCATATGGGGGGCGCAGACTCTCGTATAGACTCAAATTGAAAGCTATTAAGAGACCGCTCTCTGTATGATTCGTTGTTGTTATGTAATTGAAAACGGGAGCGCTTACACTTTGGCCACTCGATTGTAGCGGAAAAAGGATTGCTCCGAGTGTTTCGAGGACTGGGCGTCGAAGTCGTTGCGATGAGGCATTGCTATAGAGTATTACTGTATTCTCAGGATATAGATTTGTGCTATATGCGACAAACTCTTCTCATTTAGAATAGAAAACACTTCAAACTCGCTTCACATTATCCATGCGTACAATACTCCACTGAAAGCCACTCAAAAAAGGATTCTAATTGAGACGATCTTATTTTTTTTGCGTGGAACAACTGCTCCGATCGTAGGTTGCCACTTAACTGATTAACGTGCGGCGCTTGAGGCTTGGGACTAATCTTACGATTCGAAAATATTGAAGTATTGCGTTAATCGTTTGAGTCAACAGATCTATTGATCTGGTTAAGGAACATTGCTTAAAAATAGCTGCTACTGAACGGCGATCAGCGATCGGACGATTCAAAGCTATTCACGTTTCATGTCAAAGGAAATGCATATCATGTGGCGGGTCCCTCCCTCCCAACTCACACAGATGGTGTTAAAATTCCATGTTTACTAAGACTGCTGCTTTCTGTGTGTGTGCTGCGAAAAGGTGTGAGATCCCATTTGGCCTTTTTATGCTCGCGCGTCCAAAATGGTGCCAAAATTTGCAATTATTTTCAAATGTTTTATGTGCTCGTCAAGGGGGTGTGCTTTTCATATGCTAATGGAAAACCAGGGTTGGATTGGAAGTTTTTGTAACGAGCGGTAAACATTTGTTCAGGTTTTTATAGATTCTCGATATGTTCATATGTTAGAAATATTGAATTAAAGCGTGAATTGTTAATTTGTTAAAAAAAACTAGTTTTCAAATTTCTTTTTACTGTGTTAATTGTTGGTTATGATTGATCTTAAGTGCCATTTATATCAATAGCAGTCAAATTAATTGTTTAACGGAGATAACTCTTTATATTTATATTAGCATTACTATTACTACTCTCTATTTTTATTTTTCTCCAAATCTTTTTTAAATATGTGCGTACCTTAGTTGAATAACAGATTAAACTTAATGAAATAGTGCTACTACTAAATCATCGTCACTCTCTGTAGATTGCATTACATTTTACCAATAGTATTTATACTAAAAGTCTTATTTATAATAGAAACACTTTAGTAACTCAACAATTGCTGTTATGCTGAAATGTTAATTTATTTTATGGTGCATTCTATACCTTGTCTCACATTTTCCTAATAACATTTACATATGTTAACAGTGTGATAACGTCAGTAGCAACATGTTAGTAACATAACCCAACAGGAATGGCAACTGAACCATCTGCGCGTTCTGTAGTTTGTCTAACATTTTACAAACAACATAAATGTTAATAGTCTGTTTCATGTTAACAGCATTACTGTTAGTAAAAGAGCGCCACAGTTGCTGTTATACTGGAATGTTAATTGTACTTACGGCGGCGTCTGCGGGTTAACCATGTCGAACAGTTCGTTGGCTGTTGTCGGCACTCGTCGGATGACCAACTTGCGTCCATCCGTCGAGCCAATGCCAATGGAGGCCAGTGAGCGCACTGATGTCACATCCGAATAGATCTGATTGCCGCCAACGAGCTCATGCAAGTGATAGGAACTGCCACTGAGCGAGGACTGTGGCTGCATGTAGAGTGGATTCGGGGGTTTCAGACCATAATTGGCGGCTGAGCTGCCCGCAAGATTGCAGCTGCTGTCACTCAGGCCGGGCAGATAGGCTGTGGGAGGGGGAGAGAGAGTAGAGAGAGATTTGAAGTAGGAGTTGATAAAAGAGTAAATCATTCCAGGCTTACATGACACCACACTGCGCATGCTGCTGTGATGGCTGCCCATGCGATTGCGCATGTCGTAGCTCAGTGGCGAGACAGCCATTCCAGCATCGTTGCCCGTCGCCATTGTGGTTGTGGTGGTGCAGGTCAGTGTTGTGGGTGTTGTGTAGTGTGCAGCAGTTGGTGGTGGGGCAGCCAAGAGCACAGCTGGCGCTGCCGGCGGCTCGCAGTCATCGATGGTGAAGGTAACCGTCGAGGTTGATGTTGCCGGCTGTGGTAGCTGTGGCAGCTGCAGATGCTGAGCTGGCTGTATGACATCCGAGTTGGGACGTGACTTGATCTTCGACGATGATGCCTGGCGAGGTGGTTGTTTATGCATTGCGGCTGCCATGGCGACCAGCGATGTGGTCGAGTTGGTCTGCCGGAAGGGCAGCTGTGGTGGACTCGTACCGGAGGCACATGGCGAACTGGGCGTGGCTGGTATGATGATATACTTGTGTGGTCGCATCGAGGGATGACGGATGAGTCGCTGTTCATCACCATCGCCACAACTCTCGGCGCCGCTGTCTGAGAGTTGACTGTGTCGAGCCAAGGGGGAGAGGGCACTGGTCGCTATGGGCGTGGCACGTTTGGTCACCAAATTAAGGGCAGTGGGCGAGGAGGCGGTCTTGGCCAGTGGCTGACCAGACGCTTTGGGGGCATCGTGCTGATTGGGCATTTTGGGGCAGCCAAATATCTTTCTCTCTTTCTTTGCTTTGGCGCTGCTAAAATTCGTTTGTTTGCTGTTGTTGTTGTTGGTGTGGACTTGATCATAACACCATTGTTGTTGTAGCTAATAATGTTGTTTCTGTTGTTGTTATTGTATTTGTTCTCATACACGTATTTATCATTTTAATGCTCATAGTTTGTAGCTGGTGTCGCTGGCGGGCGATTCTTATTTTTTTTAAACTTGTTGATGATGTTTGTTGTTGTTGTTAAGCACTTATTGCTGTTGTTGTTGTAGCTGCCTCTGCGGTTGTCATATTTTCAAATCACTTTAAAACCTTGAACACCACAATGCCATTTTTTATTACTGTTGCTTCTGTTGTTGTTAGTGTTTTCTCTCTGTCTCTCACTCTCTCTGTGCGCACTGCGCACGCTTAAGCTTTTTAATCTTAATAAAACGAAATGAAAAGAATACCAAAAGTCGTCTCATTGTTTTTGATTATAATCTTTATGGTTTCTATAAGCGCGCAATCCCAGAAATTTATTGCCAGAATCTTCCACAATTTATTTAATTTCTCCTAATGAGCAGTTAACCTACATATTTAATCATATTTCAGATGGAATAAAAACGGGTTGTTCAAGTGTTTGTCAGCTAAGCTGGGAGAGAAATATAATATGGAGAACATATAAATATACACTCTCTTGCATATGAGATTGGATCAAACAGGAATAAATATCTCTAGAACTTATTAAACATGTATAAATATGTTTAGTATTGTCAACAAATGAACTGTTCCTCAAGTTTTCAGTTGTTAAAACTCGCAAGTTGAAGAAAATATTAAGCATTTTATTTGTCAAGTCAATATTTATGATCATAACAGTATCTGCTGAGAGTATTATGTTTGTCAGATCTCTCTCTCATTCTAAAGTCATTGCAAATTCATAAACAATGTTGCATTTAAAGTGCTTTATTTTTGGTAGCTTATCTCGCAAGAATTTATTAACTTTTCTCAGGCTTGTATTGTATATTTATATAAATATAAATAAATAAGCACATGCTTCACGAGTCCCATGTCCCATGTCCCATTTTCATTTTTCTTTTCTTATTCATTTTTATCATCGTGACAGATAAACACTCGTATCTGACTGGCGCGTAACACTTCAGATCCCATCAGAGTCACTCGCACTTCACTTGACATCAGTTACAAAATTGTATCTTATCGTTTCTTGAAGTGTCGTCTACCTACATACATGCCACCTTCGTCTGCTCCCCTTTTTCCACAGTGACAGTTGCCTTCAAAACATTTCTGTTGTTAGCTTTCGTTTTTTTATGACTCTGACTCGTTTTCATGTGAAACCCCCCCAACACTTTATGTTATGTATTATAGATAGATAGATTCCGGCACTACGTCATAATCTTTTTGATGATACATCGAACCGCGTATGGCGCTATGCTCCACTGACTCTTAGCGCCGCAGCGCAAAGGTCATTGAAATGGGTTCAGTACTATTAATTACGCATCTGCCGACAGTATGCGACAAGATGTGATATAAGTAGATAGATAGATAGAAAAATATAGTAGTAGGCATGTGTGCATCATTGTAACACTGGCACACAACCTCATTGACTGGCCATGTGATATGTAAATGTAAATTTCTCAAACACCCCGACTTAAAAGAGCACTTGCATGAGCTAAGCAAATGTGTATATGGAATGTGGCATTTTATGATCACCCCCAACTGTGGGGCTGAGCAATTTGAGTAAGCAAACCTTGCAGTTTGGATTAGATTAGGCTGTGGTATATACTATTAGTATGATATAATGCCAGAACTATACATATATAAAACTATAACTACACAAATTTATTGTTTGGTTTCTATATGCCAAAATTTAACTTTTCTTGAGAATTGTCTTCTACAAAACTTTTAAATAACAATAACTTGCATACAGTACTATATAACATACAGTATGATACTCCTCTTGTATATATTTTTACCACTTTATTGATATATGGCTATGGTTATATTTCACTATTTTTGTAGTTACTCAATATAATACTGTTACCACACAACTTTATTGATTGCTGCTTTTATACCATCAATAGTTTGATACAGTTTCTTTTCTTCAGGTTTATTTGACATTAAAATACGTATAACTTTCATTTAGTTGAGTTAGGCTTTTATTTTTGGCTTGGATCTTGAAACTAGCATCCAAACTGAGAAAAGCATCAAGGCAAAAAACAATCACAACAGAGAGAAATACAGTTTGTCTTGATAATGTTTGTTTTTCCTCGAAATAATTTCGTTACTTATTGTTTTTCTCGGCTGTTGTTTATCAGCACGACGAAAAGTATATAAAACATTTAATTTATTGAACATTTGTTGCACATTATTTAAAATTGATTAGGGAATCGCGTAAAGTGAACAAATGAAGGCTTTCACGTGCACCGACACCGTCAATAATTGTCAATATTGTTTGTTAATAGCGCAAATAATGATGATAATGATGTGTTTAAATCATTTTGTAATTTCTCGCAGTGATTCTTCTCTGACACTTTTCAATTGAAATTGGCTTCATTCAATTTCACGCTCGGCCGAGTGGGTGTATTCACTCACTCATTCATTCATTCAATCACACTCGAGCTACATTTACGTATTTAATCATAATTGATTATGGCATAATAGCATAATCAACACACATTGCACGCAATTGTCAAACCAATTACACGCCGGCAGATAACGCGTCGTATACGCGATGGAATTATACGTATACGGCATAGGAATTTACCCCGAATATTCACACAGTTCTTGAAACAAACATGCCGTATATCGATTTGATGACGTTTATTTATTTATTATGTGCTTGGCATTACTTCACGTAAGAAAACGGTAAACTGTGGCCCGCATTGAGCCCGCCTGGAGCCGTATTGAGCCGCCGTAAAGCTGCCTGGGAAACGTGCAAACACGCGCGCTGTCAAATGTCAACTGATCCACGTTTGCGAATATCGCTTACACTTGACGTCGTCGCTTGCGGCAAAGTTGGGGCTTGCTCTGGGGTATCGGAGACCTGCAGCAGCTGCTCACGGTCCGCTGGCCGGTTGTTTGTTTGCTCGCCCGCCAGCCCGCTTGCTCTCCCGCTCACCCGTATCCGCTCACGCGCAAGTTACCTCTCTCTCGCTCCCGCTCTCTCTCTCTATCAGGCTTACGCTCATGTGCTGTTGCTCGTGCTCTTTCGCTCGCCGTTTGAGCGTTGAGCATTTGCGGGTTTTGGTTTTGTCGTGCGATCGTTTGGGCTTTCCGGCGCGGCATCTGATAGCAGGCACACACAGGCAGGCGGGCAGGCAGCCAGGCAACAATCAGAATAACCGCAAGTCAAAAATTTTGCAGTAGTTTGGTTGACTACGTTATACCCTGTATATATTTGGATTTAGATTGGTTTATGCTAGGCATGTTTTGTAGGTGCTGTTGGTACTTTATGTTAAAGTTTCTATATCGCATAAACAATGGAGAATTTCGTTCGACTTATTCCCTAAGGAGTTCAATTGGGGAAAAAACCAGAACACATTTGATAACTGAAAAAAGTTGTATAAGAATTTTAAAAGTTAAAAAAAGCAAATATTTCTTGTGGTCAATTAAATAATCTGAATTTTGATGGTACAGATATTAATAAATATAGAATAAATATTGAACCAAAAAAATATAGAAGAAGAAATAATACTATTTTAAAAATACATTCTTCTGAAATTGTAGCTCACCTTCCACAATATTTTGTAGAAACTAGAGGGAAGTATGGCTTGACAGCGTAGGGAAGGAGAAGCAAGCATGTTCTGCCTTTGCCATTGCCATTTGTTTCGTAGCTTATCCCCCAAAGCTTGCATATTAATTTTTATTATACGATCAACAAGAAGAAGCTACAATTTGTTTGCCGGCTGATTTACCGTTCAGAGACGAAGCAAGGTGGTAAAATAGAAGAGAGAATGGGGGAACTAAAGAGGGGGCAACATTTGATAAGTGCATTTTTTATCACATGGCAGACACAGACGCAACGATAAGCTGATTGATGGTACGGACTGGGGGACAGACAGGGGATTCTATTGTGACGCGAGTCGAGACAATATTTATTTGATAATCAAATGAGTTGCGCTCTCTTTAAGTATGAATATAAATTGGAATATCAGCTGTTCCCATTTCAAACTGGCTTTTGCATATGCAAAGAGAACAAGAAACTGATTAATATACCAAAGTTATTATTCAAAGCACCTGCACCCGCATTAATATTCAACATCAAAAAAAAACCCGTGTATGTTTTTTTTATTTTTCTTTATTCATATTCATTTATTATTTATTAGTTTACAATAAGCGATTAAAGTATATACTTTTTATGTTTCTTTTTAAATACAATTCTTTATAATTACAATTTAACTATTGTTTGCTTTTTACAATTCATCGATATTTGCTGCCAGTGCAAAAAGTGTTCATCATCAACTTAATTCTAGTTGTTCGGGTAAATGTTTAAACGGTTTTTAGTCAAGAAAAATAAAAGTTTCATTTTGTTTTTTTTTTTTTTTAAATTGTGAGCGAAATTGTTCATTAGTTTTGTTTGTTTTTGTTCATTTAATTAATTAATTTGTGCACATTGGAGTAAGAAAATAATTTTATGCCTGGCATGAAGCTATTGCATTAGTTCAGAGACGATAGAAACCTATACACAAGAATGCGCTACTAAAAATACCATCGATTCGATTTGTGTATTATTTACAATTGATATCTGCCTGTCTATATGATTTCTCGTATGGTATCTTCACTCTATATAAAGAAATTGTCTGTTTTGATATTCGCTTTCATTGCTTTTTTCACGTTTGGCTTAAAGTAGTGACTATACATTTTGTTTATATTTTAATAAGATTAATTTAAAACTTTTCATTCATTTGAATAATTTATTTATAGCGGCATCTTCTCTCTCTCTCTCTCTGTGACCTCTAACTAAGGGACAGTTGTGCCTCTGTAAAACGGACACCCGAAACTAAAAATGTTCGCTGCACAGTTTCAGGCGCGTTGACAGCTGCACACTGCATCCTGGCCAGAAGTTAAGGGTGGAGAGAGCGAGAGGGTGGTATAGATAGATGGAGATTCTTATCCGCCGATTCGTTGTTATCTTTTTTTAAGTACTCGCTAGACTCGTACTTGTCGCGTACTAATTAGTTAGTTAGTGGAAGTATTTCATTTGCATTTTAAAACAATCACAACAATTTAATATTAATTGACTAAAAAACTACAAAAATAATGCGGTTAATTATAGTAGTAGTATAGTAGTAGATAGTGTAGTTTTTTTTTATAGGTTAGAGTTCTAGTTCAAATCCTCCATTAGTCGTCGTTGCGTTTAAAATTAAAACAAACCTTAAATATCTCATTCTATGCATTAATTCTGTTTTGTGCGCGATTGACGCCTCAGTGGCAGTATTTTTTTTTTTAGTATTAATATACTTGTTTTTTTTTTAGGAGCAGTTCTCTCAAGCCATTTTTCTCTGGCTGTGTGTGTGTGTGTTTTTTATTTCTCTCTCTCTCTTCGTATAATTCCTAAAAGGCAATCGTTTCTATATTGTACTCAGGTTATACTTCGTTTTGCTGGCTTGAGAGGATCAACTGCTCCCAGAGTATTTTTTCTTGGGGTGCATTGTTCGTTTGGTTGGAAAATTAAGGCAGTTTTCAATTTTAAAAGGCGAGCTCAGGTCCTAAAGTAGTAGTGTGCGTGTCGTGTGTGTGTCTGTGCTATAATACAAAGTGTTGTTTGGTTGGTTTTGGCTACTACCCACACCCTAAACATTTATAGGAAGTCTTTAGTTATATATGTATATAACAAAACGTAATTATAATCAATCGACTAATGAAGAAGTTGTCGTTAGAGGACGAGAATTCTTTTGTAGTCGCTGCCCTTATATAATATTTCTTTCTCTCTCTTCTTCTACTTTTGGCAGTTATCTTGTTTCTGTTTTGTGAAATTATCTTGCTAGCCAAACTACGCAAAATTCTCATATTAGTAAGGAAGAAAAATACTACAAATTGGTTAATACAAAATAATCAAAATTATAAAATTATTTTCTTAAATTACTAAAATTAATCTGTGTGCATTTTGTTTTCGTTTCTTTACTTTATACAAGTTTATCTCTCTTCATTTTTTCGTTTAGTGCGTCGTTTGACGACTACAGTTTCGGCTCACAACTGTACTTTTGCTTTTTCTTTTCATTCATATATATATCTTTATATAAATTTTTTTCTCATTTGCGCGAAATTTAATTTCGTTTCTCTTTTTGCACTTGCTACTCAAATATGAATTTCTCTTTACCTTTCTCTATTTCTCTCTTTGTTTATAAACTAAATTATATCTAGGATTTTTTGTTGTTCTTTCTGTGGGTTTTTCTTTAACTTTACTCTACTCTCTCTCACTTCATTTAAGAGATGTAGTCCGGCGTGGGTTCAGGTGCTGCATCTGGATTGGCAAAGAGCGGATTGGGGAACTCTGGTGGATGTGGCAATGGGGCCAGTGTCTTGGGCCTTCTCCTGTAGGCCATTAGCCAGCAGGAGACCGCAACGGCGACGGCAACAAGTGCCAGCAGCGCCGTGATGACCAGAGCAATGATCAGACCAACCATCGATACACAGATATCCTCAACACGCTGAGCAGCCGGTTTGACTGTGGGCAAGTAAGAAGAAAGATGTGTTGTTAATATGATTTGACTAATCTCAGTTATCTTTGCAGATTCCACTTACTGTTGGCATCGTTAAGTCCAGGACCGCTGCGCTTCTCGAATGTCAAAATGGCATTCGAAGAGATTGTAATCTCCTCGCGCAGCTGACCCTCCACTCCTGTGTTGGTTGCAATTGCCGTCGTATCGCTGGAATTATCCGCAATGGAACGACGACGTCTGCCGAAGGCATTGTAACCGCCACAATTGACCGGTTGACACTTGCCAAAGCAGACACGTATGTTGCACTGGAAGCGTATGTTATCGCTGGAGGGGAATTTGAAGGCATTGAAGCTGGCCAGCAAACTATTGGTATCCGGATTGTATTCCCAGTTGCCAAAGATACTTGTGTCTGTGGCGCAGCCATTCTCGTCCGTTACCAGATACTCGTTCTGCACATTATCCTCCATCGTTTTGGCAATGCAGGAGCGCGCGAAGCCGCCATAAATAGCTGGAAAGAGAGGATTAGAGTAGGATTAGAAAGGCAACGAAAAGGAGGAAGACAGTAGGAATCTCTTTAATCCATTCATTACTCTAGGTCTACTTACTGGCTGGCTCGACGTCCACTTGCAGTCGCAGATTATCGCCAATTTCGGCGGAGTTAATCTCCTCTCCCTCGTTGGTGATGATGCGCATCTGGCAGATTGGTGGTGGTCCAGTATTGGCAATGGTTCCCGCCGTGGTCAACATGGACACGTTGAAGCCCAAGGTGACGTTCTTCTCGCCCGTCTGGTAGACACACTTGATGTTATAGGCCTGTGCCTTGTATGTCACGAGCTTGGGATGCTTCTGTATGACCAGCACAAAGCTGGCAACATCCTTGACAGCCTGCATACCACAGCTGCCAAAGTGAACGCGGAAGATTTCGGTACGTGGCACAGTTTCTCCTGCCAAGTTGACAACACGACGACATTCCTCATCCTTGCTGTGTCCCTTAACATAGAGCACGCCATTGAAGCCCGGTTCAGTGATGTGAATCTCCACCTGAACTCCATCGGCCAAGCAACTGACAACCATGTCGGGACGTGGGAAGTCGGTGCGGAAGTTGGTGTGGTTGCAATGCAGTTCTGGGTTGCCAGTGTAGCCAGTAATGCACTGACACTGGGCACGATGATTCACGGCATTACAGAAGGCATTGACGCCACATGTCTTGGTCAGGCAAGGATCTTCACAGGTCTTTGTCTCGGGATTGCAGAAACGGTTATCTGCGCACTGTTCGTTGCTTGTGCATTCGGGTTGCTCGACAGGCACACACTCTCCCAGTGGAGTTAGGCGATAGCCCAGCTCGATGGGGCAAGTGCAGCGACCACGTTCATCGATGACCATGCCACGTTCCAGAGCACAGACGCAGTGTCCACTCTCGTCAATGCGATAGCCCTGCTCCACCAGGCATGGCGTGCAGTACTCGTAGATGTCCAGGGCACTGCCAGGTGGACAGACACACTGGCCATCCACATCGCGGACGAAGCCCTTCTCGATGACGCACAGTGAACGCTTGTCACACTGTACCGCGGCATTGCCAGTGTATCCCTCGAGGCACTCGCAGATCATGGTGCGCACTGGGAGCGTATCCAGCACGCGGCACTCGGCATTGACACCACAGGGCTGTGTGGCGTTGCAGGGATTGACGCACTCACCATGGAGGCAGGCACGTTGTGTGGGACAGTCCGAGTCACTGATGCAAATCGGCACCACACGCTCCTGTTCGCAGCCATTGCGACCGGGCACAGTACCTGGTGGACAGGCACATTGTGGACGATGCTGATAGACCTTGCAGCTCTCGTCACTGGCACAGATGGCAGTGGTCTCGCAAGGATTAGCGCACTTGCCATTCACACAAGCCTTGTCCGTGGGGCATTCATCGTCGGTGCGACAGCCAAGTGGGGTGCAACCCAGACGTGCATTGCCGCCGTGTCCTGGCGCACACTCGCAGACAGCGCGATGATTGAGGGCCAGGCACTCTGCATTGGGTCCACATTGCTCACCCTGGCAGGCGGGCACGCAGAGTTGATTGCGGCAGGCATGTGTGGCTGGGCATTCCGAATTGATGCTGCACTCGATCTTGGCGCACTCGAACTCGGGATTACCCTCGTATCCCTGGCGACAGGTGCACACAGGCTTGTGGTCCTTGATGCGACACTCGGCATTCAGTCCACAGTTGCATGGATCACGGCAGATGCCATTCACACACGACTTGTCGGAGGCACAATCCGAATCGGACACACAACCGCCGACCTTGACAACACTCGTCGTGGGTTTGCAGCTTCCACTGCCGCTGCTTATGTATCCATCGGGGCAGATGCAGATCATGGTACGCACTGGCACTGTTGGCGTCACTTGGCACTGTGCGGGTCGCTGGCAAGGCTCCAATACCTGGCAAGGATCGACGCACTGTTCATTGATGCAGGCCAAGCGGGCTGGACAATCCGTATCCAGTTTGCACACGGGCTGTGGCTCGGGACGGCAATCCACATAGGGATTGCCCAGGAAGTCAGCGGGACAGCGGCAAACAGCCATGTGATTCTGCGGACGACACTCGGCACGGGGGGCACACACATTGTTGTAGACACAAGGATTGACGCACTGCTCGTTCTGGCAGGTCTTGTCCGTGGGACAGTCGTTGTTGCTGCTGCAGCCAATGACGCGGCAGCGCTCGTAAGGATTGCCACGGAATCCGCTCAGGCAACGGCACTGGGCACGACTGGACTGCACGTAGCACTCGGCGTTGGGGCCACAAGGATCGTTGATCAGGCAGGGATTGATGCAGTTGCCATTCACGCAGGCCTTGCCAGAGTCACATTCACCGTCGACGCGGCAGCCAATGGAACGGCAGGAGGCATAGGGATTACCCTCGAATCCATCCTGGCAACTGCAGACGGCGCGATGTTGTTGCACCTGGCAGATGGCATTGGTGCCACAGTTGCAGGGGTTGCGGCATTGTCGGTTCACACACGCCTCCTGGTCACCGCAGTCCAGATCACTCTCGCATCCCGGCGGGCTCTGCAGCACCAGCTGACGACACTCGCCACTGGCGTCGGGCACCTGCGACTCGGGACACTCACAGACCATGGTGCGAACGGGCACACTGTCCAGCACACTGCAGTGGGCACTGCGTGCGCAGGGAGAGAGTTCTGTGCATGGGTTCGAGCACTTGGCATCGATGCAGGCCAGTTTGCTGGGGCAATCACCGTCGTCGCGGCACACCGGCTCCACGGCACGTGCCTCGCAGAAGGCATGGGGATTACCCAGTGGCAATTGCTCGGGGCAACGGCAGACGGCGCGATGCTGCAGGGCCTGGCAGATGGCATTCTGTGCACAAGGACTCTGGCCACATGGATTGACACACTGGTTCTGCACGCAAGCCAAGTTCGAGGCACAATCGTAGTCGGAGTGACATTCCAGACGCAGACAGCGCACAAATGGATCGCCCTCCAAGCCAGCTGGGCATCTGCAGCTGGCACGATGATTGCGGCCATAGCACTCGGCATTCAGTGCACAAGGATCTGAGATCAGGCAGGGATTGACACACTCACGGTTCACACACTGCTTATCGCCTGCGCATTCCTCGTCCGATTGGCAACCAATTGGAGCACAGCCAAATTGCGCATTGCCAGAGAAGCCTGGCTTGCAGTAGCAGATCGGATGGTGATTCTTTACAGTGCACTCGGCATTGGGTCCACAGTTGCACGGGTTGATGCACTGCGCATTGATGCAGGCCTCCGCAACGGGGCAATCCGAGTTGGATGTGCAGCCAACGGTGATGACATCGGAAGCTGATGAAAGAGAAGGCAGAGAATGGATGAGTATAAATTGCAGTGGAGGATTCGTATTCCCTTTGAACTTACGTGGCAAACAGCGCACTCGTGGATCTCCTGAGTAACCTGGTGGGCAGCGACAGATTGCAGCACGTTCCTGCACATGACAGTAGGCACCCTGACCGCAGGCATCGGCCACACAAGGATTCACACAGCGTTCATTCAAACAGTTCTTGTCCCGTGGACAATCATCGTTGCGACTGCACTCTGCTCCTGGTATCTTGGGCTGTGCCACCTCCGTGGTGTAGCATTCGATGCGTGGATTACCCTGGTAACCAGCTGGACAACTACACTGTGCATAATGATCGCGTGCACTGCACTGGGCATTGATGCCACAGCGTTCGAGGCGACAAGCGTCCAGGCAGCTGCCGTGGAGACAAATCTCTGAGCTGGCGCATTCCGCATTGTGTTGGCAACCGCCGGCAACGATCACCGGCTGCAGAGGCACACAATTGCCTGAGTTGTCGGACACTGTGTCGCTGGGACACTTGCAGATCATGGTACGCAGTGGCAGTGTGTCCAGCACGGTGCAAGTCTGTTGTGGACTGCACACATGGGGCGTGGCACAAGGATCTGCACAACGTTGATTGATGCAGGCCAACTTGGAGGCACATTCCGAGTCCATTGTACATTCCGGTTTGGGTTCCGCCTTGGGCAGCTCACATTGCACGTAGGGATTACCCAGGAAGCCTGGACGGCATTCGCATTGGGGTTGATGACGACGTCCCACACAGAGAGCATTGCTGGCGCAGGTTTCTTCTTCACAAACAGGTCGGCAAACACGATTCAGACGATCGCAGGCCTCGTGATCTGCACAATCCTCGTTGTACTGACAGTGTCCAGTGATGCAGGCCACGAAGGGACTGCCCTGAGTGCCGGCTGGGCACTTGCAGACAGCCTGGTGATTCTGTGGCAGGCACTCGGCTCCACTGCCGCAACGCACCTGTCCATGTGTGCAGGGATTGACGCAGTTCTCGTTCAGGCAGGCCTTGTCGTACGGACAATCGGCATTGATCTTGCACTCGGCTGGAAGGGGGAGAAAAGGAGTTTATTACTGGGAACCACTTGGGACTACCCTCCACACTTACGTTTGTAGCATTGTACTTGGGGATCACCTCCCCAGCCGGCGGGACAGAAGCAAATGGGACGTGAGTTCTGCACACGACACTCGGCATTGCCGGCGCAAGGATTGGCCTCGGCACAAGGATCCTGGCAGCGTTGATTGATGCACGCTGTGGTAGGTGTGCATTCCGAATCGTGTGTGCAGCCGGCGGTGATTTGTGCTAAAGGAATAGAGAGGGAAAGAGGATTAGCAGTGGAACTACAGGCACAAAGTCCTTCACGACTTACGTGGTTGATAACAGTTGGTGAAGGGATCTCCCTGGGTGCCCTGTGGACAGCTGCAGATGGCGCGATGTTGTTGCGCCAGACACTGAGCTGTGCGTGCACAGGGCGATGCATCCAGGCAGGGATTGACACAGTTGCCAGCGCGGCAAGCCTCTGTATCCTGGCACTGATCGTGCGACACGCAGCCTTGGTCACGAGCGGGTTCTGTGGAGAGATCAGACAGGGATAAGTGGAGGTTTCAAGCGTGTTTCAAGGCGTGTGCAGCAGTTAAGAAGAAAGTTAAGAGAGAGTGCAGATATTATATATACATAGTACGGTGTAACTGCATAATATGTGCAACTCTGTAGTGAACAAGGAGCAAGGAAAAGATTTATAAATTATTTAAAAAAAGCAAAACTATTTACAACTTTTGGCTGCAATGAGAGAGAAGCAAAAACTCGAGAATAAAGCAGAAAAAGGGCGATCTGGGATCGTCAACTTACCTTTGCGACATCCAATGTCAGCATCACCCACAAAGCCAGGCTCGCAGCGACAGATCATGGTGCGCAGGGGCAGAGTATCGACCACTTCACAGATGGCATTGGCACCACACGGATGTGTGACATCGCAAGGGTTCTTGCACTCGCCATTGAAGCAGGCCAACTTGCTGGGGCATTCGGCATCCATGGTGCAGCCCTCCGGCTGCACTGGCAGCAGTTCACAGCGCACTGTAGGATTTCCACTGTATCCAGCAGGACAGCGACACTGTGCACGATGATTGTCTACACGGCACTGTGCTCCTATGCCACAGTCGCAGGGATCCTCACAACGTTCATTGCGGCAGGCCAAGTGGAAGGCGCATTCATCGTCGCTGCGACACTCGGGACGCTCGCAACGCACCAGAGGATTGCCACGATATCCATCGGGGCAATGGCAGCGGGCACGATGATTGAAGTCAGCACGGCAGACGGCACCAGTTCCACACTGTGTGAAGCCACAAGGATCCACGCACTGCTCATTGATGCACGCCTCGGTGGGAGCACATTCGCCATCGGAGCGACAGCCAAGAAGGTAGCAGTGCTGCAGTGCGTTGCCAGTGTATCCCTCGTTGCACACGCACAGTGGACGATGCAACTGAACGTGGCAACGTGCTTGCTGAGCGCAGAGGTTCGATTGCTCGCAAGGATTGCGGCAGACCTGATTGAAGCAGGCCTTGTCATTGCTGCACTCTGCATCGCTGGTGCATTCCGGTTTGGGTGGATCCAGTTGGGGCACTTGGCGCACACACTGTGCGTACGGAGAGCCATAGAACTCTGGCGGACAACTGCAGATGGCCTTGTGATTGATCACACGGCAAATGGCATTCAGACCACAAGCTTGCTGGCAAGGATCGCTGCACTTCTGACCGACGCAGGCGCGATCTCTCGAGCAGTCCTCATTGGTCACACACTCCGGATAGCTGCAGGTGGCAGCTCCGTTGTGGACGCGGCAAATTCCATTGCTGCGACACGGCGATGGTTGGCAAGGATCGATCGGATCCACTTGACGTGGTGCCTCGCACTGCACGAAGGGATTGCCAACCATTTTGTCGGGACAACTGCAGATGGGACTGTGGTTGATGGTCTGGCAGATGGCTCCGTAGCCACACACGCCGGCACAGGCGTCAACACACTTGGAGTTGACACACGCACGATCCTTGGCACAGTCAGAGCTGAGTGTGCACTCGGGGCGACAGCCCTGACCCAACGGATTACCGAAGAAGCCAGGCAGGCACTCGCACACAGCCTGATCACGTTGTACGCGGCAAATGGAGTTCAATCCACATGGCGAGGGGTAGCAAGGATCCGATTTGGGTGGTGGTGTTGCCACACGTGTGCACTGCAGGAAGGCGTTGCCTGTGTAGCCCGTGGGGCACGAACAGATCGGAATGTGATTGTTCACATTGCACAAGGCCTCCAGGCCGCAGGTACCAGGGCAAGGATCAGCGCACTTGTTGCGTATGCAGGCACGATTGGCAGGACACTCAGAGTTGCCCACACACTCGGGGCGACAACCCTCGTAGGGATTGCCAATGTACTCCTGAATGCATTCACACACAAAGCTCTCGCCACGCAGGCGGCACTCTGTGTTGCTGCCACAGGGCGATGGGTAGCACGGATTCTTGGGTTCTGGTGGTGGTGTTGGACGAGCTGTAAAGGAATTACGAGTATAAGAATTAGAGGGTAAGTACTTGGATATCGCTTTACATATTAAATAACTTCAAATCAGAAAAATATTTCAAATATGCTTAACTTTATCAATTCTTATGAAGAGGGGAAATTGAAGAAAGCATTGGGTAAAGGATTTTCTTTAGCAGGTCTTTAGCAAAATGTTCGGAAATTCACCTCAACATTTCTACAACTGATTTGATCTATAAAATTTCAAGATCTGCATTATTAATTATTGTGTTTCTTATGGTATTTCCAAGCCACTCAATAATTATTCAATAAAAGATCTTCTGCGATCGGAAAATTTATGATATATATGTAGGTTCAGTACTACAAAATTGAAAGAGAAAGCTGTAAAGCAATGAACTGTGGGTCTGAAATGAACCTTAACATTTCTTTAACTTATTTGATTTATAATATTACAAGATCTGCTTAATCAATTAATGTGTTTCTCATGATATCTTCGGTATTTCCAAAGGGACCTTTACCTCTCGGTCGTTTATCTAGATACAACGATTAAATTCATATAAGAAGGTTATGCTTCCTTATAAATACTTATACCTCGGCTTGCCGAAGATACTTTTACTTTCTTCATCGCTCTCTAAAGGAATTGATAAGTTATAAGAAATATTTGAAAGTCGTCTTTAGCCGACTTTTTTAGGGTTGCCCTGCCTATATACAATATGCAAACTTGTGGGTCGTTATGGGCGAAAGGGCATTCTTACATGGTGGTATGGGCTGGCAGAGTCGGAAGGGATCTCCCGTCATGCCTGCAGGGCAATAACAGTTGGGTGTATGCAGGGTAACCTGGCACTGGGCACTTTGGCCACAGCTGCCGGGACAAGGATCGCGACACTTCTGGCCAATGCAGGCTAGATTGTTTGTGCAGTCATCGTTGTTGGAGCACTCGGGTCGGCAGTTAGGCGGAGTGCCCTGGAAGTCGGGCAGGCAAGTGCAACGCGCTTGACCGCCTTCGTTGCTGCACTGCGAGTTAGGACCACAAGGCGATGGCTGGCAAGGATCACGTGGTGCATCCTGCTTGGGTTGCGAGACAACTATCAGATTGCACAGCCTGTAGGCATTGCCAGTGTAGCCTGCTATGCACTCGCAGTGGGCACGATGCTGCACTGCCTGGCAGACGGCATTGAGTCCACATTGTCCTGGACAGGGATCCACGCACTTGTTGTTGATGCACGCGTGCTGCTGCGAACAGTCCGAGCTGCTGTAGCACTCCAGGCGGCAGTTGGGCGGTTGTCCCAGATATCCCGTGAGGCATGAGCAGATGGCGAGGCCATTGCGTTCCAGGCACTGTGAGTTGGCGCCGCATGGCGATGGCTGGCAAGGATTAACAGGCAGCTCATCACGCACCGGGGTGCAGGAGACGAAGGCATTGCCTGTCATACGTTCCGTACAACGGCACATGGCAATGTGATTGATGGCATCGCAGAGGGCATTCGGGGCACAGGTGCCTGGACAAGGATCGACGCACTTGTTGCGCACACAGGCGCGATTCCTGGGACACTCCGAGTTCAATACACATTCAGGGCGACAACCGGTGTAGGGATCTCCCTGATACTCGGTCAGGCACGAGCACTGGCCATTACGGCACAGTGCATTGGGACCACACGGTGAAGGATTGCAAGGATCTGCGGGTGCTGTAAAAGAGTAGGGGGCGATTAGAGGGCAACGGCATGGGAGACAAGCAACGCAGGGATTCATACTCGACGGTGGCGGTGGTGGAGTCGGTGGCAAGAGGCGACAGCTGGTGAACGGATCTCCAGTGTATCCAGCTGGGCAACTGCAACTAGGCGTATGATTGATGACATTGCATTGCGCTGCAAAGCCACAGGCACCGGGACAAGGATCGCGACACTTCTCATTCAGACAGGCCAGATTGCTGGCACATTCCGCATTGATGGTACACTCAGGGCGACAATTGGGTGCGGCTCCAATAAAGTTGGGCAAGCAGCTGCAACTGGCGCCACCATTGACTTCGCGACACTGCGAGTTCGGTCCACATGGCGACGGTACACAAGGCATTGTGGGTCGTTTAGGCTCCTCTTGCTTCTGTGGCGGCACAGGCAGGCAACGTATAAAGGCATCTCCGGTAAAGCCAGGCTGGCAAGAGCACAAAGGACTGTGGTTGCGCACATGACACTGAGCATTCAAGCCACAAGCACCTGGGCAGGGATCTGCACACTTCTGATTGATGCAGGCCTTGTCCGAGGGACACTCGGCACTGATGACGCACTCGGGACGACAGGCAGGTGGAGTTCCCACAAATTCAGGTAGACAAGAGCAGACTGTTTGGCCTTGACTCTCGCGACACTGGGCATTGGGGCCACACGGCGATGGTTCACATGGGTTCACATAGACGGGGGGTGTGGCTACATGAGGTAGGAGGGAATTTTGACGATTAAAGTTTATGCGAATTGAGGCGGAGCGAAAAGCAAAGCGAAGCGTAGCAACTTTTTACGGTTTAAGCGAGTAAGCAATAAAAGAGTTAAGTTTGCGACAGTTGTACATGACTATAAGGAACCACGTTGTAATCAGTAATTGACTATAAAAGAACCTCTGCATAGTTACTGTATATATTAAAACAGAGTTCTCTCTATAGACAATCAGATTCTTTATCGTCAGGTGCAACTGTTTCATTATACTTCTGTCCTAGTTTGTTATAGCAAAGTTCGACTGTAGTTCTAGCAATTGTCACGGTATAAACTTGAGAGTATGTGAATGTATTAAGTTCTGTTTGTGGTGAGAGGGTTACACGAGGAGAGAGAGACAAGACCGTTTCGAGGGGCCAGAGTCAAGAGAGAGAGAGAGGGCAAACCAAGAGTAAAGGCATTAATTGAGTACTGCGTTGTTGTTGACAGAGAGAGAGAGAGTGAGAGAGCAAAAGGGTGAGATTATAAGGCAGAGAGAGAGAGGCATAAAATTGAGTACTGCATTCTTGTTGTCAGAGAGCAAAGATCAAGAGCAAGTTGGGTCAGTTGGCATAAGGTTATCAAGGCATTTAGTTCGGGTTTCTTACGTTCTTGCTGCACCAGGCGACAGCTGTGATAGGGATTGCCCACATGATGGGGCAAGCAGTCACAGATGGGTGCATGATTGACCGCCTGACAGTGGGCATTGATGCCACAGACACCGGGACAGGGATCACGGCACTTCTCGTTAACACAGGCACGATCGCTGCTGCAGTCAGAGTTGCGAGTACATTCGGGTCGACAAATCTCATAGGGATTGCCATAGTAGTCGGGCAGGCACTGGCAAACACTGAGTCCCCGTTGGGGCAGGCAAATGGCATTTGTGCCACAGGGGTTGGGTTGACAGGGCAGGGGATCGGCCACAGGTTTTGGTGGCTCTACACAAGCCTCACGAGCATCACCCACCAGACCTTCGGGGCAGTAGCAAAGCGGACTGTGAACCACGGCGCGGCACAGGGCACGATGGCCACAGCTGCCTGGACAAGGATCCACGCACTTGCGGTTCACACACGCCTTGTCTGCCGCACAGTCGGCACTGCTCACGCACTCTGGTCTACAGAAAGGTGGGGTGCCTATGTAATCTCTGAGACATGTGCAGCGTGCACTGCCCTGTGGAGTAGCCACACACTCGGAGTGCGGGCCACAGGGCGAGGGCTGACATGGGTTCACTTCGACGGGATCTCTTACTGGAAGAACTGAAAGAATTGAATTAGAGAGTTGTTCAAGGGACTCGCAAGGAGGTTTGTTTACCTATCATTTGACAAGACACGAGCGGATTACCCGTCAGTCCAGGTGGGCAGATGCAGTTGGGGCTGTGATTCTGCGCATGGCAGACAGCCCGCAAGCCACATGCACCTGGACAAGGATCGCGGCATCTGAGATTCAGGCAATATTTGTCGAGGGGACAATCGGAATTGCTGCTACATTCGGGGCGACAAGATGGAGGTGTGCCCAGATAACCAGGCAGACAGTAGCAAATCGCCTGCTCGCCATGTGGGCGACATTGGGCATTGGGGCCGCAGGGTGAAGGCTGGCATGGATTGACGGGTTTTCTAGGCGGTATAACAGCTGGTGATGTGGTAGTACTTGGTGGTGTTGGTGGATCAGCTTGGGGAATGGGTTTGGGTATAGGATCACAACGAATGAAGGCGTCTCCTTGCATCTGAGCTGGACACGAGCAGCTTGGTATGTGATTGTACACCTCACAGATGGCATTCAGGCCACAGGTACCCGGGCAAGGGTCCTCGCACTTTTGTCGCCTACAAGCCTTATCTTTAGCACAATCCGTATTCAGCACACATTCCGGACGACAGCCCACGTAAGGATCTCCATGATATTCCGGCACACAACTGCAGATTCCATTGTTGCACAAGGCATTTGGTCCGCATGGTGAAGGATAACAAGGATCCTTTGCAGGTGTTGGTTCACGCTGGACAATTGCCGGAGTTCTCTGGCACGCGGTGAACGGATCACCCTGGTAACCTGGCGGGCAGTAGCAGTTCGGAACATGATTGTGTACGCGACAAAGGGCATTATATGCACAAGATCCTGGACAAGGATCGCGACACTTTTCGTTCAAGCACGACAAGTGGGCAGGGCAGTCTGAGTTCACTATGCACTCTGGACGACAATTAGGTGGAGTTCCACTGTAGTTCGGCAAGCACACACAAGCCGCAACTCCAAAGCGATTGTGACATTGTGAGTAGGGGCCGCAAGGCGAGGGGTAACAGGGATTAATCTCCAGACTGGGTGTAGCCACATCGTATACCATGGGACGAATGGGCGAGGGTTGTTCAGTCACGGAAGGAATGTTGATCACTCCAGGCTTAGGTTGTGGTCGTGGCGTTGTCGGGTAGTTGACATCGTAATGCGGTGGTTGGGGGGTTGGATACGATGGCTGAGGCACCGATGGAATATTTATAACTCCAGGTTGTGGTGCAGGCGTGGAAGTTGCCGGCACAGAAGAAATAAACACTGGAGGCTGTGGTGCTGGTGGTTGAGGTTGTGCCACCGATGGAATATTGATAACTCCAGGTGTGGGCTGTGGTTGTGGTGTGGTAGGGTAGTTCACATCGTAATGTGGTGGTTGAGGTGTTGGATACGATGGTTGAGGTACCGAAGGAATGTTGATTACTCCTGGTGTTGGTTGTGGTTGTGGCTGTGGTGATGGGTAACTAACATCATACACTGGCGGTGGTGGAGTTGGATACGATGGCTGAGGTACCGATGGTATGTTAATAATACCCGGTTGTGGTGCTGGTGTTGTTGTCGGGGTCGGAATAAAGAGAGGAGGCTGTGGTGCAGGTGGTTGAGGTTGTGGCACTGAAGGAATGTTGATTACTCCTGGCGTAGGTTGTGGTTGTGGTGGTGTTGGGTAGCTCACATCGTAGAACGGTGGCTGGGGTGTTGGATAGCTTGGTTGTGGCACCGAAGGAATATTAATAACTCCCGGTTGTGGTGCTGGAGTTGTAGCTGGAGGTGTGGCTATGTAAATTGGTGGGGCTGGTGTTGGAGTCGGATATGTGGGTCTTGGCAACGATGGAATATTAATTACGCCAGGTATTTGTGGTGGTGAGGGATAATACACATCGTATATAGCGGGTCGCGGTGGTTCGTACGTTGGCACCGGCTGTGGTTGTGAGGGAATATTGATAACACCTGGTGCGGGTGGTTGTGATGCCGGTGTAGGGTAGTTGACATTATAAATTGGAGGCTGTGGTGTCGGATACGTTGGTTGGGGTACCGATGGTATATTAACCACGCCTGGTTGTGGTGCCGGAGTTGTATATGGAGGTGATGGAACGAATATCGGGGGCTGTGTTGCAGGTGTTTGTGGCTGAGGTACAGAAGGAATGTTTATAACACCCGGAGTCGGGTGTGGTTGTGGCTGAGGGTAGCTCACATCGTTAATAGGAGCTGGTTGTGTTGGGTACGGTTGTGGCTGAGGTTGTGGTATCGATGGAATATTGATAACTCCCGGCTGTGGTGCTGGGGTAGTCACTGGAGATGTTATATATATCGGTGGCTGTGGTGCAGGTGGTTGAGGTTGTGGCACCGAAGGAATGTTGATAACTCCTGGCGTGGGCTGTGGTTGTGGCTGAGGGTAGCTCACATCGTTTATGGGAGCTGGGTGTGTTGGGTACGGCTGTGGCTGAGGTTGTGGTATCGATGGAATATTGATCACACCAGGCTGTGGTGCTGGTGTCGTGGTTACCGGAGACGGTATGAATACTGGAGGTTGTGGTGCAGGTGGTTGAGGTTGTGGCACCGAAGGAATGTTGATTACTTCAGGCGTAGGTTGTGGTTGTGGTGGTGTTGGATAGCTCACATCGTAGAACGGTGGCTGAGGTGTTGGATAGCTGGGTTGTGGTACCGAGGGTAAATTCACTACACCTGGTTGTGGTGCAGGAGTATAAGCTGGAGGTGACGGAGCATATACTGGAGGTTGTGGTGCGGGTGGATGAGGCTGCGGTACTGAAGGTATATTTATAATTCCAGGCTGTTGGGGTGGCTGTGGTTGTGGTGTAGGATAATTGACATCATAGATCGGTATCTGAGGTGTCGGATACGTTGGTTGTGGTACCGAAGGAATGTTTATTACTCCTGGTTGCGGTGCAGGTGTTGTTGGGTATGGCGCTGGTAAGAATGTAGGTGCCTGTGAAGTTGGTGGTATCGGCTGAGGTACCGAGGGAATGTTTACAACACCGGGTGTTGGCTGTGGATAGCTTGGTGTGTATGTCGGTGTCTGTGGTATGTAAACCACGCCGGGTATGGCAACTGGGTAGGGTGGTGCAGGCGTGTCGTATATGGGTGGAGGTCGTGCACTAGTGGTAGCTGTATCATTCAAATAGAAACGATTAGAGTGGTTCGGGCAGTCTATAGTACCACAGGGTATCTTACGTTTGGGACTCTCGTAGCAACGGGTGAAGGGGTTGCCAGTGTGCGAGGGTTTGCAGTAACAAATGGGATTGTGATAATGGACGCGGCACTCGGCATTGAGGCCACAGGCTCCTGGACACGGGTCGATGCATTTGTGCTGCACACACGCTCTGTCGAAGGAGCACTCAGAATTAAGAGTACACTCGGGTCGACAATAGGGTGGACTGCCGAAGAAGTCGGGAAGACACGAGCAGATGGCCTGATCGTGGCTTTCGCGACACTCGGCATTCGGGCCACAGGGCGAGGGCTGGCAGGGATTCAAGGGAGCTGCTGAATGGAAATGTTGACAAGTAAAATGGGTTTTCTTTGGGGAATCTTCTTGTGGTTGCTTACATTGCTGTACCACTGGCTCTGGCTGTTGTGGAGCACAGTGGGTGAGTGGATTGCCTATGTAGCCGCTAAAGCAACTACAGTGTGGCAAATGATCGACGACGCGACACTCTGCATTCAGTCCACATTGACCTGGGCACGGATCGCGACATTTCTGTTGCACACAAGCACGATGTGAGGGACAATCGCTATTCAACACACACTCGGGACGACAAGCCTCGTAGGGATTGCCAAAGTAGTCGGGCAGGCACGAGCAGGAGCCTACACCGCGATGCGAACTACAAACTGCATTCGCACCACAAGGATTGGGCTCACAAGGATTCGTCGGGGGCTCAGACTGTACAAACTGTGGTGTTTGAATCGATGTCACTGTTTGCACTGGTGGTACGTATGGTGGTGGCGGTGGCTGACAAGCGGTAAATGGATTTCCAATTAGTCCAGGCGCACAAACACATTGTGGCTGGTGGTTGGTGGTGCGACACAGGGCATTGAAGCCGCAAAGACCTGGACAAGGATCACGGCACTTGCGATTAATGCAGGCACGATCCGTGGGGCAGTCGCTGTTCGAGACACACTCGGGACGGCAATAGGGTGGCACACCCACATGCTCTGGCTGGCAGCGGCAAGTGGCCACGCCTCGCTCCGCAGAGCATTGCGAGTGTGGTCCACAAGGAGAGGGCACACAAGGATCAACTGGTTCGCGTTGTACGGGAGGTCTGGCAGGAGTTGGTGCTGGAACTGGAGCTGGAGCAGGAACTGGATCATATGCGGGAACAGGGGTTGGTCGTACAACCTGGCAGTGGTTATAGGGACTGCCTGTGTAGCCAGGAGGGCAGACGCACTGCGGTCGGTGGTTGACCACCTGACAGATGGCCTGATAACCGCAGACGCCTGGGCAAGGATCGCGACAATGTTGATTGAGGCAGGCCAGGCTGAGGGGACATTCCTGATCGGTGGTGCACTCGGGACGGCAGCTGGGTGGACTGCCATAGTAACCGGGCAGACAACTACAGATGGCCTGTTGATCCACTGCACGGCAATGAGCATTTGCACCACATGGCGAGGGTTGGCAGGGATTCACAGCAACCACTGGTGGTGCTTGTTGTGGTGCCTGTTGGCAGAGCACAAATGGATTACCTTGCATGCCGTTGGGGCAGTGGCACATGGCCACATGTTGATGCACCTCACAAATGGCTCCATAGCCACAGGTGCCTGGACAAGGATCAACGCAGCGATTGCGTACGCAGGCCTTGTCCCTGGGGCATTCAGTGCTCAGCACACACTCGGGACGACAACCCACATAGGGATCGCCCTGGTAGAGTGGCAGGCAACTGCAAATGCCGCCAGAGCACTGAGCATTGGCACCACAAGGCGATGGTTGACAAGGATCATCGGCTGCAGGTGGAGGAGAAGGTGCTGGCGTAGCTATCGGTGCAGGGTAGCAGCGATGGAAGGGATCTCCCAAATAACCACTTGGGCAGCTACAGCTGGGCACGTGGTTCAGCACTGTACATTGAGCATACAAGCCACAAGCACCTGGACAAGGGTCCCGACACTTCTGATTCAAGCAAGCACGATGTGCTGCACAGTCAGAGTTGATGGTGCACTCGGGTTGGCAATGTGGTGGTGTGCCGTAGTATGCAGACAAACAACTGCAGATGGCCTGCTCATTGACCACACGACACTGGGCATAGGGTCCACAAGGTGAAGGCTGGCAAGGATCGCGATAGGGTGCACGGGCAACAATGGGCTGGGGCAGGGGCAGGCAACGCACAAAGGCATCGCCAGTCAGGCCAGCTGGACATGAGCACTGAGCTCGATGATGCACAGCCTGGCACTGGGCATTCTGGCCACAGGCACCGGGACAGGGATCACGGCACTTGAGTTGTATGCACGCCTTGTTGGTGGGACACTCAGGGTTGGTGGTGCATTCGGGGCGACACGAGGGTGGGGTGCCATAGTAATCGGGCAGACAACTGCAGACAGCCTGACCTTGCGTATCCCTGCACTGTGCATTGGGACCGCAAGGCGAAGGCTGACAGGGATTCACATAAACTGGGACAGGGAGAGCTGTAGATGGTGGAGAGGGGGAGAACGGGGTGTGACATAAATCGAGGTTAGTGCAAGGTTCACTTATGGGTTTCTGTTGTTGATGCTTACGTTCCGCCTGACGCTGCGGCTGACAGTGGCTATAGGGATCTCCCTGATAGCCAGGATAACAGCTGCAGATGGGCACATGGTTCACTACTTGACACTGGGCATTGGGAGCACAGCTTCCGGGACAGGGATCGCGACAATGTTGATTGAGACACGCCAGATGACTGGAGCAATCCGAGTTGAGAACACATTCCGGACGGCAGCCCTCGTAGGGATTGCCAAAGAAGTCGGGCAGACACTGACAGGAGCCGATGCCAGCCTGTTGACGGCACACGGCATTGGTGCCACATGGACTGGGCACGCAGGGATTCAGTTGATCACGTTCCAGCGCTGGACGTGGATAGCAGCGGGTGAAAGGATCTCCAATGTAGTCCGCTATGCAGATGCACGAGGGCACATGGCTGATCACCTGGCAGGTGGCTGCTTCTCCACACACTCCAGGGCAAGGATCGCGACACTTCTGCTGTATGCAGGCCAGCTGCGTGGCACATTCCGCTGAGGTGACACACTCGGGACGACAGTGTGGTGGAGTTCCTATGTAATCCGGCAGGCACTTGCACTGTGCCTGGCTGCCATCCGATGAGGGAGTACACTGCGCATTGGCACCACAGGGCGAGGGCTGGCAAGGATTAATCGGTTCACGCTGTACGAGAGGCGGTGGTGGCAGGCGTTGACAGAGGGCAAAGGCGTTGCCCGTATAACCTGCTGGGCAGCTACAGTGGGGCGTGTGGCGTATGACTTGACAGTGGGCCTGAGGTCCACAAGCACCGGGACAAGGATCGCGACAATGTTGATTAAGACAAGCCAAATGCGGCGCACAGTCCGAATTGATGGAACACTCGGGACGACACTGGGGTGGAGTACCATAGTAACCTGGCAGACATGAGCACACGGCCTGTTCATTGGCCACGCGACACTGAGCATTGGAGCCACAGGGCGAAGGCTGGCAGGGATTCACTGGTATCACCGGGTCAGCTAAGGGGGGAGGGAAGACTTGATTAGACACTCCTAGCATAATTCCTTTGAGGGATAACATACGTTGTACTAGCGCGCACTGGACAAAGGCATTGCCTGAGGTGCCTGGCGGGCAATGGCACATGGGCACATGCTGGCGCACCTCGCAGATGGCACCGACACCACACGAACCCACACAAGGATCCACACACTTGTTGCGCTGGCAGGCCTTGTCGCGGGGACAGTCTGTGTTGAGGACGCACTCGGGACGGCAACCCACATAGGGATTACCCTGGAACTCGGGCAGACACGAGCACTGTTCATTCTGGCAGATTGCATTGGCGCCACATGGCGACGGATTGCAGGCATCGTGAGGAACTGGAGGTGCGTTGATCACTGGTGGTGGCTTGGGTGAGCAGCTGACGAAGGGATTACCCTCATAGCCAGCGGGGCAGCTGCAGATGGGCACGTGCTGTATGACATTGCACTGTGCAGAGATGCCACAAGAGCCGGGACAAGGATCGCGACACTTTTCGTTGAGGCAGGCCAAGTGGGAGGCACAGTCAGAGTTGATAACACACTCAGGTTGGCAATTGGGTGGTGCACCATAGTAGCCTGTCAGGCAGGTGCACACAGCTTGGCCATTCTGGGCGTGGCACTGCCCATAGGCACCACAGGGTGAAGGCACGCATGGGTCGCGATAGGTTTCCTTGGGCAGATCGTAGCTAATGGCAGGAGCTGCAAGTGGGGTCAGATTAAGTGGGAATTCCTTACTGGAAACAGGGCATGTTGTCTTACGTATGGTTCGACAATCCCTAAAGGCATCGCCGGTAAAACCAGGCAGACAGCTGCAATGGGGACTGTGGTTGATCGCACGACAAGCGGCATTGCGACCACACACTCCGGGACAAGGATCGACACAATGATGATTCTGGCAAGCCTTGTCCAACGGGCACTCGCTAGAAATGGTACACTCAGGGCGACAGGCAGGTGGGGCGCCTACAAAGTCGGGCAGGCAGCTACAGATCGCTTGCTGATTTGCCTCACGGCACTGAGAGTTGGGGCCACAAGGCGTGGGTTGGCAGGGATGAAGTGGCACAGGATCATGCACAGCTGAGGGGGAGAAGGGTTCAATATAAGTAACTGCTACAGTGTTGGTATTCCTCCAGGCTTGCTTACGTTCGCGCTGTATGCTGCAGTATGCGTAAGGATTTCCCTCGTAGCCGGCAAGGCAGCTGCACTGCGGCAGGTGATCCCTCACCTGGCACAAGGCATTTGTGCCACATGCACCGGAGCAGGGATCGCGACAATGTTGATTGAAGCAGCCCAAGTGGCTGGGACAGTCCGAGTTGAGCACACATTCAGGACGGCAACCCTCGTAGGGATTGCCAAAGAAGTTGGGCAGGCACGAGCAGGAGCCGACGCCATTGCGTTCATTGCAAATGGCATTCGATCCACAAGGACTGGGCACACAGGGTGAACTAGGTTCGACCACATCGCGCACCACCGAGCAACTGATGAAGGGATTGCCCTCATATCCATTGGAGCAGACGCACATGGGTGTGTGATTCACCACATAACATTCGGCATTCTGGCCACATACTCCAGGGCAGGGATCACGGCACTTCTGGTTGAGGCAGGCCAGATTGGTGGGACAGTCCGCGCTGCTAACACACTCGGGTCGGCAATTGGGAGGGGTTCCTATGTAGTTCTCCAGGCAGCTGCACTGCGCACTGTTGCCCACGTTGCGACACTGCGAGTTGGCGCCACAAGGCGAGGGCTGGCAGGGATCGATGACATCCTGCTTCACTGGCGGCGGTGGCAGTTGTGGGTGGCATGCGACGAATGAATTACCCGTGTAGGAGCCTATGCAGCGACATTGTGGACTATGATTCAGCACCTGACACTCGGCATTCAAGCCACACGAGCCGGGACAAGGATCACGGCAATGTTGCTGCAGGCAGGCCAAGTGCAGTGGACACTCCGCATTGCGTGTGCACTCCGGACGACAAGAAGGTGGCACGCCCACAAATTGGGGCAGGCAAGAGCACACGGCTTGTCCATTGATCTGACGGCACTGTGCATTGGGTCCACATGGCGAGGGCTGGCAGGGATCGGCCACGACTCGTGGTGGTGGCGGTGGCACTGGCACACACTGAGCAAAGGCATTGCCCATCATTCCGTCGGGGCAGTGGCACATGGCCACATGCTGATGCACCTCGCAGATGGCATTGGTGCCACAAGTACCTGGACAAGGATCCACACACTTCTGACCCACACATGCCAAGTGTGAAGCACACTCTGTGCTCAAGATGCACTCGGGTCGGCAACCTAATGCAGGATTACCAAAGTAACCTGGCAGACAACTGCACTGACCTTCACGGCACAGGGCATTGGCGCCACATGGCACACGTGCGCAGGGATCTTCTGCCTGCACAGGTGTCGGGGGTGGTGGTGCTTGGCACGAGGCGAAGGGGTTACCAGTTAGACCCGGAGCACATTGGCAAGTGGGTGTGTGATTTATGACCAGACACTGTGCATTGAAGCCACACGCGCCGGGGCAGGGATCACGGCAACGTTGCTGCTGGCAGGCCAAGTGGGCGGGGCAGTCTGGGTTGATGCTGCACTCGGGGCGACAATTGGGCGGACTGCCAAAGTAGTTAGGCTGGCAGGAGCACACGGCTTGGCCCTGCTGATCGCGGCAATCGGCAAACTGACCACACGGTGAGGGCAGACAAGGATTCCTATATTCATCTCGAACAGGGGCAGGCGGGGCTGAAGAGGAGTAAGAGAAAGGCAGAGCTAGAGTGACTAGGGGAGAGAGAGAGAGGGTCTAAGAGGGTCTCTTACGTGGCACTGGATAGCAACGTGTGAAGGCATCGCCTTGATATCCACGCAGACAACTGCAGATGGGAGCATGATGATGTACACAGCACTCGGCATTGGAGCCACAGACACCGGGACAGGGATCCGCACACTTTTGATTAATGCAAGCCTTATCCTGCGCACACTCCGAGCTGCTGACACACTCGGGACGACAGCCAGGAGGTTGGCCAATGTATTCAGGCAGGCAAGAGCAGATCGCCTGCTCATTGAGTTCCTTGCATTGAGAATTGGGACCGCAGGGTGAAGGCTGGCAGGGGTTCACATACTCCTTGAGTATAGCTAAGGAAAGGAGAAGGCCATTGATGAACTGGTTCTACTTCACTGGCAGACTCTGCAAGAACACTCACGTTTCTCGGGTGGCTGACAGAAGCGATAAGGATCACCTATGAAGCCGGCAAGGCAATGACAGGTGGCCAGATGATTTAGTACTCTGCAGTCTGCATTGAGACCACACACACCGGGACAGGGATCACGACACTTCTGCTGCTGACAGGACTTGTCCGAGGGGCAATCACTGTCGGTGACACACTCTGGACGACAAGCCTCGTAGGGATTTCCATGATATTCAGGCAGACACTGACAGGAGCCGGCGTTGCCTTCCTGTCGGCAAATGGCATTGGCACCACAGGGATTGGGGTAGCAGGGCTGGGCAGGTTGCTCCTCCTGCTGCACCAGCTGACAACCACTGAAGGGATCTCCTGTGTAGCCAGGTGTACAGTAGCACTGCGCAGCATGGCTGAGCACATGACAGACGGCATTGGTGCCACACACTCCGGGACAGGGATCCGCACACTTCTGCCTAATGCAGGCCTGGTTGAAGGCGCACTCCGAGTTGGCTACACATTCCGGTCGGCATTGTGGAGGTGCTCCAATGTAGTTGGGCAGGCATGTGCACTGCGCCTGATCTCCCACAGCGCGGCACTCGGCGTAGGGTCCACACGGTGAGGGTTGACAGGGATTCGGCTTGGCGACATCACGCTGAGGTTGCTGTGGTTCCACATGGCAACCAACGAATGGATTACCAGTATAGCGCGCTGGACACGTGCAGATGGGGGCGTGATTGACCACATGGCAGAGGGCATTGTAGCCACAGCTACCCGGGCAGGGATCGACGCAATGCTGCTGCTGGCAGGCCAAACGTGGCAGACAATCCGAGTTGCGTGTGCACTCCGGACGACACTGAGGTGGTGTGCCTACATAATCCTCCAGGCAGGAGCAGACGGCATTGTTGTTCAGCACACGGCAGCGACTGTTGGGTCCACAAGGCGATGGAGCACATGGATTCCTAGCTGGCTCAGCTTGCACTCGTGGTGCCTCACACTGTAGGAAGGCGTTTCCAATCATTCCCTCGGGGCAGTGACAGTTGGCAATGTGATTGATCACATCACAAATGGCATTGGGAGCACAGGTGCCGGGACAGGGATCGATGCACTTGTTGCGCACACAGGCGCGATTCTTGGGGCAGTCCGTGTTGAGTACACACTCGGGGCGGCAACCCACATAGGGATCACCCTGGTACTCGGGCTGGCAAGAGCACTGACCTGCCTGGCAGATGGCATTGGGGCCACAGGGTGAGGGCTGGCAAGGATCTTCGGCTTGAACAATGGCTTGGGCTGAGAAGGGGTAAAACAGGAGTGTAACTAAAGGGTATCCAAGGGTATCAGGGATTGGTTAATCTCTTACGTGGCTCAGGTTGGCAGGCGGTGAATGGATCACCCATATAGCCCTGTGGGCACACGCAACTTGGCACGTGATTACGCACTGCGCAGATGGCATTGTAGGCACACAAGCCAGGGCAGGGATCAACACAACGTTGATTGAGACAGGCCAAGCTGGGTGCGCACTCAGAGCTCTGTGTGCACTCGGGACGGCAGCTGGGCGGGGCACCAAAGTAACCCGTGAGGCAGCTGCAGATGGCTTGATCATTCGACTGACGACACTGGGCATTTGCACCGCACGGTGAAGGCTGGCAAGGATCGCGAATGGGTTCCTCAAACAGTTGAGGCGGTGGCGCTGCGCAGGGATAATCAAAAGAGTCAGCAGTGGGACAAGGAGAGAAGGGACTGTGCAACTTACGAGGAGTGGGGTAACAACGCGTGAAGGGATCTCCCGTGTAGCCTGTCTGGCAGGCACAGAGAGGCGCATGATTCGTCACATGACACACGGCATTGCTGCCACATGCACCTGGACATGGATCAACGCACTTCTGGTTTACACAAGCCTTATCGAAGCTACACTCTGAGGAGAGTGTGCACTCCGGACGACAGCCAGGAGGTTGCCCAATGTATTCGGGCAGGCAGGAGCACACTGCCTGCTCGTTGAGTTCCTTGCACTGAGAGTTGGGACCGCAGGGTGAAGGCTGGCAGGGATTAACATATTCCCTCATGGCTAAAAGAACAGAAGTTGATTCAATGTTGGGTTTCCTCCGTGAGATTCCTTTCGTTTCCTTACGTTTCTCCTCGATGTGGCAGTAGCGATAGGGATCACCCACATAGTTGGGCAGGCAGTTGCATGTTGGCAGATGATTGCGCACAAAGCACTCGGCATTCTGTCCACAGCTTCCTGGGCAGGGATCGCGACACTTCTGATTGAGGCAGGCGCGATTCGAGGGACAATCCGAGTCCAGTACACATTCCGGACGACAAGCCTCGTAGGGATTACCAAAGTACTCGGGCAGACATTGACAAGAGCCCACACCATTTTGTTCCCGACACTCGGCAAAGGTGCCACAGGGATTGGGGTTGCAAGGCTGTACAATCTCTGGTGGTTCACGTTGTATGGGTGAGCAGAGCACGAAGGGATCTCCACTATAGCCAGGCTGGCAATAGCACATGGCGCTGTGACTGAGCACACGACACTCCGCGTTGCTGCCGCAGAGACCTGGACAAGGATCCTTGCAACGATTGTTGAGGCAAATCAGGGACAAGGCACAATCCGAATTGGACAAACACTCGGGTCGACAGTTCGGTGGGGTGCCAAAGAAGTTCTCCAGGCAGGAACAGGATGGAGTATCTCCTACACTGCGACACTGACTGTTGGGACCGCAGGGTGAAGGCTGGCAAGGATCACGGGGCACAATATCGCGTTGCGGTTCAACTGGAGACAAGGGGTAATCAGTTCCATGGTTCAGTTTGAGGTTGGACCGGGACTTACTTATAACGTGACACTGTAGGAAGGGGTTACCCGTGTAGCCAGACCTGCAGCTACAGTGGGCACTGTGACTGATCGCACGACACTCGGCAAAGGCACCACAGGCGCCTGGACAAGGATCCACACAACGTTGATTCTGGCAAGCGCGATCGGGGGCACAGTCATAGTTGGTGGTGCATTCGGGTCGACAGGCGGGTGGAACACCATAATAGTTGGGCAAGCAGCTGCAGATCGCTTGACCCTGACGCTCGCGACATTCGGCATTGGCACCACATGGCGAGGGCTGGCAGGGATTCTGATAGACTTCCACTAAAGGGTTAGACACTAGGTTAGACAGAGGCGGGAGAGGATCACGGTGATGGAACCTACTTTGTACAGGGCTGCAGCGTATGAAGGCGTTACCCGTCATGCCTTCAGGACAGTGACACATCGCAATGTGATTGATCACTTCGCAAATGGCGCTGGCACCACAGGTGCCCGGACAGGGATCAACACATTTCTGATTAACACACGCACGATTCCGTGGACATTCAGAACTCAACACACACTCGGGACGGCAGGAGACATAAGGATCTCCCTGATATTCAGCCAGACACGTGCATTGTCCGTCACCAGAGCAAATGGCATTGTGGCCACAGGGACTAGGGTTGCAGGGATCACGTGGTTCCTCATAGGCGGGTGGTGCTACAGAATAGTGAATATGTTTAACATCACTTTTAACTACGTTTCCTCTTTCTTCTTCTAGCTTACGTGGTGCAGGACGACAAGCGACAAAGGCATCACCCACATAATTCTGCAGGCAGACACAGTTGGGCGTGTGGTTGATCACACGACACTCGGTGTTCTGGCCACAGGCACCGGCGCAAGGATCACCACATCTCTCATTGATGCAGGCAAGTTGAGTGGGGCAGTCCGCATTGATGGTACACTCGGGGCGACAATGCGGTGGAGTACCAAAGTAGTTGGGTTGGCAGGCACAGACAGCCTGGTCCTGCTGGTTGCGGCAGGTGGCATAGAGACCACACGGAGAGGGTACGCAGGGATCGCGATAGGGTTCAGCTTGTGGTGGCGTTGGTGCTAACGGGTTCAACATAGGAGACGTTTAAATGGGGGAGGTCCAAGCTAGAGAGGACACTCTTGCAGATGGGTAGAGTAGGTTAGGGTAGCGTAGTGTAAGGTAAGGTAGTGTAGGGTAAGGGTTTCTGCAAGTGTATCCCAGCTTCGGCATGCCGAAGTCCAATCTTGGGTCATTGCTTACGTGTTGGTGGTCGAGGCAGGCAGCGCACGAAGGGATCACCGATCAGCGGTGCAGGGCATAAGCAAATTGGGCTGTGGTTGCGCACCTGACACTGGGCTCCTTGGCCACAGACACCGGGGCAAGGATCAACGCACTTGCGATTGATGCACGCTCTGTTTGTGGGGCATTCAGCACTCGAGGTGCATTCGGGTCGGCAATTGGGTGGTGCACCCTGGTACTCAGGCAGGCAGGAGCAGACGGCCTGACCCTGCAGCTCGCGACACTGCGCATTGGAGCCACAGGGTGAGGGCGAACAGGGATTAACATACTCGTGGACAATTGCTAGATTGGAGTTAGGATTAAAGTTGAACCAAAATTAGTAACTACTTCAAGTCTACCGTGGTTAGGGACAACACTACGGGATATTGAAACTGGCTTACGTTCTGCAGGTTGATTACAATAGCGATACGGATCTCCAATGAATCCAGGGAAGCAGGAACACATTGGTGTGTGATTCACAACGTTGCACTCGGCATTCTGGCCACAGCTGCCTGGGCAGGGATCGCGGCACTTCTGCTGCTGGCATGCGCGATTCGAGGCACAGTCTGAGTTAAGAACACACTCGGGCCGGCAACCCTCGTAGGGATTGCCAAAGTACTCGGGCAGACACTGACAGGCACCGGCTCCATTGCGCTGTATGCACTCCGCGTTGGCACCACAAGGCGATGGTTGACAGGGATTGATTATTTCCACATCACGTTCGATAGGTTGGCATTGGGTGAATGGATCTCCGGTGAGTCCTGGATCACACACGCACATGGCAGTGTGGGAGACCACACGACAGAAGGCATTGGCACCGCACAGTCCTGGACAAGGGTCGCGACACTTTTGATTGATGCACGCACGATTCGAGGGGCATTCCGAGTTGGCAACACATTCCGGCTTGCAGTACGGCGGTGAGCCAACAAAGTCAGGGAGACAAGTACACGAAGCAGTCTCTCCCGTGGCGCGGCACTCTGCGTTGGCACCACACGGCGATGGTCGACACGGATCCTGCGGCACTACATCACGTTGTGGTGGTTCAATGATCTGTTGACAACCCACGAAAGGATTTCCAGTGTAGTGGGGCAGGCAGGTGCAGAAGGGATTGTGATTGACCACACTGCACTGGGCACTGCGTCCACAGGCACCAGGACAGGGATCCACGCACTTCTGATTGACACACGCGCGGTTCGAGGGACATTCCGAGTTCGAGGTACATTCGGGCCGACAAAGTGGCGGAGTACCTAAGTAACCAGGCACACAGGAGCAGACGGCCTGTTGATTGGCCTCGCGACACTGAGAGTTAGGTCCACAGGGTGAGGGTTGACAGGGCTGCACGACGGCGGGTGCTGAAAAGTGAAGCGGGGGCAGTTGTAAAATGCACACAAGGTTCTCAAAATTCCCTCTAGATATTTACGTGGTATGGGCTGGCATTGTACAAATGCATTTCCAGCAAATCCTTCCGGACACGTGCACATGGGAATGTGATTGAGCACCGTGCAACGCGCATTGGAAGCACATGTGCCTGTGCAAGGATCGAAGCATTTGTGACGGGCACAGGCGCGATCTCTGGGACAATCCAAGCTAGTGATGCACTCGGGACGACAACCGGTGTAGGGATCACCTTGATATTCAGGCAGACAGCTACAGCTGCCTCCATTGCACACGGCATTGGGACCACAGGGCGAAGGATTGCAGGGATCGTCAGCCTCGACAGCTAACGAGTAAAGAATGGGGTCAAGTTTGGCCTGAAGACTTCCTTGAGTTTGCTTACGTTTCGGTGGTGGTTCGGGTTGACAGTGGCTGAACGGATCACCTGTGTAGCCTGCTGGACAAGTGCAGCTGGGCGTGTGGTTGAGCACATTGCAGATGGCACCAAAGCCGCAGGAACCGGGACAAGGATCGCGACACTTCTCGTTAATGCAAGCCTGACTGCTTGGGCAGTCCGAGTTGATGCGGCATTCGGGACGGCAGTTGGGTGGAGCTCCACGGTAGCCGGGCAGGCAAGAGCACGATGGTGAATCACCCTGTGGCCTGCACTGGGCGTAGGAGCCACAAGGCGAGGGCACACAAGGATCAACTGGCTGTTTCTGCACAATGGCAGTTGGTGGTGCCGCTTTAAGAGAAACACGAGGAGGTAAAGAGAGGTGCTGCGAGTACGGGAGGGGGAGACACTTACGAGGAATGGGCAGGCAGCGGTAGAAGGCGTCGCCAGTGAAGCCAGCGCGACACGAGCAGATGGGACTGTGGTTGAGCACACGGCAAAGCGCCTGCTCACCACACGTGCCCGGACAGGGATCTACACACTTCTTGGCCACACAAGCCTTGTCCTGCGCACACTCCGAGGAGATGGTGCATTCAGGGCGACAAGCGGGCGGAGCACCAACGTATTCGGGCAGACAAGAGCAGACGGCCTGCTCGTTGAGTTCTCTGCACTGTGAGTTGGGGCCGCAAGGCGAGGGCTGGCAGGGATTCACATATTCCTTTATGGCTACAATGGAGGATAAAGGGAAGACAATGTATAGCTCGTTCAAATGGGAATCATCTCCTCTGTGCACTCTTACGTTCTCTTTCCTGTTGACACACGCGATAAGGATCTCCACTGTATCCAGTCAAGCAGCTACAGCTCGGCACATGGTTGAGCACATTGCACACGGCGTTCAGGCCACAGGTGCCGGGGCAGGGATCTTGACACTTCTGCTGTTGGCAGGCGCGATTCGAGGGACAGTCCGAGTCAAGTACGCACTCGGGCCGACAACCCTCATAGGGATTGCCGAAGTAACCCTCTAGGCACTGACAGGAGCCAGCATCCTGACGAGAAGTACAACGTGCATTCACGCCACAGGGACTTGGATTGCAGGGATCTAACTGATCTAGTTGTTGAATTCGTTTCTGCACACACTGCACGAAGGGATCACCCTCCATTCCTTCGGGACAGTAACAGCTCGGGGTATGCGAGAGCACGCGACACAGAGCTGACTGTCCACAAAGTCCTGGACATGGATCGCGGCACTTCTGATTGATGCAGGCCTGTTGCGTCGAACACTCCGAGCTGGTCACACACTCAGGTCGACAATTGGGAGGAACTCCAATGTATTCCGCCAGGCAGGTACACGAGGGCGTCTCATTGATCTCACGGCATTCGGCATAGGGGCCACAGGGTGAGGGTTGACAGGCTTGTCGTGGTGGTGGTGTCGGTGGTTCAATGATCGGTTGACAGCTGACAAACGGATTTCCCGTGTGTCGATCCAGGCAGCGACAGAAGGGACTGTGATTCGTCACATGGCACTGGGCATTGCGGCCACAGACACCAGGACAAGGATCACCGCACTTCTGATTGAGGCATGCCAAATTGAGGGGACACTCCGAGTTGGAGGTGCACTCGGGACGACAGAAGGGCGGGCTGCCAATGAAGGGTGTGATGCAGGAGCAGATCGCCTGCTGATTGACCACGCGACACTGAGAGTTGGGTCCGCAAGGTGTTGGCTGGCAAGGATTCTGTACAACGTCGAGTTCTGCAGAGAGGGGAAGGGAGCTCGGTGAGAAAAGGAAGAACTGCAAATAGGTAGGAGGCACTTCTTACGTGGCTGTGGACTGCACTGGACAAATGCGTTGCCCTGCATACCCTCGGGACAGCGACAGTTGGGTATGTGATTGAGTACCTCACAGATGGCACTGGAGGCACAAGTGCCTGGACAAGGATCCACACACTTGTGACGCACACAGGCACGATCGCGAGCACAATCCGTGTGCAGTACACACTCCGGACGACAGCCGACGAAGGGATCTCCTTGGTAATCAGCTATGCAGCTGCACTGACCATCACGGCAGATGGCATTGGCGCCACAGGGTGATGGGTTGCAAGGATCTTGTGGTGTGGGTGGTGCTTCAACTGATGAAAGAACTAAATTAGTTGCAATTCCAGAATTGCTTGTGGGATGCTGCTTACTTCTCTGTGGTGGCTCTGGATTGCAGACCACAAACGGATCTCCAGTGTAACCCACTACACAACTGCAGATGGGCGTGTGGTTAATCACATTGCACTGCGTGTTGAGGCCACACGAGCCTGGGCAGGGATCGCGACACTTTTGATTGATGCACGCCTGATGACTTGGACATTCCGCATTGATCGAGCACTCGGGACGACAATTGGGAGGGGTGCCCAGATAGTTGGGCAGGCAAGAGCAGGACGGGGTGCCGCGTGTGTCGCGACATTGTGAATTGGCGCCACAAGGCGAGGGTACACAAGGGTCGAGGGGTTCTCGTTGCACTGGTTCAACAGGCGGAGCTAGAAAGTCAGGTAAGGTTAGGCTAATTCGAGGAGAGAGTTCTTTAAGCAGGTCTTTCTTACGGGGAATTCGATAGCAACGCGTAAAGGCATCACCAGTAAAGCCATTTAGACAGGTGCAGATGGGGCTGTGATTACGCACACGGCACTCGGCCTGTTGCCCGCAAACACCTGGACAGGGATCGATGCACTTGCGGTTCACACAAGCCTTGTCGGCAGCACACTCAGAGCTGCTTGTACATTCTGGACGACATGCGGGCGGTTGGCCTATGAACTCGGCGAGACAAGAGCAGACCGCTTGCTCGTTTACTTCGCGACAACGCGAGTTGGGCCCGCAGGGCGAGGGTTGACATGGATTCACATAGACGCGTTCCGCTAAAAGAGTTGAGGGTTGTTTAGACTGTACTCCACTTAGAGTTAAGTGGTTCTTACGTGGTTCATTCTCTACAATGCGACAGTTGCTATATGGATCTCCGGTGTAGCCATTGAAGCAGTTGCAGGTAGCCAAGTGATTGATAACCTGGCACTCGGCATTCTGGCCACATGTGCCTGGACAGGGATCACTGCACTTCTGATTGAGGCAGGCGCGATTCGAGGGACAATCCGAGTTCACAACGCACTCAGGGCGGCAGCCCTCGTAGGGATTGCCAAAGTACTCGGGCAGGCACTGACACGAGCCAGCACCGCCGCGTTCCTCGCACTTGGCATTGATGCCGCAGGGACTTGGGTTGCACGGTTGCAATACCTCAATAGGTGCTTGACGAATTGGACTGCACTGTGCGAATGGGTCTCCGGTGAAGCCTGAATCACACAGACACATCGGGGTGTGACTGAAGACGCGACAATTGGCATTAAGTCCACATAGTCCTGGACAAGGATCCACACACTTCTGGTTGACGCAGGCCAAACTGGTGGCACATTCCGAGCTCGATATGCATTCGGGTCGACAGTTCGGTGGTGAGCCCAGGAAATCGGGCAAGCAGGAACACGAGGGTGAATCGCCAGACACGCGACACTCGGAGTTGGCACCACAAGGTGAGGGTTGGCAGGGATTCTGAGGCTGTATGTCGCGTTGAGGTGCAACTGTAAAGACATTAGGTTGTAGCCGGGTCGGAAGGTTGAGGGAATGTACGGGCTTACTGATCTGTTCACAGCGCACGAAGGGATTGCCGGACATGCCAGTGGGGCAGCTGCAGAAGGGTCCATGGTTGACCACATTGCAGAGCGCATTAAAACCGCATGTGCCGGGACAAGGATCGCGACACTTCATGTTCTGACAAGCTTGATTGGCAGCACAATCCGAATTGGTAACACACTCCGGACGACACTGGGGTGGACTACCCACATAATCCTGCAGGCAAGAACACACTGCAGTCTGTTGCACTACACGACACTGTGAGTTGGGTCCACATGGCGATGGCTGGCAAGGATTCTGCACAGTTGGTGCAGGCACCGGACGGCATTCGAAGAAGGCATTGCCAGACATTTGATCCGGACAACGGCAGATGGGCACATGGTTGTTCACCTCGCAAATGGCATTCACAACACAAGTGCCGGGACACGGATCGATGCACTTGTTGCGCACACAGGCACGATCCCTGGGGCAATCCGTATTGAGCACACACTCAGGACGGCAGCCCACATAGGGATCACCTTGGTATTCGGCTATACAAGTGCATTGACCCGCCTGGCAATTGGCATTGGGGCCACAAGGCGAGGGTGAGCAAGGGTCGTCCTTGACAGGAGGTGAGGTAGCTGTAAGAAGGTAGCGCGAAGTGAGTATGGCGAACCTAAGATCTTCTGTTGTGGGGGGAAACCTACGTGCTGGTGGCTTTGGATTGCAGTTGGTGAATGGATTACCAATGTAACCCTCGATGCAGGCACACAACGGTGTGTGATTGATGACACTGCACTGTGCGTTCAGACCACATGCGCCTGGGCAGGGATCGCGACACTTCTGATTGATGCAGGCAAACTGACTAGGACACTCCGAGTTGATGGTGCATTCAGGGCGACAATTGGGTGCTTGACCTATGAACGTGGCCAGGCAGGAGCAGGCGGGCACGCCATTGATATTGCGGCACTCTGAGTTGGGGCCACAAGGCGTGGGCACGCAAGGATCGCGAAGTGGTTCACGCTGCACCTCAATCGGTGGTGCTACATCGGAGAGAATTAAACCCAAGTTAGACTGCAACTGGGTAGGGTAAAGATTGAGGTTGCTGCTTACGTGGTATTGGGTAGCACTTGGTAAAGGCATCGCCAGTGAAACCACCAATGCAACTACAGCTGGGACTGTGGTTGCGCACACGACACAGGGCATTGCTGCCGCACGTGCTGGGGCCACAAGGATCGACGCACTTTTGATTGATGCACGCCTTGTCTGCGGCACACTCCGAGGAGATGGTGCACTCCGGACGACAGGCAGGTGGCTGCCCTATGAACTGTGGCAGGCACGAGCAGACAGCCTGCTCATTTGCCACGCGACACTGTGAATTGGGCCCACAAGGCGATGGTTGACAAGGATCGACATATTGCTTGATTATGGCTAAAGAGGAAGATGGGGGTTAAGAGAAAGTTCAAGGTATCCAAGTGGTTTTCCTTACGTTCAGCTGGACGTGTGCACAGACGATACGGATCACCTATGTAGCCTGGCAGGCAATTGCAGGAGGGCAAGTGATTGACCACCTGGCAATTGGCATTCTGGCCACAGGTGCCGGGGCAGGGATCCTGGCACTTCTGCTGCTGGCAGGCGCGATTCGAAGGACAGTCGGAGTCGAGCACACACTCTGGGCGGCAACCCTCGTAGGGATTGCCAAAGTATTCGGGCAGACACTGACAGGAGCCAGCGCCATTTCGTTCACGGCATTCAGCATTGGCTCCACATGGACTTGGGTTGCAGGGTGTGCGTACCTCAATGTCGCGCACAATCTCAGGACTACACTGCACGAAGGGATCTCCGGTGAAGCCCTGCTGGCATATGCATTGCACGGCGTGGCTGACCACACGGCATTCGGCATTCAGGCCACATCTGCCAGGACAGGGATCCACACACTTCTGATTCACGCAGGCCAGTTGACTGCTGCAGTCGGAACTGGTTACACACTCTGGTCTGCAGTTGGGCGGACGTCCTATGTAGGTTTCCAGGCAGGAGCAGGCGGGTGCTTCACCTATGGCACGACATTGTGAGTAGGGACCGCAGGGCGAGGGACGACAAGGATCGGTGGGCTGCACATTGCGTACAGGTTCAACTAGATAGGGACATAAGACTCAAGTTAAAGAGGACTCTTGCGGGGATTACTCTGGTTTACTCTGCTTACTCTGTGGCTGGCAACGTATGAAGGGGTTGCCTGTGAAACGGGCTGGACACGTGCAGAACGGACTGTGATTGACCACAGCACAATTGGCTCCAACGCCGCATGTGCCGGGACAAGGATCACCGCAGCGTTGGTTGAGGCACGCCTGTGTCGGCGCACACTCCGCATTGGAGGTGCACTCAGGACGACACGTGGGCGGTGACCCAATGAAGCTGGGCAAGCACGAGCACACGGCCTGTTGATTGACCTCGCGACACTGCGAGTTGGGACCACAAGGCGAGGGCTGGCAAGGATTTGTGGCAATAACTTCTATAGGAAAAGGACACAAATTAGTTGCATGGTCAGGGAAGGGGACGTGGCACGTACTCTGCACGGGAGAGCAGCGTATGAAGGCACTGCCTGCTGTGCCGTCGGGACAGCGACACATGGGAATGTGATTGATGACATCGCAGATGGCGTTCTCGCCACATGTGCCCGGACAGGGATTGAGACACTTGCTGCGCAGACAGGCCTTGTCACGCGAACAGTCCGAGTTGAGCACACACTCGGGACGACAGCCGGAGTAAGGATCGCCGTGGAACTCGGGCAAGCAGCTGCAGACACCATCGTTGCACTGGGCATTGGGGCCACATGGCGAAGGTTGGCAGCGATCGACGTATTCGTCTGGGTGATGGTTAACAAGGTGATTAGTGACGTGGATAGGGGAGAAGGGACTGGCTGACTCACTCAAAACAGGCTCTGGTGGCGCGAGACGACAACTGCTAAACGGATCGCCTGTATAGCCAGTGGGGCAGGTGCAAATGGGCGTGTGATTAACCACATTGCACTCGGCTGCATAGCCACAGGAGCCTGGACAAGGATCAATGCATTTCTCGCGTATGCAAGCCATGTTCGAGGAGCACTCGGCGCTGATGGTGCATTCAGGGCGGCAGTTGGGTGGTACACCTATATATTCCGGTAGACAGGAGCACGACGGAACACCCTGTACATTGCGACACTGACTATTGAGGCCGCAGGGCGAGGGTACACAGGGATCACGCTCAACGCGTTCGATGGCTGGCGCGGGTGCTGAGTGGGACAAGAGAGAGAGAGAGGGAGAGAGAGAAGGGTATTGGGTAGACTGTGAGAGACCGGGTAGGGGCTTTCGCTTACGTGGCAAGACATAGCAACGGGTGAAGGCATCACCCGTGAACCCACGACGACACTGACACAGCGGACTGTGATTACGCACACGGCACTCGGCATTGATGCCACAGGTGCCTGGGCAGGGATCTTGACAACGTTGATTGATGCACGCCTGTTCGGTGGAGCATTCGGTGCTCAACACACACTCGGGTCGACAATTGGGGGGCAGGCCAATGTAGAGTTCAAGGCAGGAGCAGACAGCTTGGCCATTGAGCTCACGACACTGCGAATTAGGTCCGCAGGGTGAGGGGCGACAAGGCTGAGTGGGTTCTGCTTGGCGTATGGCTGTAAAGGGTATGTTGTAGTCCATGCTAGGGTTTGCTTTTTTTGTTTCTTGGGTCTTACGTTGAGTTGGCTCCACATGGCAACTGCGATACGGATCGCCGGTGTACCCGGTACGGCAAGTACATGTGGGCAGGTGATTGGTAACACGGCAATCGGCATTGGTGCCACAGGTACCGGGACAGGGATCGCGGCACTTTTGCTGCTGGCACGCCTTGTTGGTGGGACAGTCGGAGTTGCGTATGCATTCGGGTCGGCACGATTGATAGGGGTCTCCGAAGTAGTCGGGCAGGCATTGACACGACCCGATGCCGTTGCGCTCTCGGCAAACGGCATTCGATCCACAAGGGTTCGGTTCACAGGGTGTTATCTGCTCGTTCACTATGCGCTCTGTGGCGTGGTAAGGGTACAGGAAGAGGGGGGAAGAGAGAGAGAGAGTTGGAGAACTTTAATTACAATGTTCTTTAGTGTTGAGCGTGTTTAGTAGGAGCGAACACACCTGAGTTGTTTGGGCGATTACTTTTAGCAGTTGTCAGTTCTTGAAGTTTGCAGTTAATCCAATTTGGTTTTTGATTTTGTTGGCAGTGTTGTTAAGTGTTGTTGTTGGGTTTAATCCAATTAATTAATTTAGTTTTTCTTTTTCACTAGTGTTGTTAAACGCAGTGCTGCGATGTTTTGCGGTGCTCGGTGTTTTTAAGTGTTGTAAGTTGACATGTGCAGTGTTGCAAAACGCAAGATTAAAACAAATGGTACGTGGCGCATTTAATAATCGATTTTATTGCATTTGGTTTAGTTTTGATTATAATTATTGTTTGTTTTGGTGCTACAGAGTTATCGTTTTAGATCTAGTTATACTAAATACTAATTAGCTAATTAATAAGCGTCGCTAATTTGTCGATTGTGTTGGTCGAATCCAATTTGGTCGAACCGTTGTTACGAGTTTAGGGCAATAATTTTGTTTGGGCTCAAAAGAGACAACAACACGGCAGTACTCAATTTCATGGCGGGTAATTTGCAGGTTAGGGTTGATCGAATTCAGGGGTTAGACAGCGAACAATTTGCAAAAGGGGGCAGGGCCACAAAATAATACGGTCTTATAAGTAAAAGCATTTGTCGGGTCCACAACAAGTTTTGGTTTAGGGTTTTTCGTTTTGTGTGGAACAATAACAACAAAGGGGGTCAAAATATTACTTCCCAAAAGCGTAGAACAAAGTAAAAGGGTTAGGTCGGTAAATAAGGCGGTAAAGAGGCGTGGCAAGTTTGCATATTGTATATATTGAGGCGTTATAAGGCATTTTTGTAAGCATATTAAAATTTGTATCAATACTAAAACTAATTAAAAACTTTGACTATTGCCGCACACAGAAACTTCCAGAAAGCAACAACTATTCAGACAACTCGTACAGAATGATGTGCTCTGAAATTTGCATTTCGCTTGTAGTGTTGATAAACGCTTAATGAGATGGAAACACTTTTCTTTGCAATGCATTGTGCCTGTGCGTGCGATAATCTGAGTTTTTAATGATATCAAATAATTGTGTTGTGTATAAAACTATAAGAACTAAGCACAATAGAACGAGTTGCGAGTGTGTGTAGTGTGGGTATTTAAAAAATACTGTCTATAATATGATGATAATGCAATTTTCGCAACTTTAATTGCATTTAAAACACAAAAAAAAACATTCGTTCTAAAGCGCATTTGAGGAAAGTGAAACTGAAAGTTCGTCGGGGTAAGATATGTAAATATAACTTGAGATCAGGGGCTAATACGGTAAGGTACATATTTTATAAATAATTTTTGGTATTTAATTTGTATTTTCTTGAGTTCTGGCACTGATTTGGTATGGTATTTGGTATTTTATAAATACTCTTTGGCTTTAAATTTCAATTTTCTTTGGCAGAGTAAGCGCGGGTCAGTTTCACTTTCAATGTAAATTCCCTATCAAGGCGTAAACAATTTAACATAATATGGTGTAATATCTTTTGCTATTAGGTGGGTGTTTTGAGTGGGCGTGGGCGTGGGCGGGTGGGTGTTCTTGTGGAGTGTACAAGATTCATTAAGAAAGCATAACCAAAACCAAGCAAGTTTACGCCTTGAGCTAAACTAAAGAGTAACTTCTCTGTGTGTGTGTATTAAATGAAAAGGGGGTCCTACCTTGTTCCTGTTGACAGCTGGTGAACGGATCTCCTGTGTAGCCCACATCGCATGTGCAGATGGGTTGATGATTGGCCACATTGCAGCGGGCATTGAAGCCACAGGCACCCACGCAGGGATCGCCGCACTTCTGCCGGATGCAGGCCTTGGTGGGAGCACATTCCGGATTGATGGTACACTCGGGTCGACAGTTTGGTGGCTGGCCAATGAAGGTGGCTGCACACGAGCAGGCTGGGCTGCCGTTGAGCTCCTTGCACTCCGAGTTGGGTCCACACGGCGAGGGTTGGCAGGGATTCTGTGGCTTAGCTGGCTCAACCTGTCGCTCCTCCTGGTAACAGCGTGTGAACGGATCTCCCGTGTAGCCCGTGTTACATGAGCACGACGGATTGTGATTGATCACTTGGCAGCGTGCAAACTGACCACAAGCTCCTGGACAGGGGTCGACGCACTTCTTCTGTATGCAGGCCGTTTGCAGGGAGCACTCAGAGCTGACAATACACTCCGGCTTGCAGGCTGGTGGTGAGCCCAACATGCCTGGCTGGCAGGCACAGACTGCACCCTGCGCTGAGACGTGGCAGAGACTGTTGGGTCCACAAGGGTTGGGCTGGCAGGGATCCTTGGCGACTGGTGTCTCTTGGCGACAATGCACGAACGGATCTCCCGTGTAGCCTTGCAGGCAACTGCAGATCGGAATGTGATTGGAGACATCGCACTGGGCATTCTGGCCACAGGTGCCTGGGCAGGGATCGACGCACTTCTTGTTCAGACAGGCCTTGTTGGGACTGCAGTCGGTGCTGAGTGTGCACTCGGGACGGCAGCCAGTGTAGGGGTCACCCTGGTAGTCGGTCAGGCAGCTGCAGATGCCGTTGTGGCACTCGGCATTGGCACCACAAGGCTGCAGGTCACAAGGATCGGCAGACTGTACCGGTGGCTGTGGTGTGCGCTCCTCGACAATCTCCACGCACTGCACAAACGGATCCCCAGTGAAGCTGGCACGGCACGTGCAGATCGCCAAATGGTTTTGAATGCGACACTCGGAATTGATGCCGCACGATCCGTCACAGGGATCGCGACACTTCTCGGCAATGCAGGCACGATCGGAGGCGCAGTCGGTGTTCACCACACACTCTGGTCGGCAGTTGGGCGGAGCTCCAATGTAGTTAGTCAGGCAGGAACAGGATGCTTGATCCCCGCGCACACGACACTCGGCATAGAGGCCGCAAGGCGAGGGCTGGCAGGGATTGCGTTGCTTGGGGGTCTCCTGTGGTTCGATCTCCTTGGGTGCTGGATAGCAACGAGCAAATGGATCACCAGTCATGTCCAGTGGGCAACTGCAGATCGGATTGTGATTGATCACCTCGCACTTGGCGTTCAGGCCGCAGATGCCGGCACAAGGATTGGCGCAGCGGAACTTGTGGCACGCCTTGTTCTGCGGACACTCCGCATTCACTGTGCACTCTGGCTTGCAGTTGGGTGGCGCTCCAATGAAGCTCTCCAGGCAGGAGCAGACAGCCAGGCCATTGGCGACGCGACATTTACTGTTCGCACCACATGGCGATGGCAGGCAGGGATCGGCGACAGGTCCAGGAGTGACTGGCTCAAAGCGACGGCAGTTCGAGAAGGGATCGCCGGTGTAGCCATCATTGCAGACGCAGTTGGGCACATGATTGGTCGCGTAGCATTGAGCGTTCGATCCACAGATGCCTGGACAAGGATCCTGGCACTTGTTCCTAATGCAAGCCTTGTCTGACGGGCAGTCCGAGCTGAGCACGCACTCTGGGCGACAGCCCTCGTAGGGATTGCCCTGGTACTCATCGATGCACTTGCAGGCAGCTGCTCCGTTGCGTTCAATGCACTCGGCATTGGGGCCACAAGGAGATGGTTCACACGGCTTGGGCTGTTCCGCCTGCTGCTGCACGCACTGCACGAAGGCATTGCCTGCATAGCCTGGTGGACAGGAGCAGGAGACGGAGTGTCCAATGACGCGGCACTCGGAGTTGGTGCCACATGAGCCGGGGCAGGGATCGCGGCACTTGTTGTTGATGCACGCCTGCGTTGAGGGACAGTCGGGATTGATGATGCACTCCACACGGCAGTTGGGCGGAGCTCCAAAGAAGTCTGGCTGGCATTGGCACACAGGACCCTTGTCATCTGCTCGGCAAATGGAGTTGGGTCCACACGGCGTAGGCACACAAGGATCAGTGGATGGTGGGGCTTCCTTCTCCTTCTCTGTTGCAGGTATTTCGAAGCAACTCTTGAACGGATCTCCCGTAGTGCCCGGTGGACAACCACAGATGGGACTGTGGTTGATCACCTCACAGCGAGCCTCAATGCCGCAGGCACCGGCGCAGGGATCTACGCACTTCCTGTTGACACATGCCTGCAGGGCGGAGCATTCGCTGGAGACGACACATTCGGGACGACACTGAGGTGGTGCTCCAATGAAGCCTTCCAGGCATGAGCACACGGCATGTCCATTGACATCGCGGCACTGACTGTTCGCACCACACGGAGATGGCGAGCATGCTCTGACTTCGGGTGTGTCTTCGACAATCTTGACACGGCAACTGGTGAACGGATCACCCTCGTATCCTTGCTGGCATGAGCAGACTGGTATGTGGTTGAGCACCTCACAGACGGCATTGCTGCCACAGGTGCCCGGACAGGGATCCACGCACTTGTTGCGCATGCAGGCCTTGTCCCGCGTACAGTCCGCAGAGAGTGTGCACTCGGGTCGGCAACCCTCGTAGGGATTTCCTTGGTAGTTGTTCTGGCAGCGACACTCACCGCTAAAGCAATCGGCATTCGGTCCACACGGGTTCGGGCTGCACGGATCGTTGGGACGCTCGACCACCTTCACCTCCGGTTCCTTGTTGCAGCGCACAAATGGATCGCCAGTGAAGCCCTCAATGCAGTTGCAGATGGGCAGATGATTGAGCACATGGCACTTGGCCTCGAAGCCACAAGAGCCTGGGCAGGGATCGCGGCACTTCTGATTGATGCACGCCTCAGTGGGTCCGCACTCGGAGTTCAACACGCACTGGGGACGGCAACGTGGTGGGGCACCAATGAAGTCGGGCAGACACGAACAGGCCGGACTGCCTCCCACAATCTGGCACTTGGCATTAGGGCCACATGGCGAGGGCACGCACGAAGGTGCTGGTGGCTCAGGCGTGGTCACATCATGCGTGATGGCTGCAGGAGAAGGGGGTGTAGAATTAGCTAAGGTTTCCTCGGGGGTTTCTCTTTGTTCTACTTACGTATCTTGGTGCACTGCACGAAGGGATCGCCAGTCATGCCGCGCGGGCAGGTGCAGATGGGGCTGTGGTTCTTGGTGGTGCAGATGGCACGTATGCCGCAGGTGTGCAGACAGGGATCCACACACTTGTTGTTCACACAGGCACGTTCCGGTGCACACTCGGCACTGACCACGCACTCGGGTCGGCAGTTCGGTGGCTGATTGACGAAGCCAGACTGGCAGGAGCAGACGGCCTGGTTGTTGATGCTGCGACAGTTGCTGTTGGGACCACATGGAGATGGCACACAAGGGTTCAATGGCGGGGCTGGGGTGACGGGTATCTGGCGACAACTGAAGAACGGATCACCGCTGTAACCCGCTGGGCAATTGCAGTTGGGCACATGATTCTCCACAGTGCAGATGGCAAACTCTCCACACATCTTCACACAGGGATCCACGCACTTGAAGCGCACACAAGCCTGGGCAGGACTGCACTCGGCGTTGGTCTCACACTCGCGCCGGCAACCACGCTGGGCATCATAGGGATTGCCCTCGAAGCCCTCGTGGCAGTAGCAGGCACCAGCGCCGTTGCGTTCGCGGCACTCGGCGTGCGGTCCACACGGCGATGGTTCGCATGGTGAAGTAGGCGCTTGAGTGGGCGGGGCAGGAGTCATAAGCTGGCAACCGAAGAGCGGTTCTCCCTCGAAGCCGTCGGCACAAGAACAGACCGCATTGTGTTGCACCACCTGGCAAATGGCATTGCTGCCACACGATCCAGGGCAGGGATCCACGCAGCGTTCGTTCTGGCAGGACAAATGATTCTGACACTCGTCGTTGTTGGTGCACTCGGGGCGACAGCTGGGCGGACGTCCAATGTAGTTGGCCTGGCACGAGCAGGCGGCCTGTTGTCCGATCTCACGGCAAATCGAGTTGGGTCCACAGGGTGAGGGCACACAAGGATTCTCCGTGGTGCGTCCCACATCGGGCACACAGCCAGAGATGGGATCTCCAGTCATGCCTGGCACACAGCTGCAGATGGGATTGTGATTGACCACTTGGCACTTGGCATTGTCTCCGCAGGCTCCTCGGCAAGGATCGGCGCACTTCTGATTGATGCAGGCCCGATTCTGGGCACACTCCGAGCTCACCACACACTCTGGCTTGCAACTGGGCGGGGCACCAATGTATCCCTCCAGGCAGGAGCACACAGCATGACTGTTCTGGTCGTGACACTGACTGTTGGGTCCGCAAGGCGAGGGTTGGCAAGGGTTTTCGGGACGGCGTGTAACCACCTCGATGAGGGCACACGAACGATGCGGATCTCCTGAGTAGCCATCGAAGCACATGCAGTTGGGCGCGTGGTTCAGCACACGACACTCCGCGTTGATGCCACAGGCACCGGGACAAGGGTCCTGGCACTTGTTGTTGATGCAGGCACGCGAACGATCGCAGTCGGCATTCTGCACACACTCGGGACGGCAGCCGCTGTAGGGATCACCGAAGTACTCGGCAAGGCAGGCACAGGAGCCGGCTCCATTGCGTTCACGGCAAATGGCATTGGCACCACAAGGACTCGGGTTGCAGGGATTGCGTGGCGCTTCCGTTTGCGTGACTGAGGCAGGAAAGAAAGGAAAGAGATAGAGAGTTAGTTGAGGGGTTAATCATATACTGTCCGTCTGGTTTATATACTTTGTTGTATAATGGCACAGCCGGAGAACGGATCTCCTGTGTAACCAGGCTCGCACTGACAGTTCGGATTATGCTTGATCACAGTACACTGGGAGTGTATGCCACAGGCACCGACACAGGGGTTAGCACAGCGCTGGTTAACACAGGCCAGATTCGCGGGACAGTCGGGACTGGTCATGCATTCGGGACGACAGTTGGGTGGTCTGCCCAGATAGTCGGGCAGGCAGGAGCATGCAGGTGAACCGCGTATATCGACGCATTTCGAGTTGGGTCCACAGGGTGAGGGCACACAGGGATTACCAGTTTCTTTGGGTCTCTCATCCACTACAGATTTACAGCCCAAATGCCATAGATAGTTGAAGTAGTTGGTGGTTGGTGGTTGTTGTTGTTGTTGGCATACACAAACATATACACAGTACACAATACACAGATACATAGGTACAGTTGAGGAAGTTCGGATAGTGTATATATAGTAGTAGAGTTGGTAAAAAGTAAATAAACAAACATAAAATAGAAAAAGAGAAAGAGAAGAAGAGAAGTACAACATTTAGGTGAAGGATTTATATACATGCAAAGGAGGAGAGAGAGAGTGCTCAAACCAGTTGGAACGGGATGTGTAGAGAGTCTACTTATAGGAGAGTGAGGTTAACTAGATTTGTGCTAAACACCTAACCCTTTTATCTATTTGTCTTTCTCTCACCCCCCTTCCAACTGACTTGACTTCGCTCTTCTCTGATTTCAGGCTACTCATGCTTACATATAATACGCGTGCATCGATTGAAGGGATCTCCAGTATAGCCAGGAGCACAGGAACATGCAGGATAGTGATTAATAACCTGACAACGGGCCTCAATGCCGCATGTGCCGGGACAAGGATCAACGCACTTCTGATTCTGACAGTTCAGGTCTTGGGCACAGTCCGAGCTAACAATGCACTCGGGTCGGCAGTTGGGTGCGGAGCCAATGAAACCGGGCTGGCAGGAGCACACGGCATGGTTATTTATCTCCCGACACTGACTGTAGGGACCGCAGGGCGAGGGTTGACAAGGATTCTCATCGCGTACCGCTAAGGTGAGGTAAGAGTAAAGGGGATCAGTCTGTGTTCGATTCGGGTTGGGGGGGACATCGTAGACCTACGTGGCTCGGGCAGTTGAGGTATTTCGCGACAGGAACTCGACGGGTTGCCGGTATAGCCAGCCAGGCAGAGGCAGCTGGGCAAGTGATTGGCCACACGACACTCGGCATTCAGGCCACAAACACCCGGACAAGGATCCGCGCACTTCTGGTTGATGCACGATCTGTCGCGTGGGCAATCGCTGTTGACCACGCACTCTGGGCGACAACCGCTGTACGGATCACCGAAGTACTCCGGCAGACAGGTGCAGGAGCCGGCGCCGTTACGCTCACGACACTCGGCATTCGGGCCACAGGGCGAGGGTACACAAGGTGTCAGATGCTCATCGGGTATGGCAATAGCTGAGGTGGGAAAGGGACAGGATTAGCGCTAATCACAAGATGTCTACACATTCTTTGGTTCTTACGTTGCGGATTGCAACCGGCAAATGGATCGCCAGAGTAGCCGCTCTCGCAGGTACAGACGGGCGAGTGATTCACCACATTGCAGTAGGCATTGAAGCCACACGAGCCGGGACAAGGATCCTTGCAGCGTTCATTGATGCAGGCCAAGTTGGCGGGACACTCAGAGTTCTGTGTGCACTCGGGGCGACAATTGGGAGCACGTCCAATGTAGTTGGGCAGGCACGAGCAGACACCCGTTTCGCCAATGACGCGACACTGCGAGTTCGGTCCACAGGGACTGGGCACACAGGGATTCTCATTGAACTTGGGTTGTTCGGGCTGTTGCTGCCAGGGTGCACAACGCACGAAGGGATCCCCACTGTAGCCGGCGGGGCAAGAGCAGATCGGATTGTGGTTGGTGACCTTGCAAACAGCCTCATTGCCGCAGGTACCGGGACATGGGTCTACACAACGCAGATTCACGCACGCCCTGTCCTGGCCGCACTCGGAGCTAACCGAGCACTCAGGACGACAGGCGGGCGGAGCACCAATGTAGTTGGTAATGCACGAGCAGACCGCATGGCCGTTAACCTCGCGGCACTGACTGTACGGACCACACGGCGATGGCTGGCAGGGCTGCACAGGTGGTGCCACTAAAAGGGGGAATGCAAGAGGGGGGATTACTAAACCGTTCTCTGAGACAGGGGACTAAGGGGATACTCTACATTTGGGTATTTCGCGGCAGTACTGCGAAGGGTTGCCCGTGTAGCCAGCGGGGCAACTGCAACTGGGCGCGTGGTTGATCACATGACACTCGGCGGCAACGCCGCACACTCCTGGACAGGGATCGCGACACTTGTTGTTCAGGCAGGCGCGATTCTTCGAGCAGTCGCTGTTCAGAACACATTCCGGACGACATTCCGTGTACGGATCTCCGCTGTACTCGGGCAGGCAGGTGCAGGAGCCGACGCCGTTGCGTTCCTTGCACACGGCATTGGCACCACAAGGACTCGGGTTGCAGGGCTCTGCGATTTCTGGTGGCACAATTACTACAGGGAAGGGAGGGCAAAGAACATGGGAAGATCGGCTTTAGTATGGGGGGAAAAGGGACCGTTGCGAGAGAACCTTCTTACTTTGTGGACTACACTCTGAGAATGGATCACCCGCATAACCATCGAGGCAACGGCAAATGGGTCTATGATTATTTACAAGGCACGTGGTTGAGATGCCACACGTGCCCACACATGGATCCTGACAGCGCAAATTGATGCATGCCAAGTTGCCGGCACACTCCGAGTTCGAGGTGCATTCCGGTCGGCAATTTGGCGCCCTACCCACATAATGTTGCAAGCATGAGCACACAGCTTGCTCATTGGCGGCCGACACCCGACACTGAGAGTTGGGCCCACATGGCGATGGCACACATGGGTTAACCGGGTCGCTTACGATGACTGGACGTTCTACATGTATACACCAAATACACCACCACAATACGAGATACGAGATACGAGCATGCACCACAATACATTAAGCCACATAATATAAAGGAGAAATAAATATAGAAAGTAAAGATATGTATATAGTATAGTAGGATGATTGGATGTGATCTTTGGCAGGGTATGAGATGAAGCAGAACGCTGTAAAAATATATGCAATGTAGAGGGCGGGTAGAGTAATAAAACAGAAATGTCGATAAATGATCAAGAGTTTTCTATTCAAAATTTGTAAAAATAATTGAAAGTTATCTAGATTTGATATTTTTCTATCGTTTTACTATCGCAAACTATCGATAGGTAAGCTCACATTTCTATTTTTACAGCGCTCAGGTATGAATGAATGGGATGCTGCTTTGGTTTTGCTGGATTCTTACTCTCTTGGGGTAGACAGCGCACGAATGGATCGCCACTGTAGCCAGGGCTGCAGGAGCAAATGGGATTGTGATTGACGACACGGCAGAGCGCATTGTTGCCACACGTGCCGGGGCAGGGATCTTTGCAGCGCTCGTTGATGCACGACTTGTCCTGACTGCACTCCGAGCTGCTCATGCACTCGGGTCTACAGTTGGGGGGTGCACCCACATAGTTGGGCACACACGAGCAGACCGCGTGGCCGTTGAGAGCACGACAATTGCTGTAGAGGCCGCACGGAGAGGGTTGACATGGATTTTCGGGCACTATGGGATCGGGATCTAAACGCGAAATAGTCGGAGGGGAGGGAAGGGGCTCGATTAATAGACTGTTCTAGCGGGGGGGAAGGCGACAAAGGCGCTTACAACGTGGCGTTTCTGGCACAAGATGACAACCAACGATGGGATTTCCTGTATAGCCTGGCAGGCATTCGCAGTTGGGCGCATGATTGAAGACGGCACAGAGGGCGCTGTGGCCACACATGCCCGGACAGGGATCGACGCACTTCTGGTTGACGCAGGCACGCGACTTGGAGCAATCCGAGTTGATAACACACTCGGGGCGACACTCCACATAGGGATCTCCAAAGTACTCGGGCACGCACTTGCAGGCGGCAGCTTGATTGCGTTCCTCGCAAATGGCATTCAGGCCACAAGGACTGGGACGACAGGGTTGTATGGTCTCAACAGGAGCTGCGGGTGGGTCAAGAGGGGAACGACTTGAGTAAAGGAACCTAAGCTGGCAAAGAGATCGCGACGTACTTTCCAGTATCTTGTAACAGCCAGAGAACGGATCTCCACTGTAGCCTGGCTGACACATGCAGACCGGAGCATGTGAGCTGACATGGCAGAGTGCATTGTTGCCACACGAACCCGGACAGGGATCTGCACAGCGTGCATTCATGCAGGCCATGCGTGCCGGACACTCCGAGTTGATGCTGCACTCCGGACGACATGCAGGAGGACGTCCTATGTAGTTGTTGAGGCAGGCACAGACAGCGCCATTGCTCGACGGTTGGCACTGCGAGTTGGGGCCACAGGGTGAGGGCACGCAGGGATTGATCGGTTGTATGGGATCAGGTACTGGCAAGGGCTCTACAATGCATAATGTAACGTCTCTTTAATGTAAGGTCTAACTAACTTTGGGGGGGAGGGGGATGGTAACCTACTTCTTTCAGGCACACACTGATGGAATGGATCACCAGTGTAGCCGTCGTAGCAACTGCAGATCGGTGCGTGGTTGGTGGTGCGACAACGCGCATTGTAGCCACATGTGCCTGGGCAGGGATCACGGCATCTCTGATTGATGCAGGCCCTGTCCGAGGGGCACTCAGCACTGGTCACGCACTCGGGCTTGCAGTTGGGCGGACTGCCCAGATAGTCTGGCAAGCAGGCGCAGACAGGACGACTGCCGACCACGTGACAAGTGCTAAAGAGGCCACAGGGCGAGGGTCTGCACGGATCTTTGGGCAGTGGCAGATACATATCTAAGGGGAAGGGACATATGAAGGATTATAGCAGAGGCTCCTAACAAACTGGGGAATATCTCATCATTACTTGAGGGTCTCTCGACGCAGGCACGTAGCGGATTACCGCTGAATCCTGGCTCACAGCTGCACACGGGCTGATGATGGGTAACACGACAGATGGCATTGAAGCCACAGGCATTGGCACAAGGATCGCGACATTTCATATTGATGCAGGCCTTGGTGCCGGCACAATCACTATTCTGCACACATTCGGGACGGCAATTGATGTAAGGATCTCCAAAGTAGTTCTGAATGCAGCTGCATGAGCCCGCACCGTTGCGTTCGCGGCAAATGGCATTGGCACCACATGGCGATGGATAGCATGGATCAGCGGGCAGATCGGGCACCACAACTGATCATGGAGCATAGAAATAGCAAGCAGGCGAATGATGTAGATACAAATAGAGGCATACATACATAAACATAGGGATAGGCTTAAGGAACTAGGCATATGTATAGAGTAGATAACATAACAGGCAAGAATGGCGATAGTCGAGAGTGCTCGACTGGTAGATACCTTGTACTGCGTAGCGAAAGTGACTAGATTCTTATTTCTAATGAAAATGACTAGATTTCTTCTATATATCTATATATTTATGCATTCTATATTATAATATATTCTATTATATTTCTTCTACATATTTATTTGTTTCTTTAAGAATTAGACAGTCTTATTTCTTCAGTCTAATCTCGTAAAATACTTTCTTTGTTTTTGATTCTATCTTTTCTACTTTGGTATATAGTTCCTCAATTTTCTCAGTCTGTATTTTCAATACATATAACTTATTAGGAAACCTTTCGATGGTTTCAATTGAATATTGAGCTAAAATCTTTTTTACTACTTATGGATTTGAAAAATGTTAAGGTTTTAATTATTTTTCCATTCAAAGTTTATCGACAAAACATAAAACTTCTGTATATTGATAGCATAAGCAATAAAAGTCGATTGAAAAAACAGTTTCTAGGATAAAATGGAACAACTGACTACGTTCTAATATTTTGATGACTTTCTATTATTCGTTAGACTATTTGCAGCCTGTAATAACTTTTCTATTCTATTTATTATTACTATTTTTGTAGTTTAAATTTCAGACAGAATTTCTATTATAAAATATTATATTTAATAGTAATCAAGTTCGAACTACGTGAGTACAGGGTATTTGTTGGTGTATGAATAGGTGATGGTTTGGATAATGTACACAATACAAAGAACATGCATGAAGGTGAATGGAACCATAGACCCCTTAGAACTAGAAACCCCTTTATAAGCACCACTGAAAAGAACATACAACATTAAGAAGGAACTGGATGCTCTAGTTGAATCACCATAAAAACTTGTGATCGAGCGCTGACAGGGGGACAATAGGTAATCGAAAAGGATGTACTCACTTTGATGCATGTTGCAACCGGTGTACGGATCGCCCTCGTAACCCTCGAGGCAACTGCACTTGGGCTGATGATGCTGCGTGGTGCACAGGGCATTGAAGCCGCAGGTGCCAACGCAAGGATCCTCGCAACGCTGTCGTATACAGGCGCGATTCGATGGACAGTCCTGGTTGATGACACACTCGGGTCGACAAGAAGGTGGAGCACCAAACATGCCTGGCAGGCAAGAGCATTCAGCGCGATTGTTGATATCACGGCACTTGGCATTCGGTCCACATGGATTGGGCAGGCAAGGATTGACGGGGGGTCTACGTTCTTCAGCTGCAAAATGAAGGTAAGGCATAAGTATAGAAAACTGGTTAAGTAGAAGTATGCAACTTACGTTTGGGCACACATTGTTCGAACGGATCTCCGACATAATCCTTGGGGCAGGTGCAGATGGGATTGTGGTTATTCACCTGGCACTTGGCATTGAAGCCGCAGGTGCCACTGCAAGGATCGGCGCACTTCTGATTGATGCAGGCCAAGTGCTGAGCACACTCAGAGCTGACCACACACTCGGGTCGGCATGTGGGCGGAGCTCCGAAGTAGCCCACTTGGCAGCTGCATGTGGGATGTCCCTCCACAGTGCGGCAGATGCTGTTCGGTCCACAAGGATTGGGCTCACACACTGAAATGGGTCCAATGGGAGTACGCTTGCAGCCCACGAAGGGATCACCCTCGTAGCCGCTACTGCAGATGCAGCTGGGCAGGTGGTTCACCACAGAGCACTCCGAGTTGGGTCCACAGGCACCTGTGCAGGGATTGCGGCAATGCTGCTTGATGCAGGCGAGCGAGGAGGGGCACTCCGAGTTGTAGATACATTCGGGACGGCAGCCAGTGCTGTAGGGATCCCCAAAGTAGGGCTCAATGCAGCTGCAACGTGCGGCATCGTTGTGTGGCGTGCACACGGCATTCTCGGCACACGGGTTCGGGTAGCAGGGATTGATGTGGTCTTGTGGTTCTACAAACGAATGAAGACAGTTAATATGAAGCCACAGATCAATATGAGATTCATTCTACTCACTCTGTTCGATGACCTTGGAGCAGCCGACGAAGGCATCGCCCTCGTAGCCCTGATCGCAGCTACAGTGCGCCGAGTGGGCCACGACTGTGCAGCGTGCATTGTGTCCGCAGGTGTTGGCACACGGATTCTGGCACTTCTCCTGGATGCAGGCCTTGTCGGCAGGACACTCGCTGCTCAGCGTACACTCGGGACGGCAGTACGGTGGACTACCAATGTAGTTGGCCACACAGGAGCAGACAGGACGATTCTGTTTGACTTGGCAGATGGAGTTGGGTCCACAGGGTGAAGGTACGCAGGGATTGCCAGGTGTCTTTCCTTCACTTGGCACATCAGGCACGCGTTGACAGGCCACGAAGGGATCACCCTCGTAGTTGGACTCACACGAGCAAATCGGATTGTGGTTCAGCACTTCACAACGTGCTGCAATTCCACAAGTGCCTGGACAGGGATCCGCGCAACGTTGATTGATGCACGCCTGGCTGGGAGCACACTCCGAGCTGACCACACACTCAGGCTGGCAGACTGGCGGAGCGCCCTTGAAGTTGGGCAGGCACGAACAAGCCGCATAACCTTCGACAGATGCCAAGCAACGTGAGTTGGGACCACAAGGCGAAGGTTCACAGGGATTGCGATGGTCCTGAGGGGGTGTCAAAGGGGGCAGGTAGTAGGGATTGCAGGCCAGGAAGGCATCGCCGCTGTAGCCCTCAGCGCAGACACAAACCGGAGCGTGATTGACCACACGGCAGACTGCATTGAGGCCACAGACGCCGACACAGGCATCCACGCACTTGGAGTTCACACAAGCCTTGTCCGCACTGCAGTCACTGTTGAGCACGCACTCGGGGCGACAACCCTGGTAGGGATTGCCGAAGTAACCCTTGCGGCAGACACAGGCCAAGCCTCCACTCTGTCGCTTGCATTCCGTGTTTGCTCCACACTGCAGCTTGGCACAACTGGCAGGCGGCGTGGGCACCACCGGTGAAGGTGGCACACACTGTTCGTATGGGTTGCCATAGAGTCCTGTGGGGCAGGCACACACTGGATTGTGCTCGTATACATTGCAGATGGCATTGCGTCCACACGAGCCGGGACAGGGATCCAGACAGCGTTGACCCAGACAGGCACGATCGAAGGGACAGTCCGAGTTGGCAATACATTCTGGTCGGCAGCGAGGGTTCTGCTGGGCGTTGGGACCGAAGCAGGGATCACAAAGTGCCACACCATCACCAAACACAGAGCAGACATCGTTGGGGCCACACGGGGATGGAGCACAAGGATCACGTGACACGTTCCTCAGCACGCCAATTGGCACACACTGCAGGAAGGCATCTCCAGCGAATCCGTCGAGACAATGACAGACTGGCGTATGCTGACGTACATTGCAGATGGCATTGATGCCACAGATGGTGCCGGCACAGGGATCCACGCACTTGTGATTGATGCACGACAATGGTTCACCACAGTCAGAGTTGATGTCGCACTCTGGCTGGCAGCCTGACTGAGGATCACCCAGGTAACCGGGCAGACACGAGCAGACAGCACGATTGTTCAACAGTTTGCATTCGCTATTCAAGCCACAGGGGCTGGGCACGCAAGGATTGGCCTTGGGTGTGTCCAGGGCAAAGCAACGCACGCCAGGATTACCTGTGAGTCCAGCATTACAGGAGCAAACCGGATGATGTTGCTCCACACGACAGTTGGCGCCATGTCCGCAGGCACCGGGGCAGGGATCGTAGCAACGGAAGCCCATGCAGGCCTTGCTTGCTGGACAGTCCGCATCCACCTGACACTCGTAGCCATGGCAGCCAGCCAAGGATGTTGGGTCTCCAGACAAACCTTCTGGACAGATGCAAGCCACTTGACCATCGCCTGCCAGCACACAATTGGCATTGGGTCCACACGGGTTGGGATCGCAGGCAGCGCGACTTGGCTCTCGACAGCCCTGGTAGGCATCTCCAACATAACCGGAACGACAGTAACATTCCTCACGATTGCCAACCACATAACACTCGGCATTGCGACCACAAGGTCCTGGCTGGCACAGCTCCACAGTCTCGGCAGGCTTATCGCAGCTGCGGAAGGGATTTCCAATCTTATTGTCCGGGCAGTAGCAGACGGGCTGACGCGATGAGTCACAGATGGCTCCGTTGCCACAAGGATTAGGCTCACAGGGATTGATGGGCTCCACACAGCCACGAATGGTGTTGGGACTCTCCACATAGCCATGCAGGCAAGTGCACTTGGAGAAGCCATTGCTCAGCACAGCGCACTGAGTGTTGGGACCACATGGAGATGGTTCACATGGATTCGAGGGCAGCTCGCAGGCAATCAGTGGTGGTTGTCCCTCGTATTCGGGTAGACAGAAGCAAACTGGAGCACCGTCCACACGACGACAGCCTGAGTTAGGTCCACAAGAGTTTGGTGTGCATTCATCACCTTCAGGAACTGTTGGGAGAGCAGCTTATAGAATCTACTGAAGATTAATCATGTTAGTCTTCTACTTACTGCAATTCTTGAAGGGATTTCCGGTGAGTCCCTTGGGGCAGAAGCAAATCGGATTGCCATTGTCCAGTTCACATTGTGCATTAAGTCCACATGGATTGGGGTCACATGGATCCTGTGGTGGACTGCAGCCCACCTCGGGATTGCCATTGTAGCCTGGTGGGCACTTGCAGATGCCACGATGATTCACCACGTCGCAAAGTGCGAAGGCACCACACTGACAAGGTGAAGCACATTTGCCATTGATGCATGCCTGGCTGGAATCACACTCGGAGTCCGAGCGACAGCCCAAGGATTGCTGACACTGTACATAGGCATTGCCCAGGAATCCAGGCAGGCAACGGCAATCGATGCCGTGATTGACGGGCACACACTCGGCATTCTCGCCACACGAATCCTCTTGGCAAGGATTGATGCAACGACGATTGAGACGATCGCAGAGCTTGTTCGGCGGACAATCCTCATTGTACTGGCAGACGTGGGTGCGTGCTATATGCGTTACGTAGTAGGTTATGGTGCACAATTGTTGTTGTTGTTGTTCGTGGTTGATTGGTTGGTGTATTTATAGTACAGTACGAGTGATGAGTGACGGGTGTACGAGGAATTTGTACAGTGTATAATAAAAGAAAGAAAGAGAGGGAGAGAGTTGTTCGGGTATATATATCGTGGCACATTAGAGACAGACAGATTAATCGAGGAGTCTAACGCAAGTGCAACAAAGTGCAGTCTTTATCAATCAATCCAACTACTAACCTGGCTGGCAACCTATAAAACCGTTGCCCTGATAACCATCCGCACAGCTGCAATCGGCCACGTGATTCGTGTTAATACAGACTGCATTCTGGGCACAAGGATCATGCACATCACAAGGATGTACGCAACGCTGATTGAGGCACGCCTCAGTCACACCACAGTCCGAGTTGTCCGTGCATTCAACTGCGGAGGAGGGAAAAGAGACACAAGATTAGACTTCACTTTGACTTTGAATTGGTGTTAATGCTTCCATCAAATTTAGTGAAATTAATTAGCATTAAATTTATGTGAAATGAACTGTTTGTTGATTAATCTTTGGATTAGTTTGCTTACTTGACTTCAATGTGGGCACACACTTGACCATCGGATTGCCCTCGTGTCCCTCTGGACAGCTGCAAATGGGTCGATGACTCTTGGCCTTACACTTGGCACTGGGTGCACATATCTTGGCAAACTCGCAGGGATCGTGACACAGACCCATGTAGCAGGCCTCGCTCTCAATGCAATCGTTATTCGACTGACATGGCTCTGGAGTTTTGGGTGTGCCCGGTGGTTCTACTTGTTAGAAATTAATCAGTTGGTTAGCGAACATATTAATTGGGTTGATTGATTAGCATGATATGATCTTGTTGGCAAATATGTTAAGCTTAAACAGGATTCGTCATATGTACAAGGTAAATAATTATGTACAGACTGTGTTGGGGGGGGGAGTAACATAGAGGCTTAGGATTGCAAAAGAAAGTAAAGATTTATAGTACAAGGAATAACTTAAATAAAGCGGACAAATGTTATTTATTGCTCAGCAGACTTCAAAAAGTAAAGAGAGAATTGAGACCTTTAAAAGTCTTCAATCTTCGAATATCCGAAGTGTATAACATATTTTACATATTGGGAATGTGAGAAGCACACTTGTCACTTTGGTACCTTAGCATGTTGAGTTGAAGTTAAATTGGAAAAGTATTACAATAAAATATATATATATTTACAAAATGATAAACTATATAAATTAAAGCCAGTTTGAGTTTAGCGAAAGAATTATTGGTTTTCAACATTTTGAGTACCCAAAGTGACAGCATAGCCAATGTATGTATTGTCGACCTTCTCTATGTGTATACCTTTCTTTTGGCAACGCCCCAGCTTACAGTGCTCGTTAGGAGCACAGTTAGTATCTACTGTACATGTGTTAATAACTGTGGTGGTTGTTGTTGTTGTTGTTGTTCTGTTGGCCTTAGGTGCAATTGTAGTTGTCTGTAGTGTGACTAAATCTTCAATTTCCGTTGTAGTGCCCGGTCTTGTGGGCAATTCCGTTGGCCACGAAGTAGGGCTCGGTATGGTTGTAGCTTCAGACATTTCGTTTGAGGTATCAAGTCGAGTGGTTTTCATCTTAGGCGTTGTGGTGCGTCTGCCACCAGTATCTTTGCTAGCCAAGGTGGTTGTTGTTACCATGGGTCGAGGAGTTGGCGTATCGGTTATATTATTTTCACCATCTCTATAACCTTTAGTTTGGCCCGTCTTGTATGATGTAGTCTCAGTGGTGCTGGTAGTGGTGGTGGTGATGGGTTTACTTGTGCTGGTAGTGTTAGTAACTCTAGTGATTGTGCTCGATTCAGTGCTAGTTGTTGTTGTTGTTGTTTTGCTTGTTGATGTTGTTGTTGTGATATTTGTTGGTTTCGCTGTGGTTGACTTGGTAGTACTAGTTGTTATTGTTACATTAGCTAGGGAGAGACGATATATTTACACGGGTAAAGGGTGGTTATTTATAATACACATATATACACATTATAATAATAATATATACACTTGTTAGTGTTGAGGGTTCTTTTGTTTTTGTTTTACTGTTTAGTACTTGGTACCATAATTAAATTTGGTATGTTATAGGCAATAAACTTGTACATACCTTTAATACAAGCACCAGTTGTAGGATCGCAATTGGAACCTGGTGGACAGTGCTCACAGCCAGGAGTGCGACCCGTAGCTGTAAGATAATTGTATAATTAGAAATTTGCAATAGATTTTATGTTGAATTATCTGAATATATGTAATCGGATACGGCATAGCGACTTACTTGTGTCACATACTGGGGAATGTTCAATGACGCGACAGTCCTCGCGACCACAAGGATTATCGTATGTACAGGGATCCACGCAAAGCGCATTGATGCAAGCATGTTGGCTGGGACATTCATCACTCGAGGCACAACCGATTTCTATTATTAGTTTTGTGAAAATTATGCAGGTAAGAAAATAATCTCAATTAGTTAAGTTAATTGACAATTTTTTGGTGGGTTTCTTTTAAAGACATTCCTTTAAATATGTTTAATTCATATTTTATTTTGGGGGTTTTGATTTTAGACTCCTGTTTTATAGGCAGTTTTTTCATTCGAATTGTTTTCAATGCTGTTAGTACCATAGTTTCATTTCAATTATTTTCATCTTATGCTGCTAAATCTATCAAGCTTATAAGTACATTAAGTTAAATATAGTATGTTTAGTTGTTTATGTTGTTGTTCTTGTTATGGAAAAACAACCAATACACATGCAAGCAAGCAAATTAAGATGCGAGTCGTTTTTGTTGGGGTTAGTGCAGTTTAGATAAAGCCTTAGTTTACTAGACAACCATTAGTTAGTTATACAACCACCGAATCATGCAACTCGTTAATAATGCTATCATCTACATAATATAACTGAAACTTACTGCACGCGGTGTACACATACATGTACAAACAAACAGATGTACTAAATACAACAGAATTCAACACATATTGTATATAACATAGAGGGTTGATGATATCCTAACGCTGACATGCACATTCAAGAGCACATTCAAGAGAGACAGAGAGAGAGTGACATTCAAGATTGCTGTGACATTAAAATATGTATGATCTATAGAGAACATGAATGATATACACGAACAAATACTTGCAGCAGGCAGGCAGGCAAAAAGCAGGCAAATAAACGAGAAGGTGAGCTCTATTCGAATGGTCTGTTTGCGGATAACTCCCACACGCAGACAATAGTTCTAGGACGTATCCGGTGTTTCGTGGTGATGGTGGGTTGCTAGGTAACGGTGTGGGTGCAGGCACATACATAAACACATACGAATGACAGCAGAAGAGCCAGTGACTTAGGGGGACAGCAGGAGGAGAGGGGGAGAGAAGAAGTACAAATGCAGTAGAATTTAAAGCGTTTGATGCACTCCATAAAACTATAGAAAACTATAGATTGCTATAGAGCATACAGAACACACTGGGATTGGATTGCGAGGTACAGAGAAGAGAGCAACGAAACAAAAGTATAACACATGCATGTGCCGGCAATAACAATGGGCCGGTCGGTTATGGACACAGGTGAAAGGAGATATGATGAGGATATATTCATAAAGAAAGAAATAAGACATGATGAGACATCAAATTGAAGTAGGCTTCTACAAATTGCCAGATGCATTTGGCGATTAAAGTAGGTGGCGCCACGGATGCCAAGAAAGAGTTGTTTTTTTATCACCGCAACCCTGTGGTTCTTTTGCAAATTCATTCAATTTATAGAGAAAACACGTGGAGCAATATTATGACTTATCGTTTACATACACAGCTGTAGTTACCTGCATTTATAGAGCAACTCGGTTTATTTACATCTGCGGCGGTATCACAATTGCACATAGCGGTGTGGTTCAATGTACGACAAATAGTAAAGTTTTGAACACCACAAAGATTTTTATAATATTCACAAGGTCTAATGCATTTTGCTTTAACACACATTTCATCGTCCAAACATTCGTAATCTGTTTTACAACTTTGTGTAGAGTCTGTCGTCTGATACTCTGTCGAAGTGCTTTCAGTCCTGTCTGACACATCGCCAAAACTAAGTGTACTATCCGTTACTAAGTTTGAAGCTGAAGTCGTTACAACAATAACTCCTTGAGTGGTTTCTTCTCCTAGATAACCAATTGAAGTTGGCATAGTTGTGTAATCAGGAATGTCAGTAGTAACAGTCATATTTGACTTATCATAATAAAAAGTCATTGTAGTTTTTTCTGTCATTTGCGAGGAGATCGATTTTTCAGTGGGTCCTACATCTAAAGGTGTTACTTTTGGTGATTCGGTAGAAACATCTTCAGTTCCTGGGAAAGAGGTTGTGATATAAACGGGGACAGTGACCAAAGTGGGAACTCTCTCTGCTATGATGGTTGTCAGTCTATCGGTACTTGTCGTTTCAGTCGATGGTGATGTCGTACTTAATGTACCTGGCCTAGAAGTTGTACCTTCTGTCGTTACTTCGGGCGAAGGAGTCACAGTGGAGCCAGATGAAAGTATTCCACTGCTAGTGGTTTCCTCTGGCAAGGTTGTGGAACTCTCAGTGGCTACCCTATCCGTTGCAACTGATTTTGGTGACTCTGAGGTAAACTGTTCAGTTACTGTCGTACCGGACGTGGTGACCAAAGTGGGAGTTCCCTCAGTTATCATGGTTGTCAACCTATCTGTACTTGTCGGTTCGGTTGCTGACGATGGAGATGTCGTATCTAGAGTAACTGGTCTGGAAGTAGGACCTTCTGTAGTTACTTCAGGTGAAGGAGTGACCGTAGAGCCAGTTAAAGGTGTTCCTCTGCTAGTGGTTTTCTCTGGCAAGGTTGTGGAACTCTCAGTGGCTACCCTATCCGTTGCAACTGATTTTGGTGACTCTGAGGTAAACTGTTCAGTTACTGTCGTACCGGACGTGGTGACCAAAGTGGGAGTTCCCTCAGTTATCATGGTTGTCAACCTATCTGTACTTGTCGGTTCGGTTGCTGACGATGGAGATGTCGTATCTAGAGTAACTGGTCTGGAAGTAGGACCTTCTGTAGTTACTTCAGGTGAAGGAGTGACCGTAGAGCCAGTTAAAGGTGTTCCTCTGCTAGTGGTTTTCTCTGGCAGGGTTGTGGAACTCTCAGACGGTACCCTATCCGTTACTGTCGTACCGGACGTAGTTGGAATACGGGGAGTTCCCTCAGTTATCATGGTTGTCAACCTATCTGTGCTTGTCGGTTCGGTTGCTGACGATGGAGATGTCGTATCTAGAGTAACTGGTCTGGAAGTAAGACCTTCTGTAGTTACTTCAGGTGAAGGAGTGACCGTAGAGTCAGTTGAAGGTGTTCCCCTGCTAGTGGTTTCCTCTGGCACTGTTGTGGAACTCTTAGTGGGTACCCTATCCGTTACTGTCGTACCGGACGTAGTTGGAAAACGGGGAGTTCCCTCAGTTATCATGGTTGTCAACCTATCTGTGCTTGTCGGTTCGGTTGCTGACGATGGAGATGTCGTATCTGGAGTAACTGGTCTTAAAGTAAGACCTTCTGTAGTTACTTCAGGTGAAGGAGTGACCGTAGAGGCAGTTGAAGGTGTTCCCCTGCTAGTGGTTTCCTCTGACAGGGTTGTGGAACTCTCAGGGGGTACCCTATCCGTTACTGTCGTACCGGACGTAGTTGGAAAACGGGGAGTTCCCTCAGTTATCATGGTTGTCAACCTATCTGTGCTTGTCGGTTCGGTTGCTGACGATGGAGATGTCGTATCTGGAGTAACTGGTCTTAAAGTAAGACCTTCTGTAGTTACTTCAGGTGAAGGAGTGACCGTAGAGACAGTTGAAGGTGTTCCCCTGCTAGTGGTTTCCTCTGGCAGGGTTGTGGAACTCTCAGGGGGTACCCTATCCGTTGCAACTGATTTTGGTGACTCTGAGGTAAACTGTTCAGTTACTGTTGTACCGGACGTAGTTGGAAAACGGGGAGTTCCCTCAGTTATCATGGTTGTCAACCTATCTGTGCTTGTCGGTTCGGTTGCTGACGATGGAGATGTCGTATCTGGAGTAACTGGTCTAAAAGTAAGACCCTCCGTCGTTACCATAGACAAAGGAGTCACCGTGGAGCCGGTTGAAGGTGTTCCACTGCTAGTGGTTACCTCTGGCAGGGTTGTGGAACTCTCAGTGGGTACCTTATCCGTTGCAACTGATTTTGGTGACTCTGAGGTAAACTGTTCAGTTACTGTCGTACCGGATGTAGTGACCAAAGTGGGAGTTCCCTCAGTTATCATGGTTGTCAACCTATCTGTGCTTGTCGGTTCGGTTGCTGACGATGGAGATGTCGTATCTGGAGTAACTGGTCTTAAAGTAAGACCCTCCGTCGTTACCATAGACAAAGGAGTCACCGTGGAGCCGGTTGAAGGTGTTCCCCTGCTAGTGGTTTCCTCTGGCAGGGTTGTGGAACTCTCAGTGGGTACCCTATCCGTTGCAACTGATTTTGGTGACTCTGAGGTAAACTGTTCAGTTACTGTTGTACCGGACGTAGTTGGAAAACGGGGAGTTCCCTCAGTTATCATGGTTGTCAACCTATCTGTGCTTGTCGGTTCGGTTGCTGACGATGGAGATGTCGTATCTGGAGTAACTGGTCTAAAAGTAAGACCCTCCGTCGTTACCATAGACAAAGGAGTCACCGTGGAGCCGGTTGAAGGTGTTCCACTGCTAGTGGTTTCCTCTGGCAGGGTTGGGGAACTCTCAGGGGGTACCCTATCCGTTACTGTCGTACCGGACGTAGTTGGAAAACGGGGAGTTCCCTCAGTTATCATGGTTGTCAACCTATCAATGCTTGTCGGTTCGGTTGCTGACGATGGAGATGTCGTATCTGGAGTAACTGGTCTGGAAGTAAGACCCTCCGTCGTTAAAATAGACAAAGGAGTCACCGTGGAGCCGGTTGAAGGTGTTCCCCTGCTACTGGTTTCCTCTGACAGGGTTGTGGAACTCTCAGGGGGTACCCTATCCGTTGCAACTGATTTTGGTGACTCTGAGGTAAACTGTTCAGTTACTGTCGTACCGGACGTAGTTGGAAAACGGGGAGTTCCCTCAGTTAACATGGTTGTCAACCTATCTGTGCTTGTCGGTTCGGTTGCTGACGATGGAGATGTCGTATCTGGAGTAACTGGTGTGGAAGTAAGACCTTCTGTAGTTACTTCAGGTGAAGGAGTGACCGTAGAGCCAGTTGAAGGTGTTCCCCTGCTAGTGGTTTCCTCTGGCAGGGTTGTGGAACTCTCAGGGGGTACCCTATCCGTTGCAACTGATTTTGGTGACTCTGAGGTAAACTGTTCAGTTACTGTCGTACCGGACGTAGTTGGAAAACGGGGAGTTCCCTCAGTTAACATGGTTGTCAACCTATCTGTGCTTGTCGGTTCGGTTGCTGACGATGGAGATGTCGTATCTGGAGTAACTGGTGTGGAAGTAAGACCTTCTGTAGTTACTTCAGGTGAAGGAGTGACCGTAGAGCCAGTTGAAGGTGTTCCCCTGCTAGTGGTTTCCTCTGGCAGGGTTGTGGAACTCTCAGGGGGTACCCTATCCGTTACTGGCGTACCGGACGTAGTTGGAAAACGGGGAGTTCCCTCAGTTATCATTGTTGTCAACCTATCTGTACTTGTCGGTTCGGTTGCTGACGATGGAGATGTCGTATCTGGAGTAACTGGTGTGGAAGTAAGACCTTCTGTAGTTACTTCAGGTGAAGGAGTGACCGTAGAGCCAGTTGAAGGTGTTCCCCTGCTAGTGGTTTCCTCTGGCAGGGTTGTGGAACTCTCAGTGGGTACCTTATCCGTTGCATATGATTTTGGTGACTCTGAGGTAAACTGTTCAGTTACTGTCGTACCGGTTGTGGTCACCAAAGTGGGAGTTCCCTCAGTTATCATGGTTGTCAACCTATCTGTGCTTGTCGGTTCGGTTGCTGACGATGGAGATGTCGTATCTGGAGTAACTGGTCTTAAAGTAAGACCCTCCGTCGTTACCATAGACAAAGGAGTCACCGTTGAGCCAGTTGAAGGTGTTCCCCTGCTAGTGGTTTCCTCTGGCAGGGTTGTGGAACTCTCAGGGGGTACCCTATCCGTTACTGTCGTACCGGACGTAGTTGGAATACGGGGAGCTCCCTCAGTTATCATGGTTGTCAACCTATCAATGCTTGTCGGTTCGGTTGCTGACGATGGAGATGTCGTATCTGGAGTAACTGGTCTGGAAGTAAGACCTTCTGTAGTTACTTCAGGTGAAGGAGTGACCGTAGAGCCAGTAGAAGGTGTTCCCCTGCTAGTGGTTTCCTCTGGCAGGGTTGTGGAACTCTCAGGGGGTACCCTATCCGTTACTGGCGTACCGGACGTAGTTGGAAAACGGGGAGTTCCCTCAGTTATCATTGTTGTCAACCTATCTGTACTTGTCGGTTCGGTTGCTGACGATGGAGATGTCGTATCTGGAGTAACTGGTCTTAAAGTAAGACCTTCTGTAGTTACTTCAGGTGAAGGAGTGACCGTAGAGGCAGTTAAAGGTGTTCCCCTGCTAGTGGTTTCCTCGGGCAGGGTTGTGGAACTCCCAGGGGGTACCCTTTCCGTTACTGTCATACCGGACGTAGTTGGAATACGGGGAGTTCCCTCAGTTATCATGGTTGTCAACCTATCTGTACTTGTCTGTTCGGTTGCTGACGATGGAGATATCGTATCTGGAGTAACTGGTCTGGAAGTAGGACCTTCTGTAGTTACTTCAGGTGAAGGAGTGACCGTAGAACCAGTTGAAAGTGTTCCCCTGCTAGTGGTTTCCTCTGGCAGGGTTGTGAAACTCTCAGGGGGTACCCTATCCGTTACTGTCGTACCGGACGTAGTTGGAAAACGGGGAGTTCCCTCAGTTAACATGGTTGTCAACCTATCTGTGCTTGTCGGTTCGGTTGCTGACGATGGAGATGTCGTATCTGGAGTAACTGGTCTGGAAGTAGGACCTTCTGTAGTTACTTCAGGTGAAGGAGTCACCGTAGAGCCAGTTGAAGGTGTTCCCCTGCTAGTGGTTTCCTCTGGCAGGGTTGTGGAACTCTCAGGGGGTACCCTATCCGTTGCAACTGATTTTGGTGACTCTGAGATAAACTGTTCAGTTACTGTCGTACCGGACGTAGTTGGAAAAAGGGGAGTTCCCTCAGTTATCATGGTTGTCAACCTATCTGTGCTTGTCGGTTCCGTTGCTGACGATGGAGATGTCGTATCTGGAGTAACTGGTCTTAAAGTAAGACCCTCCGTCGTTACCATAGACAAAGGAGTCACCGTGGAGACGGTTGAAGGTGTTCCACTGCTAGTGGTTTCCTCTGGCAGGGTTGGGGAACTCTCAGGGGGTACCCTATCCGTTACTGTCGTACCGGACGTAGTTGGAATACGGGGAGTTCCCTCAGTTATCATGGTTGTCAACCTATCTGTACTTGTCGGTTCGGTTGCTGACGATGGAGATGTCGTATCTGGAGTAACTGGTCTTAAAGTAAGACCCTCCGTCGTTACCATAGACAAAGGAGTCACCGTGGAGCCGGTTGAAGGTGTTCCCCTGCTAGTGGTTTCCTCTGGCAGGGTTGTGGAACTCTCAGTGGTTACCCTATCCGTTGCAACTGATTTTGGTGACTCTGAGGTAAACTGTTCAGTTACTGTCGTACCGGACGTAGTTGGAAAACGGGGAGTTCCCTCAGTTATCATGGTTGTCAACCTATCTGTACTTGTCGGTTCGGTTGCTGACGATGGAGATGTCGTATCTGGAGTAACTGGTCTGGAAGTAAGACCTTCTGTAGTTACTTCAGGTGAAGGAGTGACCGTAGAGGCAGTTGAAGGTGTTCCCCTGCTAGTGGTTTCCTCTGACAGGGTTGTGGAACTCTCAGGGGGTACCCTATCCGTTACTGTCGTACCGGACGTAGTTGGAATACGGGGAGTTCCCTCAGTTATCATGGTTGTCAACCTATCTGTGCTTGTCGGTTCGGTTGCTGACGATGGAGATGTCGTATCTGGAGTAACTGGTCTGGAAGTAAGACCTTCTGTAGTTACTTCAGGTGAAGGAGTGACCGTAGAGCCAGTTGAAGGTATTCCCCTGCTAGTGGTTTCCTCTGGTAGGGTTGTGGAACTCTCAGGGGGTACCCTATCCGTTGCAACTGATTTTGGTGACTCTGAGGTAAACTGTTCAGTTACTGTCGTACCGGACGTAGTTGGAAAACGGGGAGTTCCCTCAGTTAACATGGTTGTCAACCTATCTGTGCTTGTCGGTTCGGTTGCTGACGATGGAGATGTCGTATCTGGAGTAACTGGTCTTAAAGTAAGACCCTCCGTCGTTACCATAGACAAAGGAGTCACCGTGGAGCCGGTTGAAGGTGTTCCCCTGCTAGTGGTTTCCTCTGGCAGGGTTGTGGAACTCTCAGGGGTTACCCTATCCGTTGCAACTGATTTTGGTGACTCTGAGGTAAACTGTTCAGTTACTGTCGTACCGGATGTAGTTGGAAAACGAGGAGTTCCCTCAGTTATCATGGTTGTCAACCTATCTGTGCTTGTCGGTTCGGTTGCTGACGATGGAGATGTCGTATCTGGAGTAACTGGTCTTAAAGTAAGACCCTCCGTCGTTACCATAGACAAAGGAGTCACCGTGGAGCCGGTTGAAGGTGTTCCACTGCTAGTGGTTTCCTCTGGCAGGGTTGTGGAACTCTCAGTGGGTACCTTATCCGTTGCAACTGATTTTGGTGACTCTGAGGTAAACTGTTCAGTTACTGTCGTACCGGATGTAGTGACCAAAGTGGGAGTTCCCTCAGTTATCATGGTTGTCAACCTATCTGTGCTTGTCGGTTCGGTTGCTGACGATGGAGATGTCGTATCTGGAGTAACTGGTCTGGAAGTAGGACCTTCTGTAGTTACTTCAGGTGAAGGAGTGACCGTAGAGCCAGTTGAAGGTGTTCCCCTGCTAGTGGTTTCCTCTGGCAGGGTTGTGGAACTCTCAGGGGTTACCCTATCCGTTGCAACTGATTTTGGTGACTCTGAGGTAAACTGTTCAGTTACTGTCGTACCGGACGTAGTTGGAATACGGGGAGTTCCCTCAGTTATCATGGTTGTCAACCTATCTGTACTTGTCTGTTCGGTTGCTGACGATGGAGATGTCGTATCTGGAGCAACTGGTCTGGAAGTAGGACCTTCTGTAGTTACTTCAGGTGAAGGAGTGACCGTAGAGCCAGTTGAAGGTGTTCCCCTGCTAGTGGTTTCCTCTGGCAGGGTTGGGGAACTCTCAGGGGGTACCCTATCCGTTACTGGCGTACCGGACGTAGTTGGAAAACGGGGAGTTCCCTCAGTTATCATTGTTGTCAACCTATCTGTACTTGTCGGTTCGGTTGCTGACGATGGAGATGTCGTATCTGGAGTAACTGGTCTTAAAGTAAGACCCTCCGTCGTTACCATAGACAAAGGAGTCACCGTTGAGCCAGTTGAAAGTGTTCCCCTGCTAGTGGTTTCCTCTGGCAGGGTTGTGGAACTCTCAGGGGTTACCCTATCCGTTGCAACTGATTTTGGTGACTCTGAGGTAAACTGTTCAGTTACTGTCGTACCGGACGTAGTTGGAATACGGGGAGTTCCCTCAGTTATCATGGTTGTCAACCTATCTGTACTTGTCTGTTCGGTTGCTGACGATGGAGATGTCGTATCTGGAGCAACTGGTCTGGAAGTAGGACCTTCTGTAGTTACTTCAGGTGAAGGAGTGACCGCAGAGCCAGTTGAAGGTGTTCCCCTGCTAGTGGTTTCCTCTGTTAGGGTTGGGGAACTCTCAGGGGGTACCCTATCCGTTACTGGCGTACCGGACGTAGTTGGAATACGGGGAGTTCCCTCAGTTATCATGGTTGTCAACCTATCTGTGCTCTTCGGTTCGGTCGCTGACGATGGAGATGTTGTATCTGGAGTAACTGGTCTGGAAGTAGGACCTTCTGTAGTTACTTCAGGTGAAGGAGTGACCGTAGAGGCAGTTGAAAGTGTTCCCCTGCTAGTGGTTTCCTCTGGCAGGGTTGTGGAACTCTCAGGGGGTACCCTATCCGTTACTGGCGTACCGGACGTAGTTGGAATACGGGGAGTTCCCTCAGTTATCATGGTTGTCAACCTATCTGTGCTTGTCGGTTCGGTTGCTGACGATGGAGATGTCGTATCTGGAGTAACTGGTCTGGAAGTAAGACCTTCTGTAGTTACTTCAGGTGAAGGAGTGACCGTAGAGGCAGTTGAAGGTGTTCCTCTGCTAGTGGTTTCCTCTGGCAGGGTTGTGGAACTCTCAGGGGGTACCCTATCCGTTACTGTCGTACCAGACGTAGTTGGAAAACGGGGAGTTCCCTCAGTTATCATGGTTGTCAACCTATCTGTGCTTGTCGGTTCGGTTGCTGACGATGGAGATGTTGTATCTGGAGTAACTGGTCTGGAAGTAAGACCTTCTGTAGTTACTTCAAGTGAAGGAGTGACCGTAGAGGCAGTTGAAGGTGTTCCCCTGCTAGTGGTTTTCTGTGGCAGGGTTGTGGAACTCTCAGTGGGTACCCTATCCGTTGCAACTGATTTTGGTGACTCTGAGGTAAACTGTTCAGTTACTGTCGTACCGGACGTGGTGACCAAAGTGGGAGTTCCCTCAGTTATCATTGTTGTCAACCTATCTACGCTTGTCGGTTCAGTTGCTGGTGATTGAGATGTCGTATCTGGAGTAAGTGTACTTGACGGTGAACCATCTGTTACTGTTGACTTTGGTGTTACTTCTGTTGCGTGGTCGATGCTAAGTTGTTTCGTGGTTTTGAACGACTCAGTGGTGCTATCATAGGAAATAGTTGTTTCGTTTTCAGCTTCAATGTCCGTATAACGAGTACGCATTTCAGTTTGATTTGCAAGAAGCATGACTGTGTACTTAATAGTCGATGATTCTGTCGTCATTTCTGTCTGTTCTGTTGAGTCGGTAGAAGTTGGTATATAAGTCGGTATACAATTTGAGGTAGTAGTGTTAGCTAAATTTGGTGAGCAAATGCAGGTTATTATCATATGTGCTTTTGTTATACACTTTATAGCGCCTTCACAAATCGTGTGGCAGGGATCGATACATTGACCCGACGATCCGCATTGATGTGCTTCACTGCAATCTTCGTCTATGGTACAGTTGCCACCTGGCTTAGCTGCATTTTTTTGGTTTTTGTTTTGGATTTGGTTTTGGTTTGGTATTATAATTTTTGTAGTGGAGTATTTTTGTACATATTTCGAATAAAAGTATAAAATTTAAAGAATACAATACGTTAAAATATTTACAAATTAAAATACGATATAAGATAAAATAGGTGTATAGCTACAACAAAGGAGATAAGTGCGCAATGTTTGTATATACAAGAGGTACCTTGGGGACATAGCTAAATAATTTCGAGAAGATTTCATCTAAATTCCTTGTGTACAGTTGAAAGAGGCTGTGAGACAAAACTTTCAGTACAATCAAATTTAGTACAAATTATTTTACGGTTAGATATGTAAATTCAAATTAGGAACGATTGTTTTTACTATTAGTTAGCTACATATTGGATTTATGTTGTTGCTTTAGGTGTTGTTGATTTTGTTTATACCATTAGTAATACATCTAGTTACCGTTTTATTTAGAATCAAGGGTTAAGATATTCATAGTATTCAAGAGGCATTTGATTAATATCAATTGTGAGCATGAGCGTGTGTGAATGTTCAGAAGAGTTGCTTTGTATTTGTTGTATCTGTTCTATTATTGATTGATATATCCCCAAAATGGGGCACATGATCATTATCAGCATGATTAGTCGATAATTTTGAACAACAGTTTTTCTTATTTTGTTATTTGCGCTTTGGCTTAGCTTTAGTTTGGTTCTGAAGCTGTACGGGCATTTCAAGTATTCCTGACTCGATATATTTTATATGGGTTTATTTTTCAAGATTTTGTATCAAAAATCTTCTTGGGAAAGTCAGAGAGAGAGAGAGAGATACAAAGAGAAAAGGCGAAAGCTTATTGGTTCCTCTATATACATTTACACAATTTTCGGGGAATTCGGATCAAGATTTCTTGCTTTCGCTCAATTTACTTCGCCGAGATATATAATTTTGTGTAAGTGTATGTGTGTGTGTGTATGGGAATATTTGTGTGTGTGTATTTTGTTGTTGTGTGTGAGGGGACAGACAGTATTTATTTAAGACAGAGCTAGCAAAAAAGGTGAGAGCGTGTGTGAGAGAGAGACAGCAGAAAACAGAGACATAAACGATAAACGAGACAGAGACTTTCACTTGTGTGTGAGAGAGAGAGAGAGAACGTTGTTGTGTGTGCTTTACCTTTTTGACATCCATATTTGGCATCGGCTATAAATCCAGGAGGGCAGAATTTACATATCGGCTTATGATCTTCGACAATGCATGGCGAATTCGGGGCGCATGTGGCAAACTTGCACGGATCGACGCACTGATAGTTGCGACAGGCCAATCCGGCCGGGCAGCCAGCATCGCGTAAACATATCGATATCGATGGCTGACAATCGCGCATACAAATGCAAACAGGCTTATGATCCTGCACCTCACATGACTTGTTTTCGGCACAAATTGGTGCACGACCCAAGGGCACAATGCAAGGATTGCGGCATTTGCCATCCGTGCAGGCCATATTCGAGGCACAGTCATCATCGCGATAGCATTCCCGCTTATCCGGTGCACAGGTGAGTTCGCCATATTCATTCACAATGAAGCCCGATTTGCAAATACAAACGGGCTGATGGCGTCGCGTCTCGCACTTTTTGTTGCTCTCGCAGATGAACAGGGGATTGTTGCAGGGATCTGTACACTGGCCGTATTGGCCGCACTGCAAGGTCTCGGGGCAGTCTGCATCATTTTGGCATGTTATTTGATCTTTTCCTTTGGGACTTGTATCGTCGGTTATACATTTTGGATCCGGTTTGCATTCTACATCGGGTCGACCAATGTGGCAACTGGGACAGCTGCAACGTGGTCGGTGCAGGACCGTTTGACAAAGTGCGTTAGTGCCACATGCGCCACGCATTGTACAAGGGTCGGTGCAGTGTCCTTGGAGGCATGACTTTTCACTGGGACAATCCGTATCTGAGTAGCATTGTTCGGTGTCTAAAAACGGTAACGGTAACGGTAGCGAAGAACGAAAGAGAGAAAGAGATAGACAGGTTGTTGGTGGTATTTCTTTTTACTATGTTATTCGGTTGGGTGCACGCAATCTATTCACATAAGATTATACCCTATGATGTGGTAGACTCTGAATAATTTGAAGAACGGTTCGGTGCGAATTGGAAATATTTCTTCAGACAGGAGAGAAAGAAGTTTGGGAAGTTTTGTGGTTGTTTCAGGGAGGGTACTTGACGGGATACTTTATAAATGTGAGGGGGGGTAGCTCAGATATGAAACTTAAAGCTAAAATTTTCTATAAAACAAAAACAGAAAAACTTAAACGAGACATATATAAACAGTATAATCCAGTGTTTGGCTTGGTTTGGTTGGTTGTGTTGGTTCTTTTCGATTGGTTTGGTTTTCTTCGACTCGGTTTCGGTTTCGGTTTGATTTTGGTTTTTGTGTTTGAGTACTTGTGTTTGTGGTTGGGGAGTTGTTGTGTGTATTCAAATAAGTGTCAGTGGGGATTGCATTTTGGATTTGGGGTGTGCATGGGATTTGTTATAGTTGTAAAAGAGAGACAGACAGAGAGAAAGGCGTACATTCTATTACGAATTGTGATGCAAGAAGGGTCTTTAGAAATTGTAAAAGGAATGAAACAAAATTTGTGTTATGTTTTGAAGATATCTGTTTTGGTTTCTGTGGTGCAGTTAGTTTTCAAGGACAGGCAGCAAAAGTATTATTATTATTTTAAACGACAAAACATCAAATTGCAGAACTGTGAAGGGAACATCTCACATTATTTCAGGTTGTTGCTTGAGAATATATTTATAATTACACGATTATTATAGGTGTTTAGCTATTTGTTGCATTTAGCACTTTTCATTTGGTATGTTGATTAATTGCTTTGATTCAAATGAATAGTTGATAAGTCTTCGAGCAGCGGGCGAGCGATCAGCCTTATAGATAAGTTTGGGTGAGCAATAGTTACAATCCTTGATGAATTACCAATTGTAAGTGTAGATTATAACGAGGTGTAGAGAAAGAGAGACTTGCGCTTCAGTTGCCCAATTAATTGCGTTTACTTGTATATTGATCTATGATCATTTTTATTAATTTTGTTTGAGTATTTGTTTCGGTTTGTTTTAGCAATGATCTCTTTGGTCAAATGTGAATTTCTTTGAGTAATGGTGAAAATTACACGACATCCAACACATGCGCTCTGCCCTCACGAGAGACACGTTATTGGTGATTGATTGGGTGAGTGGAATGATAAAGAAAAAGGGTAGGAAACAGACAGATCGATAGAAAGAGGAAGGCGGTAGCTGGTTAGAGATGAAGTTTATCAAACTGATAGGTACAACTTTTGACTAAAGCGATATTAGCAGAAAATCGATAGGAAATGTAGTAGAAAATCGAATACTTAAGTACAATTTGGAAAAGTACGTTAGGAGAGAAGAGTAGAGAGTACGTTAAGTAGCTTTTTGTTTGTTTTTTCTTGGTGTTATTCATAATTCACAATTTCGGTATAAATAAATATTTACAGGTTGTTTTTTTCTCGGGTTAGTTGGGCGGCCGCATATACGCATATATATGTACATATGTGATTAATCACATATACAAACTTTCTGTATATACAACTTAAAGACTAAAGACTCAAAAATACCAAAAATATATTGTTTTCATTGCAATGGGTTAGTCAAATTTAGTTACAGTTGTTTTTTATTGCTGTTGTTTATTTTGCTTATAGAATTTCGGAGAGTTGTTTATCTGTATACGAAAGCGAGTTTTAACCAATAGACGAGCTAAAGTGTACTAGGGGTAGACAGGAGCGATCTTAAAATGTACGAGGATTTTATACAATTCGGTTTTTTCGGCCGTATTTTCGATATTTCGATTACGGTTTCTGTTATTGAAATGCATTGGAAGAGTAGAGTTGTAGTATAGTAGTATTTTGCTTAGTATTTGCTGTTGTTGTTGTTGTAATTGATCTATATATAAACGATTTGATGAGACTTATGTTGAGTACTACTGTATGGTACAACTTTCGTTTGATTAAAGCATATGTGAACCATGTGTGAGAATTGTCCCGTCCACAGTTCCCAATCTGAGACTTTGTTTCATTCAAGAAATGTAGCGAGAAAAGGATTTTTCGTTGTTTATTCTTTATTTTAGCGAAGGGAAACGACAGAGAGGCGCAAGGGAGCAGAACAACGTTGTTGTGGGTTATTATCGGGGGGCGGGTAGGTAGAGCTTGGGAAGTCACAGGATGCGGGGATTGACGGGATAACAAGGATATCGACGATGGAGGATGTGTTTTGGGGGATTTGTTGTCTTTGATTTGTTTTCATTTTTTTTATATTGTTTTTCATATTGTATATTAAGCGTTGCATTTAGTGTTGTTGTTTGTTGTACACTTTGTCTTGTTGCTTTCGGCTGATTAGTTAGATAATGGCTACATATCGCTATCGCGGCAATCGATATTTATATATATATGTATATATGTTTAAAGCTATGTATATTCTAGATGAACCAACTTGTCTACTGATCTGTGCGTTGAACGGTTTCATGTATGCCGCAGAGCTATGCAAAGTAGTGTTGCTAAACACTACAAAGTAATTTACCATGGGTTATTTTTGAAAGCCAATGTGTGAATGCTGAATGAAGTTATGGGATAACGCAAGCTGCAAAGCTTTATGAAACTGCATTAGAATTGCTGCTCAACTCTCTAACGATAACGATAACGATAAAGATAGGGAGAACAAGTGTTGTGAAATGTCGTTGTTTAGTAGTTGTATCTGAACTAAGCTTAAATATTGTTTGATACGATATTGTGTCTTTGGCGAGAGAGATGGGATTTCAAAAATGAAAACTAGGCACAGATTGGGTAACCGCGATAGCGACAGCATCATTCCACGAATTTCCATATGCGTTGAGGCTGAGGCTGAATGTCATAATATATATGTATGTACTATATATAGCACGATATTAACCATATCGAATATGTCTTACAAACTAATTAAAAACACTCATAAATAAACTAGTGCAAAACTTTCTTGGATTGTCTGTAACTAATTCTGGATTTGCATTGAGTTGTGGTGTAGATTTCTGTATGTGTGAGTGTGTGTGTGTGTTTGAGTGTGTATCAGTGTTTGTTGTGCGCGGGGTATTGATATTACACAAACAATTAACTAAACACTTGGGTTGGAACTTGGAACATGTGTATAGGTTGTTAAATATATTTGTATGGATTGAAATTAGTTCTTTAGCTTTCAAACATCATTAAATAAAACACACACTACACTGAGAATTTATCTGAATTAGTGAAATTAGCTTTAGGTTTAAGGTTTTTATAAACAACTCATAGCTAAGATAATCAAACCAAAATATTATAACATCAGTTTTTGTTTTGTTTTCTTTTGTTTTTGTTTGTTTCTTATGTTTCTGATTGTTTTGTTTTGTTTTGTTTTGTTACTGACTGCACTCCAGTTAAATAACGGCAACGATAACGCTTACTGATTACGATAAACTGATTACGCCATTTTAAAGTATTTGTATTTGACCAACGATAACGTGTAAGAAACGCTGATTAACTTGATTAGCATTAGCTGTACTCTAGTTACTAAAGGTACTGCAGGTAGTACATCGAATGCTATCGATAATAATAAAGATTTATCGCACTTACCCTGCTGGCAGACGTAATCGTAGCCCTGTCGCACACAGGCACCCACTTCACAGCCCAGGGTACGGCAGTCCTCTTGCGGGGGAGTCAAGTAACCTAAAGGGAAGGGAAGGCAATACCACAAGGTAAGTAAGTCAGTAAGTTCCTGCTGCACCCCCTTCTATTCCTACTTACATTGCACATAGGCATCACCATTGGGAAAGTCGTCGGGGCAGTAGCACTCGGCCTGATCGTTTTCACGCACACGGCAAGCGGCGTTCAGGCCGCAGGGTTGCTCGTGGCAGGCATTCACCAGTTTACCCTCGCATAGGCAACCCTTGTGGGCATCGCCCATGCAGCCATCCATGCAGGCACATTCAAAGCCGCCGGGCAGCTCAATGCACTTGGAGTTAACGCCACAAGGATTGTTGGCACAGCCACCATCGAGAGGTTGACACTCTGTGGCGGGATTGCCAAAGAAGTCCGGTGGGCAGGAGCACTGTGCCTTGCGGTTGACCACACGGCACTGTGCATTGCTGCCGCAGGCACCCAGTTCCAAGCAGGGATTGCGGCACTTGCCTTGGTCACAGCGCTTGCTCGCATCGCAGTCGGCGTCCTTGCGACACTCGAACTGCACACATTCCTTGCTCGGCTCTCCCTCGTAGCCATCGGGGCAGTAGCAGAGCATGCGATGCTCCGAAACGGTGCACAGTGCATTTCTGCCACAGGCACGATCATCGGCACAGGGATCTGCGCACTTTCCATTGACGCAGCTCTGATCAGCGGCACAGTCTCCGTTCGATTTGCAACCTGCGATGCAGGCTCCACGTTCGCAGAGTTGTCCCAGCTGGCACTGACGCTTGGCTCCGCACTTGTTGCGGCACTTGCCACGTGCACACTGCTGTCCACAGGCGCAGTCCTCGCTGCGGGAGCACTTGGCAGCGCAATAGGCACCGCTCTCGTCGCACTCACAGCCAGGATGGCAGCGCTCTGGGGGCAACTGGCAGCCCGTGAGTCCGTCTCCGATGAAGGCAGCCGGACACTGGCATTGCACGCCATGATTGATGACCAGGCAGTCTGCACACTGGCCACACTGTCCTGGTGTCTGGCAGGGATTCTGGCACTTCTTATTGACACAGGCCTCATCGCTGGCACAGCTCAGATCGTTGCGGCAGCCTGTCTGGCAGACGCGATTCTCGCAGATTTGTCCCTGAGCACATGCACTGTCCGTGTTGCAGACAGTGCGGCAGGTGCCACGCATGCAACGCTCATCGGCCAGACAGTTCTGATCATTGCGGCACTTGCCTTGGCAGCTGCCGGCGTAGCACAGCTGATTAGCTCCGCAATCCTCATTGCGGCCACAGGCAGTGCGTGGTTGCTTGCAGGCAACATTCGCATTTCCATCGAGTCCCTCGGGGCAGCTGCACTCCTTGCGATGATCCAGGGCCTGGCAGATGGCATTGGTGCCACATGCCGTGGGGTCCGCACAGGGATCCACACATTGCTGCGCCACACAAGCCAGATGACTGGGGCAACCCTGATCGGAGCGACAGCCCGTCACACAGTTGAGACCCAGACAGAGTTCGCCATGGGCGCATTCATTGTCGTGGCGGCACAGGGGCTTACAGACACCCTGTTGGCAACGCTCGTTGGTAAGGCAGCCCGCGTCGTCGGCGCAGAGTGGACGACAGACAGATTCAAAGCAGGCCAAGCCATTGCTACAGTCACGATTCTCATGGCACTCAAGTGGGGGAGAACGCACACAGCCGACTTGAGGGGTTGGGTTGGGCACCATGTTGTCCAGGCAGCTGCAGCTGGCACGATGATTCGACACCGAGCAGGCAGCATTGGGTCCACAAGGATTCTCCAGGCAGGGATTGACGCACTTGTCGTTGCGACACGACTCCGATGCACTGCAATCGTCGTCCACATGGCAGCCATAGACGCACTTGTTGTGCAGGCAGACGTGGCCCAAGAAGCAGTCGTTGTCCACGCGGCACGTGACTAAGGAGTTGCAAGGGAGGAAGGATTAGTTAGGGACTTAGGCACCTCTTTCATGCTGTGCTACTCACGCATGCAGTTTCCACGTAGACACTTCTCGTTCGAGGCACACTCCAGATCAGTGTGACAGACTGGCAGACACATGAAGTCACGGCAGGTGTAGCCTGGCGTGCAGTCGCCATCGCAGGCCACCGGCACACGCACGCACTCCTTGCCCGCATCTCCGGTGAAGCCCTCAGGGCAATGGCACTGTTTCACATGGCTCAGCATACGGCACTCGGCATTCTGGCCACAAGCCTGTGGCTGCAGACACGGATCGAAGCATTGTCCGCCCTGGCAGACTTCACTTGGACCACACTCGGTGTCCAGCAAACAGGCAGCTGCATGAGAATGAAGACAAGGATTAGTTGAATGTTAAAGACAGAGAGAGAGAGATCCGTTGGCGTTCATGTCTGTTCTGTGTTCTGTTTGTTCTTGTAGTTGTTGTTGTTGGAATTCTTCTTGGTTTGCATGTATTGAGTTAGGTGTGTGTGTGTGTTTTGAGTTAAGTTTTAGTCTATACTACGAGCCCGTCTTCGGTTAGGATTAGAGCTGGCGGGAGAGCAGCTCCAGCTGTAACTAAGTCGTTAAATTCAGCTAGCCTTGAAGGGAGATACTTTTAGGGTGACCAACCTTAAAGAACTATGCTTAAGGGTGACCATACTTAAAGGATAAGCTCGTGTGGTAATCACTCTCAAAGAGACCCTTGCAGGTTAAACACCCTTAAAGGTAAATGCCTTTTAGGGTGACCAACCTCAAAGGAAAACGCTTAAGGGTGACCATACTTAAAGGACATCATCCTCAAAGGGATCATCTTTCAGGGTGACCTCTAAGCTCGTGTGGTAATCACTCTCAAAGAACCTGTGTAGCCACCCTCAAAGATACATGCCTTTTAGGATGACCAGCCTTACAGGTAAAAGTATCATCCTTAAAGGGTTCATCTCTTAGGGTGACCTCTTAGCTCGTAGGGTAATCACTCTCAAAGAGACCCTTGTAGGTTAGACACCCTAAAGGTCAATGCATTTTAGGCTGACCAACCCCAAGGGCAGTAACTCTTGGCTAGGCACCTTCAAAGGGGAGGTCTTAGAGTGACCATACTGTTATCTGAACAAGGTCTTGTAATCGTACTAGTTGGTAGCTGTTTTAAGTAATAAGTTATTGTGTTTCTCTTCTAATTGGTAGTTGGGTAAGTTGGTAACCAGTTAGGTTGGTAAGTTTTGGTAGTCGATATTGAGTACGCTGCGAGTGGTGGTGGTGGTGGTTGTGGTAGTGCTAGGTACGACTCGGTGCTCTCGTGGTTAGTACTTACGTTTGCACACGCTATCGGAGCAGTAGGTGTTGGTGGGGCAATCGCTAGTGATTTGACAGGGCACGGGTAATGGCTTACAGCCGGCTACCCGGTCGGCGGGCTCGCCGTCGTAGCCAGTGCGACAGGCACAGTGGGCGATGTGGCCCTTCGGAACACATTCCGCATTGGGGCCACACTGCAGCTGGGCGCAGACGTCCTGGCACTTGGGTACCCCGTTTGTTTTGGTGCATGCAGCATGCGGGGGACAATCTTCGTTCGATTCGCATTCGACGGAGCTGCGACAACCCTCGTTATACGGATCACCGACAAGACCGGGCGGGCAAGTACATTTGTAGGAACCGCGCGAATTGCGACACCGAGCACCGGGTCCGCACGGCGCATCCTTACAGAAATCGATAACGTCACAACGAACGCGAGGATCTCCACTGAAGCCAGGCTGGCAGTGGCAAACCTGACGATGGTTCTCGGTAGTGCAGAGTGCATTCTCTCCACAGGGTTGTCCAATCAGGCAGGCAATCTTGCACATGTGATTGTCACAGCTCTTGTCATTGGAGCAATCCTCGTCGCTGTTGCATTCGATCTTGCGGCAACCAGAGCGAGCATCTCCGAAGAAGCCTTCCTTGCAGATGCAGTCGGGTGCATGCGAACGTGCCACACACTCGGCATTCCTGCCACAGGCAGCACGTCCCAGGCAGACAGGCTCACAGCGAGCACGTCCATAGGCATCCAGCAGGCAGGTCTCATCCTCGCCGCAGTCTCCATTGATGCTGCACTCCAGTTCCTTGGCGCAAATGTTGTTCTGGCAGAACTGGAACTGCGGGCAGGTGGTGTTCGACTTGCAGGTGCTCTGGCAGACACCCTGCAGGCACAGCTGCTCCGAAATACAGTCGCGATTGCTGCTGCAGAGTGGGGAACAGATGCCATGGGCACAGATGCTGCCCTGCGGACACTGTCCATCCTGCTGGCAGTACTGCAAGGCTACGCAACCCTGCTTGGCATCTCCGGTACTGCCCGACTCGCAGGCACAAAGTCCCAGATGATTCTGCACAGTGCAGCGTGCGTTGGCACCACAAGCATTTGGCAGGGAGCAGGGATCAATGCACTTGGCATCCAGACAGGCCTTCTCGGCAGCACAGTCTCCATTGTCCACGCATTCAATGTGGACACATTCCAATTGAGGATCTCCACGTGAATTAGATGGACAAGTGCAGACAGCCTTGTGCGACTGGGCCTGACAGTTGGCATTGAGGCCACAGGCACCTTCTCGTTCGCAGGGACTGCGGCAACGTGAGTTCTGGCAACTTGCCGTGGCAGGACAATCGGCATCACTCAGACACTCGCTGGGATCGCGACAACCCGCTTGCAGTGGATCTCCAATGAGTCCTTCGGGGCACTTGCAGCGGTAGCTACCTGGCAGGTTATCACAGAAGGCTGTACTGTGACAGGGTTGGGTGAGGCACTCATTGATGTCTTCGCAGACTCCGTTGATCAACTGGTAACCCTCGAAGCACTCGCAACTTGCCTGGTGATCCCTCACCTGACAGTTGCCCTTGCCACAACTGGTCAGCTCACAGGGTTTGATGCAACGATTCGTCTCGGCATCGCAAGCACGATCGTTGGCACAGTCCACATGATCGATGCACTCCACCTTGAAGCATCCGACTCCAGTATCATTGGGATCACCCAGGAAGCCAGCGGGACAGCTGCACGTCGACTGATGTGCCTCCGCCTGGCAAAGCGCATTCGAGCCACAAACTGTATGCAGACAGGGATCTGTGCACTTTCCATGGATGCAGCTCAAGCTGTTGGCGCAGTCCTCGTGCTTGTGACACTGTCGTGGCTGCGAGCAACCCTGCTGTGTGTAACCATCTCCGACAGTTCCCTCGGGGCAGACACAGCGATAGGAGCCTGGCACATTCTCGCACCTGGCACTGGCATGACAAGGTTGCTCCGTGCACTCGTCGATGTCCGAGCACCCGAAGGGAGTTCCAATGAATCCACTGGCACACTTGCATTTGCCAGTCAGGCAGAGTTCTGTTGGTGGGCAGTCAGCATCGGATTCACAGCCAGGTTGGCAGGTGCGGTCCGAGTTGCAGATCTCCCCAGCCAGGCAATTGTTGCTGGTGTAGCAGACCTTGCGGCACACCTGCTGATAGCAACGCTCGCCCACGGCGCAGGCAGAGGTCTTGGTGCAGGGCAGATTGCACTGGTTGCCAATGCACATGTGGCCACTGGGACACTGATTACTCGCCAGACAGGGCGCGGGTACTCGCACGCAACCCTGTTCGGGTGTTGGGTTACCCTCGAAGCCTTCGGGGCAGTTGCATTGGCTGCGATGCTCCGCGATGCTGCACAGCGCATTGGGGCCACAGCTGGTGCTCGACTGACAGGGATCCAGGCACTTGTTGCCGATGCACGATTGATCCTGCTTGCATTCCTTGTTGCTGCGACAGCCGATGGCACAGTGTCCTTCCAGACAGGCCAAGCCACTGGCGCATTGACTGTGATCCAGGCAGGAGACAACGCAAACATTGCCAACACATCGCTCGCCCTCGGAGCAATCCTGCGTGTTGCGACAGGCCACACGGCACTGTCCGTTGTAGCACAGCTCTCCTCCACAATCCACATCTGTCAGACACTTGGAGGCACTGCGAGCACAGCCGTTCTTGGCCAATTCCCCGATGGGTTGGAAGCGCAGCGGGCAACTGCAGACGGGCTTACGATTGACCACCTTGCAGTCGGCATTGGAGCCACACGCATTGTCACAAGGGTTCAAGCAACGTCCGCCGGCACAAATAGTATTCGCTGGACAGTCGGCATCGCCATTAGGACACTGTCCATCGGGGCGACAGCCTCGGGTGTTGGCGTCGGGCTCGCCTACAAAGAGAGGCGGGCACTTGCAGCTGGCGCCTTCCGGGGTAACCTCACAAATTGCAGTGGGATGGCAACTACCCGGGGCACAGCCACTCTGCTTAATGCAAGCCACCTCGGGCAGTGGATTTCCTCTGTAACCCGGTGGGCACTGGCAGACGGCGCGATGATCTTCGGCCAGGCAAATCGCATTCTCTCCACAAGACTCTTCGTCACACACATCGTAGCAAGTGTGCGTCATGCGGTTGCACATTTGACTGGGCGGGCAGTCGTGATTGTAGACACAAGGAACACTCTGACAGCCGTTGAAGGGATCATACGGATCCCCGGCGTAGGGTCCAGGCGGGCACTGACACTGTGCCTGATGATTGTTGGTAATGCAGACGGCACGTGGCCCACACTTGACGCTCTCGCAGGCGGGACGACAGCTGAGCGACTGCGTAGCCTCATCCTTGATGCAGGCCTCCGACTCGGAGCACTCTGCATTGCTGCGGCACTGATGTTTCCTTTCTGGCTGGCAGCCATTGCGATCATTGGGATTACCCACGAAGCCACTAAGGCAATCACAGCGTCCCTGATGCTGACGGGCAACACAGACAGAGTTCGCTGGGCAGGTGAAGGCATCACAGATGGCAACGCACTTAAGCACGCCGAGAACATCGGGACGGCAGGTGGAGGCGTCGGCACAATTCTCATCGCTGGTACAGTCGGGCAAAGAGGGCTTCTCACAGGAGGAGACCACAGGGTTCCACACAAAGCTATCCGCACAGTTGCATATGGCATGTCCAGCTGGGTTAATCTTGCACAGCTCGTTGGGTCCGCAGACGACATTCGAACAGAGGTTGATGCACTCCCGAGTGCCCAAGGCTCCCGCCTGGCAACCGAATCCACGCTCGCAATCCTTGTCCGTTTTGCATTTATCTTCCAGGTCAGGCACCTTCCTCTCCGGCTGGCAACCCACTTGCAGGTTGCTGGGATTGCCAAAGTATCCGTCGGCGCAAATGCACGACGAGCGATGATCATCGGCCACGCAGAGTGCATTGGGTCCACATTGAATCTTGGAGCAGGCATCGACGCACTTGCGCAGTCCCTTGCCCAGTTGGAAACAGATCTCAGTCTGTCGGCAGTCGGCATCATTGCCACACTGTCCACGAATGCTGCAGCCCTGGTTGAGATCATGTGGATCTCCAACGTAGCCCAAGGGACACAGACATTTGCCAGCATCGCAGATGGCACGAGGACCACAAGCTGTCTCCGAGCAGAGGTTCTTGCAGTGACCCGACTGGCAACTGTATCCGTTGGGACACTCCACTCGTTCACTGCACTGACACTGCGCGGCATCCTGGCAGAACTTGCTCTCGATGGGTTGGCAGCTGCTGTAGGGATTGCCGGCATGTCCGACCAGGCAAAGGCACTCAAAGCCACCTGCGGAGTTGAGACAAACTGCATTTAATCCACAAGGCTTCTGTGCACATTCATCCACATCCTGGCAACCCACGTAGGGATTGCCACTGAAGCCTTGAGGGCAGATGCAAGTGATCTGATTGCCCGCCGCACGGCACTCTGCATTGGGTCCACAACTGTTGGGCTGGCACACGTTCTTGTTCTGTGCCCCACATCCCTCGTAGGGATTGCCATAGGTGCCGGGATTGCAGGCACAACGGCTCTGACCAAGTCCATACTCACAGTGGGCATTCTCACCACACTGTGGCGAACATTTGGCCTGCTCAATGGGTGGCATGCAGAGCAGATCGGGATTGCCCACGAAGTTGGGTTCGCAGACACACTTTCCATTGTTCTTGTCGCAAGTGGCTCCAATGCCACAGACGACGCCCTCACAGCGTTCCTTGCAGCGTCCGTTGATGCAGATCTGTCGCTCCTCACAGGGACGCGAGGCTGTGCACTGATCCGTGCTGCAACTGCCACCAGGGAAGGGATTGCCCAGATAACCCTGAGGGCACTTGCAGGTGGGTCCTTCACTCGTCGGTATGCACAGTGCGCCCTCGCCGCAGATGACATCCTGGCACTGGGAGACGCAATCCCCGTCGGCATTCTTGATGAATCCCACACGACAGCGACACCAGCCCGCGTGCTGATCCGTCTCGCAGTAGGCATTCGATCCACAGAGCAAACTGGCACAGGGACTGAGGCAACTGCCATCCAGGCAGGCCAAGTTGCTGGCACAGTCCTCGTTGCTGGCGCAGGTGCTCTTGGGCACTCCGTTCTCCAGGATGCAGCCACTCTTGTATGGATCTCCAGTGAATCCCTTGGGACACACGCACTGGTAGCCTCCCTTCTTGTTCACACAGTAGGCGCCATAGGCACAGGGCAGGTGGGCGCACTCATCCTCGTCGGTGCAGCCCAGCAGGGGATCTCCCTTGAAGCCCGCCTCGCACATGCACTGCGGGGGATCTGACGGTGTGCACTTGGCATTGATGCCACAGGGGAATCTCTCGCAGGGACTCTTGCACTTGTTGTTGTCCTGCGGGTCAAGGAAGTAGGGGGGTGGACACACACACTCTCCCGGCTGTATGCACTTCTCGTTGCTGGCACATTCCTTGTCCGCAGCGCACTTGCGTTGTGCGGGTGCACAGAGTCCGTTGTAGGCATCTCCTTGGTAGCCCTCGGGGCAGTGGCAAGTGTAGCCACCTTGCTGATTGATGCACTGAGCTCCATACGCGCAGAGTTGTGCTCCACGTTCCTCGCATTCATTGACATCCACACAGCTGCCGTCGGGCTGTGTCTGGTAGCCCTTGGGACAGGCACAGTAGCTGACTCCGCCGGCAATCGAGATGCACTCGGCTCCAGCGGGGCAGGGTTGCCCACTTGAGCAGCCGGAGAGCACGCAACTGTTGCCCAGCAGCTTGTAGGGTGCCTGGCACTGGCACTCGGGACTGCTGCAGACCTCGCACATGACGAAGGGGTTGCCAGTGTGTCCCTGCGGGCAGCGACACTCGTAGCTGCCAGGTAGATTCTTGCAGAGTGCATTTAGGCCACAGGAGGATTTGCCGCCACGCTGTAGGGCGCACTCGTCCACATCCTGGCACTGACCACTCTCCGGATGTCGCTCGTATCCCTGTCTGCAAATGCAGACACTGCTGCCAGTGAACGCGTCCTGCACGCAGCTCTCGCCCAGCGCACAGGGGTTGGCATCGGAGCAGCCCACAGTCTTCGCCGTGGCACAGCCCTCGCGATAGGCGTCGCCCGAGGAACCCCCTGGACACTGGCAGAGATAACCTCCAGCTGTGTTGCTGCAAATGGCATTGGCAGCGCAGGGATTGGCGCGACACTCGTCGATGTCGCTGCAGCCACCAGGCAGGGCAGCATTGCCCGTGTATCCTGGCGCGCAGAGACACTGCGCCTGTCCGTTGGCCAGCATGCACTGCGCGTGTGCTCCACAGTCACGTGTCTCGCAGGGATGTCGGCAATCGTTGCCCACATTCGGCTCAGGACAAAGACAACGTTTGGTCTCATCACAGACCGCATTGCCAGGACACTCCTCGCTTGTGGTACAACTGACAATGGGCACACAACGCACTGAGGGATCGGGATCAGCCAGCGTGCCCTCGGGGCAGCGACAACTGTAGCCACCTCCAGGCATATTGAGGCATTCGGCTCCAGCGCCGCATTTACCTCCTGCACGACATTCATCCACATCCAGGCACTTGGTGTGGGGATCTCCAGAGAAGCCTGGTGGACAGGCACAGCTGTAGCCTCCAGGGGAGTTGGAGCAGGTGGCATTCTGGCCACAGCTGCCAAAGGGTCCATGCAGCAGATCGCATTCATCGATGTCCACACAACCTGCGGACACATCGCTGGGATTGTAGGTCCAGCCCTCCTCGCAGACGCAGTAGGCTTCATTCTGGTCGGGCTTGCAGTAGGCGTGGGCACCACAGCGCACATCCTCGCAGGGCTGCTTGCAGGCCATCCTGGGTGGACTGCCCACGTAGCCGGCCTCGCAGTCACAGCGATAGGAGCCAGGAGTGTTCAGACACTGCGCATGTGGTCCGCAGGCCTCGACATGTGTGCGACACTCGTCAATGTCCACACAGCTCGAGCCAATGGGCTCGAATCCGTCCAGGCAGAAGCACTGGCTCTCAATGCATTCCGCGTTGTTGGTGCAGTCGAAGTTGCTGCGGCACAAGATGTTCACATCCGCGGGCTCGCAACCATCCTTGGGATTGGGTTTTCCTGCGTATCCCTGCGGACACTTGCAGCTGTAACCGGGCACCGCATTCTCACAGATCGCGTGTTCCCCGCAGGGCTTATCCAATGCGGCGCATTCATCGATATCGACACAACCGCGGAACGGATCGCCCGTGTAGTCGGGTTTGCACGTGCAAACGAAACTGCCGATGGTATCAGTACAGACCGCGTTATCTCCGCACGGATTATCCTGGCACTCGTTGATGTCTACGCGACGCGAAATAGTGCAGGGGAGGGAGGCGTTAACCGAGAGGGGAAGTAGCGCAACGCGTGTTTTGTATTGTGTTTTGGGTTGCAGCAGCAGGGGCAATTGGCAATTGGCGAAAGGGGGGGTTGCAATTAATATAAATTAGTAATCAAATCAAACAATACACGAACAAAACAAATATGAAGAGTGTAGGCGAGAAAGCATAGCGTGAAAAGGGGCAGCGGGATGGTGGAGGGAGGAGAAAAAGAAGAAAGCGGGATTGGAATTGAAGGGATCATTGAAGGCACAGTGTAGAAAGCTGTTGGGTAAGCGGGTTGGTAAAGCAAAGGTTAAAGCTTTAAAAGCAGCTGAAAGCGAGGTGACAGAACGGGAGAAAGAAGGAGAGAGCGACAGAGTGAGCCAAAAGCGTTTAAAGCTCGGTAAAGCTAAAGTAAAAAGCTTCCAGAGAAGCTTAACGCGTGATGACAGCACACAGAGACAGAAAGAGGACGAAAGACACTTAAGGAAAGAGAGAGAGATTAATGCAAAAGCTTGCTGAAGCAAAAACTTTTGATGAAGAAAGCTTTGTAGAAGTAGTGACATATAGAAAGAGCGAGAGAGAGACTGACAGAGAGAAAGAGAGAGAGAGAGACGGCCAAAAGCTTTGCAACTTTTGTGCCAGAAAACTTTGTGGGACATGAACATGTGACAAAATTGGGCAAGAACATGAATATTTTGTGCAATTTTGAATAATTTCTGACAAGTTAAGATTGCAATATTATATAGCATGATATCGTATAAAGTATTTTACATATTTTATCAAATTATCATTCACGTTCTTTCACTTGTAGTTGCAGTTTTACCCAACTTTAGTCACATCATTCATTCGCACTTGACATGCATTATCATTCTACTTAGACAGATACTAACTCTCGCAGTGCAAATAGCCTTGTCCTTGGAATCCACTGGGACAGAGGCAACGATATGAGCCTGGAAAGTTGATGCATTTGGCATTTGTGCCGCACTTGGCCACACCGTCGGGCTGATTGCACTCATCGATGTCCAGACAGGCCAGACCGGCGCCAGAGCTGGCAATTGGCTGGGAGAGCGCATCACCATCGCCATAGCCCAGTTGTAGTGTGGGTGTGGCCAGTGTGGGTGTGGCCAGCTCGGCGTTTGGATCATGCTCAAGCACAAAGCCCAAGGGACAACGACACTGAAAGCTACCGCCCATGTTCACGCATTGAGCACCCAAACCGCATGGATTATTAATGGCGCATTCATCGACATCTGCTCGCAGTTGTTGTTGTAGATGCAGTTGCAGTTGTTGTTGTTAGGCATTAATCGTATTAATGATTGCGGTGCATGCGGAGCATTTATGTTGGTGTTGGTTTGGTGTTGTGCGTGTGTGTTTGTGTGTGTGAGCGTGTGCGTATTTTAGATTGAATACCAAAAAAAAAGTAAACGATGCCAAAAGAATTTAAATAAATGTGAATGAATTTCTATAATCAACTTGAGTTCTCTTTATCATCTACGCTACTCACCTTCGCATCCATTCATGGGGTCCCCGTTGAAGCCATCGGGGCAGAGGCAACGGAAACTGCCATCGGTGTTGAGGCAATCCGCATTGCGGCCGCACGGCGTGCGTGCGCATTCATCGAGATCGACGCAACCCTGCTCGGCCCGTCCATCGCCATCGTATCCCGGCGGGCAGTCGCAGCGATAACTGCCCTCGAGATTCGTACATATGGCACCGGGTCCGCAGACATTGGGGTAGGCGCATTCGTCGACATCCTGACAACCGTCGTAGGGATTGCCCACAAAGCCGTCGGGGCAGGCGCACGTGTGGTTGCCCGGCGTATTGATGCACTGGGCATGGGCGCCACAGGCCAGCGGATTGCTGCACTCGTCGATGTCCGTGCACAGCACCTCGCCGTCGCCAGTGTAGCCGTCTTTGCACTTGCACAGGAAGTGCGCTGGCAGATTGCAACACTCGGCATTCTCTACGCAACGCGAAGCTATCGTCGGATCTTGACATTCGTCAATGTCTGCGGAACAGAGAGAGAGAGAGAGAGAGAGAGAGAAGGAATGAGATTATGAATGATTAATCGAAGTTGCTGTGTTGAGCGTAAATGAGACGCAATTAACGCATATCGCGGACTGAAGATCTTATACTAGCGAAAGACTTAGGCAACGAACTTGCTCGCTCTACGCATTTATCGCTTGACTGCGCGTACCGCCTGCACGCCTGCACTTGACTGCCAACATGTTTTTTTTTAAATTTGCATGTTACGCATGACATTTCAGTGTCATCTGCACAGCCACATGAACAACAACAACAACAGCAACAACAACAAACTGAATTGAACTCAACCTAAGCAAGCCAAGCTGAGCGAAGCTAAGCGAAGCAGCAATGTCAATGCACACAGGATGCACTAGTTGCATATATTTCCACATAACATATGCTATAAACTAGACCAGTTAGATCTGCGGTCAATGAGAGAGGCAGATATATATCATAATGTGTTCAAGTTGGGCTTAATTGGCATGGGAGGAGATAAACAACTTGATAAAGTAAAGTATTTCTTTTAATAAAGAGCAATGAATATCTAAGAAGAGATAAGATAAACTATAGAGCGAATTGCAGATTTCATATAACACATATTTCATAAAGCAGAAGATAATAAAAACATATGATTTGTTCTCTTCAACAAACTTAAATGTTATACAATTTTAATTCAATTTCAAATATTCAACTTTAACTCAATTTACTCTTCAACAATGAGCAAAGTTTACCTATAAAAAGATATAATTATGTTCAAAGAAACTCTGAATACCATCATACACATATATTATAGTGGTTTACGCGTTCTACAATACATTATAAATAAGAAGTTATCGCAAACATATTATTTAAATCTTTCTTACAATTCAAATATCAAACTAAATGTATTTAAAAAGGAAGCAAAGGGAAAATGAAGGCAAGTGATGATGACTTTCAATAAAAAGTTCTTATATCTCATAATGATATAATACATCTTCCATAATATAACCATTAAAATATTAAAACCATATGTTTTATTTCCTACTACCAAGTTCATATCTTCAACTCCAACTCAATTATATCATATTTTTTCTAGCAACAGAGACTCCCTGCTTACCCTAACTTAAACTATAATCTAACTAGACTCTTAATTGAGTACGTAATCATTGAAGTTTCATAAGCCTATAATCAGTGGGTTTTACAATCTCTTTAATCTCTCTTCGTCTGTAATTGATTACTGAAGTCTTGAAACTTTTTGCTTGAATTTGTTTGTTTGCCGTTCTTGATGATGTTTAGCTAATGGATCTGTGAGTATGCTTGGCACTATAGTAGCTCACTATCCCTCTCTCTCTCTCCCTTCTTCTCTCTCTCTCTCTCTCTTTATAGATAGCCAACTCATGCGGAAGCAGTGCGATCTGTGATCAGCTTTCCGCTCCAATAGTCCGCAGCCGCAACGCGCATTGAGAATTCAATTCAAATCGTTGCGATGCGCAGTGCCCTCTTCCCTTCCGTTACCCTCTTTCCCCCTTTCCCCTTCTTCAATCATAGCCAATGAAGCGGCAACTGACTTAGGGCCACAATCGAGTACCTAGTACCGCATACAGAGGGTTCTCTCTCTCTCTCTCTCTCGCTGTTTGCTGTTCTGTTCAGAATCTGCCAGGGCCATTAATCATTGGGTTTATAGATAAGAAACGTTGTACATTTATAGCTAATATGACATAAGTACAAAAGTTGGCAAAAGACAAGGACAAGTACAAGGCAAAAGGTACAGAGGGAGGGAGAGAGAGAGGGGAGAGTGTTGCGATGTGGCGGGAATGTGCCTTATAATTATGAGGCAGTCGAGCAAGTTGCGCAGTTATAATTACTAGTTTTTAGCTTATAAATTAAGAGGATCATCACTCGAGAAACTGGTATGCCTTCCTTGCCCCCTTCCCCACTCCACTCCTGCCCCCTCCCTGTGTTAGCTGTACTGCAACCTGAAGTTCTTCTGCCAGTTGGACTATGATATGGCTGCATTCCATGTTACCAGTTACCAATTGCTAAGTCTGATTACTCAATGTCATCGTCTACGTTCGCCTGTCTGCCACTTGGCAGTTGCAAGTTGCCTGCTGCATGTTGCCTGCTGCATGTTGCAAGTTGGTAGCCAGGAGTTCTCTCAGTCAGTTCTCAGCCAGAAGCAGGAAGCATTCTATGTTCTTCTAAGTTTCAATGTCAGTTTAATTACTTTATGCAATACGCTTCCAGACGGACAGAGAAGGAGACAGAGACAGAGAGAGAGAGAGAGAGAGAGAGAGAGAGACAGAAGCTTCCCCTTTTCATGGGGGCCATTGACCAAAGCCAGTGTAGATTGGCTTGGCCAATCATAAGACGCTCTCTTCAGGTGCAAAGTTTTAATAAATAACAACCTTCCTCTCGATGTTTTTCTCCCTCTCTTTATTTTTGGAGCAAAGTTCTTTCTTCTTCTTCAGTTTAAGTGGGCGTTGTCCGGTTGCCTTGGGCCAAATGTTAGAAACGGACGGAAAACCAATCAAATATGCGTGACCAAACATAATTAAGTTGAGTGCATGCTGAAAACGATGCTGACATAATTCTCTACTCTACCAACTCCACCTTCGAGCAACTTTTAGTAGTACTTCTATTCCAGCTTGATTTCCGGTTGACTCTATGGAGGAATCATTAGAAGTAGATATTGGAAGCAGAATTGATGTTTGAAGATGAAAAAACCAAAACAAGTTTGACGGGCAATTTGCCAGTTTGTTTACAGGGCAGTTGCAATAGTGATGGGCAGACGGAAAGAGAGAGACATTGTCATAGATAGTAGAGCTAAGTTTAGTAGGTAGTTGCCTGAAATATGATGTGTATATCAAGTAGATTTTATTTAATTTAATTTATAGTTGAACTATGGTCAGGTGACTGTTTAAAAGTAAAAAACAATTATTAATTATTATTTTAATTTTAAATTGTATCATTCATATTTAGTGTGCCTGCATATTCCACAATGCAATCAGGGGATCTCTATATTTACTAGCGACCTTCTCTGCTCAGATTGGGCAACCCCATTCGCACTAGTTAACTAACCCTAATCAAAGCTAATTGACAGACGCGACTCTATACGCGATATGTGTTGTAAAGAGGCAACAATAATCTCTACAGAGCAGATAAAACTGGGCCTGGTCTGGACCTGCTGGCGTCTGTCTAATAAATTTGTATAATTGTTCTGCTAATTAGCATTTGTAATTTGTTGTAGTTATGACATTCGTGCCACAAATTTGCACTATTTTCGCAGATAGTCGCATACTATATATATGAATATATACATAGATATATACAACTATTTTAATGTACATATAGAAGAGGGGCAATTTACGAGCGGACATGACTTTCATGCTCGACTGCTGAACTATGATGAACAGCGCGAAAAGGTAAGACTGACTGAGAGATAGAGAGAGGGAGGAAGATGCAGGGCAGAGGGGAGGCAGTTGTAGAGAAGACAGCAAGTCAAAACTAAAATGTCTACGTGGGTAATTTATGGTAAAGCATAACTAACAAAACATTTGAACTTGAACTTAGGAAAAAACTGAACCTAAAGTGGAAGAGAAGTAAGTGTAGAGAGAAGTGCGAAGACTGACAGATACGCTGTAGTGAAGGAAGGTAGATATGCCATAACTATACTATATGATCTTATAGATGAAACTGGCACTCAAGTCTTCTTAAAATTATTAAAGACTATTGAAGTTTTAAATGTGTGAGGCAGCTCTACAAATCTTTCTTTATTATGCTCATAAAAATCTCACAACATTCCCCTCACAGGGTATTCAAAATTGAGCAGAGAGCGAGCGAAAATAGTTAACAAATTTGTGGCGCAATTATGCGTTAAGTTTTCCATATAAAGAGGAGGAGGAGGGGCAACGAAAAAAAAGATCAAGGTCGGCCGCCGCTGGCAAGTGATGTCAGCCGACGTTGCCGCGGCAGGCAGTCATGGGTGGCGTGAATGTGGCAACATGCTGGCAGGAGCTAGCAAATAACACGCCACAGGGGGAGGGGTGTGTGTGGAGGGACAATGGGCGTATAATTAGGCGTGTCAATGCCGACGCTTTGGGGCATTTTAGTGAGCTTATCAGCGGCAGCAACGGCGGCTGCGACACGCCAATTAATTGCTGCCATTTTTTTTGGTTTAGATATGCAAAAAGTGTAAGGCAAACTAAAGCAAGGGATCTACAATGTACCATATCTGATATACGACAGTGTAGTGTCTATATATATAGTACGAGTATAAAGAGAGCTGCGACAGATAAACACGTTCGCACTGCGAGGCTTATCAGCTGACGTTGATCGGAGCAGTGCGTCGAACTGGTTGCAAGTGAGGCAGTTGAGGGGGAGGTGGGAGAGGGAGGAGGGAGAGGAAGCTGGTTGCAGCTAAAAGTCGGTGCCGTTTGCGGCTTTTGAGGACAGCATTAAGCGCCGACAATGCAACACACACACACAGTCGCTGCAACTGCCTCATGCCTCAACGTGGGGCACAATCTATTTTATCCGTTTTAATGATCTGCCCCAGTTAGCGAAACGAAAGGGAGCAGAGCCGACGACGACGACGACGCTGTGGTGAACGTGCAACAACAGCAGCAGCAGCAACAACAGCTGCAGCAGACAAGTGTTGTTGTTGTTGTTGCTCTTTGTTGGTTATAAATTTAGCACTCAACTCAAGTCGAGGAGACACAAGACACACAGTCCATTTTTCAGCTCGGCGCGTTGCAAGACAAATGCATTAGAAGCAGCTATTGACTCTTGCCTCCAAACTGCTGCACCTTTGCCACCTGTCCCCTACCCTCCTCTCCCGCTTTGGCAATTTCATCTTCATTGCATAACTGGACTTTGACGATGCGTTAACGAAGTCGTCGTTGGTGCACGCATCTGAGTTATGAACATGAAATAATGCGAATGTGCCACCAGGTCTGCAACAGGTGCCTGACACCGTTAGTCGCACAGCTGAGGCAGTCAAACTGGTAAGCAGAGGCAGCTTCCCCCTCAGCAACTACCTCCCTCTCTCTCCCTCAGAGTTGGCTCGTTTATTGGGTGAACTTGAAGCCGAAATGTAAAACTTGCACAGATTTCGAGTGCGATAAACCTAACTGGCCTTAGATATATGCACACAGGTGTGGCAGCAAGCATGTCGATGCATGTTCAAGTCGCCCCACGTGCAACAAAGTCTGCTTAGCTGGACAACAATTTGAGTGCTTCATAATTCCTCACGTGGATGCTCAATTAGAGATTGCAAATAATTCTAGATAATTATGCGGGATTTAATTAGTTCCATTGCTGGGAAAGTCGACTTCTAATGGAGTTCAAGTACTCTACACTCTTTTCCTATATAAAGATTATGCCACGCACATGAATGGACAACGACGCTGAAGAAGACTTTCTCAGCGTATTTAAAGCAGGTTGATTCGAAATGATTACAGACTAAGGCGGAAAGGTGTTCCACGGAACGAAGACGGTAATGAAATGCAACATGAATACGTGTAATATGCGAGGGGGAGCAGAAAGGGAGAGGTGGAGAAGAGGAGAGTGGGGAGTAGAGTAGGAGAGAGGAGGCTACGCTGTCTATAGAATGGAATTAGATAATGCTCGTATGACTGAAATGCGATGCTGAGAGACGTTTCGAGCCACTGCCCAGAATTTATGCATGCCTGCCTGGCTTTGCTTCCTTCATGCCACATACCCCTGCTGCCACTCCCCCTGCCCCCTTTGCCATTCAACTTCAGTCGTCACATTGTAATCTAGAATCTCGGCAACGTCTTCATACTTAGTGGGGTTTGTGAAATTTGCGCTCGTTATCGCATTGCATCAAAGTAGGAAGGGAGGGAGGAGAAAACTAAGCAAGGGAGAGAGAGAGAGAGAGGGAGGGAAGAGGGAACCGCAGTACCTCTCTGCTCTTGAGTGTTGAAAGTTCTGGCGTGTCCATGTTTGAGGTCAGATTACATGACACTGATTCCCCGTCTAACAGACATGTATGTGCACGTACGAACATGTCTGTTCGGCGCGAAAGCATTGCTACAAATCTTGTGGTTCCCCCCACCCCCCTTCCCCCAGAACACCATGTACATGATCATCATCATCATCACGATTATCATGTACCTGATGATGGTCTTTGCCACAGTAAGTGGTCTCTTCTCTTCTTGGGCTCTTGCCATGGAATCCTCTTGCTATTTTCTTCTCATTTTCTAGTTATTATTTTGAAGTTTTTCATTTCGTTTTGGCTTTGATTCTTTTGCCTGATGCCGTAATGTGTTTTCATTACGCAACATTAGGCCCAGTCCAATTATGGCAGCCAGTTTCTCATTGTCGAAGACAGTCGACAGCAGCAGTTGGACAGGTGCGCTGAAGGGTTTTCGGGCCCACGCTGTGAACTGTAGCCAGCGGGAAGAGAGAGATAAAGAACAAGCTAAGGAAACAAGTTCATTAACTGCTAGGCAGGGAACTGAGAACCAAATCAGGCAGGATTACACTGAGAGAAAGAGGAGGATTCAAGAGGCATTTGCAATACTTCATTTATATTGCAGCAGGTTGAGAGAGTGGGAGAACTTAGGTTAAGCCAAAAGTTCAACGTTTTTAAAGTGTATTTAATGCTTGAAGCATTGTATTGATTATGATTACACCAAGAGAACAGTAAGGAAAGGAAACTAAGGCATTTTTAATCCTTTATCTGTGGAAAGTTTTGTCTTTGATTAAGCCAAACCTTCAAAGACTTCAAAGCACATTAAAGCTTAATGAAAAGAAGTTCGAAGTCAAGGCATTTGAAATCTTTAAACTCTATAAAACTGAGCAGAAGGTTCAGTTTTAAGCTCAAGAATTTCAAAGGAGCTTTTATATCACATTAAAGCTTTATGCAGAGAACTTACAGGTTTACAAGAGGACTAAGGAGACTAATCATTAAACTCTAGACAGCTTTATAAAGAAACCTTTAAAACTATGCAAGATTATACTGACATCAAGTGAAGAAACAGAAGGCCTTTCCAAGCCTTTGAATTATAGAGCTGTAAATCAGATTAGTCCAAAGGTTCAACACTTTTAAAAGAGCTTTTAAAGCACATGAAAGATCTATAAAAAACCTTCTCCATCCTCTACAGTCCTAACAATTTTCACTGTACTTAGAACATTTGCATTATGTGCGCATGCTGCGTTTTGTTGTACTAAACTTTCGAGATCTTAAATCATGAAATTTAATTCTTCTACTAAAAGGCTTCGCTCTGCCTTCCCCACCTTCCCCCGCTCCTTCCCGTGCTGTGCTGCTGTACAACAATAACTAACTTCTAACAACAAAGAGACGCTGTGAGGTACTCAAGTGTAATCGCTACACGGTCATTATTATTACCTCGCTGGGGATAAGTATACACAGAGAGATAGAAAGAGAGAGAGAGAGAGAGAGGGAGAGAGAGCAACAGCAGATGCCATAGCCTGAGCTCGGCCATTGTGGGCTGACGGAAAAGCTTTCATATTGTTGTTGTTGTTGTTGTTGTTGTTGTTGCGATGGCCGGCGCGTCTTTTGTTACATTTTAAACTTGAGGCTGGGCACTTGAGACGATTGAAATGAGTCGAGTCGAGTTGCGTCGCGTCTTCGAAGATTTTCCAGCGAAATAAACCGTTAGCATTAAGATCTATGGGTAACCTAGACTAAATCATGGTCTGAAGGCAGCTGGAGTAGGCAGAGAATGGCTCAGCCGACGTTGACGGAAGTACAAAACGGCAACAACAATCATTTGTACTTTGAGCTGGATGGATTGTTGGTTACTTCGTTGCTTCGTTGCTTGGCTGGGCTGGCCGGTCATTATGCCTATGCTTATGCTAACAACAATAACAACTAGACGGAGACTGGAGCTGAGACTGAGTCTCAGTCTGAGACTTACCTTCACAATGGAAGCCATTGCCGCGATAGCCCGGAAAGCAGGTACACGTAAAGCTGCCCAATGTGTTTGTGCAATGGGCAAACACATCGCATGGCCGCTGCTTGCACTCGTTCTCGTCTACACAGAAAAGGAAAGAAAGAAAAGCAAAATGGTTAACAAATTTACTGTTATGTAAGACGATATCCAAAGACAGAGCAGAACATTGGCAATCCCAAGTACCAAGTCCAAGTCCAAGTTTAAAGCCCACTTACCCTGATCGACGCAATTGCAGCCGCCATAGCCATCGTTGCAATGGCAAACGCCATTCAGGCAAACACCATTTGTGCACTGTGTGCCATCCTTATCACAGTCATCTGTGAACAAACAAAAGAATAAGATGAAATGTATCAGTTCGATCTAGTTTACAGTTGTTCTTCAGTCTTCTTCTTACTTGTGCATTTGAGCTCGGCGCTCAACTCATCGGAACCAAGAAAACAATCTTGATTGCCGTCGCATAATTTCGATAGATTGTACAATTGCAAATAGTCTGTAGACTCGTTGACTTGGCAGCCGAAGTAGCCATCCTCGAGATTCAGTAAGAACACTTCGCCTCGAAATCGACTGTGCTTGTTTGCATTTGTCTTAAAGGGTTGTAGTTGTTGTTGGTATTGTGAATGTACCTGTGAGAGAATAGAATGGGAATGTGATTAGTTAATGTGCCAAGGTATCAGATCTCTGAGAGTGTTGAGGGTTTGTCCATCTAACAAATGACTTCAACTTGTTTGATATGTGTTTATAATGCTCTTGATAAATGGCGTGTCAAGTCGAAATTCATTAACTAACCCAAAAATAGTTCAACCTTAAATTGTTCATAATTTTTCTTAGTTTCTTATCAGTTTCTTGTCCTCTCGGCAACTTTGCTTTGATTTGTTGAAATGAGAACAGATTTTCCCCGAGCTTAACCTTAATCCCAGCCCGGAGAGAGGGAAAGAGACAACAACCTTCACTGCGTTTACGCGCTATTTGTGCTTCTTCTTTCACTCTTTACTCTGCTGCGAAGCTGAACTAATTTAAATTTAAATTAGATTCAGCAAACTTAGCGGGCGTATCAACGTCAGCGCTTCTTCAACGTGATTTCTTCACCGACAACGTCAGCCCCAGTCCGGTCCATATGGGCGAACAACATGTTTATACAGGTTCGTATGGTAGTGAGACTTATATATGTATATATAGAGATACCTCTTCACATACTCGCTATATCTTGCTGTCTCTTGTTGCTGTGCTGTTGTTTTGCCAACGCTTAATTGTTACACTTGGCTGATTTTACTTTTATAAACACACAAAAACAAAAGTTGTTTGCCATATTTTCTCAGTAGTTATAGATGGGCGTCTGTATGTGTGTGTGTGTGTGTGTGTTACTGTTAGCTGTAGACAACATTAGATTGGTAGAGGAAAACGAGTTTGTCACTTAAGACCTTTTTGCGCTACTGCAAAATTGAATTCAAATGAAACAAGTTCCATTTGGGTAACACATTGGTGGAGCTCTTATATCTGATATTTCTGTATCTGCTTCTTCTTCTACGTTTGGTTGTTTTTTTCCTGTGATTTGTACTCGCAACCCGTTCACGACTTTACTTCCTACGTTTTGGCGCTACATTCCAATTGATTCGATTGAATAAGGCAGTGTTGATTGAGTTCCTGCTTGAACAGATTTCTATATATATCTTCTATTCATTCTTTTATCTGTTTCGAATTAAAGAAAGCGCTGGTGAAAGGTCAACGTCTGTTTCTTTATAAAGCAAATGACTCAGGGCAGCAACTTGAACTTAATTCTTGATTTGCATAAGCAACTTGGACACGAATCCATAAAGTCAATCATAACTAATTGAGATGAGGCGAGATGGGTTTGATTTGATTATGGAACAAAGGAACATTCTAATGATTATCATGACTATAGAAAGGTTTGATTAGCATGAACATTAAATATATTTCTAGGGAGGAATAAAATAAAACTAAAAACTTCTCTCTCTATTGCTAGCTTAGCTTTTAACACCCTTTAAAGTAAAGGTTTCGCTTTAACTTTTACAGTTTCCTCTCTACTCTGTCCCCTTATAAGTTATACACTCCACTGGGGCAGGCAGACCTTTTTCTTCTTCTTCTGACTGTCTTTCTAATTGACGCCCAGGAAATGCCTGATCAGACCAATTATTGCCAAAGCCTTTGGCACCTTTCTACCTGCAGCTAATGAGGAGAGCACCATAAAGTAGCAGCTGGAACGAGTTGTTTGCTGTCAAGTTCAAGTCTCAGTTGGTGTCGGGGCTCTGAGAATTGTTTCGGCTAGATTCTTATCAACAAAAAATGCTCCGCACACTTGAGTTCTACTTGGGGTTCAATTCAATTGGTTGTTTTTTTTCTCTCTGTGCTTTTGTGCTCGCTTCACGCCATGCAACGCTAACGGCCTTGCAAAACAATAGATGCAGCTATCAGCAGAGGCGGCAACAACAACAACAGCAACCGCAGCAACAGCAACCGCCCGCTGCCTGTGAGTTTTATCAATTGACAGGCCACACAATGAGCGCATGCACTCAAGTGCAGCAGCAGCAGCTGTAGAGGGAGTTGGAGTGGGAGTATAAGTCGTTGTTGGTGTTGGGGATGATCATCATCAGCTCATGCAACAATTAAAGCTGTGTGTGTGTGTGTGAAGATGCTGCTACTCCCATGACATTGAACGGCGCGTCGCGTCGTGTTGAATGTAATTATTGTTGTAGTTGTTGTTGTTGTGTTTAGGCAAGTTAACAGATAGTCGGCTAGATATCGTAGTTAGATGCGCCCCTCAACGCTCAAGTGCATCCGTTATGCGCTGCACTGTTAACTGTCAATGTGCACTTTGTGTATCACTAAGTCGCGACTATTATCAAAGTTTGTTGCCTAAGTCTTTGGCGTGCTCAAGTTTGTTGCCTAAGTCTTTGTTTTCGGGCACCAGCTCAGCTAATCAAATTAATTATGGCTCTGCGCGCGCGCAAAAAAGTCGCACACATAAATCATCAAAATCACAACGCACAAGTAGAAAGCAAAGGCACGTCAACAATCTCTCTCTCCATCTCTCTCTCTCCCACTCTTCCCTCTGCCTGCCCCCTCTCTGTGAGAGTGTCGCTATACGTGCGTGCCGCGTGAATGTCAATGAACTTGTGGCTTAGCTTACGGCTTAGAGCATTCTTTTGGCCAATTTACAAAGCCCCGGTTCGGGTCTCTCTCTCTCTCTCTCTCTCTCTCTCTCAACTTTTCCCCCTCTTTCTCTGGCTGCTTAAATCGATAGCTATCAAAGCATTTTTACAGCTAATGCGGCTATTTTTATTCATTACGTTTTTGGCTTTCTTTCATTGATTCGACCGTCGGTTCTTTGGCTCTGACTATTTCTCTGCACTGCCCATTGCGGTCTGTGGTTGGCAGGGTATATAAGGTTGATAATGTAAGACATTAAGGTCTTCCAACTGAGTATGGACAGTATTTATCTTTATGCTTTCATTTATTACAAGTGCTGCATAATATAGTGAAGACACCTTATAGAGCATTCGATAATCGTGCTGCTCCTTTATTCTGCTCGCTCTTTCTTCACTTGCCATCTATTTCTTCTATACTCCTTATCGGGTACTCGCTAGTCGTGCTGCTCTTTTGTTCGTGCTGCTCTTTCTTCACTTGTTATTTATTTCTTCGTCTGTGCTATCATTACACCATCAAGCGAATCCAACACGTTGTTTTCTCGTTTTCTCTCTGCTTAAACAACCATCAAATCTAACCATTTTGCCATTTTGTCTGAGTTCCTGAATTATTTGCTAAGCATTAAGGCGAAACCTCAGCAAAAGTTTATTCTTTCTTCACATCTCTAGCTGCTTCTTCCCCGTATTCTTCTTCATTTCTTTCATTTCACAGGTCGCTGTTAAAATTAATAAATCTCTTCCATAGTTCGGCCATAATCTCTGAGAACTTTGTGAAACTCTTTTTTGGTACTAAAAAAAAGAAGTTTTCTTCATTTTGTTTTTCATTTTTATGGCTCATTTGCATGGTGCTCGGCAAGTACCGTTAGACCCTGACCATCAAAGAAGCTGCCTCGCTGTGCTGATGGCCTCTGCCACCTCTGGCACAGTCACAGTTTGGTTGCATCATTAGTTCCCAAGACCGAAAGAGAAGCTGAGTTCATTTCTCATTTATTTCTATTTGTATAAAAATTTGTTTCATAATAAGGCGCCAGCTCGTAAATTTGTCGAGATGCCTGCATTGTCCGTTCGCGAGAGGTGTTTAGAGTTCTGGACAAGCTCATAAATTAATTATTGTTCATGTGCTAACTGACAATAAGAAGAATTCAATATTTATGACTTGAACCCTTCGTTTGTCATTTGAACCCGGAGACAAAGCACTCTCTGCTGATTAGCTACAGAGATCTCAAGATATCATCGGGAGATACTTACCGTACTCGAGAGTAGTAGCACTATCCACGTGACTAGTGGCAAAAATATTTTCATTTTTGCTGAAACGAGAAAAGAGAAAAAAACACATTAAAAATCATTAAAATCAAGTTAAGCAAACATTAAAAATACTTAAAAATACTTAAAAATCTTGGCGAAAATACTTAAAATCATAATGCGATTTCCTGCTTAAGTCCCCAAACAAAGTACACAAGCAAATACAACAAATACCTGCGATAATTAACTTAAAATTTCAAACACGCACCTCGAGAGCCCTGCAAAATTGGCCTGGTCATCAGAGACCTGAAACAGGTGGCAGAAAAACAAAAGAAGAGAAATACTCCACGCACTTGCAGAGAATGCGAGAAAGAAGAGTGGCAAGTCGGGTAAATGACACTTGAAATTTATGCGCAAACACGGGCAATGTCTCTGTTTATCTTCTTCCCTCTCTCCCTCACTCTGTTTCGGTCGTTTTCTTCTGAAATTTATACAACGGCACTGCAAACACCGAACCAGCATAAAAACATTACAGAAACACCTCTGGCAAAATTACACAAAACGTAAGAGTGGAGGGAGGGAGGGAGGAAAGGGAAAAGCAAAGTATCGTCAAGAAATACTTATGTGACGAGCTGCCCACAAGGCATTGTCTGTCTGTCTGTCTCACAGTCCGTCTGTCTCCGCTCGCCTTCAGTCCATTTTCTCACGCATTCATTTTCCACTTTCAGTTTTTCATTTTCATGACGTTTTGGTCAGGCCCTGTTAATTGGTAGAATACGTTCGTACTCTACAAGTCTCCAAATTGTCGCGACGCATGAAATAATTTTGTGTGAAAATTGATAGCATCTTTTTATGGTCAGGTAGGTGGCCATATAATTATGACATAATCAGCCGGCAGCTGCTGCCGGAAGTGGCGAGGCCAAGTCGAAATGGAGACCAGATAACATACAGAGATAGATTAACTACACGCCGTGTAGTTGAAATGCCAGGGAAATAATAACTTAGGGCGCCCTTCCTCTTGTTGCTGGGCGTGAACAAACAACTTTCTTAGATGCATATGTTAAAATATTTGCCATTATCTTAGCGAATGTTCGCCACGCGGAAAACATATATAAATTGTGCCCCAAGCGCACTATAAAAACTTCAGCAGTTCTTCTTTTTCTCCTCCTCCATAAGGAAAAAGGGCTACAGTCCAAGCGAAGCTGGGCAGGTCTAGCCTGGTCTGGACTGCTCTGGGATTTATCTTTTTTGTTTTATCAGCTAATAAACGCTAAATAAAATACACACTCTAAGATAAATTATATGCGCTTTGCACGATTGCCAGGCAGAAGGAGGTAAACAAAGCTTGCCCGACTAGCATGTACCCTGTGTGTAGAGACTGCTTGGATAATTTATGTAATGTGTAGAATATGTTCAGAATATATTCAACTTTTGGGAAATATAAAAAGATTCTACTTATTCTAAGTATTTTAAAACTTATGCAAGAGTCAAGAGTCTACAATTATATGGAATATGTTTCTTCTCTGTATATTTATTGTTCCTTCTCTCTTACTCTCTTTCATTGCCTTGCATACAGAGTATAACTTTGCCAGTTAGAATTGTGCAGTCTCTGTGCAGTGTTTCTCTGTCTTCGTTGTCTGTTCTAACGACATTTGAAGTTATGCAGACTGTTCTGCGGTTCCAGTCTGAAGGCCATCGCCTTTTTGGCTAATCTTGTTTGCTCTTTTATGCCGTGGCCTTTGGGCCTTGCTCTTGTCTGTCTGCCTGTCTGTTTGTCTGTCTGTCTTTATGTGTTGCTTATGTTGTTCATGATCACTTAATTAAAGCAGGGACTTGCAGGCAACGTCTCTTTATTCCAGTCTCTCCTTTGCAGTCTCTCTCTCTGCTGGCAGGCAGCAAATTTTATGTGCACTCGCAATAATTCCTTGTGATGCTCCGATAAATTTATGTTGCCACAAAATGAGCGTAATTTGGTTGGTTACTTTGGGATTGGTCTGCCCCCCTTTTGGAGTGGAGGCAGACTAGCAATCGCTGTGGGATTAGCGGCTACCTTCCGGCTGACAAGCTGATAAATGTGCGTGATAAATGCGAATGTTCTTCTTGTTGTTCGTCTTCCAGTTCAACTTGGAGACTTCGACTTCAACTGCTGCTTGTCGTGTCGTTGTTGCTGCTGTTTTTATTGCTTCTGTTGCTGTTCGTTAACGCTGATTGAAGATCTAACAATGCTGGGCACAAATGCCAAGTGCTATAAACTCCATTCGGAGGCTGAGAGAGCTTACAAATAACATGAGCATCACTTAATCGCTTTAGATAAAGAAAATAATTTCGTTTGTGGAGCTTCTTAATGAAGGTTAGTCTGGAACGTAAAAATAATTGCAATGCCTGGAGAGTGTTCATGCCTCTTTCAGAATTCCCAACCTCTTTCAGAATTCCCAGCAACATTAACCACAAATTTCTTTCGAGTTCAATCAGCTTTGCAATTCGCAAAGTTGCACAGCAACTGCATGAGTCATTTCTGATTTAGCTACTGTTTAGACTAATTCAATTTCTCTGAAACCCGTTTAATCTCCATCGTATATTGCTCTCAATTAGCTTATTGCATTAAATTCCACTAACGGCGCTTTGATTCTCTCTCGCCTCACATGTTTTGGGAGACCCAAATCAAAATATTTGTACAATGTCAAAATGTTGAATGAAGGCCGACAAAGCGCTGTCAAGAAAAATAAATAAAAACCGTTGTTTTTCTTTGCCGTTTATAACTTGAATTCGATGAAGCGGGCCATACCCCCTCCCCCCACATACACACACACACCTCTCCCTCGTCTAGCCCTGAGTTTGACGTCGCCAGCTGATGATCTCATCTGGTATTAACCTGTCTAGCCACTAAATCAAAGTCGAAGAAGCGAGTGACACATTTTCGCCTCGTTCGTCCGAATTACACATACACAGACATACATGTATATCACACACACACATACACCCGAGCAGACATATTGGTGCACACATACGCACAGCATTCGCAGGCCGCTGATCGCATCTTCATTATAAATAAATGCTGATGGCTTGAAAAATGTGATTTTTCGAAGGCAAACATTTTTGTGCATTTGATCACAGTGTGTGTGTTGTGTGTGTATGTGTATGTGTGTTGTGTGTGTGTCTGTTGTGCGTGAGCGTGTCTCAAGATTGCTCAGCTAAGACCCAAAACACGAATGTAAGTACAAGCTGAGTACACACCCCAAAAGATTCAGTTGCTCAACCGGATGTTGTCGCGTTTCACATTTGTTTATACTGCTTAACAGTAGTCGCATTTTGATACCCTGCACACACAGAGGAAATGTGTGAAAAGGTATGCTGAACTTGTTATATTAACACATTCTTGAGCTAACTTTGTAAGACAATCAACACTCAAAACCTTTTTAAAACTCAAACAAACTCAGGTTTCAATTCATTTTCAAGAGATCATTTATAGTTTATAGCCAGAAAAGCAGGGTATTTATTAGTCAATCTAGTGCTCTCTACGCTAGCTTTCTTTACTTTTCGCTAGTTTTATTTGCATATCACGATATGTTATTTATTGTACCCTCGCCTAGGTTATAATAATGCCGTCACGATATGTGTAACGCGCACTGGGAGGGAGTTCTGCCGAACCCACTTAATAAGCTCACAAGGCGCACTGAAATTTGAACTGCAAAAGCTTTTGTCCTATGCAATTTGAACTGTTTAACAGCTTCAACAATCGAATTTCAATTCAAAGCTGCCATGATCTCATCAGAGCAGAGTATGCCAGCTTCAGCACATTGAAGTCGAGTAAACTCATGTTTACTTTAGTTATTAATACTCTTGTATAATTTTTGATTGGCTTCCAAATTGTTGTCGCTGCTGCTGCTGTGCTCATAAATCTTTCATTGACATGCCACGCCCACCAGCAGCAGGTGGGCTTGATCAATTGTTTGCACTTATTCAATGTCAAACTTTTAGATCGATGCAGCAGTCTCAAGATCAATCTCCTGGCTGCAGCACATATCCTGCGGCTGCTCCTGCGACAGGCTTTGTCTAATTGCAGGCAGCAAGGTCACTGACAGCAGACGCCTCCTGGCAATCGTCGCTCTGCCGCCAGACAGTCTCCTGCATAAGCTGCGGGCCATAGCTCATTGCTTCATTGGAATCGTCATCATCATCGCCAGCGTCGTCGTCGTCGTCGTCGCCTCGCACGGTGTCACCTGCCCGCATGGTCCGAGTCAAGCTGCGACTGCGCGACTGCGACTGGCAACCAGTTCATATGAAAATGCATAATCAATCACACAAAACGACAGAAAAAAGCGACGTGCAGCAAGCCACATGGTTGCACAACGAATGTTGCATGCACTTGAAGGCAAAACATATAGCAGAGAGTTGTAACAATTCAAGTTGCAGTTGGCATGGAAAGATTAGGAACAGCCTAAAGTAAGAAATGTTGTAGATAGTTGAAAGTTCATCAGGTTGCTTTTAAAAAGAGAATATTAAGCATGCTTAAGAGTCTAATTTTAATATTATACGATAGTATTGGCAATGATTCTATGGAACAGAAACAAAGCTTATTTATTTCCAAGCTTCTTACCAGACTGTGCGTTCTTTATTGGTTATTTCCAAGTTTTTAAGTAGTCTTTTATAATTAGCATAGCAATCTTTCTTGATAGTTTTAATTCGCAATTATAAAATATTGTTGGTGTATGCATATTATTCTATTCAATTAAACTAGATTTCATTTATCACCAAGTTTCTTTCCAGACTTTCGGCTCTTCACAGTTTCTTTCCCATCTTTACCTTATTTCCCTTATACGTTATTTCCCTTATTATATGTCGAGTAACTACTGCAAGGTTCTCCCTTGTCAAACCTAGTCCCCTTAGCTCATATACCCTCAACTACTACCCTATAGGGTTGCCTTGCACAAATCGCTTGCCCCCTTTGTGCATTCCAACGCCCATTTGGCGTATCATTTGCGCATCTACAACACGCAGACGACAATTCGCACGGCTTATAAATGTCAGGGTGCGGGTCCGAGTGATGATCAGCGATGAGACTGATTGCGGGAGTGTGTATGGCAAGCAGGTAGGGGGAGGGGGAGGGGACGGCAGGTATTCAGAGTGACCGGTTGGGGAGTAGCTACTTTATGGCATTACATTGCAGTCGACAGTCTTGCTTGGCTTGTTAACAATTCGTGTAAAGTTGCCGCTCATTAAAAGCTCATAAATCAGAGCAGCAACTGCAGTCGCAGCACCAACAGCAACAGTCACAACAGCAGCAGCAGCAACAGTCAGAATAGCAACAACAGTGAGCAAAACTGCAATAATTGCCGTTGCGAGGGCAGTGTCAAAATAAGGAACCAACGCCATGAGTCCAGCGGAAATGGCCACCTGGTGTTGGTGCCGTTGTATCTTGGCACCGGTAACGTGCCGTTGCAAGTTGCACGTTGCAGGCAGGCAGGCAGGCAGGCAGGCAGTCAGTTTCCGCATTGGCAATATTGACATCTGCTTGGGTTTTTGATTAATGATAAATGCGCTATGCATCCGCCGCCGCCGCCGCTATGACATTTAGCTGGCCAAGAACACGAAGAGGCAGAGCGAGTAGAAGTTGAAGTAGAAGAAGAAGCAGAGGCAGAGGCATGAGAAGAGGCAGCCACAGCTAGCCATTAGCCTCGGCTCAGTCGGTCCCTGCTCAGGCGGACAATTTAAAGCAAAACTAACGCAGTTAGACAAGACCAAACCACTTTCAAGAGTGGCTGCAAACAGGGAAAACGGCTTTCAAGTCGCGGTTGCGGTTAGCAGCATTTGCCGTGGGTGCAGCCATTGCATGTTGCTGCTGCCACTGCTGCTGCTGCCTCTGTTGCTGCTGTGCAAGTACGTTCAACTTTTCAAGTTAACAGTTAGATTTTGAAATAGCCAACAGCATACCAGTTTGCCGCTGTCCGCCACTGAGACGGAGACGGCGACGGCGACGAAGACTGAGAGAGGCCTGAGAACGCAACGAACACAGTTGCAGCAGCAGCAGCATCGCTGCAACATTGCAGCTACAACTGCAACGCTGCATAGTTTTTATTGCTCTTTCTGCTCGACCAGATCGAGATGCGCGCTCGGACGGAAGGAAATTGCAGCGTCGAGGCAGCGCGTCTGCACATTAAATAAATACTTGGAAATCTGTGTGCTGTGTTAAAATCAAAGCAAAGCAATGCAAATCACAGCAGCAACAACACAGCAACAACAGCAGCAGCAGCAACATCGAGCAGGGGCAACATTTTGTTGGCTTTTTGTGTAACATTAACCCAAATACATAAAATTCTGGCGTATCGGGCAATGCGAAACGAAAGACTCTGGCAACAAACTTGAGCTGCAGGCTCACAGTCCGTTCTCCATCCGCATCGCCAGCCAAGGATCTAATACTACCCTACATTGGCCCATAATTAATCATTCGCTGCGGTTTCAGCTGCGTCCCCTTTTTTCTCGGTCTGCCATCTCCTTCGCACTCGCACTCGCTGCTCTTTTTTGGGTTTATGGGTGAGCCTTTTGGCTGGGACAGTCGTCAAGCAGGAAGTCATTAGTTGTGGGCCAAGGAATTTGTCTGCCGATTAATCTCTTTGAAGTAAGAAAACACACACACACATACACACACAGACTCAAAACAGAGTTCTTAAAATGTGTCAATGCCAAGAGATATGGAAAGTATTGAGGAACTTTTCTTATGGGGAATTTGAATGCTGAAGCAGTTTAAGAGTAAATCTATAAGACTTTATGAATGAGTGTTTAATTATATATCGTATGACAAGATCAAACTGTAACTGACAGGCATCCTGAGGTTACATGAACTGTACTTGAATTAAAGTGTGAGTCCCTGAAACCTGTTGATTCCTTGCACTCATAGATGACAGGAAGTCTCTGTCAACAGAGCTTTATAACCTTAACTTAAGGTTTCTAGAACTTTTCGTATATACCTATTTTAAAGTCTTATTCCCATCAACTTTTTAAATCCTTTTAACTCCTCTTGACAAGAACTGCCAGTCAACAGAGCTTCATAACTCTGCCATCAATCCTGCTTGCTTAATTCGACTCAATGTAGACAATAAAGACATTAAAGATGCTAAAACAATGCGAATTTGTTGTCAGCAACTGGGATTGGTATTGAGAATGGAAATGGGAATTGTTGACAAGTTTTTGATAAGATTAATATGCCGCACAGGCTTGAAGGCTCATGCAAAGTAGACGAAGAGAGAGAGAGGGAGAGAGAGAGACAGAGATCATTGCACGCACAGAAGGACAGCAGCGCAAGAAGGATAACCCAAGCAGGCAGACGAAGCCAGTTGAAGCTTAGTCCATGCTGGGTGTGCAAATCTGTAGTTGGCATCTCCCTGCTTGGCTAGTCAAAGCAACTAAATCTCTTTATTCCATTACAATGGAACTGTGAGATCGAGACTTCGACTTCGACTTCCACTGCAAGTCGAACCTATTTGTAGTAGCAATGTCTTGATATATTGTCTGCAGGGTGTGGGGCGTGCTTTGTTTATGGTGTGCCAGTGTAGCAGTGTGTGTATGTATGTGTGTGTGTGTGTGACTGTTTTGTTTATGTAGCTCGGCTGGCGATGTCTTTAAGCATGTGTTGAGATTGTGACAATCTCTTGACATAATTGAGACATTAGCAGACGCGTTTAATTGTGGATTAAATCTTTAATGCCTCCTCTCTTCCTGCTCTTCCCTCTCTGCTCTCTCTCCCTCTTTCTCTCTCTCTCTCTCTCTCTGTGGCCATTGTACCTGGCGATATGTCAAGGTTAAATCCTTAACCTTTTAGCAAAGTAGCTGCACGACGCGCGTTGCACCCAAACAATTTAAATGCAATTTTTGCTTAAATAAGAAATAAAATCTGCGACGCGTTGCAGCAACAACAACAACGGCGACTCGCACGAGTGCTGCAACAACAGCAAAACTGGAAAAAACAAATATTTGCTAATTTATCCTGTACGTGTCCTCCAACTAAGTGCACAGCTTTAAGGCCTTAAGCCACAGCAGGCACAGCACATTCGCCATGGCCCAAAGGGCTGCAGGCAACGCAGGCAGAGGCAGGCCAGGCCAGGGCAGGGCAGAGCAGCTCCTTGCCCTCTTTACCTCGTCTGCTTCTTCCCTTCTCGCGCTGCCTTGCGGCCCGTGTGGCCAGTCGTGTTGATTGTTTGCATTGGAAGGCAGCAGCGCAGCGCTTTGCTGTTAAAATGCCTTTGATCTTCTGATATTTTGCTCGCTGCTGCCTCTGCCTGCACCTCCTCTACCTCTGCCTCCTCTACCTACATCTCTGCCTCTGCAGTGTACCAAAGTGGACACGGCGGGCGTATTTAACTTCGACTTGCAGTCGCTTTGCCCGCTTGCTTGCCACGCCTCGCCTGGGCAACTTGTTAAGAAGAATGTCGACTGCAGGCGACGCATGTTTATACCCTGTACAAAGTGCAGAGTGTAGATTGAGTGCGACAGTAAAGAGTGACCACAAGAAATGATAGAGAATCTTTTCATTCTATTTCTTCTTCTCCACTGTCCCCTCATCAACTCATTACAGGGTATAACCTAGTCTGGCACTTCCTCTGCCGTTTCACTCTTATTCATTTTTTGTGCTGCCTTCTCGCATTGCTCAGTAGTCGCAGCAGCGGCAGTTGAAGAGTCGATCGCGCAATCGCCAGTAGTGAAGGAGGAAAAGACGCCGAGTTGGAAAGGGAGAGAGGAGGCAAACAGTTTTCGCTTTCATTGCATGACTTTGTTGTTTTTGTTGTTGTTGTTGTTGTTGTTGCCGGACTGCCGTGTTGACTCTGACTCTCAATATTTAACCCAGAAATTAGCTGCCTTAGCCAAGTGCCCAACCCGCGTCCATCTTAATGCATTTCCAATGAGCGCGAAGCCCGAAGGTGTTAATTAGTTTTTATTCCATTGAGCTCCGTCTCTCCCTCCTCCCCTCTCTCAATCCCTCCCTCTCTCGCACACACCCACATGCCCATAACTGTCCGAAAAGGCATAAATTATCAGCCACAACAAATCGGCAAACTGAACTTTAGCCTCTGCTCTCAGCTAGTTGCCTTGGCGCCTTCTCTCTCTCTCTCTCTCTCTCAACTTGGACTTTCCAATTTTCGCCCACGCCCAGCCAGTTGAACTGCCTGCACTGTGGACTGACTGCAGTGCTTGGCATGCCACACAGTGCCATATAGGGGAGCAGACTGTCGCGCACTGCAGACTGCACCATAAATGGCAAACAAGAGAGCGAGAAGGGGGAATAGAAAGGCAGTTCGTTGCCTAAGTCTTTTGTTTGGCCAAGGCACACGACGTAATTGCAAGTGTTGCACCAGTCGTGGCACATAGTCAGGCTTAACTGTAGTCTACCGAGTACAGTGCACACTCAGTTATGATGAACTTAGTCATCATCGTGTGTGTATGTGTGCCTTGAATAACGGAAACTTATTTAAATAAATCGACAAGCGAGTTGAAGTTGCTGCTGCCTCTGTTGCTGCCTCTGCTTACAATTCTAATTTATATGATTTTTACGTATTTATCCGGCGGAAGTAAACCATTGTTGTTGTTGTAGTTGTCGCTGTTGTTGCTGTTGTTGTTGTTCTCGTCTTGTGCCTGTTCTTTGCCAGTTTATTTGTACTGTAAATTGCAAATGCGCACTGCTGCTGCTGCTGCTGCTTGGGGCTGTGCCGCTTGACCCACACTACAATAAATAACAACAACAATAATAGCAACAACAACTTGAAGTTACATACAACATATAACGTATATATACTTGGGCATTAGTTGTTGCTTGGTGCGTACGTGCTCGGACCCGGCGTCGCCATCGACAACCACATCGCGATCCTCTTTGGGAGCGACGCATGGCAAAGAAAGAGTTTTATGCAATTGCCCATGTTGCTGTCGCTGTTGCTGCCTGTTGCCTATTGTATAATAGTGTTGCGTGTGTGTGTGCGTTGTGCGTGGTATGTGCTCTGCATAATTTTATGATACGCCTGCAAAAGTCGCCTTCGCCTTATGAAAAGTGACCATTTTCCCATTCCCTTATGGCAACGCTGAGCTGAGCCCAATCACCTTTTGCCTGTCACAGTGGCCTCTGTACGCCTGCCTGTCTATCTCTCTCTCTCTCTTTATTTCTCTCTGTCTGTCCATCCACGTAGTCGCCCACGCTTTGGCTTCTTTTGATGCATTGATTGAATTGAACGTATTACGTTTTGGTTCCTCCTTGGCCAAGGGCCAGACATGAGTCAGTCAGGCAAAAGCGTATCTGATTATGTGACCAGCATAGTAAGCAACAACTGCCTACACTCTCTGCCAAAAGAAATGAAAGAGGAAGCCAAGTTTCTACACTTTGAAAGGCTGCAGGCTAAACCAGAGCAGATTAGACTTTTCTAGTCTGAGGGAAGCCTTTTAGCTGTTAGGTTTTCCATTCGAAGACCTTCTAGAATAGACTACTATATAATATTCAGAAAACATTTTGCAAATCTTTTAAACCTCTCTCCAAATACAGAAACTCACTCAGAAATTCCACAACGTTTTTTCTATACATCTAAACATTCCTATAGTTCTCGCAAGACCTTGAAATTGTGCTGCCTGCCGCGACAAAAAATGTGAAACCCTTAAAAAAATCCAACTACAGGCAATTTAAATATACAAAAATAACTTAAAACGCTGGACAGGAACAAGGAGAAGCTTGTAAAAATGCAAATCAATAAGCAAAGTTCCAGTTTGTGCCGGCAATAAAATAAATGTAAAATCGACCATTAAAAGCCAAAAAAAAAATACAAGCCACAACAACAAGTCGACAAGTTCTTTAGTCAACTCTTGTTGTTGTTGTTCTTTTTTGTCGCGCGCTGCGCTACTGGCAGCTGTCTTGGCTACAACAGCAACAACTTCAATTTGGTTCAGTTGGTGCGCGCTGCGAGGTGTTAATTATCGCTAAAAGTCAATGGCAGACAATCGGCTAAAAATCTTCAAGCTACTGTCGCCATATCCGCAGCTGGCTGGACAGTTTTTTCTCTCCTGTGCACTTTGCATTCGTGTCCCTAGGGAGACACTGCGGACTAAGTGGGGAACTAAGTTGTTGCTGCTTGCTTGCTTGCGATAATTAATATGAAAATATGTGCAGAGAAACATTTGTGTTTCTTTCTAGCCTATTTTTAGCCGTTTTTAATGAGCCGCAATCTGACCACCCAAGCTGCGAGCGCCACATCCTCCTAATTATGCGCTTATTTATATGAATTATTAAAATAATCAAAGTGGAGCGTGTCCTTAAAGCATTAATTGCTTTATAATGGTTACAAAGAAAGAGAAAGGGAAGGGGGGAGAGGGCTGCAACATAAGTAGTTCAGCGCACACAGCACAACTCATATTTCTCTATATAATTTATTGTAATGCACTTGGGGCGTGTTTCATTTCTCGCTTTAAAATGGCATAAATTTAGCTCGACCCTCGTCGGGGAAACAGCCAACAATTTATGCGCTGTATAAAACTACAGTATTTCTATATATATACATACAGATATATATGTATATAACTATAAATGTATGTCTGATTCCAGACCTCCGCGGAGGCTGCTGTGTGTGCATGTCCATGTCCGTGTAGCCAGTCGAGTCTGGCCAATTTACTTTTCATTGAAAAAAACTCTAGAAAAAACTTAACCAAACCGAACTGAGTCGAACCGAACTGAACTGTAAGCTGCGTTCATTACATGTTGTTATTTGTTGTCTGGCGGTACATTATTGCTCTTGTTTGCTCTTTTGCTCACCAATTAGCTGGCCGAGGCCCAGACGGACTGGGCGGCTCTGTGCGACTCTGGAGGCTGAGTAGACGAAAGACTCTGGCAACGAACTTGCCTGAGAGAGAATTGCACGACGCGACGTTTTGTTGTTAATTTTCTAACTATCATCAAGAGGCACAAGAGTCACCTGTGCACGACTAGCAGATACCCAGTAAATGAATTTAGAGTATACAATAATAGAATAGGTTAAACGAAAGACTTAGGCAACGAACTTGTCGAGGTTTTCTTAGTATTATCACAGGTACAAACGACTATTAGGCATGAGTGTAGGACTTGCAGATACCTAGTAATGATATTTAAAATATATCATAATATTTTAGAAAATGTATCATAATATTTAAGACTTAGGCAACGAACTTGACAAGGGAAGTAAGTGTTATGCATGTGAGGTTTTCCTAGCATTATCACAGGCACAAGAGATAGCTAGTGATCTATACATGACTAGCAGATACTCAGTAATGGTGTTTAAAGTATATTATAATATTATAGAATAGGTAAAGCGAAAGACTTAGGCAACGAACTTGCCTAGGTAAGTGTAACACATGAAATTACCTTAATATCAGACATAGTGCACATGTAAGCCATGTGCGTAACTAACTTATACCCTGTAGTTTTATCTCAAGTATTTCATTATAAAGAAAAGCTAAAAATCATTCAACAATTCTTCCACAACCTCTATAAACTCTTCTTTCAATTCACCATTTACAGGGTATCACAATAAAAGGAAAAATTAGCTAGACAAAGGGCACATTAAGTCTAAGAACGGGCAATTTGATGAGCCTTGTAAATTCCACGGGCACATCAATCAACTGCAAAAATGCCATAGCTCATTGCAGAAAGAGAGACCTCAGCAGACAGACAGCGGCGTAAGGAAGTGACTTGTCCCTTTTTTTATGACCTGAGGAGAGGCCAACCCTCTTCAATTAGCTTTCAAAATCAATCAACGCTACATTTTGCGTGTAACAGCTTTTAATTACAAAAGTTTTCTGTTTCTCTTGTTGGTTTAGCTTGTTTCTTTTTTCATTCAGCTCCAGCTGCTTTTCGTGTGGGCCGTGTGTGAAGGCTGTTCAACTGCCCACGCCCCTCAGTACGCCTCTGCATAGATGTTTGTGGCTACACAATGTTAGAATCGCGCTTTGATTCATATGCAAATCGGGTTTTCTTCTCGCTCAGCTCGATCAGCTTGCTGCGGCTTATTGGTAATAAGCCAATTGGCGTTGGCCACAAAAAGCTTTTTAATAATCCCCAAGAGTGTCGATGCCAGAGACTGACTCGTTAAACCTACGCACGGCCTAAGGCCGAATATTGTGTGGTACGAGCTGTGTATGTGTTTGTGTGAGGCGCACAAATTGTCGCCAATGTTGCGACTGTGCGGCAGTTGTTGACCTTCGCAACGGCGGTTGAGTCATGACTTTTTGTGCGTAAACTGTTGCAATGGACCCCACGAGAGAGAGAGCCGGACCTAAGCTAAGGCAATATATCTTAAGATTAATGATGAAATCTACAACAAGTTCAATCAACAATCATTATTTATGCCACATCAATGTATTCTCAATAGATTCTCTCAACTGTTTTTGGGCTAGCAGACAATTGATTGCATTGGATGTTTAAATTTATGAAGGTGTTGAGAGTTTTGTAAGGTATTATATATCAATGTATCTAGAATTTTCTATTGTTTTCGAATGTACAACCACATTAGGTTTGTTGCTATGAATTTAAACTGCAAATTACACAGATTTTTATAGCACATTCTCGTTGTCTTTGAAATAGATAAAGATAAATATAAAACAACTTCTTGATATAACTAATTCAAATCTTTATTTCTTCCACAAATAGCATAAACTGTAAATCATCTTAAGCTCCACCATAACTATTTAATATTTATATTATTGTTTTATGTGTTTATTACAGCTCTGCAGTTGCAGAAACCCGCAAGAACTGTAGAAACAGCATTTGTATAGTATTTAATTCTTCTTTATTAAATAATTACAACAACCTGTTTGGGCCATGAAATATATATCAAGCTCTAAGGAGGCAGCAGCTTTAATTGCAGTTCATCAGCAGTTCTCACACTGTCAGCCAACTGTCATCAGTTCTACCCAACCCCACAGATAATTCTCTGTCTGCCTGTCCCACTGTCTCTCAGTCTTTCTGTCTGTCTTCCTGTCCCACTGTCTGCTTATTATTAAAGACTACCGCAAATGGCTGTCAAGGCACATCAAAGCGCAGTCGCATCAATTAGCAGAAGCGTCAACTGTTGTTGCCCGATATCATTTACAGCGTCGTCCCCAGGCCAGTCCACAGTGCAGTCCCCAGCGCAGACCCACAGCTAGGCCAAAGGCGACCCTCGTCCACGTTGGCAATTCGATTAGGCCAGGTAAATGTAATTTAATAATTGCGGTTTGCCAGCGCGACTACTACGCCGCGCAGCATCTATGCCAGTTGATTAGCATGTGCGGTTTTGCAATTTACGAGCAGCAGCAGCAGCAGCACTCTCCACACTGTGCTCACAGGATATGACTGGTGCTGGCAACAGGATGTGGTGGCCATGCGCGGTGGCAACTTCAAACGCGCTGCGGCTGCTGCTGTAATTGAATTTTAAATTGCCGACATACGCAGAGCGACGGGTTACTAGATTAATTTGAAATGAAGTTATTAGCAGGAGCTGCCACTGCTACAGCTAGGCGCTAAACAAAAGACTTAGGCAACGAACTTGCTGCACAGCGCACAAACAATCGCAATCGTTGCACGTTGCACGTTGCACGCTGCATGTCGCCAGTTGCAGCCAGTTTAAATATTGCCGTTAATTGGGCGCCTATCTTAACTGTCTGTACGTATTTCGCTTTAGCCTTTTTTCGGCTTAACGGTTTACCGCGAAAATTGTTGCAAATTGCAGCTTAAAAGGTTCCGTGTTGGTTTCTTTTTTTTTGAGCTTTTTGTTGTCGCTTGTCGCTTGGCATGAGTCATAAATTTAAAAGGCTTGTTGTGAATTGCTTGCAACGACGAAATAAAACGGCATTACAGCGCTAGTTATATTTGCAGGCTGGCATCGTCTCAGGGTTGCTTGGCTGCTTGGCTGCCAGAGATCTGAACTCGAAATCGCAGCTTAAACTGGGGCTGGGCTGGGCCCCCATGCCAAAGTAGTCGGTTTACTTTTGCATTTGTTTCACAGTTTCAGTCGCAGTCTCAGTTTCGGTTTCGGTTTCATTGCATGATTTTGCATAAAACAACAGTCTGTCTGTCTCCTCTCCCCCTCCTCTTGCTACAGTGGTTGCCTTGAACAGGCAAATCTTAATTTTTGGCAATTCCTTTTGCCGTCTCATGACATCATTCCTGCACAGACTGACTGCAGCCCTAACCAGGAAAAACGAAATATCGAACAGCCAAATATCGAAAAGCAGAAACAAAAACTGGTCTCCCTCTGTTTTACTTTCGCTTTTTGCTGCTGCCTTTTTTTCGGCGCATATTTCTGCAGATCTGTTTCGTTATTTTCGTTTATTTCTTTTGCTCTTCGTCTGCGCTTGGCAGCATCAACTGACAGACAGTTCGCTGAAAGCTCAAGAGTTGTTTTGGGGATCAACAGAGGAAGAGACAGAGAGACGGACAATGAGACCACATGGTCAACTCGCGGCCTCTTTTAAGGCATTGAAATCGAAACCACGTTCTGGTGAAAGTAGGTTGCCCTGTCCAGAAATCGAAATCGAAAACGCATAACAAGTGCAAGTCAGCCACGAATGGGGGAGTCAAGAGTCACAGTCACAGTCACAGCGAGTCTTTTCAAACGATTGTGTCATGTGGCACCCACGCGTAGAAAAAGAGCTATAGCAATCAGGCGAATGCACGCCCACGCCTTTGCCAATTTAGCCAAACAGCTCGTAAAACGCCAAACAACGTCGACGTCAGCCTTGGCTTGCGTCTGCCTTGGCTGCGACTAATGATGATGCGACTATTGTGGCTGCGCCACATACAGATGAAACTGTGGCACAGCAAACCACCTGGCAACCGGCAATCGGCAACCGGCACCAGGCACCGACAGAGATAGAGAAAGAGACAGACAGACAGCTCTCTGTGGGCGCACACACTTTGACTTTTTTGGCTGCACACACATTGAATTTACGAGAATTCTAAACCAAACGAAACTAAAATTGATTTGGTTTCTTTTTTTTTTGCGAAATTTATTAGAATTCTGCGGCTGCGCTGGTGGTGGGAATGGCCTTGAGTCGCAGCACAGCATCGCACAGCATCGAAGGTTCAACAGACTGTGTGGGGTGCAAAGAAACAACAAGTCGATCGAGTGACCAAAGCGTTTGACGCATGAATCAGCTCAAGGCATGGCATGGCACGGCACGGCTTGGCAGAGAACACTCTTGAGTTGGGTAGAGCAGGTTTGCAGCTTTGCCAAAAGGAAATTTCAGGGTGCAACTTGCCAAAAGAAGATGGGACCACAAGATACATCCGTTGACGGTCGTGCGCTGCAAACTTTATGATTCAGCGCAGATCAAAGAACAAGATGAAGAAGCGAAGATGATATTTCTATATGTATTTATGTATAGAGAGCTTTTGGTTGTTTCTGGAATTGAATTTCATCACGTTTCTTTGAAAGCTTAGCTTAGGTTATAAATCAATCAAAGTCGGTGATTGTTTCAAGCTTAATTAGGAAGATATATAGAGGTTTTTTCCCTCTAAAAAATGTAAAGATTATGCAGCAATCGATAGCGCGATTTCGCTGAGATTCGTTCATTTCACTGACCCATTTAGCCAGCCAAGTTCGTTGCCCAAGTCTTTCGTTTGCAGCCATGGAATTGCATGCCATGTTTAGCTTACTTTTTTAGCTCTTTCTTGGCTCATTTAATCGCTGCAATTGCGGGGGTGCAGACCTCAAAATTTATGGTCATTAATATTGTAATTTCTTCGTGGACTTTCTGAGGCTGCGTTCGAGCCACAACTCGCACGCAAAACAATAAAAACAAAAACAAACAGAAACAACAAAAAGAAGCATAAAGTGAAAGTTTTGCACCTTCGCTTCGGTCACAACGCAACAGCTTAAACAGCTGCAAAGAAAATAACAACAAAGAGAGTCGGTTAAGTTTGTCAGTCACTTGGTTCGCTGAATCTTCCCGCCACGAACTTGTGAACAAAAAAACAGCTAACCGAAAAACAACACAACACACGACGCTGATTGTTGAACAATGAATTTTACAAATGACTCTAGCAACCGCCAGCAGCAGCAGCAACAGTCCAAGCCAAGCTGACTGACAAATGAGCTGAATGGATGCGCTGCCTTAAGCCAGTAAACTGGCTAGTATGGCAGAAAAAAACGAAGCCAAACAAAGGCCGCGATGAACTCAAAACATCGCCAATAAAATTTTGTCGTGAGTACCAGAAAATAAGACAAAACAAAACACGCCAACAATTTCGCCAATGTGCGTGGCTTCTTCCCAATCAGCCTCCACACAAATCTCCAATCCATTCAGCCTCTTCAAATTGCTTTTCTCTACTGAGCTGAGCCTCTTTTGGTCACTTGTAAAATTAATTTTTGTCGCTTTATGTTTTGCCAAATGCGCGCCAAATAAATATTTGGGATTTCTCCGGTAGGGAGACGCACTTAAAAGTGTGTCAAGCGAGCATTTCGAGCAATTATTTGTCATATTTGAAAATAAACAACATTAGTGACAGGGCAGCAAGCAAGAGAGGAAGGAAAGAGCAAGCAAGCAATCATCTCCATCTCATCTCCATCTCTCGCCCAACTTCAACTTGGCCGCCAACAATCGCTTTTTTTTGCTGACCAGCAAAGAGATTTTTTGCGCGAAATGAAAGTGAAAAGTTTGTTTGTTTTGTCTGTCAGGCTTGAAACATCAAACGTTTGTCATGTTATAACTTAACGGTTGTTTAACAGTGCCCTCCCAAGCTCACAGTTTTTTTTAGCCAGCAATAATTAGTCTGAATTTTGGGGATTGCGTTAATGGTTTGAAAAAACGCTGTGGGAACATATTGTTGACAGCATATTAGAGAGTTTATTCACAGCATTTATTCCCAACATTTATTTCCAAAATTATATAAACAATTCCACAAAAATTATAGAGAAAACTTGAAAAAACTTTGCACACAAATTTTATAACATATTTCCATTATGAATAATGAATAATCACTTGGATAAGGCTCAGATAAATAATTCGAGTGGGGGTGCAGAAACAAGGTGTTAAACTTTTTTAACAATTTCCTAAATAATTTCACAACAATTTTGTATAAGGTTTGGACAATTTTATTGCACTATTTCTATTTTAAACGTATGTAAAATTCCATTTGCAGCTGCTTTTCATCTCCACATACTTCCAGTCACTACAATTTCATCTTTCTCTACAATTTCTGTTCATTTTCAAAATTTCTTAAACTACACTTAAGATTTACACTTGAAAGGGATTGAAAATCATTTGCTCACCATTTTTTTCATGAAAATTCGTCAAAAATCAGTTCATACTGCCAACAGCTGCCAACGTAGTTGTCGTTGTTAAACTACAGCCTTCAATGCTAAAAGCGCTAAAAAGCACACACACACAAGTAACACACACACACACGAATCCACACACACTCGCAGTACACACACTAACAACGAGCTGTGCAGAAACACTTGTGATACTTTTGTTAAAATTTAACAAATTTTTTTTAACGCTTTTTCTATTTCTTTGAACACTTGTGATGATTTCGTTGCGGCGCGACGCGCGTTTGTGTTTTTTGTTGTTGTTGTTATTCTCGAAAAATTTTCACTTGTAAAATTAGAAAAATATTTAAAACTTTGCTTCCGATTTTGTGCTTTATGCGCTGCGGCAACGCACACAAACTGTTTGCCTGTTGGGAACGAACAAAGCCAGTTAGATGGGTTTGGTTTCGGTTTGGTTTGCAGCTTAGACTGACTGAGTTAAAGAGAGAGAGAACCGCACCGCACGCGCGCTAAAAACGAACTGAAACTCAATTCGAATTCGCCTTTAGCTCGAGCTGAGCTCAGCCAGAGCTGGCGCTGCTGGTTCGCGAAGAGCCGAAGACAAAGACGAAGACGGCGATGACGATGACGACGAAGAGCTGTGGAGACTTTTGTTGTTCGTGTGTCTGTGTGTGTGTTGGTGTTGGTTGTTAGGCAACTTTGCTGCCCACACGCTGCGCTGCGCTGCGGCTGCGTCGCTGCCTCTGCTGCTGTTGTGACTCTGCATGGTCCATTTTTGGCTTGGACCGCTGAGACAAGCTAAAACCAGGCAATATTTTTTCTCTCTACTTTTTGCCTGTGCAGAAAATATTTTCTTAACTACAGCTTTGATATTTGCTCGTGCTCCCAGTTTCCAGTACAACCCCCTTCTAGCTGTAGGTCCCCCTCCCCCATCCTCCACTGTTGAGTTGCTTTGACTTTTTGATTGACGTAATTTTTGCGCTTGATATTCACTTGAATTTCTTGTATTTCCACATTTAACTGTTTTGCTTTTGGTGTCAGGCGCACATTACACGCCCACAACACCCACACACACACACATACATACACACTCTCACATATTAATGGCGTTTTGTGGGCGTTTTTAAACATTTTATTTATACACATGTGAAGTTTCTCAAGCTTTTCGCTGGCAACTTTCGCTGCAGCAACAGAGTCGAGTGTGGGTCGATTATAGACAGATCAACCTATATAGGCGTTTGTGCTGACTGACTCATACGACTTGCTGCTGCCGTGTATGCTAATCAGTCAGTTCCCCCATGGGCTCAACTTTGCTCTTTCAAGCGAAAGACTTAGGCAACGAACTTGTTGACGACCTTGCGTGTGGGTGTTCATAGTGGGCAGCACTTTGAGGAGTTGCAAAGTTCATTCAAAGTTTGTCTTTGTGTTTGTCTTTTTGCGTATTTATGCAGTGCATGTGCAGCACATTTTCCGCTGCTGCTGCTTCTTCCCCTTCTTCTTTCTCTTCTTCTTATGCGAAATGAAGTAATTTCCGCCTTGCAGAGCCCAAAAAGGGTCTGCACACAGGGCCGGCTTACGGTAAGTTCTGCCTTTGCCTTTACCTCTATCTACACCTCTCTCTCTCTCTGCTCATCTCTATACCCTCTCTTCCCTCTCCCTTTCTTTCCTACACCCCTCAATTATTTCATGCTGCAAATGAAGTATGAAACAACATTAACGCAAAACGTGTGCCACATACAAAATACTTATACGTTCATAATTAAAAATGCCTTATGGACAGCAGAGGCTGGCAAAGGGGGCACTCTGTTGTTCGATTACTTAGTTGTTCAGCTGTTCATTCAGCGCAAGTTGGGGGCGTTTAATTACCCCAGCGTATGAATATATAAAAAGCAAACAAACTTTATGCGCTACATTAAAATTGCACATTGCAATTGAGATGGAAAAGATTACGGGTAAGCATTAAAGAAATCTACTGAAGATAAAGTGTTGTGTAAAGTAAACTATCTATTAGTTAATGATGTGTTTATATAAGAGAGATATTTATTTATATGGAGGTATATATTTATCAAGTGAACAATGATTATATTTCTGTGAACATCTCTTCTTCTTTGGTCAAGATCTACACCTGTCTATGCCTCCAACAATACATATTTTTAGCCTTTTCTGCCACTGAACTGTATTTCCTTTAATCTCTTTAATTTATATAATATTTCTAGCTTTACAAGGCAAGTCTAAGCAATCGATAAAGATCTCTAAACACTTTCAACTTGTAGAAAAATATGTTACCATATTTAACTAATGCGCAGTGCAACAGTTGCAACAGCAACAAGTGCAGCAATAACACATATGGAAGCAGCTGGCAAAGAGAGAAAGATAGAGAGAGAGGGGGAGGGGCAGTAAAACCCACACGCGTCGTCCTACACTTGGCATATTTAACACATTTAATGAAAAATCAACAAGACATCAGCATTTATGACGGGGCTGTGCCTGTGCTCTAGACTCGACACAGCAACAGCAGCAGCAGCCGCTGGCGCCAGCAGCTTGTTGGCTTTATTAAGTTGTTGTTGTTGTTGTCATGGGACTGGGAACTGTGGACTGGGTAGCCCTAAGTTGCTGCCGTTGTCTGTTTTTATTAATAAGTCATATTTTTATATATACTTTATGAATACGCTGCGTGCCCCAAGCTGCAGCATAATTTATGTTGTCGAACGGCAGCAGCAGCAGCAGCAACTGTTGCAGGATGACAAAAGTTGCAGCAAGGGCAGGGCCTGGCATTAAGTCACTCTCTCACTCGCTCACACACACTCACTGGCGAATGCTCAACTGATTCGTCTGAATACTCACTCGACTCATTCATAAAAGCAAAAGCAAAAGCTCATTTTGATTAATTAAATGCAGCGACTGGGCGCTTTTTATTGTTGTTGCAGCCACAGTAGCAGCAGCTGTTGTTGTTGCTGCTGAAAGTGTGCCAACAGCATGTGATGTAAGTTGTTGCTGTTGCTGCTGCCGATCATTTACGATTTGTTATTGCTTTATTAGCATTGCACTATGGCAAAAGTGTTGAGCGACTTTTTTTTCTTGTTGCACTCAAGCGAAAGTTTGCCGCTTAAGTCATCGCATGCCCCACGTTGCACTTTGCACTTGCCACACATGCTTCACTTGTGCGCCAGAAAGCAACTGAAACGTGCCTGATGATGTTGCCGGCAATTACACGAAATTTCCCCACCAAAAAAACAACTCTGGCCTAGATCAGGTAAATCACCCGCAAATCGACGCAGTCATTTGCAAAAATTCGTGTGCAAAAAATTCGCAAATAAATTCACCTAACAACAGCAGCAGCCATAAAAAGCAGGCAAATAGTTTATCTATATGTATCTGTATCTGCGAGTTACGTAAGCGTTCGGTTTATATTTCAATGATGACAAATTGCATGGCGTCAACAGATTAAATAAAAAATACTATTAGAAATTTTTGTCGATGACTTTTGCATACGACAATCAACACACAGACACGAACACACACATATATGATCACCTGCACAGCTGTGCAAATGTATTTGAAGAGGGGGCAGGGTTAAGGGGGCACTCTATAGTTAGACAAACGAACCGTTTCACGCGAACAAACTAAAACCTTCTCGATGAGGTGCACACAACGCGACGTGCCGGCTGAGACTGAGTGTAGAGTTGCAACGTTTGAGCCAAGTTAGCAGGCAGAGAAGCCAAACTCATGAACAGCTGATGGCAAGAGAGACCCCGCTCTGTGCCTCTCTTCCCCTCTCTCCATCTCTCTTCCTCTCTGCCTAATGCATTCAAAGAGACGCTAAGGAAAAACTAGTTTCGTTTAAATGTCTCCGCGGCATTTGAAATAAATCGTATAACACTTGTATAACAGCTGACAGCAAGAGAGAGAGAGAGGGAGTGCAGAAGAGAGAGGAGAGCAAGAGAGAGGGAGACCGGCTGAGCAGTGCGTTTGTCGCGCTTTGCAATTTGTACTTGGCTTATTGTGTTTGTCAAGTCAACTGATAAATTGACTTGATATTGAAAATAAATTAATTATGCCATCAAAAATTGGAACAGTAAAAAATACATTAAGCCAGAGCTGATCTTTATAGCACATAATGATGACGATGATGATGCAAACTGAAATGAATTGAGAACTGCTTAGACTAGTTTCGCATTCAAATCGAAGCTGAATGGAAAAGTCGTACAATCCCAGCAACTTCATCAAGATAAGCAACACAACAATTCACAATCAATTTTTCTCTTCGAATTTTAACACTATCATACAAATTACTTCAAGTCTATTCCGTTCATAAATCTCTACATTCAATGGATTACAATCTGCATATGGAGATCTTACAGTTAGTTCAATGAAAAGTAGGCCAATTGGTAGAATGGCAAATTGGAAATTCGCCAATACGAAATTGATGTTGGAACAGTCATAATCCGATAGCATGTGGTTCGCTTGCTGTTCTTTATAATTCCAACTCATTACTCACACTGCAGTCTCTACAGTTAGGATCATTAGAGCAAAAATCGATAGGATTGATGACTTATGTTAGTGAACCGGTTCGACAGTGATACAAATACAAGCATAGCTTTATTTGGGGACATAAATTATGCTTAATGACAGTATGGGGTAAACTATCATGCGATTTATTCTATTTGTGAACCGGTTCGCACGTGGTTCGAAGACATAAGTCACTAGAAATGTAGTAGATATGCTCAAAATCTATGTATTTGGTAATGATGGCCATTTTGAAGTGAAATTAGTTGTACATATTGCAATTTTGAACCGGTTCAAAAAGTGGTTCACAGCCATATCTCAGTAACTGTGTGAGCTAGATTGCTGAAATTTGGTATTCATGTGAACTGTAATGCAAAGATAGGCATGGTGTATTACTGAAATCTATTAGCTTTTCAATGAAGGAATAAAATGTGATTATCTCTTTTATTATACAATTTATTATTATATGGCTCATTGATGAGCATAGTAAATGTATGAGAACTGTGAACATTATTATAATGGCAAAATTTAGTTTGATGTCTTTATATCTGTTAGCTAATATAAGTTACAATGATGAAATTTTGATTCATAGATAGGCCTAGTAAATTTTGAAAATTGCAAACCAATTCAAAGAATGAACTTAATTTTTTATAACTATATCTAAATTACTATATGAGTTGCAATGCTGGAATTTGGTAAATAAATGCCCGTCTTCACATACCATATTAAATGTTGATAGACAACCCGAAAACTGATGTAAAGTATCTCATAATATAATCTCACTTAATAGCTGAACATGAAGACTTAACATAAAGAGCCTTAAACATTGTTGTTATGTGATTGATAAATTCGCTCGATGTGCTTCATGAGCTGCACTGGCTACACGCTTTCAACGCAGCTCATTGCAAGTGGCCGCTCACGTTTTGATTTTATGGACAAGATTTTGAAGATCTTCTGCTCGAGATATGGCAACGCAGGTGATTTCTGCGTTGCACTCGGCTTTGCTTTTTAATTTATGCTGTGTGCTTAGGCTGAAAGTCACGTTGTCAGTGTGGGCCAGGCTATCTGTCTGTCTATCTGTATCTCTGTCTGTCTGCACTGTCTGTCTGTTAGTCTCTCTGTCTTTCTCTCTGTCTGTCTGTCTGTCTGTTAGTCTCTCCGTCTCTCTGCCTGTATCTCTGCCTGTCTGTCTCCTTGTCTGTCTCTCTGTCTGCGTGTCTCTCTGTCTGTTTCAGTCTCCACGTAGGCATCGTAAATGTTAAACCCAACCCAATTGTGTTGGCTTATTTATGCTCACTTTGGGGCCAAAACTTTGTTGCAGTTGCGACGCGGTGACGCTTTGACGACTTTGGCGACGCACGATGCGCACTTTTCACTTGTGTTTTGTGTGTTTTGTTTGAACAACTTGGCTAAATATTTACGACTTGCATAATTGGCCCAGCTTAGAGTTGCGGGCCAAGGCACATACGCATACGCAGTCGGAGTCGTAATATGATTTATGTTTGTGTTGTTGCAAATTATATAAGCGCCTGTGTGTTGTGCGGCGCGTGCTGATGCGGCTGACCCAAAAAGCGGAGACGATTAACGCCAACGCAGTGAGGCAGCAGAGGCAACAACTGCAACTGCAGCGTAAACAACTTCCACTTGACAGTTAAATGCAGTTAGACATTAGATGGCCAAAGTGATGAGCCTATGCAAGAGATGCCCCTCTTCCCCATCTGCCGCTCTGCCCCTATGGCCACCACGCCCCTTGTTGTGGCAAGTTGGCAGCTTTTGCAAATTGCTTGGGATGCGACACGACCGAAAAGCGCCGCCAGTTGCAGTACCGTTGCTTGCCACACCAACCTACATAGCTGCAAATACGCAAACTCACACCAGACTTACACACACACACACAGACACACGCACATGCTAAGCAGGCAAAATGCAAAGCAACGCACGCGTGTGAGGAATGTGCAGATAATTGAAAACTCGTTAGAACTAGCAGCAGTAAGTAGAAGCATGACATACCCTGTAAATTTGGCATACTTCAAGTGCTCTAATTGAATTAGTCTAGCTACTAATTAGACCGGCAATGCCAGTTTGTTGCAGTAGTGAAAGCCAATTAAAGCTAAATACGTGATTAAAGACTTCGATAAGGCAGCAGAGATAAGGAGCTGGTTCTTTGGCTTTTCCAATGTATTCCCATTTCTCAGCTAGTTGGGAAAGTCAGCATAGAATTTCAGCTGAAAGATCAAAGACATTAAACATGGAAACACTTTTAGGAACACGCACAACATAATCAATATACCCTCTTACCCTACAGTGAGTGCAAAAATTAATCTTCGACTTGTTTTTCCTTTGTGCCTTTTTTGTTGTTATCGTTTTGTTTTCCGCGCTGAAATGTGTCAAATGCGGCTCGGGTGAGGGTCAAGCGCGGCCAATGCACGGCTGACCAGCGTGCGAGTAGTCGCTGTCTCTGTCTCTCTCTCTCTTTATTCCTCTCTCTCCTTCTATCCCTCTCTATCTTTGCATTTTCCAACAGTTTTCCACGCACGCATCTTTGTCTGTTGCCCTGAAAACCTGTTCGTCTTGTTGTTGTATTTTTCCTGCCACTTTTTCATTGTTGTTTGCGCTCATTTTCGTTACGTACAGCCGCAGAAAGCAAAAGGCATTGAAAGAGCGCAGCCAAAGAGAGAGAGGGAGAGAGAGACCATCAACAAGTTGCCTGCCTTTGTTGTTGTGCCTCCGCTGTCTTTGGCCATTAGGCGCAACAGGCACACACACTCTCACAGACACACACACACATGGAATGCTAGCGGTTATGGAAATTCCTTTGAAGTCACAAACATACATACACACTAATACACACACACCGTTGTGGACACACGCACATAAACGGCCTTTGTTTGTTGGCTGCCGGAAAACTAGTTGGCCCAAAGGATGCAACCAAGACAAAAGGCCAAAAAGAGCTAAACATAAAGTGCGCTCACTGCTGTTGCTGCTGCTGTTGTTGTTGTTGTTTTGGCACTAAAAATTGGCCGTGTGCATGGCATAGAAAGAAAACGCTGCCGACACTTGTTTATAAAGGCATCATCATCATCATCCTCTAAATACATTGCCCCCTACTTCCCCTTCTCTGTGCTTCTCCTTGCTGCACCTTTCTCCAACCATTCACTTGTTGCTTGTTAGTTATGTGTTTTCTTTTAGGATCTCGAGTTTTTGGTAGCAACTATCGAACACCTTGAGAACATGACATGAACAGTTTTTATTCTGTCACTGGTAACTGCCTAGAAAAACAGTATTATAAGCAATATTTCTGTTGCTTTTTACACTTGAAGAAAGTTATTTAAAAATGTGTGAAAATTTTAAATGTTTATATATATATTTTATTATATATTTATGCCACATTTTTGTGCCTTTTTAAAAAGGTTTTAAATTGAAATCCCATAGTTGTTTAAGTCTTTCTAAACCTAACTGAAATATATGTATGTATGTTTAATACCAACTTGATTGGGGAATACTTTTCTATAAAAATCAACTCAATACCAAGTTTTATGAGCCATTCCAAGTTTGCTGCCTTTATATGAAGCCCTTCTTCTGCTTATTCTTCTGCTCGTTCTCCTTCTGTGTTTCTTTAGGGGGTTTTCCGGAAAATGCCTAATCAGCATTTTGATGCACATGAGACAATACGAAGAACACGCTGAGAGTGAGAAAGGTGAGGTAGCTTGGCCACTAAGTGGCGTGCCTGAGATAGAGTCGAAATGTGCTCCTAATTAGAATATAAATAACAGCATTTTGTTGCCCATCAACTGTGTGGCATGCAACGCTGCTGATGATGATGCCCCTTCGCCGCAACGATGTAGCGTGTTTATGACGCTTTGATCGCCCAGCTGTAATTGGTAACAAGATTTTGACGCTGCATTTCCTTATTACAACAAGCAGCAGCAATATTACATGCTGCAAGTCAAATGACTAAGGCAACGAACTGACTAAATGGACAGTGGGATGCACAGTGGTGCAAAAAGGGTTTGCAAAGGGAATTCCTATAAGCATTTTATGTGTTTTTATTAAAGTTAAGGGATTCATTAGCATCTAAGGAACTTCTTTGTTAAGATATTGATATAGATATTGCCTGCTGAGCTTTTCTTACTCCAGCTTAAGCCTGATTTACTGCTCCTATACTGTTCTAATCTCTGAGCTTAGTTCTTTAAAAGACTCACTCATCTCTTACTCCCCTCTAACCTCAAGCTTCTCTCTTGGTCTCCCCTTCACATTCTCCTTAATCTACTCTTATCTCCACTTGTACCGTTCATTTTTCCCGCAAGTCATTCGAATTTCGATTGAAATTTTTCTCCACATACCAAATTCACATTGTGGCTGTGCACAGTGTGTTCCCCAAATTAGCGGGACATTTGCGCAATTGCATTTAGAACAGTTAGAGGCAAAACAAAAGACTTGGGCAACAAACTTGCATAAATTTTCAGCTCGCTGCGCATTAAAGCAAAGTAGAGAGACAAAGTATCCGTTGTTGCCTCTTGTAAATTAATCAAATGGCCGCACAACGAAACGGTAAACGAAATTATGTAATGCAAGCTGCAACAGCAGCAGCAGTAGCAGCAAACACGCCCCCTCAAAACAGCCGCCCCTCAGCTAGAAGCCAGACTCAGCGAAGCGTTGGAAACTGCTAAACTGTACAAGATTTTAAACACTTTGTAGCTGCTTGGCCTGCCCTACCTCCCTCTCTCCCTCTTCCTCTCCATCTCCCTCTCTCTTTGTGCCTTTCTTTCTTTCGGCCAGGGCTATGGCCAGAAACAAGCTAGAGTTCTAGTTATAATAATGGTAAGCGATATGCATGCGCGGAGCGTGTAAATAATTAGACGAACCAAGGAGAGACAAAAGGCGCGCAATGATTAAGATGGTTTTTTGTTTTTGATACCCCTCTAACGCTGTCCCCCTGCTACCTTCCCCTCTCTCTCTCTTACTCTTTCTCTCTTTCTCTCTTTAGTTCTGTGCTTCTTCTGCGCATTGTTCTTGTCCGAAAAGTCATTTTACTGAAGCATAACTTTAGCGGCGTCAAGTTAATTTTTATGGTTATAACATTCATTTGTTGGTAATTATGAGAGCAGTCAGTCTCTGCAGAAGAAGAAATGAAGAGAGAGAGAGAGAGAGGAGAAGAGGTAGTGAGCGCCGCGGTAAAGCGCACTTTGTAATTAGACATTGAGGCAGGCTGGCCGAGGCGAGGCAAGGCAAGACGAGTTGAGAGCTGAGCAGCTTAAAGAATTGCGGTTGGCAAGAAGGCATGGGATGGGCCAATGAACTGCGCCCGTCCAACGAACTTGATTTGGTCTACGATGCCTGACCGTACACACGTTTATGTGTCTCTGTGTATGTGTGTCTCTCTGTGTGTGTGTGTGTGCACATGCAAATGTGTCTCAGGCTGCGCCCGGCGCGGCGAAAGGTCACCCAATGGCAACAGCGGCAACAATTACAAAATATGCGTTAAAATGCATGCCGCATGACTCGACACGACCAACGGCAGCAGCCGCAGCAACAACAGCAACAGTAACAACGGCAGCGGCAACTACAACAGCAACTGCAGCAGCCGCAGCAACAAGCAAAAACTGAAATAATATGGCCACAAATCGTGATAAGCAACGCCGGGCAAGAGCAAAAAAAAGTTATTGGCAAACATTGCCGGCCAACAACAACAAACAAATAACAGCAAAAACAAAATGAGAGTCTAGCACGTCGAATGGTGAATACTCTAATAGAGCAAAAGGAAATTGGAGTGGAAATATATCGATAAATAAGATATGCATTTTAGTTAGAAACTGCAGTGAGTACTGAGCACATAAATTGCATTTAAGCTTTTATAATCGATAAATTATCGATAACACATATCGATCATTGCTTGATTAACTTGTTAAATATCCAAATGTTAAAGCAAAACTGAATTTGAGTTTAAGCTGTCGTAAGCGTGATGATAAGTTATCGATAAGTTTATCGATAATTATCTAAGTAAACAGAAGCCTGTTTTTCTATGAGAACTAAGGCTCCTAATTCTAGATCTAAGTTGTTTTACTGCATACCTATCAAAGTTCTCGATAGCTCTCGATATATATCATTGATAACTCTACCAGAAGTTCGTAGACCTTCTTAATTATATGCTGAATGTTATAAGGGAGTGTGATCTAGTCGAACTACTTATATTATCGATAAACTATCGATAAATGATTTTATTATAGTTGTAAAATTCAATTAGCTCATATGAAGTCATAAGGTAGATTTATCTAATCGAACTACTTTGAAAATTAATCGATATACTTAGATAATTAATCGATAAATTCTATCCTAATTATTTTAGAAGTTCCTTTATCATCTCTACGAAGTTTTCAGTATCCTAAGCTTGAGTTTCCTATATCTCTGAACGCTCAATATAATTGCAGTGCTGTTCAAAAGAAACCTTCCCGCATTATTCAGTTTTTCCCTTTTGGTATTCAGTTTTTATAACCCCAATCATAGCAACCGTTTTCCCTTTTTCACTTCATTCGCTTTTTCAGAGTTGAGTTCAACATTTTTTTGTTGTTATTCCCCAAACCCGCTAAGCATTTAGGGGCATAGTTTATGGGCCCGATAATGCCCGGTCAGTAAACACCTTTATAAAGTTATAATGCCCAAGTGCAAGGGTAGTACGAAAGTACTGCAAAAACACAGCAACAACAAGAAACAGGCTTGGCCGGGGCCAACAAACAAATGGCCCAGGACTGCTAATGCGACCGAGACTTGGACCTGGGCTTGGAGCTGGGGCCTGAGACTGCGACTGCAATGGAGACTGGGACTGGGACTGGGGACTGGGGACTGGCGCAGAGCAGAGAACTGTGGCCCCGGTCAGCATTTTGTGAACCACTCTATTTATCAGATACGGGGGCCGTGGCCCAACTAGTTGGCTCAATTGCTAGTTGGCTCTCAGTGTATACGATATCGTTGTATCGTATCGTACACACTACAATATTATTGAGCGATTTTTAGTGCCGGCTGCGCGGTTCGCTCATATTTTGTTTTGATGGCGCGCTGAAAGTTGCCATGTGTGTGAGAGTGTGCATGTGTGTTAGTAGTAAAAGTTGTTGCCGTTGTAGTATGTAGAGTGAACGACCATCAAGGTAAAACCGAACCCGAACTGAACCAAACAGAAACAAACTGAACGAAACAATGGCCAAAGCCAAAGCTTCGAAGTCGACGTCGTGCTCCGTCTCCAGCTCCAGGTGAATGTGCCTGTGCTGCTGCCACTGCTAGTGCCAGTGCTGCTGCTGCTCTCTGGGGTGTAGCCCGCAGAATTGTAACGCGTTTTTTTGCTGAAAACTCCCCCGTGCCCCCCTTCCTGCGCACACTCCTCTTTCTTATTGTTTTTGCTTATTTGTTTCTACGTATTAATAACATGTTGGATGCAATCGCAGCCTGGTTAAAAATATGCATACCAAGGGGTGGTGAAGGGGCTGGGGAGGGGAGGATAGAGGGGGTACTGTGCTGGGAGAATTATGAAAGGACGCGGCGTGCGTGTAACCGCCCAGCAGAGGGACTTGCAACTTGCAACCTGCAACTAATAATAGTAATACGCGGGCAATAATAAGTTTTAATCATCATGATAATGGGATCTGCCTAAACGGGTCGACTGGGGTAAGGGTAGGGGAAGGGCAGGGCAGGTACAGTACAGAGGGAAGGGGGAAGCCATTCCACAAAACGAACTGTTCACAGCATTTCGCATCATTCGCATCAACGCTCCTCGCACTTAAGCTGCGATTTTGATGTCTCCATAAAAATGTTTGTGTGGCGTTTTTTGTGCCATCAACTTGGCGTTTTTTATAAGCTTTTGCTTTTAACTGCACCTCGTCTCGCCGCCCCCTTCTTCTGCTTCTACTAGTGGGCGTTACATTTGGAGTGTCTGTTGCCCCAATGTGCTGTTTCTTTTGCCGTTTCTAGGCTGCGCACCCGAAGGCGGCACTGGCTGGCTGCTCTAGAAGCTGACTCATTTGCAATTTGGAGCACAGTGCATGTTTTTTATGGTAATACCAGACTGCATATGATCTGCCAGAGTTCTTAAATTAATATGCCAAATACTGCCTTTATTTCCCTCTAGTTTACTTATCTCTTGCTGGCTTTACTTCTCTATATTTTACTTATCTCTTTCTGATTTTACTTTTCTCTACTTTACTTATCTGTGTCTGCCTTTTCTATGCCTTGCTCTTGCCTATCTTAAGTTCTCCCCTTCTCGAACTATCTATGATCTTATTAATCATAAATTTACCTATATTACGACTTGGCAAATCCGAAAACCCACTTAGGCAACCCGCCTCGTAAATATGCTAAAATATTTACCAAATTAACTACAATATTTAATTGAGTTTTCTACAGAATTTGCCAGCTTCCCTCCCGGTTTTATAGCCCTCATTTTCAATTTAGAATCGAATGGGATTTCTTTTTATAGACCTCAGACATTGTCGCCAGACCATTAAAATTGTTATTAGGGAACCCACCATAAGCCGTGAGCACTTTCATTGGGCTTTAGTTTGATTGCCCGATCTGCAGAGATTTCCCACAGCTCAGCTTGAATGTCACTTTAAATATATTTGCTGTAGTCATCGTACGCCTCTTTCTCCCTCTCTTTCTCTCCCTTTGTTTGCTCTATGAGATCATCAATAATATCAACGCACGCATCAATGAAGACGAAGTCACGTCTTGAGAAGAGTCGGGGATAGGGAGGGGAGAACGAGAGAGGGGGAGACAAGCAGTAGAATCCAGCGAAAACATATGTTAAATAAAAATCCTATTAAGAGCTTAGCGATAGTAAAAACACAAGGCGCACACAGACACTTTGTTAATGGCAAAACGAATAGAGCATTGGTCCCCCTACGCAGACACCCCTTTCTCTATCCCTAGTCCCTCCCTTCAACAGCTATCAATCAAACACTGTGCGTGTCTTTGAACTTTCGCATTGGATTTTAGTTTGCTCTCAAAATTCGTGCAATTCATTTGCGACCAAAAAAAAAGGCCAGAAAAAGCCAAAACCTTTTGACGGTAATTGCGTTTAATAATACCTACGATTTACCGTTATGCGTGCCCACAACAAATAAGCATTAATCATGAAAGACAACTCTGTATAGAGAGGGCAGCGCCACCGCAGAACACATTGCAAAGAGAGTCTTCTTTAGCTTCTTCTCGCTGCCTCAGCTTCTTGTGGCGATTCTGACTTATGCAACACTTAAATTTTACGCTAACCATAAATATTCAAGCTGCGAGAGGAGCTGTGGCACAGCAACTGTGGCAGCGCTCGTTGAGGCTGTTTTATGCATCGATTAAACTAATTAAATTGTCATAAACTTAGCGTATTGCTCTAAACAGTGGCAAGTTTGTGTCCTAAGTCTTTTTGTAACAAGGGAATTTTAATTGCAAGTTAGTTGATGGTGGGGTTAGCTAATTGAGGTCATCTACTAATGGTATTGGATACTTATGCTTCCATTTTAATACCCTGTAATGAGGAAATTGTCTGTGAGGGGCGAGGATGAGTTATTTGGTGGGTGAGGGTTAAGTTTGCGTGAGTGGAAGATTAGCTTAGACTAGTTTAGTTATGTTTATGTTTTAAGGTCAATCTGTGCTTGTTTATAATGGGTTCAGCTAATACCCTTTAATTAGTAGACTGACCTTTATTAGGTTCTTTGGATGGGGTGAGAGTTTTTTAAAGAGGTTTCTTTTGGATTTGGCAAGAGATTGTTAAATATTAACTGCAGATGTCGTTGGATGTTGCTAAGACTCTCTAGATATTGTAAGAGATTGAGTAAATTTAGTTAGGAAAGCCTTGATACCTTTAATAACGAATGTTTTCAAATAAAGGAAGCATAAGTATACATAACAAGTCTCCTCACATAGCAGGAATCCTACTGAGTATCTAGAAAGATTCTCAAGACTCTCAAGATGCGTCAACTTCAGCTGCTTCACTTACTCTCTTCTCTCTCTAATATCCTGTATATTCCTTTGATGCGCTCTTGTTTAATATCCTTCATACCTTCCTCATACCCCGTAATATAGAATATTATCTATATAAAAGAAAGTCTTTTCTGCCACTGAGTATCTAGTTGGTCTATCATTTCAATTACTTTCCCCCAGATGCGTCAGATTCTGCGCACAGCTGTTGCTACTCTTGTCTAATACCCTCTCATACCTCCCCTCGAAATGTGACGCAAATGCTACACCAAGTCTGTGAACTGTAGCGTGAGCTGCGCACTCAAGGCAAGCAACTTGGCTTTAACTTTAGCTTGACTGTGCTTCGCTTGGTCCGCTGCACGGTGATTTAATTTAATTTAACATTTTTTGTTGCCTTTGGTGTCGTCGCTTTTTATTCCCTCGTTCTTTTTTGTGTATGCAAATTTTGGCGTTTGGCCAGAAACTTGTTTGCTCCGCTGACATTGAAAAGGCCAGTTGCATATAGCAGCAGATCATATAGTATAGACAGATCTGTGTAAAAGGGAAATGTGTGTTCTACATGCAGGCGAGACGACGAGTCACATATAACGGTAATTTCACAGTGAAGTGATTGCATCACTTGCGTTAATTTCACAAATTCATGAAATGATTCAACGGAATTTGGATTTTTTTACAAGCGACAAGTTTCCTTAAATAGGCAATTGTACAATTTTGGTTTATTTTGATTATTTATTGACGGCTGCCCGTTATGTGCCGAGCCGAGTGTGGCCAGTTTCGTAAATGCCACAGCAACAGCCCCCGCCCCGCCCCAGTTCGAGTGCGAGCATTAACAGCTTTCACTTTGAGCAGTTGCATTTATTGTAGTTGTTGTTTATTTTGTTGTATTTATTTAGTTATGTGTATGTGTGTGTCTGTTAAATTTGCCACAGTTTGGAATTGTGGCAAGTCAAGTTCGTGTCTTGAGTCTTTCGTTGCGCTCGTGCTCAACAACTGGCCCTGCTGCTGCTGCTGCCCTCCTTCTCCTCCTCCTCCAGTGTTCGCAGAGGGCGTATGTTAATAATCATTTCGTCCGTCCGTCCGTCGCTCCAGCCACGTCTGTCTGTCTTGGTGGCGGCACGGAACTTTGTAGGTAAATTGCGCTTAATGATTATGTTCAACGAGCTTTACAATAAATATATCGCTGCAGCAGCAGCAACAGAGGCAGCACCAGCCACGGCGCATGGCACATGGACACCAAAAATAGCTGGCACGCTAAGGAAGGTGCCGGAATTTATGTCTCTCTCTCTCTCTGTTCAGCTCTTGCCTCTCCCCTCCCTCTGAGCTGTGCCTGCCTTTGCTCCACCTCACAGCGACTTTAATTCAATTAGGAGCTGCCGTAATTTACGAGAAGCCTTACCAGAGAGCCGCACACAGCTCAGGCCCATCTGCGTAATAGATTTATTTTCATGAGCCCATGAAATTACTTAATATTAGTTTGCCATCATGCTGAATACTTAATCGACAGTGTATACATATATACCCTGTACAGATGGAGACGGAATTAATACCGTGCATTGTTTGAACATTTGTCTAGCCCCTCGTCAAGGACGTGACCATTGAGGCGGCAATGCGAGCGAGCGATGTGTTTGCAATTCTCTCTTCTCTCAATGAAACGCGACCCGCCAATTATTGAAAACAAATAAAACAACAACAGAAATCCCCAAAAAAAACAATATAAAATAAATAGAAAAACTTGTTCACAATCTATAGAAAAAACATGAAAATAAAACTTTATTTTCGCTGCGATATTTTATTGCCTTGACTTTATTAATGATTGCGAATGTGCGATGAAGTCACAAAACAATGAAGTCAATTTAAATTTCTAATTAAAATATATATATTTTATACATATAAACTGCATGTATTATATACATATTTATATATATATATAGTATAATATATTAGATTGTTGTTATATTAGATCTTTAAAAAACTTCTCCAACTTGTACAATTTATGGTTGTGTGCAAAACTCTTTTTGAACTATGCCATTTGCAATTAAAAAATTATCAAGTTTTATTAATTTAATTGTCGAGTCAATTATAAAATAAATTTCGCATTTTATCATTTACTGCCCTCAAGTGTTTTGCAATATGCTTTTTATAGTTTTAACGACCTTCGATGGGCGGCAGACATTACCGCAGCGCTTCAATGGACAGCAAAGTGTGTATAAAAGAAAACTTATTGTCTGTGTCTGTGAGTGATGTGACTAACTGATTGACAGACTGACAGAGCCGATGAGCTGAGAAAAATATTATAAAATATATGGTATATATATCATATATGCTATGCATATATATATCTATAACATAGTCTCGATTGATTGCTTGCAATATCATTTGCTGAATTTCATTTCCTGACTTGAGTAATTGAATACTTGTGAGAGAAACACGGCTAAGCATCAAACTAATGTGTTTAATATATTTAATATATCTTGCTATAAAAATATTTAGAAATATTACCAACAATTTGTTTAAAAAACCACAAGACAACCGACGATTAACAGCAATAAATAAATTGTCAATATTTAAAACGAAACACAAACTCTAATTGAGCTCAACTTGTTTTTGCGGTGTGGAGTTAATTGATTGTGTTTGTGCAGTGTTAATTAACGAATAAAAGCTAAGATAATATATAGTATTTAAATTGAAATATACTCGATATATAACCTAGAGTTATCGATAAGTTGTCTATGGTTTCTCTTGCACTTACCATCAATTTGTTGTTACACATTTCTCCGCAAAAAAAGAATATTCTTCCCTCTCGCTTCGAATGTAAATTCCGCTACTTTCCGCTTGTTGTTCAACACTTCTCTTGTTTGCACTTTTCTTGTTTGATTATTTATATGTTGTAAATATTTCAAGTGCTCTGTGTAAACATATTTTACACACACACACACACACTTGATCGAACACACACTCGCACTCGTTGTTGTTGTTGTTCTTCTTCTTTATGCGTTATTGTTTCGGGCAGTTTTCCTAATGGGGTGGCAAGAGTTGGTTACGAGCTCGAGCTTATGCAACGCCAACACAGAGCAGAGCAGAGAGTGGGGAGTGGGGAGGGGAAAGGGGGAAGAGGAGCAGTGCAGGGCAACAAAAAATCAATTGCATTCAATTTGAGCGGTCGTAAATAAGCAAAGTGGGCGCACATTTATCATGGCTGCAACAGAAACCCAACTGTTTTTTGTCTGCCGGCCTGCCCTGCCACACGGCATGCGAGTTGTTGCATGCCCCGCCAATTGGCCTGGCCATTATTTGTTTTTGTTGCTGTTGCTGTTAGTGTTGTTGTTGCTCTGGCATACAAATTGCAGTCGCCACGCGGATCATTTGTTGTGTTGGCGTTTAATTTGCCAATTTTTATGAATTATTACGAACTAGTGCAAGGGCTACAAAGGGGCAGAGGCAGCAGACAGAGACAGAGGCATGAGGCAGAGGTGAGTCGCAGTCAAAGTTGCCACAAGTCGCTCGAACTCTGCTACAATTTGCATCTGCAACAGCATCGGGAACAGGCAGCAGGCAGCAGCTTCATTAAGCGCTAAATTTAGACAGCGGCAGCGTCCATAGAGCGCGCGAACCGGATATGGCTTAATGCAGTGGCAGCAGCAGCTACAGCAGCATCGGTGGCAGCAACAGCAACATCAGTGGCAGCAGCAGCAGCAGTGGCAGTGGCAACATCCACATGCAACTGACCAAGCCGAAGACAAAATTCTTGACTGCAGCTTTATTTAAACACAATTATTTGCCCGCTGCAAGCACTGTTGCTGCTGTTGCTGCTGCTGTTGCTGTTGCTGTTGTACTGTTGCTGCTGGTGATGTTGCTGCTGCTGCTTCACTTACACATAAATTTGCATGTGCAACAAATTTGCTGCTGCTCTGGCTGCTGTTGCCTTGCGCTGATGTTGTAATTTAGTTAATTTTGCCTATTCCAAGGTGGCAGCAAGCCAGCAACAACAACAGCAGCAACAACAACAACAACAACAACTACAAAGAGGGGCAAGTTCAGACTCGGCTCGTGCTCAGTTATTCTTTATAAAGTTGTTCGCTCTGCTTGCTGCGTTGGCGTTGCCTTTTCTACAGCTCTTTTTTCTCCATTTCAGTTTCTGTTTCGATTTGTATTTTGATTTCGCATTCGTTTTCTGTTTTCCATTCGCGTATTTCAGCATTGACTTGTTGCAGTTGCACTTTAATTTTATTGCTGCCAATTTGGCTAATTGTGTTTATGTTTAGGAATGTTTAAGCTGCAACTTGATTGCAATTTAAGACTATTTTTAAGCCATTTGTCAGACACTTCGACACTGTTCTCTTCGATTTCCTTAGCATTCATTTGGGTATGCTGAGTATTTATTGGAATTGAATACGTTTGGAGTAGAATTAGTTAGATTGTTTTGTGCATTAGCCATTGATTAATTATTGATTGATCATTGATTAATCACACTTAAGGGAATTACGTTGCCAACAAATGTTTGTTTAATGCACACTAAAAGCGGAAAATTGTTTAGTTTAAGCAACAAATAAACTGTTAAATGAAGATTTTTAATTGTTATCAAAGCAATTTTGCTAATGTTTTAAATGAAATTGAAAAAAACGAAAGTTTCTTAAAAGCACATTGTTTTTCTTAGCACAATCAACAGACTCTTTAAGTACCTTAAAGGATTCATTTATTTTCAATTGTTTCATTATTGAAAAACTTCCAACAGTTTCTTATAAACATTACTTCTGCTTATTACGATTTTAAGGTATGTAAATATAATTATTTAAAGATATAATTTTATAATTATTTAAACACATTTCAATTGTAAAAGTTAAATGAAATTATATTATTAATATTTAAGGTGCTGATTTAATTGTAAGCAGTTAATTATTTGTGTTTATTGAGATTTAATGTTTTTCAAATTAATTTTTTTATATATTCTGGTATAAAAATCATTCTTTTTATTTTCCAGATTCTGCTTAAGTTTTCTTATAGTTTGTTTAACTTTAAACTGTGTAGTTATCATTTAAATATTCCATCAAATATTATTAAAAATTTCTAGTCGATTATTTGATACTCAGTTTATACAGTTTATATAGTTTATATGTTCTGTAATTTCTTTAAATTCTTTTACATATTTTTTAATTCCAATGAAAATCAATCACGCACACACACACAACAAAACATACACGCACACGCACAACTCATTAATCCGCACACAGTTTGAGACTTTGCAAAAAAAATCGAAAATATTTTTCGCTTTTCGGTCTCAGACACAGAAATTAGTTTTGCAACGTTGCGTGTACAGTGGGGCGACTTGTTGTTCGGTTTAAAGCGCGACGCGGAATGTGGCAAGATGCGCAGTCGCAGCAGCCACAAACCCCCCAATGCGACGACGTAAGCGCGTTGCCAAATGACGTAAGGCGAGGCAAGGCAAGGCGTACGGTCAATGCTCGCTACGTAAGACACGCTGAGAGCGGGACAGCAGCAGAGGGAGAGCGAGAAAGAGACAGTCGAACTTACAAAGACGACAGCGACGAAGACGACGCAACGAGAACTTCACACGACGAGGTGCGCAGCAAGACTGAGCGCGAGCGCCTGCGTGCACTGAGATTATAAAAGATTTCGACGAAGTTGGCAATAGATCTTAGAGAGGAAGAGCGACAGAGAGAGAGAGAGAGGGAGCACGACTCACCACACTTGAACTTGACCAAATGCACAAATTGCAGAGGCAGAGGCAGAGCGATAGCGACAGCGACAGCAGCAGCGGCAGCACGTGAGCGTGCGCTCTCTCACTGTGCAGCTTGCTCTCTCACGCTCTTTCTCTCTCTCTCTTCGCTCATGTAAACAAACGCGTTTGCAGCTGAAACAAGTTTTTGCACTGCCGTTCGCATCACGTGGCCGGCTTCGGTTTGTTTTGGTTTTCTGCCGAGGCGAGGCGAGCTTTGTTTACAGCTGTGACGTCACCGTTTTGACACTTCCAATTGGCAGCAGCGACGTGACGACGACGACGCAGCAGCAGCTGGCATTGCGTTGCGTTGTTGCGTTAACTCGCTGCTGTGGTGAGTTTCGTAAAGACGTACCGAAAGACTTAGGCAACGAACTTGACTCAGCTTGACTTGACTGAACCAAAACCGAAACTCTTTCAAAGCAAAAAAAAAAATTGCTGATATTGAATTTCGCTTTAAAGGCTCTCTCTCTGCAAATTGTTGTTCTTTCGCTAAGCCGCACATTTGTCTGGCTTTGAAATCGGCTTAAAATCAACGCCTGCGTGGGTGTCCCGCCAATCTTTGCTGGCTTGCGTACAGATGTCGCCACCACAGATGCCACATGAGAAGTCTTGCCCGCCCTGTCGGCCAGCCAGCCAGTCAGCCAAACATAAGTCGACGCGCTCATTAATGGATTCTGTCAAAATTTTGGCATACATCGATGACTTTCATCGCCCGCCTTGTCGCTCAATGACATCATGTAAATGTGCGAAGATCAAAGAGTTTTGGGTTTTCTTTTGACATTTGGTCGACCATTTCTTAAGCATGATTACAAATGTTTATATAATGGGGGGTTGTTGAATTAATATTATTATTATTTAATATTTTATTATAAGTTCTTATTGTTCTGATGTTTAGACATATATGTGCCCAATCCAATCTGGGCTATTTCGTTTTTATGATTTCCAAACCTTACTATATGTATAATTTATTCATTTTCATTATCATTTAATATCATTTCATATGTTATTTTTCATTTTCATGAAAGCAAAAATTAGTTCCTTTATTTCTTCGTTGTTTGATAATTTTCCTTAGCATGATTGAGTCTTTATAGAAAGGCGAATTCCATTATAAATTTTGAAATTCATTTAATTCTGAGGTATACAAAAAAAAATGTGTTATGCAACAGGGTCTTTAGAGTGTGAACTCCTGCCTGTCCTATAAATTTAATATCTTTGAAACTGCTGAAATAAAGGCTGTAGAATATGAATATTATAGATATTAATATTCATACTTGTACTTAAATGGAAGTTGGATATAATATGCCCAACAAAGTTTTAAAGATTAAAGTTAGCTTCCCTCCATTGTCTATATTACATTATAACAACATACAGTATAATTAACTTTAGACAAAAAGATACCCATCCCAAAAAGTAATTTGCCAAAATTCACCTGTTTGTTCTTGCCTCAAGCAGAACTCACTCCGTCAACTTCCTTTTTCGCACTTACCTCATCATTTCTTAATTTGGTTTCTTCTCGCTCTTCTTGGTAATTTATGCTTGACTAATAATTTACATATGAACATGTCCCGCCTGGTCATTTAAAATGCCATCACATACTATACTTTATGTGCTCTCAAGTTGTTCTTCCTAGTCGGTCTGCTTCATCTTCTCGCTGAGGCCTGAAAGTGAGAAGAATAGTTTTCATAATTATATTGTTTAAAATATATTTATGGTACCATTTAGCTATAAACACGCTAACCAGGCACTTGACCACTCTTATATAATGCTTATACTTTAATTTAGATCTATACTCTCTAAAAGTTCGTGTGCCAAGTCATTTGTTAAACCTAAATAGCGAGCATTAGCTTTACGACTTACAAGTATTTCTCAGACTGAGACTGACATATCAATCTACTCAGTCGAGGCACGTCAAATACCGTTTTATGGAGTCCTCTTGTCACAACTTTGATCTAGTTCGTGTCCTAAGTCATTTCGTTTTATGCACTTTCAAGTGGGTGCAGCAACAGGCAGCAGGCAGCAACACTTGAAAAACCTCAACTCTAACTCAACTCCAACTTGACTTGCTGCTGCTGTTGTTGTTGTTGTTGTTGTTGTTGGTGGTGCTGTTAATGTGTCCATCAAAGTTGCAAAACTCACGACGGATTCGTGATGTTGCTGACCCGCTTGCGTAACGCGCACTTCCTACGACACCTACTCAAGTTGTTTGCAGCAATTAGTGAATGCAAACAGGCAGCAGTAGCGAGTACTCACACTCACACTCAGACTCGCACTCACAATCGCACTCACACTCACATTTGTTAGCACTTTTGGCTAATTGAATTAGCGCCACCTTTTTTGTTTCTATGCACAAAACTGATGAATGCCAACAAAGTTTTGCAATTTGCTCAAGTTTGCATTTTATGTGCATTTAATTATTATCTAAAGGGGAAGCGGGAGGAAGGGGGGGAGGGAAAAGATAAAAGTGCTGCCCAGTTAAATTTATGCTCTCCAATAACGCGATCTGCGCTTTACGGCCGCCACGTTTTACGACTTTGGCACTATTTTTTACTAGTTTACAATGCGTGCGAACAAAGTAAGCAACACCCAAATGGGGCCTGGCACTTTTATGGCCCCAGTAGTTCCCTGGCACAGCCTACATACCTCACCCAGGACCCTACTGGACACACGAACGTACCGTGCTACAGGCCTAAGCTGAACTGGTGCTGTCAGTTTCAATTTGAATGCTCAACTTAATCCGCGCGTCACTCTCTCGCGAATCTGCCAGCTCCTCTGATTCCCCATTCCACTGTATGTGTGTCTCTGTGTGTGTGTGTGTGTTTGTGTGACTGGGTGTGTGCGTGTCGGACGTTGGATCTAGGCAATTTACGCGGCGTCGGCGCGTCATCAAAAGCAAAAGCAGCTCCAGTTCCAGCCCCCCAACTCAGACTCATTCGCACAGTACAAGTCAAGTGTTTGCCTCTCTGTCTGTCTGTCCTTCTGTCTGTCTCTCTTTCTGTCCATCTGTCTGTCCATATTCAAAATTAATTTCAGACAAAGTTGAAATTTTTTAATTACGGGTTTCACTTGTAGCTCAAGTTGAACCTGGTGGCAAGTTGCGTTCCGCTTAGAGATGGACAAAGTGCGTGCTGCGAATTTTAATGAGGAGGGTATGAAATGTAGGGGAACTATGATAGGGAAGATAGTGAAATTGAAGACTTGTGAATGAAAATACTAGAGACCTTGAAAAGGATTGTTGGCATACGCTTTGATAGACTGTAAAGGGAGTATTGAAAGCTCTTCGAGTTCTCTTTAACATAAATAGAATTAAAAGTAACTAAAGTTTGTTAAGGTGTATGCTAAGGCTCTGAGATGGTAGTTTTATGAATGAGAATCCTAGAGAACCTTTGAACAATTAAACATTATAATAATATTAGTATTATTGCATTACTTTACAGTATTGCTTATGAACTTCCTTGTCTTCTTATGTTAGATAATATATAAAACAAGTTTTATATATTTGTATTAAATAAAAGCGTTAATTTGCTTTGTATGCTTCGTTACTTACAAAATGCTGAGCTTCTGGCATAGGTACTTAGCATAGTTACTTCTTTTTCACTCAAATCTGCACTACTTAGTTATAAATAATGCAGGCAATCTTTTACTTATTTAATATTGTTCTAAAACTGCAACGCGCTACGAAAGCTTTCCCTTTTAAATTGAAGATGCCTCGGCGTATCTTCTTTCCCACAGTTGACTTGATCGCAATCTTATCTTGTGCCATCTCTAGATTGGCGTAGATCATCTCAGGGGGTTGGCCTGATTTCTCAAAATCGCAGACCCCTTTGGCTTAATTGAAATCCTGCCGCAAGTCGCTCTGTCCAGCAAGTCGCCAGTCGTCGCAGTCGTCGTCGTCGTCGTCATTGTCGGTCGCAGGTCGAAATCATGCATGGCATGGATGAGACTTGACTCGAGTTGACTCGAGAACCAAGTGTGGTCTCCTCAGTTGCAGGCAAATTGATTTGTTTACAATGTCGTGGATAACGTGTTGGTTTTTACAGTTAAAATTGAAAAATGAAATTGTTGCATGCTCGTTGCAAATTAAATCCGATGCAGCTGAAGCTGAAGGTCTGCTGCGCGGGATCTACGCAAGAGTAGAGTAGCAGTGCAGCCTAAGTAGTTTTAATGAGGGGTCTCTTCATGTCTCCCTCTCTCTCTCTCCAGGTATGCCCTCTAGGGTCTGTCGCTGAGTTAAGCTCAAGTCAAGACAGGCAAATGATTGGTCTCTTGCCAGATTCCATGGGAATCCAGCACAGGCACAGGTACAGTTGAGTATGATCAGGTGCGGCCAGTGAAGAATGACTTCAACGTGAGCAAGGAAGAAAGGAGGAGGGAGAGCGGGGCAGACAGCCAACAGTAGCTCAACGATGATAAATGATTGATTGCACCCACAGAACATGCAATTAAGCCGCAATTGCAATGACACACTTTTCTTTGAGGATTCGGAAATGGCAGCTATCAAATCGCGAACACTTAATTGACAGGCACAGAAGGAACAAGACAGAGAGAGGTAGAGTGAGAGAGTAAGAGGGGGAACTGTTAGACAGCGCCAAGTCATTCGCATCATCACCATCATCTTCAGTTCTCACATAACTGCGAATTCATGACCAAATATTAGACACAAAATGTGGCCAATGATTTTCAAACCTGTTGCCAGAGTCTCAAACCAGTCAGTCTATCTTGGAGGTGGTGGAGTGTTGCAGGGGCAACTGTGGCCCATAAAGAAAACTACTTATGCTAAACGCGACTCGGTCGTTGGCCGTAGGTGTCACACACAGTCGCGAGACGAGCCACAGTCGGGCTGTGGGCTGATTAGCGCCGCCAGTCGTGGCATGCAGACGTCCAGTTGACGCCTCACTGCCGGGCAGACAGACACGACCGCGTGTCCAGCTCTCTTTGGCATTGAGCTTGCAACGTCAACGTCGTGCGAATGTGATAAGAATGAAGGTGATGAAAGGGGAGAGGGATGGAGTGTGGGGGGAGGGGGCAGGGCAGGCACACGTGTGTGTGTTGGCAGCTTTGGCTTTGCATTAGAATGTTAAGTGATTGGTTAATTGCTGTTGTATGCGGTCAGCAGCAAAAACAGCACGTTGCACGTCGTTGTTGTCGTTACTGTGGCAAGTTCGTTGCCTAAGTCTTTTGTTTGGTATGCTGCATGTGCTGCCTGGCGCTGCAGAATGCCATTTCAATGTGAGTGTGCAATGTGGATTGGGCACAGGCATGCAATGCCTACACACACAGTTTGAGTAGCACTGCACAACAGTTGATAGCAGTTCAATATGAGGCAAGTTTGTTGCCTAAGTCATTTGCTTAGCATGTGTTTGTTGAGGTATAAAATACCATGAGAAATGTAATTCCACAGAGACATCCTATGTAAACAGTTTGAGGAGCATTGTGATGGACAGTTTTGTAAGCATTGTAGAGTAGTTGTTGGCAAGTTTGCTGCCTAAGTCACTAAGTAATCAATCAATAAACTGTGATCATTTCACATCTTATAAAATATAAACTTCTATGTGTACAGTTTTACAAGCATTGAAGAGTTAACCTACACCAAGTTCGTTTCCTAAGTCTTCCTTTAAACCTTTCCATAAGCAAACCTTGACTTACATACAGTTGCACAGGCACTGTAGCACACTAACTGCTCACTATACAGTCCCTATAAAACTGTGCTTACCACGCCAAGTGCTCAGCAAATACCTTTCGATGACAAATTAGCAAACTCAGGCAGGCAGGCAGGCAGCATCAGCCTGTCAGCACTTGAACGCGAAATGAGCCAAGCCACAGCCTCCACACACACACGCAGGCACACAGAGAGTACCATTTGTAAATGCTAATTAGAAATGCAACAACAATGAGGAGGGGACTAGGGGAAGGGGCAACCCGTTGCCAGTCATAAATTGTGGCAGCAAGCGCAGCAGGCAAATGAACTGTCAACTGAAATATGCGCCAGCCCCGAAGAAGATGATCTACAGCCAGGGCGTGTACACACACACCACACACACAGACAGACAAGGGGTGTGTTTGTTGTGTGTGTGTGGCAAACAAAGTTCATAAATCAGTGCAAGAAGTGGCAGAAGAAGAAGGCAACAGCAACAGCAACAGCCCGACAAGGTTAGAAAATATTTCAGCGCTGTCCAATTGCCACAAAGAGCAGTGCAAAGTGTTGCATGCCACACCCACATACATTTGTTAGGTGAACTACTGGACTTGAAGGTGCAACTGATGACTAAGCTCAGCAGTTAGTGCACTTTTGTTTGCCACTGTGCCACAAATTGAGGGAACTAGAGAGAGAGAGAGAAACAAAAGAAACTCATTGAGAAAACAATCATAACACTGACCTCAATTTCCTGCCACCAGTTGCAATCACATTTCCATCTCTGCAAAACCTTTCCACACTCAGTTCTCAGCTCTCTTCTGCGTTGTGTAATTCTAATCAGAGTCGAAGCCGCTTTGCAATTATGACGAACTCCGTCTTCGTCTCTTCGTTGGGAACATGAAAAATCAATAAAAGCAAAAAGAGAGAACAACAATTTCTACAATTCTTCAACCCCCTTCCCCTCTTCCTATTTCTTGTCTTTGCTGTCTATTTTGCTGCTGCTGCTGCTGCTGTCGATGATTTGCTTTTGATGATGCGCACGAACAGAGCCAAAAAAAAAGTAGCACAACAATTGGCACAGAAATGAAATAATTTGCATTTAATGGCGCTCGCCGCGTGGGCCGCATGTGGCCCGAGCCTGGTCTAGCCGGACGCAGGAATGGAGAGCCCCAAATGGAGTTGTAGTTGGAAGCTCGCTATGGAGTTGTAGCTGCCCGAACTGAACTGCAGGCTATTGTTGCCGGGCCATGCATGTGGTGCTGGTGGTTGAGTTGAGACTGTTGTGGCATTAACTCGCAAATGGCGGTGCAAGTTCAAAATCATTAGGCGGCGCAAAAATTACACAGAGAGAAATGTGATGAAGTTGCAAATGATTAAGTACTTAAAGGCAAACAAGTTTGAGAACACAGAAATAAACTTAAAATTGTAAACATGTAACTAGAAACCAGAAAATAGATCAAAACATACTTTTCTTTTGAAAACATCTACAGAAAATAGGTCTAAGAAGTCAACAAGATAATTGATAGTTGAAATTTTTAGGTTTTGAAGGTTTTAGAAGTATAAAAGGTTTTAAAGGAACTTGACAACTATTTTTGCGATTTATTAACGGTCAAGCGTGCACTTTTAGTATAAGTTTTAAGCAGAAGGATACTTTAAAGTTATTTTTACAGAATTTTGTTAGCTTTTGATATAAATGTTGATATAAAATCAAATCTGTTGACTTTCAGATCGATCTTATAGAACATTAATTACTGCGAATTTGTTATGTAAACTTGAGAAATGTTCTATGGATCTACAGACTTCAGAATAACAGGAACAGCATGTCACAGAAACTATTCTTAAGAAGTTTTAATAGAGCAGATACCTTAGGGAAGTTCTTCACGCTTTTTCAGAACATTTTATATTCTTTCTTATTAGTTTTAAATTGCATTAACTGCCTATGAACCGTTTGCATTTAAAGGAAGTTCACCTTGGCCACAACTGTTCCACAAATGTTACCACCTCAATATATGCTATGCAATTTTCTCCGAGTGCATTTTGTAGAGACGTGTAGCAAGCGTGGTATTCTTTTGTTTGGGGCGCAATTTGTGGCTGCAACGCGCCTGTCACGATTAATAACGCTGTCATAATAACACTTTTCTGTGATTGATTTAAGACAATTACAGAAAAGAGGAACACAACGCTCACGTTTGAGCTGAGTGCCGCCTGAGTGATTGGCGCTGCCCGCTTAAGAAAGAGATTATCAAGTTGCCAAATGGGCACGTCCAACACATCGAGGGACTGCGAACTGAGACTCGAGCTGCGGCTGTAGCCGGGAACAGGCACTGGGACTGGGAGTGAGACTGAAGCTGAGCTGGGAATGTCTGTGCAAAGTGTTGAACCGCGCAGACATGCTAAATTAAGCTGAAGAAGATGGCTATCAACACCAGCAACAGCACCAGCACCACCAACACCACCTCGCCACCTCAATCGTTGCAACGCCACAGCCAACAGTTCTAGTGCTAAGGCGGCAGCGGCGGCGGCAGTTCGCTGGGTACGCAGCCAAATCGCTTGATGTTGATGGCTTACAACAAGTAATTGGCAGCATCCACAGCAACAACAACAACAACAACTAAAGCAGAGCCACAACTAACCACAACAGCAACAACTATAGCCAGCACCACAAGCAGCTGGAGCTGCAGCTGAATCTGTAGCTGAAGTTGGCCTCATCATCTTCATCAACTGTTGTTGCGTTGCTCGTCCAAGCGTCGCTTGTGTCAAAAGGTTTAATTTTCCTCCCTTTACTGCTTGCCCCCAGTTAGCCTGCACCCTCCTCCTTCTCACCCTACTCCCCTGCTCCCTCTGCAAAAGCCGTTCATGCCCCACGCCGCCGCTTGTAATAACATTTCATGCTGCGCTCTTTGGTCTTCAACCCGAAACCTCTTATATGGCTGACTGGTTGCCCCAGCAACAACAGCAACAACAACAAGAGCAACAACATCGCCTCCATCTGCGTCAATGTCAGCACATCGAGTCCAAGTCCAAGTCGAGTCCCCTGACACACGTCGCCAGCAACAGCAACAACAATAACAACAAGAACAACAGCAACTGCCTCTTGTAGTTATTGTTATTGGCCAAGTTGTTGCTGCCTCTGCCGCTGCTGCTGCTGTTGGCTGGGTCAAGTTCAAGGCTTCCCATTTTGCGACTTTTATGCGTTTCTCGCGTTGCCCCGCAAAACGTTAAAATGTGCCCCAAACGATCTGAGCACTTGAAATTGGCACACGAAGTTGCAGCACAACGGCCTCTGCGAGAGAGAGAGAGAGAGAGATAACGATTGCCAGCAACTCTCACGTTGTTGCAAGTTGTTGTTGCAGCGCCTTTTATTGTTAGAAGCAGCACAGAGCAGTTTGGGCTAGAAAGTATTAGTGAGATTGGAATTTCCACTTTGGAAATTGCTGCCTTAAAATGAGTGAAGACTGAAGAGTTTTATAAGTGCAATATAACCTCAAAATATTGCATAGTTACTCTTTTCCGGTATCATTTGAATAAACATAAAACAGCTAGTAAGAAATGTACTAAATCTTTTATTATAGCTTAGCATTCTTGAACAAATTGCTGGGCATATTTTACTTCAATCTCATTCCCAGTTGTCTCTATCTTTCTCAAATAACTGAGCATATTGTTCTCCCATCTCCATTCCACTTTTCTCTATCGATACTAAACCCTCATTAGCTAGATTCCATCATAGATTTATTTCACTCATTGTTTATAATACGAGTTTTTCTTGCTTGGAATTTAATCTATGAAAATTTTCATTTAACTTTGGATTATCATAGAAATGCCATTGAATAATCTACCCCTGCATAACATAGTCAACTCATTTGTGTGCAAATCGCTGTGACAACAACAAAACGTTCTTTATGATTGTCAATATATACACGGAAATCATTTACTTAAAGTATACACAGAAAAGCCTTAACCATTCATCATACTATGAGAGACGAGCAACAGTTTAAGATCTCAATAAACTGAAATGAGAGTTTGGCTAGAAAACAATTTACATGTAAATGCAGTAAGAAAACCAAGTGCAGGAAGCGCAGGTAGGACATATACGACTCTTGAATATGCTGTACTTAAGTTAAAGGCGTAGTACAAATTAGATTAAAGATTAATATAAGCAACAATTCAAGACAAAAATTGTTTGATATTGTAAGTTTTGAATGCCCAAAGAGTCTGTTCAATTATATAAATTAGGCATACATTTCGCATACACCCCTCTCAAGCAACTTCCAATACATACTGGGTATCTAAAATATAAATAAACGCTAAACCCAAAACCGCAAAAAGAGAAAATTCTATTTGTTTTTTTTTATGGCGCATTCTTTGCACTCTCTGCGTATACGTAATATAGCCAAAGTGCAGCCTGATGGGCCTCTAAAAGGCATTTGACTTTGCCTCCACTCTTGCGGCTTGCTGCTGCCTGCTTTGAATCGCATTCCTTCCACCATGATGGACAATAATAATTCTTGGCAAAAGCCATTTTCGTTTTACAAATTGCCGCATAAATCGCATATTCGATGAGAGAGTTAGCTGCTGCTGCTTTGGCCAAGAAATGCAAAAGAACAAAACCCAAAACCGAAAAAGAAAATAAAGTATCTGAAGCTGACTCTCAACTTGCTGCAATTTCATACCCAAACAGGCAGTCGTCGGGGCTGAGGCTGGGACTGCGACTGGGGCCAGTCAAGTCAGCCAAGAACCAGAACCGTTAACCAACCATGCAACAGCAGAGGTAGCAGCAGAGGTAGCAACAGCAACAAGAACAACCGCAAAAACAGTTGAAATAAACCAAGTCGAGTGCATAATTCGTTATGCTTTATTACGAAATTGGATATCATCGACTGCGACGCCAACTTCGACTGCAAAGTTTGGCTTTGACTTTGGCTTGGATCATGAAATTATGGCCGGGATGCAGTTGCATCTGCTTCGTTGCTGCGGTAGCTGCAGCCAAATGACATACTTCTAATTTATGGACGCAAGAGCAGCAGCAGCAGCAGTTGCTTCTACTCTCCGACTCCAAGCAGCAATTTTCCAGCAGCCCCCAAAAATAAAATGTACCTGCAGCTGCCTCAGTCGCAGCCTGCCCACGGAAATACTAGCTAAATTGCTGTTGCCACTGCTGTTGCTGTTGCTGCTGCTGTTGCAGCACATAATTAGTGCAATGTGTGGACAGGCGACCGCTAAGAGGCAACTGCCTATGCCTCTGCTACTGCCTTTGCCTAGGCATAGTGATTCAATCCGATCCCAATCCCCCAAACCATTCCCCAACCGATCCCAATCCAGATGCGATGCAATCCGTTTTCGTTTCGTTCCGATTCGTGTCGTGCCTGCGATACAAGCTAAAATCCCCAATGTAAAGCCTCAACGTATGATTTTATCTGTGCGCACACACGCGGCAGCCTGTTGAACACAATCGCGTACCGCCTGCACCAACAGCTATGTAAACACAGGCAGTAGAAGCTGTGGGGTGTACAGGACTGTGCATATACCTTGTGAGCTTTAATTATGAGGGTGCTTGGGAGTAAAAGAAAGTAGGAATCAAAGTTCACAATATTGCAGATCGATTTACAGGCACTGTATATACCCTGTTATCAAAAAGCGAAGTAGGGAGTTTATTGGGAGAATAAATTTGCTGACATTATGTGGAAATTAAACCAATTCGCTTGATTACTTTTGAAAATGTTGATTTGAAGAATCTAGATGAGTAGATATAAAACAGTAATAGATATAAATAGAGATATATCTGTCGTTTATATACATACATATTTATCAATGTACTCATTACTATACATATAAGTGTTTATCTTTATCTATCAATACCTCTATTCTTAACTAATATTTCTCCACACATTTACTGCTCTGTATATATCATTGTGTTGCTTTGTCTTTCCGTATCTATTACCTATTTCTAATTGCTCATCCATCTATCTTTCTTTGCTTTTTATAAATTCAATTTACTTACAACATCTATACATATTTCTATGTATTTGGCTACTTATCTCTATATAAAGATCTGTTCACACTTACAAATATCTCTTTAAAAATATCAATATATAGATTTCTATCTGTGTATCATCATTTATCCTCAGCCTAGCTATTCATCCTTATATACTTATCTCTTAAAATAATCTCTCTATAAACATACATCTATATTTGTCTATCATCTACTTTTAATCCCTCTACATTTTACTGTATCTTTGTCTATCTTTCTATATCTATTCCACCTATCTATACTATAATATTTACGTCTGTCATATATATCTTACTATTTCCTCCTTTTGCATACCCTTCTCTCTCCTAACTTTCCTTGCAGGGTATACAAAACAGTTGTTCCGCGCGAGACAAGGCACCAGGCAAATCTCTGAAAGTGCCGCAGGCATTCTCTTCATTCTCCACATCTCCACTTCTTCTTCTTGCTCGTTTTTCTGCCGTTGCCTTGCCGATGACGCCATAGATATTGTCGCTTCGTGTACAGTTAGCCGTTACATATATATTAGCCGGGCACTTGGCCTGGCCAAAAAACTAGCTGTAACTGTATGCGAGAGTGTACGTGTGTGTGTGTGAGTGTGTGCATGTGTGTGAGTAACTCGTTTCGCTGACGATGAGTGGGTGGCCAGCTGGCAACGCTGACTGCGGCTCAGCTCAGCTCAGGCTCGACTCGGCTTTGGCCTGAGATCTCTTTAGATCTCTTCGGGCTGTGAAATCCAAGTCGGGTCTCTGTATTTCATTAGCGCCAAACCACAAATTAGCTTTAGTTCTGGCCGCGCTGAGGCACTCTTGTGGCCGCGCTTGTGGCTCTTGTGGGTCTTGCCACACAGACGTGTGTCCCCATTTCGGAAGATAACTCAATTGAAATGAAAATCACAGACATGGCCAAGTTGCTTGCAGAGAATACCGTTAGCCCAGGCCAGGCATTGCTGGCTGCAACACCAAGTTGAGCGTCAATAACAAATTGTGGCAGGCAGTCAGACAGACAGATCGACTTACTTGAATCGGCATTAGAACTCGCGAAGTAATCGGAGCAACTTTCCGTTTATGGCCAGAAACAGTTGGGCGTGAATTGAGCATCTTTGGCATTCGGTTTAATTAGCGACAAATGCCGCAAAGCCGATCAGATTCTTGTTGAAATTAGATGACAGCCGGCTCTGCTGTGCCTGTGTGTGTGCCTGTCTCTCGCCTTATAAACACATTCACTTCACACACACACACACGAACACACGCATAACAGTTGCACGCAACAACGCATTGTTGCTTGGGTGGGGCCACTGCACGCAGCACGCAACTTTACTCTGGCTCCCCCGTTGTGCCACATGCGGGCATGTGGGGGAAGTGGAGGGAGGTACACGTATGTGTGCTTGCCAGGCAGCAGCAGCGCGTCCCCTGCACAAATTTATGTAGGCTTTCGCAACATGGCCAAAAGCACAGCGGGCAATGCTGCACGTTGTGCACTGCGGCTGCAACTGTTGCTGCTGCTGCTGCTGTTGCTGTTGTTGCTCTTCCTGTTGAAATGAAAGCAGCAGCAGGCGAGCAAATGGTTCTGAATTTATATTGGATATATGTATGTAGTCTATATATTACAGATAATACCCTAACCAAAGTGCAAGTCTAACGACAGTGGGATCAAAGTTGTACGATATAGAAGAAGAAGAGGCTTAGGCTTTGCAGGATAGATAAATAGATAGATAGATAGATAGATAGATAGCTAAATGGACTAATAAATATTATAGATATATATACATAGATAGATATATTTAGATAAAGATAGAAATAGATACTCAGTTTGTACACTACCCACAAGAAATGTATAGAAACTTGTTTAGCTTTATTTTATTCAGAATATAAAGCTATGAATTGAAATTTAATTGTATTCGATTGATTGTTCCTATCAAAGCTATGTAATATAATAATCCGATCTTGTGAAAATTCGATTAGACAGTGTAGGACTCCTGAGTACGAAGATGAACATCAATTACTATATGATATCTTAGGCAAAGCGTAAGCTTTGATAGACAATTAACCTCTAGAACAATGATTCCTTTGATTCTCAATGTTATAGTAGATCTAATTTGATAAAACTTAACGAGAACAAAAAGCAGTTTGTTAGAACAATAACTGTTACTATGATAACTATTTAACATATTTATCAAAGACAACTTCTACTTATTTATACTGTTCATCAACTAGGAGTGGCTATATAGTACAGATAGTTTTCAAACTTATCCTAGCTGCACAAGCTTCTAACTGTCTAAGAATTTCATATATATACATCCCTCAACAGCAGAGTATCATTCCGCTTCAACCTCTACCAACAGCTTTAGCTCTGCTCACTTTTATTATTATTTATTTTAAATTTAAATTATACGCCTGTCTTTAGAGGAAAGTGCACGGCGTTATGTTTTAAACATTTCCAATGGACAGACTGCTCTGGAGGAGATCAGCAGCCTCAACTGCAGGCCAGGGCAGACTCTCAGTTGAATTTGGAACCGGGAATGAGGAGAGGAAGAGGGGAAGGGGAAGAGACAAACTTCATGCACGATTGGCAGTTGCAATTCAAAGACATTTCAAATTGTGAAGCCCCAAAGGGGACTGCTAAAGTGGGAGAGGGCTGCCTGCATGCGATTTGCATTCGAAATGCGACTGCTCGAATTTAATAAAAATGTTTTATTAAGTCATAAAAAATATTTAAATATTCTCTTTCTCTCTTTCTCTATGCAATGGACATGCCCCGAGGGCAATTTGCATAAGTGAATGCGCATTGGAATTGTGCAATTTAGGAAGAAGCCTTTGCCCACGAGGAGGAGGATGACCAAACCAGGAAGTGCACCAAGTGCGGTTCTTGCCCCCTGTGGGTGCATTTTGTGGCTCGTCTGCCTCGTCTGCTGCCTTTCCCTGCCTCTTCGTGCTGCCTTCTCTTTGAGCTAGGCCCATAAATAAATGTGCGAAGCGCTTAGGACCTACACACGCACACACACACACACACACGCTTGAGCACTCATCACGCACAATCAATTAAAGTTTATCTCGCCGGTGCTGTCAGTCGCCGACTGCGAATCCCTTTAAGCAGGCACCAGCACATTTTTCGCCATGGCAATTACACAAATGCCATCGCATCAACGAAAAGCGGCTATTGGCATTTAAGATGCCAACGCCAGGGCCGCCAGTGTGGAAGGCCAGTTCCCTCAGTCCTTAGTCTGCCACAATTGTGGCATGCCTCGTGCACATAAATCCAACGATCCTGGCGATCCACGGCAACATTCGAGAGAAGTACCACGAATCCTACTTAGTATCTCCCGCCTGTCCACTGTCCCATAAATGGATAAGCTACGCGTCTGCGCGCGAATTTGTCAAGCGCATCAAAAATTTTATGCGCACTACGTTTAGCTAATTACTAAGATTGTCGGCTGCCAAACAAAAAAAACAAGCAGCTTAAAAAGCTGTTAATGGCTTTGAGATTGCAGCAGAGTTGTGAAAGTTTTTTAATGTGCTTAATGAGGTTTCATTTTCCAGAACTGATACAATAATTGTAACATAAATGTGTTTAATCTTTAAAATTTGTATTTATTTTATTTGTGCTCTTCAATATATTCAACTTAATTCACAATGAATACTAAGCTAATCTCTACTTAGCTGCAAAAAAGCATTAAAAATTGTTAAAAGCTTTCACTTTATAATTTTATTTAATCCTATCCTATTTGCATTCAATAAGCTTTGATTTCTACTACCATTTTTTCCTTATCTACAATTAATATCAATTTAATCTCTACAAAAAGCTGCTAAAGCTTTAATCATTGAATTCTGTCTCAAACGTTCAATGAGTTTAACATTCTCGAACAACCTCAACTCAGTCTACAATTAATACCCATCAAATCTCTAATCTTGAACTATTTCCGTTCACAATAGGCACATTAGTTTGGAATGAAGCTGACTTAAAGCAAGTAGCTGGAAATAATACACTCTGTTCTTGCTGCTAGATCAACTGAAATCTCGCTCTCTCTCCCTCTAACTTGGCCCTCAATTAGGCTCACTTAACACTAAAAGCTTGACTAACTGTCTATAATTTGGCTTATTGATCCTAAGACTTCTCGCTTTTTCTTGCTCTCTCTCTCTTTAAGGAACTAAGAACATGGGTTTCAAGTGTCATCGCGAGTTATTCAATTATCATTAGGCCGGCCAAGAGGCAAGTTTGCTCAGCTCTTGTAGCTCATTAACAGGCCGGTGAGAACCGTTTGGCAACTTCAATAGAGATAGAGAGATAGAAAGAGATAGAGAGGGAGAGAGATGCTATCGCTAAATGACCGCAATTTGCATGTAAATGTTGTTTATCAATTTAAACGGCTAAATGCTTTAAAACTAATGACAGACCTGGTCCGAAAAAGGCAATAAAGAAATTTTTTCACCCTGCGGCAGACGATGTTCTGCCAGCTTTTTTTCTCTTATTCATTCTTAACGGTGTTTGCGACAGCAGCCAGACAGCAAGTACCAAGTACCCAGTGAGTACCCAAGCATACTCAGAGCACACTTTGCCTGGCATAGTCCGAGTCCAAGTCCAAAACTACACACTGCATGCAGCTCACATTATAACAACAATATTACCGTAATGACGTGTCATTAATTTTATTACAAAATGTGTATGTGCTCGCCAGCCAAGAGAAGCCAGAGTGAGTGAGTGAGTGAGACAAAGACAGAGAGTGAGAGAGAGGGAGAGTGGGAGTAGGGAAGGGAGCTGGTGAGCGAGCATTGCATATGCGCCAAAGGCGTTGGTTTATTGAAATCTTGCAGACTGCCGGTCTTCCGCATTTGATGATCAAGCAGTGCTAGCTCTCCCTTGGCTTTCCTCTTTGCCAGCAGGACCCAGCCAGAGAAAGCCATACAGGATGCTATAGGAGCCTCTATACCCAGACATGCCAAAAATAACTTGCATAGCTCGTTGATATAAATATATATTTGTGCTGCATACTTTGCTTGGCATGTGGTGGGGATGCCCTGTGGAGTATTAATGGGGAAGGGTATGTACGACTCATAGAAATGTATAGAGCAAGTAGAGAAAAGGAACCTGGGAAATACTTATAGAGGGAAACTATAGTAATTCGAATTTACTTTGCATGAATTTACTAAGAATGTTTCACCACAAGATCTCTAGAAGAACTTCACAGTTATAAATCTATTTATATAAAATCCACAGTTGCTTGATAGCTGCCCTCTTTTGCAGCCTTTATGCTACTTACAGGGTATCCCCCCGTGCGACTACGTTCCTGCTTTGCTTTGCCAACATGTTTGGCATTTTTCACTTGTCTTTTTTTAGAGCCACGAAAATATTTTCTATGAACTGTTGACTGCATAACTCACTTTCAGCGGCGCACAGAGAGTGCCAGAGAGAGAGAGAGAGAGAGGGGGAGAGACGAAAAAAAGAGAGAGAGGGAGAGTGCTGCAGAAGCTGAGAGCCTCCCCAGTCGATTGTCTGGTCGTAGTCCTAGTCCCAGTTGCACAGTCGGAGCCTGCGCCTGACACTGAAAAATGCAAACAGAAATAAAACAAAAGACTTAAGCAACAAACTGAGTGATTGCAATTGCTTTGCCGTCTACGCGCCCCAGTCTATGTGTGTGTGTGTGTGTGTATTGCCAGCTATTTTTAGCTGAGCTAAATAGTTGGCATTGGCCCAAAGGATGCGACGCTGCCGCTGCTGTTGCTGCCGCTGCTGTTGCTGCCGGTCCAGCAGGAGCTAACCAAGTCGCGTCGGCCTTGTCTTGGCAGCATATTATTTTATAGCCGCGCGCATAAATCTTGCAAACGCAGATAAAAAGGAACGCTTTATAGAAAAATAAAAATAAATAAAATGCCACAGCCAGCACTGGCAGGGGAGTGCCACAAGGGGCGGGGCAGAGGAGGAAAACATACACAGTACATACACTATATAGGTATATCAGATAGATAAGTGTGGCGCATAGTGTGTGTGTGTGTGTGTGGGCAACCGGATCGTCAGCCCCCTCGCATTGATGGAAACAATTTATGGCAAAATTAATGATAGATTATGGCGCTGCCAATTAAAAACCAACAAACAAGCGCGCATTTTATAGCTGCCTCTGCTCCCGTTCCCGTTCCCATTCCCATTCCCCTTGCTCCTCCTACTCCTACTCTGGCTAGTTAAGATAAGTGAGGCACGAGTAGTACATAGATCGGAGTAGGTGTTTAGACAATTGACGGTCATTGGCTGCGCTAACTCTTCTTCTCTTTCTCTCCTCTCTGTCTTGTCGTGCCTCAAGAGTGACAAATTGTCGGCTCTGGCAGGTGACATCATATCAATCTCCAGTTTCTTCATCTCCATCTCCATTTCCAATTCCGATTCCACGTAATTAAAGAACAATATAAGCTGGCTAGAGCTAGAGTTAGCCTTTTGATTAATAACCTATAGCCCCTTAGCGGGGAAAACAGCGTGTCGTGTTAGCTATTAAAGTCAGTCGAGCGCAATTAGAACAAAGCAACAGAACACAATCGAGTCGGAGTGATAGATACACGCCTTATACCAAACTACACATTTCCTTTTGCGGCAATTCTTAAGCGGAATTCTGCACGTCTGAGTTTGATTTTTTGGCGAAACGGTGGAAAGATGAGATCATCTTCTTGCTATACAAAATTATAGTTCATTCGTAGCAAATTCATCTTCAGTTATACTTTGCATTGTTTGCAGATCTTTTATCTTGCACACATCAATCTTATTCAATTTGATGAGCATCAAGTAAAGAGACTTTATTTATTTATATTTACAAAGTAATATTTTATGTTGATTATATAGACTGAGTGCCTTAATATTCAACGGGTGCAACAGCTTAATAAATTGCAGCAAAATTGAGTTGAGTTGAGAACTTTCTACGTGATGTACGGGACAAGTTGACGACTTGATTTCCCCATGACGAACCAGCGACCAGCCTTGACAACTGATTAGTAGTCGGGACTAGGCACTCTCGACTTGACAACTTCTTCTTCAAGATGGAATGACTGACGCTGCTTCATGGCGCTGCTTCTCGCTCCCTCCCTCTCTCTTTGTTTACTCCCCTCTAACGCAGCTCTATTGCTGTCTTTATCACACTTGACCTCTCTCAAACACTCTCTAAATCATACTGAATCTCACACCCTCTTGCCAGCCTTCTCTCTCTGTCTCTCTATCCGCTTCTTCAACCTGTTGTCTGCTCCTCCTTTGGCAAATTTATTAAAATTTTGGCATGTTTGTTTTTCAGGGGGAACAACCCAAAAATCAACAACTTCGACAGCTTTGTCTAGAGCTTTTTAACAACAAAATTGGCTGCTGCTAACTTCGCAAAAATTGCTTTTTAATAATTGCACAAGAAAAAGGAGCCAGAAAAAAGAAGCTCGAAATATTGCTTGCAGCTAAAAGAGGACAAAATAAGAAGCAGAAATGCCAATCGACATGAAATTGAGGAATTAAACAATTTTCAAAAATATATAGAAAGAGGAAGAGGAAGCAGGGAGAGGGGAAAAGGGGGAAGAGGGAGTATAGCGAGTTCAATGTGCTCAATGCACGACAAATTCGCATCGACAAAGATCACGTGCCAGCATTAAAAGTTACGCAATGGCATAGCCTACAATCGGATTGACTGCATGCAGGATTGATCAAGTGATTGACGGAACTGTGCTAGACAGTGTCAATACACACACACACACATGCACAGTATACACGCCCACAGGCACAAGTTACGCGCAAAAATTCGTGTAGAAATCAATTGTCCAGAGAATACGTGACGCGTTTTTAATTTCGTATTTCGAGTCTGTGTTGTTGTTTTTTTGGGGCCACTTTTACGACTCTTTAATGGAGAAGCTTTTGCTACTTAACTACCTAAGCTACCTGTGCGAAATGGTCGCGTAACACGGGCAGGCAGTACAGGCACAGGCACAGCTAGAGAAATGGCACAGTTATTGCCCTGGGGCAGGTAAACACTTCTATGTTGGCTTTGGGTAAACAAATCACCTCGTGTGGTAATCAAGAGTCAATAATCTGAGTGTGTGCCCTGAAGAGCTGTTGCTCTGGCCCTGTTCTGTACTTGACTCGTTCAATCGCATGATTCATGAGTGCGTATGAATCCCCTTCCCTTCCGCCCTGTCGAATCATTTGTTCATTTGTTGTACTCAATGTACATGTCGTTCATATCTTGTTCCTACAAATCGCGTGCTGATCGGCTACGCTGCTTGTTGCCCTGCCCCAGAGAGCGCCTTCTTCCTCTCTCTACCTCTCTCTTCCCCTCCCCCTCTCTCTCTCTCCTTCTTCCCAACTCGCTCGTGTTTGACAAGCGCGCTACAGACAATTTTAATGATTCCCCGCCGCTTTCTGACCATTTCTGGCCGTTTCTTTGGCTGCCACAAGAGTTATGACTTTTTCAATGTGATTTCATTTATTCTGCCTGCCACTCCCGCCTCGCCCTGCCCCGCCTCCTACCCGCCTTCGCACACACCACGCAAATTGGCATCGCTGTTGGTGTTGATAGCGCGACTTTTACTTGGCGGCGCCTTTTGGATTCTCTAGCCAAGATATATCTTCGACAGACATACAGTTCCTTGAACCCGCAGCGGGGCAACTTAATTAACTTTCATCCAATTCAATTGAGTCAAACAGTTTGACAGGCGCTGTGTAGCACTTTCAACTCTCTACAAAGCTTATTCAAATTGTGCTTCATCTCCAGCAAATTTCAAAACTGATTTGCATTTGCTTAAGCTTCTCCAACTGATTATGATATCATTTATAGCGCAGCTAACGAGCGCAATATTTGCACATCTTTGTGAAATATTATTTGCCTTTGTGGTTATTCTGAGGAGACGAGGGAACAATTCCCATTTGGCAAAGTAATTTACAGGCAATTCGAATTAAATGATCTTCCAATGATATACAGACAAAAGTGAGAAAATATATAAATATATAGTATATAGTATAGCAAAGATGATAAGTCGAAATCAGTTGCTATTTTTTAATAGCTGACGCAGCATTCCATGACTAAGTGAATACCCGAAGAGTCTCTTTTCGATTTGTCATGTATTTGGGGGATATTTCTCAGCTCAAAGCGAGTTACATTGCGGTTAATGTACTTACTCAGTGTGATCGGGAATAACTGAATTATCTCATTGTATTACAATCTAAAACGGTAATTGATTTTACTAAGTGAACGTTTGAAAACTAGTTGAGGTTGAAAGATCTTTCCTTTCAATTAAACTATTTATCACTTAATTATATTAGGAACAGTGATGTGCTTTAAATTCTTTATTTGAATAGAGAAGAATTGTAGGTTTAAAAAAATGTTTAATGCATTGTTAAATTATACTCTATTATGTTAAGTCTTATGCTACCAAGTGTGACCTTAGTCGATACACCATCGTAAGTTTATTTAGTTATCGGAAACCCTATCGAAACGTAATATAAAACATAATAGGATTATCTCCACAGTATCAAGATTTTTCCAAGAATTTCCATTCAACTCCAGTCCAAGTTCTATCATACTACATGTTTATTATGTTAGTTTTTCCCATGTTCACCTTCATTTGCAACTATAATAAACTTTTAAAGCTCAATTCTACACGGATTATCCGTTGTTTACCTCATATCAGCTATGCAAATCTATTGAGCTGACTTTGCTACAGACATTTAAGGTCCATGATTAATTTTAAGTGCGCCCAACGACAATAATCTCCTTGTCTCCTTTGCCAAACCCAACTACAGCCACCTTGGTGGCCAGGGCTAATGTCTTCATGGGTCTCTGTGGGCTGTGTGTATGTGTGTGTGTCTGTGTGTGTGTGCCTGTGTGAACTGCGGTCATTTGTGCCTGTCTAATGACAGAGACAAAGTCCCAGCAGGGCTCAACGCATCGAGCATGCAGCATGGAGTGAGTGTAGCCATGATTGGGTGATTGAGAGGGATGAAGTCATGCATACATTGTAATAGATAATTAAACGCCTTGCCATATAGTTTATACCCGCTGATGTCGGCGCTTATTTTGACGTGAATGGTGTGCAATCAATTTTTATGTAAACGCAATTCCACAATGCAAAACTTGATGCTAATGAAGCGCCCCGGACTAAGGCAGCTGCCTGCCTGCCTGCCTCACAGAAGCAAACAACCGGATAGCCTTATGCCCAGTCGGGAATGAGAGAAGGGGATCGTTGCTAGTTGGCGGTGAGGGTAGAGGGAAGGCTCCTTTAACTAAGCATAAGCCAAGTTTATGCTGATCACAAAAGGTGGCCAGGCGAAAATATCGCAAGTGCCTAATTAAAAATGCCATAAATACAACGTATGTTGACATTGCTAATGCTATATGGAAAAATGCTAAATGAAAAATGAGAATGCAAAAAGAAAATGAAAAAATAATTTTAAATACAAAACAATCACCAGCAGGCATAAATGGCTTTTTCTTAACACTATTTGCAAATTGTTTGCATAAACTTTTAGTTTGCATAAATATTCAAAATGGGCAAAACTTCTCGAAGCCTGAAGACCTTTGTTATTGCCAAGCAGCTTTGCCAATTCGGTTTGGCAAATATTAAATAGACATAGACATAAATTGTCATACATTGTCAACAGCAGCAACGTCTACTAATTTGCCAACAAGAACAACAATGCTTCAATAGGTTTCATATGAACATGCCCCGCTCAAGGCCTTAGCCCCAGTCCCAGCCCAGCGACATCGATCAACAGTGCATGAAATTCGCGCTTGACCATGTCGCGTGTCAGTTTTATTATAACTATACCCTGTAGTCTAGTGCACAATTAAGTAGGGTAGCAACAGATCAAAGGGCCTTAAAGTGTTTGCGATTTCATTGAGTTGTTATCAAATTATTATTGATCATTGATCTATATCATCATTGACAAGGTGCATTTAAGTTGGATCAGCTTAATGTAAATGCCAGCTTAGGATTATAGATATTGAGTGACGTTTAACTTATATCAATTAAATATAATATAAAGGCAACTTAAAGCTGGAAAAGACAGAGAAAAGGTTCGATCTGATATAAACTGAGGTTATAATTCAAAAAATAATCTAAACTTAGGCTTGACTAATGAAGCAAGTTTTCTTTGCAATAGACAATCAAAATGCTTCATCTCTTCTCAAACGAATAATAAATTACATTTATAGTTCAACATTTTTTTTTATTATTATTATCATCAAATCTATCTATAATTTCTTTCATATCCCAGGGAAATGATTGAACGGTATCTCGCCGTGACAATTTCCGTTCATTTCTTCAAGCCAAACTAAAATGAAATTTAGCTTGTGCATTTTTTCATTATCCGTTGCTGCTGTTGCTGTCGTCGCTGCAATTGATTCATGCAGCGAGGCAGCCATAAAAAATGTAATAAAGTTTTTGTTTTTTATTGTAAATAAATTACAAGCACTGTCAGCGACAGTGCACACTGTGCACAGTGAGTACAAGCAGAGTATGTCATACGGGAAACAACGGCAATTTCTCTCCATGGGTTTTTCTGTTCACTGCTTTTTGGCTTCGCTGCGTTTTCTCACTTGTCATACTTTACAAAAAACATTTAGCTTTATTCACTAGACTGCAACAACAACAACAACAGCAGCACGAACCACTGACTAAGCTCGGTTGTCTTAGATGCTCAGTCGACCTCCCTCTCTGTCTTTCTGCCCTCCTCACTAAGGTGTTGACTACGGACAATGAGTGTCAGAAAATGAAGTCAAACAAACTTGCAAAGTAGGGTATAAAAACAACAAAAACAAAATGATAATTTGCCGTAGATAATTTTTAATTTGTTGCCCTGCAATTGAGAATTATCTAAACATGTTGCATGTTGCTGCAGTGAAATTTTAATGGCATTTTGCGAAAAGCGAAAACCATTTAAACAACATTTTTGCCATTTGCCGCACAAACTGGAGCATTCAGCTTCAGCGACTGTGACCGTTATACTAGATTGAGATACCTTCGAGCCATTAAATCGAGTAGGAACAAAGAGTGAAGAACGGGGAGTGGCAAACTGAAGAATGAAGTTGTAGCTAGAAGAGGCAGATTATCTCTCAAGGTGCTGTAGAAGTCTTTATTGTATCTTCAATTATGATTAAAGAGTCTTAAGCTCAATAAACTCTAGATAAAACCAAAGTTATCATAAAATTTATAATGTTCTATGCAGCTTTATTATCTGCCTCAATAAATTTCATATACTTAAACAGTCAAAACAAAGCTCACTTAGCATTTTTAATACTTTAATTAGCTTTTAATTGAGAAATGAATGATTTTCTTTATGCCAGCTAGATATTATTATCATCATTTACAGGTCTAAAGTTTTTTATACTCGCAATTTGCATAGTTCAGCATGTTGCGATCATTAAAAGACGGACGATCCCATGTTGTGATTTACGACTTGATTGGTTTGTCAAGACATGTTCCGAAATACCCTTTGAGATACGATCGATACCTGGCGAAGGCATGACCCGAAAAGCGAGCGCAGTTTATCACAGTGATAAGTAGCTGTCAGTCTGCCTGCCTGCGGTATATACACACCTCTTTTTTCTCCGGCAAATCTCATGGGGTTTTTCAATTTTCACACACCGTCGATGGTTGTGGAAAATTGCAAATTTATGTTGATTTGGCGCGATATGAACAAATCGGTTTAGTTCAAAGGCTTTTTCCCATGTTACAGCTCAATGATCGCTGTAGAGCTGCGGCAAATCAATGTGACATATGCTTTCCGATCTGCAACTTCGCCACATAGCAAAGCTATGAGGCATATGAGAGGCATGGCCGAGTCGAACAATGAAATATGGAAAATAAATAATGAAAAACTCGATTTACATAGCAGGCATGAAAATGCAGAACTTTGGCCTGACACTTTTTTGCACCTTTTGTAATTATGCGTTGTTTGTTAATTAGAATTTAATATGCTCGCACTGCCAAGTTGTCATTGCACTGGGAGAAAACGGATAGCAGGTAAACCAATACAATGTGTGGAAATTTATAGGCATTGTATGAAAATGTATGCAACAGACAGAAGGAGACGTCTCCTGACCAGAAAGTTAGCCACACAGTTAGTCAAGTAATTCTTACATTAATATTTACACATGTGTACACAGCACAGTTATTTTTTGGTAAACATAAGAACTATCAACGCCCAAATGATATCAGAAAATTCGGTTGCAATCGGATAATTAACATAGAAGTTATTAATGAAATAATTTTAAGAGTTACTGATTTCCAAGCCCCGACCTAAAGTATGCAACACAAAATAAAAGTTATATATTTGGGGTATGGCTGTGGTCAGTTGGGTGGTAGGTATACTACAGTCGGGCATTCTCTTGCTTTCGTGCTTGTTGGTATTACTTTTATTTAGATATCTAGTAAATATACATACATATTATATAATAGTCATACAATGTTCCTCTGATCGTAGTTTTGAGGTTCTTTCTTTCCTTTTCTATTACTCTGCCAAATTTCTTAATACCTCACAAGTACAATTTCTCTTGTCTTTTTCTCCACAAGTCTTTCTCTCAGTGCATATGCACATGAGTACGGCGCCAGGCGGTCGCCAAGGTCGTGTGCCGTGTGCGTGCCTGCTCTGCCCAGCGTTGTCTCGAGAGGGAGATGAGATCACGCGCTACACCTGCTGCCACCAGCAGTTGCCAGTTGCCAGTTGCCCAGTTGCAGCTACCAGTTGCATTGCAATAGTCCAACACACAGAAGCAACAATCCACTCGTAATTAATAAACTTTGGCGCTATTAATAGACGAGACAAAGTGTTTGAAAGATTTTGCACTCATCATGCGACATGACAATGCATCAGGCAGCAGCTTGCCACGCCTCGCTAGCCCCCAATCATGGCTGGGCATCTCTCATATGAGACTCGAGCTTGAGCTTGACTAACTATAACTTTTTACTTATTTTATTTAATTAACCATTTAAGCCAAAGCGAACACGTCACGTACCAGCGAGTTCAGTCATAACTCCGGGTTGGGTCAGAGTCACAGGCGGAGGGATGAGCAATTGCATCATTCAGCGTCAGCTTTATGAGCGCTAATCAGAAATCAACACAAGTAAACAACGAATTATGTATTCAAATGACTCGTCCAAAGCATCTTCTATCGGGTATTTGCATCGATTAATTACGTTGCGAGTACTTTAGTATACACTTATTATTTAACTGCATTCGTAGTTAACCTTATGCTCGCTCGAGGCGATAGTTGCACCTATCTATGGCCCATAAGTGAAGTCTATTTGCTTAGCTGATGTGTTGTACACGAAACTTCGAGTGATCTTAAGTATGTGGCAACATTTAGAAATTCTATAGAACCTTAACTCATTTTACTCTACTTGCTTTAGAGGTGATTGGAATTGGGTATATAAAAGGTGTAAAGTACTGTAGATATTCTAATCTTTTACTTGGAATGGGATATATAAAGTTTGTAACATTATCTCTAATCGAATAAATCAAGCTTCTCTCAGCGTAAAGAACACATTTCACCATTAAATTTCGCGTGAAGGTTTCTTTAGCACATATGCTCTAGCAACTAGATTTTAAATATATTGTGCCACGCCCATGAAAATAGCATATTTTAGCGATACAAATTGTCCACATAGCATAATTTCAGTATGTCTTAGAGTGAGAAACCTTGTTCAAAGTTTGTTACACAGTAATCTTCAGTGTTGTGTAATGAATTTGCCATGCTGTTGTATTGTCAAGAGCGTATTAAATATAAAGTTTGATAAGCATTGAAAACCGTAAATAATTTATGATTGCCATGAAATTAAGATTTTTTTGGAATAGTTACCAAATGTTTCGTTTCTGCTATAAAAACTCAAATTTAGCTGGAACAGACAAAGTTCTCTGGACGCTTTCTCGAAAAATGTTGCTGCACTTTATTCTCTCCCATTTATTAGTAAATTTCTTTTATTTACTCACTGAAGGGTCACAAATACTTGAGTTTGAGTTGTCAGTAATTAAGGAAGTAGATGCGTTAAGGTAAGTTCGATATACGTAAATCATCGAACATTCCCACATTTCTTTCTCTAGAACGCAACAACTTCTGTCGAATGTGGATGGAAGGAAAATCAAAACGGATCAATATCTAATCAAAACTGCACAGGATGTATTGAAAACGGATATAGAAAAGGTGTTATGGGATCAAAATCAGATAGAAGCAAGTCAATGTAATATCAAGGATGAGATTGTGCGCAACAAAGGGAATCGGCATAAACGTGTCTCGGATTTTGAACTTATTAAAGCGGATCAAAAATCGATCAAGGAACTGATACTAAATATCGCAGGAGCACAAGAAAAACTAGAAAGCATATTACCTAACATTACGGCAGCTAGTACTCCACAAGATCCACACACGTGTGACGTGAACAACAAGGAGGACGAGCACAAGGACGAGGACAAGGACGAGCACAAGGACGAGGACAAGGACGAGGACAAGGACGAGGACAAGGACGAAGACAAGGACGAGGACAAGGACGAGGACAAGGACGAGGACAAGGACGAGGACAAGGACGACAAGAACAACCAGGACAAGCATGACAATGTCAACGAGGACAAGCATGAGAATGACAACGAGGACAAGGACAAAGATAAAATTGCCTGCAACAATGGCACCCACGCAGCACTCATTCCCAGTTACAGTAATGCATCCTTTACGATACCATGTGATGTCGAAACTCAGGATGGTAACTGGTTGATACTTCTACGAAGGACAAATGGAAGTGAGAAATTTAACAGAACTTGGAAGGATTACAAAAGTGGTTTCGGCTCACACGACGGAGAGTTCTTCTTGGGTCTGGATAAGATACACGCACTGACAAGTAATCGAAGCCAGGAATTACTTATTGAGCTCGAAGACTTTGAGGGATTCGAGAAATATGAGAAGTATGAATCCTTTGCAATTGCAAACGAAACTGATTTTTATAAACTGACGACCCTGGGTGCGGCATCTGGAGATGCTGGTGATTCATTGAGGTATCACGTTGGTATGAATTTTTCAACTTCAGATCGGGATAACGATGCCAGTAATACAACAAATTGTGCCAAGTTTTATGCTAGTGCCGGGTGGTTCAACAAATGCCATACCAGGTAGCTAATATTATATCTTCCTATATAATCTACTCACATTCGTCTGTTTCAGCAACCTGTTGGGCACTTATAATGATACTAGGCTTGGTAAAGGCATTACCTGGGAAGCCTGGCATGGCGATAAATATTCTTTGAAGCGAGCAGTTATGATGATAAGACCCATTTTCAATAAATAAGCCTGCTTGTTTCTGATTTCTATCTTGGTTTTTATGTAACAGTTCTTATTGGTTTGGAAGAGATCTTAATATGTGGAAGAAGTATTGATTTAGGACAAACTTTAGTATATTATTTAAAGCTAGTTGGGTTTCTCTCTGATTCTATTAAGCCTTTATCCCATTTAACTTTCTCAGTCTTTGCCCAAACCCATTAAAATAAATCGATAAAAGGTTCTTCTACTCTTCCTCTTTCCAGGTTTTTTATAACTTTCTTCCTCATTCAACAATAAATTATTATTTTGTGGCAAGCCAAGTACCCATTAAAATTTTATTTCTGTTAAAAGAAGTTTCAATGTATAATGTTTGATTGAACTGCAGTTATTCAATTAACTACATCAATTTATTATTGTAAGTCTCACTCTAGATTGAAAATGTTACACAGCAATCTTTCATCATTAATGAATTTGCCATGCTGTTATATTATCCAGAGCGTATTAAATATATTGTTCGATAAGCATGAAAAACCGTAAATGATATATGATCTCCGTGAAACTGGAATTTTCTCAGAATAATTACCAAATGCTTCATATCTGCTATAAAAACTCAAACATAGCTGAAATCTACAAAGTTCTATAGGTTCTTTCTCAAAAAATGTTGCTGCACTTCATTCTATCCTATTTGTTAGTAAATTCCTTTTATTTACTCACTGAAGGGTCACAAATACTTGAGTTGCCAATAACTGAGGAAGTAAAAGTGTTACGGTAAGTTCGATATACGTAAACCATCAAACATTGCGACATTTCTTTCTCTAGATACAAACAAGTTCTGTTGAAAGTGGATGGAAACACAATCTATGCGGATCAATATCTAATCAGAGCTGAACAGGATGTATTTAAAACGGATATAGAAAAGGTGTTAGGAGATCAGAATCAGATACAATACGATACACTCATTATCAAGGACCGTGTTCGGCGCAGCAAAGGGAATCAGCATAAGGTTGTTTCGGATTTAAAACTCATTAAAGCGGATCAAGAATTGATCAAGGCACTGATACTAGATATCTCTAAAGCACAAGAAAAACTAGAAAGCTTATTGGCTAACATTACTTCAGCTCTTAGTGCTCAAGTTAAACAGCCGTGCATCAAGGACAGTATCTGCAAGAATGGCACCCACGAAGAACTCATTCCCAGTTACAGTAATGAATCCTTTACGGTTCCATGCGATGCTAAAACTCAGGGTGGTAACTGGTTGATTCTGCTGCGAAGAATGGATGGTAGTGAGAACTTTAACAGAACTTGGAAGGAGTACAAAAATGGTTTCGGCTCTCACGACGGAGAGTTCTTCTTGGGCCTGGATAAGATACACGCACTGACAAGTAATCGAAGCCAGGAATTACTCGTTGAACTCGAAGACTTTGAGGGAGCTAAGAAATATGAGAAGTATGAATCCTTTGCAATTGCAAACGAAACTGATTTTTATAAACTGACGACACTGGGTGCGGCATCAGGAGATGCTGGTGATGCATTGAGGTATCACGTAGGTATGAACTTCTCAACTCCAGATCAGGATAACGATGATGCCTTAAATCATTGTGCCGCGAGTCGTTCTGCTGCCTGGTGGTACAAAGCATGCCATCAAAGGTAACTAAAATCTTATATCTGCCTGCAATATCACTCACTTCCGTCTGTTTCAGCAACCTAATGGGCGTTTATAATGGTACTACGTATGGTAGAGGCATCAATTGGGCTAAATGGCGCGGCGACGAATATTCATTGAAGGGAGCAGTTATGATGATAAGATCCATTGATAATAAATAAGTCTGCTGCTTTCAGATTAATATTTTGATTGCAATAAATTGATTTCAAATATAGAAGTTGTTTTGATTTAAAGCAATTAAGTTAGTTAGTTTTGTCTATAGTTCTATTAAGCCCTTATCAACTTTCAACCTTCTCAATCTTTGTCCACTGCAATCTACTCTGCCCCTTTCTAGGTTATTATATCTTTTTGGCTGCACAAACGATAAATTGTTATTTGCAAAGGTCGCAACAGCTGCCAAACACTTTCTACAGCAAGGCAGCCCTTGGCCCTTGGCCCTGCCCTCTATTCGTTGCGCCACTTAACACTTTGACCGCCTGACAGTCAAAATAGCCAAAGGGATGACAAGGTGGGGAAGGAGGAGTGGGGCAAAGGTGGCAACAACTCGTTAACTTTGACATGTTCATAACAATTGCCCAAAAGGCCTCAAGAGCGGCTCAAGTTGAAATTCAAAATAACAACAGGCTGTCTCACGCCCCACCTCCTTGTCCCCTCCCCCTTCAGTTCAACTGCCTCGAATGATCCCTAGCCAATTATTGTGCCGCTGGCGTGCAATTTACGTGATGCTGCCAGAGTCTGAGGTTGGGGGCTTTATCAACTTGATGTACATCTTTGTTTGAAATGATTTGAGCCCTCGCCAAGTTCCTCAATGCCTCAAGGCAACTATAGAAACAGAGAAGTGCTCACTCTGTGGACAGTGTGGACACTGTCGGACGTTGTTGAAACTTGTTTAGCATATTGTTGGCGAAATGTTTTTTTGGAAAACCTTCCGCAGCATCGACTACTACTTCCTTGACCGCCCACTTGAGAAAGAACCAAAGTTCCTAGGAAAAATTCAAAGCCAAAGTCCACGATCATCATGATGACGAACCTGATGAAGCAACTGCAGCAGCAGCTGATGATGATGATGATGATGATGATGATGACGAAGGCGCAGCGACCTCTGCGCTTTGTCTCGGAGAATCCGCTTGGTAGAAAAAATTAATGTTGTAAGAGTATAAATTGTTGGATATCCTGTAAGTTAAGCTAAGATGTCAACAAGAATTTGCACTTGAATTATGTCATTATATTGCATAGTGTAAATATGTATTTTATGTAAAGTAAATGTTATTAACATGTGGGTTTACATATTTTAATTAGCAAAAATTAACACAAAATGATTAATTCGTCGTTGGTCGTGTTCGTCCTGCCTGAATTCACCTGATTGCATTGACCAACTAACACTACCCACATATGTATATACCTCTCACTCTTTCTTCTCTGAAGTTCATTATACCCTTCTGCCAGTACCTTTCACAGGGTATGTGAAAAACACTGTTCAACTTTGTGCAGCTGTGGCAAATGTGGCCCTAAGTGGAGTAATGAACTTTTGCCCAGTTGTTGGCGCTTTGCTGTGACTGTTGCTGCTGCTGTTGTTGTTGCTGTTCTCGCTGTTTTTGTTGTTGCAGACCATTACGTCAAATGGCGCGTTGCATGCGACTGGGGCAACAGCTTTGGAGTCTTGCTTCGCATCGGTCTATGCAAGTTTAAGGTTAAGTTTTCGATTTCGAACAACAACAACAACAGTAACAGCAACAGCTGTAACTGCAACAAGGAAGCAAACTTGACTTTGCTCGGCTTCAGTTGTTTTGTTTTTGGCCATTTTCCGGCTGTTTGTTACCAATTTAAAGCCAAATGCAGCGCACATTCTCGTAAATGGTAATCATAGTGATTCGTTATTGAATTTCCCAATTTGCCAATTTGGCCCCAAACGGACCCAAAGCAGCCAAAGTAGCAGTCGAACTGGCAATAGTTCCCCCTCCCAACCCACTTCCTCCTCCCGACCGACAGCAAGTGGCAAAGCCATCGCAGTTTACTGTTAAGAACGCAGCCAGCAAATGCGTCAAGTTCGTGTCTGCAATCTTTCGTTTTGCATGTGCCCCACGGCTTGCCTCAGCTTGCCCCATCTTGCCTTGGCTTGACTCGCCCGCGCACGCTGCAGTTTCCTACTTATTTTTTTGTTTTTCTGCTTTTTCCTTTTTTCTTTTGCATATTTTTTGAGTTAGAATTTTCCCATGCAATTTGCCACTAATTGCTGCACGCAGGCAACAGCAGCGGGATTTGAAGCGCTGCTTCTTTCACGAATAAATTGGAATTGGCCCCCTACTTGACCCTCTCTCTTGCACTCTCTCTCTGTTGTCTCACTTCCTCTCAGCTAGACAGGAAACGCTGCTAGACATGGGCAGTTTTGGGTACTAACAACAGTAAAGTAGTTCATGGAGAGGTTTAAATTGGAACTTTTAAACTATTTTATTTTTCATACACAAAACGAAATGATAAAAAACATAGCTTAGGGTTTGTAAAGTAAGTAGGGGTACTCACTTAGTAAGTACTTATTTAAACATCTTGGAACTATAGTGAAAATTATATACAAACATTCATTGTAATCGACTAAATTGTACAGTTTTCATAGTATCAAAAATTCCGAGAATCCTCTTAAGTGTTATCGAAAATGAATAAACATATTATACACATCAAAGGTCAATCAGTACAGCAAAAATCGTAACTCATAATGTAGCTCTAGGCTCAGCTGGGGCACAATAGGTCGTTTTAGGGCATAAGTCGCAGTACAGATTCCTCTTTTCAATTATATTAATATAGTTAAAGGCACACTCTGAAAGTCACTTCACTTTTCTTTTTAAAAATATTTCAAGTAAATCAAAAATAATTTGTTTCATCATGTTCCTGCCTTCCTCTCAAGTGCCACGCCCCCTGCCTTCACTCACTCCCTTCAATCAGTTTACTGCTCAAAGTTGTCGCTTGTCGTGTTGCCGTTTTGGGCCTGTTGGCAAATCGCAAGCCCAAGGGGCGCACACAGCACATGAGAGTGACAAGCAGAACCTACCGCGCGATCTTTGGTACTTGGCTATTTGCAACAGTTGCAGTTGCAGCAGCAGTTGCAACTGTTGTTGTGTTGCAGTTGATGCAGTTGCAGCTATTTTAATGGGTTCTTTCGCTTTTCGTTTGGATCGTTGAGGATAGCATCAAGGAAGCCAGTTTGTATGTTGAGTGTGTGCCTTTGTGTGTGCCTGAGTTTGTGTGTGTGTGTCTGTCTCTGTCTGTGTGTGTTGCTTCTGTTTGCTGCTGCTGCTGCTGCTGCTGTTTCTCTAACGCTGTCGTTTAAATGGAAATCAACGCGCAGGATGCATAAAGTTTAGCCTGACGCTGCCTCCTCTGCTGCTGCCTCTTCTATTGCTGCTGCCTACTCTGTTGCTACTGCCGCAGCTGCTGCTGCGTCTAATGAAAGGGTCAGCAGACGACAGACGGCACAGCCTGTTGGTTCTGCTATGAATTATTTGCGCTTTGTTTGCCTGGCTGCAGCAGGCAACTATTGCTGCTGCTGCTGCTGCTGCTACTGTTGCTGTTGTGGCTACTGCACGCGAATTGCTGTTGCAGCACAACAACAACAACAAGCGGCTGCTGCAGCCTCCACAAAAGCAAATAATAAAGTGAGAAGAACAATGCCAATGCAATGTTCAAAGTCAACGAACCTAAAAAGTCCCATATTTCGCTTACAGCAGACAAACAGCCGCAGCAACAGCAGCAGCAGCAGCCGCGACAGCAGCAACAACAGCTCCCAGTCGGTGCTTTGTCCGGCAACAACAACAACAACAACAGCTACAACATTTTTTCGCTCCATTTCATTTTTTCCAAGCATGACGCAAAATTTGTTGCCAACTTTTCCACACAGCAGCAGCAGCAGCAGAAGAAGAGCGTCAGCATTTTCACAACCTTTGCACGTTCCAGGCAGGCAGCAGCAACAACAACAGCAACAACGGCGACGACGGCAATGGCCAAGAAGAAGCCCTCCATGGCATTGCACGTAAAAAGTGCAATGGCCTTAAGTGGAAAAAGCAGTAATAGAAAATAAGCATGGACGGGACGGGGCAACAACAGAAACAAAAAGTCAAGCAAAAAAGGAAGACAGAGAGAGAGAGAGAGAGAGGGAGAAAAAAGAATTGCAGGCAGCCTGGCTGGGGCAGCAGCAGCAGCAACACAACAAAAAAAGTTGCAGAACTTTGTTGCTGGCTTTGTGGCGGCTGTGGAACGACCTCGCTTGCATCATTAGAAGTGGTGCTCCCAGCAGCAGCAGCAGCAGCTGAGTGAAGAGGCGGGGCGGGGCAAGTGGGCAGTAGGGAGGCTGCTGCTGCTGCTGCTGCTGCTGCAAGTTGCTAGTTGCTGCGGCAGACAAAGCCAAAGTGCTGCTACGTGCTTTGCGTTCTATACGAGCTTAGGCAGATGCCCCGCTCTGCCTATACCTCTCTCTTTCTCTCTCACTCTGTTGCTCTCCTCTCTTTCATCTCTCTGCCTCTTGCTCTCCCTTTCTCTCTCTCTCTGTCTGTCTGTCTCTCTCTCTCTCTCTCTTTGGCTGTCTCTGTTTTTGTGCAATCGAAATAATAAACCCAACAGTTGGACAATTTTCTCGACGTGAGCAACAGTTGTTGCTGCTGATCTTGTTGTTGTTGTTACTGCTGCTGTTGCTGCATACGTTGTTGCTGTTGGTTGTGTTGTTATTGTTGCAGTTGTTGTTACTGCTGCTGTTGTTGCTGGCCATCTTCTTGTTGCTGTAATTCTTGCTGTTGTTGTTAGCGTGTGTTGTGTTGCTGCTGCTGCTGTTGTTGCTCGTCTTACTGTTGCTGTTGATATGAGAGCAATACATTTAAAACTTGTCGCACAGACAAACCAATTGACCTTTGCCAACAGTGCCCTAGCTACAACTACCTCCCTAACTTCGTACCTAACTCTACCCTAATCTTAACTCTAACTCTAACTCTAACTCTAACCCTGACTCTGACTCTGACTGAATGTTGGCCCTGACCACGCGCGGTTCAATGCACTCAATCAAGCAATCAATCAATTGTGTAGTATACCATGCCAAAATCATTAGTGCCACAACAATGCCGGCCATGTGGCTTGACCCACAGCCCACTTAAGGCAAACCCGACGACGAGACGAGACGAGAGTCACAACATGTTGTTGCTGTTGTTGTTGCTGTAGCTGTTGCTGTTGCTGTAGTTGTTGCTGTTCTTCTGCTTTTGGTTTTGGGCAATCAAAGCGCAAATACCGCCAGGCAAAACATGCGCCAAGAATTAGAGAGAAGTAACTGACTGACTGACAGTGAGGGAGGCAGAGATAGCCATAGTGTAACAGATAGAGAGAGAGAGAGAGGGGGGAGGGAGGGGAAGAGTGCAAGAGAAATGCTTCTCTCTCTCTCTCTCTATATAGCAGCTTGTTGTTTGCCACAAAATGTCCGTGAGAAATTCGCACGCTTTTTTATCGCAATTGTTTATGGCGGCATCTCCCGCAGCAGCAGCAGCAGCAACCTCAACAGCAGCAACATTGTCGTCTTGTTGTCAATGGCAGCACCAAAGAAAGCTTGGCCAGGGCCAGCTCCCAACCTCGAGACCCTCCCCTCCCCGCATGATACAACGTGACTTACATATTTGCCACCTTCGTTTGCTTGTGGGTGACTTTTGCATTGGTTGATTGCAACAGCAATTGTTGCAGTTGCCGCACACGAAAATTAGAATTTCTAATAGTCCGTTGTCTTGCTTGCTGCATGCCCAAAACTGGACAGCAGCAACAGTTGCTGCTGCAGTCGAGTCGAGTTCGAGCCTCGCAATTTGCGCGTGTTAAATGCAAACGTTGCTGCTGCTGCTGCCTGCAACATTTAACAGTTAAAGCGCACTCCAGAACTGCCTTCAAGTGGTGCCTGCCTCCTCCTTTGTGTGCCGTATGCCAAATTACACTCGAGCTCAATGATTGAATTCAATTTGCAATTGAAAATACTCCTCCAACTGAGACTGAGACTCGCCTGGACCTAACCCAAGTGATCTAGCTAGAGTTGCCTGTGTGGGCGAAATGCTCCAGAGCTGAGAGGGAGGAAGGGGGAAGTGAGTGAGAGAGTGTGGGGTAAGCTAACGGCTCAAAGCTGTTACAGCGTCGTCTTGGTCGTCGTCGTCGTCATCAAGTCGTTCCATAACTTAACCCGAGTGTATTGCATTGCCTCAGCTTAGGCACAAAATTCTTCTCGACGAGTCGCAGATGATGTCATTGTGCATGTTTGTGCTTGTTGCTGTTGTTGCTGTTGGCACGTGAATGCACAGTTAATTGGCGAGGTGCCAAGCTAGCAACAACACAAACACTACAACAACAGCAACAAAGTGTAATAAGTTGTTAACATCTAATAATTGACATGTTGCGCTGGCTGCTTGAGAAGCTTCTTGGTTAAACAAACTTGCGATTAGTAGAACTTTTTATTAATTTTTTAAGCTTTGTATTTATATAAATAAATAGTACATATATAGCAGCTATAATATTTTATATGGAAAGTTGTAAAAGGAAAGATGTTACTAAAGATGATACTTATATGAATGAATAACTCTCTTAAACCAATCTCTAGCTTTATATTGTCTTGCATCGTTTTCTATGTGAAGTTTTGTATTAAAAGGTAATGTTCTTAAGAAAGTTACATGAACTATAGCATGACAGTTTATCAGACAGCATATCATTTGAATATCAAAGAGATTAGAATCATATTTAATGGGATTCGAAGTAGATAAATAGAGGAAAATGAAACCATAGGAGACTCAATGGGAAGTAAAGAACTTAAGTTATATGTTCCCAGCTATTTTGAGGTATCTGCAATAAAATATACCTATGATTGACTTTAGAAGATAGCTAAACCTTCTATATTATTATCATGACATGATTCCCAATAAGAGCCTTAGTAAAGTTTTCATACTTCATCACTCTAAACATCACTCTCTACTTTACTGCCAACCCTCGTGTTCACACTTGCACATCTCTCTGCCTCTCTCTCACCTTCCACTCTATCTATCTCTTTTAATCTTTCTTCAAATGAAATGTATGTGAAGGCAATAAATTAATAAGTCACAACATTATAGAAAAATGATCTATCTATTTTTAGCATTATGCATCAACCTGAACAGAGATGAGCACATACTTGGGCTGGTTGTGTCTATGTAAAATCAATGAGCTATAGGGCTGAGAACGGGCCGGCTGGGCACGTAGAGAACTGCCATAAAGACGCAATAGGTTGTGAACAACACATGTGACTAACTGTAATTTATGCAAACGGAACTTAGAGAATTACAACAACAGTGAGAAGGAATCATCTCTCTCTCCTTGGCGTCGCAGCATAGATAAAACTTGAACTTAAAGTGCGTCGTAAAAGACACGGGCAAGGAATAAAATATAATCTTAAATTGAAGAAGTCGTGCCTAAGTTAGTGTAGGTAGTTAAATATTTATCTATTTCGACGTGGCATAGAACAGACTAACTAGTGTCAAAAAGACTGACATAACTCAAGCAGAAGAGCTTAAAGTCAAGGGGAACTTTAATGGGGAAGATCTCTGCCTGTCTGCCGCTCCCTTCCTTTCTCTCTCTCCCTCTGCTTCACTCTCCCTGCTGTTCTAATTAGAAAGTCTAGCGCAAATTAACTGTAACTGAGCCGAGGCATAATGCTAAACGTGGAAATTAATTAGCTGAGGCTTTTATGCTTGCCTTGGCAAAGTCAACATGCATCAAGTTTGTTGCCTCAGTCTTTTGCTGCAGCTACGCTAATTAAAATGCCTCCCCCCTCTCTCCTTTGCTCTCAGCCTCTTTGTCAGCTAGCCTGCTGGGCGCACAGTCATAAAAGCGCACATTTCTATAATAAGCATGAAATGCAGACTCCATCCAAGCCAAACTATAAATAACGCCCTGAGAAGAGCACATGCCTCACTTGCTGCGTACTTCCCTCTGTATCTTCCACTTCTCCCCCTGTCCTTGTCCCTGTCTGTCCTTCGGCCTGTGGTCCTGCTATTGATGTGTGTCCTGTCTACTGCTTTTTAAATCAAATGATAATAAATCACCGGCAGATATCATAAAACATGTTGCTCATAAGCAAGCAAAGGGAACAGGCATTGAGGCATGAGCAGGAGGAGAGGGAAATGTGGCATAGGTATGGGGCAATGGGTTGGGGCATAGGCATCTCTCCCTCTCTCTCTCTCGTGGACGTGGACGTGTACGTCGTGGAGCATGACAAAAGCGCGGTCAGTGCAATATTGTGGGAAATTTGCGACGCGTTTGCTTAGAAGTTGATGTCGATGTTGTCGAGCTGAAGCTGAGGCTGGTGTTGCTGTTGGGCTTGCTGCTGCTGCTGCTGTTGTTGTTGCTGTTCTTGCTGTTGCTGTTGCCGCGCGCGCCGTTGTCTAATTTGCATAAATGACAATGAGAGTCATAAAACATGCGTCGTTCGTTGTTGTTCGTTGCTGGTTTTTAATAAAAATATTGCCAGGCTGCTGCTGCATCATCTTCGTTGTTGTTGTGGTCGTGCAACATGTTGCATGCCTGCTGCCAGCTGCATAAATTAGATTTCGCGCTGATCTACACGTTGCTGCAGAAAGAAAGTGCAACCCGAAAGCGTTTTCGCTCTCAGCAGCATGTTTCTGCTGCCAGTCCACCTGCCCTCCACCTCATTCCCCTCCTCTCTTTCTGCCTACTCTGCCTGCCTCCTACTGCCTGCCTTCTTCTCCCGCTTCTTCCTGCCCGCCTTCTGCTGCTGCTTTATACAGGAATTTATATCGCCGAAATGACGTCGGTCAGCAATGTTAAGGGCCAAAAGCGTGTCTGCAAGTTCAAATACGAGTCGCAGCAGCATCTCTCTTTCTCCTCCTTTCCCCCTCTACCTCTTTCTCTCCCTCTCCCGCTCTGCCTCTTGCACACTCACAACATGCCACTTGGGGGCAAGTCGAGTATGCTGCTCAAATGCTGTTGCAGTTTGAAGCCTCTGCCCGCCCTGCGGCTACTTGTGCGGCATGGCAAGGTGAAACTGACTGGCCTCAGCTGCGCCTACCCCTACCCCCGTCTATCTGCCCCGCTCTCCTCTACCCCGTCCTTACTGTCTGCCTCACTGCCAACTCGATCTCGCGTCGATGTTGTTGCCCTTTTTGAAATTTATCTAAGCTTCACTTGACACTTGTCGTCGTCGTCGTCCAGGTTGCTGTTGCTGTTGTTATTGCAATTGTTGCTGCTGCAGTTGTTGCTTTTTCTCCTTCTGTTGTTGCTGCTGTTGTTGCCTGGCCAAGTCGTTGCCATCGTCGCCTGTCTTTAGCCTGCGCTTTGCTCGTCTTGAAATTTCCGCAATCTCGCGCCTTTAAAGTTCCTGCAGTTATCATTAGACACCGCGCTGGGCTTCAATTTTCCACTGATTTAAGTTAGCCACACACTGGCTCGGCCCATGTGTGCGCAACCTCCTGACTGCAGACAGTCCTACAGTCCCCTCTTCCCCTCCCTTATTCCCCTTCATCACTCTCTTCTAGCAGTGCAACTTCCACTTGAGCCGCAACCTTTCAGGCCTCAGGCGTTTTTCCTTTTTTTTCTCTCCATGGCATTTTTCTTTTCTTTTCTACATTTTTCCCTGCTGCTTCTCTTTTAGTTGCTTTGTTTTTCTTTCTGTCTGCTGCTCAGTCAGGCCATAACTGGCAATTGCACGATCTGCACTGCGCTGCATCTACGGCATATCGGCACAGCGCGCAGCTTGAACAGCTCTTTGAACAACTTTGAACTAGATAAACTTGCAGTCAAAGAATATATTCAGGCAAATCTTTAACACGACGTTTAATTGATAGAAAGGAGTAAGGCAGGCTTAGATGCACTGAGAACTTTACCTAAGTGAAGCTAAATTAGAACGGAGTGAAGTAACCTATAGATGGAATGGAGAAATAACAAGAAAGCCTTTCAAATCAAAACAGAATGAATATGTAAGCTTGTTCTCTTCTTATTTAGCTTAGAATATTTTATATAGAATAAGAATAAAATACAGGATCAGCTTTATATACATTATAAGACATTTGAGTTATATTTAATCCCATAACAAACATAACTATAGTCTAAGTTGTATTTGAATAACTCTTCGAGTTTGTTTTTGTCAAACTTCAAATTTAATTATAGCATACTCTTAGGCGCGTATTTGTGTTTCAATTCTGAGTATTTTGAAACCAGTAGTATATCATATGCATCTGAACTTATCAGGGCAAAGACCAACGTTTGTAATTTCTACAATACTTAAGCATACAATATCTCATACTCTTAAATTTAAAACCTTCTACGTCAGAGGTATTTTCATATTTAAACTGAAGCAATTTGAAAAGAATTAATACTTTTATCTCTACAGAATATTAAACACTTTTCCGACATTTCATAATATGTTAACTTTTTCAGTAACAATTAAGGAACGCTTTCTGGAATTGTCTGAACAATTTTATGATTGTGTACGTGTATGTTATATCATTGCCACCCAATATAAGTATTGTGAAGAGGCAGTCCACTTAATTTTTAAACTTTTCTTATACTTAAAAAGAAGAAAGCAATCAATGGAGCTATACGTAGAATCAATGGAATTCGGAGAAACTGTCCACAATTTTGATAGATAGATATCATTCTCTTCCTCTACAAATCTTCCGATTTATCTCCTTCATTCTTTCTCACTTTCATTGGTTCTTCATTCTGCATATCTTACTATATATTGCCATATATTTACTTGCTTTCCTTCACTCATTCATCCTGTGCAATCTCTGCAATTTTCTCAAAGCCTCGAATTGTAGTTTACACTCTCCTACGCGAGCGCGGCATCAATTGTTATCGCAACATCTGCCGGCACCTTATTTAGTTTTAATGAAGTGTTGCCTGCGCAATTGTATTGTTATTTGTTATTGTTGCAGTCGCAGTTGTAGTTGCCCTGTCAATTTGCAGTCGAAGCAGTTAATGGGTTAGCCTGGCTCCATAATGCGAGCTCAGCGAGGTGTAACGCACTTCTATCAAGGAACAGCAGAAGAAGAAGGACCTGCAGGCAATGACGATGCCAATTTGAAGAACTCAATCAGAATTCAGCGGCAATTTGTTGCTTGTTGCCCAAATGCCGCATGCAACATGCGCCGCCACATGCCACATGCCACATGTGGCACACGTGTTCACGCAATGCCCAACGAGAGACGCTGCCCTTTTTGAGAGTAGAGAAGAAGATTATCTTGTCCGATTGCGTTTACAAGCCAATCCTTTTGGCCATGGCTTCCTTTGGCCATAAACGCAATTAGAAGAACAATTGTTAGACATGCAAAGCGGCAGAGTGAGGCGGCAGGGGCAGGGCAGAGACAGCAGCAGAGGCAGAGTGGCCCTTTGGAGCCTCAACCCTTTGCCGAGTCTGGACAGGCGTGGCCATAACAACGATTGCCATCTGCGGATGTGCCGGACATGGCAAAGACTTGGAGACATCGGCAAATTGCGCAGGCAGGAGAGAGAAAGAGGGGGTGAGGAGAGATAGAGAGAGAGGAGAGTGTGCACTGTGTGTGCGTGTTTATAACTGAAATGAGCAATTACCTTACAAAGGATTTGGGTTTCGCTGCTGGCTGCGACGTGGCGCGTTGTGTCTTTTAATAAACTCCTCACGCGGCTGCATGTTAAAATGTCTCGCGCCTGGCGTTGACTTGTGAGAAAGCACAGGAGGGGAGGGGCAGAGGGAGAAGGGAGAGAGAAGAAGGTATTGCAGAGGGAGAGAGAGGGCAGTAGAGGGAGCAAACTGTGTAGAGACATTAGAGAGATGAGACAGTAGACAGAGAGAGGAGGTAGTGGAGGGAGGAAGCAAAGTTAGTAAAAAAAGGGCAAGTAGAGAGAGGAGGCAGTATAGAGACAGAGGAGGCAGTAGACAAAGTTAGAAGACAGTAGACTTAGAGAGGAGGTAGTATAGAGAGAAGGCATTAGAGATTTGAGACAGTTGACAGAGGAAGCAGGAGAGAGTTGAAGTAGTAAAGATATGAAACAGTTGAGGGAGGAAGCAGTGAAGCAAGGGGACAGTAGAGTGAAGAGGCAGTAGAGAGGAGACTGTAGAAAGAGGGAAAAGGGCAGTAGACAGAGAAGGGAGTAGGAGACAGTAGTAGAAGAGGGAGCAGTGTTCAGAAAGCAGGGAAGAGTGGGCAGAGAGGAGGTAGCAGGGGAGACAGAGTAGAGAAGACAGAGCAGGGAAGACAGGGAGCAGCAGACGAGCCAGCAGTAGAAGAGGGAGCAAAAAAAAGAGTTCACAGAAAAGGGAGCCACGAAGGGGGCAACTGCAGCCTGCGCCTGCGCCTGCAGCCGAGCCAAGTTCAAATATTTAAGAATTTTTCAGCAAACACGTCACACGACAAGCACATGCATGTCTCTGCTGCTCTGCTGCTCTGCTCTAAGCATGCCCCTTGGCTTGGCTCACCTCAGCCTAGCTTAGTCTAGCCTCAGCTGGTCACCCTCCCGCCCGCACACGCCTGGTGCTGGCCTGGACTCATGGACTCATGGCTTGTATTTGGCTTGTTAACTGCGCTTGTTTACTTTATGTTAAATTAAGTTGAGAATCGTGCAATGCAAATCAGTTGCAGCAAAAATGCTGCTGCTGCTGCTGCTGCTGCCACAAACCAGAAACAGCATCACCCTCTTCCCAGTCCCAAGTTGCAGTCGGACTTGGCATTGCAGTTGGCATCGCATACAATTTTCCAACTCTTTTCTAATTGCCAAGCGTTGAACCGGGCAGCAATGCGAGACTGAAGGCAGCGTCGGAGTCAGAGTCAGAGTTCCAGTTGCAGTTGCAAGCTAGAACTGTAGCTGAGACTGAGACTGAAGCTGGCGCTCAACTTGGAGCTGAAGCTGGGGCTGGCTGAGGCTGTCACTGATTGCTTTGCATACAAAATGAATTAATGTCATTTGGGGTAGGAAGAAGATGTTGCCACAGCTTTGTCAGCTCTATACCAGTAGCCAGTAAGCAGTGCTGGCAGCTTAGCCTTTTTTCTATCTGAAAAAAATAGCTAAAGCAAGTGCTAGAAACTTAGGGAAGATTCCTTCATTAGTAAGAAGGTCAGAGCTGAATTGTGTTAATATATTATGACAATTTAGGAATATTTGATTGTTAAATTAGAAGACGGAGTCAGATTATTGTTATTATCTGTTGAATGTTCAGACATTTTGGCAGCTCTCTGAGTTTTTAAATTAATTCAAGAATATTCTTTAATCATAAATGAGGCTCAAATTGAATTCTTAATGAATATGCCAACAGCTTAGCTTAGTTTATAGTTTTTCCTCAGCAAAGAAATATTTCCAAGTTCAATTATTAAAATAATCTGCATTAAGTGCTGAAGTTTCCGTATTCCAATCATAATTTTCCCTTTAAAAATAAGACAAACAATATAAAGAAAATTCCCAACAATTTAGGTAGTTATTTAATACAACTTTCTAGCCTTTTTCCGCCGTGCATCACTGCTTCAAACAGTTTCTAGATGCCATCCTAATCTCAGTTCTTAGATTTGTTTGCCCAGCGGCCTCTAGAACAAATTTGAATGAGCAGTCGCATGAAAAACTGAGCTCAATGAGAGACTGACTAACTGAATAACTGACTAACTGCGAGAATCTGTCTCAGCAGCTGCTGCTGCTGGCTTCCTTTTCATTATCTAAGAAGGGTCTGGGGGCATCATTTGGCCGCACAAAGTTATCAAATGCAGCACATCACAGTCAAGTGAAGAGAAGTCTAGAGTCTGCCAGAGTCAGACAAGCAGACAATAATTAAAATGCTTCAGCCTTGATTGTTTCTGCCACTTGGCAGCATGCTGCATGTTGCAGTGGCAGCAACAGCAGCAGCAGCAGCTGCTTAGATAATGCAATACTTGGGCTTATGCAAATTTATGACTAACTGCCTTAACTGAGTGGCAACTGTGTGCGCCTCCCTGGTGAATGGCAAATGCCATTCAACCTTTCTAAACACTCTCCCAGTTATGGCAAGTTTGTTGTCTAAGTCTTTCGCTGCACAGTTCAATGCACTGCAAGAGAGCATTCTTATTGTTCTGCATGCTGCACTCCTGCCACGCCCACTGACATGCAGCAGCTTAGCTTATCATGTTGCATGAGGCAAATGCAATAATTGCACATTTGTAATTGATTTAAACAATTGTCTTATCAGCGTGCAAGACAGCTCTGTCTTTTCTCCCTCTCTCTCCCCCTCTTTGCATAGAAATCGCAGTGTCACGCAAGTTCCAAGAAATATTCGCAAACTTAATGGAAACTCTAGTTACATATTTATCTGTTCACTCACGACCTTCCTGCTCATCTCTAAATCGATTATAATATTTGCTTTAATTTCGTTCCGTTTTGTTTTTTATCGATTATGCAAATGATCAGCAACGAAATTTCGAAATCCATAAAAGTCTGACTGAGATTTGCATCTCATTATGTGTTGACATAAGAGTAAAAGTTACAGAATAAATGAGGCACAAGCTCGCAGACACGCGTTAGGCCCAAACTATATTGAGTTATAAAGACAGTCTGTGAATTCAGTTCCATAATGGAAGAAATTAATAAATCAGCTAATAAGCTGCATAATTAAAATAGAGATTTATGTGTTCTTCTCTAAACCAATTTAGTTTTGTGGGTCAGACACCTTTATCAGTGAAAGATCTTTAACAATATCATAATTAATGGCTGGCGAATTTTTGGAAAGTCTTAAGGGAGGCTGAGTTGGAAATGTTTCCTATGCAAATCTTTAGAATTACACAAGTTGCTTAGTCTTGAAAGATTCGTATTCAACTTGTTTAGTAAACTATATTGAAACTCCTGAAATTGTAAATCTACAATATTTTTCATTCTTCTTAATTCATCTTTCTATCTTTATTAAACTAAACTAAACTTAGAAAATGTAGTCACCATTTCAGTCTCCCAAAATTGATCTTTGCTTTCAAGCCCAATAAAACCTTTTATGTTCATGACATCTTCCGATTTAGTCACCTTTACAGTGCCCTAAAGTTCTTCCTCTTCACGTTTAACACCCTCCTCAGTAACAACTCAAAATTTGTCCCCCTTTTGCGAACATTCTTCGATTCTTTGCATTCGAAAACGTGTTCCTGATGACTCGTAAAACGAAAAACACTTAGGGATCATAAAAAATAAATGTGTTTGCGCGTTCGAGGTGCAATTTGATTTCGGGCTGCCCCACATAATTTATTAATTAAAAAATTATTAAATTGGCAATTTGATGCACGCGCCGCCCAGTGCTGCCACATGTTGCACATTATTGCGCACGATTATAATGCAGCAGGCAGAGCATGCAACGTTGCTCGGGGCATGCGACGACATTCCAAAGATGAACGAAATATGAACAGCCTGCGGGCTGCAACAGGCACTCACAATTGCAGCTCAGGTTCGGCATGTGTAAAATATGCCCAAAAAAACAAGGAGAAGAGGAGCAGGGAGAGCAGGGGGAGGGGGGGGCGTACAAGGCAATCGATTGCGCGCGTTAAGGCCTTGTTTAAGTTATGCGCAGCAGCGTGAAAGCGGGCGTTTTTGGCTGCCTGGTTAATGATGATACCGGATAACCGGCACTTAAAGGATATTTATGCTGCAACTGGAGTCGTATTTATGCTGCCAGTAGCAGCAGCAGAGGCAGCTGCCCCAACCAGAAGCGGGCAGCCACAGCAATTGGTTGAGGCAAACAAATGCCCAGCGAAACTGCCAAGTTTATTTTGATCAGCTCGGGCCAGAGTGTTGATGATGAAGTTCCCCTCTACTGCTGATCATCATCTTGAACATCATCTTCATCTTCAGTGGAGCAGCCACTCCAGCAGCGACGCATTAAAAATCCATTAAAAAGAGAACGACGCGACGCGAAGGCGGCTTTAAGTTTGCTCCACTTTTTCGGGGCGATATATGCGAATATTGGATTTACAATTTACAAGAACAACAACAACAACAATAACAATCAAAAAGAGTTTAAGATTCTGTTTTGCTGTTTGAGTGTTATGCAAATAAACCTGAAAGCAAACAAAGAAAGCGCCAAAAGAGAGAAGGAAAGAAAGAAAAGACACACAAGAGAAAGATGCGAATTTCGTGTAAAGTGGAAGCAATTAAACATTCATATTTTTAGTTTTATATACAAACAGTTCAGACTGAACAAGAGCTTCGATCCGTGGTGGTATAAGTAGCCCGCGTCGGGCAAACAACTTTGTCACTTTCCAAGCGAGACACTTCGAGGCAAGATGCGTTCCCAACTTGCCTTGCTACTGGCGCTGCTGGGCTGCAGCAGCCTGGCACTGGCACAATACCAATACCAAGTGCCACAGCAAACACTCAATCAACGTTTCGAGCATCTGATTGATCCAGTGGAGGAGCAAGCTGAGCAGCTGCAAGAGGGCAGAGCACGACGCACTGCCTGCACCACCAAGGCGAATTGCTGTGAGTAGCAACAACTGCGAGATGATCCTCTGTATCAACTGCTAATCTCACTTTATGTTCCTTCCCTCCCTCCAGTCTGTGGTCAACCCAATGTCAATCGTATTGTAGGCGGCACTCAGGTGCGCTCCAACAAATATCCCTGGACTGCTCAGCTCGTCAAGGGTCGCCACTATCCGCGTCTCTTCTGCGGTGGTTCACTGATCAATGATCGTTATGTGCTCACCGCAGCTCACTGTGTGCACGGCAACAAGGATCAGATTACCATTCGTCTGCTGCAGCTGGACAGATCCTCGCGGGATCCTGGTATTGTGCGCAAGGTGGTGCAGACCACAGTTCATCCGCAATACAACCCCACCACCATTGTCAACGATGTGGCGCTGTTGCGCCTGGAATCTCCTGTGCCACTGGGTGCCAATATGCGTCCAGTTTGTCTGCCTGACACTGGATCTAACTTCGATGGCAAGACTGTAAGTTTGTTGCCTAAGTCTTTTGCTTGCATGAGTTTAACTCTTCTCTCTTTCTTCTTCTTCTTCTCTGCCAGGCCACCGTTGCCGGCTGGGGTCTGATCAAGGAGGGCGGCTCAACCAGCAACTACCTGCAGGAGGTTGATGTGCCCATCATCACCAATGCCCAATGTCGCACCACTCGCTACAAGAACAAGATCTCCGATGTGATGCTCTGCGCTGGCCTGGTCAAGTCTGGTGGCAAGGATGCCTGCCAGGGCGACAGTGGTGGCCCCCTGATTGTCAACGAGGGACGCTACAAGCTCGCTGGTGTTGTATCCTTCGGTTTTGGCTGCGCTCAGGCAAATGCTCCTGGTGTCTATGCCAGAGTCAGCAAATTCCTCGACTGGATCAAGAAGAACTCCGCCGATGGTTGCTACTGCCAGAGCTAAATGGAGACGGCTGCCAAGCCCCCGCTTGACAACTCCTCCCTCCTCCTTCCCTATATTCAAAAACTTCATTCACTTCCATCGTAAATTATTCTAAATTATTCAACGCGATAAATCATACAATAAATGAATTGAAACAAGTAAAGAGAGCGAGAGTTGTGAGTATTCAACTGGTAAATATCCTGCAGTATTGAGAGGTGCCTCAACCAATACTGAAGTATTTACCAGTTAAAAATATTGTATATTTTTTATATTAATGCAAAGAAAGCTACAGTTGTGTTTACTCAACTGCTAAATATTAAAATGTGCTCGTATCATAACTACTCCAAGTAGTGCATGAAATCCTTCACCTACTGAAATCTCCTATTTTGATCAATCAAAACTTAATACAAATTCTTAAAACTTAACAATTTCGTATAATCAAAATATCTGACATATTTTAGAGAATCATTCAGAAAACACGTTCGTCCTCCTCATGAAAATGTTATACATTAATTAATCAACATTAACATTCTAAAAATACAATAAAGAATCAAAAAATCGTATACTTATACAGAATCAGTATCAGTCAAAAAATACATTCTTCCTCCTCTTGAAAGTAACTAAGCAAAGTTTTGATAACAAGATAGGATGGAATACTTTCTTGCACACTTCTCCATTCACTGTAAATATCCTACTTTGATCGATTCAAGTGCAACACAGTAAAGATTCTAAAAATACGATAATTGCCAAGGCAACGCACGTGCAGCTATCGGAGTCTGTTCTTTATTTTTGATTGCTGTCAAATGGATATTACGCAAAATTGAGCAACAGAGAATTGATTCTTATCGGCATGTGAGTGAGAGTGCAAGAGAGTTATCGATCCACCCTCGTATTTAGCTGCATGATTAATGCCTCCAAATTGTCGAGGGCTGCTGCTGCCGATGGAAATCAGTTCACATCATAATCGCTGGCAATGGCTAAACATGCAGAGACTAGGAGTGGAACAGGAGAGCATACTGAGAGAGGAGAAGACTACAGAGGGTACTGGGACAGGAGTAGGAGCTCTAGCTAGAGCAGAGACTGTATCTGAACTCGCTGCTGTCAATCAGCCCCGTGTGCAGGCAGCCCCAATGCGGCTCCTTGGCCAACATTGCGGCATAATTTGTTTTGACTCATTTTCATGCGCAGCTCATAAATTCACAGTGGGCACAAGAAGCAACTAGCAACTGCTCCCCAGACCATGATCACGCATTGATTTACAATGTGAACACTTTATGGCTGTTTAAGTTGTTAAATTGAATTAAGATGAAATAAATTCTCGAGCAATTTTTATGTTTGTTAATAAATTTTGCATGCCCCTCTTGCGATAATTTGAGCGATTTGAGTGCAGCACAGTGTAGAGCAGAGCACAGTGTAGAGTCGCCACATAAATTAAGCTGCCGGCCGATAAAAATAATTCCCCACAACGAAGAAGAGGGGGAGTGGGTGGGGAGGGGGACAAGGCTCAAGACAATCGAAATAAATAATTCATGCGTATGGAAGAATTGAAGCCAAAGTGCGCGAATCTTTTTCGATTTCTTTTGGGCTTTTATGGCCCCGGGGAGCAACAACTACAAATGTGGACTCGACTGCAGTGTACAGAGAAAGAGAGAGGGGGAAGAGAGCAAGGTACTCTCGCTGCGTGTTTGCATTTTAGATTTTTCACACCTCGCCTCGGCTTCGACTGTGGTCTCCTCTGGTTCAAAGCAGCCGCCGGCGGCAGTCGCCAACCTGTCCATGTACTTGGCACTTGATACACGACCAGGGAGAGGTAGAGAACGAAAGGGGGAGGAAGAAGAGAAGAGTACCTGCCTGGCAATCGTAGACTCGCACTCCTTCTTGCTGCAGCTGGAAGTTTATCTAATGCCAACTGTCTTGGCCTGTTGTCCTCGCCAAATTTGGCATTGGCTTTTCAAATTGTCTGACCGCGAATTTGTCGTGACTTGTTAATGATACGTTGCGGCACAGTCAGTACTCCACGTAGAAGTAGGAAGTGGGCCCAGCAGAGGCCTGGCCTGGTCAAGTGTTGGCATGTCGCTTAAATGCTACACGAAGTTGCCGCCATCGCCGTCGTCGGTGCCATCTTTGGCCAAGGAAGGCAACCAAGGGCTCGGCCCATGTTAATCATGACTTCAGCTTCAGCTACGACTTCAACTCCAACTGGGAATCCAGCTCCATCTTTGCCTGCCTGCAAGGCTATCAGTTCCCATTGATTTGAATAGTTTCCTTTTTTCGTTGCATTTTCTATTTACACTTTGCCATAAATATATTTGTTCTCTTTCTCGCTTTTTTCACTTTTCGCTTCGTGAGCAAATTTATGAGCTTCTCTCATCTCAAAATTCTGATAATTAAAACGAAGAGTGAAAACATGAAATGATTTATTATCCTCTGCCCGCAGCGCTTGCATCTATTATGAAAATATTTATTAGCTCATCAGTGCAAGGCAAGGCATCGTTATGTCTTGAGGCCACAAAACACTTCACTTTGCTCACCCCAAAATGGGCTGTTAAACACGCACCGGAATTGTCTCACACACACAGACTCGCACATTTTAAATGGGATTGAAATAGAGTCTTCATTAGAGTTGGCATTTGATTAGTTAGCTCGTTCCATAAATGAAAGACCCCAAGTGTGTCTGACGGTTTAACAGCCCAACTTCCTGCCGATAACTAACTAGAAACAAGTGAGAACTATATGATGTGATGACTAGAAAATGTGGAGTTGAAGTAATAACTATAGATGTAGCCTAAAGGTAGTTCCATCTTGGCTTGCAAGACTGGAAATATTTTTCGTAGTATTTTAAAAGGGAATCTTTACTACGTCCTATAGGATCTATCTTTTTCTGCAATATTCAATATTCTTTGTGCCTTAAAATTCAATCGTTATCAATCCCTACTCAACATGATATTGCAACCGTAACTGACGTCAGTTTCACCTTCACCTTCATCTCTGCCTCTCAATGCTTTGCTGTCACGTACTCTCCACAGTATTATCCCACTATATTTCGGGGCATAAAGCTTAATTTATATATAATATATTTTGAGTATTTTGTATACGCGATTTGACATATCTCTGGCATATTTGCACGTTTTAGAGAGGCAGATGAAGCTTCAGAGAGAGAGAGAGATAAAGAAAGAGAGAGACTACTTGAGAGCTAATCTTGCAGCTGAAATGCGAGCAGCTGCAGGCAGCTCCCCAAGCGAGAATGGGCCCAGGCTCGTTTGGCAGCAGACTGCAAACTGCTCATTAGTTTATTAATTAAGTTGTGCGGCGCATTCGATGTTCCCAGGAAGGAGACAGAGACAGAGCAGAAGCACTGAGACAAAGACTAGAGCTGGACACAGAGAAGAGACTGAGCTGGAGACAGAGAGGGTACTTAGAGAAGACTGAGAGTGGATACGGAGCTGAAGATGGGGACAGAGAGAAGACTGAGATGCAGGGCAGTGCTGCAGATTTATTTCTGTCCATTATGAAAATTGTCTGCAGTCGCTTCTTCTTAATATTATTATGCTAGTTGCGGCAGTTATTTTAAATTGTTTTGCCCGGCCTAATGATACCCTAGATGCGCCTCAGTCCAGGCCAGGCCAGGCCAATGGGCAATGCGGGGCAAATGTGGCCAACGGCACATTAAATCGACAGTAGTTGAGCTTTAACGCCTGGCCCAGGGTACGTACCCAGGAGAAGGGCACTTCCCCTGCCCCCCGTCCTGCACCCTTTACCCCTCTGACAGTGCCTGCAATACGTATGCGGCAGAGCGTGTGCTAAGTGGAAGGTGTTGAGAAAATGTACAGAAATTAATCATTTTATAATTGCTAAATTGCCAGCGGCACTTTTTCTTTTTAGCCAATTTCCAGCTAAAAAGCTAAAAGCCAAAAAAACTTGTACCATTTTCCAGACAAATCTTCCACTCACGCTCTCTGTCTATCTTGCTGTCTCTTTTGCACCTTTTAAGTCATACGATCTATGCATATTTCAAAAGTGACGTCAGCGCCGGTGAACGCCCCAGCGATCAAATCTGACGACCTTGACGCTGTGCAGCGCATAATAAGCGGGACATACGCGACGCTCTGCCTTCAACCTGATCCACAGTAAATGCGCCTTCTTCTTCTCTCCTCTTCGCCCTCTCTCTGTCTTTATACCCTTGCAGAGGGTATATTAATTTTTGCCTGGAGTTTGCAACGCATCTTGGGAGACATCTCCGACACCATTTAGTGTATATATGTATTCTGTATCAGCATCAGCAGGAGAGTTGATCTCAGTCATGTCCGTCTGTCTGTCTGTCTGTCTATCCATCTGTCTGTCCGTCTGTCTGTCCGTCTGTCTGTTGCAAACGCAAGCTAGTCTCTCAGTTTTAAAGCTATTTTATTAAAACTTGTCACACTTGCTTCTTATTGCTGCACGCTGTAAATAATTCGGAATCAGTCGGATCCGACAGATATATCGTATAGCTGCCATACAAAATATCGAAGAGTTTATGTTATCTGTCAATATATTACAACCAAATTTACTACACCAGATTTGTTCTATCTGTTTAATATATCGTAAATAAATAATTCATCAAAATCAAACACTATAACATATATTTTCCATAGAAATAATCGGGTGAATTGAAGTTTTTTGTATGTACACCAAAGTGAGACATAATATTGAATATATACATTCATTCCATTAAATTATACATAATAAAGCATAAATCAGAGTATATACGAACCCGCAAGAGTATACAACTTTCGGCATGCCGTAGGTAGATTTTCTTGCTCGTTTTTGCTCTCGTTTCACTTTTAATTTTACACGCGTTCTGCCATTTTTTTCTGATGAGTTTGTTTAGTTTGAAATATGTTTTCTATACGTGCGTCATGTTTGAACCCCCCTTCCCCCCTCTCCTTCTTTTGCCTTCTCCGTTTCCACTATAATTAAAGGTATTGGTAGGCGTGACTATTGGCACAGCCCGTGTCTAGGGTCGTGTCTTTGTCTCTATCTCTCCTTCTCCTTCCCTGAAATTTGGCCTGACATTGCGTAAGTTAAAGATTCTCTTCCCACTTCTCTTCATTCTTCTCTTCATCATCTTCACTTCTTCTACAGTTATTATGCAAGTTTCCTGTCTCTTCTTGAACAAATTCTTAAGAAATTACTCTGACTCGCTCCACTCTCGAGTTGGCCATTAATTTTGGAGCTGTAGCTTCTGTTGCCGGCGGATGTGTTGGCCACAATTTGGTCAGTTCAGTTTTATTTCTGTTCTCTGCCTCCGCCTTCACCTGAAGCTCTGTCTGAATTGCTCTGAATTAATTAGCACTTGGGCTAGGCTAAATTAATTACAGCAAATAACAAGTTACACTTGGCAGAGCCGCCACAAACTCAGCTTCAGCTTCCAGTTCCGCCTCTCAGACAGCGCCAGCTTAGCTAAGCTTGCTCGATTTCGAAAGCAAAATTCAGTGCAAATCTTTGCAAATTTGTGCGATTTTCTGCGAATTCTTTTGCTGCACATGATTTACATTTTGTATCTGCTTATTATGCGGGGCACAGTGGCGCTGAAAAGTTTTGCGCATTACTCAAAATGTGGCACAAGGTGCTAATTGCTGGCAAGTTACGGGCGGATGCATCACGAACTGGGGCAGTGCAGGGCAGGCTTTGCTGTGCAGTTAAGTAAGTGTATCTATGAGATACAAGAGTGAATGTGTTATATCTAATTGATGAACAAGTCTATTTAATAGGTTGATAAATAGAAGTATCTATTTATATCTAGTACAAAAGTATATACAATTTTAATAATGCCTGCAGATACAGAAGTATCACATGAATACAAAAGTATTTTAAAGACATAAATGTATCATAAATACACCGAATTATATAGTATATCAGAAGGTATTTCAAACAAACAGCTTAACCCACTTAAGGATACTTCAAAAACCAAATAATAATTTAACTTATAACAATTCTACAATTCGTTTTGCACTGTAGATGCATAAATATCCACACTAAGCTCTAACTGTATCTCACAAATACAGCAGCTAATCCAGTAGCTACCGCAAAAATCCGCCGTAAGTTATAAATATTAAAGACCGCATAGTTTACTACAAGCACATTAAACTGCTGCATTAATTAGCACCAAGTACCAAATGTATCTGAGAGATACACAGATAGGTAAGCTAAACCTCAAAATATTCTCATATTTTCTAGAATTTTGCTAGTGAATTCCATTGACGCAGTTATGGCATGAGATTATGTAACCACAAGGAGAGTGAGAGAAGTGAGAGATAGAGAGGGGAGAGAGAGACAGAGAAATGTGGGGGAAAGAAAGAGAGAGAGGAAGTGCGAGCAGTAAGCACCAACAATGGCAATGGAAATGGCAACAACTTCCACAGTTCGCCACAATTCTGATGACTTTAATTGTTTGTTTTGTGAACCAAAAAACCTCCAAGCTTGAGACAGAGATAGCAAGAGTACTAGAGAGAGAGATGGAGGTATAAGGTAAAGCAAAGGTAAGGAAATCAAATTGCACACAACTCGAGCGTTGAGAAAGCACCGTTAATGTGACCCAACGTGGCGAAGGCAATAGATAACAACGAAACATAGAACAGAAAATGCTGCCCAACTAAGTAACAAACATGCAGGAGACAGTCAGAGATAGATAGATAGACAGAGACAGACGACAAAGACAGAGACAGACAGACAGACAGACAGACAATGGGACACAGAGATAGATAGACAGGCTGTTGTAGCGGGCGGTCCGACCGCAAGCGATGACCTCATGCAGAAAACTAAGTCAGAGTCGGGAGTCGAAGTCAGAGGCTCAGTGAACAATCAGAGACTGAAAAATTACCGACGATATCTGATGCAGTTCTGCGGGGGAGTCACTAGAAGGTAGGAGGAGGGGGGCAGTGAAGGGGCGTTACACATGCAACGAGCCACACTGGAGGAGGCACAGGCAAAGCCATTGGCCATTGACACAGCTGGGCAAGATTTGGTGCTGGTGATGATGGCAGGCAGGCAGGCAAGGCAGGCCAGGCAAGCCCTGAGAGCCGTACCTTATAAGGCTTGCAGTGCTGCCTGCTGCCGGCCCGCCTGGCACGATAAAATACTCGTATGGGTTACGGGTTACGGTTGCCACCACCACACGAGGCACGTTTCTGCTGTCTTCGGGTGTACTTCAGGCTCAGTTTGTTTGTACAGTTAGAGCACGGAGGGATTTATGACATACAGCGGCAGCAAGCACATTTTATTGCCCAGCTGGCAGCAGCAGCAGCAGCAGTGTGACCAAAGGTATGCAGGGAAATTGCTATGGAACTTGGTCGGAGATGAAGGTTGTGTGGACTTGGCATAGTTTATGGCAATTTGTGCATATTTTGGAACTAAATGTCAATATACCTTTCTACTTCCTTAACTTATTCATCTTGCAGCTAAGTTTTCCTCAATGAAAATACTAATAATCCAGAATGAGTCATATAAAGATGGTATTAATTGATAGCAGATATAGATGATAAGGCTTGGCTATAGTTTATAGCTAAGGGATTACTTAAAAATCTCCTAACGTACCAAACGAGTCATATGAATATGGCATCAGTTGGTAGGAGATAAAGATTATAATGATTTTAAATAATTTATAGCTAAGACAATGTCAAAATCTTTTGAACAATATTTACTTTGATTTAGTCCTTATTCCTATCATTATTCAACTGATAGTTACCTCCTTTTTCATTTTATAAATAACTGGCATTCCCAATGTACTTGTGTCATATTTATATGGTATCATTTGCCTTTAGCTTTATAAGGTAAAATATCAGACTCGCTGATTGATTGCATCATTAAACTCAACCAACGATAAACTCATCAAACAGATGACTTTATTTTTGTCATCTAAATAAGACAGTTTAGTCGCGAATGATATATGATATGTGCCATATGATTACCATATATAACAGTGTCTAGTCAGATCTCATCTCAAACAGTCTCAGGCTCAATCAATTAGGCTCAAGTTTCGTCTTATAACTGTGACAGTTGTTGCTAAAAGGAGAAATCACCTTGATAAGTTGCCAGCAATAAAAGTTTGTTGTTTCAATAATTATGCAATAAATTTCAATAAGTTATAAATATGAAATGAATTGCATAACATTTTAAAAATAACTGCACATTATGAACAGAGATTATTCACATTAAATACTGTATATACATATATATTTTATGTGTATTTTCTTGTTGTTTATATCTGTTTCTCTTCTGCTTTATTGCCTTGTTTGCTCAGCTTCCTTTTGCCAAGTTGTCGTCAGTTTTTTATTTTCAAAATTTGAATTAATTGGCTTTCAAAACACGCCGACGCCGGCGCGCCCAGTGAACAAGCTCACGCTCCCGCCCCTTCCCCTTTGCAGTTACTGATCCCTGCTCCAGCTCAGTCTTAATCCCTTCCACTTCCTCTTCTCTCTCTTCAGTCACCATTCCCCCTTCTTTCATTCTCAGCGCCAGCGCCAGTGCCCAATGTCAATGCCATAGCCAGAGTCGGAGCTGGAGAGCCTAACCCAATGAATCGAGCTGGCAGCGCTGGCCATGGTTGGCCCTGGCGCGTCGTGTCAGTTGTCAACTTCGGCGCGGTCAACTGACACCTGAGACACGAGCGCGAAATGGGAAATGCGTGGCGAATCGCCAACGGCTGCGTCGCTTGCAATTTCAATCAAGGCGCAACAGGCTAAGGGTTGACCCTTAGCATTATACTCGTATATAGCTATATATGATATAGGGATACAACTGAGATTCGACTTAGGTTTTTTTGTTGTTCTTACTCCTTTGGCAATCTTGTGGTTATCAGAATAAATGAAGTGTTGCGCCGCTGCGGAAGCTGCGTGCTACGTGCCACACAGCGCCTGTTGTTGCCACACTCGCTGATTGGCTGCACTTGCCCTTGCATTGATCCCCAGAGACAGAGAGAGAGAGAGGGAATCGAGCTTGCCTTGTTAAGGCGCAATTTTCCAATATACAAAATACACGACGGCAGCAGGAGGTGGAAACAGGAGGGGGGGAAGGCTTTTCGACAGATTCAACAAACGTTTGCACAAATTGAATATTAAAGCCGGCGCTGTCCCTGGTGCAGATAACGCAGATCGCGATAAGGCTCGAGAGAGCTGCATGCTGGCTTTGCTTCGCCTTGCCTCGATTCGCTTGCCACACACGCAATCAATAGTGGCTGCCCCAAACTGGAAGTGCAGCACTTTGATCATCATTTCGCTTAATCGGCCCGCTGTGCAGCACATGCAGATAGGGAGGCAAGCACAGGGCGAGGAGTGGCAAGAGGCAAGTTGAGAGCAAGCGACAGATACATGAACTTGTATCTGCTGCCTGCATCTGCATCTGCATCTGTTGCATCTGCTGTTGCTGCTGCATCTACTGCTGCTGCTGCTGCTGTTTATCTAGCTGCGATTGTCGTCGTTGCTGTTGCTGCCTCTTCTGCCTCTGCTCGTTGCTGTTGTTGCCAGGTTGTTAGTCATTTGTTATGAGCAGCGCGCTGCAAAAGGGTCTCAGTTGCAGTCGCAACTCTGGGCGGGCTCGTCTTTCCACAAGCAACCTGTGCATATGCATGAATCCCTTCCCCTGCTTCCCCATCTCCTCTTCTTTTGCCCCCCTCCTGCTGTGTGGCATTTCAAGCGACCATGTGCGGAATGCTTAACACGTGTCAGTGGCGCATTTGTCTTGTCCCTCTTCTACTGAGGCTGCCTGCACTTGGTTAGTTCCCTTCTTCAGTTAGGCAAACGAATTCCTTGAAGGGCAAACATTGTGGCAAGTTTTGGGGAAAAATCTATAAACAACATTTGCCTATATTGCCAACATATCCCACTGTTTGGGAAATTTATTACAATGGATGATAAACGCATTGAAGGTGGGATAAGGTAAGATATGGTAAAGTTTCTAATCAATGAAAAAATTCAGAGATTTAAACAATCCACGAATAAATTCATTTATTGAACAGAATGCGAATGAATAATGCATGATTATTTATTATAGGAAAAACTAAAAGGCTCATTATCATAACTCATTCCTTTTCTATTCCAATCCGGTTAAATACATAAATATATTTTAATTTGTTAACTCAATTCATTTTTTCATTCATTTCATTTATCAACATTTCAAATTTACCGCGCAATTTGCTGCTCGCCTCACTCATTTTTGCGAATTACTCAATTTGCGTTCGCGCAGCCAACTTCACGCCAGATCTCATAAATGCGCTGCGCAGCCAACTTCATGTCAGAGCCAATATTGCGTTACGTAGCAAAATTTGCGTGATTTGATTATTTGCGTACCGCAGCCATCTTCACTTAACGGAAATTGAGCTTAGGTTGCTGTCTTAACTAATTTATCGGATAGCAGCTTATCGATTATCGAATTGAATTTAGCGCTTAGTTTTGAATGTGAAATAATTCAACAACTTATTAAAAGAGATAAATCGTTATTTCTCTCGCCTAGTTCTTTAGCTGGTTGAACTAATTAATAACTAATTAATCACTCCCCAAGGTAATGCATGGCTTTTGTTGTTGACAAGCTTATAAATCCAATGAATATGCAACGCAGACGCAGACACGTCACACACACACATATCACACACATATAAACCACATAAACCCGGGAGCAACTTTGATTTATTGCCGACTAATGAAACTTATGCACCCATAAAACAGTCATAAATTCGCACACTAAAAGAGAGCACCCCGAACAGGCGGATGGGGGCGTGGCAGGCAGGTGGAACCTAGTCCAGACACTTAATTATAAGCATAAAGGTGCATGGAATTACAACAACAACAATAACAAAAGGAGCAATAGCAGCAGCACAAGAACAACATGACAAGAGCAATAAACGTCGTGCTATAGGAGTGTGGTGGAGTGAGAAGGGGGGTGGGCGCAGGTGACTACCCGCTGACAGCCGCATGTCCGCCATTTTGTGCTGATGTCTCGTCGCCGTCGTCGTTGCTTTAATGCGACCAAGAAAAGAATTTATACAAATTAGCGGCGAAATAAATTATACGATGAGGACGGAGACAACCACGCATCGGCAACGGCAATGGAAAAGTAAATGAAATTAGGCAAGCCTACGGGGCAGACGCCGGTAGAGGTAGGACAGACAGACAGACGGACAGACAGACGGAGGGATGGATGGGTGAAATGACAGTTGAGTTGAGGTGGAAAGGTAAAGCAAATAAAAACATGTTAAGCTTGAAAAGAGTCCACATTTCAATGGTTCACACTCTAATGCACTTTACGCAAGTTCCGAATAGAAGAATAATGAGCTTATCGAGAGCTTTTAAAATGTTTTAGGTATTTATTATAATTAAATAATAGTATAATTAAACAAATATATGTCTCTAATAAACTATAAAGGTGTTTAACTATCAAAGAGTTATATGTTGCTATACAGCCTTGTAGTTCTACTAACTCGTAATACTATTTTTGGTTGTTTCGTATTTATCGTTTATAGAGTATTATTAGACTTTTAATTTCATAGAAATCTAGCAAAATAACAATAAATAAATATACCTACAACACTTTATCCAATGCCAAGTCCTTACTCAAGTCGCAAACTCCCCACATTCCATAGGGTACACGCAAAAGCAGCGCGCCTGTAAAATGCATAAAGTGTCGCGTGTTCCTTGGCGTGGCCCATGAGGAAGCGGCCGCATAATGAAACATGCCAGGGACGAGCGGCAAATGAAAATGGCAAGAGAGGCCAGAGAGAGAGAGAGAGAGAGAGAGAGAAAGAGCGGAGGAGAGAATAAGAGAAAAGGGACTGGCAGAGCGGGCACTGAGACTGCTGCTAGTGAGGCTGCCACACTCGACGGCCAGCTCTGGCGGGATTAAAGCCAAGCGGAGAAGGAGCAAGAAGAAAAGCGCATTCATGACGCTGACACGCAGCTGAATATGTAGAAGGGAGAAGGCAAGAGAGAGAGAGAGAAGGCGAAGGGGGATACCTGGTACAGGTGAAATACCAAACGTCACTGCGAGGCAGCGTAGAAAAAAGAGAAGAAGCAGAGGAAGCAGCAGCAGCAGTAGCTGGCAAAAAGTCAACATGACACTTTGTGTTGAGTAGAGAGAGAGAGGGCAGAGGGGGGCGTGGCCACTTGGGTAACTGCGACTAAACTGACATTGCGAATTGCCTGAATGGCAGCTAAATCACATGCTAATTTCGCAAGGACAGCTGAGGGCAGAATGAAGAAGAGGTATGCAGGGGAGGGGCAGAGAGGGATAGGAGGATGGGGGATGGAGGCGTGGCACAGCTAATCATGCCACTAAAATGTCAGCGCATACGCAATGAGAATTGACGCTAATGAGGCTGCCATAAGCCGACTGTCGAGTGCCTGTCTCTCTTAGTCACTCTGCCTCCCCTCTCTCTGCCTCCTGTCACCTCCTCTCCCCTCTCGCCTCTAATGCTATCTCTCTCTCTCTCCGTGCAATTAAAAAATGTAATCATTATTGACACAAAAGGCGGAAAAGCTTTGCTTGACGTTTTGCCTCCTCCAAATTTTTTCCATAATTCTTTTTTGGTGCTGACAAATTAAGCCGCTTGGCCCAGCGCAATGGAACTCAGTGAGGGACAGGGGGAAGGTGCAGAAGAGCTGGTGTGTTGCCTGCTCTAATCCTCTTTGATGGCTTCAAAAAGTTTCATAAAGTCACATCAAAAATTGACTTGCTAAATGCGACCATCAGTTCGGCTTCAATGGAAAACTTTTGCCAATCTCTCTCTGCAAGAGATTCAAATCTCTGCTAGGCAACACACACACTGACACACACACACACATATATATACACTGTCAATACCACCGACTTCATTATACAAATCAAATACTTTGCCTTCGACTTGGCTTAGTTTCCATATTATTCATACGTCCCGTCGGACTGTCTGGAAACCCTTGACGACCACTTAAATAGAGGCCTCATTACAGCAGCAGCAAACGCGCCACAGTTTTTATTGTTGCATACATTGCTAGGGCGAGCCATGCCCCCTCTCCCTCCTCCTTCCCCGTCTCTCCCTCTGCTAGCCTTATTTATGTTTTTACGCATATTTGCCAGCAATTTGTGCGGCCAACAAATAAGTTTATTGGCGTCTTGCCTTTATTTAAGCAACGCGTTCATTGTCCAGCCTGCCCAATAACCAAGTCAACCAACTCAGCAAGCCACCTCACTCCCACTCCCGCCTCCTTGGCTTGTCCCTCGTCTAGCTGCGCCTCGTCAATGTCAGCGCGTTGGCATATTTTGAATATTTTATGCTTGTTGCATATTTCCCCCTTGGCCAGAGACGCAGAGGGAGACGAACTCGTTATCGTCGCTTAAGGTTAATGACACTCTCGATCCGGAGAATTTTACTGTTGTACAGTGGGCTAACAAGGCCAGAGAAAGTGTAGAGAGGGAAAGGGAGAAAGTAAAAGTGCCTGTTTTACAAGCAAATTAGACAATCAATTTTAATTGGCAGTACGAGTTAATCAGGGGGAAATTGCTGTGGGCGCTGTCTAGAGATGTCTTTAAGATTTACAAGAGACTGAGAGCTGAGTATAATATAGAAATACTTAGGATTAATATATGTCTCTCTTCTTTTTTCTCAATTTATTTTATGCAGAAGCATAATAAACTTCTCCCTTTACATTATATATTTTAAGTCTCTTGTATTGAGATTCCTCTATATCATTGAATGTTCGTTCCTTTTTTCCTTTCTTCCTCTCTCTCTCTTCTCTCGTCTCCCTCTGTTACTTTCACTCCATTCCTATCTGTATTTATTACTCTTCTTAAATGCCAATAATTCCTTACTTACATATAACTTGATTAAAGTTGTTCCAACATACCACACCACCTTCTCTGCACACAACCTTCTCCCTCCATAGTCCCCTCTTTTATTACCTGCCCCAACTCTGTTTGCTCTTTTAGGCATTTGTTAGACTCCTCTTTCCTCACTCCCCATATCCCCTCCTACCCTCACTTATAATTAAGTTGTGCCATTGGCCATTTCGCTGTTCAGGATTCTCTTCTTAGATTGGCAAACACTTTCATCGAACATATTTTCAATTATTATTATGCCAAGCAATTTCACCGACCAAAAAAAGGACACGAACGGGTCAAAAAAGGTTGCAGAGCAAACAAAACCAAGAAAAGACAGTACGAGAAACGAAGAGAGAGGAAAAGAGAGACAGCAAATAGCTGAAGTTTCATTTTCTTGGTAATGTTTTAAATAAATAAAAGAAAATGAATTCCAGAGTCGAGGCTCGTGTGGGTTAACCTCCTTCCCCAATGGGCAGTAGGGGAGATGGGGCAGGGGGGAATACTATAACGATTAAGTTGTGGGCACTAAACACGCACACTCTCTCACCTACATATATGTTCCCCTCCTCCCGTCAGTTGCACATTAATTGAGCCACTTGGGGCATGGCATAATCAGAGCGCAGGCATAATGAGCCACAATTAAAGGACAAACAAAATTACAAACGAAATTGGTGCAAAACAAAGAAAAGAAGAAGAAGATGGAGAAAAAATACGCACTAAATGCTATAATGGGGAGAGGGAGAGAGGGAAAGAGAGAGAGAGAGGGGAACTAGTGCAAACAAAGGGGTTTCCCTCTTGGCTGGCAGGCAAAACTTGTGCAAACTGGCAAAATGAAATTAACAAATTTTGCTGGCGCAGCACAACCTGAAGATGAAGCTGGTCAGAATGCTGAAGGCCACTTGCAGAGGGAGACGGGGAAGGAGTACCATCTATTTACGTATGAAAGTCACACAAAACGATTTGCCTAGCGCTCGATTAAGTGAGGTTGTGGTAAAAGAAGAGTAAAGGGAAATAGTGGAATGAGTAAAGGAAGAGAGAGGGAAGTAGAAGTGAGAAGAAGGTAGTAAGTAGAAGCAGAGAAGCTGGTAGTCAAAGGGCAGAGAGAAGCTACAAAAGGCAGCTGGAGTATGCCAAAAAGGCAGCCAAGTGCTGACCAGCTTCTCAATCCGCTGCTTGGCTGTTAAATTTGGTGATAAATGAGTTAAGGTAATGCGTTACATGACGCACACACAGCCACACAATGCTAGCTTCAGCTGCTGCTCCATCTCCTGCTCCTACTACTGCTCCCTTTCCCACTCCCTCTTCATTTAGCCAGACCCAACTCGAGTTACTGCCTACACATTACTCCAGGGATGCCCAGGCACGCGCGCATCTAATGAAATCATTTAAATACAAGCCACACTCATTTCTACACTCGTGTGTGTGTGTGTGTTAGGATGTGTGTGTGTGCCTGGATTTGAAGCTGCCGCAAGAACGTGCCAAAGCTTTAAGTCGGGTCACAGTGGTTACTTTTTACCGAGCAAAGAGAGCCCAGGGTAGAGGGGAGGGGGTGTTTTCAGCACTTGCCACAAATATTTACTGCCAGATTCTATTAAACAGCTAAATCTAGCTTGATTCGACTCGCATTGATTGTTATGTGAGGTCTGCAGTCAATGAAAAGTAATTGAACATGGGGTATATTAGGCTCGATAAGTTATTGCATAGTTATATTGCTAAGGTATTCGAATGAGATTAAAGAGAATAGACGCGATAGTTTATATAATTGAGGCTGTCAATTAATCAATATTTACAGGAAATCAATATTTACAGGAAATCATTTCATTTCGACAGTAACAAACAAATATTAGATATTTAAAAGGGAAATGCGTATAGGTTTCCTAATTGATGTGTTAAAGGAAATATTCACGATATTATTCATGGGATGTACGATAGTTTATAATATCAATAGAAAAAATAAATCTGTATTATATTTTAAAGTTAATAAATGAATTTAATAGTAAGTTCTTTTATTTTTTATATTAGATACGTTTATGGAATCAATTCCAATTTTATTTATGCGATGAATAAATGAAAAGCAGCTGAAATATAGTATGCGATATTTCACTCTATCGACAGAAAGTCGAAACTATTTGTGATATTTTATATTAAATATAGTATTTTATGGGGAAATTCGATTTATAATTGATAAGCTTATGGAATTATTTACTATATTTTTAATGAGCCATCTAAGTTGATTTACTTTCTTGACTTACTTATGCATAAATCTCTTATAATTCATTAGATTCCACAGAGAAACTAAAGATTCTTTAAGAATACTTTTATATACTTGTATCATTATACCAACTCATAGACCCTTGTGTTTCACTTTAAAGAGACGCTAAACAAGTTTCAATTTTCAATACGTTCCCTCTTCCAATTTCCATTCAAACTTTTCTCGTTTTGCAACACTGTTTGTGTGTCTAACCTCTCTGACTGTGGCACGCGGCATGCTACAAATTGCAAGTGTTTTACTGCAGTGGCAGCTGCTAACAGTAAGTTGCGCGCTGCGGACAGCAGAACAGCATCTTTTCACTCCCTCTCTTCTGCCTCTGTCTATTCTCTCCTCTCCTTGATATTCCCTCTTCCTTCTCACTCTCTCTCCCTCTCTCTCCTCCCTTTGCCTACGTGTCGCCTGCTGTTGACTTCGATATATCATAAGACAAATGTCAAGCAGCGTTTGTAACTCGCCCCACAAAACACACACTGCCAACACAGACACACCTCCCTCTCTCTCCCCCCCTCACATTACCACATGCTGTGCATCTGCACACTATGTTGTCGTATCTTAAGTACGCATTCATATAGCACCAGAGACACTATATATAGTATAGTATACATGCTTTAGACTATCCACACTTATGCACATCTGCAGGGCCAGATATCATGGCATTTTTTATGAGCAGATGAGAAAGGCTGCCCCCCTCTTACCTCCCTCTACCTAACCCTAAATCCGTGTGGCATTTTGGGGAGATTTCTCTCTGCATTTGATGGCGGTTCGCTCATAAAACAAAGAAAGAAGAATAACCTTCTCAAAAAAAAAAGGGATAACATGAAAAACCATGAAAACTCAGCGAGGCAAGGCGAGGAAAAAGGGGAGAGAGGAGGAACTACGCAATATGTTAACTAGACGAGGCAGTAGAAAAAGGAGGAGGAGTAGGCGGGGCAGATCCCCGTCGAAAGGGTCCTTTAAAACGAGCTTTTTATCGACAGTTTGCTGCGACAGCTGCTGTTAATTTGTCGTGTCATTTGCAACAATTTTATGATTAATTTGCCTCGCACTGCATGTTGCAAGTGTGCTGGCAAGTGGTGGGAGGGGGGGCAATTAAGCGCACAGTCAACAGAAAATGCGGCATGAAATATTTAAACGGTCGCGCTGGCTGCAGAGCTGCAGAGAGTCCAGTTCAAGTTGAAGAACTATGCAAACATTTGCACAACAGCAGCAGCAAATATAAAAAACTGACGGCAAAAACCTGTGCACAGAAATGTGGCTAGAAAAAAGCTGAAAATGCAGAGGCAGGGGCTGGAGGGGGTAGAGGGTGCAGCGCGTGAAAAGCCGCACAAAGTTCGCCGCGGAAAGCGTCGCCAAATGTTTGAGCTGCAGATAAAACGTGCACAGGAAGAGGAGCGTGGGGAGAAGGGAAAGGCAGAGAGGGGTAGGATAAGTGGAGGCAGACGTAGGCAAGGCAGAGGAGGTGCAGGCAGGAGAAGGGCAGGGAGGGGCAGCTAGTCAAACGGAGGCTAAGCTTCCGTTTCCGCTTTGCCTTTGCTGCTAAGCTCACTTTAGTCCCCGCTTTAGTCTCTTTCTCTTCTCCCTCCTCTCCTTCTACTGCCTGCTCTTCCTCCTTTCCATCTCCTCTTCCTCCTTTCTTCTCTTCTCCTTCTTCTCTTCCTTTCATTTCCCTCTCCTCTTTTGCTCCTCTGTCCCCTGTCTCCCAATTCCTTCCTTCCTCTTTCGTGTCACGCAACTTTCTGCATTTTTATGTTGCATTTGAATGTTGCATGCAACGTGGTGCGTCGTCGTTAGCTTGGCGCAAATTCCTTCGCCATCAAGTGGAAAATGCTTCAAATTGCAAAAAACCATTTGCCGGAAACGTCATCGCGTGTTCTCAACTGGTTTTTCCTCTTCCTTCTTCACCTCTCGCTCTCTCTCTCTCCCTCTCTTCTTCACTTTTTCTGTGCATTTTAATCAAAACGCATTAATTCGCAATTTATTTGGCTTAATCAGGCTGAAAGTTCTTTGCGCACTAATTGATAAATTTCATAAAGCTGCCACAAACTTGCAGCACGCTTAATTAGAGCAAAGCTCAAGCCATGCAACCTTCACACTTCTTCTGCTTCTTGCTCTTGCTCTGTTTATACCCTTCGACCATTGAAAAAGGGTATACTAGCTTTGTGCAAATGTGTGTAACAGGCAGAAGGAAGCGTGGCAGAGCCCAGAAAGTATATATATTCTTATGCAGGATTACTAACAGACTCAATCGAGCCATGTCTGACTGTCTGTCTGTCTGTCTGTATGTCGGTCTATCTGTCTGTCTGTCTGTCTGTCTGCCATAATCTCTATCTTTCCTTCAAATTGCAATTCAATCGAACAATAAACACAGAAGTTATTCAAGAAAGTATGAGTATAACGTCAAGTGTTGTGTCAGTTAATAAGGGGGGCAGGCGAGCGCCATCTGTTGAGCATAATTTGAAAGTACATATACAATACATATTTATAATACAGTATGCATTGTATATGTGAATTTAACAAATTTATCTACACCGGTACATAGGTTGAAGGGTATCCCACTGCTGTGTGCTGCTCGACTGTTGCTCTTGTTTTCTTTCCGTCTGTCGCACTGTCTCCTTGTCTGTTCAATCGTCTCTCTGTCTGCCTGTCTGTTCATCCGTCTGTCTCTGTGTCTTCTCTGTCTGTTTATACGTCTCTCTCTCTCTCTGATCATCTGTCTGTCTCCTCTGCCCCCTCTGTCTGTCTGTCTGTCTGTTCATCCTTGTCTGTCTGTCTGTTTAACCGTCTGTCTCTTTCCGTCTCTCTTTCTCTGTCTCTGTCTACAAATTGAAAAATGAATCAAGCAGCATGGCCCGCTTCAACCGCAATTCGCTGCAAGCTACACGACATTTACATACGGCAAATGCACTTGAAAGCACCGCAAGAACCTCAAACAGAATACGAAATCAGCTGACGAAAGCCGATTTTGGTTACTCTGCGAAAGCGCTGACTAAGTCTGGCTTGAATTAATCAGATATTTATGAGCATTGTTAGATTTTAAAGCTGAAGGATGCAGCCATATATTGTAGAAACTTAAGAAGACTCTTTAGAGGGGAGAGGTGGTTACTCATATGCGAGCTACACATAACAAGTACGAGTAGTAGTTTTAAAATTAACATAACATAAATTGTATTTTGAATATATTTAATATATTTCCACAGTATTTCCTCTTCAGTTTACTGCTGAAATTTATTCATGCACACATTTCAATAATGTTCTTTATGTTTTAAATACACACATTATAAGCCAATTAAGGCTCTCTACAGTGCATAATTGCGATAATATTGTACACAAATTATATTTTAATTATATGAAATACAAACTCCAATTTAATTTCAGCACGTTCAACAGTTTTGTGATTAACCTTTTACTTGCAATATATACACTAAGAAGAGTTTAAACAATTTGTTTTATTTATTTATAACAAAGTTCATTGCCAACCTTTGAGTATGTTATTAATATTTAATAATCTATTTGCAAGCAAACAAAACAGCCAAAATTTATCACGAATTACTTCTCAGTTCTCTCCCTTTTGGTGCACAGAGCCTTTTAAATTACAATTGCATTTGCATTTTGTTGTGCACAACACACACACACAGTGCACATTGTCGACGTGTTGCTGCATTTTAAATTCATTTTGTGCAATTTGTAAGTGCGATAGCGATGGCGACTGCTGCTGTTGCTGCTGTTGAGAACTGAAGGAAAATGGGGAAAACAACAGAAAAACGTAATGCAAAAGAAATTATGCAGAGGCGTGCAAGACGAATGGCGTACGCGGCGTATGCGTGATAATTTTTGCATGCAAGCGCAAAAACACATTCGTTGCACTCGCTATCTTTCTCTCTCCTTCTCTCGCTCTCTCTCTGTGTGACTCTGTGCGTTGATTAAGTTGCATAAATTATGGCTGGCTGCCTGTTGATTAACTGCAGCCATGTGGACTATCTATCCATCTCTTTCGTCTCTTAATCCTGTCCTTTCTTTCTCTCCTTCTCATTCTCTGTACTTCTCTCTGTCTCTTTGTCTGGCAGCCACAACTCGTTGACGTTTTAATAAGCTGTCAAAATGTCAACACTGCGCAAGAGCCGAAGTCTGCCAAGCTGATGTCGTTAATGAAGCTTTTAAGCCGATTTTGTAGAGCTGACAAGCTGTCGATAGTATTGCCAATCGATAGTTAGAGTATTAAGGCAAAGGTTTTGCATAGTAGTGTGCATCATCAAAGATATTAACACTAATCGATAGTGTGATCAATCGACAGAATTGACCAAACTATGGTACGACTACTATCGATAGTATGACAATTACTGCCAATGTCCGCCTAGGTCCATTCACAGTATCACGAGTGTAACAGCAATCGATACTATGATTAATCGAAAGTACGTTCAACCGATTGCATTGACTGCCGATATAATCTCCAATGGATTGTGATCAATCCATATTATTGTCTATGCATCGAAAGTATTATAAGTCTACAGTGTTGACATCGAAATTATTGTGATCAATTGACTATCAACAGACATTGAAATTATCGTTATCGACATTATGGTCAATTGATAATGTGATCAATAGTATTGACAATCAACAGTATGACCAATCGAACATGTCCAAGCGACAGTATCAAAGTTCCACTCGTTTTCCCACTGTTTTCAGTTGTCACTTTTTTTCTCTCCCTCCTCCCAACTCTCTCTCTCTCTCGATTCGTTTTAATCCACCGACAGCTACAAGCCTCAAATTAAATCTCTGTCCGACTGCTGCAAACGCTGTCAAACCGCTTAATGCGCCACGCCAAAGAAGCTTTCCGAGCTCAGCCAAATGCAAATGGGCCTCGCTGTCAGCTGATTGAAGCGTGAAGCCTGCAGCAGAGAGTGCAATGCGAGTGCCTGCCTGCCTGTATGTATGTGTGTGTGTGTATGCTGCGTGTGAGCGGATTAAATAATTTATAAATTTACAGTTTGAAGCAGCTTTGTCGACATTAATGGGTTAAAGAGGGGAGACGGGGGAAGAGAGCGGAAAGTTCAGTTTCGAATTGAGATTCGCCTCGTTGTGCATTAAACATTGACACCAACTTGGGGCAGGCGCTTTGAGGCTCTCAGCTCAGCTGAGTTAATCAACTTTACGCACTCGCATAATATGGCAAAAAGTTTAATTAAAAGCGTAATTAATGGGGGAGTGGGGGCTGAGAGGGGGCGGGGCCTGTCAGGCTGCCACGCACATGTTGGCAATTAAAATTAAAATTTTATGCTAAACTAAGTCGAGAGCGTCGTGGCAAGCCTCGTGGCAAGCAGCAGCAGTAGCAGCAGCGGCAACAGGCTCAAGGCAGAGGCAGCACAGGCACCCCTTTCCCGAGGCATACCCCTCCCCCCACTTTCCTCTATATCCTTTCTCTGCCTCACTGAATATTTGTTCCTCTCTCCAGTCTCTCTTGCTCTCTTTCTCTTCTTCCTTCGCTGCCCTCGTCAGTTTAAATTATTAACCTGCATGTTGTGCCACTCAATGGCAAAGTTCAGTTCAGTTTCACAAACGAGTGTACCCAATGAGTTATTCACGAGTACTCGAACATGCATTACATTTTACGCATGCCACACGCTTCCACGACGCCGCACGCGTCATAAATATTCATTAGACATTTGCATTAAGCGCGATGCGACCATTTCCCTTTGCCATTTACGCTGCACTTCACGGCCAATTCTAGCAAGCCCTGGTGACTAACAAGGCTCTAATTAGTTAGTTACTTGATTACAGTTAATTGCAGTTTATACTAAGTTTAGTATAGTTGACATTTTGAAAGGTTTCTCAAGAAATTCGAGGGGTATTTCCTCAGTCTTCAGTTGAGCTCAACTTTGAAGCATGAGTTAATAATCTTTTCAGTTGCAACTGCTGTTTCTTTCTTATGTTTGGAATCTTCATTAAGTTCTTTCAATTCTATAGGCACCTTATCACTTTCTTCTTATTCATTAATTGCCTTTCGTTTCTTGAGATTTTATTGAGTGCTTTCAAGTCTTTTACCTTTAGGTTAAGCACTTTCTGTGTTAATATAGTTGTATACGTTATGAAGTTCATCTGCTGGTTTACTTGTTCATTATAAACTCAACATTTTCTATGGTCCTCTTCAAAATCCAACTCATTGATCTCTTTTTCCTCTCCAACACTTTTCTCTCTTCTTCCTCTATAACTCGTGACATTTTCTTCTTCAAGTCTTTCCCAGACGTGTCGCTTCGTTAGTTCCACACCCGCTGCTCTATAAATTTGTCAATTTCTCAAGTCTGACCCTTCTCTAATCTCCATTCCTGAGAGCAGGCTTTGTCTGCGGTCTCTCCATGCCTTCTCTGCTGAGCTCAACTCATTTCTCAAGTTCTCAAACTCATTCCCAGTTGTCATTTGCTCTCTCTCAAGTCTGTCGCGGTCGTTAAGTCTGTTCCCATTCCCAAAGAGACTCTGTCAGCCTTTAAGTCTGGGTCCAGCCCCTAAGTCTGGGTCTAGCCCCTAAGTCTAGTCCAGCCCCGTCCCAGTTCCACTTCAGAATACTCTTTTGTTTTTTATATTTTTCTCTTTTTTCTTATCAATTTCAAGGCCAGCACGTTGACAATATTTGTGTAAACAGCTGCGCTTTGCCAATGTGTGTGTGTGTATGTGCTGTCTCAATAGATGCTATCGACAAATACACACTCACATGTGACACACACACACACAAACACACTAGATACACATATCAACTTTTACATCTGTTCACCTCAGCAGCTGCCTCCGCCTTCGCGTTCTTCTCCTCACATTTTGTTGCCCATTTCGTTCCACTTCAACTTCTCCTTGTCCCCTCTCCTCTCTCAACCTCGATATACTTCCTCCTCTTCACTCTCAAACTAATTTTGTTGTTGTTTGTCTCATTTTGTTGCTGTCTAAGCTGCCGCTGCCAAATGCCTTGGCCAAGTCTCTCACTCTCCTGCTGTCGCATCGCGTATACGACGTGTTGTACAAGGCGAACAATTTTGTTTTTCTCTAGCGCTCTGATTCCTTTCCTCTTTCGATTGTGTGTGTGTTGGTGTGTCTTGTGTGTGTTTTGTGTCGTGTGGCATGTTCTGCTCGTCTCAAGATACGATGAGTTTATTCCATTTTGTTGTCACTATCGAAATTGTTGTTCGCTGTTTAGTTGTTGTTCTTCTTCTTCCCCCTTGTCTGTTGCTGTCGCTGTGTATTTTACTCAAAAACCTAATAGATTATTTGGCACTTTACTATAGCAAAAATAAGTTGCTTTTTGTGTAGTTGCCCCAAAGAGTTTTTTCTGGTCTTTTCTTTTCTTAATTTTTGATGAGTCCTTGAATTATTTGGGGTAAAGAATAGTTGTATGCACAGTGGCACATAGTAGATTTGAATTGGTTATAGATAAGGTAAATTCTATTGCTGATAATCAAGGCAAATACAAATATACCTCTCTCTCTCTCAGTCCTTCTCTACACGGTATCTAAACGCATTGAGAAATTAGAGCAACTCAAGTTCAACTCGTTTAGTTTTAGTGTTTGCTTTGATTTTTTCTTTGCTCTCTCTATTTACTATATTGTTTTTATTCGATTTATAAGCCCTTTATTTTTATACTTTCCCCTTCCTCTGCTCTTTCTTGCTGCATGGTGCAACGTCATTTCTGTTTTTCCTCTTCATCTTTCCGCACGCTGTTTATTCGATTGTATACGACGTGACAAGATTTAATGTCTTCTAGCAGAAACCTCAATACAGAGAGAGGAGGAAGGAAATGCAGCCCTTGCAGCCCCTGTCACGCCTCTTTTCTTACTACTTTCTCCACAAAAAAAATAATAGCTAATGAAGCGCAAGAGCCATAAAAATCAAGCTGAAGTTTGAGGCTGCCCCTGCAATTGGCTGTATCGGGCAAATCAGGTGAGTGTGCGAGTGTGTGTGTGTGTGTGTGTGGGGCTTCTTGCAGCTGCTGCATGGCTCATTTGCCACACAAAACGCTGCTGCACTCTGCCAGTTGCCAGTTGCCACTTGACTTGTCCTGCAACTAACGGAGTTTCCTTTTCTAGCCAAAATATAAAGTTCACAGCCAAATAAAAATCACATAAATCACGAGGCAAGAAAAGGCAAAGAAGCCAAAGAACCTAAAACTGCAGATGCTGCGTTCTGCTTTCTGCCTTCTGCCTTCTCCCCTCTGAGGTGATTTCCATTTGTATCATTGCAAAATATATAGTCAACTTCCCAGGCAATATATACTTGTAAGGGAGCTTTGCCAACTTCTTCTCTCTGGGTTTTATGAGCTCTTTGGCCAATTTATTGCCAAACCAAATTGACATGAGTGCAAACAGCACAAGTTCTTCATTGCCAGTCGGTGACATTAAATGCAAAACTTTCTGTCACCTTAGCAAGTGTCTTTGCAGAGAGAGAAAGGAAGGGGGAACAAGGAAGAGGGAGAGAGAGAGGAAATGTAGCTGACTGAAAGAGAGATGGAGACCTTGCTCAATGAAAAGTTGATCAACATGGCAAATGAATTGCAACTTGAACCAAGACTTCAATTCAATTTTATTGCAGTTCAAAGTGAAGTTTCGACAATCTTTCAACTGCGAATGAGTTTCGGAATTAAAGTGATGGGTAAGGATAATATTTGAACTCATCTCTGGGGAACTCTCTTCCTTTCCACTCATTAATTTGCATAAACATCACTTAAGAAGACGACAAAATCTTCTACATAAATGACAATATATCTTATGTCTATATCTTTCAAACAACAAATGCTTTACAAATTGAACTGATTGACGATTATTACTGCGTTCATCACTTAAGTGACAAAGAGACAACACTTGTTTCACTTCTTCTCATTTGCTCTTTTTAACTTGCATTAACATCACACTAAAATGTCTTTGAAACTGCTTAGAAGACAACTAAAGATTTACAAATTTAAAGATTTATTCCAGCTAGAGTTAAAGACTTCTATGATCTCTCTAAATATTTAAGGCATAGTATTTATTCAGAAGAAAGTTATCTACGTCATCATTTACTTTTACATATAATAGCAGACCGTTTTTGTCTTATTTCATTTCGACGCGAGCTTTAAGTCTTTGAACCATTATTAAGTTTCATTTGCTAGTTGAAGGAATGCTTATTACTCTCTCTTGAGTCATGTTCATTTCTTTCCTATTTATATGCCGACTAATTTCCTTGTCTAAATCAGCATAAACATTCACTCAAAACACCCCAAAAATTCTTCTTCTCAAATTCCTCCTCCATCTTTCATTTATCTATTCTCAGTCTCTTAAATTGATTCTCACATTTGCCAAGCAATTAAACTTTTGGCCAGGCGTGAAAAGCTGGCGTTTTAATAGGCTCGTTAACAGTGCCATTTGCATTTAATTTCATTGATAAATGAAATGTCAAATCGTTTTACATATCAATGAACCGTTGTGAGTTGCCAGGGAAGCAGAAGCAAGAGGAGCAGGAGGAGAAGGTGGGGAAGGAGAAGGAGCAGTCTAGGCAATTGTATGGGGAGTTTTTGCTTCTTTGAAAACATGTCGGGGTTTCCTTATTGATTACATTGCCAAACACTTCTCTCCCACTCTCCTTCTCCCTGTCCCTCTTCCATTGTTGCGCCCATTTTGCGCTTCATTTAGCGCTGGGTACGGAAAATATTTAAATGCCATTTCCGGAACTGTGACTCCTTTTTTATTCTACTTTCGAGAGGCCTTTTTTGTTGGTCCCGTTTCCGTTGTCATTTTATGCGCAAATTTATGCATGTGTATTGGTATTGATTGTGGCTCATGTTAAACTTGAGTTATTTTATTGATTTTCATTTATGTGTCGATGCATAAAAATTGCTTTTTCACGTCTCTTTTTTTTATGATCGTGTTGTTGTATTCATAACTCATACACGACACGTTGTCGCAGCGCAATAAAACGCTGTCCCAAGTGAGTGTGTGGTAAGCCCTCTCTCTGTATGAGTGTGTGTGCGTGAGGGTGTGTTTAAGTGTTGTGCTTTTTAGACAAATTAAATGCGTTAATAATGCAGGGCACATAAATAACATTGATAAGCCTCTTGCTCTCCTGTGCGCTCCATTTGCCTGTCAGAAATCGCACTCAACCGAAACGACAGCCTACCGCGTCTCAACACTTCAAATGCGCGTGCACAGCCTATGTGGCGTATGCTTAATTTTTCGCATAATCATGCCAAAGCTATTGAACGCACAACTCACTCACACACACTTTCACACACATAAACCTGTCAGTTTGGCATTAGAAATAAGACCAAAGTGTTATTTACACACACACAATGGGGGCCAAATGATGCTAGTGAAGCCTGATAGACGTTTAAATACCCTGTATATGCGTGCTTAGTTACTTAAAAGAAGAGCTATCAACAGTCTACATTGCAAGACTTTTTTCTATATCTTTCAAGATATTCTTGGAATACATTGAAAGATCTGCTAGATGTTCTTTAAAACACTAAAGTACAACTCAAGATCAATCAATATCAATATACACTTTCCTTTCTTTACATCTTTCATACCAAGACCTTATGTCATTCGTCTTCCTTCTAGATGTTTAATGTCGTTCTTGAATAACTAAAGACAATCTTATATTCCATTTTCAAATACAATTAAAACTCGTTTAACCTATGCACATTTTTATTGCTCTACCAAGATCACTTACTTCCCTGCCTGTTTATTAAAAGTATTCTAGAAATACTGAAGCCTTTTATGGAACAATAAAGTACAACTCTCTAGCAATTCAACACGCAGCATAACTCTCTATTTTCAATGTTCAATACACTATAGTACATATTATTCTCTTTACACCAATACCATCTCGTTTGTCAGCTGTCGAAATAGTATATTATATTTCTCATTCATTTCTTAAAATCTTCATAGAGGTTCTATAGATCAATTAAACACAACTCACTATACTACAGGACTACAGGGTATACAATAATGTGAGACAGTAGTTTAGTTCTCTTACTGTGCCCTGCGTTGTTTTGGCATTTGCTCTTGCTGCCTTCGACGCCTTCTGTGGCAGCTACTTCAGCAGCTCATAAAAATTAAAATGATTGCCCCGCAAAAACTTCTCTTTCTCCCTGTATGTATGTGTGTTGTATGTGTGTTGTGTGTGTGTCTCACGTGTGAAAGTTTTGTCATTATGCCGAGTATCATCATCAGTTCGCTCGCTTGCTTGAGTATCGCAGTGTCATTAATGGGTTTTCATTTCCAGCTGCCAGCCGATTTGTGGCTAAAAATAAAGAAACTCTATAGAGGGGTGTGCGTATGTGTGAGTGTGTGTGCAAGCTGCGCTTTATGGGGTATTTTGCGACGTTGAAAGGAAACATATTTTAGTTAATACGCTGTGTCTAAATTGCTCAGACAGAAAGGCTTGAGGTGCGCACTGTCTGTTATGTTAACTTAACATTTGTCTGCAGCTGACTGCTTGAGTGCTGTTAGTTAACAGCAGCGCTGTTAAGAGAGTGAACAGCTGCTGCAAGCCGAACAGCTGTTGTTTGTTGTGCTATGCGCACATGTGGCGTATGAGTGATTTTTCTTGCTTAACATGAGCATTGGATGATGCCATTGAGTCTGTTTGTTGCAATGTTTAGTTAACAGAGGAGAAAGGCAGAGGGTGGGTAGCGTGATATAGACTGGATGAGAAGCTTATAAATTAAATGAATTAATTCTTTAACAAATTTAAAGCATTCATGGACATTTGAAAATAAATTCAGTTATTATATTCAAAAGATTACTTGAGATATGAATTCGAATTTCCCGATCAAGAAAACATTTCACCAAATATGAATTGAAATTTGGTGATATAGAAAACAAAATTAGTCCGACTTTGTATCCTTTGAAAAGGAATTAGAAGAACTGTTAGTAAAGGAGTAGACAGGAATAAATTGTCGAGGGAATTCAAAGAGTTCAGAAGCATTTCAGATTGTTAATCGACAATATTATAACAGATATAAATCCAAGCTAGGTTCATTACAAATATATCAAGCTAATTCTTTTAAGTTCCTTCAAACTTACTGCTTTAATGGTCAGTTCTCTAAACTCTACTCACAATTTCTCACTTCTCTTAAAGAGAAGACGCTGTCAGCGCCTGATTTATGCTCACACGCGCAAACATTTCTCATTTCCTGTCCGAGAGAAAAGCAAAGCAAAAACATAATAACAAAGTACACGCCTCTCTCTCCCTCTTTCTCTCCCAATCTCTGTCTCTCTCTCTCTCTCAGCCTCTAACACATTTTGCCATTATAATCGAAACTTTTTATCGGTCCGTCGCGTCGCGTCGCCTTACGCGCCGGCAGAAACTTTTGCATTTCGCACGCGCTCAAAATTACTTTACAAAATTGCGTAAGAAGGGGTAACACTTTGTAGGGGAGGGAGAAGGGGGGCTGAGGCGGAGACTGTCCTGCAGCCATTTGCCGCATTAGCGTTATAGAAATGCGATACATTTTGGGCTCATAAACATAACGAAACTTTGTAATTGAAAACAACAAACAAACAAACAAAAGACAGTCGAGAAAGTCTCCCCAGAGAGATTAAGAGGTAATCACAGCAAGAACAAAAAGAGAGAGAGAGACAGAGACTGGGAGTAGAGAGAGGTAGGGAGGGAGAGAGAGCGTGATGCGTAAAGCGAGTCAGTTGATTAGATTAGATGAGTTTTGTGGCCAGGTAACCCAGCCGCTAATTACGCTAATTGTTATTACAATAAACCTTCCCTCTCTTTCTTCCCCTCTCTCTCACTCTCCCTAGGGAGAAACAGCTGCAATCTATTGACAAAAACTTTCTGCTTTACACAAAGCCTTCGTTCGAGTGAATTTTCCCATGAAAATGGCAACTGGCAACTGGCAAACGGCAGCATGCGAGCAACTTTTATGCGACAAACTTTTAATGAGCATTTCCAACGTAAATGTGTAAAATGAGTTTTCAATTTTGTTGTTTTTGTTTGTGTTTTTGTTTTATTTTTTGCTTATTCCCCAATGCAGTTTCCCAACTTTTGACAACTCGTCCCTTGTTCCGTAAACCAAAACACAACTAAGCCTCGTCTGAAATGCATTGAATACAGTCTGGCCAATCACAGTGGTCAGCAACGGTTAAAGTCGAGGATGGCAGCTTAAAAGGGGGTGTTTATAGGGTATGTTATTACAGTATATTTTGTATATCTTCATTATGTTTGATAAATGCTCTTGAAAACGCTTTTGTAAACGAATTTTAGAGTTAAATCCATGAATAAGATGACAAAAAACAGTCAGAAACTTAAAAGTTCAGAAAATTAGCTCCATTTAATTAGATTTCTTATCAATCTAGACATTAAACCACTAACCAGATAACAATAAATTTCTTAAGCAAAATCTGATGAGTTTTAATAAGGTTACAAATGCTGATACTTGAATTCTGCCCGTTCAAGAATACGTTTCAATCTTTAATAAACTGTAAACTCAATATTCATAGTTAACTTAACAAAATGCCTTAAATTGAGTGAATTCTAAACACGCTGTAGGCTAGTGTAATTAATTTTGCATATTCCATGGCAAAAACTAAATTCTTTGTTTTTTTTTTATTATTATTTTCAAAATTGAAGTCAAGTGACTTTTTTGGTTTTTTGGCATCGGCGCTGTGTCGCTGCAATTGCAGCACAAGCCACAGCAGCAGCCCAAAATAACACTAAGGGGACACTGAGAAGGGGCAACGAAGGAGGAGAGGGGGTGGAGGGGTTGCACCCCCAATGCTGCCTTGTGCCGTAGTGTAAACACAATTCAATTAACTCGGCGATTGTTGTCGAGCGGTTGCCCATTGTTGTCGGGGCCCCGGCAAGGACGCTAAAATAACTGAAAACTGAAAACGACAAGCCGATGATGATGCAGAAGAAGGGGAAGAGGGAAGGGCATAAAAATAGGGGTATGCAGATGATGACGAAGCTGATGCTGACTAGAGAGACAGAGAGAGAAGAGTGGACTTGCTAGTCGGATGACGCTGATGCCACATGCCACATGCCACATGGCCAATATAGGCACCACCCCCTCTCTCACTCACTCTCTGTGGCAATGCAGCACAAAGGCTGGTGGCGTGCAACAAGCTGCAACAAATGTTTGAGGCAGCCGCTGGCAACGCAACGCATTTGCATTATTAAAATTTTCATTTTGCGCTGCACTGAGCCCCGAAAATAAAGCCACACACCTAATTGACTTACGCCGACTACGGCAGAGCACAGCGCCAGGCATTATACGCCTAATTAAGATGGATACTAAAATCGCATTTGGCACAAATGAAAAACAATTAGCAAGGTAAATATGGAATCAGTCGGGCAGAAAGAAGTGATTGAAAGGTATTAGCGGAATTAAAGCTACTAAATTACGAAGAACAACGTGAACAATGAGCTTAAAAGAAATGTAGAGTCGCTGTTCGGAATACTCTGTGTGCTAGAGAGTATTTCCTATTAGGTAATAATAAAAACACTAAAGTCGATACTCTGCGGACATTGAAGTCTTAACTATGATATATTTATTGCTTTCTTAGATTCCCAGTAAACATTTTAATCTTCGCTAAACAGTTGAGATAGTTTAAAAATCCAATAAGATAAACATGACAGTAAAAGAAGAAGAACCTAAGTTTATCTTATACTATAGACACCCTTTTGTCTATACAAATTCATATAAACCGGCCAGATGCTGCGCTTCTGATTTCCTCTTCTATAGATTTTCTTAGTCACTCAACTTTAAAATTAAAGCAAACTTACTCACCTATTTTCCAACCCAGAAGTGACGTAATCCTTAAAGTACCCTGAAAAGAAGAAACGCAGTTAAAATGGCAGCTAAAAAGAAACATTTCAGTTTTTGTATAGTGCACATAATGATAATGGAATGTGAATGGGGAATGGAAATGTGAATGGAGAATGAGAATGAGTGTACGAGATTTAGGTATTTCAATAGCAAAACCTAATGGACTAAATAAAGAGGAAAAGGTTGAGAAACGAAGCGAAACTAGCGTTAAAGTGGTTGGGAGTGGGAGAAGGAAAGGAGAGAGACGATTGGCAGATAGAAGAGAAGAGCGTCGCGTGCTGCTGCGATGCCTTGCGGCGTGTTCATTCATCATCTACGTGAAATTTCCAAGCAAAGCAGCAGCTGAAGTGTAAATGTCATTGCCAGTTTACAATTGGTAGCAGAAAGGGGGGGAAGAAGTAGGGGGGCGTGGTGGGGGGCAAATGTCGCTGTCGTTGGCTGCCAAAGGATGCGTGTCTGAGCTGCTTTGCTGTTGCCTTGTGGCTGCTGCTGCCTGCGACTGGCGACGCACGACTGCCGATGACACTTTTGACTCGTACAGCAGAGTTCCAAAACTCGAAAGGGTAAATGAAGAACAAGAAGAGGGGCAGACGAGGAGAAGGTAGAGCAGACAGGGTAGCAGGGCAACCAGGGTGCAAGCTGTGAAGTGTGACCCTGGGATTCTTGGCCAGGTTGCTGACGCGGCAGAAGCCCACAACGACAACGTGACTTCTGCCAAGAATAATGACTTAATTTTCAACCGCATCAATTCTTGCCGTCTCTCTCTCTCTCTTCCTCTGTCTGTTGCTTGGCAATGTCATACCTGACAGTCGCTTTTTGTCTGCCCTCTACGAAGAGTCGGTCAAACAAAGCGTTCAACAACATTTATAAATGTATAAAGACTGTAGAGTATAAAAATAAACAGATTAATATAAATCTTGGAGAAGAAAGACCTTAACTAATATTCAATAATTCTATATAATTCTCTAACAATTTCATCACTTCTTCCCTAAACTTCTACAGCGTATCTACTAGTCGTAGCCCTCTACCTCAGTCGCACAACATTCCCATTTGCTTTATTGTTTTTATTTGCCAAAAATAACTTTAGTGAAATTGTTCTTTAAATTGAATACAGTTGCCGATGGTTTTTCTCCTCATTCCAGGGGGCAATTTGCCATTTGGGTAGTTCTTTTTCCCATTGGTTTTTCTATGTTTTCCTGTTTTTCTTTTCCGGCCACATACACACTGCCGCTTATATAATGTTTCAATTTGTTGTGCCACATTTCGTGTGTGTGCTGCGTACTGTGCGTATGATTGATATAAATTTTACTTTGATGAAATGCCCTGTGGAATTGCCGAGAATTTTTGTTATTTATTGCCATCTTTTTTGTTGTGTTCAAGCATCTAAGCCAATTTATTTGCTAGTTGCGGCTAGTTGAATGCTTCAAAAATGCTTTTTCTATACAATTTAACAGAGCAAGTCAAGCTGGAGAGGGAGGAGAAGCAAACAAAGTTCTGTATGGGAAAATGTACAAGTTTGCCTATGAGTGCGTCTATGTGCGTGTGTGTGTTTAGTAGAATATTCAAATCAGGCTGCCATTTTATGCCCCAAACACACACGCACTCTCACACACACCCGTAATTTGCATATCTACAATAAAATAGAGTAAAAAGTAGAGCAAAACGAACTAGAGAAACGAAAGGAAAGAAAAAAACATTGACATGTTGCAGACACAGACACAGAGTCAACTGAAAATGGATTATTCTATTTATTTATTATACATACAAAGTTTCTTCGCATTTCTTTCACTGCTCATCAATTTTGTCAACGTGTGTGTGTAAGAGGGTTGTGTGAAAAATAACTATGCAATATGTTGTAGACTCGTGTTATATTGACTCCCTGATTGGGCAAATAAATAATGCATTGTGCGTCTCTATCGAATCTCCTTGGCCAACAACGTTTGGTCTTTGACCCTTCTCTCAATCCGTATACACTTTTCCGTACGATTTATTTTGTTTGCATTGCCACAAAATGCATTCTAATCGAATAAATAAAAGACATTTAAAAGGGAAAGTGAAAACGGGGGGAGAAGTTTAAAAGTATTTGCAAATAATTTGCATTCATTACTCAAACAATAAATAATTGCAGACTGCACTTTGAACTATAATTTCCTTTGTTATTGTAAGAAAATAAATCTTAAAGAATTTAACCTTTTAAGAATGTACAAAAAGAACATCGTTGCAAATTGTTCTGTAAGTTCTGACCAACAGATAATCAAATAAGCTCAGCAAATAAAATCAAATTGTTTTAAAAAAATATTTCCAACAAAATTGGAATATGGGAACACTGATGGGATAGTAGATATAGATAATCAACTCGTATCTCAACACAATTAAGTTGATGTGGAAGATTACTTCAATCGATTGCTGTCTAAGAAACTGTCAAGAATGAAATTTCTGGAGAAATTTCTAACCCAAAAGGAAACTTCTGGTATTTACGATTAATTCTAAGATATATTTCTTTTTTTGTGTTTTTGTTGTGGTTTTAAATTCGAAATTCGTACACTGGACTATATACTAACTATATACTAAGGAGTCAATAAGGAGAAGATTCCTTCGATAAGATCCATTACTTGATGGATTTTCACAACATCTTGTTCTCATCGGCACAGTTGGTAGTGATGGCAGTACGCACCTCGCGAGGAGTGCATATTTCTTTTTTGTGTGATTTTCTTTTGTGGTTTTAAATTCGGAATTCGTACACTGGACTAAATACTAACTATTTTCTAAAATACTTATATATAAGGAATAAAAAAGTAGAAGATTCCTTCCATAAAATCCATTACTTGATGGATTTGCGACCACGACGTTGATTGCCATTGCGAGAACGCAACATCTTGTTCTCATCGGCACACTTGGTAGTGATGGCAGTACGCACCTCACGAGGAGTCATCTGCATAGTGGTGGTCATCAAGTAGACCAGGTCGGCAACCTTGGCCGGATCCAGCTGCTGCTTGCTGGGACGAGCACAATCCCTGAAGGCAGGCGACGGTTTGCCCGATAGAGTATGGAAAGCAAGAGTCTTGCGATCGAAGACCTCGCAGAGTAGCTTGCGAGTTATAGCCGGTCCAGAGGCAGACCAATTGATGCCCTCAAGGCTGGCACGAGCAACCTTGGTGCCATTAGGTCCGATGGTGATCACCTGGGAGTGTACATTAGAATCAAATTCGAAGTGGGGGCAAATGCGCTTTGGTGTTGAAGTCACCACAGACTTGTTCTTGCGCCCACGCTTGCCAGCAATGGTCTTATTGGGAACATAGTCCTCATCATCATCGTCTAATTCGGGAAGAGGCTCATTCTCCTTGTCACTCTCCTTATCAGTATCATTCTTAATGCAGATCTGATTGTTATTCTTTATGTCGTCCTCTATACCGTTCTGCTTAGCGTTCTCCTTATCGATGTCTTTTTCATTATCCTCGCTATTCTCCTTATCGATGTCTTTTTCGTTATCCTCGTTATTTTTCTTGTCTTTCTCCTTTTCATCGCTGCCCTTGGGTGTCGAAGAGACGCCATCGCGATAGGTATCAAAGTCGCTACAGGTTTTATTCTCACCGCCGTAAGTCATCGTCTGTATGGTCTCGATTTCGTTAGTCAATTGATCGAGTGCCTGGCGCTTAAAGGCCTCCCAGCGCTGAAGTATATCAATGCGAATGTAGTTCATAGTGTGAACGCCATTCTCTTCCATTTCCATCCGATCCATTTTCTGCTCATCAGTTAAATAGATGACTGTCTGGAATGACTCACACGGTTTGGTGTTGTCGCCTGTGTAGTCATGATCTATAATCTTCTTAGCCAATTCTGCCAATTGATCGAAAACGTTCCGTTTTAGATTGGAACTCGGGACGAAAGTCATTCGTTCCTCTTCTTCAATTTGTTTCATGGTATATTCTGCAAAATCTTCGGCCAAGTGTTGACGAGTATTCTGTTTTTGGGAATCAACAACGTTTGGTGATTCAATATCTTCAACGTATTTGGCAAGAATCCGCTTGACTTCACGCTGTGAATCTGTTAAGTTCAACTCTTTGTGATCATATGGTAAAATGCTAAGAGCATATTCCAAACGCTGGCGACGGCTTGTCTAAATTACAAATAATAATCAAAATCTTGTAATGGGAGAAACTCTTTGAAAACTCTATAGCAAGACTTACCATCTTTCTCTGTGGTTATCAAGTTCAAGACTGAATATCTTCTGCACTGTAGGCCACACTTTATATACGAATATCACGAAGGGTTCAATCAGGTAAATTACCTAAAGTTAATACTTACTCTTTTTATTGCCCTCCCTCCAGATGGCCTGCCAGAACGACGTTCCTTAAACAACCTGCGCGTACCCTCGCCTTCTCTACCTGACATCAGATCACGACCATCTGTCACCTTTTGCCCAAACGAACCAGGTATCTCTCGCAAATGTCTAGAGAAAGCACCGGAACCACCCACATGTAAGAGGCGGTCGGTTTACATAGACTACGACGAAAATGATCCTATTGCGACGCTGGAACGTAGCTTCGAAGCTTGTCTACCGTACTCTGGCAACGTTTCGGCATCGCAGACCATATTCGTCGAGCATAAGTGCGTGCAAACACAATATCCACAGTCTAAGAAGGATGCATCCACTCAATATGAGGAGGATGCTTGCTTAAGGGGAAAACAAGGTGTTCCAAAATCTGCTAATGTTAAAAAGGAAAAAACAAACGATGGTAGTTCGTTTCACTATTCATATAGGACTACACTCGAAAATCCTGACAAAACTAAAAGGGAAAACAAGGGTGTTCCAAAATCTGCTAATGTTAAAAAGGAAAAAACAAACGATGGTAGTTCGTGTCACTATTCATATATGACTACACTCGAAGATCGACCTAAGACTTCCAAACAAGCCGCACAATCCGATAAAGCTAAAAAGAAGGAGTTCTCAAGAGAGGACCACCCAAACAAACATATGCTATATGACTTCAATCACCCTGGAACTTCAAAGCAACTCGTTTCGAAAATATTGCCACTGCCTAATAAGGGAGTAGTTAATGAACCCACAAGTCAGCAAAATATTAGTGAATTGGAAAGGATGACAAAATCACTCAATGATAGAATCAATCAATTGAACATATTGCTGGAGAGTCTTAATAAGAAGGACTATAATATGAAAATGCTTTCGGATATGATTCAATCTTCTAAACAGAATTCTCAAGTTCTTACGGAACCTCAATTTTTTAATGAAGATCAACCGTCTCACTTACCTACCAAAAAAGCAACTGTTAGATTCGATGATATGACGGAACCGACTGAACAGAACTCAATGTCAAGTCTCCAGAGTCTGCAAGCCCCTTTATCAAGGCAGTCAATCAATAATGATGCTGATTATGCAGATACTTCTGAGCCCGTACTCAATGATATAATCCCCGCGGTGATCAGCATAAGTAAGAATCGAGATCTACGCGATATTTTACTTATGATAACGTTGCACGGTAATATCTATCACATAAGTATCCAAGAGCGAAATTCACATAAAGTTCTTGGCTGCATTTTGGCCAGTCAAAAGGCAATCAAAGATGCCACCCGTGTGGGATTCTTCACCCAGGTTCTTACTTTTTCGGCGACAGATATGCGCAATACAATGAATCCGCTTAAACAACTATTTGGCCTCCCATTTGGATTCGCTCCCAGAAAGACACAATATATGGTAGAAACTATTCCGCAGCGGAACGAAGACGAGAATGAGAGCCCTGGGCACAGTCAAGAGAAACCCAACTCCAATGAAGAGTGTTCCATGACCGATGATGAGGACACCAGGTCGGATGATGAGCCCACAAGGAAAGACGGTGTCTATGAGTTTATAACTAAAGTACTTAACTATCCACTAGATAAAGCCATGCAACGAAGGTTATGTGAATAATGTCAAAATTGTGCAATTACTGCTCACGAAGTTTATCGAAGTCACTCAACAGAGATGCGTGTTGATTACTTATCGAAATCCATTAAGAAATGTGTAGTTCCAAACCATTTTAAAACATATTTTAAGTCATGTTTTACCAAAATTTATTTATATAATACAAAATCCCATTTAAAATTAAAATAACTTTTAAAAACTGGACTGTGTTTTACTAGGATAACTCATTTAAAACTTTCATTTAGAAACCGCACTCGGATTTAGCGATTTAAAATACAGAGGACTGCATATGCCCCGTACACAGATCATGGTCAATGTATATTTCTGGGCCTAAGTAATCAATGCAAAAGAGAATTATATTTTCTGGAATGTTTAAAAAAGTATAGGCAGTTTGCAAATCATACCTTGATTTTTCAAGTAACCAGCGAACTCTACAACTCATATCGTATTAAATTACATCATATAATTAAATATACATATATGCACTAAATGAAGTCCGTTCAGCATCATGCTCTAGTGTAGTCACTGATTTTTTATAACGCAAGTCTTCTAAATTTCTTATCTATCCATATTCTATCTACATATACTTTAGTAAAATATACTATAGTTAAGATTCCAAATTCATTTACTACTTTTCTAGAATATGAAAATGAACATTTGGTTTATTGCTTAATAATCTGAGATTAACAATTTTATGATTTTGCGAACAAGTCTACATGTCGTCTCACAGCTGCATATTTAGCATTTGCAGGTATTGCAGAAAAGTCGCCCGTAATCAAGTTTTATTGCAGCCATGCAAATGAGGTAAATCCTCGCGACAAATGGGTAAATTCCGTAATCGTGAAACCCAAAAGGGACGGCCTACCTGTTCGTGTGAGTGCGAGGGATAGAGAGAGGGGATTAGGGAAAGAGTTCGCTCGTCGATGTTTAAAAGCGAGAGCTGCGGAGACGAGAGCATCAGTTAACCACGAGCAGAGCTAGCAAAATCATCAACTGAAAAAACAGTCAACAACTATTGAAAGTGAAGAACCAAACAAACAATAACGAATAACAAAGTCACAAAACAAGTGAAAAATCAATTAAGTAAAGACCAAACAAAACAAGTTAATCATGAGCAACATCAGCAACGACACTGGTCCGAAAGATTCAGCAACTTACTCAGAACCTGCAGCTATTGCAGAGCCACCACGTTCCCCATCACCTCCACGGCCACCGACATCACCACCACCACCAGCGGAATCCAATCATACATCATCACAATCACCTCAGTCTCCACAACCACCACAGTCTCCACAACCACCACAGTCTCCACAACCACCACAGTCTCCACAACCACCACAATTACCTCAGTTACCACAATCACCACAGTCTCTACAATCAGCACGGTCACTATTACGACGACCCCTATCACCACTACCATATCTTCCAACAACACGCCTCTCGTGGTTCCTGGCTGAAGTCGACGAGGGGTCAATGAAGGGAGATAGACCTAATGGTCTCAAGCAATTCTGTGTGCTGCACAGCATGGAGATCATCGAGGCAGATGTGTCAGACAAGTACATGACTCGCATTGTGGAATTCAAACTCAATGGCCGCCCCCTGGAGGCGAAACTCATTTTGGCAGCCGATGATCGTAACTTGGTGGAAGCAGCAATGTCCTCAATGACTCGAGAACAGCGCGACCCGGAAGAAGATGCCCAACAGCTGCTTGTGCAGTACGAAGAGGAGGACGATGTGACAGGCAACCGTCTTGTGCAGCAGGTTATCTCGCAAGTTGGTATTCAATGGATGAGCGCAAGGCCTGAACTGGGTGGAACGCCTCTTATTCAAACCGCTGGAGGGTGCATAGCTCACGTGCTTCATTATTATGAGCATCGAGATTATATGGAGAAGATATTGATGTACGTGAAGGCACGCTGCTTTGATAAAATCTTCAACGATACATTTGAGACTGCAATGGATCCAATGGACAACAATACCTGGATGCTAGTGCAGTACAGCCCAGAACCTGAGACAGTTGTCTACCAGGTCGTATCGTACAGTCATACCGTGTGGCGGCAAGGAAATCACTACAAGGATGTCGTTGCTTATATACAGTTGCCAGGTACCGAGACTATTTTACAGACTATTGTCATTGCCTTCAGCAAGAAGAAAGCCGATATGGAAGCTAAGTACGAACAGATTCGCAGCTTCGCCCTGGAAATGAACCTCCCTAAGATCGACGAATTGGATCACGAGGAGCCCCAAGGCACCACCGCTGTATTTACCCGCACTCGTACCACAATCTTCGATCGCAACGAGCGACGCGATGTGACAGGTGAACATCGACAGCTGCGCCGGCAACTCCAGGATATGAACGAGACAGCTGATACTGAGGCTCAGATGTTGATGGACGCCTTCGGCATGGTCGGCAATATCCAACGGAATGTAGATACCATACATCCCGAAGCCAACTTGCTCATGGTAGCAGGCGTTGAGCTTTAAATTCTCATAAATTTTCTTTACCTTTGGTATTTCTATCACCTCATAGAATTAAATAGTTTATGTACTTAAATCAACGAATCAAATTTATGATCTAATACTAATTTCGCGATAATGCTTAGGTTTCATTAACAAAGAAATTAATAAATTAATATAATAAGCAACAAAAATGATACTTTCAACGGGTTGGGAAAAATTTCTTCTTCATTACAGGGTTCTTCTTCACAGGAAATCAACGGATTATAATATAAAATCAGCTTAGTTGCTTTCCTATGACAAATGGACTTGGTGACCCAAAAAATGAAACCAACGTTTTGTATATAATTTATCCTTATATTATCCTGATAATGTATATATTAACTAGCCAGTAATTTAACGCAATAAATTAATTGTTCCTAAGATCTTTGAATTTGAATATATCTAAAACCGTAATTTTTCTCGCACAAGTTAATAGTCAAAACGACAAGAGAACGATGACACCTATTCCCTAATATGTATTAATACTTTTGCCTAGATAATTATTTTCCATATTTATTTTTAAATTTATTTCAAAATGTTGTCAATTTAAATTTGATTTCTTATTTATTTATAATAGGCCGCAATTAGGGCTTGGTGAAAACCAGTGTTGTTTGTCCAAATGATTTAACATATCATAGCCAAAGTAACATACATATGTTGTGTGTCAACAAATTCTTTGCAAAAGGAAAAATGCAATGAGAATTCAGTTTTAAAGTCAACTTTTACTAACGAAATTAGCATTTTCTTAATTTATTTTTTTTACTATATTATTAGTTAGAGAATTTTGAACAAATAAGCATCAAGAAAAATATAAAATTCATATTTAAACAGCGAAAACAAACAAAAAGAGCGGAAAAAAACAGCTGTCAAGTAATTCTTTGGAAAATGCAAAGACGCAAGATATTATATCAATATCAGTTAGACATAAAGATTTTCATAACAAAAATTGAATATGTCCAGCGATTTGAGTCATTTTAGCTGTTAACTAAAACATTAACATAACTAACTATATTAATTCAAATTCAATAAAACGATATTCAATATGCATATTATAATTTTAGACAAATTGTCCATCTGAAAGCTACAGCATATGGTTATTCTGTACTTATTATATTATATGTACTTACTTATATTAAATCAAAAGCTATAACTGAATTAGGAAGGTTGCGATATCTTATTGTTGTAGCGGGAGGCAGTCGGGGGTAAAATAGTTCAATAGAAATGTAGAATTTTATAACAATTAATAATAGAATTCTATTTCGCTTTCACTGTATACTTATTTCAATAATGCCGATTCACTGACTGTCAGAGATGGGACTTATAAAAATTACAGATGGGAGAAGGGCGATAAAAACATTGAGACAATAAAGGAATTAACAAGGGTATTCCTATATTATATAGAATATATACAAACAAAATCCTAAGCACAAAAGCTATTTTTAGTAGCACTTACAAGTTGTAATAATATCGTATTATTAAGTTACATCTGCTGCTGTAATATTGTAATATTAAGTTAAAACTATTGACCAAAAATCGTTAAGATAAAATATAAAAAAAGTTCATCTCAAGTAGAGTTTTTCCTCTTTATATGACCGCCAAATAGAAGAGATGCACAAAGTTGTGTAAAATAACACGAATCATTCTTTATACGGTAGGTTACTATAACTTTAATTGGAGCTTGTCACCTGCGGTTCTTAATATTGGCAAACGTAGCATTTCGATGGTTTGACCGTTGGATTTGACAATCGTAGTGACTAACAATTTAATATGTAAATTGTAGAGACGGTGACCTTGTCCAAAAAAGAGTATTCCAAATATACATATATGTACATACAACATATATGTATATAAAGTTTTTCTTTATATTCGTTTTTGCCGTGCTCGGTGTTTATAGTAAGGATCGTCCTAACTTTGAGTCGGCAAATATAACAAATGTGTAATGTTATTTAAAAATCTGTAAAAATTAACTAATTGTGTTTTATTACTGGCTGAATTGACTAATCCTAATATTTCAACAGTTTTAGTGGTTAAGGTTACCATTTGCCATGCAATTTTGTAATACATATGTATGTTGAATAAGGCAGACGTTACTGTAAGAACATTCGACTATGCACAGCGTGTCGGAAGTCACGTACACATAACTTTGCAACTAATGTACGTTGCAACAGATCGAGTAACATGACCAGAGATGTCATTTCTGAGATGGCTTCTCATGTAAGTTGCAACCAGAGGAGGGTCATTAATATAACATCTGCAGGGGTATAAAAGCATATACCAGCCATACTTTACTGCGGCAGCTGTTGCTTGACGACGAATTTATTTATGACCAGGCTAGGGTATCTTAAGCCAAGAGCCTAAGGATGCAACTGCTCTTTAGCGTTTCTTGGAGAAAAGTTGCCTGCTTGTGCTTGGGACAGATGTCTTTGGTACCATCTGTTGCTTCGACTTTTCGCGACCCAAGTTTAACTGCCGACGACAGCTGCACAATTAGGTAAATCCGGGTGAAAATATTCTTAATCCACTCGACGGTCGCGACAATTTCGCGGCGCTTAGGTAAATTCTGATTTAATCCCGATAGGTACGGCAAAAGAGGTTAATCCTTATAAAATTAGGTAAATTCCGTAGTCGCAAAACCCAAAAGGGACGGACTACCTGTTTGTGTGAGTGCGAGGGATAGAGAGGGGATTAAGGAAAGAGTTCGCTGGTGGATGTTTAAAAGCGAGAGCTGCGGAGACCAGAGCATCAGTTCAGCCCGATCAGAGCTAGAGAAAGCATCCAGCCAATCATAGCAAAATCATTATCTGAAGAACAAGTTAACAACTATTGAAAGTAAGCAAGAAATTAGTGAAAAGTCAACGAACGAGTGAAAATCAACGATCAAGCAAAAAACCAACATATTATAATAACAATCTTAGTTAAAAATAAAACCATGAGCAACATCAGCAACGACAGTGGCCTGGAAGATTCGGCAACTTACTCCAGAGCTAGAGCACTTGCAGGATCACCACAATCCCCTCAGTCGCCACAATCACCACGGTCACCATCACCTCGACCGCCATCACCACCACCCTATTCACCAACAACACGTCTTTCTTGGTTCCTGGCGGAAATCGATGCAGGATTGATAAAGAGTGGCAGACAAAATGGCCGCAAACGCCTTTGTGTTCTGCGCAGCAACGAGTTCATCGAGGCAGATGTATCCGACAAGCACATTACTCGCACTATAGAGATCAGGCTCAATGGCCGCCCACTGGAGGCGAAACTTATTATGGCATCCGATGATCGTAACATGGTGGAAGCAGCAAGGCTTGCAATGAATTTAGCAGAGCGCAAGAAGGAAGAAGATGCCCAAACACGACTTGTGCATTTCGAGGAGGACGATATTGTGACAGGCAAACGTCTCGTGCACCAGGTTCTCCCGGCCGAACTTGTGGACTGGACTGCACAAAACACAACTCCCGATCTTTGCCGAACTAGAGCAGGTTATACAGCTAATGTGTTGTACAACTTCGCACCACGAGAATTTTTGGAGAAGCAGTTGTTGCATTTGAAGGCATCCTGCTTTGATGACGTCTTCAACGATACACTCGGTGGCGGACTTCAGCCAATGGATGACGACACCTGGATGTTGCTGCAGTACTTAGATTCCGGCGCAGTTATTCACCAGGTCCTACAATACAAGCACACCATCTGGAGGGAAAGAAATCTTTTCAAGGATGTCATAGCTTATATGCAATTGAATAATAGCGAAACCATTGCGCAGTGTATTGTCATTGCCTACGGCCAGAACAAAGCTGAGATGGACGAAAAGTACGAGCAGATTCGCCGCTTCGCTCTCAAATTTAACTTCCCTGACGCTGACGCATTGGAATACTATCTGCAGCAGTCTCATACCACCACCAATCTCTTTGCTCGCAATCGTTCCACAATCTTCGAACGTAACGAGCGCCGCGACATAACCGGTGAACATCGCAATATGCGTCGTCAGCTTGAGCAGTTGACCGAAAGAGCCAATGATGAGGCTCACATGATTCTCGAAGCCTTCAACATGGTCGAGAATATTAAAGCCAATGTGCCTAATGCAGCCAACGAGTAGCTTAATTTGCTTACCATTTTGACAACAAACCTAACAAAGATCCATGCTGACTCTATTGACTCTATCAACTCTTAACGCTACCAGTATCAGACTTGGCTTAACGCTATACCCAGTAACAGACTTGGTTTTACACTATACCCAGTTAACACTCAACCACATGGACAACAGTTAGACTTAAAAGAATTTTTTTTATTGAAATTGTATAAGAAATTGAAATAATAAACATTATATTAAAAATTGTAAAACTTAAATGAAATTGAAATAAGAAACATTGTATTAAAAATTGTAAAACTTTAAAGAAATCAAAATATAATTAAATGTCTGTGTAAATGTACAAAATTATCTTTTCTATAATAATCAAGGGTTTGGGAATTACTTCATTTTCAGGTTGTTAAAAGGGCTTACCCTTAACATTGGATTCATTCTATATATAAATATTCTTTCTATTTCAGATATTGGCCATCATTTAAAGGACTAGAGGTGCTGACTATCATCTTCATCTGTTGTGTCATGTTCTGTTGAGCAACCTGTTCCTTGGCTATGTGTTGCTGAGGCAACATCAAATTAACCTGACTCTGCGGAAAGAACATTTGCTGCTGCGGTGCCTGATGTGGAGTCCAAGGTTGCAACTGCACCACTGCTAGATAAATTGGCTGCTGCTGTGGCCACATTTGCTGTAACAAAAAAACCTCCTGCTGTTGTTGCACTTGTGTCGACAAATTGTGTGGCTGCTGTGGCAACATTTGTTGCTGCGACAGCTGCTGTGTCCAGTTTGGCTGCGCATGACACATTTTTAGCTGCTCATTAACCTGCACAGACATTTCCTGCTGGCCACAGCTAATCTTGGAGTAGCATTGGGAGCTAATGGTCCAGTGTATATATCCTGCATCAGCCATCAGTTGCTGCTTCTCGCCTTGCAATGTGCCCTTGTAGTCGGTGTAACGCTGTTTCCTTCTCTCCTGACGATGCGACAGTATCCATGGTCGAAACTCATCTGGTGGCAATGGATGCACCTGGGAAAATGCGACCTGCAACATCTTGCCAATTTCCTCGACAAAGATAACACAAGCTCGTTCCCTTTTGATGATGTGCTGCACATAACAATTAAACTCCCCGTCGGGCAACTCGACACGACACTTGGCACCAGGCCGAAAGTAATAGTCGCCCGTGTAGACTCGCAAATGCTTTGCCTCGAGCAGCGCATCGCGCCATGCATCGATGTCCACATTGCGATACACAAGGGGATCCATTGACTTGGCCACTTTGTAGGAGATTGGCAGTTGGCAACTGTAGAGCAATTGACGCACACACGACACACCACAGCCTTCTTCGTGGAAGCTGCAATGCTTTGGCTTCCGCAAGATGCACTTGGTGTGCTGTGGCTGATCCAATCGAAAGTTACATCCATTGCGTAATGTTAAGAGATTCTCTTGTGGCACCTCATAGCTCCACTTGAAGCTGTCCGGATAGAGTATGTTCTGCACAGCCAACTCCAGATCAGGCATACGAAAGAGTTCCCTATAGATAAGCTTGTAGGTCATTGCCTGTGCAATTGCCGCCGTCTCGTAGTACTCTCTGGTAAATACAGAATCGAAATGTTTATCACACGTATAGAACACAGAGAAGTAATCTGTAAATTGTTTATCGAACGTGACGATCACCGCAAGTTTTTGCGGCTCATAAACATGCACATTGCGTCGGTAGAGAAAGCACATGGCACGCAGTTCGATGAGGGTGCCCAGTGTTCTTGGTTTAGTCATGCGCTGCAGATATGTGTCATAGTCCTCTTCAATAAGTTTCTCAAAGCGACGACGCTTGAACATCATGTAACGCACACACTCCTGACGCACCTCGTAGTGCAGCGACTGTGTGTCGTAGAGTTGCTCGGCTACCACGCGGTACAGGCTACTGCCATCGTGCAACGTGTGCTTGCGGTAAAGGGAATGAGACTCCAGAAAGAGATCATCGGGATCTGAGCTGCCTGAACTGAAGTTTTCATGCTCCAAGGTTTCCATCTCGAAATCACAAATAAAACGCTGTGCAGAACAAGCTGCCCGTAGAAAATACCACGCCAAAATTGTCTTAAGCGATAGTTAAAGCACGCTACAATCGATAGCAGATGAGTGTTGCCCTATTTCATTTGTTGTGATTATGCGATTAATCATCATCGTCGTATTAAATGCTGCTTGCTTTTATTACAAAGCCCCAATCAATTCAACAGAAGAATAAACTAAAGCTAAATTAACAACATCAAAAGTGTTGCCGCCAGTCAAGTATGCTTCGATTAATTGATTTCATTATGCATTCAATGTTCAAATGTTGCATTATTTTATGTATTTGCTTATGCAATTTTCTGAATCAATTTTAGATTACAAGCAAAGCGGCTTATCGATATACAGTCCTATATACAGCAGATCTTTTCTTATATAATTTTATGAAAACTGCACTGAAAAGGTAATGAAACAGCGATGTATGCTGCTGGTTTCCATATTAATATAATGTTTCCGCAAGCAAAAGCGTTAGATAAATCGATGACAAAAAGGGGCTGCTATCAGATTAAAAGCTGTTCCTTCTTGCAATCAATATCAGAAGAGTTGCCATATTTCATGTGTTTGCTTAAGCGATTAATCGATATAAAGTCCGATTAAAAGCTGCACCCTCTGGCAGTCATATTTCTTTGCGTCTTTTTTCCCACTTTAAATCGTTAATATTTTATTCAACCCTCCGAGTTTTTATTGCCTTGTGCTTTCCACTACATTTGCCGTAACTCCATCATCGTTAAAATATCGTATAATCGTATACAACAGCAACAGCAGTAGCAGCGTCGCCTGATTCTGTTTCATTCCATTTCATTCCGCCAAATTAATTGCATGCAATTCGGTGGCTTACAAACGCCAAGTCGCAAGTCCCTGGCACTTTGCATTTTAAGAGGGATTGCACGCTGCGTAATACCCTATCCCCTCTCCCCTTCTAGGGGGTAACTGGTACTGGGCACCCTCCCTAACTTACTCCTCCACTGTTTACTCTTGCATTCGGCATAAACTCCTAGATAAAAATGTAATTTCAACGCGCTGTATAAGTACATAAGTAATTGTAAATATGCAGGCGACTTTTATCTCTGTCTCCCTCTCTCTCCCCACCACAAGGCAGTGCTTCTCTCGGCAACGCGTCGCCCTAATGAGCATTAAAGTCCTTTGCTCGGCTGCGTCGCTTTCTTGCTGTTGCATTTGCATAAATTGAAATTGTAAAATGACCGAAATTGTCACAGCAGGCGGCTAAAATGGGCAAAAAATAACGTAGAGCTGGTTGAGGGTGAGGCTGATTAGACCAACAGATATCCTATAAAAGTACTTGAGCTTACGAGATTGATAGAGATACAGATACCCTATGTGTGAGTATATCAAGAGTCAACTATTGAAGATTTGTTTCTAGCATTTAATAAAGTAGTATTTTATAGTTGGTATTGCTAGACTAGCAGATACTCTCTAGAAGTACTTAAGTTAAAGAAAGTGAGGTTCATAGACCAATAGATACTCTATGTGGCAGTTCAGTTTTAAATAATTACATGACATTGGCGCTTAAACTTTAAAGACAGTATATAACTGAATTTGGCAGTTACAGGCGTGCTAGATAGACTAACAGATACCCTTTAGATGGAACTCAGTTCTAGATATGTATTAGGAATTCTTCACATACTTACAGAGTCTTTGTATGAGAGTTCAGATAGAGAAAACTATAACATATTTCTTTCTTACATTTTTAAAAAGGCTAAACTTAAAGACTGGACTGATTGCTAGACCAACAGATACTCCTTAGATGTACTTGTGCCTTAAATATGATATGTGAGTGCAACTGTTGAAAACTATGAAATATTTGTAAGACTGAGATTGGTTGGTAGACTAGTAGATACCCTATAGATACCCTTTAGATACCCTGAAGACATAGAGATGTTTCAGTTCAAGAAAGTCTAGAGTATTCTCCGATTAGACGAATTTATTTTCATTGCACAATAAAAAACCTAATAAATGAAACATTTTAATACAAAATTAATTAAAACATATATTATAAATATTATAAATACACTTCCCTTCACACCTGCGTTTACAGGGTATCGTGACAGACAGAAAACATTGGCATATTATGCTTTTAATTTAATTGGTTTTGCATGTGAAATTAAATTCAATGAAATTTGTTTTATGTTTAGCATTAATGCGACCTCTCGTTGTGTGTTGTGCTGCTTTACAGTTCTTTTCACATTTCAGTTCGCACACATTCACACACAACAGACTTGTACACACTCATACATTCACACTCACAATCAGCTGGCAATCAATTTGCGAGTAGTTCACAAGTGAATTGTGCCATTGGTTTGCTTTAGATTTTTTGATTAGTTTTTTATTGATTTATGTATTTGGAGCACGAATTGAATTTGGAGTGTGTGCCACAGAAAGCAAAAAGGGAGAGGGCAGCAGAGAGATAGAGATAGAGCTAAAGATAGAGAGACCAAACAAACCTTAACTGGAACTAAACTCGACTAAGATTAACCTGCGTCTCACTGGGTACTAAAGTTTGTTCTTTGTTTTTGTTTTCCCTTTTACTTTCGCATGCTTGCTATCTCTGCTGCTCCATGCTGCATGGTCGATTTAATGCGGCGTATACGCAATTTCTGACAGCCACAGATGCGGGCAAAGCCCGAGAGCCAGAGAGCGAAACGGAAGCACTAAACCAAACATCAAAATAAACAGCACACTTAATCGTGTATAAATGTTTATATTTACCCTATAGGCTGTAGTCGTGGAGGGACGTGAAGAGGGGGGAGAGGGAAGACAGAGAGAGAAAGAGAGAGATGCTCTGTGTAGTCGGCATCGGCATCAGTATCTCTGAATCGACTTGCGGCATAGTTTTATGTCTCAATCGAAATGTTTGCGAGAGGCAAATAAAAATAATCAACTCGATTCGGAAGAAATGCTTAAATCTTCCAAGTATCTGTGTGTGTGTGTGTTTACGTTGTTCTTCTTGTTGTTGTTGCATTTTTATGGCATCGATATGATATGGTGATTAAGTGGTTAGTTTCATAAAAGCCAACGGGGCGTATGCGTATGCGAGTCTAAGTAGTATCAATGAAATTGTGTTCACGGCGATTTTGGCGATTCGCAGTGCGTGTACGAAGAGAGACAAGAGTAACAGGGGGATGAAGAAAAGGAGAGGAGATATAAGAGAGAGACTCAGAGGGGAAGGAAAAAGAAGAAGAAAGAAGACAGGCAGAGGGACAGGGCAGGGGAAGTTGATAAAGACAGTCATAAATAGGGAAAGAGATAAAGCTGGCAGACTGCCACACAGCTGTTGATATTGTAGATTTAAAGACCTTTAAAAAACATTAAAGAACTGTTGAATAAGCCAAATGCTTCCAGAGAACAATAAATCAACAAATACATGAGATCAATCGAGGCATCGAGAAAACAATATAAATATTTAACTAAACTGAAATAAATCTTTGAAATATTTATACAGAATCTATAAACGTTTTATTACCCTTTGCAAATTGGCGCCAACTGTCTGTTAATGCTGCAATTATTATAGAAATTATAGTCAAAGCGCATAAATATTATATAGTATAGACGCAGTGAATTAAAGCAGCAATTAAAGTCATGCACAAGTTTTCTGTATAGTTTTTTTTTCTCATTTGTCAATAGCGGCGACACTTTGACGTTTAAAAGCAAAAACTTGCAAAGACGATAACACACACAAGCATACACACATGCAAGCATACAGTCACACACAAGCACACACACTCACACACACGCATTTTAAAAGCGTACACAATTTGCTTTAATAAACACTGAGGGGGTCAAGGAGGAAGCACCTCCCGCCTCAATGAGGCTGCCTGCAGTGCGCGCAGCTGGAGCCAGACTGACAGGCGGCACTTGGGCGAATGACTGCAGAGGAGAAGAGGGGGCGGAGGCGGGGTTTAAGGGCTAAGAGTGGGCGGGGCTGTCTAAGCAATGCGCCAGCTGTGTGTGTGGTCTAATTTAGAACTTGTTTGTCTAAGCTATAAAGCACAATAAATCCAGCTTTGGGTCATCACTTTTGTTGCTATGCTAAAAATTGTCAACGAGCACACACACATGCACGCATACAAATTGTGGTCATTTGATAAAAGCAGAAAACACAGTCTAGGGCAGTTTTTAGTTGCATTTTGTGGCTGTTGTTGCTGCTGCTGCTGCAATTTAAAAGAGACCGAAAGGGAAACCTAAGCAGGCCCACGGGGAAAAACGTTGAGTGCTTACATACTTATGGTTTGTGTGTGGCTTGTTGTGTGTGTATATGCGTGTGTGTGTGTTGGGCTACCCCATCAACATCATCATCATCAGCTCGTGCAAACACTTGACTTTCCTCCTTTCGTATTTGCCTTGCCATTTGCCGGAGCAAATTTTCTTGATTGCCTTGGCATTGGCATTGGCATTTCGCTTGTTCTCTTCTTCTCCTCTTCTCTCTGTATGTTATGCGTTGTCATCTTTCTCTGTTTTCCTTTTTTTGACCCCCCTATCTCACACACTTCTGTGGCGCCTCATGACAGTGATTTTTGACATTTCACGCGCGCTTATTTCTTGCCATCTTTTTTTATTTCTCTTGACTGTATTTTCCTTTCCTTTTCTCGGCTTGGGGGTAAAGGTCAACATTCGTTTTGCATAGACAAACCATCGACATATCTGCCTTTGCGAAATGGGCTTTCCCAGTTGCTCCCCAGTGGCAGATTTACGCTTAACTAAATTGATTCGCATACAGCAGAAGGACTCAGAGCTCAGACCTTTCCTTCAGTCCGAACGAACCCCACCCCAAATGAAACTGAAATTCCACTCAAAATAATTATGAATGAATTGTGCTCTTTGCTCAGCTGTTGCTGTTGTCGCTGTTAAGGGCACTGTTAACAGACTGTATGCTGCTGCTCTGCTGTCAGTTAACAGCACTCGACACAGCAGCCGCACAGCAGAACCAGCTGTGCTGCGTGTGTTCTGTTCAGTTCAGTCGATCCACAGACATCGAGGCGAGAGCACACGCGACGCGCATGAAAAAACACAAGACAGTTCCCTCCCAAAATAATAACGAAACGCGGCGCACACGCTGCGTATACGCGTTGTGTGTGGTCAACAAATATTTTGGTGCAAGTAAATAAAATGGTCAGTTCCTAAACAGAGCAAGAGAGAGAAAGAGTCGAACAACTACAATAGAAACAAATCAAACAAAGTTTACAACATAGCAGGCAAATTGTTAAGTAAAGTTGAATTACATTTTACAAATCAATTTGAAATTGTTTTTTTTTTAACGAATAATTATGAAGTGAACTTTGAAAAATATTGGGGAACATTTTGAATTGAAACAAACTTAAATTAAATAAATAAAAATGGAGAAATTTCCACATGAAGTTAGCTGAGCAGCATAAGTTTGACAAAGCATGAGCCATAAAAAAACTAATTAATTAATTCAAATTTCAACTAGGTAAATTCATAAATATAAATATAAAGTATTTTAAATACTTTATTATTCTTAATACAAAAATAAAATATTTAATTTCACACGATTAATTAAATGAAGGAGAATTTAAATTATAAACAAAAGGAAAACTGAATTCTTATTTTTAAATCTATTCTAAATCTATTCTACTGAACCCATTTCTATAAAGCCAAAACTGCACTTATGTTAGAATACTAACTAGAGTCACCCTAAGCCAAGCATTCATCAGGCCCGTAGCTAGGCGTGTGTAGGGTTTGTGCTGCAACAAAAAGGTAAGGGAATAAGTATCCAAAACAAGAACTTTGAAGAGTCCTCCATACCTTCAAGGTATAATAATTGCAAAGTACAATGAGACAAAAATGATTGAATGGATTATAAGTATTATCAATAGAGAATACAAGGTCCCGTAATATAGGCACCTCAGAAACTATGATATTGCCAATATGAAACCGAGAAATAGGCATCTTTATTTTGTAAAATGTTTTATTAACTAAATACACACTATACGTACGTGTATGTATTTAAAAGCAATGCAATTACAATCAGGAACCCCCAAGAAATTCTGCACAAGGACCCCTGAGCCCTTCGCTACGGCCCTGGCTTCCTTTAGCCACTAACAAGTTGCATTCAAATTGAATTGATTTGAATCATCCGCTCAGACAGCAGCGAAATTTATTCAAAATACTTTGCAATGAATGCGGCAAATCGAATCACATAACATATTTATGTATGCTACGCGACCTGCAAATGTCACAACTTAAGTTGAATTGCATTAGATCAACGCCTTTTTAAACCATGCTTACCCCCTCTTTCCACTACCCTCCTCTGGCAGTTCGTCTGCTGTGCTTCCTTCCATTTTGTAGCTGCAGCAAGGCACGTGAAATCCATATTGATGTGGGAGTAGTCGCGTAGCTCAGCCTCCTTCCTGCTGCTGTCAGCGTGGCTTCCTGTGGGTCTCCCCCGTCTTCCTCCTCCTTCTATGCTCTCTTGCCTTTGTGTCTCTTTCTCATTTTATACTGGTGGCACTCGGCCTTTGTTTGATTTGCATATTGCTACCTGTCTGAGTTGTGGCACACACACACACACAGACACACAATCACCCTCACATACCCGCAAGTAAACAGGGCATGAAGTAAAAAAAAAGACCAGGAAAAAATGTATAAAACAGGCAACAAAACGTGATAAAATAAGCGGAAAAATAGCTGACAAGCAAACTTCCCCCCTCTCCCTATCTCTCTCTTGCCCACTTAGGGCACAACAAGACCATCAACAATGTAAAAATATATATAAAAAAGCAAAATAAAAACATTTGCCACACAGAACAAAGAAAATTATCTGACCAGCGCCTTCGTCCCCTCTCTCTGTCTCTCTCCCTCGAGGTGACTGTGACAAGTGACAGTTTTGTTTGTTTGCCGCCCTCAGGTGTGCAGAGGAAGGAGGGGGAGGGGAATGGCAGGTAGATGAGGGACATTGTGCTGCCTTTGGTCTCACAGGAGTGTTGGCCACCTAATTTGGCCGATGGTTTTATTGTTTGTCCCCTCCTCCCCTCTGGCCGGAGGGTATTATTATTGCTGTGCTCTCTGTTTACACGCACTTTTAACGCGCGTGTATTTGTGTGTGTGTGTTTTGTGCTTTCGTCTGCCAGTGTGGGTAAACTAATTGAGACACATTCGCATTCGCAACGTTGTCGTTGTCGTATACTCAATCTGCCGCAAGCCTGTCACGTCGACACACTCTGTCCGGCAATCAGCGAGCGCGCCCTGAGCACAACACACACACATACTGAGACAGAGGCAGATGACGCACACACACATGCAATTGCAGTGCTGGAAAAGTCGTAGAAAGCTAGCAAAGTGGAAAACTAACTACGAGTTGGTGAAGAAGTGTGTTGAATACCCTACAATAGTGCAGGTATATTGAACTGAACTTAATCTATATATAGACAACTTTGTTTACTCAACATAATTGATAAATACTTGAGATAATAATAAGTATTCTATATATTGATTTTCATTTGATGTAGACAGTTCTACGAGTATATGTAGTTCAAACTACTTGAGCCAATTACAGAATATTTAATAAGGAATAGGAATTTCAAAAGGAATAAACTTAGAATTGTATTGTAGAAATCTTGCGCGAATTTCCTTGTATCTTTAAACAATGTACTGAGAATTCTCTGTACAAAACAAAAATTTCTTAATATTTAAAGCAAGTCTCATCTGCTCAACAGTTTTCCACTGCCTGCTGCACATTTCAAGTAATTCCATTTCTAGGCTAGGGTATGCAATCATCATTCACTACCTCCCCCGTCTCTATCCTCTCCTCATTTGGCACTTGTCGTCGTTGTCAGCCTCAATGGCAGCCCATCAAGACGGTTAGCTACTTGTGGCGCTGGTAGTCGTCATCGCCTTCGCCTTCTCTTTCGCCTTCCTCATCGTCGTCATTCGTCATGCTAGTGCTGAGTGAGTACTCCCTGCGGCGATGGTGAACTTGTTTACCCCGTGTTCGTGTGTTTTCTAATGAAATGCAAAGGAAAACAAAGTCGCAAGCACAAGTAAGCCCAAGTTGCGCCCTTGCCATGTGATGTGCTGCACTTCTGCGGGGCACTTACGCGGTAATCACATTATTTGCTATGCTAGTGTGTGCAACCACTGTATTTTGTCTACAATCAGAAGATTGCCAGGGTTGTCACAGTGAAAATGTAATTAAATTTTAATAATTTTCAACAATTCTTTAAGCTTGAACTTCGCTTGCGGCTGGCGGCGTAGGGTGGCATATTAAATTTGTATTTATCATCATTTGATTTCGTTTATTTATGTTTTACGAGTCTCGAGATGCAGGAAGAGGCGCAGAGGGGGCTCAAGAGGGAGGCTGCTGCCATAAATAAATTGGCAAAATGTGAATTTATGACAGGTGGCCTGCGAGGCATGATTTGCCATGACTGTGATTTGCCTCAAGGAGTTGACTTTATGACGAACCATAAAAACAGATTTGTGCATAATTTGGAAAAACGTTTTGTGCAGATTTCCACACACACACAGCTTTCAGCTGTTATAACAGTACATTAAAGTGGCGTTTATATTGTTTGGGGGATTTCAATTGCATAAAAAATGTTGCGAGTAAAGCAAAAGCTTGTCACACTTGAGCTTAACTCTCGCATAAAACACAATTTATTACGCTTAAAACTGCAACACTTTAGTGTCGAACAGCAACATAAACGATACTTCAAGCTCAAGTAAACTAAGTATTCATTCGTGCTTCGATACTACTTCAATCTTGTGAAGCACATGAAAGTTTCTAGCAAGCAATAAAGCAGCTCAGCTAATTAGCTGCACTTCGACACCCTTTTTGACTTGCTTCTCTCTTAAGGGGCATCCTTTACTCGCCTTTGAGCTATGCTGCTATTCATGAGAGCTTTGCAACTTGCCAAGGACGTGGCACAACCCTTTGGCAACATATCGCAATAACTTTCGCCTGCTCTGCTCTGCTCTGACTAAGCTCTGATGAATAACTCGCAAATTTGTTTGTGAATGAACCCAAAGAAAGAAGTTTCCATGCTTGCTCTACTCTCTTTCTCTCTCTCTCTCTCTTATTCTCTCTCCTACTGTAGCTACTTTCCTACTGGCTTTGTGGGTCAAAGGCAAAGGCGAACAACACTTGAATTTAATTAAAGATGAGTTAACGTCATAAACTTTTAAGCTACTAAAGCTGCTTTTAATGACTCTTGGCCAACTGCTTTCAGGGCATATAATGGCATCAATTTCAAATTTCTCAGCAGCTTAAAATCAAACTTAATTTCTCAACTTGGGCCCCAAAACGGGCAACTCAATCCGAAAAGTTCTCAAACAAATCCACAGCGAGCTAAGCTACTTATAAATATGTTCTATATATATATTTATATATATGTATGCTATAAATATCGTGCATTGATTTCTGCTGATTTCTTTGATTACAATTTTGGCTTTTTGTCGGGTTTTTTCACATTGTTGTTGTTGTTGTTGTCGCTTGTTTATTGTGTGTGTGCCGCCCTGGCGCATTTTCATTAATTTATTGCAGCCAAGGGCAACTGATTTCACTTTAATTCAATTTATTTGCCGATACACAGCGACAACAACAAGTAGAGAAAGGGAGTGTGACAAAATTGTGGTAATCACAATAATCATAAACAGTTTTGACAGCTGACGAACTACTGCATACCCTGCAATCGATAGAAGTTCAAGTTTTAAAGTAATTGAGAAACTTTGCTATATAAAAAGTCATCAAACTTTTGTTTGCATAAACTTATAGCTTTATAGCATCACTTAAGAGTATACTCTCTTGGTGATCGGTCGTGTTTGGCTTTTGCTCCTAATTATTTTCTTATTATTTACCTTAACTCACAATAACATTAACTCAGTTGATTTCAAATCAGTGCTAATTAGTCAATGGTAACTGTGTGTGTATAAATTCAACATAGAGAACGTTGGTGTAATTGGTAATTTGTAATTTAAATTGTATTTCTGTACATTTATTTTTCTGGCGCGTCTTCAGCGTCTTTGAAATTTGTTTTTGTTTCAATTTTACACTCCCACGCTTTTTCGCTCTCACGTTTGCTCCGCTCTCTTAGTGCGCTGCTTTGTGTCAACGATACAGCTGTAGTTGTTGTTCTATTGTTTTACTCTCGCCTTCGAGCTTACACTTTTACGCTCTCCCACTCTCACGTCTTTTTACGCTCTCCGAGTGTACTGCGTTGTGTTAGTGCTCACTTTTACAGCTCTCCCTTTGGAATCAGCTGTGTTGTTATAATTGTCGCAACCTTTCTTTTCTTTGCTCTCTATCTCTGTAACAGTTCTTTCCTAGCTTTTTGTTTTTGTTTGATCTTTCCTCTTTGCTTCTGTATAACTATTTATTTCTTTTGGTGTTCCCTACATTAGTTGAGGCATATCACTTTTCACTAATAATGGAGGCTTGTTGTGCAATTACACACAAGTGTACAGCCGATTCAAATCCTGACTTTGTTTCGTGCTGGTTATGCGAAAAGGTTTTCCATATTAAGTGCGTTGGCTTAACCATCCGTATTAAGGACGCTTTATACACCAAGTCTGGCCTACATTGGTCTTGCAATTTCTGTCGGGGTAAGGAACTCAATTTGAGCAGCATTCTCAGGCAGACTAAGCTAGAACTTTATAAGCTTCATTTGGCGTTTTCGCAGTTACAGGCTGATTTCACTAGTGTGGAAGACAAGTTTAAGTCCTTTGACTTCGATGTGCCCCTTAATCTCTCGCCATCGACTTCTTTGGGCATAATTTCTCCTACATCTCTCCTATCTCCTACGACTCCTTCAACCACCCCATCTAACTTGTCCGATCCACCAACTCTGGTCGTTACCTCTCCTTCGCCTGAGTCAAATAAAACTCCTAACAAAATTACTAAAACTACTTCCAATAAGAAAGCTGCTTCTAATAAGATACTTACTACTAATAATACCTCCACAATATCACTTGTCGCTGTTAAACCAAAGAAACTGGTTTTCGTTTCTCGCCTTGCACCTGATACTTCGATTGAAGATGTAAAATCATATATTCAATCAAAAGTATCAGTTACAAATCTTAATGTAGAGAAATTTAAATTTAATTATACGCGTGATATTGCGTCTTTTAAAATTAGTGTCCCTGCTGATAATTTTCAATTAGTTTGCAACGGTACCTTCTGGCCGCCAGACTTAATTGTTAAGGAGTACTCTCCAAAACAAAAGAGTCGTACGGCGGTATCACTTCCTTCAATTCCCTGTGCTTCTTCTTCTAATGTGACATCAAAAAACTAGTAGAATTAACCTCTCTTTTTCTTGCCTACCAAAACGTTAGAGGCCTAAACTCTAAGCTATCTAATTTGTTTATGAATAGTGTATCTTTCGATCATCAAATACTAATATTTACTGAAACCTGGTTAAAACCCGATGTAGATAACAGTTCAATTTTTCCCAATAAGTACACCACCTTCAGATGTGACCGTTTATCACGAACTGGTGGTGGTGTTCTTATAGCTGTAGAATCTGATCTTCCTTCCGAACTAATTTCGATAGACCATAGTTCTCTCTTAGAATTTGTATGTGTTAAAATAACAATGAACCAAATTTCAATTTATATTACCTGTTCTTATATTCCTCCCTCATCTGATATTTCTATCTACCTGCACCATCTCTCATCTATCCAATTTGTCTCCTCCAAACTATCAGATAGAGACTACTTGCTAGTTTTTGGTGATTTCAACTTACCAGAAGTTACTTGGTCTTCCCAATCTGATTTATTGTTGCCTTCTTTATATAATTCTTTTTTAAGTGGCCTTTCGGAGCTATCTCTTTATCAACTAAATAATGTTCCTAATTGTAGTGGTAGAATGCTTGATTTAGTTTTCTCTTCCGACAATCTAGTAAACACTATCTCTAGAATCAATCCCTTAGTTCTTCCTGAAGATCCCTATCATCCTACATTAGACCTGGTTCTAACTATGCCTATTTCTGCGCAAACTGCAACTGTTTCCCCTAAAGTAAAGTCACGTTGTTTCCGTAAGACCGATTTTGAAAAATTGAATTATTTAATTTTGGAACATGATTGGTCATCTTTTTATTCATGCTCTGATCTAAATACATGCATTTCATTTTTTTATTCCTCTATGAACTCATTTTTTGATCAATGTGTTCCTGTTACTTTTCCTGTAAAGTCCAACAGGCCTCCTTGGTTTTCACGTGAGCTAGTAAGGTTGAAAAATTTGAAATCCCGGTATTTTAAAAAATTTAAAATTACTTGTAATCCTTCTGATTATACGCGTTATATTGTTACAAGAGCAAACTTTATTGCTCTGAATGCTAATTGTTATAAAAAGTATTTGTGTCGCTGCCGTTTGCAGTTTGCTCAGGACCCAAAGCAGTTTTACAACTTTGTCAACTTAAAACGTAAATCAAGTAGATTTCCTTCTGTACTATCTTATGAAAATAAGGAAGCAACTGATGATCAGGCTGTAGCCGATTTGTTTGCAGACTTTTTTCAATCAACTTATTCAACTGAACCTAATAGTTTCCCATTACATCCATACCCTTACATTATACAAAATTTTAATACTTTCTTCTGTCCTTCTATTGATGAAACGTCTTTACTTAGTGATCTTAAATCAATAAAACCTGTTTTCTCTCCTGGCCCTGACGGAGTTCCAGCATGTGTGCTTAGATATTGTGCCGATTCAATTCTTAAGCCAATTTATAAGCTGCTTGACTTGTCACTAGCAAATAGTTATTTTCCACCTATTTGGAAAAACTCTTTTTCCATTCCTCTTCACAAAAGTGGTTCTAACCAAGATGTGAAGAACTATAGGTGTATTTCCAAATTGTCCGCTATTCCTAAAATTTTTGAGAAAAATTTTACGGCTCAGTTAACTTTTATGTGTAAATCTATAATTTCACCCTGTCAACATGGGTTTATTAAGGCAAGATCCACAGCTTCTAATCTTTTAGAATTTTCCTCTCACATTAACTTAGGATTTCGGAACAAAATGCAAACTGATGTGATCTATACTGACTTCAGTAAAGCATTTGACTCCGTAAATCATAGACTCTTAATCCAAAAGTTAAATTTGATTGGTTTTCCTCAAAAGCTCCTTTTGTGGATTTTCGATTATTTAACTAATAGATCTCAACGAGTTTCTTTTAAAGACTGTCTTTCTAAGCCAATCTTAGTCACTTCTGGTGTTCCACAGGGTAGCCACCTTGGGCCTTTGCTATTTAACCTTTTTATTAACGATCTTCCTTCTATACTTCTTCACTCTAACATTCTTATGTATGCTGATGATGTGAAACTCTGTTTGACACATAGTGATCCTATTAATAACCTTCTTCAAACAGATCTTGATTTGTTTTTTGCTTGGTGTAGACATAATCTACTACATCTAAACTGTTTGAAGTGCAAGGTTATGTCATTTTACAGAGGTAACTATCATGTCATCGACTATAATCTTAACTTAACCCCACTCTTAAGAATATCTGAAGTAATGGATTTAGGTATCCTCTTTGACCATAAATTGAAATTTGATCGTCACATAACACAAATTGTCAATAAGGCATTTCGACTACTTGGGTTCATCAAAAGATGGGCCAAAGAATTCGAGGATCCTTATACGACAAAGTTGCTTTATACTTCTCTTGTTCGTCCAATTCTTGAATATGGGTCTTGCGTGTGGTCGCCGCAATACCATATTCACCAAGATAGAATTGAGTCTGTTCAAAAGCAGTTCCTACTCTTTGCCTTGCGTAGTTTTAATTGGGTTTCGGGTGTAGACTTACCACCATATTCTAGTAGACTCCTTCTAATTAACCTACCTTCTTTAACTAACCGTCGTATTATGTTAGGTGTTATGTTTATCGTAAAACTAATAAAGTACGATATAGATTCCCCCACTCTACTTAACCTAATCAATTTCTGTATTCCTTCTAGAGTTACTCGTAATTTTAGGCCACTTTCTTTAGCCTTTTGTCCTAATAATTACAGCTTGCATGACCCTTTCCGAGTTCTCTGTGCTGACTACAATAGACTGTCTAGAGTTTTCAACTCAGAGTCCTCCCTCCACTCTGTTAAATTGTCTATCCTTAATGAACTAACTCCTCATCCTAATAATTAACACTAATCCACCGATCTGATTGGGTTTTTCTGGGTTTTCCCCAATCCTTTGCAGCAAATGTTGGATCGTTAATTCTTGTTTTATATTCCCCAGCCTAAATTTAAAAATATATAATCTTAATTTAATTTTAAAATCTTTTTTTATTTTTAATCTTAATTTTTTTCTAATGTTCATTTAAATATAATTAATCGAATTTTTTCAAGTCGACTGGCTTAGTTGACGTTAAATAAATAAATAAATAAATAAATAAATAAAATCTTTAAGCAAGCTATAAATGTTTATGGCATATTTCCTTTATAGAGGTAGCATAGTTTGCTTTTATGACTGTGGAATCAATTGTTAGTACTTTAGGATACGCTACAGTAGTTTTGGTAAAAGAAAACAATATTTTGAATTTGTAGTTTCCTTTTCCTCCATCAATATACTCTTCTACAGGATTTTATACGACTTTAGCATATGTGCAAGTGGTTTAGGTAAAGTACATTTTTATATTGAATTTATATTCCCTCTTTCCTTCATCAGTTTACCCGCTTGTCTAAACTGCTTTCTACAGGATATGGAACACAAAAACAATAACATTTCGTATTTATTTCATGTTCACGATTGCGATGCGATTGACGTTGCGTTTGTCAATGAACACAGAGACACACACGCCCACATGTACACACACACACAGACAAATAGAGTATGCCCAGGGCTCTGTTTGGGCCAAAGTCACTTAACGGCTTATCTGGCAAGCTACATCGAAAAGGGGGCGAGGCAAACTAAGTCAAATCAAAGCTGAGTGTGTGTGCCTTCCTGCTGGGCTGCCAGTGCTAGAGTATGAGTGTGAGTGTATGCGATTGTCGCCACGCATTCACATTCGTATGCACGACAGATTCATTATAATTTCGCCCTGTCTCTCTCACCTCTCTCTCACCTCTCTCTCACTCCCTTTCACCTCCCCCTGCCTTCCTTGTGGCTTCGTGATCCGTGCGTGCCAAGACATACGCCCCACCTATTTCCTCACTTCACTTTCTGTGGTCGCACTGTTGGTGTTGTTGTTATTGTTGGCACGCGTATACACCACACAGACCCAACAGACACACACGCACACACAGTACTCACAGACACTGTCGCACTGGCACAGGTCCAAAATGAAATCAGTTTAAATGCGCCCCAATGTGTCGTTTTTGGATTATGATTACGAACGTTCTTCACAGTCTCGCTGTGAATGTGCCTGTGTGAGTCTGTGTGTGTGTGAGTGTAAATGAGCTGCCCAAGGCACTGGAAAATATGCCTTTTTCGCACACAATATGCCCCATGGTCATGGACAGCATTGTGCTGTATGTTTTGCAGCAAAGAGCAAAAAAAATGAAAAAGAAAAAAATAAGGTTCCCTTTTAAAGCAACAGACCCTTTACAGCAATGGGGAAAAAACTCCATTGGCTGCTCATGTGTGTAAATGCTTTGCGTGCTGCGAGTATGTGTGTGTGTGAGTGAATGAATGAATGAGTGAGTGAGTGAGTGAGTGGTGTAGGCATTACACTTGTATGCCTTGGCATTTTTATGGCACTTTAAGCCAACGTTGAGTAATGCCCAACGAACACACACACACACACGTAGGAGAGAGAAAGTCAAGTGAGTCTTGAGTGGTTCGGTAAATATGAGAAGGAGGGAGGTAGAGCGAGCGGGAGAGCGCTTTACTGAAGCGCATGCTGAACCAATACCAAAAAACATGAAACTCATAAACTCAAAACATGAAATGCAGAAAATTTCGTTGTAAACACACGTCAAATGCAACTTTCAAATATTATATTATTAATAATATATACAACATTTGCAAATAAACGATAAGGTGAGTTAGAGAAGAAACAACTAAGTGAACATGAGTCAAAGGGTGCCTGACTGTTATACAGTCGCTACACAACTGATCGCATTTCAAAATGATTTCTTAAATATGTACCATCTATGTTTAGCGTATTTTTTATTGCATACTTAGAAACATACTTTTATTTTCAAAATCAGAGAGCGGCGTGGTAAAATTCTACAATGAACTTTATCTTTGTGTAACAATAAGACATGTTGTCACTGTCAATTTGGGGATTCTATCTCTTGTACTCTCTGAGATCTAAGTGTTCATACTGACTCAAAGATGAAGGGTCAGTCAAACTTGACTATATCCAGTCAACTGTTGATGCTAAACAAGAATAGATACACTTTATGGAGTCTGTCATGCCTCCTACTGCCTGTTACTCACATTTTCCATAGGCACAAAGCTTTGTATAATGCCCTTCTAGTCTTTAGCAAAGCTAACTAAGTTTAGAAAATATTCTTTCTTTAATTCAACTAAAAAATACCATGTATTAATGCAGCTGTCTCTGCTTTTTATCGTGTTTTTTTCGCAACTTGCCACACACATATATCATATTTTCTCTTAACTGGAAACTTCATTGTCATGTTCAGCGTGTGTTGGTCGATTAGTGGCACACACTGGGGAACAGTCCCTCTTCGTGTGTGTGTTTGTGTGCTGCCCACAGATGCAACTCTTTAACGATATCATAAATAACAAGTTTAAGACACGCTCAGGCACCTGGACCTGGCCGCCATTTTAGTACAAAAGGGAGAAGGAGGAGGAGCCCAGCGAGCGCAGTTCCGCTTCCGTTGCGGCTGTTCAACGTTTGTTTAGCGTGGTTTAGCTGAGGTCGCACAACGTTCATCTGATTTATGAGGCGCTTTTTATTTCACATGCGCCGTCAAAATAAATATCAAAAAGCAACAAATTGCGGGGCTTCGACCCAAACCCTGCCTGCCCCAAGTTGTGGCGAGTCAAGCGGAGCTTTCTCTCAAGTTCGCACGCGGCGGCGACGGCGTTGCCACAGTTGGTGTTTAATTTTATGCCAGACGATGCCGCGCCACAAGGCCAAACAACGAACACGTGCCCAGCTGGGACCAGGCAAAGGTGTGTGCCCCCATCTCCTACTCTCCTCCCCCCTCTTCCTTGGCATCATTGCCCTTTAGCCTTTGTGCATAAATTTTGAAATTGTTTCCCCTCCCACACACACAGTCGCACTATGTTGTTTTGTTTCTGTTCGAGCTGCTTTTTAGCCACAGTGTCCTCGGCTTAATAAAGTCGCCTACTTAACGCCAAACGACAATGAGCCAACATTCTCCACATACGTGAGAGACAAATAGAAAGAACGAGAGAGATGGCAACACCATGTGTCACACATTCGCATTCCCATCCGCATCCGGTGTTGGCATTGGGCATTACGTCTGCCTCTCAGACGTTTGCGTTTCCGGCATGTGACTCTTTTATGTCGCCTCTCACTCACTCTTCCCTCCCTCTCTTTCTCCCCCTCTCTTTCTCTGTTTTCCGTCTGTTTTGTTCTCTGTTCTTTTTATTCCATTTTTACTTGCACTGCGCACTTTTGTTGCCTCATTGTCGCCTGCTTTTGTGCGTTTTCTTGTTTCTTTCATTCTTCGTCTGTTTCATGTTTCATATTTTACTGGCTGCGTCCTTAGACAATGCGTACAACAACAAAGCACAATACTAAACGGTTCTGAATCTTCTACTACATCTGCTTCTCTCACTGTTTCTACTTCTGTTTCTGCCTCTGTTTCTCCATCTTCTACTTTAATACGCTTAAAACGTCAATTCAGTTGGAATCGTTGAAAGCCCCAAATGGTTTTACTTTATTTGGGGCCAGAAATTCGAGTCAGCTTAAGACATAACGGCATTGTATTATGACGGATTTTATGTTACTAGAAATTGAGCACAATTCCTAAGAGTTTAGATACATCGAGATATGTTTTATATGTGTGCAATTTAACTTAAGTGTCATCAACGCACTCACCTTCACTTTTCTCTCCCTTCCTTCAACTTGCAGACCTTTTTTTGGTAATCCATTATCAAGTTTGAATTCAAGTTTAGAGGCTTGTGGCCTAAAAATAAAAGTCAAGCAGAAATATTTATTATTTCAAAGTTGTAGGAGCTATTTATAAATCCAAAACCCTCAAGGGGCGGATCTGTCTGTCTGTCTTTGCTGTCTTAGTTGACAGTTTTTTAGCCACAAAAGTTGTTTGACACGCAGACACACAAGGCCCACGCACAACTCACAACACCCACATCGCATACACTCAGACAACACCCACTCGTACACCCTCACATACACACACGCACCCATGTCAATTACACCTGAAAGTAAACTTGATACAGACACATAAACATTTTTATGAAGTGCTAATTTTGTTGTACATAAAAAATGAAAGCTTAAGTTGTGCAAATGTTTGAATTAATCACGCATTTGTCAAAATTATTCAAATACCACAGACGCTGAATACTTGAATGTGAGTGTGGGTGTGGAGTGAGTGTGTGTACATTCACATTGTGGCATGAATAGTTAATACGAATAATGCTCCAAAACGAGTCAGACTGACAGTTGGCAAAGTCGCAGTGGTGTGGGCCTCTCTCGGAGATTCTCATGTATATAAACACCCTGCAGACGCGCCTCTCTCTGTGATTCTCCGTTAAATGCACACACCGTAAATGTCAGAGTAGCAGGAGAGAGGCATGTGTTAGTGTGATTACAAAGTTTGTTAATATAAAGTTATTTTAAATTGGCTAAACTTTCCCCAGCACCTCCTTAACTCATCAAGTATTTCTCTGCATGCATAAACAGGGTATCTTTGAGCTGTGCCTGCTTAACACACTTGCTTGCCTTGTAATAAAGCTAATGAGTTTCTGGCATGTCTGCTAAATTGCCCAGATTCAGCTGGAACTCGCTCCCATCTCGTTCTTGCGTTGAGCCTCTGACTGACTCTGGCTGCGTTTGCGACTCATTCTCACGTTTCTCGAGCAAATCCTTTTGCTACTTGTTTGAGTTTCCGCTTGTTTTGTTGCCATTCAAGTGGGCTTTACGAGTATTTCGCATGATTATGGCATTTTGCATGATTGTTGTGCGAGTGAGTATGTGAATAAATGTGAATGCGCCCGCCAGGCATTCACTTGACTTTGCTGTCGCTGTTGCTGACAACTTGCAGACACAAACACAATCTAAATATGAATCAGCCAGCAAGAGAGATAGTGAGCACTTGTGTCTGGCTAACGCTGCGTATGCGCAACAAATTGTTTTTCAGGTGATTTAAGCGAACTTTCAGCTTCATCATATTCACATTAATATTTCATAAGTGCTAAGAGCGATGCGTTTAAATTTTTAATTTAAGTTTTTAATTACATTTCGCTCTCTCTCAGTTGAGCACGAAGCGGAGCTGCTGCTGTACAGCAAAATCCTTTAATGGCCGAACGCGTGCGCCATTTTGCCTGGCTGGCGTCGTTTAATCCTTTCGGCGGCATATTTTCCAACGCGCGACGCGACTTAATGAGTCGCATTTCCATTTTCATTTCCCCCCCCAAACCGAACTCTCAATTTTCCATTTCCATTTACCATGCAAAGCACGCAACAACAGACACACAATAAACCCCAAAAGCGACTTGCTTGGGGAATTTGGATACACTCAAGCAACTTTCCTTATCAGCTAATCAGTTTGGACGACAACAACAGCAACAATAATAACATTTGCTTTATGGCATCATATTTCCTTAAAATATGAAATTAAATTCTGAAGAGCCTTAAGGAAATTTAGCCATAAATTGATGCTCTAAATAGTTTGTCTACTTAAAAGATAATCCCAAGCATGAATTCAATTTAAAGCTAAGCCACAGCTTAATAAATAGCGTGGGTTAAATTTAAAAATAACTGTCAAATTCGCAACAGTAAACTGTGTGTATAAACAATATTTATATACGCTGGGTATATATAATAACTGTAGTATATTTAAATGCCTGCTGCATTTATCTGATTCTGTGGCAGTGCAAACAATTCACCTGAGCTTTATTTGTTTGCATTTTCCTTTCGTTTATCTCTTTGCTGTCCCTGCACTTTATTGCATTTGCTTTTCAACAGTTTGTAGGACTGTCCAAGGTTGCTGTTTGAGTTGAGTTAAGGTTGATATCATTTTACATTAAGAAGAAGCAGTACAGAGTAAAATAAAGATAGAACAAGAGAGAAAGAATGATCAATTAGTAGTAATTTTTTTTATATTCCTGAAAATATTTAAGAAGACAAATTGTCTTCAATTCATTCATATTCCCAGGCATATTTAGTTCTAGTTCATTCCTTGTTCCAAATCCCAGCTAGTCTCTACTTTTCATAGTGTATTCAAACTTCGTCAAGCTTTGTCAAGAACTGCTCATCTTTTCCTTGTCTTGTTAATGTAATTTCATCGTTTAATATGCAAACAAGAGAAGATTCTGCTGTGAAGGGTCTCTGAACAAGAAGGCAGTAGCCCAGACAGACGCCTGTTAGAGAGACACAAGTAGAGAGAGGGCAAACAAGAATATACATAGAGCAAGCCCCTTACTGAGGGTAGAATTTAATTTCATTTAAGTTGACTGAGCTCGACTTTTTCCAGCTTTGTTCTACTCCCTTGGCTGCTGCTGCTGTTGCGAATAGTTTATAGTTTATTTATGCCAAGCCACAAGGCCGCAATGCGACGCAGTTAATAGTTAAGCCGGAAACAGGCCGACTGTGGTGAGGAAGGGAGGTAGCTAACTGCGACCCTCGACCCTTCCGGCCGACGATCTCCGACTGGGGGACACAACGAGGCAACTGGCAACTGGCAATTTTGCCACTCAAAGCAAATGAAGTGTTAACACGTCGCTTGCCACCGTTTGTGGAATATGCCAAAAGCGGTTTTCCCGCCAACTGTCGCATCCGGCTACGTGAATATTTGCGCAGTGTGTATGTAGGGGAAGGAGAAAATGCCTCAAAAAAATTGAAACCACTAAAAAATTCGTTGAAAAAATACTTGCGTTGTGCCGCACATCGATGTGGTTCATGCCTCCCCCGGGGGAGAGCGAGCAAAGAGGCGTGTCAACTTGTTCCGGTGTCGCGTGTCGCATGTCCAACTGTCTCGGCTGTCAATTTAATTTCCATCTCTCTCTCTTCTCTCTCTCTCCTCTCTCTCTCTCTCTCTCTCTTCCCACAGCGAAATACACGTGATGCGATTTGAATTATGCCACGTTAAGTGCAACAAGCTGCAATTCGAGTGTTTCACGTGCCTCCCCACGGCAGCGGCACCTCCGCCACCACCACCAGCTCAGCTTGTTTGTGGCGTGTCAATGCCAACGCTTCTGCTGTCGCTGCACTGCGCTGTTGCGCTGTGCCTCTGCCCCAAGTCGTAACCAATCCCCGCATCCGTATCCGCATCCGTAACCGCATCCGGTTCTTGATGGATTGTTCAATTTAGCCAAAGCTACGTAAAATCAAATAGAACGGAACGGAGGACAGCCAACGCACACACAGTGAGACCTATGTGTGTCCTAGCGAGCGGTGCAATAGCAACAGCAACAGCAACAACAACAAGTGCAACAATAGTAGCAGCAGCAATTACAACAACAACGACGGCAGCAACAGCAAGAGTAACAACTACAACATGTTGACGACACATCACCTGCATCATCTGCACCATCATCGCGGCAGCACAGCCGTCGAATTGGATAAGATTACCAACTTGAATCAGGTAAGCGATACCAGAAATAGATCTGTAATAGGATTAACAAAATGAGAATGATCTTAAACGGAAATTGCCAGCAGCGGAAATTGAAAGAGTAATTGGGGGAAGAAGATATTCGAATTTTAAACGGGAATAAGAAGCCGAAAATAGATGAAGTTTAAAGCGGCATAAGAAGAAAAAATGTCAAGAAACTGTAGCTAAAAACGTATAGATGTTTCAATTAAATAATATGATATTTATTTTTAAAAAAAACTTTGCATTATCTTGTTAAATTCCTCTTTAATTTCTCTGCAAAATAAAGACCTTTTGCCCCTGCAAGTATGCAGCAATAATTTTCAAGTGGCGTCAACAAGCTGCGCAGGAAATGCGTTTCCAGTGCTTCAGCTTTTACTGCTTTTTCCAGCTTTGCCCTCGACTTGATTGCATTGGCCTTCAATTAAAGTTCGAGAAGAAAAGTCAAATTTGTAATTTTCCCAAGAAAACGAGGGAAAAGAAATAAAAGTGTCGCTGAGTAAAAACACTTTTGACTGACTCACATGATTAAAACAGTTCGAAAGATTGCATTAATTACGAAGAGGGGGTTAAAGAGAGACAGAGAAGGAGCATGGTAGAGCCAGAGAGAAAGGGAAAGCTGCACTTGAGGGCATATTTCATATGCTGCCACCACTGCGACTCGTGTCCAGTGTCAAAATGGGAAAATGAGAAAATTTAATATACAACAGTTTGTTGTGCTTACTGAATGGGGCTGTAGAGGAGAGAGGAGGCGTGGCTGCTTGGGTCAGCTGTTTGGGTTGAAATGAAAAATGCTGCTGGAAAATTTGAGAACTTGAGCGAAGCACGAGTAAAGAGGAAAATGTGAAACACGTTTATTGCCATTCATTATATTCTCGCGAGCTGTTGCGCAAAGTAATGAAGCACTTTTACACAAGACTTCAACAACACTTTCTCGCTATCCTTTTACAGTCCACTCTACTCCATATTCCCCTTCCCTGGGCCCCTTCCCCGTCTTGCCTCTGGCACTTTGGACATGTTTTTGCTTTTGGGGCAAAGAAAAACTGGCGAATTGACTGTGATGAGAGTTGAGAAAAATTGCGCTTTGCCTTCACAGCTCGAGTGAAAATAATAATTTTGCTATGGCCATTGCAATTTTTCTCCTAAAGGGGGAAATAGGAGAGGAATGAGAGGAGAGTGGCATTCCTTGGCAAGTGCGTGCGTGCAAAAACTACAACCAATTTTCATTAAAGCAAGCACAAGTGCTCGCTCAACCAACAACAACCGTCAATACATCTTCATTATTTTACTTCAAAATAATCTATGGTATGTTTGTGTAAACATTTAATGTCAGAAGAGGGACAGAGGGAGATGTGGAGGGGCAGCAAAAACTTCTACTCAACTTTGGCATTCAACGTTCTGTCTGCCCGGAAATGTTTGAAGGACACATGAATTGCGAATTGCGTATTCTGCGGCTCCGTTGTCTGGGTATATGTATATAAAAGCTCGCGCACAAAACAGGAAGTTATGTGGCTTGGGAACGGGAATGCGATGCTTAGGCATGCGTCAGCTTGTATACCCTGCATATGATGGAGTTTATGGCACACAAAGCCTAAGTAGTTTATGATTTGTAGTAGCTAACAACATTTCTAAATGTTTATAATTCCTCAAAAAGATCTTAGAAGTAACTTTGGCATTCCTAATTGTATACAACTCTTAAATACATTTCGTCTATAGCTTTACTAATCTTATCTTTGATCCCATATCTTGTTTTTGCTCATTATTTATACCTCAAACCAATCACGTAGTGATTATACCCTTTTCTTTTGTCAAAGGGCTTGCGAAAGTGTAGCACAAACAAAAGGATCGTGTTCAAGGCACATGTCTGGGCAAACAAATAGATACAAATGGCATACAGTCACAAACATACACACACACACACACAGTAACATACACACACAGCTAAAGGCAATGGCAAGAATATCGTATCACTTTCAGCTACAAGGTAAATGAGCTGCCCTCGCTTGATTGTCAGTCAGCTTGATTGATAATGTAAACCGAGAGCAGACCAAACTGACAGAGATGGCGACAGAGACACAGACAGAGACGAAGTAACCCAAATGGACGTGCCTTACTCGGCAGGGCATCGTCATCGTTATCGCTTGCCATTGAGTGTGATAGCCTGGCTCATTCCTCGGTCTCCACGACATCGATATAGGCAGCCACAGCAGGCACTACACTTCAGACAGACAGACAAACTGCTCTTACAGGGTGTCTGTCTGTCTCTCTGTCTGTCCATCTCTCCTTCTGTCTGTCTATCGATTTGAGGCTTACGCCTTTTCGCTAACATTCACGCAAAGCAGCAGCAGCAGCCAAATAGACGCTGTAATCGTGGGTTAGATAAGAGACTAAGTGTCTGCCTACACCTCCTACTCCCACTTCTCCCGATTCCAAAAAGGGTTTGAGGTTGATGGATGAGTTGGGAATGAAATCATAGTGATACAAAGCAAGCAAATCTCAAGGGAGAACTCAAGGGCATCAATATTCAATTAGCTTTAAAGCAATTTAAAGTAATAGCCAGTGGTTATTAGCCGCATTCACTCAACAAATTCCCCACAGATTGACCATCAAATCTTCAATAATTTCAAAAATAACGCAACTACATTTCCCCCCTCTCTTGTATTATATATATAATTGCCAATTGCTCTATATCTCTAACGACCTTCAGCAGGGGATATTATGTGGTCGAACTCGACGTCGTGTAGCTGGAAAAACATTTCGCCTCTGCCTGCAATCACATAAAACTCAGCTGGTTCGGCTGCTACAGCTGCTTCAGTTGGTCATTGGGGTGCAGTGGCTTTTGTTATTGCACTTACAGTTGTTCGACGCACACGCACACACAGCCAATTCACACATAGCCCATTCACAACACACTCATACACACTCACAAAACACAACACTCACTCAGTGTAAACTTGACCATTTGCCATTGGCAGCATGTATCCAATTGCACTTTGTATTGTTGCAGTTGCTGAGCCGCTTTGCAGCTCAGTGGGGAAACCAAATGGCGCGTGAGTAGGGTGTGGTTGGAGGGGAGGGAAGGGGGGAAGGGTTTCTGTCTGTTAGTAGCACATTATAAGCACCCATAAGGACTGTATTTCAACTGAAGGCTGCCAGGCAGAGAGCCAGGCCGTGCAGTTGGGTTGAATAGTCAGTTACGTCGCTTAGCCGGCTTAGTTGCCTAGTTGCCCATTTCCTGCCACGCCCACAGCGCCTCTGCCCTTTGTCCTGCCTCTCTGACAGCCTCCTCTTCCTATTCCATTGCCTACATTTGTCCTGCTGCCAGTTCGATTGTAATTATGCGACAGTTCAACTTGTTGGCTAATGCGTTTTCCCATTGCCTTCACCCAGTCACAGTTGTCTGTGTAGGTGTGTGGGTGAATGTGAGAGAGAAACTGTGTATGTGTATATGTATGAGTGTGTGTGTGGCCACTCGCTTCATATCAACAGATGTGAAAAGCGCATTAGCAGCAACTTTTATCAGCTGCTTGCCAGTCTTTTTTAACACTACTCCCACGCTGTGTTTTTCCTTCTACGTCCCCCTCTGCCCTCATCTCGCCTGCTGACCCCGCTGGGCACATTATTTATGTATAATGCCAGTTGGTACATTTGCCAACAACAGCTCGCAGATTGCACTTGGACATGCCCACGTGTTGCAGCTCAGCTCAGCTAAGCTTGTTCGCGTGCCCCAAAACGATATCAACGCGATTTGGTAAAATTATAATTAAGTGAAATAAAGTGAAGTGAAATAAAGAAATAAAATGAGTATAGTATAATCTGGACTAGTTGGGTTTTCTCTAGGTAAACTCTAAGATTTCAAATCTAGGGCATTAAGACGAAATTCGCATCGTCACTGAATTTGAATTTCTCTTTATATCTTTCTTTCTTTCTCGCCGCGAACGATATCACTGTGATTAAGTGTGAAATGACTACAGGGAAATATCGTTTAGTTTACAATAATATGGGTAACTTTAAAAAGAAAATATGAAAATATCAAAATAGATTAACATATCTATTAATATATTTATAATATTGAATTTATTTTTCTTTTTCTTCTGTGGAATCTTTTCTTTTATTAACAATATTCTTCATATAATTTCATTTCTTCTTTTAGCTAATTTGTTTCCAAGAACACAACCACCTACAGTTCTCTATCTCTCTGTCCCAGTCTCTCTCTCTCTCTCCGTCTTTCTACCTCTCCTTCTCTCCCTCTGTGATTTGTAGGCGTTGCAGTTCGTTGTGTTTTCTGGTGTTTTCAACGAGGCCCTGAGGCCACTGGGCGTTTAAAAGCGGACTACACAAGCAGCCACAAGTCTCTCCGCCTTATCCGCACTCACTTTCTCTCGACACGCATATCTCATTCGCAATCGCATTCGTTGTCTACATTTCCATTACCATTTCACCCACACACATTCACATGCACATTCACATTCCTATTCACATTCGCCATTCTCATTCACTTTCTTCAGCGCATTCTCTTCATTACGAATGCAATGTGCAGTCCTTGGCTCTCTGTTCTCTGTTCTCCTGTTTTGTTTTGTGTTTTTTGTCTTGTCTGCCACGCGCGTTTTTCTTTTGTATTGCATTTTTAATTTCCGCTTTCACTTTGTCTAGATTCAGTTTTTGTCTGCCCGCCATCTTCAATTGCACTGTCTCTCTCTCTCTCTCTGTCTTTCCCTTTCTCTGATTTACACTTTGCTAGAGTGAGTTCTACTTGCTTTGTCTAACACGCGTATGCAGTTTTCCCCCTTTCATTTTTCTTTTACCAAGTGCCGCCAGCTGTTTTTCAATTTTCCGCCTCAACTGCTCAAGAACTTGTGTAGTTTTTTGATCGTTCCTGCTGCTGAGGTTGTTGTTGTTGGGGCATGAATAGAATAATAAAACATTGTGGCACATGAATATGCAAGCCGCAGCTTCTGCTGCAGGAGCAGTGCCATCAGCCGTGGCAGCACGTAAATCTTGATTCTATTTCAGCATCTTTTTCTGGCTTTTTTGCTGCCGTTTCCATTAGCAGAAAAATGCGTTGAGTACCGAAAACTATTTGCGGTCACTGTGTGTGTGTGCATGAGCGCTTGGAGAATTGAATTTGTATTTGGTTTTTTTCTTGGCTTTGTTTCATCTCGTTTTGGTATTTGCTTATGTGTGTGTAAGTGTGTGGATGGTGTGTGTGTGTTCTCATTTTTTTTGGTGCAGGTTTACGAGCTTTATGTGCAACTCGTTGGCCCTGCAAATGGTCTGAATGGGCGACTGCCAGTCAGTCAGGTAATTTCAGAAATGTGCTCGAGGCTTTGCTGCTTTATTCTTTCTCACACTCATTCATATACACCTCTCTCTCCCTCTCTCCCTCTTGCTCTCTCACTGGGGTCCAGCTTGTCTTTTGGCTTAACGTGCTGCTCTTTTAGTGGCTGTGCAGTCCCTTTTTATGCGAGAGTTACTCGCACTCGCATTCGTTTACATTGGGGATTTGCATGTGTGTTGCATGCTACACACTGTATGTGTCCTATGGCTGTGTGTGTCCTTGCCTCAGCTGAGATTTAAGCTACATATAAAATTTATGCGTGTGCGGCTTTTATTCACGTGTGCATGTGTGTGCTGGTTTCGGTATTTCTGGTTAGTCCCTGCTTTGTTGCTTATACCCTGGATTCATAAAAATGCCCAAAAAGTGCTTAGCAAGATTTGTTAATATAACTGGGTAGATAAGTTGCACAAAGAAGGTCCGTCGAATAGTGCAATAGGTCACACAGAAAGTAGAGTTGGTCAGTTCTATATGGGTTTTTGTATAAATCCTAAAAACTATGAGAGCTGGACTTATCAAATATATCGATTCTTGTATACTAAAGACAGATCTCCCTCAATTGGTATAGCTCTTGTTTGTATAGTTGCCGAGATGTACTGGAACGAAATTTGATATAATGATTCTTGTGTACCCTCTTTATGCATGGGTCTTAAGAAAACTTGGGAACTGGATTCTCAGTAAATATGTTGTATTAAAGTGGGAACACAATAAACTACTAAAAGTTAAAAATTTCATCTTTTTTATGCACTTTATATTTCTATGAGTAGATCTTAAAAAACAACACAGCTTGGCTCAGTAAATTTGGTGTATAGATTCTTGTGTATCGCACTTAAAGTAGATCAGTTTCATTTCCTATACTTATACTTTACAGAGTATTCTCTCCATCGACTACTCGCATTCTCACATGCTTTATATGCGCCATAAGCCGTTGGCTTTGAAAATGCTTCAATAAGGCAGCTTTTTGGCAATTAGAGCACTGGCTTTGCTGCGTGTCAACATTGTAGAGGTGGGCGGGGACACGCCCACTATGCGAAACCAATAAAACGCGACAAAAGCGGCAGCTGATGCCTGTAAAAACAGAGAGGAGAGCAGCTTGTAACTTTGTCATTGATTGACTACAAAGAGAGAAGCTGCCTTCGTCTTTGTCTTCCTTGACTTGTTCTACACTCTGCCTCTAGTTGGCAAAAGTTTTGGGCCTACCATATTGCCTAGAAGTTCGTACTTTTAATAAGCAATTTGCTTAAGTGCTGCCTGCCTGCCTGCCTTGGCTGAGCTGAGCTGGGTTCGACTTTGTCTTTGGCCCAGTGTCAATATGACTAATCAGGCGTATATATCATGCCCAACTGTAAGGTTCATCTCGTGCTGCCGCCACCCACAATTCTCAATCGTTGCTCCCCTTCTCCTTCCCCTTCTCTCTCTCTCTCTCTTCCCCTCTTAACCACACAGCTGTCAGCTCAAATTGAGTCAAGCCACAAAATTCACTTTGCATTCGCCAGCGGCGGCGGCGGCGCCGGCATCGGCAATGGCAACGGAGGCGTCAGCCGTTGGAGGATTATTAAAATTACGCATACGCCGCGTTTTAAATGAAGTGCCTGAAGGCATCGGGGGAATTTGTCGGTTTTGGGTGCGCCTCTCTTTTTGTTCGGGGGCGCATCAGTCATAAATATTTAAGCGCATTGCTGTGTCTTGTGGGCGTGGCACGCGTACCCACCTCAATTTATACTATATGGTTTATATTTGCGAAATTAATCTCTTGTTTGGCCCAAAATACTCACACAGGGCAGGGGAAAATTGCTCGCAGCGGAGTCAAAAATAAATACAGAAAAAGTTGCCTATTTAGGAAATTAAATGCTCTTGAGGATTGTCTAAAGTAAATCCCGAGAGAGACTGCGAAAGGTGGTTAGCTATTTATAGCCAGAAATAAAAGGAAAGTGAGAGAAATTTATACATAATTAAAGCATATGCAGTACACAAAATAAAGAACTTGAAGATCTTAATCAAGTTTCAATATGATTTCTATAATAAAAGAGTTTCCTCAAGTATTTTTAGCCCATAAAGAATCCTTTTTTAAGCCCACTGAATAACTTATAAGCAACTTGCTCAATAAAGTTAGTGTATGTACAAAACAGAAGCTAAATAAGCCAAGCAAAAAAAGGCTAAAAAGGAAAGGAGGAAAGAAGTTTCATCCTTTCGCATTGTTGGGCACTTTAATTTTTATGAGTCCGATTTGGCCGCAGGCAGGAAAATTAGGCTCGATTGCTCGATTCATTTGCCACGGACTGCCCCGGGGGCAAGCCAATGAGCCGTAAAAAGGCAACAGCAACAACACGAGCGAAAACAATTCTAGAAAATAGAGCAACTGGAAATATTGTTGCGCCTGCGGTGCTGCGTATTGAAGGTCCTTTTCACTGCTGCTAATGTTGCTGCTGCTACTGTTGCTGCTGCTGCTACTGTTGCTGCTACTGTTGCTGCTGCTGATTCAGTTGCTGCATAAATTAAAATGTATAATGTGTAATTTGTATGGGCCAATATAGCGGGCTCTTGGCATAAATTAAGTATGAACTCTCGTTGTACTCTTTCCCTCTTTTTGTTTCTCTTTCTCTTGGTGTGGCATAAATTAATCTTGTCTAACATTTGCCTTGCACTTGCAGCTCATCGTCGAGATCAACAGCCATGTGGCACTCTTTCGCGATATGCTGATACATGTTGGCCAGGCCAAGGACTGTCCGGAGCTGCGCGAAAAGATACGCAAACTGCGACGCACCTGTGTGGAGGCATTCAAGCATACGGCCTCAATACTCATGCCGCAGGTCAAGAGGTAAGCGAGCAGTCAAAGCGACCTTTCTTCCTCTCTCTCTCTCTCTCACCTTTTCCCCTTTCCCATTTAACCTCCTTCTCTTTGCACTCTGCACATATCTGAACCCAAACGTCAGGCCATGCCAAGAGAGGCAGACTAGAGCAACACGCAGCGCATTAACATAAACATAAACATCAACATGTGTGTGACATTTTACGGCTCATATACCCTGTAGTCATAATTGTTAAGCTGGAGAGTGTATTGGTTTGTAGTTAAGGTGCTTATAGTTAGATCTTGCATCACTGATTATAGTTTGTCTATTATTTTTGTGTGAAGATACTTTTCAGTTATTCATTCAACTGTTTGCTCAGCTTCATCTCTTCATTCATCCCACATTTACTGCACATCTTCTAGTCCATCATTCCGGTACTTATGTCATGCTTCTGCTTGTTATATTTTGTTGGCTGGAAAAGCTTTTAAAGTCCTACATTTTATGGAAATGTATGCAAATTTAATTGCAGTCAAATTTACAAGAGGGACAACCCCAGCGAACAGAGAAGGTATATCTCATTTGCGTATTCGTTGCGTATTCGTACCGGCAAAAAGGATAACATAAATAACAATTTGTCGCTCTTCAGAGTCAAACCCAGACCCCCATTTGTACTGCCCTGCCTTCCTCTTGCTTCAACCCACTTCTGCTCTGCATCCTTCTCCAACTCTGGCTCCAATTCCAACTTCAACTCAAAGCTGCTCTCTGAAATGAGTTAGTGCCGGTTGAAATTCAATTTCGAATGCTGCATAATTTAGTAGCATGTGTTTTGTCAGAGTTGGGTTGGTTTTAGCTCTGGGTGCCACAGACCCGAATTCGAGTTTCAGCTTAGGGTTTGACTTTTTGGCATAGTTGCCCGTGGGCGACAGAAACAAACTGTGTACAAAGTTAATAACATTTTGTTTGCAACACAAGCTGCAGGCAACAATTCAACACATGCAATTTTTTCATTACAGTAGAGCTGAGTGTGTGTGTGGGGACGAGAGAGAAAGGAAAAGAAAGAGCGGGAAAGTCACAAAAGTAAAAAGAATCAAACAAAATGAGCAACTGCTGGAGTCAGTGCAGAATTCAATAAAGAAAAGTTAATGAGTTATTTAAATATTGGAAAGGGAAGTTAAGGAAATAAAGTATGAAGAAAGATACAGAGTAAAGAAAGGGGGAAGATACTTTAATATTTATAAAGAAATATAAAGCAATTTAATGAGTTAGAGCTTTAATGATGAACTTAAAGTGCTGCTGCTTTAACGAACTAGATTTATGCAAATAAATTTGTATATTTCCTCAATAGATCAAAGCCAATACAGCAGATTTACTTCAAGTTTGAGGACGTCTTAAGCTTTTGTCCCCAGCTGCAATCAGTGACAACTTTTTGGAGACCCCAAGCTGCTGTCTGTCTGCCTGCTGTCTCTCTGTCTGCTTAACATTTTCCCCACTTATTGATTTATGCCTGTCGTTGAGGCATAAAATGTTACAAAATGAATTCCCATGTGGCTGTCACACATGCGCCATTATCACATGGACCCTCCTGCTCTCTCACTCACACTAACTTTTGAACAAACAACTTGAGCGAAATTTCATATACAAAAAACATTCTTCTTCTTTTTTTTTTCTGTGCATTTATTTGTTGTAATTTGAGACTCGACAAACTCAATAACGAACAGCACGAGTATTGTGGGGAGAGAGTATTGAAGTAACTTTTGATGCACCCCACACTCTCTCTCTCTCTCTCTCTCTCTTGCTGTATGACATTGTGATTTATTATAGAGCACAGTTCGCTTTAAATGCCACTGCAGCAGTGGCAACTGTCTGTCGTCATATAACGAGATGAAGATTCGCATCAGCATCAGCATTTATTTGTTTATTTTGCATGCAAGGGAAGAGTGACGGCAGTAGAAAAAGTCAACTTTCAACAGTTGAAATTGATGATTGGCTGTCTGTCTGTCTCTCTCTCTTGAAACTGTTAAGCTGACGCAAGAGATTTCAATTAATTTTTTGGCTCTTATTGCTTGAATTGCAAGCGAGGCAGGCGCATGGGGCGTATGAGTGACGGCATTAAATTAGCAGCGGGATCAAAGCACCAGGCCAGAAAGTTAAATTGAAAGTAAAAGTTCAATAAAGCAAAAAGTATTTTGTGCCAAAGCAAAAGTCAGAGGGAGTGGGAGCGAGACAGAGACAGGCCCGAGGGAGCGAGGCCTTTGTAGAGTGTATGTCTGTGTGTGTGTCTCTGCGTGTGTGTGTGTGTTGAAACAACTTTGAGCGCAACTTGACAATGACACAGACAAAAGTTTGGCCGTCAGTGTTGCCTGCGCCGCCTGCGACTTCGTCTTCTTCTTCCTTCCCCTCCTTCTCCTTCTTCTTGTTGTTGTTTTTATGTTTTGTAAACACATGCTACGCCATGTGAAGCAACGGAAAAATAAAACAACAACAGCGCAAGCAAACAAAAAAGTAAAGAATGTGCAAGAGGAAAAGGAAACGAGGACGAGCAGCAAGAAATGCCAACACAAGTAATAAGTGTGTGTACTTGCCTCACGTGTATGCAAGTCTGTGTGTGTGTGTGTGCGTGGCATATGTCTGACTTGAAAATACTCTAAGGGAAAATTGTAAAATGATTTGCCATATTTCACAAGTCATTTCCGGTCTTTGAATTGCTACGTTTCTGTTTCCATTTCCGGATATAGTCGATTTAAGCGGTTGTTCTTCATTTCCGCACTTAAAGCTATAAGGGAGGGGGGGCAAACTAACTGACAAATTCGTTGTATCCTGCGCAAATAAAAGTTTCACTTTTTTACCTGCGCAGTTAGCTACTGCCTTGAAGAAGCACAAACAGGCAGCGCTCTAACTTTAGTCATCTGCTACCGTATATGTACTTCCTTGTTGTCAACTCTCTCTCTCTCTCTCTCTCTTTATTCCCCCTCTGGCAAGCACTTTGTCCAACTGCCTTAAGTGAGTGATAGTTGTTGTTGTACTTGCGTGTTTGTTTGCTTGCCCGAGTACACCAAGTCCAACGTATACGTTACGTGTTCCACTTGCTGCTGCTGTTGCGCTCATTTCCCATGTACTATTTGTCTCTCTCCATCTCTCTATCACTCTCTCCTTCTCTCTCCATCTCTCTATCACTCTCTCCTTCTCTCTTCATCTCTCTATCACTCTCTCCTTCTCTCTTCATCTCTCTATCTGCCTCTCTTTATCTCTGTGCTGTGTGTTTGTCTTGCAGTTATGTGTAGCAGCTGTTTGTTGCTGCTAAATTACTGTCGTTGGGTTGTCTTTGTTTAACTGTTCTTGTTGTTGTTGTTACTGTTGTCCCTGGGATCTGTTTTGACAGCCAGTTAGTCACCAGAATGCCCAAAGCAAACAGCAGTAGCAGCAACAGCAGCAGCAGTCCCCATCGTAGTTCCTGTTGTCGTCGTCATGTTCAGAACGCATTTCCTCAGCAAATAATGCCAGAACATCAGCGCCATCATATCATGCTTGATGGTCTCGACGCGTCCTTGGCAACTGGCAAACTGCAGTGTAAATAGTGCACAACAATAGTGCCAAGATGGTGGAACAAGCCCTGTGGCATAATCCACACAATCCACACAATCCTTACAATCATGTAGACACGATCGATGCCAACTGCATGACATGCGTATACTTAATATTTCACATTACAGTAGCTTTAAGTTTCTGTTAGCTAGTGTATACCCTGGAGTCTACTGTATACTCTACCTCTATACTTGGGTTTCCTAGCTACTCTATCACTCCCTGCAATTACTTATTCTTATACCCGCTTGTGGCTATTTTCCTTCCTCTCCATCGTCTGTTTAGTGCACATAACAACAACAATTTATTGATGAGGGGATGTAGAGTGGAGGCACCATTAGCGCACAGAGTCGTCACGTAGTCAGATACTCTACACTTTAACGAGTACCATAAAACGAAGAAGGGAATTTTACAACCTCCTGCCGCGGCCAACCGCAGCTGCAGTTAATAACTTCGATTTGTCAGATGAGACATCGCATTGAGACATCGCACGTTAAACGCAGTTTATGAATGTTTTTTCCTTCCTTTTTCACCTCCTCCTCCTTCTTCTTCCCTGTCCCTTCGGCGCTATTCAACGCATAATTGTGCAATTTTCGTTGGAATTTTCCTTTTTGCCATTTGCCATTTTCTTTTGGAACCCAAAACAGCAAAAAGAATAACGAAACGAAGCAAAATCCCATTTGAGTTTGGGACTAGCTCGTGCAGTACAATAAAAAATATATTTCACTGTTATTCGCAATAAATGAAAGTAACGTCCAAACTGTAATCAACAGCAGCTGTGCTGACAGTGCTTGGCGCAGATTCTCTACTCTCTACTCTCACTTCTGCTCTCTCTCTCTGTTTGTTAGCTTCTTTTTAAGCTGCTCTTTTTGGGTCTTTGGGTTCTCCTATTTCCTTTTCAAATGCTTGTAGATTTCGCGCTCTTAGTATACCCTTGCAAGAGGCACTTTTATCATTTGTAGCAAAACGTGTAGAGTAATCCAAGCTTTGAATAACTTAAAAGAGTGGGAGAGCTCTTAACATCAGTAACTATGTAAACTAAGTTAGCCTTTGTAAATTTAGTATGTGTTGAAGATCTTTTCATTCAACTTTGCATTTGATAAGGTACAATATCCCTTACACATTATTCTGTATATGTACGATTTAAGAGAGAGATAGCTCTAAACATTTTCAATTGTCTATGTAAACTCAGTCTGTGTTTATATTCGTTTGATCAAACTTTGCATAGGTACTTAGTTAGACTCGTTTCTGGTCTTTATGATTGCGGACAATAGTTATAACATATGATACAGGGCAATAAATGCAATTTTAACTACATAAACAAGTTGTCAGCACATTCAAATTTGATATAATTTCATTACTTCATTCTCCAAAAGTTCCTTTCTAGGGTATTCTCAATTTTGGCATTTAAAATGTGCCTTCAAGTATTTTTTTGCCCAACTTATTATTGCGATTCTGTAGCTGTTGGTGAAAATGACCCGCGATAATGTGCACTGTAATGGGTAAAGTAGATAAAAAGCGAGACAGAAAGAGCACGAAAGATGAAGAGAAAGAAAGAGAGAGACAGGCAGACAGAGGGACAGCGCGTAGAGCAATCACTTTCAGTTCAAAGAACGCGTAACAAAAAAAGCATTAAAAATTACGCTGTGCCACGAAAAGGACTTGCAGCTAAATTGCTTTGCATTAATTTAATCATATTTTAAGCACATTAAATGCCATTAAAATGATGGCTTTTATTTATGCCATATGCCAACAATAATTCAGCTAAAAAAGCTAAAAAAGCTGAACAAGCTGAAGATGCTGACGCAACTTAAATCTGATTTTATGGTCAGTTCTTGCAAAAGCCAAGCGAAAAAAGCAATTGGCACAAATTGATGAAGGTCAGACGAAAATGGATAATAAAAGAGCAAGAAGAAGAGAATAAATTTGAACTGCTTGAAGAAATATTGAATTTCTTTTGACACATTTCTGTTTTGGCATTGCTAAGATGTTGTACTTGAAATGTTTGAAGAACAACTTTATATAGTCTTTAATTTACCTTTTGAATAATTATTTCAAATAAATTAGTAATTAGAGACTTTGTACAGTGCGTAAATCACCTAGAGATTGATTATACTAAGCTCTCTCTCTCCTAGCTACCTATAATTAACTGGCATAATACTCAGACACGCAATATATTAAACGCTCTACGCACACACACACATAATTATAGAAGTGCTACTGTGTGACACATGCTGCCTGCCTTATGAGGGCTCAACCTTGCTGTAATCCTAGTTATACACATAAACACACACGCACACACAGCAATCAACTCTAGCAAAGAATCCATATCCAAATCGCTTTAAGTAGCAGCTTCACATTCACACAAGATATACACCGACTCTCTCCCTCTTCCCTTCTTCCACACAGCTGAACAGAGACCCCTTAGGCAAGATTAATTTGCAATTTAGTTGCTTTAATGGTAAAAATGGGCGTAGTAGGGCAGGTACACAGCAGGGGGCAGTCCGAGCTGAGAAATGGGAATTGGGACAGTTGTGGAAAGCAGCCAGCCAACACTTTCCATATTCACCCCAAACGGGATTCAGGGATTAAGTAGTTGGCAGTGGAAGAGACCTGTCCGACAGGTTGGTAATTTGGCTGAAATATATATTTTTCGTTCTCAGCTCTGAGTATTGATACCCTGCAGAGGGAATTGGTAAGGTATACAAGGCACTTAGAACTATGTACAGTGTCGAAAGTATACCGAATTTCAATAGCTTGTCAGGCAGTTTACTTAGTCAGCTTGTAACTTCTAACCTTACAGGGTATCTGCATTTGGAGTTTCTCTACTTTACTACAAATATTTATGCTCGTTAGTTAGTACTTAGCTCTCTGCTCCACTTAGGGCATTCGCATTCGAAGGCACTACGAAAGCAATTTTACAAATTGAATTTATTTCTCATTGCTCTTGAGAGCTGTAAATATGTTTATGGCAATTTATATGCTATAAATTTATGTATTTCTCTCTGAATTCTCGCCCTCATAATTGCTCTGCGTGAGTGTGTGTGTCACGCTGTGCGGACTGTGCCAACTAAGCACCCAATTTGCGCAATTTTCCAGCAGCTGTAAATTCTCAAGCGAAATTCGTTGAGTTCTTGAACCAGACGAGCTGTAATCGTACGTTCTGTGCTAAAATTACAATTTAATTGGTTCGTGTAAAACGATTTACAGCAATAATTCCTTGGCAAATTAAAATTAATATATATATTAACTACATTTGTGTGGAGTGTTCTAGAGAAATATAAATTTAATTTATAAGATATTAAAAATGATTTACAGAAGAAGCTTAGCTGGCATTCGTTAAGTAGAAATCCGCTCAACATTAAATAGGAATTAAATTTAAAGGGGATTTTATTGAATTGAAGCTGTGCTTTTTATCTTTAAATTGTATATTCTAAAACAAAGCATTGCTATTTTTGTTTTTTCCTTTCATTGCCTACATAAATTGGTTTAACTGAAGGTCATTCCCTTATCTGCAGTAAATTCTCAAACAATATCAACTTAAATATATGTTTACCTGCATAACTTGCTTTCTTCCTTTCTCATATCTTACTTTTGCAGTTGACATTGGTCTTCCGAACTGACCAAAACCGAATTAGTTCCGGACCACAAAGCACATTTTCATACATGACCCCTTTGCACACTGAGCTAAACCAACAAAAAGTCATAAAATTCATATAAATTTCACTTGCCAATTTCCGCAATTTACCTTCCAACTTGGCCTCATTTCATTTGTTTTCCTTTTCTCTAACTCTCTTGCCACCTTTCTTCTCTTCTTCTGCAGTGCAATGGCTGAGGGGATACTGACGGACAATCCCCACCTGGTGCTGGTCTTCTACATGGCGCAGTTGTTTCTGCGGGAACTGGTGAAAAGTTATCGCCTCATACAAGTAGTGCCCATGGATATGTCTGGCTATTATGGTAAGTTCGACGTTTGTGGGCGAGAAGAATGGAGCATTCCAAGTTGCGTCTGTCATTTGCCATTCAGGGCAAGTGCTTAGCCATTGTTTGCTATTTGCTATTTGCCATTTGGCAGTTGGCTGCACAAGCTTTGATTGCTAACATGCATTGCCCATGTACGTGTGTGCGCTCTCTCTGTCCTTGACTGATTGGGCTCTGCCTGATTCGCATACCAAATGCAGTTCGAAAATGTCAAAACGTCAATTGCTGACCATTAATTTTTTAATTACCACTCTCCCTCACACCCCTCCGGGCTGGCCGCCAATTGCCAATGTCAACAACAAAAGCGAAATTCAAATATTTACAATCCCAGACCGTGCAGGGAGAACTGAGCAAAGCAATGTGTGGGGTGCTGGGTCCAGTGCAGGGCACGGGCTTTGTGGTTTCTGTAGCTGTAGAAAATTTATGCTTCCGCAGTGCATTCTCCATGCTGTGCAGCTCCACTCCACCCCTCTTCTGCTGGCTCTGTGCAATGAAATTGCCATAAAAAATGTAAAAAACGCAGCCATACGAAATGAAATTGCATTTTTTGGGTGCTTCATGTGGGTGACAGGAGGAGGGGGAGGCATGAAATAATATTTTCACATAGGCCTCCCTGGCTGGGCTCTGTTTAAAATCTGTGCGAAAAATGCTGAGGGCCCCTCACATAAATCAAAAATCGCTACGCTTGCAATTTATACGTATTTACATTGCGTATACGACACGTTCGACGATCAAATAAATTGCAATGCGGCGATGCATAAAACTCGACACTCTCTCGACAAACACACGCACACATTTTTTTCTAGCTATGAAATATTGTAATTATTTGCAAGAGCGCTACGCGAGATGAAGATTGATGATGATTTCCAATTGATGATACGCTTTCAGTGAGGGATAGAGAGAGAGGGAAAGGGAGAGAGAGAGAGAGAGCGCGAGCGAATCAGCACAAGGCGACCAAGTGAGTGCGCGACTTTTAATGATTTTCAAGGATGCAATTTCAGAAGATGATGGGTTTCTCTTTGAATCAAGCGACTGTCGCGACTGTCAACTTTGAGCTGAAGTTGAAGAAAATTTTACCGCATCTAAATCTTTAATATCACTTCAGATTGAACTGCGACCCTTAAATCTGCCAGAAACGTTGCCATTAATCCTCTTTGGAAATAGGAAACTATTCTACTGAATTTCATTTTAAACTGTTTCAATTCACATGCAAATATGCCCCCATGACTTTTCAATATTTTTATATACGACTCTGAATAAACGACTATAAATTTTATTTATATTCGTAAAATAAATGTGCATAAATCATGTAAAGCTTTTTTGTTAAATTCAAATGTAGCTTATGACCAGAAGTTTTAGTTGAACTGTTTCATTCAGTCATGCAGTGAGTTGGTCAGTCAGTTGCATAGACGATCAGTCAGTCAGTCAGGGAAGTAGACAGGAAGGTAGTCAGGGAGTTAGTTAGTCACAAGCTCAGTCAATCAGCGAGTCCCTCAGCGAGTCAGTCAATCAGTCATTCGCTCCGTTAGGCAGCGAGTCAGTCGTTGAGTCAGTCAGTTAGTCTGCATTCAGTTGCTCAGTCAGTCTGGAAGTCATCAGGGAGTTAGTTAGGGAAGTAGTGAGTCCCTCAGTCAGGGAATTAGTCAGTCTTCAAAACAGTCAATTCGCTGTTTAGTCACTCAGTAATGGAGTTAGTCAGTCAGTGAGTTAGTAAGCCAATCAGTCGTACAGTCAGTTAGTCAAGAAGTTACAATAGTATATAGTCAAGGCCGACATTCAATTTGGGAGGTAGCCACTCAGTCCCTGAATCAGTCGTTCAGGAAGGTAGTCAATCAGTTAGTCCCTCAGTCAGTCAGGAAGGTAGTCAGTAGTCCACTGAGGGAATCATTCAAAGAGGAAAGTCAATTCCTCATTCAGGCAGTAAGTCATTCGTCAATAAATTAAGTTAGTCAGTCATTCAGGAAGGTAGTCAGTCAGTCAGTCAGTTAGTCCCTCTGTCAGTCATTCAGTCTCCCAGTCATTCACTCTCCAAGTCATTCACTCACCCATTCACCCAGTCAATCAGCGAGTTAGTCGTGTATTCATTGGGGTATTCAGTTAGCCAACATCAAAGCGCGTCACAAAACAGCATTTTGTGTGTGTTTTTGGCGAGTAAAAAGTACGCAGCTAATGAAGCAGCCAGCAAAAAAGAGAGAAAGAAGAGGGAGCAAGGGGAAAAATACACACAGCGAAAAGGCAAGCAAATTGTTTGCATAAAAATGAGGCGAATAAATACACTCGTACACATGTTTGCAAATGTATTCACATTTATTCACTGACTGGGGTGGTGGGTGGGATGCTATAAAAATAATATGAAAATACATTTGTTTTATTGCAAAAGTGCACAAAGGTACAAAGCGAAAGAGCAAAGGGGAAAGGGGAGAAGGGAGAAGGGGGTTGACCTACTGGGTTGCCAGCCTTTGCCCTTTGACTTTGTGGCCAAGTGCAGTTTGTGCCGATTGCCTTTTTTGGCTGAAAGATTTATGTATACACGTTTTTCTCTCTCTTCTCTTTTCTTTTCACACACAGAGAATCGTGCCGGTCCCTCGAATCTGGGCAATGTTATAAGTCAGATATTGCTGTGCAAGCAAATAACGCCCGACTTCAATGAGGAGGAATTATGCAGCATTACAAAGGACTCGCAGGATATTGCTATGCTGTTGTCCGAAATGCAGGAATATATGCCACAGCACGAGGCATATTTGGGTGAGTTGCCAGCACTGCGCAGTCGCCACGTTGCAGCGCCACGTTGCAAAGTTGCACTTTGATATTTAGCCAAGGTCCTGCCCACAGCATCGAAAGAGTGAGGCAAGAATGTGTGTGTGTGTCTGTGTGCAACATTTCTGCCATTAGTGTTTATGTATTCACATTTCAGTCACACTCACTTTCGCACACACACACACACACAGAGACAGCATTGCTAGCTAGCTATTCATTTATCAAACTGCATGTGCCATCTCTTTTTTCATTTTTTGATTACAGAACGCAACGCAGCCCTGGATACGAATGGTCCCTGGCAGGCAAAACGACGCCAGAATTATATATGCAAGAACATGAGCCTGCTCTGCTGCGTCTCCAGGCCAAACTATCTCTGAGAGCAGGCCGAAAATGTTTAATCCTCCCCCTAACACACACACATAAATGCAAACACACTCACACTCTACTTATATCAATTACTAGTGTTTAAGTTAGGTCTAAAAACTAACTAAACAGAGAGAAATTCTAGAGCATAAGTGTACAACAACAACAACTCAATTAGCATTGTAACATACTCGGAAGCAAAGGTCAAAGGTCACAAGACACAAACTAATTTACACTGAATTGAATATACAATTAAATAGAGTACTTTATAGTAGCTAAAGCGCAGTTGTGTATAATCGAAGTTAGTTATGCTGCTTATACAATACACGTACTTACTTACTAACGGGTGTATGACCTATAAAGGTCTTACTAACGGATGTATGACTTATGAAGGTCTTAAGCCTCACCTTAATGCGCAGTTCAATTCAATCGTAATGACATTAGCTGAAAAGTTGTTTGTAGTTTTCAAGTGCCTGCAATGAGCTTTCGCTTAAGCAGGTTTACTAGCAAAATTCTTAGCCGAAAGCTCCATGAGACTTTTCATAAGCTAGAATAGGTATAAACTTGCTTCACCAAAAGCTCATCGAGCCTGTTATCAAGTGTGCTTATAAAAAAGCTTCCTAAATCACATTGAGCTTTCTTTTATTTAGAGGTAATATAGAAGCTTTCTTAACCAATAATTAATTGAGTTTTTTCTCAAGTATGTACATATATTCTCTTCAGCAAGATATTGTTTAAACTTTCTTAATCAAAAGCTCATTGCAAACAGCTGTTAACTGCACTACACTAGACTTTCAGCTCTTGTCATTGACACTTAAAAACTTTATCAAATCAGTTAAGACTTCTTAGGCTTGTAAATTGTTGTAGTCAACTTGTATAGATTGAATATTATTATAATACTATATCCCTACTAGAAGAACACATTATTCGAAATGCCATTGAGTTAACATTAAGATTAGAGTCGAGAGGCAGCTGATGCGGGGTGCGGGGCAAGGGACAAAATAGTCAAAAAATAAAACGTTAGACTAGTATGTTAATTAAGTTAGAAGCCCGACCGGGGCCTAGACCTGTGTTGGAACTAAAAGCAATAATACAAAATGTTGTTAACTCACAAACAAAAACACACTCATACACAAACACTCACACACAACACGCAAACATCAACAAAAATGCCCTTAGGTTTCTGTTAGTTTATTTTAAAGACAACAAACAAAACAGCAACAAAGTTTAACTGTGCGCAGTACCTAAAAACGAGCAACATGTGACCAATAAAACTAAATTTAAATAAACAAAAATATACATATGTCGTATAAATATAATAGAGAGCAGTCTTCAGTTATCTAAGATATAATCCTATTATTATCTGTCCTCCTATGCTGCATGTTAAATAGTAGAGATTTCAACAAAATGTAATCAATATGAAATATGTACTATACTATATATAGACCACAACAATTAATAGCGCACTTTGTTATTATTAAAAACCCAAAACAAATTGAGGCAATTTCTCCTGTTCATTCGATATACGATATAAGTGATTTACACTCAACATAAATGCATTCAATTCATTTCTTTTTGCTTTGCTTTACTTATGTGCAATGGTCAAATAACTATTTAAATATTTATTTATATTTCGTGTTTTATGTGTGCATTATAAATGCATTTAATTTAATATGCACAGTATTTTTACCTTTATTGAATGCTGCTTACTGTTACTGAGTGCCAGATACCCTGTAGGTATTAAAAATATATATTGTGTTTTCTTAAAAGATATTGTTATGCTTAAGTTCCTATTGTAAACTCAATCTCTGCTGTATATATTGAAGCTTAATGTATTTTTAACTTTAAAGACATTACTTTAACTCCTTTTCTTGTACAGGGTATCACCATATTCTACACTATTCATTTACCTTACGTACCTATGTATTTTTTTTAATATTCACATATTTAATGATTATTAATTGAACGCTTTCGAAGTGCCCAACTATTTGTTGTACCATTCTCGCAAATAATTGAACAATTGAAAACGATTTGCAGTGCAAACACAAATACGATAATCAAATACAATTTGAAACGGGAAACGGGACAATTACTTTGGGCCAAACAACAGAGAGAATGAAGTAAATGCAAATAAATTAATATGAAATATTTAAACTCGATTTTATTGTAAAATTTGTTTCGAATTCAATAGGAAATACAAAAAAGAATTATAGAGAGAAAGAGAAAAAGAAAGAACTCTGTACTCGGTATTTATTTAGTAATTTAGTATTTATTTAGTATGTATTCCATTTTAGGCGTAAATCAAACACCAAAGTCAACATTTATATGTACATTTTACATTTATATTTATACTCTAAATATACTATAGAAAAGAATTGATAGAAAGTTCATATTATTATTGCAAATTACCGATATATTCTTAAAATATATCCCATAGCACAGTAAAGATTGTTTAACTATATATATATACTATATATACACATATTCGTATTAATATACTAAACGTGATTGTTATATGATATTCATATACAAATTCATTTAATGTTTGTTCATGTTATTTGCAACTAAAAGTCAACACACAGAGAAGAAGAAGAAGCGCAAGATGAAAAGAAGGAGAAATCAGAAAAACCACAACAACAACAAACAAACAAAATACCAAAACTTTTGGGGTACCAATCAAATATATGAATAAAGCTATTTTTAGAGAAACTCAAACAGAAATTTGACTTTTAGATTCTCTACTCCTTTTTGCTCTCAAGGTTCTCTAGTTCTTTTACAGCGTTAAATTGCAGCAGGCGAACGTGTAACCTGAAATTTATTACACTTCATAAAAGTGAGCGATTAACGTTTATGGATGTGATTTCATCACGAACACACTCACACACTGACACACAATGCCATTATACGGCACGTTGTATACGGTTTGTGTGCATATAAAAAGGTAAAGCTTAAACTCCTCAGGAATCCCAGCAAATTCAGTTGCCTGGCATCAGCTACGTGCTCGGGCATTTACGTGTTCGACAATAGATACGTCTTAATCAATCTTAAACTGTGAGCCAACTGAAGCAAGCAAGGGCGTCAAAAAAGGTAAGCTGGGGATGGTAATGTTAAGGAAGGCAAGGTAGCTGTAAAGCTCTGTTTAATTTAAACGCTTGCCAGCACAGTGACAACTTTTTAACGCTGAGTGGACCAAATAAATTCAAGGCGCAATGACATTGGCTGTCGCAAGTGTGTGAAGAGAGGAAAACAAACTCTGAAGTTGAAATATAATAATTAAAGGAACAAGAAGCTTTAATGAGCTTTCAGTATCTTACGTTAAGCTTTTTTCTAATCTACTAGCAGAAAACTTTATCTGAATAAGCTTTAACAACAACTTTTGTATACTTGTTTTATTCTTTATTTTAAATGCTAATATTACAGGTAGAAGGAGCTTTAATCAGCTTTTATATATATATTGCGGTTTATTATTAAGTAAGCTTTACCAGCAACGTTTATATACAATACTTTAGATACCTTGTGTATTCTCAACTTTTATCATTCACAACTTTTATCAGCTTTTGCATATATTGTTGCTTTTGCATATATCAGAAAGCTTTTTTTAACTAAGCTGTGCAAGCATCGTTTCCTTACTTTATATAATTTTTGTTTATAAATATTATTATTGCAGATAAAAGAGCTTTTAGAAGCTTCCATTTTAATTGCGTACACCTTTCTATATAGCTCAGTAAGTTTTATTATTAAATTGTATACGATGTTAAAGCAATATTCATGGGAAATCCGAACAAATAAATATTATAAAGTTTCATATCATAAGCATGCTAAGTTCAAGCTTATACATTGCTCATTTTCAGCAAGTATCACTTGAGTTTAGGCCCGCCTTTTAGGCTGTTGGAATTAAAACGCGTGCAGTTAACCTGTAGAGACCTTGTGATTTGCATGGTCACGTAGAAGGCTTTGGAGGTAGAAACTGTATGTAAATTAGTTGTGAAAGTTTCTCTGCTGCCGCATGCTCGCCCTGCTCTGCCCCACTGTGTTGTGGTAGGGCTACGCAGGGCCTGGAACCACCGTCGATTGCCTTTTGATGTGGCGGCTGTGGCGGCACTGGCGCGGACAGTGCAAGAGATTGTGGAATAGCGTGGATTGGCGGCCAGGGTGCGGTTATCTGGGTGTGTGTGTGTGTGTGGCAGCTCGAGTACGTGCCGCTTTGGCCAAATGCTTCATTTACCGCACAGCTCGACGCCTCGAAGCGGTAGCCAGGCAGGCTTATCCTGCAAGAGTCAGACGTGAGGTGTTAATAGATTTACGTGGCTGCCACGCGGCCTGTGGCTTTAACACTGAGCCAATGTACTCGTTTACTTAAATATGCCACGCGGGCCAAATGACAATGCCGCACGCAATGTGCGAGCCTCATTATACACAAATAAATGAGAAGTTAAAAAAAAACAGTAAAAACAAAGCAAATAAAAAACCTGTCAAAACAAGCAAAAGAAAAAGAAGAAGTTTTTTTAAAAAAAACGGAAGCAGAACATTCTTTTTATTTGTGTTTCCCATTTTGTGCCCATTCTCTCTTCTGTTCTTCTTGTTCCAATGTTGCACGAGCACAAGGGCGAGGTCAGTACGAGGCAGAACAATGCCTCAATGGCGGCAAACAAGTTGCTGTCCAGACATTGTCTCTCTGTGTGGGTGCGTACGCATGTGTGTGTGAGGAAGAGCGCGCAGCAAAGCCAAAATAAATGCCAACAAGGATAATTCCAGGGTAATCCGATTTAGTGCGCGCTGCCCCTGTTCGCTCCCATCGCACACAAAAACCCACTTGATTATGTGCCACAGCTTCTGCTGCTGCTGCTGGTACTGCTGCTGCCTCTGCTGCTGCTGGTGCTGATGCTACCGTTATCCCCATCCTATGAACAGGGCACTTAAGGGGCGACTGACTGTCCGACTAGTGAGTTTGCCTGGCTTGTTTAGCCAGTTTACAGTGGGCAATATTGGTTTGTTTGCACAGAGAAAATCAGCAGCTAGACAAACTCAATTAATGAGAATCTCTTCAAGTTTCCGAAATGGTTCAAGTTCATTTACATGCATTTGAAATACAAATCATAACATAAATATTTATAGCTATATTTTTAAATATTTCTCAATATTTTTACACTGTTTTATCTACTCTGCTTGTCTGTGCATTTATTTTTGTGTTTGCTTACAAAATTCTTGACTTTTTAATAGCCGCTTCTGGTCATCCTTTGTCTTTCTTTTTACGCATTCCGCTTTGTGCGTAACGCAAAAGAGAATGAAAGAAAAACAAATTCAAAACATAATTTTAATGTGCCCGCTTTCGTTGTGGTCTCATTTTGCATAATTAAATAATGACAATGGGGCAGTAGGAAGCAGTAGAGCAAAGCAGACTCTTGTTGAGTTATCGACTGCAAGTCCTTATGTTGCCTGCTACACTCCAACTTCCTTCCCACTCCCCCTCCAGATGCCAGATAAGTACGAAGGCCATTGTACAAATAAGCCAAAAGCTAAGTCCGAAAATCTGTCTCAGACAGCTGCAATTGCCGAACCGAACATTGACCCACGGACTGAACGTGTGCTTAGCGCCAACTTATCAGAAGCGCCTTCTTTCTTTCCTTTCATTTTTTTTTATGTCTCGTCTCTAGAGAGTTGAAAAATTGAATCGCTGTGCAGAGGTTAAATTTTGACTTGTTTGGCAGCTGCCACGTTTAATGGCATTTAATGGCAATGCATGATAAGAATCGAGCATAGCGTTAAAAGCTTCCGTTCTGGAGGCCACACGGGACGTATGCGTAATAAAAACGACTCTAATGAAGCTAAACACGTTTCAAATGCGATAAGCAATCAACAACTGAGGGGGTGGGAATGCAAAAGAAAGAGAGGAGAGGGGCGGTGGCATGTTATTGATTTAAAAATGCTCTTAGTGGCATTAATTAGAGACTGAAAGAGAGTCTAAAAGCAAAGCTCAATGCAATCAAAACACAATTTTTTTTTCTTTCTCTTTATGCGTCCTTTTGTGGGACACTTTCATTCGTTTCATTAGAAAAAACGACATAAAAAGACAGAGAGAGAAGAGTGTAGTCAAAGTTGCAAAGTAGAGTGCATTGACAACTAGAGAAGCGAGGCACACTCACACACACACTCTGCGTTCGTTAAGTGAAATGCCGTGCAAGGCAAGCAAAAGTTTTCTCAGTTTTCTTCTTGAAAATGCACAAAGAGTTTTTCCAAAGCCAAATGCACTAAAATCCCGCAAAGAAAAACAGGTCCAAGGAGGTTCGAGGCGACAGAGCGAAGCGCTGTTAAAAAATCTAGTGTGTGAGTATGTCCTTCTATGTGTGTGTGTAGGGGAGAATCGCATGCGATAAAGTTTCTAATTCAATTGTGGCCATTGCGTGCCGAATCCATAACGTGCCAACACCTTCTAACAATTTAAGGCTCCTCCTATTTTGCACACGTTACGAGATTTTCTATTTAGTTTTGGTTTTTATGGTTACGGCTTAAAATAATCAAGCTTTAACTACCCCACATATGTCCATTGTGATGTGGCCCAGACAAGAGTTACCCAGTTTTTATACCCTCATGCCGGACATGACATTATAACTCAGTCAGGAAACAAACTAAGCAGATATTTCCGACCCTTTTTTATTTGAATATGCAACAGCTTAAAGGAATTGAAGGCCTGAATTCATATTTTTATATGTTTACATATTTCTTATGCACTAATTTACTATAAACCTTTTCATATTTAGTTCGAACTAGTTCTACATTATTTCCATATATTCGTCGTGATATATTTTAGTGTATTTGATATTCGTTGCTAATTACAAAGTGCTGGTTTTGCTTCTAATATATAGGGGTACGTATTTGACACTTGACCGCACTTTGGGCTGTCTTTAATGGCCACTGTAATTGTGGCAATTGTCATAAAACATGGACGTAACAGGTCAAACGCCTTTATATAAAGAAAAGAGTAATTTGTCCTTGAAAAGTTTTGGAAAATGTTACCCAAAATGCAATTTGTAAAGTTAACTAAGAAATTATTATTATTTAATTTAAATATTAAGGATATTGTATTATCATATTTAGAAAATAAGAACTAATGATGCAGGCAAACAGAAGAAATCTTTTTTCTTTTGGTTGCCACCGGCAAAAAAAATGTGTTAACATTTTAACATTTACTTTAACAGTAGCGAAGCGCCATCTGTGGCAAGAAAAAGCTCTTATCAGCTTAGGCCACTAATTAGCAGAGGGCGCTTGCAAAGGCACAGGGTGACTCACACAGCTTTTAGCAAGGACATGCGCCTGTAAAGCAAAGAGCCTTAAGCTACATTAAGGGTGGTTATCTAAGGGGTGCATTTGTATAACAAACAGCTTTTGAAAGAGATCAAAAACTTTCTTTCTCAGGTTACATTTAATGAGAATTAGTAAGGTCAGTTTAGATTAGGTCAGTTTGTGTAAGGTCAGTTTGGGTGAGGTTAGTATACATGATATTATCTAAGGTCAGTTTAAATGAAGTACCTAAGCAATTGTAAGCTTCCCATGTGCAGCTGTATACTCGTACTTTAATGAGGGACAAGGGTTGAGTTTAAAATGTATTTAAATAGATACTGTAGATGTCAAGCTATGCCAACTACACGACATTTTCGTGTAAGGGAAAACTTGTTCAAGGAAATTGTATAAATTTTCTCGATGGCACAATTATCTAGTCAAGTGATAATTGTAAAGTCGAAACTTGCTTTGACCTGCATAAATTAGCAAACACCACAGAGCGAGAGAGAGAGAAAGGAAGGGAGTGAGAAAGTTCTCATACCGAGTTCAGCCAGCATGTTCGCAGCACGTACAGGACATTGCGAATAGGCAAATAGAGGAAGCAAGTTCAAACACCTGCTAAAGTTGAGAACATCAACAGGCAAAAAACAGCCGCAACAGCCACAACAAACAAATAAGGAAATGAAGGCAGAGTCTGACGCAACGAATACTCCCAAAGGATGGGAGAGAGAGAGAGGGGAGAGTAGAGTGGACTGTTGGTTGCCTACACTTGCCACATGCCTTGCTTCAGCTTGCACATTTCAATGCGGCATATTAACCCAAAGAAGGCGGATGAGGAGTGGCAAGAAGAGGATGAGGGAATACCAACGTTCATTGGGACGAAGAAACACGCCTCAACGATTCATGTAGAATGTGTTGTATAAGGTCCGCAACCGCTAGAGCACATGCCAATTGCAATGCCGGACAAAGATGGCAGAGATGAGATGTGAATATGATAAAAGGGGGTTTTCCCAGGTCACAGCAAGGATACGAAAAGGGTTGGTTAATGTGGCAAAGCTTTGCATACGGAAATTGTGAGAAATGGAGTTGACATTTTGTATCTAATACCTTCAGATTCCGATACCAACCACATTTCAGCATGATAAAGTGTCAAACAACCAAAATCATTTATGTGTCCCTTACCATCAATCCGTTAGTTCAGTCCGATCCCCCCTTGCAGTTGCTTAACTGCATTTGGCCTACGCCTCTGTGCTCTCTCTCTCTCTCTCTTTTTATGGCTTAACGGACGCAGTTCATGCGACCAGGAAGTTGCTCGTAATTTTGTTTCCGCCTGATTTACAAATATTTGCATGCCGCAACATTTTTCAACTAACAAACATAGGAAAAACATAGAGAATGCTGGAAATAAAAAACTAAAGGGGAAACTAAAGGAAATACACAACCCCAAACCGAAATTGCAAGGAAATGTAAAACTAAAACTTGTTGAAATTCATTTGCGGTTGCTTTCTTTTTTGTGGTCAGTTTGATGAACTGAATAAGTTCAAGAGTCACGAATGCAAATGAATAAATGAATGAGCTGTACATGAGTGTGTGTGTGAATGAGATGCTTTAACTGCAGACTCCTTTTTTTCGTAATTTCAAGTACTGATTAGAGTTTGCTTAAAGATCTGCCGCATTGTGCAACATCCCAATAAGATTTCACCCACGTTTCGCAGCCAAACTTGATTTGCGCTGCACACATAAACAAGTTGCACAAGCAGCTGCACTTGACTAAACAATACACAAACTTCACTTCAATACACACACACACCCTCTCACAACAACTCGCTGGGAAAACTCAAATTCGATTTCAAGTCATACCACATACTCGAATACTAAAATGTCGAGTTCCGCTGTTCCTCCCCCATCCCGCATAGCCCTTCCTTACTGATACTCTCTGCTGGGCTGCTCATAATCCCACACACATACTCACACACACTCATGTGTGTGCACAACAATAAGCGAAAGTTACAAGACGTTCGAGTGGTTGCCTGCCTTACAAAATCCCAGCTGGGAAAGAGTCGGCGCTGCTCTGGTGTGCTGCCTGAGCACATGATTTGGCCGAGTTGTCGCTCAAGCACGCAGCCAATCAATATCAATCGCAATTCAATTTCAATTTCAACTTCAAGCAGCACCAGAAGTCAGCCAACTATTGCCATTGTTCCAATACCAGATACCCAGTAACTAATCGTTGTGTAAGCCGGCAAGCTTTGATTCGCAGCAACTTCTAAGTTCAGCGTATTTTGTGTTGCATACTTTGTGGCACCGATAAAAAAACTTTCCACTAGGTATATTACTTTAATAACTGTTATGTTTTCTAACCGATTTTGACTTTGTTTTTATGTGTCGTTTGAGTACTTACTTTACCTCTATTTCCTCCAATTAGATTTTTATCGATGTATAGCAGTGAAAGAAGGCGTGGCCCGTTTCTAAAGAGTAAGTTTAGTCACTGCTATACACACGATTACTACCACAAGATTTGTTTGCTTTAACTCTTGTAGTCTCTGAGATATAGGTGTTAATATAGACATATATGGCTTAGAAATATGATTTATTGGCAAACTAAAGAAGCGCCAAGTACACGCAGGCATGGGTTATGCTATGTCTAAATTAATTCAGCATTTAAAAGCTAAATTGCTTGCCTACTTAATTTGTTGAAGGATTGTTTTGTCATCATCACTTGAACCTCGCACTTTATCATTCAAACTTTCACTACAGGGTATACAACTAGTTCAGCAGTTAAGTATATATTTAATTCCAACTTGTGTTGTTGTCGTCTGCCTGCTGCGATTTGAAAAATAGCAAAGTGCACTTTGCAGCAACAACAACAGCAAGAGTAGCAGCAGCAGCAGTTGCCAGTAAATTACTTAAGGGGAGATTTGTGTGCACTGGAAGCTGCAAGTTGCAAGCAGCAACTGGCGCACATAATGAGGCAGCCTGCGTTGCACGAAAGCCAAGCAGCCAAGCAGCCAAAACTGTCAGATTGTCAGACTGCCAGACAGCCAGACCATCGCATAGTGGGACAGCCAAGCAGATTGCCAGTCACGCTGACGCTGATGGTGACGGTGAAGCCTGACGAGATTGAGGACAGCAAATGGCAACTGGGAATGTGCCGAATGAAGCTGAACACAGGAACAGAGAGGATGATGCAGAACGAGAATGAGAATGAGCACGAGCTGAGCTGAACCAAACTCAACTGATTTGTGGCACTCCTTTCGCATTCTGCATGCAGATCTCGCAGCAGCTGAGACGGCGATGGCGCCAATGTTTGCGTGAATTTGCGCCCGATTTGTTGGCCATCAAACGAGCGTCGTAATTTTGCGTGTGATTAATGCGCACTGCAAATGGCAAATGCATTTTTCGAGAGTGCAAAGAGGAGTGGAGGTCTGTCAAAGGATTCAACGGCAGCTGCTTGATAAATGTGCAGCAACAGGCAAATGCACAAGTAGCTCGAATTTGCCAATGACACGAGCTGTAAGTTGGGGAAGAAGTGGCAAGAAATTTAGCTGGAATATAACTGAAGTTGTCATGGTAGAGAGAGAGACAGAGATGCTTTACTCTTTAGACTATTAACAAGTCAAATTCAAAGTCAATTCCCAACTACTTTTCATTTCAAGCACTCTTCAATTGTTGCACTTTCAGACAGTATCATTATCATCATCATTGACGTCGTCTTATTGACAGTGCAGCATGCAAATTATGAAAGTTGAAGCTAAAAAACTTTCACTTTGCACAGAGCCAACATAAAAAGTTGTGCTGTCATTAGCAAAGGCAACTCATAAAACTGCAGACAGACGATAGCAAATGCTGCACAGAAAGCCAACAAAAGCTTGGGACTTGGCAGCAAGACTAAGCAAATAAACAGAGTCCGAGCCAGAGTGGAAGTTACACCTAAACAAAGCTACGGCTAACAGTACAATAAAATCAACAAAATGGCAGCAACAACACAATCAGAGATAGAAAGAAATGAACGTAGAAAATAGCAACAGTAGAGTGTGCTCGACTGTTATATACCCGCTACACAACTATTCATAGCTTACATTATTTCTTTTATATGTAACTTCTTTGTTAAGCGTACTTTGTGGTGCAGACATGCAGGGTTATTTGCCCATTAAAATGATTTCTTAAATAATGAACATTTTACCATTGTAATTCGATTGTCGGACGCTGATCAATTATATATATTTATTGTGTGGTCAGAGGAATCTGCTTTAGCCAGTTACATATCTTTTGAATTACCACAAAGTTGAAATTCTTTTCTACTTCATGTGTAGCGGGTATAAGGAGCCAGAGTGTGATGTAGAGTCAGCAGACACCTTGCGGTCCGCATAGGTTTGCCGTGTTCAAATAGTGTAACATAACTAATGGAGTCGGAAGTTAACTTCCTTCCCTTCCCTTACATAAAATGCTTAAAACAATGATAATGCCAAAACAAAATAACTATCAAATAGTGTTTGGCAAAGAGGGAGAGACAGAGAAAGGAAGCTAAGGGTGTGGCGTGTGTCTATTACGGTTACCTGTTGTCTGCTTTCTGCAACCTGTTAGCCTGTTGGCCCGTAATTGAGACAGAAAACAAACAAATACGACTTAAGCCCAGCCCATAAGCCCTTGTGCCATTATCTGTGCTCTCAAACAACACCAGAAGATGCAGCAGCAGCAGCAGGAGGATGAAAACTTTGTCGTTTTGTTATTACAATTTCTTTGAGAAGGCTTTGATTTTGGTTTGGAATTAAAATAATCTGCAGTTATTCGACAAGTAAGGTTGGTGAATAAAAATGAAAAGTGTGCATAAGAATTTGATAGTTTACCTTGGGAAATTATTATGCAATTTCAATAGAATTTCCTGCATGAATACACAAGCTAAATTTTTTCCAGCAGTTGCTTACAATTCACCCACAGAATATTGGTTTAAAATACACATTTAGCAAATGAAGTCAAAAGAAGTGCAAAGAATGTATTGTAATAAAGTAAAACATGCACAGTATTTACATTATTAAATAAATACTACTTGAAATACATTTTGCTTTGAGGTGATTATATAAACAAAACAACAAAAGATGTGTGAATAAAATATTGCAAGGAAATGAGGCAAGAATGAGGACTTTCTTTATTTCAATGTAATGTGAGCAATGGAATCAAATTTGCATTGCTTGCTTTTTAGGGAACACTCGTACACCAAAGCGACGCGCCATTTTGTAAATCAGAAACCAGCACAAATATTATGCAACAACACAACAATGTGCAATGTGCAGCACGATTCGCCAAGCTACTTACGAGAGGGAGTTGCAAACCAAATGGCAAAACATGCATGAAAATTGAAAATTATGTACAAAATGCACTCAGCGCGCAACCAACAATGGCAGCCAACAACAAAAGACGACTGTATGTGAGTGTGTGTGTGTGGGCGAGTGTGTGAGTGAATGAGCCACAGTAGAGCAGCATATGCCATTTGTTTGTGTGCCACGCTTGGGCTTTGTCAATGCAATGAAGTGCGACAGTTCTGTAGTTGTGAATGTGTGTGTGTAGACAAAATATACTTGTGTATGCGTGTGTGTGGGCCGTCAGCCGTCAGAGACAGTAAGGGGAACAAAATGTAACCACAGCTCTGGTTGTGGTACGTGCCGTCCTTACTCCTACTGACGGAAGTGCGGCTATACTCTCCACGTGAGGGCGGCTGGAAGCAGACCCCTAGTACGGTCATGTCTCTGCTAGGGGTGCTGACTAATTGTAGTCGGGCGAAGATCGTGAATCTATAAATCACCCCAATCCAAGGCGGAACAGCATACGCTAATGGATGCATGGCCGGGGGGTAGCCCGGTCTCTAGTATGCGGACTCTGGATACCTGTCGCCCTCCAGTTTTATTCAGACTTCCCACGGTACACGGGCTATGCCGTGGGTGACCTTCCCTTCCCGCTTACTCGTGGGTTCAATATATGGAACAATTACAAAAAATAGAAAAGTCTGATGCGACTTTAACAGCATCAATCCAGGGTGAGGCTTTCACGGCCGACCCCAACATCAGCACAGCAGCTATTGGGCTGCTGGCCTCCACCCCCAATACTACGGGTCTTGACCCTAGTAGTACAGGGGATTCGGATAGGCCACGGACTCCCTTGGACACTGAGTTCGCAAGTGCTGCTTTCTCGTCCACTAACTGTGCAGGCACACAGCAGAACGTCGAGGTGATGTCCTCTGACGCAGAAGCTGATTGTGACCTAATCAGCTTTGCTGACGACGCTTCTGTGGCCTCTCAGAGGTCAGGCCTTACGGAAGCAGGCTCCCAAATCCAGACACTGCGACTGGACTCGGGGAACGCCTTCGTCAAGTTGAAGACCCGCGAGAAGAAGCTCTTCAAAGCTGCACTCGCGAAGGGTTCGAGCAGAGCAGAGGCTCTTGCAATCGCCACTGCGCCCCCCGCGGAGACCAAGGCCAAGCGGACGCGAGTGGACGATACTCTCCCCGAACCCCAAGGGTCTTCAAAGAAGCCCAAAAAGACTCATGTGGAGTCCACAAAGCCACTCTACAGCCAAGTGGCAAGCAGTGTGAAATTGGGCTTCACCTCGGCTGATCCAACCAAACCTCTTACACCGGAGCAGATGGCTACGGTGCAAGACAGCATCCTGAAGGCGATGCGGCTGCCCTCCACATCTGGAGTCGGTCCAGGTTTCGAGGGCTGCATACCCCGAAACGAGTGGCTGCTCCTGGTGTGTGAGGACAGCAGCACTGCTGAATGGGTCAGGGGCGCTGCTGGACACATTAAGTCCATCAGCGGCCTTGACATAAAACTATTGGAGGAAACTGAGTTCCCGAAAGCTCACCTCATCAGAGGCTATTTCCCCAATAGTGCTGATCTCCCACCCGCCACCATTCTGGAGTACTTGGGTCTCCAGAATGTTGAACGCTTCTCAACGGAGCTGTGGCGGGTGGTTCAACATAGCCTTAACGGCAAAACTACGCACCTCGCGATGCTGGTCGACGAGAAGTCGTATAAGACCCTGACGGATCTTAAGGGTAACGTTAAATTCCGCTTTGGCAGAGTAAAACTTATCCTTAAGAACTCCCCCGTCAGGGCCTCCCCCTCCCCTGTCCCGCCACCTTCCCCATCTCCAACCATTCCCCCCCCTATCAGCGCTCCTCCGGCAGCGGCAACGGTGGCCTCCGCCGGCGTGACAGCATTGGCTGATGCTCCGGTGGCATCTACCAGCGCCGCAGCTGTAGTGGCGCCGACTACCACCCTCCCCAAACCCCCCAGTCATTGTGGTGACTGCCCCCAAGCCCACAACGGGCCGCATGAGGCCGGTGGTTGGCAGTGGACGCCCTCTTGTCCCCTCTAGACCAACCACCAGCGCAGTGCGGAAGCATCCGTCAAGGATACCTCCGGCGACCGTGGTCGCAAGGCGTCCACCCCCGAGTAGTTCCTCCAGACTGCCGAAGGGCATCCGGGGCAACGACTCTCGGGGGGGGCAAGGCAGGCGGCCTTGTCTCCAAGGCCCTCAAGGAGGATGCTGAGCGCCATTAAAGTGCTCCAGGCGAACCTGCACCACGCCAGAGGAGCGTCCGCCACCCTGTGCAGGATCGCCTGTAAGGATGAAATCGACCTGGCTCTCGTCCAGGAGCCATGGTTGATTGGTGGCCACATCCGTGGACTATCATGCGGATCATGTAAGTTGCTATATGACCGTATGGGTGGTGCCCCTCGCACCGCTATTGTTGTAAATAACAGTGTGAGACACTTCCCTTTACCTAACTTCATTCACAGAGACCTGGTGGCAACGGCTATTGAGGTAGCCACGGCTGAAGGTGTCCGGGAGGTAGTGATAGCCTCTGCCTACTTCCCGGGCGACGTGGATGACGTTCCCCCAACAGAGGTTCAGCGGCTGGTGGAGTTCTGCCGCTTACACAACAAGCCGCTCGTGATCGGCTGTGATGCAAACGCGCACCACACGATCTGGGGAAGCAGCGACGTAAATAAACGTGGTGAGTCCCTTTTAGAATATCTATTGTGTTGTCAATTAGATGTTGCTAACATAGGGTGTAAGCCTACTTTTATTAACGCCATTAGGGAAGAGGTTCTCGATCTTACCCTAGTCAGCAACTCTATTGCGAGTTCGCTGGTCAACTGGCGGGTCACAGACGAAGCCACGTTGTCGGACCATCAGCATATCAGGTTCGACCTCCCTGGCCAAGTCGAGATCCGCCAGAACTCCTTCTGTCCCAAAAAGACAAATTGGACACTTTTTAAAGCCTCTGTAGCTTTTAAAGCAGACTCGTTGGTCAGCAACCCTAGTTCTATCAGTGAGATAGAAACTGCTGCCAACCTGCTTCAAGATGTGCTAATCACATCCTTCGAAGACAGCTCTGTTCGGAAGACCTTAAAGGTCAACCGAAAAGTTCCTTGGTGGAACGACGAACTGGCTGCTCAGAGAAGGAAGGTTAGAAGCCTTTTCAACAAGGCCAGATCTAACCGTATCAGCTGGGACGTCTATAGGGACGCTCTCACTAATTACAACAAAACCATTAGGCGTGCTAAGCGCGATACGTGGCGCAGCTACTGTGGCAGCATTGAATCGCTGCCAGAGGCAGCGAGGCTCCACAAAGTATTGGCCAAAGGGTCGTCTAATGGGATAGGGCTACTCAAAAGAGCGGATGGCTCTTTCACTAAAGATCGCAGGGAAGCACTTGATCTTCTTCTTCAAGTCCACTTCCCCGGTTCGGTGGCGAACCCAGATCTATCCAGTCACGATGACGCCACCCTGTCACCAGACTCACGTGGGTCTAGTCTGTCAGGGACTATCTTCGACCCTGAAAAGGTCAAATGGGCTGTTAATTCCTTCGCTCCCTTTAAAGCCCCAGGGGGCGATCAGATATTTCCAGCCCTTCTACAGAACAGCCTGGATCACACTCTCGATCCGCTGGTCGGTCTTCTTAGAGCCAGTCTCACTTGGGGATACATACCCATCTCTTGGAGGAGAGTTAATGTGGTATTTATTCCCAAACAAGGGAATCGTCCCCCTGACCAGCCTAAGTCATATCGGCCGATCAGTCTCACCTCCTTTCTGCTTAAAACAGCGGAAAGGCTCGTAGACATGCACATTCGGTGCTCTCTGCAGAAATCTAATCCTCTGCATCCCACGCAGTTTGCGTACATAGCCGGAAGATCGACTGAGGTCGCTCTCCACAAGCTAGTTGGTAAAATCGAGGGAGCCTTCATATCCAAGAATATTGCTCTGTGCTCTTTTCTTGATATAGAGGGTGCTTTCGACAATACCGGCTACGGGTCCATTTCTGCTGCGCTGGAACGCAGAAATATCGCCCGTCCCCTAATCCGATGGATTGATGCTATGCTCAAACATCGGACTATTTCCTCTACCTTGGACTCCACGACCGCTTTCATTAGTGCGGTTAAAGGATGTCCCCAGGGAGGGGTCCTGTCCCCCTTACTCTGGTCCTTAGTAGTGGATGAGCTACTCAGTATTCTCGCCGAACAGGGCGTGCAAGCAATCGGCTATGCTGACGACCTGGCTCTCATAGTGAACGGGAACTTTGCCAACACCGTGACAGAACTGATGCAATCTGCTCTGAACACGGTTAGTAGATGGTGCGAAGATGTAGGTCTTAGCATCAATCCACAAAAGGCGATTATCGTACCCTTCACTAAGCGCTATTCCGTTGACATAGGTCAATTGCACATTGGCGGCTCTCCCGTGGGACTCTCCAGCGAAGTTAAATATCTAGGGGTAACTCTTGATAAAAGACTGAACTGGAATTCCCATCTAAACAACACCCTATCAAAGGCAACTCATGCCATGTGGGCATGTAGAAGATTCTTTGGTAGGACTTGGGGTCTCAAATCATGCACCATTCGGTGGTTATTTGAGATGATGGTAAGACCCATCGTCACCTACGCCGCCATTGTGTGGTGGCCCAAGGTCACGCAGGTCACCGCCATCAAGAAATGCACTAAACTGCATAGGCTGCTTTGCCTCTCTCTAACGGGTGCACTTCGCACCTGTCCCACAGCAGCTATGGAGTCAATTTTAAATTTGACACCGCTGCACATTCAAATTCAAGAAGTCGCTGCTTTGAGTCTTCTTCGCATCAAGCTCCAATCTGGGCTTCTAGCTACCGAATCGGGGCATGCTAGACTTATCAAAGACATTCCTGGCTTAGAGATCTGCTCTAGATCAGATTCTATGACCAAGGAACTCTTCTTTGGCGCTAAATTCAAAACTCTCATCCCAGACCGAAGGGACTGGGATGCTGGCAACCCCATCAGTGACCCTCATGGCATACATTGGTATACCGATGGGTCAAGGACTGATCAGGGGGTTGGAGCTGGGGTACATGGTCCCAACTCCAAAACCTCGATTGCCATGGGCAAGTGGCCCACGGTCTTTCAATCCGAGGTTCATGCCATCGAGTTCTGCTGCCGTCTTATCCTTGAGAAGGGGATTAGAGGAGCAAACATTTACATCTTCTCTGATAGCCAAGCGGCCATACTAGCCCTCTCTTCAAAAAGAGTAGGTTCGCGTATGGTGGCTGACTGTTGGAACTGCCTCCAGAGGCTCTCCAACAGGAACAACGTTACCCTCCTATGGGTACCTGGACACTCGGGTTTCCAGGGCAATGAGCTAGCGGATGAACTAGCGAGGGCGGGGTCATCAGCCCCTCTGCATGGTCCCGAACCCTTCTGCGGCGTGGGGTGGTCAACCATCACATCCCTTGTGAAAACATGGGCGGTTAGGTTGACCGAACGCTATTGGTTCTTCCAACCAGGGATGAGGCAGGCTAAAGAGCTTACAAATCCCTCGGTCAAACGAAGAACAAACTTACTTTCCAGGAGAGATCTCTATCTCCTCATAGGTTACCTTAGTGGTCACCACGTGGTGAACTATCACCTCGCAAAAATGCGTCTGTCCTCAGATACAGAATGCAGGCTCTGTAGAGAGGACGACGAAACCACCAAACACATTCTATGTGATTGTCCAGCCTTGGTGTGGGTTAGGAGGAAGCATCTGCACGTGGAAATCGCAGTTCCCGAGCACATTGTCCATTCCTCGACGAAAGACCTGTTATGCTTCATTAGGGAAGCAGAACAGCTTTTGTCAAGTTAGGGAGAGCATTATAGGCACAAAAGACCTTTCTGGTCGCAGTGCCTCGCACCTTCTCTGCTGGGAGACTCCCTTTTAGAAAATAATAATAATAATAATGCGTGTGTGTGTGAGCCACCTTTGGCAGCAACTCAAGCACTTCATATTGTAAATTTGGTAGAAAATATTTTTGTATGTTGTCAGGATTTCCGCTATAGCTCCCTGTGCCACCTGCCACAACTTCAGTCACTGCTGCTGCATTGTGGTTGCAAGTGCCACTGCTGCTGCCACTTGTCACCTGTTTGCATTCGCCTTGCTTAACATGCAGCTTGTGCTTTTGTCGTCTTTGAAGCTTAATGTAATTGTCGTTATTGCGTTTGTCTGATTGCTTCCGCATTCATTCACATTATTCACGCCAACAGCTCAACGGAAGCAGAGCTTAAAAGAGTTGTGTATTGCAACACAATGCAATAGCTCTTTTGGCTGAGAATTTACATTTTAAATTGAAGTATGCCTGAAAGCGTTGATATTAGATAAACCACATCATTTATTTTTATAGAGAACAGAAGTTCTGATTTATCGATTACCAAATGAGTGCCTAGATTTGATTCTTCTTCGAGACTTCTAATGAGTAATTGTAATAATTTCGGTGTGGTTTCCCAATTTTGTTGTATGTTCCTCCATTATATATTACTTTCTAGTTTATACGACTATTATATGCAATCGACTTATTGGGACTGTCTACCTTAGACGTCGTGTAAACTAACTACGTCTTGACAATAGTCTCTCGTTGTATTTACTGGAGTGCAATGAGTTTTGCACCTTCACAGTATCTACATTGAGATCTCCATGCAATCTACAATCCCTGCAGGCATTGATAACTGGTATACCACACAATTAAGTATACAACTAATTAAGTTATTCTAAAACTGTAAGCAACTCAAACAGTTGTCTTTATAAAGAGTGCTCCACCATGCTTCAATTATACTCAATTAAGTATCTTTAAGAGTAGTAAAAGGAATTTTATAGCAGCTGAACATCACTAATCAAGTCTCCTTCTCCCTCTCCCTCTCTCCTACTCTACTCCTTTTCGTTCACTTTTGACTTGTTTGCAGTTTGCTTTGAGGCGTTCCGAGACTGCGGCCATGTCAATAAATGAACGCGCGGCTATTTGCAGAGCATTAAATTGTAATTTTTTAATTACACGCAAAAGTTTTAATGACTGCTTGCGGTGGTAATAACACACAACAGACGTTGCCAGCGGACATACACACACTTACACACACACAGATAGTCACCTAGTAAAGGCAGCTGATTAAAAAGCATGACGCAGAAAAGTATGCAACGCTTAATTACATAAACGAAAAGCGCCCCAAGCCGTGTGGGAAATAAGACGCTGCAGTAGCTACTATCGCTCGACACTATCTATAAAGAGCATACTGTATATATATATACATATATATACGAGTTCAAGCTGGCGTGCAAAATCGAGATAATAAGAAAATGAAGAAAATTAAATTGTTTTTGTGCGCGAGCGCCAAGTGACCAATTAAAGCGGCAAACTGCAAAAAGTCTTTGCTCGTCTTCGACTCACTCGACAAGCTGAACCAACACAGCCCGCAGGGCTCCTGTGGAGGTAGAGAGGGGAGACGGAAGAACGGTTGCACACCGCAAATGTCTGTGCAGCTGCTACTCCTTTTTACACTGAGATTTATTCAAGAAATATGCGACCATTTCTCAGTCTCAGTTTCTTTGCTCCTTCTGTCTGTTTGTTTAGCAATAAAATCATTTTGAGCCTTCTAATGATGCTCAGCGTGTTGCCACCAGCCGCCTTGGACTGCGGGGGGCAATGAAAGAGAGCTAACTAAATTAGCACCGCGGGCCTCTCAACAACAAACAGTCAACAAACAGTTTGAGCAGCTCCCCCTTCCCCGCCAACAAACTCAACTTCGACCGCGTCGTAAATAAAACTTGGCCAGAACTAATATGCCCCAAACACAGTTGGCGTTTGCCCCACAAATCTTTAGCAAAGTAAATGCGCGAGTTGCATTGAAATTCGGTTACCAGTTCGCTGTTTGAGACCGACCCACTCTCCCCTCTCTTCTCCCTTGGGGCCTACGAAAACCTTTCGCTTAAGCGCTGTTAGTATAACTTCTGTTTGTTCCACTTGTTGAATACCCTGTAGTTGAAATTCACTGAGAATGGATCTAACAACTGTCCGAAATGATTTATCGATAATGATATTCATTTTGATATCGATAACGATGGTCGTACTCATCTAGTGTTGCTTTGCTTATGAATATTTTTTATCGATATCCTTAGTCGTATAGGTTATCGATAGTCATCTAATTTATTGATGATTATGGTCATATTTATTATCGAAAGTTATATTATTTATCGATAACGATAGGTATCTTTATTAAGTAATAACAATAATGATAAGCTATCGATAACGATAGTATTATGTAAGTTATAGGAAACCTTAGTAATACCTATCAGTTTCTATTTATATCCTCTGTTCGTTCAATTTATTTATCGATAACAATATTCAAGCTAGTTATAGATAAGCATATTATTTATCGACAGTGATAATTGCTAATTTACTTTGCTTCTAAGCATCAATTTCACTTACCATTCACTTTCCTAGATTTTGCACAGGGTATTTCATCGTCGATTATGCACAAACTCACTCACTTTGCGGCTGTTTGTTGTTTTTGTTGTTGTTTCTCTCTTGTTTTTCGTATATTTGCTGTTTGTTGGCAACACACTAATTACCGCAATTAATTATGCTGCCTGCGGAACGAGCCGAGTCCAGTTCGCGCTGTGTGTATGTATGTGTGTGTGAGTGTGCGGCTCAACACAGAGGGAATTGAGCAGAACTTTCTCTTGTTGCTGTTGCTGTTTCTGGCTTGCTTTCTGACTAAAAGTTTAGCCTCAGTTGAGTGTGTGGTGTGTGACTGTGTATATGTGTGTGTGTGACAGTGAGTGTGTGTGTGTGGATATTCCTCAGTGCACATTTAAAACAGCTTTTATCCAGAGGCTTTTTTCCCACACAGAGGGAGCATTCTACAAAGCGCATATCAAATACAAAAACACACAGAGCACCAATTTAATTCGTTTAGTAGGGAGATAAGGTGTGCGTAGGAATTAAGCAACTCATTCACCATTGCAATAGAATTTAAAGGGTATATGCAGCATTATATTGCATAAAATAATGTTATAATTGCCAAATTACAAACAGCGCAGTGCAAAAGTTGACACACTAAAAAACTCACTCTAAGAGAGAACCAAAAGTGATCCCAGTAAGGAAAGAACAACAGCACCTGCAACTGAAAGGGAGAACAGTAAAGACTGAGAGCGCTGAGAGTGCAAACTGTTCATAGCAGCAACAACATTAAGAACACAGGCAGTGAGTGCCATTGCTGTGTGTGTGGGAACAGAGAAGAGCACAGAGAGGTTAGTGCAGAAAAAGCTTCAATTGATTTTGGAACAATCCAGAAGAGCAGGTGCAGCTGCACTCGGCAAAGGCAACGGCAATAGGGCAAGAAAAGACATGACAAAGCAAGCAACGAGTGCCTTTGCACTCAGCAGCAACAAAAAGCATGCTTTGAGTGTGAGAGAGAAGAGCGCAAAAAGTGAGTGCAGAGAGAGGTTCAATGCCATAGCACCCAACAATAACGCAATTGTGCGTGTGAAAGAGAAGAGCACATGAAGAGAGACCTCCAATTGATTTACAGGTGCAGCGGCACTCGGCATAGAAAACCGTAATAGGACAAGAAAAGACATGCAGCAATGGTTACGGAACCCATAGCAACCCATAGCATAGAGAGTCCCACTACACTCGACGACAAGAAAAGACTTATGACCGAACCAAGGAGCACTTAAAAAAAAACCCAACCGAACGCACGCGCAGTTGACCGGCAACTAACCCATACGTGAGTTCTAGTGTTCTCTTGCCTAGTCAAGTCAACTGATCTCAGCAACTGAGTGAGAGACTTAAAGTGTGTCCCCGTTTAGCCGAGGCACACACCCTCTGGAAATAACAGCCTTAGCAGAGCAACTGATCTCAGCAGTGCACTGCAGTGAGAGACTTCGAGTGTGTCGTCGATTAGCCGAGGCACACACTTTCTGGGAATAGCTGCTATAGCAGCGCAACTGATCTCAGCAGCTGAGTGAGAGACTTCAAATGTGTCCTCGTTTAGCCGAGGCACGCTCTCTGGGAATAGCAGCTTTAGCAGCGCAACAGATCTCAGCAGCTGAGTGAGAGACTTCGAGTGTGCCCATGTCTAGCCGAGCTATCAATAGCAGGCTCATCAAATAAACTGTTCTCAGCAACTGAAACTTAAAGTGTTCTCGTTAAGCTGAGCCTGCCAGTCTCTGGGAACAGCAGCCGCAGAAGAGCAATGCTCAAGATGGCGACACACGAAATATAAATGAAATGAGCACGCGCAACTGTTCACATAAATTGTACTCAGCCGCCGTGAGAGGGGGACAGTGCTCATCTCCAAGTGACAATACATACATGCACACTGATCTGTTCCCGCTCAAACACTCTATACTTATAGGAATAGAAATTGAGTGCACTGAGTTAACAACAATATTAATCTCGGATTGATTTAAGCTCTTTCTTTCAGTTCTCATTTCTCTCTCTCTCTCTTTCTGATAAAACAGAAAACGCAATAAATCATTTATTGCCTGCATAAAATCAAAAAGCAGCTGCTAACCCACTCTTTTTAATTTGAGAGATTTGCTCAGTTGTCTATGTGTGTGTGTGTATTGCCAAACTGTTGTATCGATGCAAAGAGACAGAGAGACATGGAGGAAGCGCATGAAAAGAGAGCTAAAAAATTGGCGCTGACATGAAAATGGCATTGGCTTAATAAACTCTAACGACAGCAGCGGCAGCTGCAGCACGCGATGCTGCCGAGAGGCTTTGCGCGGACAGCATAAAATGGAAGCGAAAAAAAGGAGACAAGGAGACACAGAGAGGGAGGGCACATTAGCCAAACTCGACTGCGCAATGCCCTGTAGTGAAGAATGTGTAGTTATAAAAGAGGTTTAAAATGAGAAATTGTTTATGGCACGTTTTAATTAATTTATTTATCTATTATTTATTTTATGTATGTCAATTAAGGGCATTCGAGTTACAAATTTTAATTTATATGTATTTCAACATATTTAAATATTATTAATAATGAGAAATAATAGGTAAAAAACTTAAATGAAAGTAATTTATATAAATAGTTTAATTAAATTAAAATAAAAAAAACTATTCAATACGTTTAATTTATACCATTTGATATGTATTTACTGTGTATTTATATATATACCATGTATTTATTGTGTATATAATTTATTTATTAAGTATATCTCTTACACATGCCCTTCCCAGCTGCCTTTGTAATTACAGGGTATGCGTATATAGCGCCGACAAATTGCGCTAAAAGCGTAGGCCCCACTGACACCATTCTGACAGCAAAAAATGGCGACCAAAAAAATATATATTGGTTTTTCTCGTACTACAACCAAATTTGAACTTAAAGCGACTTTAAACTGCTGTAGTGTCCACACACACCCCCACTCGCCCCCTGTGGCGACAATGGCTTCCACATGCAGTCCACAGTCGGCAGCAGCGGGCTCATTATGCGTGCTCTGCTGCTGCCGTTGACAGCGTGCCAAAAAAGTTGATTGTTGATTGTGGAATGTTGATTGTGGAACGCAGTGTGTGCATGCGACCTTTCCATGCTTCGTCCAGTTCAACAAACAATTACACAAAATTCCTCTGAACTGGATCTTTGTGAATGGGCAACTGCGGCTAACGGTTGACTGTTCTCGGTTCTCGAATGCCCAACAATTTCAATAGCCCGTCATGAGGCACCAAATGGAATTGTGCGGCAAAAACAAAACGGGTGGGAACTAGATAGAGAAGAAAACTAGCCACAGTCGGGTGTGTTCGACTCTGAATATACCCTTTAACCAACATCTTGAATACTCAACTTCTGTATTGAACTTATTTTGTGTTGCATATTTTGCAGCGGCGCCTTAGAAATCATTATTAGTATCATTATTTCTTAAATAACTTCTATGTTAATTATTCGATTGCAATAAAATTTTTAGAGATCATTTATACGTAAATATTGATTGTGATTAATACTAAAATTACGTTTCTAATTAAGTTTTTATTTATTTACAGGGGCGGCAGAGGGCATGGCAAAATTTTAAAATAAACTTTATCTGCCTCCATTAATAAGACATTTTTTACCAACTTTATTAGTCCTAGCTATTAAATAACAGAGATAAAGACAAAACTAGCTATATCGACTCAACTGTTGATGCTGATAAAGTATAATAATATTTTGTGTGATCCATTCCTCCTTCTTCTGCTTCTTACATACATTTTTTATAGGCACAAACTTACCTTTCTGCCCTTTGGCTAAAGGGTATACAAATATTTAACGCGCTTGCGAATCGAACTCAGTCAGTCAGCGTGGGAGGAGCCTAAGCCCGCAATATGGCGGCGCCTGTTGACCATCATTGTCTGCATCCGCACTTGCATCCGCACTCACATCCGCATTCGCAATCGCATTTGCCTGGCACACTGATTTATGCGGCTGTCAACGAACCCATCAGCAGTGACCAGCAACAGCTGCAGGTTACTATCATAACCCAATCCCACAACCACGCCCATCTTCCGGCCTGCCCCTCCCTCGAGGCCGCCAGTTGACGCACGGATAGGGCAATGCGGCTGATTGACAAACCGTTATTTGCCGAAATGAACCGTTTGACAAGCGGTTTGACGGCTCACCCGCATGGCGCATTGGCTGCAAGTCCCGTTTAGAAATTGCATTTGTGCAACACACACACTTGCCTCCGATTGCACTTGGAGATATTCACATTAAAAGAGAGAGAGAATTCTATACTTATACTTTGTAAAAGGTACTAAAGATTGCGTATACTTTATCTCTCATTATATAGGGTGATTTTTTAGCTATTATCTTTTTGGCAGCAGTGGCTTAAACAGCTGACGCACGTTTCGTGTTTTGCATCATTATCAAACATTTTCAGTTTGGTCTATAATTTAACCATGAATCATCCTTCAAACAAACAAGGCTTGCAAATTATTGAATTTTATTATGCTTTTTTAAATTCCATACCAATTCAGAGCCAAGTTTACTTTTCAAATTTGTATATTCCCATATATTGAAAGAAATATTTCATATAAATTTATATACACTTTAGGGTTTGTACACTATACTTAATAAGATATACCTATATATATTACGTACTATATATGGATCGTATGAATTGCTTTAGTTTCGTTTAATCGCTAAAGCTTGTTGATCACACATAAGAAGTTATACCAATTTTGGATCGCATAAGAACTGATCGTATAGCTAACTGGATGGATGGGAAGTGTGAAGGTTCTCATTGCTGGGGTCCATTAGGTCAATCAATGCGATGCTGCGTACAGGATAATTCGCTTCGTCGTCGGTCAGTAGAAGATTGCTATCGATGCTCTCGATCTTGTATAAGGCATCGGCGAGTTCCTTAAACTGTATGAACGATTTGTCGCGTATCACCGTCAATTTGGGGGGCTTGAGCGACGGTGTCGCCTTGAGCAACTCCGTCAAGCAGAAGACCTCGGTGAGCTCTTTGGGCGGCGGAGACATCGATCTCATCATACTCGTTGACGATGTTGGCTCATCGGGCGAAAATGTAGAAGAGTCGTAATCTATATGACCTCCAGAGAGACGTTTATCGGGAATAAACTCGAACTTGTGACCACCAAAGATGCCTTCCTTGGACTTACTGAGCGTATTCCGCGAATCGATCACACAGAATGTGGTGATGTCGCTAAAGATACCCAGCATATTAGCCTCCTTGATGCCCTCCTCGTTGACGAGCAGACATCCAAGCACTTCGTTTGATTTCAGAGCGCGAACGTTCACATGATAGATATTATCGGGCCGAAGCAATATGGTTAGAGCGATTTCAATGAAGGGACGAGGACCAATTAGTTTGTACAGTTCCTCATACATGGTGGCCAGCACTGGAAGGTTTTTGTGCTTGCAAAACTGGCACACACTTGACGTTTTCGATGTTAATGGAAACTGATCTTCCTTTCCCGATGTGTATCTATCTCTTACCACATGTTGTTGTTGTGAGCAATGAGGGTGGCCATCATTTTCTTGTGACTCTGAGCCAAGATGTTTACACTTCTCGCTAAGACTCGCCACGGTACAGCTGAGACCCTTCAGCTGATCGTTGATTGAGTTTAACTGCTCCTTCTGTCGCACCTCCAGTGCCACCTGTGCCTCCAGCGTCTTGATCAGTGCCGACAATTTCTTTGAAATTTGTGGCATATCATTTTTATCACAAGAACAACTGTTACTACTTGATGCAGGTTCCTGGAACGTAATATGTCTTAAAAAGTCCATTCCTGTTTGTGCTGTCGTGCCACATGATGGTGGTTCAGGTTCTGGTTCTGGTGGAGGCGGCACATAGTAATTCCTTTGCTTATTACAACTCGAAGGCACCGATTTCGGAGTCAGTGTAATAGGATCTATACGTTCATCAGTGCACTTGCAATTGGGATCCTTTATAGTATAACGCATATCTTCATCTTTTTTGCAAGTTCGCAGTGATGAGGGAACCACAAAGACAGGAGCTTTGCGTGCGCAACAGAAAAGTCTCTTATGTCCCTTATGTGACGTCTCATCCTCCTGACAGGCGCATCCGGATGCCCTAGATCCGGCCCTTTGTCGGTTGCCCAGAGATTTGGTGGGGAAATGTAGGTGCGGCGCGGTGAAGGATGATAAGTTCGCCATAAACCGACCACCGGCATGTAGACGCGCATGTCCCATGGTCTTCAGCGAGCTACAACGAATGCGTGCGGTCAGATACTTATCGTATGTTCGTGCAGCATCTAAAGCAGAAATCAAGAATTATCTCTACAATCTCCGAGAGTTTTAATTTCAATAACTTACCCATTTTGTGAGATTACATAAAATTTTTCATATATGAAACAATTTCATATCGAACTGCTCTCATTTGTTTGGGAATTAAATCTGATCTCTCAACGCAGTTGCAGCGCTTGCTTCGTTTCCGTTTCCCTGACATAACTCAATTGTTTATGTATTGAAATTGATGAAACTCACGATGTACATTCTATATAAGTCATTTTATGTACAAAATCTTCTTGAAGTATTTCAATTACTAACAGAGTTATTATACAGAGTTGTTCGTTCGTAATACTGTTTATGGTCAAATTATAAACCAAACTGAATATGTTTGGCAGTAAAACAAAACACGAAACGTATGTCACCTGTTTAAACTGGTGTTGCCAAAAAGATAATAGCTAATAAATCACCCTTTATATTATCGATAAACAATTATAATATTTTAGTGTTTTACTTCACATTTGACTTTATTTACGCACAATTGGCACACAGAAACCACAAAACATTTAAACATTGGCAACATTGTTACTTCAAGTATTGTATAGACCGTATATAGTAGTATAGTATATCAAGATATAGGTAGGTATAGTTTATAAAATGGAATACATTTAAGATGAAATCTCTTCGATTTGTTTTGATTAACTTTTGCTTAATAAGTGGACTGAGTTTTCTTTGTGTTGTATATAAAAAGAGAGCTTTCTCCTTATAGAGTATTTCGGAGTATTCTGAGTAAATTTCAAGTGGATATGACATATAGTAAATGCAGGGATTACAATAGAGTGGGAAGATATCGATAAGTTATAACTTTTGATTACATTTTAAAGTTTTCAATAACATCTAAAGGCGTTTGGCTTGAACTCTTTGGTTTTTTTTGGCCTGAAGGCACAGCTGGGGAAGGTTAAGTAGGAGGTACATCATCAGCTAGATATATAAGACATCTTTGGTTATTTTCTTTATAAATTTCAACTAATTTCTCATCGACTGGGGCACAAAAGCTACAAGCTATACTTAACTTAGCAGCAGAACTTAAACTTGATACTTGTTTTGCAAATCAGAAACGTGCTTAAAGCTAAACGAAGCACACACATACAGGCACACACAGACAGAGACACACACACACACACACACGCACACACACTTGGCCAGCTCAATGGCAGCGCCGCAGTAGATGCAACAATAGCATCGCTGCAGCGAGCAACTCAGGCAGAGCAGGCATTGTGTGGCGTCCGGCCGAGGCACGCGGCTCCAGTGAGAGGGTGCGACATTTCTCCACGCGGGTGTAGTCACTGTAGCCAGCCAGATTGCGTGAGGCAGCGCGTATCAGATAAGTCGTGTCCGGTTCCAGGTTGGTAATGAGAAAATTGGCACCTGGGGGAGTAAGCACAACATTAGCTTGACTGTACGGGTCTCCCTTGGGGGCATCACTTACCCTCCTCGTAGGGGAACACCTTGTGCTTGGCATTGGTCCATTTGCCGGCATCTGTCTTGAACTCCAGCTCCGTTAGATACTCAATGCGAAAGCCATTCACATCCATCAGTTCAGGCTTGTCTTTGTTACGCACCACACTGACATCCACATCGAAGGTGTTCGAGTTGTAGCCTCGCAACTGAAAGACAAAGGGTGGCGGTGGCTTGGTACCCTCCTCCAGTTGTGTCACCCTCTCGATAGTGCCCAAATGATTCTTTGCCTGGCAGCGATAGTTGTCGAACAGCTTCACATCGCGCACATGAATTGTGAGGCGTGACCAGTTGGCCTGCGACTCAATGGTGTAGACTTTGCCATTACTCTCCAGACGCTTCTTCATGCGGTACCAGGCGAACGTTGGTGGTGGCTCAGCAGTTGCTTTGCATTCAATGGCCGCAGTGCCATTGATGTAGGCGTACTGTTGTCCCGTGTGCATGGAGTCGAGCCACTGTGGCTTATCTGAAATCCAATATCGGGAACAGTTTAAAGTTAGCTCGAGGCAAGGAGGTACCACACTACCCCAATGGGGTCAAACGAGCCGCGGCGCATAAATCAAAATATAAAGTCATTAGCTGCATGTGTGCCACGCCCACAGACACACCCATTCTCACCCAACACCCGCTTTGGCATATGTAATTTTGAAATATTTCGTGCTCAAAAAACTATTTGACGCTCGCTGCGCTGCATATCAAAACGTCCATAAAAAGTGCTCGAGTAATTTCAACTCGCTCAACAATGGCACAGTGGGACAAGAGTGCTTAGAAGGGACTATGCAAAATACTGAACATGTCAAAATGAAACCTATTGACGAAGGTTATTCAATTTGAAATGCAACTAAGCGCTTTATGGTTTAGAAATTCTAGAAAGCTCATTAAAACTCATTTAAATTTTTGTACGATTTATAAGCGGACTATGAACTGCACCATTGTAGCTGAGTGTTATCTTTAAGTAAATTGTACTAAAAGCTTCAACGTTTCACAAATTACAGAAACCTCATTAAAGCTAACATTAAGCTATGGTTAAAATCAAACCATTTAATTAATAATTGTGGAAGAATATACATTTACATTGATATACATTTACATTTAACTTAAAGAAAATTATAGAAAGCTCATTAAAACTTTAAAATGGTTAGACTTATTTAGGCGATCCATAAACTTAAACTTTGAAATTAGCTGTAACATTAAAATACATCAAAAAATGCTTTATATTGAAATATACGAAATATTACAAAGGCTAAGTCTGTTTAAAACTCAGAAAACTCTAAAACAGCAAGAGTTGTTAATATTTAAGAATTTGAAAGCTCAATAAGCTTTTTAAGCTTCATGAAATACGAAGAATTATTAATGAATAATGAAGAGTTTAAATAATTTGTTTTTAAGAAGAAAACTCGAAGGTTTCTTACAGCTTACACAATTAATTGTATGTACTTAAATGGAGCTTCTGCCCGATCCATATACAATACAGATATAACATAGTTCTTCTCCCTTTTCATAACAACAAGAGGCCAAAGGTTTTCAACAGTTTACACAACTAATAATGCTTAAAGAAAGCTTCTTTCTATGCCCTATAAACTTTTCTATCTTCACAATCAATTATGAGCAAAACTTTTTATATTTTCAATCAATTTTTTTTTGTTTTTTTCCAATGTGCGTACAGAGAAAGAGGGAGCGAAAGAGAAAGAGAGGTAGATGAAAATCATAAATCACACTCACGTTCGATTTTCATCAAAACGGTGCGCTCCTGCATGTCGGAAGCAATCGAGTTGACTTGGAATGCACGGCACGTGTATTCGCCGGTGTCAAACTGTGTTACCTTGTTGATGAGCAAACCGTCCGCCAGGATGCGAAATTTCGAGGCGTTGGCTGTGAAGCGAAAAAGAGAAAGAGACAAAGAGAGAGAGAGAGAGTGAAGAGAAACATGATAAACGGTTGTCAGAGAGTTGACAAAATTACAAATCGAATGGCGGAGAGAGGAAGTAGGAGGCAAAGAGGATCCAAACTGTGCCTCATTAACATTGGACGCACTCACCCTCCATGCTGATGGGCTGCCCGTTGAAGTGCCAGGTGACATTCGGTTGCGGTTCGCCCTTCACCTCGCACAAAATGGTGGCATTCTGTCCCTCCTTAACGGTCAACACGGTGTCCTTTTCGGTAAACGTAATTTTCTCTGTGTTTCAACGTGTAGAATTCAATGCAAAATTAATGAATCTTTCGCTGCGCTAGATCCTCTAGGGTATCTCTCTCCACCAAATACTCACGATATACAATCAAATCGTACGATTTGCTATGCAACCCGCCATCGGCAGCCTCGCAGGTCCAATTGCCCTTGTCCGAGAGCGCAATGTGTGCGAAAACGATTTTCAATTGTTCTGTGTGGTAAGAAAGCAAAACGAAAAGAGCGATAAAAATAAACACGGTTGAATGAAGGCGATAAAATGTGTTTGTTACGGTTAGATACCCTGTGATGAGTAGAGCTAAGATAAAATAGAATATAGATCATATGGGTAAGATAGCCTGAAGTGCATATCTAAGATAGCAAAGGCAAGATATGAGAATATCATGATTAATATAGTACAAATCAAATCAAATCAAATTAAGAATGATAAGATGCTCGATACATTAAATTCCACATGTAGACATGTGCCTGAAGACACTATTCAGGTTGATAAAAGTGTTATTCTTTTACTTCATACAGCTAATGAGCAGTCCTTGGCCTAGCATTATATATAATATTATTATTTGTTATATCTTGAAATTCAACCGAATTCTATTACAACTCAGCTGTTTCACTAAATATAACCATGTAATTTGGTTTACGATTTGATAAGGTGTTTATCTTCTTATATGTGGAGTTTCAACTGTAACTTATGTATTTTGAACCATGACGCATGAGTTAAAAGTATGCTTAATATCACATAGTGGTCAACTTTATGAAACCTTATGAATATAACTCTAAGAAATAAACTTTTAAATAGAATAAGAAACTCTAAATTAAGACTACCCTACATTAGCTTCACTACTCCACAGGGTATCTACGTAGTTCAAAGGAGATTTGCAAAAAAACAAAAGCCAAACGCAATTGCAGTGCTTCCGTTGGGTTTGTATGTGTCTGAGTTTGACTCCTTGTGTGTGTGTGTGTAAAGAGCGCAGCAATTAATTGTGTTTGTTTGTTGTGCCGCTGGCGTGATAGTCCTTTGCCCTGCACTGTTCCTCTGCTCCTTTGTTGCACCGCTGATTTGCGCTTTCGCGGTATGTTTGCGACTTGTGCTCCCTCCTTCACACTACACACACTTCAGCTGCAACCTACAACCTGCTCTCACCTGGCGTTGTCTGCTCAATGTGAATGCGTCCTTTGTGCTCGCGTACGATTTCACCTTTCGGCGATTTCCAATGCAGCTTCACATCCGGCCCAGGAGCGCGGCACTGCACGATGAGAGATTCGTTTGTGTAGCGCACCACGCTATGCTCCGCCGGACTCAGTGTCAGACTGTCATGGTGATTGGCCAAGACGCCAGCTGTAAAGACAGACAGAGACAGAGTGTGAGAGAGAGGGGTAAGTGACTGAGTGGCAATGGGCAATCACTTTGGTTAATGGCTCGTTAATTGCAGCGGCAGCTGCTCAATTGGCAACGCGTTTAAAATGCAAATTGAAAACTTGCTCCCAGCTTGCCCAAGACGACAGTTTGCCAGTTTTCTCTGGCTCCCTCGTGCTATCTTCTTTTTGTTCCCCAGCTTGCAGCTTGCATTTGCATAACGCTACAAATAGCAGCAAGTCAAATAACTATCACACACACAAAGTCAGGCACACCCACTTGCATTTACAGTTAAGGGAAGTTTTTGTCAAACCCAAAGGACGCATCAAAAGTTCTTCTGACGCGATGCAACACACAACAAACATCTAAACTATGTAAGCAACAAATTTAAATTTATAAAATAAGAAGTTTTGTTAACTTTAACATCAGAAAATAGCAGACAAGACCTCTTTAGTATAGGATAAGTCTCTTTATGATAACATGAGAGATTCAATAATTGTTATATTGTCAAAAATATAAAGGATTTATACGCGCTATCAATACAACTTAATTCTAAGCATAATTTTCATGCTGACAGTTCATTTTTGGTAAACAAAATAACTATTGATACCTATATGATTTCTGAAAATTTGGTTTTAATTGGTTAATTATCGTAGAAGTTATTTAAGAAATTATTTTAAGAGTAACTGATTTCCAAACCGCCTAAGGGAGTATATTAATTATTAACCAATTTATTCGTATTATGTATTAAAAGTATAAAGTTATACCTCTGCAGTTACATACATCACAATTATCTATAAGTTTTGTTAACCGCCCACTAGCCCAATTAGCATGCTATCTCTACAAGAGGAAACATTACCAAATTTGGGATAAAAACCAATTAGCAATCATACTGCAATCATACTGCTAATTGCTGGCGCAGACAAACAGCAAAATATTTGAACAACTCGTTATTTAATTAGGACACAAATATGTACATGTTCATATGAATAGTGCTATCTTCCGCTCTCTCTCTCTCTCCTGCATAGCCTTAGGGCAACGCACGACTTTGATGCATGTCGAACAATAAACTGCACTCAAATTATTTGCATTTTGCAAAAGTTTTTCAACAATATTTTCATATACTCAGGCGATTTTCTTCCAGTTATGCCATATTTTCACAATTTTTATTTGCCAGTGCAGGTGCCACGTAACGGTAAACTGGGTTGGTTCCAGTTTGGGTTCAGACTCGAGGGGGATCCTCATTGAAATTTATCACAAGAAATTGCAATTTCATTTTACCGTTTCATGTCAATCTGCACAGAGGCAGTAGCAACAACAAGAAGAACAACAACAACTACGAAGCATAGCACATACAAAGTTCTCTATAGTATACTATATACTCCCCGAGCCTAAGCTCTGTCCAGGCAGTGGGGAGGGGAGAGTGAGGGCAATGCATAGATGCAAAAATTTCTTGCATACTTTTTAATAAAGTTTCTTGTATGCCCAAAGTGCCAGAAAACAGAACAAAAACAACAACAAAAACAAAGTAAGAAGTAGCAGCAACAGGACATAGCATCAGAGAGAAATGGATAGAGAAGAGAGAGGGCTGGGGGGCACAGACCAAAGGACGTCAAAAGTTTTGCAGAGGGTGAAAAAAGTTGAAATTTTATTGGCAACAAAATGTTCAACATGTAAAAGCAAATTAAACATTCTTCATATTTAATGTACAAAGGCCCAAAGAGTGAGATAGAGAGAGAAAGGAAAAGAAACCTGAATGAAAATCCAGTCAAATTTTGCAAATATTAAAGTGCAATAAATCTGAGAGTAAAGTAAAGTAGACCATATTGAGAAACGGCAATTAATAAATGTAAAATATGTGTGGGGAATAATAAAGTATGGCAATCAATTTGAAACTGTTTATATTGATACGAGAATGCATGTAAAATAAACTGGCACAGTCGGCTAGAAGTCTGTAACTATATAAATATGTCGGCCTGCATGTCTCTCTGTCTGCTTGTCTGTCTGTCACTGTATCTGCCCCTAACTAGTAGCCTATAACTTTATGTCAGCCTGATTGTTGATCTGCCTGTCTGTTTGTCTTTCTGCTTGTGTGTCTGTCTGTCTGTCTGCATATATGTCTGTCTGTCTGCTAATCTCTGAATCTGTCTGTCTATATGTCTGTATGTCTGTCTGTATTTCTGTCTTTATGTTTGTCTGTATGTCTTTCTGTATGTCTGTATATGTGTCTTTATGCCAGTATGTATGTCTGCCTGCTTGTGAATCTTACCGCATTAAAGATAAACTAAACTAAATAGGTCTTCAAGGCAACAATTTATTGCCTCCACTTGAATTGATCTAAATCAATAAAGATATTATGCATATACGACTATATCTATATACTAGAGTGTATAGTTTATTGATACATTAAGCCTTACCACCGCTTACAATCAGCATATAACGTATTATAGACTTCATAGCTGACTCCTTATTAAGTTCAGTAGCACTTTCGATATGAAGTCACCATATTACGTATACGTATTTGTTTCTGTCACTTGCCTTCTTTGCCTTTTACCACCTGCAGTCAGCGCATTTCGCTGTGGTTTGCCTTGTCTGTTTGTCTTGCGTTGCAGCAGCAACAGCAGCAGCTGTTGTTGTTGTTTTTGCTGCTGTCGCTACTGTTGTTGTTGCCTGTCAGCGTTATTCGCTATCTGCATTGGCAACGTTATCTACGAAAAAAATACTCACAACGCTTGACATAAAATTTCATGTGCAAAACCAAAAGTCGTAACGCAGCCAGGCTTAATGACAGAGACAGCAACAACAATAACAATGTGCAGCAACATGACATCAGTAAAGAGATTACTCGAACAGAGAACACCCTGTAATCAGTGCGTTTACCAACACTAAATACTTTTGAGAAATGTGCAGGCAAGTAGAGCATATTTAGTGGAAAGACTTTAGTTTGATGATAATGATGATGAAAACTGTATACCCCTCCTCCCCTACAATATGCAGTTACTTTGCCGAAACACGAGAAAAACAAACGGTTAACGTTAACACGTTAACGGTAAATGGCAATGGCAATGCCAGGCAGCAGCTGACACACCACACACACCCTCCCACACACTCACATATATACATACACACATACATATATACACAACTCGAGCTACTGCCTGAAGAAGAAGATGGAAATTATCCAACGCGCTCTTCGCATTGCTCAGTGGCCTCTGTAAATGCATTTGTTATGCGCTCGTTCGCACCGCGAGCGCCAAAGCGAATGCGAATGTGAAGGAGCAACCAGAAAAAAGAAGGAAGAATGCACACAGTTATGTGTACGAAGGCAAAGAGAGAAGAGAGAGATAGTGAAGAAAAGAGAAAGAGCAAGCAATTTGTAAAGTAAGAGCAAGCAGAGAGACAGAAGGCCCAACGCATGGCATTACACAGCAATGGCAAGAGTCGCCATAGTGGAAGATGCTCAAAAAATGAGTAGATGAATCATTTTAAAATACCAACCATAAAATACTCTAACATTATTTACATAGTATCAATACAAATTTTATCAATCTCCAAAGATGTTAAGAGACTCTTTACAAGTTCCAATTTCCTGCCTTGCATATTTAGTATACAAAATTGATGAGCTCAATTGATCTTCAATGTAATCAGTTATAACTGAAATTTGTATATCGCTTATCTATACCTCCGTAGTTATTTCTAAGGAACAATCTTAGCTGGATATAAACTCTATAAAGTGCAATTGACTAACCGCAAAAACTGTATAAGCGACATGCGGTTGGCCAGCAATAGATGTAAGTGTATCTATATATGTGGGTATGTCTGTGGCAGTACGTATGTATGGGAATGTGAATATGAGTTGGTGTGAGTGTGTATATGCGTTGTGCACATACATATGTGTTGGTGTTTGTGCCTGTGCATGTGTTTATCTTTGTAAGGTGTTGACCCGTAAATTTCGTTTATTGCAATATTTTATATTACGATTACGATTGCTCTGAAGATTTGCCATTTAAATGCTGTGGTAAATACATGTGTGTGGTTCTGTATGTGTTTGCATATATATGTATTTGCTTGTGTATGTGTTCCATATAAATGCATACGAATGCATTTAATTATGGGTATAATTTACAAATTGCAATTTAAGTGAATGCACAGCAATGCAAAGAATTGTGCAGCAATAAAAGGAAATAATTTATAAATGAGATTCAAGATTTAAGAATTACCGAAAAATACTAAAAAAAGTATATTTTAAAAGAAGAATAAAGCCTGAAAATAATAAACATATAAATTTCCAATTAAAAGAGAATATTTCAATTGAAGTTTATCAATATTTAAGATTCATTAAGGAAGATGTAACTCAACAAACTTCAAACAATAATTTTGTATTATTATATAAAATATCATGGCATATTATACAATATATATAGTATATAATATATACCATATAATATATATCACATGCAATTTCAATTCAATGTAATAGACTTCAATGCATATTAAAAATCCTTATTAAACATTTATCGATTGATATTTAAAACTGGCAAAAATTCCCAGCAACTTTTCTTCCAGATTTACATAAAAAATTCAAAACCCTTGTTAATTTCACGAAAACTTTTTCAGCTTGATGTTAAAAAAACAAAAGAAAGCATAAAAAACAGAGAGAAACGAATGAGAAACGGCCGTGAAATGCAGTTGGTGTTGTGTTTTATTTCTTCATCTGGCTTATTCGTCCGACGAAACTTTTGAATAAATCTCACAGTGTCAGCTGTAAAATGGCGCACGCAAAGTTCTCAATTTCCATTAGCCCAAAGCCTGACGAAAGTTTTTAATTATTTGCCAATGCTTTATAGGCTGGCAAAAAGGAACAGAGAAAGAGAAAAAGAGAAACACATGGTAGCGTGGGAAAGGGAGAGAAGTATAATGAGGGGGACAATTTTTGTTTTGCAATTTCGCTTTTGCCGATTGCCGAACAAAATAAAAGTTTCCGTTTCCGTTGCCGCTGCCGTTGCATGCAACGCGGCAAACTTCAGCCAAAGCTTGCAACTTCAATGCAAAGTTGCAAATTTGACGAGGGAAATAGCGAGAAAAGGGGGAAGGGTTGGAAGAGTGTTATAATAATGTCAGCATAAATGCATATGGAGTACACTTAACCTGAATAGAAGGCGAGGCGAGGTAAGGCAAGGCAAGTGTGTGTATGGCAGTGCGTATGTGTCTGTGCTTATGTATGTATAAGTGTAAGTATAAGTGTGTATGTATATGTAAGTGTATGCGCCACAAAGACTTGCTGCAGTCGCGGCAAATAGAAATGCTTGAGAGTCGAGCATGCAAATAATTGCAGCATTTGTGCGAGCTTAACCCATTTCTGTGGCACACTCACAAACACACACATACACACAGTATATTTGTATAATTCATATATAAAACTACATACATTTCTCTTTTTTTATATATTTTATTGCTGCTCAGTAGGAATTTAATTCCGAAATTCCCTCACATAGCTACACAGCTGCAACTTCAGCTGCGGCACGTAATGCCAAAACATGCATAAATCATCGTCGCGTCTCCGCATAAGAATATATTTCCGCTATAAAATGGACGTTTCCGCATTTTCGGCTACCTTGCTTGAGCTTATATATCACTCTCTCTCTTCCTCCCCTTTCTTTCTCTTCTGCTACTGCTCTTCGTTGCCTGCACAACAGGAAGTCAGCTGCAGTTTTTCGGAGCTTGCTTTGTGGCAAACGGAAGTGCAGCTACTAAAACTCCTGTGCAGGTAACAAGACTTGCCTGCTCTCTCTCTCCCTCTCTTTTCTTCTCTTTGCCCTCTTTATATCAGTTTCTCTATCTCTCTCTCTCTCTTTTGCCCCCTTTTGATGCCTTTTTAATAGCTTTGCAGCTGACACTGGCCTCGGCCTGCACTGGCTAGCACAAATTTGCTTTGCGACTTTGCACTTGAAGTTTCTGTTTTACTAAGGCAATTAATTTTTTCCTTAGTCAGTTCATAAATTTTGGCACTGCATAGCAGTGAATTACTTAGGGAGGGGCGTGGCACTTACCGGAAAACACATTTATGCGTTTTTAAATGCTCGCCCAAAAGGAAATAAAGCGCACATTAATTTTCGCCTTCCGTGCGATAAGAACGGAACATGATGAAAGCACTGAGCACAAGGCATAGCCCTACTACTACTGCCCTACTACTCTCTCCTTCTTCACTTTACTTCTTCTATCCTACTTTTCACTCGCTCTTTCTCTTCTGCTTTCCTCACTCTCTCACCATTTCATTCGTATGACTTGTAAAACAGTTGCAACTCATTCATCAACATTGTGCGCCCCTTGACTTTTGCTAACAAAACTTTGACAAACTTTACAGTTCTGTGCGAGAGGCGGAAGAAGGCGTGCAAACTGGACAGTGGGCGTGGCCAGTCCAGACACCCCTTGCATAACTTAAGACAAAAGTTTGCCATGTACAGGTTGAGTATTTCAGGCATTTTACAGATAATTTTCATGACTTGCTGCAGAAGGTATCTATAAAGTTATAAATAAACTGATGTGATGCAAGAGATTAAGAGAGCTTCATTTGAAGAGAAAGTTAAGGTGAGTGAATGCAGCAAAATAAGGTATTAAATTGAGGCAATGTTAAGTAGAAGCTGTAAGGAATGTTTGGTGGAGAAACCACATTAAAGTTGTAAGTTGTTTGGGGTTAAACTGGAACTTATAGCTGGACTTCTCTGATTGTTTATTATGCAGACAAACAAAGACAAAGCTCAATCAAAGCTTAAAGCTTACTGTTATTGTGTGTAAGTTCCTTTTAATCTGTATCCTGCAGAGCTTTAAGAAGCTTTGGCATACACAAAACAAAACAGTTTCTCATTATCTAAAGAACTTTCATTACCGAGTTTCACTTTATTAAAAGTTTAGAATCAAGTCAAAACCTTTAAATCAATTAAAACAACCGCATGTTATGTGAAAGTTGCATTACATATATATGTATATATACAGATTATATATAACGAGCAACTTTCATCAAGTTCTCAAGATTCTCATTGTTGCCAGAAGTTCAACGTAAAATTGTAACACAACAAACTTATAACAATTCAACGGAATTTTCTCTTTTTCTCGCTCTCATACTCTCTCTCGCGTTTTGTTGCCTGCCACTTCACCTTGGCATCACTGTGCCACACTGTGGCGCGTCTGCCACCCTCGAAAAAAAGCCAAATAAAAATGCTGCATAAATTTTGTGGCACAGCAGACAGACAAAAGCCGAGCAAGCGAGCAGGAGAGAGTGAAACAAAAAACGTAGCTCTCGTTTTGTTGAGCAAATTCACGTCATGTTGCAAGCACAAGCACGAGAGGCGCCTCGGACATTAATCATGGCCCATCAAAATGCATAAATTGCGTATTAAATGTCGGTGTTAATGGGCAGCGCAATTATGTAAGCGTGCAAAGCCTGACATCATATCAGCTATCATCCCTCCCTGCTCTCTGTCTGCCTGCCCCTTCCCCTGCCCCTGCCACGCCCTGCTCTGCATTCTGCACATTTCCCTCTCTGAACTCTGTGCTTTCTCTGTGCTACTGGCAAACAACATTATCGCTTTACTTGCCACTTCGAGTGCAACACGCAACGCTGAAAATTGTAATTGAATCCGTTGTGTGGCACATTACGTATACGCAACGTGTGACAGCAAGTTGGCAAAGAGCACGAAGACGAGGACTGAGGACTGCCACTGCCACTGTGACTGCCACTATGACGATGACGACGACGTTGCAAGAATAAAAATCAAATTTCTTTTGCCATATAAAGTAACTTTCATTCTTGGCAGCTTGGCAATTTTTAGTTAAAAACTTTGTCGCATGTCGCACTTGCCACACGGCGCTGCTAAAAATTAAAATCCAAGTGCAGCAAGCAACTTGCTGGCAACAACAACAACAACTTGACACGACTTGCAGTTTCTGCTGCAGATACCCTGTAAGCTGAGCAAAGGTTGAGGGCAGGGAAAGTTTGAACAAATAAGAGTTCTGAGTAAAGAATGGAAAGAAAAGTGGAAGGAATTGAGTATTGTATAACATTGAGATAAAGAGTTGAAGGAATCAGAAGTTGTATAGCACTAATTACAGGGTATCTTACAGTCTTACAAGCTACCTAATTAAGTTATTTTCTACCTAACAAATTGGGTTATCTTTTAGGTTCAAAAACCTCATCTGTAATCAATTTATACAGCTTTCTTTAACCTTCTCAAGCCCTAACAAACATTCCCTACTCTCTACAGGTTTTCAAAAAGTTAAACAGTACTCTTTTAGTACTTCCTTAGTATTTATTATAAGTATTAGTAGATTTTCAACACTGATTACCTCGATTTCCCTCTTATTATCTTTCTTACAAAGTATTTTCCAATCTAACAAATCGGACTTTATTTTGCATTCAAAAAATGCATGCAAAATCGATTGATACAGCTCCTTCTCAGCCCTAACAAACCTTTATCACTCTTTACAGGGTATCATGTAGTTCAACAGTATTCTTTTAGTATTTTCTTAGTATTTTTCAGCCGTATTAGTAGTTGTTCAACACTAATTACTATTATGAAGTCTTTTTCAATTTTACAAATCATTTTTTTGAATGCAAGAACATCATCTGAAATCGAATTATACAGCTCCACTCTAAGCTTATTCTCTCTACAGGGTATTTAACAGTTCAACAGAATACTTAAATATTTTCCTAGTATTTTTCCTTGTGTTATTCTGGCGCTGCTTCTGCCGTTTGCTAACAACTTTTGCCGCTTGCACTTTGTCGTAAAAATAAAGTTTTACACACATGCGCGACTTGTTTTCCCTGCCATTGTATTAGTAGCCCCCGCCAGAGTTTGTGTGTGTGCTTCTGTTTGCTGCTGCATGCCACATTACAGCAATGCTTGCAACAATAACCGAAAAAATGACGCTGCTTTTGTGGCGCTGCGTTTAGTGTCTTCATTTTTAGTGCGCTATAAAGGAAGCAAAGAGAAGAAAATAGACAAGAAGAACTTGCCACAACTTGGGGCACTGCCACTTGAAGGGGCAGCGTAAAATTCAATTTGGTCAACTAGCCGAGAGTAACTCGGTACTTGTGACTTGCGGCTTGCCACTAATGCAACTTGATGCACTTGCAAGTGGCACGATTAGTGCGCGCTGCAAGAACGCAAACGCTGTGGCAAGTGAGCCATGCCACTTGGCTTAATATTTCATTAGCCCGCTGTGAGGCACGTTTAATCCAGTTGCAGGTAAATAAATTTACCTGCGCTGCGTAAATTGTTTTGCCTTCCCCCCAGTTAGACGAAGAATTGTTGTGGGTGCAACACAGGCAAGAAAATGAGGAGAGAGACACAGAGAGAGAGAGAGAGAGAGAGAAGGCAGCTGGATGGATTTATGTATATCTGGCGCTGACGTTGCTGCAACAATTAATGTGCTTTTAATTAAACTTAAGTGCGCATTCGTAATTGCAAAATTACTTGCAAGTGCGAAGGATTTTAAGGAGTTGCCTCATCAAGTTTAGGCTTGCCTGAGCTTGCAACTTCATGCTGCAGGTGCCCTCCAGCTTTTTAGTTTAATGAAATTTTACCGCTTAAGCTTGTCGATTAATTTATGCCCGCCAGCCTTGTTGCAACACCACAAACATGGGGCACATCTCACAGCTTTTAACGGGCCTGCCATGAGCCATGGGCCAGCGCCAAAGCCAACATAAAGTGTGTTACAAATTGAATTTCTCACACAACCAAACACAGCTGCACACACCCGTACATACACCTACACACCTGTATACACCTGTATTCACACCTACACACACACACACACTCACACACAGACACACCTTCATCCGACTAACCACACACTTAACAAGTTTTTGTGCTGTGCAAGCAAACTCGCTCGCATATTGAAAAATGCGACAATATTTTGTGCTGCAAAACCGCTAGCCCTGTCCTCCCCCTGCCACGCCCCCTTAAGTTGCCTGCGGCAACCAGGTTAAGCTGGAATATTGTTGCGGGTTTTGCGGACTGTCGCTGCAAAAAAGATTACGCACACGCTGAGTTGCTTCAATTTATGAAAGTTAACTAACAACTTCGCACACATTAGCTGCATAGTTGCACTTAAGTGCTGGATTAATCTGACAGCGTGAGCTAAAAACAAGCTAAAAAAACCATGTGTGCTTTTAGTTTATATTAAAAGCCTTTGAGCAAAGTGAATAGGATGAAGTGTTATACATTTAATAGAGGCTTGAATGTTTAGATGAAGAAGATTGCATGAGAAAGCATCTTAAAGCTACTTAAGAATGTAAGAGTCAATTGTTGTAATTAAGTTGAATAGTAGTAGAAAGAAGAAGAAGATTGTATTGATTTAAAGTAAAGTTGAGAATAATCACAGGAGAAAGATTACAGAAAATATTATTAAATTAATGAATACAGGAATAATTTACAGTTAACGTTTTTAAAGCACATTAAAGCTGTTTCGAAAATACGTTTTCTGAACATATTATATCAACTATATCTGCTCTGTTTGTTTTACAGATCTAAACCAACTCTGCTTTCATACTTCTAATAAGTCTCTAGAGATACCAAATTTAATATCTTCTCAAGCACATTAAAGTTTTATATTTAATCAATTTGTAGTGCTTATTCATGAGCAACTAAATATCACACTTTAATTAAAAAAGACACAACAAGAATTTTAACTCAAGTTAAATCTTTTCCCTTATAAACAAGATAAGACTTTCAAAACACCTAAATGCCAATAAGCTTCAAGCTCCTCCGGTAAATTAATATTTGATGTTAACCTCCTCCAGTTCTCTTAGCTAATGTTATAATCAAAACTGACTTGAGTTGCCTCTTGCCAAGCCTCAAGCTAACTTTCAATCAACTTCACACACACACTAATTCAACCATCCAAAAGCTGCTTAATTTTCAGCAATTATGTTTCGCATTAATTTTTCACTCAACTAATATCATTATCACCGTCCCCCTACGCTCCCTCTTCCCTTCCTCTCTCCTTCACAGACTGCAGTAAATTAGCTTGAAGCCTACAAAGTCTTTATTTTTGCATGTGCCATTTTCTGCATGTGGTTCATTAGGGCAAAGGCAGAGCCAGTCTGAGGCTGCTGCGCTGAATTGTGGCTGTCGGGGAAAACCATCAGCAGCAGCAGCAACAGCAACAACAAGCACACCAGCAACATTAGCTACAGCAGCAGCAGCAACAACAACAATAGCAAAAGCAGTATCCTTTGACGGCTTTGGGTTCATTTGCGTGCTCAGAGCAAAAGTGCTTTGGCAGATTTGCGCCATAAACCAGGCCAGATGAGGCGCATAGGTGCCACCCGAGAGAGAATGAGAAGGAGGAGGACGGGGAGAGGTTAGGGGCTGCTTAAGCTGCAGCTAATTACCGCCAGCTCAGCGAAAGATACAGCATAATGATGGCGACTATTAGCCGCGCAGTTTTGTGGCTTTTCGTGTGCCGCTAAGTATGCAACAAAAAATGAAAATATAATTTAACTGCTACGCAAATTGCACACGTGTATGTGAGGGTGTGCGTGTGAGTCTGTGTGAAAGTGTTAAAGTGCAGAACACTGTGCAGTATGACAAGTAAATAATTGATTAATTCCATTGAAATAAATAGTTGACTGCACGGCAAATATTTATGCCGTATTTATGCCATATTTATAGCCCGTTTATTCCTGTTTAATTGCCGCATTTACAAAGCTCTTTAAATTGTGTGTTAATAGCAAATTGCATAATTGAAAAAAAAGAAATTAAACTCAACATTAATTATACGTTAAAAATATATATTTATAACAATATTAAGCTGTTAAGGCGCCTGTCAATTGAGTTGCGTTAAAAACATTATGAATTCCTTTTTCAAAATTTAACTGCAGCCAAGGGAATTTATGGATGGGTTTGGACAGTTAATTTAGTGCAGCAATGAAATTGCAAGAATTTTCTGAATTTAATTGCATTAATTTATAGATTTGAGAAGCTTAAATTTAATGAATTATTGCATTTATTAAGACTTTTATAATGTTTCTTTTAGCTGTTTAAGTTTCTGCTTAAATTTTAAGCGAATTTTCTGGAATATGCTGCAAATCATTAAAGGCTTTTCTTTTTCTTTCATTAAAAGTGCCTAAGTTGTTGTTACTTTAGTTAATCTGTTTCAGAAATGTTAAATAATTATACATATATATGAATTTATATAAGTATTAATAGCTACATATCATCAATTATTATCTTGTATACCACTTGAGTCCTTTCCCATTAACCATGAACTTCCAGCTGAATTACTTAGAGAGATTTCATTAGAAAATCCCTAACGATTCTTGGAACTTCTTTACGTTCAAGCTTTTAGTGAATTATACAGACAACCTAAGTATTTATGACAGTTCTAGGAATTCAGCTATTGATGTGTCAATAATTACAAGCTTAACATCACAAATTGATGACCCCAACAACAATTTATGTCTTTCACTTTGACGCCTACACACTTCAACTGAAACACTTATCTATATTCCAAGAATGCCATAAATCCATCAGAAAATACTTTGAACTGAACCCCTCTCCCTCTCCCCAACTACCCCTTTCATTATGTCAAACCCTAACGACTACAAGCCGTTCAAGGCATTCATCGAATATGCAGTTGACTCAATTCGCAATTCGTTTGTCAACTCATTTAAATTGTGCAAATAAATGCACACAAATTCGCATCCTTATCAAGCCGTCAGCTCGACCTTTTTCATGTTGTTGCTAGCAAGCGACTGGCAGAAAGAGAAAATGAAGAAGGAAAAGAAATACGAAAAGGAAGGGAGAGCAAGTCAACCAGCCATATGTCTTCTACATGTGCCTCATGTCGGGGCAGTCTGGCGGGGGACTTAAGTAATTCATTACTTTAGTCATGCATTGTCATGCATGTTGGCCACGCTTTTGCCACGATACATTTGCATTGCTCGCGTTGAATTTTTATGGTGTTGCATGCACCAACAACAACAACAACCATGTGTCTATATGCCACATGCACACATACATTCGTACAACGTCTATGACTGCCACGTCAAGCTGCTCGACGGCGAAGCTGTTGCAATTTGTATGCAAAATTGTTTTACAAATTGAGCAAGAAAGATGGCGTAAGCAGAAAGCACAGTCGCTGTTGAACACACACACATGGCTGCAAGTTGGTCCAAAGTGGGGCAAACAAGCTGGCATGTCGCATCAGCCTCGACTTCAGCATCAGCTTCAACTGCAACTCCAAAAGGGCTTCAGCCTCAGCCTGAGCATGTCGTCTATCAGAAATTCTCATAGACACTCACAATCTTTTTTGCCAAATACCCTGTAGTTGTATGATTGTGTAAGTTGGTTGTATTGTTGACTAGTCTGTGCTTCAAGAAGTCTTTCTTATAATTCCTGATATTGATATTAATGATATTCATACTTCCAAGGAAGGTGTATGCCTCCTCTATGTTCAATACATGAACCTTCTTTGCTTTTCTATAAAAAGCAGCGTGTGTGTCAGCCTAATTCACCCTAATATTACATTCACACATATTTCCCTTTGCTTTGTACACACTACACAGTATTTGTTAGTCGTGCCACCTCTGCCTTTACATTCCCACATGTTTCCCTTTGCTTTTCTATAAATTTTTGAATTTTCAGCATTCTTTCTTTGCCTGCACCCACTCACGCACACACTCGCACAGCTGACATACTTCCACAGGGATGTGTGTGCTTAAATGCTGTCATTGTCTGGCAATCTGTAACTCACACACACACACACACACAGAGAGAACACTCATGCACGAACGCGCCTGTAAAGGTAACATCATATTTATTTTTTCCAGACTTTTGCTTTGAATAAACAACAATTGCGAATTTACATTTTTACATGGCCAAACTGTAATTTCAATATTTGCATGATTAATTGGGTTTATTTTTAATTTAAATCACACAAAAGGCAAACTGATTACAGTCTGCCTCACCCCCTCTCGACTCTCACTGTATGCATAATGAGTTAGCTTGAATAAAAGAAGATTAATTGAGATTTAACTCGGGCCAACCCCCTGGGGGGAAATAACTCTATTGTTTCATGGCAGCGTATTGTTCATTATTCTTTTTTTTATGCTCGAGTATTATAACTCAGACAAGTATTACAGCATCATTAAGTTTGTTCAGTGTGTGTGTGTGTGTGTGAATTTGAACTCCCTTGAGTGGATACACTCGACTTGAAGTTTCTTGGTAGTAAAAGTTTATAAGCCCATCGATCCGTTTGCACTGATCCACTTTCGCGAATGGAAACAGGTGTTGGCATTCATAAAGTTAACTCAACTCAAGTCAACTCGACTTGAAACTTTCTAGCTACATAGGTAAATGCCCGTAGATACAGTTCAATTTGTATTGTTGTTGTTCTTAAATGCGACACTTAAGGTTGGAGAAGGTAAGCTGAAGGAAGCTGCTGTAGTATTGAGCTTATTGCAAGCTGGTTTTATGCCAATAGTATTTGATATGCGCTGCTGAAAAAGCTGATACAGCAATATTCAACTAGTAAAGTGCCGGGATCTCAGAGACTATGAAAGCTAGAGCTATGAAATTTGGTACACATATTTTATAGGGATCAGCAATATATAAATTAGTCTGAAAACATATTTGCAGCTCAAGAAGGGAAAGATATGAACAAAAAAGCGCATATCTCGGTTGCTATATAAGTGATATCAAAAAGATTTTGCACCTACTTAGCACTGCTCTTAATGTATAGATGTGTTAAATTGTAGAATGATAGCATATGTCATTACTGAGTTACAACCAACAGTTTGTATAAACCACAAGTATACTCATATAAAACTCAGTACAGGGTAGCTAAACCTATGTTTTCTTGTTTTCTTTTTACATACGCTCGATTTAAATATGGTTTTCCACTTCCGTTTGACTGAACTTCAAGCGAATCACACACACACAATGCCACAAAACGTGCAGCATACGTTACACAAACCTTTCAATTGAAATAAATAATTAAATTTCAATTAAAGTGATGCCCAGTTACTTTTACTATTTACAACGATATTTCTATTAAACTGCGTGAAATGTTGAACGGTTGAAGTTTACGCATATTTATGACGATTCAAGTTTTTGCACAGAACATTTTATCAGCAATGTCGCAGCTAGAACTCTGTCAGGGTGTGTGTGTGACTGTGTGTTGAACAGACTTTTGAATTGAAAGTTTTGAATTTGAATCGCGCTCAGTTCACTCGATTCTCAACTCAACTTGGGGCCGCATGTGCTTCATTTGTTTGTTGCCCAGAGAGAGAAAGAGAGTCCACTTGACGACAACTGTACCAAGAGGAGTAGGAAATGGGAAGCAGGAGCAGTGGATCGGCATCTATTGAGGCAACTTTTCAAAAGTGGAATTGCATTTGCTCTGCTTGAGAAACTATTATAACTTTGGCCCATCCGCCCGGTCCGGTCCAGTCTCTCGTTCGTCCTCAGTTCATCCAACTATGAAAGTACTTTATGTGCGCTAACAAAAATATTTCTTTTATTGAGTTTCGAGTCGATTTTAGGCCCCTTCTCGGACTGTGCAGACTGTGGAGGACGCAAAACTTTTGCCCCAGCAAGTGGCAACCTCGAGGCTCGAGTGGGCAATCCCACATCCGCTTCTGCTGCCGCCTCTACCGCTGCGAGTGGCTGCCACAATTGATGCGAGTTGCCGCATTGTTAACAGTTAGGCACAAAAGGCGCAGACAAAGCTGGAATTGAAAACGACACTGGGAGCAAGTGGTGCAAGTGGCGCAAGTGACGCAAGTAGAGCCTGTGTAATATGATACAGAGCATGCCATAGAATTACGAGCAAATGCTTTTATTTACTCAGCTATTCTTCAAAAAGGAATCGCACAATGGCACATGAGCAAATGAGGAGAGAGATGGCTCTCACATGGAGGGGGGACAGCACAAAAGCCGCCAAAATTTAAGTGCAATGAGCATAAATGTTTCAGCGTCAATTTCTATCTTAAGCTTTATAAATAAACTTAAGATTTGTTTTGTGCATGGAAGAAAGCTCTTTAGTTGACAAAATTATTCTTTATTTTCTCTTATTAATTTATTATTTGAATAAACTAAGTTATATTACTTCATATAAGTATGAAATAACAAGGAGATGTTGTTCCTGCTTATAAATAAATCAGTTAGTTAAAAGATAGACAACCAGTTAGTAAATCTCCTAGTAAATCGGTCAACAAACTGTTAAGTAACTTATTCTCTCAGTAAATTAATATGATAATCAGCAGTGACTCAATCGTCTAGTCAAATTGATCTCAATCATTTAGTGTATAAGTCAGTGAAATATTAAGTTAGTCAGTTAGTCAATCAGTCTGTTGTTCAGTCACACATTCTGTTAGACAATTTATACGACTATAAGCCATAAAACAAGTCACTCAATCAATTTAGTGTAAGAGTCAGTCAACTGGTCATTCAATGCTTTAAGCTCTGAGTGCAACTACTACTTAAAGATATTATCAATCACTTCTTCAATTATCAAAGGTAAATAATTAGAAAAGTATAAAATTCTTTATATATCAGTTAGTATTTCAATCATTAAATCAATATGTCTCTAATACAAGAAATTGAATTAAAACATAAATAACATTTTCATTACAAATTTCAAATGAACCTGATATTAAAACTATTAATCAATCAGTACCTTAGCCAGCCAATCAATCAACGAGCAACTCAATAAAAATTTGTATAAAAAACTACATAATCTATTAAAATATTTCAATCACATTTTTCAATGCACTTTCACCACAAATATTAAAACTGCATCTAACAATATAAAAACATAATATAATTTATTGTTGATTTATTACACTACTTGAAATATGCAATAAAAAGCTTATTTAATACTTTGTTACAATTTAGCGGTTTTTTGAATGACATTTTGTAATTGCAAATGTTTTTAGTTGGATCGTTTTTCAAATGAAATAACGTCAATTACAAAACACGCGACACTTTTGCATGCTCTGCAATAAAAACTTGATTTATTAACTACGCAAATTAACCATACGGCTAACGGGATTTTTTCCTACCATCTCTCCTGCTGCCAAATGATGTGGCATAAATAATGCGTGACAAATTTGTTGTAGTAGCCAAAAAAATTATTACTTTAAAATTTATGAACGACGGCAACAAAAAGCCAACGCACAAAGGGTTGACATAGTTTTAAGAGCTACAAACATACACATACACTTCTATAGGTATTTATGTATATTGTATATGTATTTGTTGTGTACACACAAACCAGCCGCAGTGTGTGTGGCATATGGTTTATTGTTGCTGTTGCATTCGAGTTTGTTTGTTTGTTGCGCTAGTTTTGCGGTTTGCGCTTTGTTTTGTGCGCAGACAATGCGAACTGAAAGCAGCGGCAAAAACTGGCGAAAAAAAGCCAGGCAGAAATTGTTGCCAGCTCTTTTTTTGGAGTGAACTTTGTGAAGGGGCGCACGGTGGGTGGGGAGGAGGGGACAACAAAAAATGCATTACCATGCTGCAACGGCAGCCAAGTTTTAATTACGTAAAATATTTTTGCGTGCAACGCGCGCGAGCACTAATCAACTTAAAAGCCGCCAGCGAAAACTGCAATTCGGCAACATGGACAGCAAATTGTTGCAGCTGCAGCACTGCTGGCTGCTGTTGCACGTCGCACGCTGCATGGCTGTGTGGCACTTCAAAAGGGCTCTTAAAAACGTGGCAGCAACAGCAGCAGCCGCCTAATAAATGCTGCTTTCGCTCTGCCTCAGCAGCGTCAGTTAGTCAACTTGTCAGCCAGAAGAGCAGACAGACAGACGGACAGACAGGCAGGCAGACAGGCAGATAGAGAGAGATCAGGAGAGAGAGACAGAGAGAGACGGGGCGAGAGGCAGCTAGTTCTGGCTGCTGTTGTTGCTGTTGCAGTGTAATTACTTGGCGAGGCAGCATACGCAAAATGCTTCAACTGACAGTTGCCAAAAACGACAAAGACAACAACAACAACACAAGCCGGAGCAGCAGCAACAGCAACAACAACAAGAGGTAAAAGTAGCAGTAGCAGCAACAGCTACAGCAGCAGCAACAACACCAACAACAACATTGCCAGTGGCAACAACAATTACAGGGCTACTAGCACAGCCCTCTCTAAGTGCTTTCTGACATGCCACCATGTTGCCAATGCCCCTGTATATATGTATATGTGTGTGTGTGCGCATTGGCCTGTGTAGGTGTGAACAACATTTATTAACATGTTGTACGTGTGTGTGTGTGTGTTTGTGGGCCACAGTAAAAGCAATTTAGTTTACTGCTCCAGCTATGTAAACGCTGCCCGGCGGCTTTTAGCTGATTCATGGCTAAACTCCATGAATATTCCTGTGTGTGCATGTATGTGTGTGTGTGCAGCAAACAGTGCGTATGATTGATATCAGCACAACAAAGTGCCAAAGAGTCAAATGAGACGAGCCGACAAAATGCTACAGGCAAAATATACAATCAAAGCCAGAAGGAAAATATTAATGGAAGCTGAGAGCTGAATAGCAAAGCAAAGCTTTGCATTGAGAGCTTGCTGGAGCTTTGCGTGTGATTAAATCAAGTGGCATGCATCACTTTAATGTGGCAATGTGCTAATGTTAATGAGTAAAAACAAGAACTTAAAGGAAGATATAGTCAAAGGAGAAAAAAGCTTTAAGTGAACTTGTTAAGCCTTTAAAAGCTTCGTTATTATTCGTTTTAAAGCTCCCAAGGTAGTAAATATAAAGCCTTTACCAACTAAACACCTTAAATAGCAATCCTCAATCAGTTTTTTCTTAAAGTTTAGAAAGATATTACACTCCAAATTCTCCAGGATTAATCCTCAGCATCAATGCCACCTCTAAGCAGCCATAAACTAGTCTTAGTCCTGCAACTAGTAAAATTAAATTCCCAATGTATTCAGTGGCTCAACACAAACTGCCCATTAACCACTCACTTGAGTGAATGGGCGTGTGGGTGTGGTGTGTGTGGTGTCCGATGTGTGTGCGTGCTCAAGTGTGTGGTGTGTGTGTCTAGGATGGTTCAAAGTAGTAACAACCAATAGATAAGCACACACGTCTACATAAATCACAAGTTGGTTGCTGCTGCGTGCGACCACGTGAAACTTGCCACCTGGCGTCGTTGACTTTGTGCTGATATTTTGGCACATTTCAGGGGCTAGTTTGGGCCAGTTTCGGTCAGGTGATGGCACTGGTGGTGGGCCAACAATTGTTAATCAACGGCAAACATGACAGGCACAAATTATGCAAGCGCACAACCGACAGCCACAAAGCCAACAAAGGATCGCAGAGCATGGACAAGGCAAGGCAAGGACAGGCGGATGTCGGTGGAATGTCAGTCAGAGGTGAGAGGATTGTATTAAATATTTGCCGAACGGGCAGTTAATGAAAATGGCTACTCACTATAGTTACTATATATTGAACATATCTGTACATTATAACATATAATGCAGGTCGCTTTAGAGCGCAATCAATTGACTCGTATCGCGTCTCTTTTTTATCAGCTTTTCTGTTGTTCTTGCGGTCAAATGCGATTTCAATCAAATTCAATTGTCATAAATTGTGGCACACATATATACACACACACTTACACACTTTCAAAACTTTCTGCAATTATGTGCAAATTGCATTTTATTTGATTTTCCATTCGATTGGCTTATGCAAATGACACGCAAAACGCAACTAATTGAAATCAAATGTTCTCCATTTTCTCTCATTGTTTTATTGCTTTTTTAATTTCTCTCTCCTTTCACTCTCTCTCTCTCTTTCTTCTCCCTTCTGAGTTGGCTTTGTGAGCAAAAGTTTAGTCAACAATCTGCAATTTTTAATCAATTTGAAATAAAATTGTAAAACAACCCAAAGGATTTTGCTTTAACAAAACCTTTGGTGTCTTTTTGCTTGCCCTTCTGTTCACCCCTTTCTGGCAGCCTTTGTATTTTTTGGCTTGCGGAATTTTCAAATTGAATTCTTGCACACTTGGGGCTAAAAAACCAGGCAACGTTTGCTACAATATACAACGCACATGTGACTATGCAAAATACAAATAATAACGGAAGTAACAACAATAAAACAAAAACAAATTTTTAATATATTTTTTTGGTATATGCTTTGAGAGAATAAGGGGGTCAAAAGGGTAACTGAAAACAGTATTTGAAACCACAATTCGATGGTAAATTATTGTTTTTTACAACTCTCTTTATATTCATTTAAAATCATAAGAAAATTGAACAGCCAGAGTAAAAGAAAGAATTTGGCAAGAACATTTCAAGGAATTATCATGTACAGCATAGTTCACAATAGTTTATTCCTTATTATATTCATAACCTAGTCGAATTGTACCTAGGCTAGAGTAGCAACGTCTTGAATTATGGTTGCATTAGCTCTTCCTACTTCTCACTCTCAAAAAAGAGTCAAGGAAAGAACTTGTAAAGAGAAAGAGACGCATAGAATTAAGCAAAGAACCTTTGAAGAGAATCATCATGTCACAAACCAAAAGTTTATTTTTTATTCTGTTTCCCACCTTATCGAATTATGCCTAGAGTAGAGTAGCAACCACTTGTATTTCAGCTGCATTAGCTCTTTACACCTCGCATCCTCAAAGCTATAAGCTAACTTCCATTTGGACCATACAGAATGAACATATTAAAACAGCTAAACTACAAATTAGACAAGCAAAAAGGGCAGCCTGAGCTGATAAGTCAAATTAAATAAATTCCTGAGTCTCCAATAGGCCTTTGTCCAATTGCAATTTACAATTATCAGCAAAAAGGGGAGGTCAAGTGACAAGGAGAGAGAGAGAGATAGAGAGAGGGACAGCGAGACATTTATTTGTGCATTTGTTACACACTTTGTCGGGGACTTTATGCAAGGCTTTTGTAATTTCGGTTTCAATTACCCAAAAATGTCAAACGAGAGTCGCGAACAAAGTGCATGCCAGATAATTATGCATTCTCTGGCGAATTTCAATTCAAACGATACCCAAACACACACAATGTACAATATTCATGCTATAGCACTGATGCCGTATGCCATTTGGGGCGTCCAGCGACGAACTAATTGCCAAATATTTGTCTATTTTGGGAAATAATCAACGTGCAACGCGATATTTTAAATATACTGCAAATACAACTCGATATGCAAACGTATGTGCACGCCCATGTGTATTATGCAAGCTGTGAAGGGAGTAGAAGGGATAGCAAAATGCATTTTATTATTGTAAATACCGAATGCGGTGTGCCGCGTTTGCTAATTGAAGTGTCAGGCGTGTGCACGGTACGTATACGCAATGCGTGTACCCAGTAGCACTGCCTGTAGCCACCACAGTTGTGGGTGCGTATGTGTACAAGTTGTGTAAATGCAAATACCCAAATGTAAATAGATTTATTCTGTATCAAACTGAGGCACAATCTCTCTCTCTCTCTGTCTCTCTCTCTCTATAAATGTTCCCTCTGCATTCTGAATCAATTAAAATTGAAATTAATTAAAATTTAATTGAGCTTTGCTATAGGGATGGAAGAGCAACTGTATAAGCAATGCTGATACCTTTAAAACTATATAAACTTTACCTAGCCTGCCCCTCTATAGGGCATCTACACGTCTCAGCCAAACCCTTCTTCCAACTTTCCCACGCAATTTCGATTGACACGCAGCCAGTGCTGGAAAATGTATTGCATTTTAAATATTTATGCCTCTGCCCTTTGCATGCTGCGCATTTGCATTGTGTGTGGGTGGGGGGAGATAAAGCGTGATATTAAGTATACGCCCGGTTGCGCATCGCTTTAGTCATGCATTGACAAGTTTGTTGGGCAATTTGTTGCCCCTGGATTTAACGTGCTTTATGATTTGCATATGCACTGCCAGCTCTATTCTCTTTGTCACGCTAACACCCTCTCTTTCACTCCTTTCCTCTTCCTCTTTCATCTCTTTAGCTGTCTCTCTTTGTGTGCCGTCTGTCATAACTGTTGCAATTGTTGAGGCTTCAATTGTCACTTGAACGTGAGCGCAGCCTAATTGACATTTTGCTTCTGTGTTTTGCTAATTCGTAGCAAATCTTCTCTCTATTCTCTGTCGCTCTGACAGGATGGAGCTGACAGCTGACTAAACTGATGACTTTCGACTCGGATCTAGTGTGTTTGTTTAGCAGAACTTGACATCCTGCTCGAGTAGTATGTGCAAGGAAGTGCGCAAACGATTTAATTGCAACTGTCAGAGAAATGTCAGTACGGTTCATTGGAGATGGATAAGATGTGAGTGACTGGAAAGCAGTTTCTTTACCTCTCAAGTGATAGGCTCTATATACGCAGAGATATCAGAACTTGTCTAGAGAACTTCGAGTTAAATGGTATATAACTTATTGTTTTATCTAGAGTACTTTAATAACTGTTTGCTTACTTAGGTACAATTCATCTGAGGTTTATAGTAATCTCTCGAGTACTCAGTGAATCTTTCTTTTTGAGGTTACATCAACTTTGCACGACTGATTCCCTTTGTATGTTCTAGTTATGTGCAGCACTGAATAGAGAGGTCTTAGCTCAGCAGGGAGTATAGTAGATCTACAAGGTCGCAGTACATCTTCTTTACATCATTCTATTTATAATAAATACCTCATGCATAGCTTAAATAATAGCCTAATCCGTGGCAAACTTATTTATGAGCCTATCTCGATGCATCTTTATTACGACTTATGCTTAACTCATATATTGGCCTCATAAATCTTCATTTGATTTATGTGCGTATTTATGTTTTGTCATTTTATATTGAGGCTTAGGCAAAACCAAAACCAATAATTGACTTGGCTCATACTTTTTCATAGCTCTCTCTCTCTCTCCTTCGTCCCCATTTTCTGTTTTCCTTTCTGTCTCATTTTGTATGATTATTTATTGTGCTTTTTTGTGTTGCCTGAACTTAGCAATGAGAGCATTCATCATTTATCTACAGCCACTGCTTTCGCTTTTTCCTTGTGATAATTGCTCACTTGCTTTGCACTGATTTATCTCTATTTTGACTACGTCCATACGTCCTGTTCTACTCCACCCACTCTCGTGTTTCTCTCTCTGGTCTTGCCAATTGCCTTTGCCCAAGCAATTTGTCTCGTGCAGTTGATGCACGTCGTATTCGGTTTTCTGGTTTTAAATGTTTGTCGTATTTCACAAAACAATGCGGATTGTAAAGATTTTTATATGAACTGAATGGGCTGGAGCAGGGCAAGGGCTAAGGCTGGGGGAGGTATGAAGAATGAAGTGTCTGGTAACTGGCGAAGACAGCATCGCACTTGGACCCAACAAACTTGTTTACACATTTTTGGTTGCTCAATTTCTAATGTCAACAGGCAAGCCAGAAACACACCCAGCACACACACACACGCAGCACACACACCCATCACACACACAAACACTTGCTAGCTGGCTTGTTTGCGCTTGTGTTGTCCTTGGTTAGGGCTGCTGACATTTCTCTGTCGCAGCATTCTGCTCTCGCACTGCCACTTCCAAGTCGAACACAGTTCTTTTTTTTTCTTCTTCTTGGTCTTTGCAATTTTCCCTTTTCATTTCTGGCTTTGCTTTCTTTAATTTTGTTTTTTTGTCATCGCGTTTTTTGTACTTTTTATGCTGTTGTCACTGCACTTTACGGCAATTGCTTTGGCGTTTAAGCACAAAAATTTGCAGCAATTTTTCGTGCTTGGCTTGACCAAGATTTGCTTTGCCAAATACGAGGGTTAGTTCTTCTAGTAAACCACAAAATAACCTCATGGAAAAATAGGAAACGGTGTCATATGATTTTAAGTGGAGTTTCTAAAGAGGAAATTGACTAAGGAAGAATTTAAACAGAATCAATATGTGTGACTTGCATAAACAGAGTTGGTAATACTCGTAGACTAGATTGTATTAGTCCAAGTTGACCAAAAGTCGAATGTCATTAAAAACAAGCTAAGCGAGTGTGCTCGAATGTGATATACACGCTACGCTGTTGATCAAAACGGTTTCTGAGTTATACGAATTTATATATTGACTCGTCTGTTGATGCTGATTAAGAATATATATACTTTGTGGGGTCTGCCCCGTCTCCTACTGCCTGTTACATAAATTTTCGATTGTCACAAAGTTATAATACACTTCTTCTCTAAGGCTACCGGGCATAATAATTAAGAAGTGTATTTTAAATATTTTACAAGCCATAACTTAAAGTTGCCTGTACATTTTATTATCTTCCTTGCAGTTTTATCAACTGAAGCCTAACTTAATTTGCAGATCCTTCAACCCTCTACAATCTCTATTCACTATAAAACTGCCCTCGTTGCAGCTGCATCTATTGATGGTTTTTAGTTCCTTTTGGTACATGCAAATGAGCTGCATGTGCCTGCTGGCCACGGGGTTTACGGCCTGTTGCAGTTTTTATTGCACGGACTCTGCCCGAGTACAGTTGCGCACGCGAAGCTAATCCATTGCAATGATGACGTTTAGTGGCTCCAGCGACAGTTGTTAAATTTTATGTGCCATAAAAATGCGGCACCTCTAACCCAGCAGCTCTGCTTCTTCACTCTCTCTTCCACTCTGTTGCCCACTCAGTTCCCTCTTCATTGCTTTGCTAATTTCAACTTAATTCCATTTTGAGCAGCTCGTGCTTCTTTTTTTTCTAGCTCCTTTTGGTTTTTATGGCTCGCAATTTGCCGGTGCTGCCCTGGCAGAGTGTGCATTAATATGGAAATGTGCGAGGAGTGTGTGTGTGTGTGCGTGCGTGTGAGTGTCTTCTTTAGCTATTCCATTCAATTAGAGTGTGAAGCATGCGCTCTCTCTCTATCTACATCTGTCTGCCTTTTACGAGTCCTAACACATTGCCTGCTGCCTTGGCTTAGGTCAAATTATGTTTGACTATGCGCAAATTTTTCGGACAAAGCTTGAGGCACATCAATTTTAATCAAAGCCATTGGAACGTGCTTTGCATGCGTAAATAGCAAACACGGCACAGTGGGGCAGGCACTGGCACAAGGCACAGTGGGCTGTTTTGCTTTTTTCCTTTGGCGGCAAAGTTTGCACTTTGCGTAAAGTCAAAGGCGACGCAGTAAATCAAAGCTAAGCCCAGCACGTTGATGGCCATTCAACGTCACTTAAACTGGCACCTACTCTTACTCCTCCTCTTCCTTGAACTTTGAACTTGCAGCTAGGACAGCTTAACCCTTTAATGCCCTTATCTGCTTTCGCATTTCACTCGGCTGCATTTGGAGCTTGGCTCGAGTTTTGCTTTAGATTTTTTGCTTTTTGTTTGCCTATTTAAGGCAAGGCTGAAGAACAGGCTGCAGCCAGCTCTGTCTGTCTCACTCTCTCTCTCCCTCTGTCTCTCTGTTAAATCCCTTGTCTATAAGCTGGCTAACGGCTTTCGGTCAGTTTTGTTTGTGCTGCTGCTGCTGCTGCAAGGGCAAATCAATGTCGTCTCCGCTGCCGGCTTAAAGCCAGACAGCACACACACAGAGTTTGCTTTAAAAAAGTGTTGCATACTTACGAGCGCATCGCAAACTTTCCATCCCAGCAATTTGTCAAGTCATGCAAACTATTTTCCATGCTGCACGCTCACTTCCCAATTCTGTCATTACGCAACAATTCAGGCCACGTTTTCCTCTTTCCGAGCCATTACCTTACTACGACTTCCTGGCCACAAAAGTTCCTCGCACAATGCTGCCTGTCTCTCTCTCACTCTTCTTCCTTCTCTAATCCTTTTCTAGTTATTATAAGCAGCAGCTGTAACATAGTTATGGGTTTTGCTTGACGAACTTCTGTCTCTGTCAACTGTAACAACTCTGTCAACTTTTCCCAACTCTTTCCAGCACAATCATAAGCCGCTTACGCCGGCGACTTTGTGTTTCTCAATTTCCTCGACTTGCCCTCGCTGGACAACTTTAAGATTTACGAGCCGCGCAAAGCACTTGACATTGACATTTCACAGCAAACTGCCGCTGCTACTGCTGCCATATCGCATACATACTTATACTTATTGTATATATATTATTCATATGTACTTTCCTATATCAGCGTAACGGTGTTTATGTATTTCTGTTTGGGTATTTTACGCAACGCAGCAGAACAACAATCGGCTTAGAGCTCAAGATATTTGCCGAAGCTTCAAGCTAATAAGCTGCCTGGGGGACCAATGAAACTTTATGGACATAACGCATACGCAGGGTGGGGCAGCAGCAGCACCAGCACCATCGCTATTTGCTAACAATACACAACTTCTACTATATGCAACACTGAGAGAAAAGGGACATTAGATTTGCTATATATGATTCAAATTTTAATTTAAGTGCTGTTATCTGATTTGTTCAATTTGCTTTGAGGTTTATCATAAAATATACAATAACTATACAGATTTGTTAGGTATTCCAATGAAGCTAAGAAACAGTTTAAAAAGATTTACCTAGTTTAGTCATAATCGGAAAACTCATTTATTAAATTTTGAAAGCTTTAATTTTCAAAGTATTCTAAATGTGTTTAAAATTGGTTTAATAAATATAGTCTGAATCGAACAATTCCTTCATAAACTTTTCCATAAAATATCCAATAACTGCAGAAATTTTTAAACTATCCCAATGAAAGTTTGTATCATAGGTAAGTTTCTTCACTAGTTCAAATAAGTTTACCCAATTTAGTATCAATCGAACTAGTCTTTTCAATAGAAATACTTTCTTTTCTATATTGCTTTCTTTTTCCACAATTGCCCCCATTATTTCTCCCAGTGCAGCTATATCTAAACAGTTTTGGCAGCACTGAAATTTGGCAAAATGTCAGAATGCGGTTTACTGGCCACTAAACTTTACGTAAAAGTTCAAAGAGCTGCCGCGCTGCATAAATAAGTTTGTAGAGAGAGAGAGATAGAGCGTCTCCCCTCGGGGAATACCTCCCCACATCAGTTCAGCTATTGACAGAGGCGTGTGTATGTGTGTGCGCTGTAAACTTACGCCAGTAAACATGTGTTGTAATGAGTTATTGCTTTCTTGCCACGCCCACTTGCCACGCCCAGTTGCAAAATCAATAGCCAGCGCAATGTTGCCCACGTTGGGCGCCCAATTTCGCATTTCCCGTTTGCTGGTTGAACCATATTGAACTCGTTATTTTCGAAAGTCCATGCCAATTGCATTGTTCGAAAGCCTGACTGTCTGTGTGTGTGTCTGTGTGTGTATCTGTCTGTGTGTGTCTGTGCTAATCGTAGCATATCAGTTACGCAGCGCACGTTGCCTTTTTGTCATGCGCCGCCATATTTTTTTTCTATTCCCACTTGCAGCAGTAGCTGCTGCAGGTTACATCTGCTTATTGCCACATAAATCCTGCAATATGCAAGCTCCAAACCAAACTGCAGTTATCTGACGTGGTATGGCTGTGAGTATGTATGTGTATATCCAGGCGTAGAGTCACGTGTTTCATCTCTGGCGTAATGTAAGTGCTGCTGCCTCTCTGCCTTTGCCTTCACCTTCGTCTGGCTTTTGTCTTTTGCGCTGTCATTTAACGGCAATTTTTTTGGTGGAAAAGCAGCGTAAAATACAAAATGATTTCTGTCATAAATTTTGCTGGGCTTACAATATGGCTAGATCTATATCTATACATCCGTTAAGGTATAAATAATATTATGCAATTTGCGTTTCGTGTGCAAAATCGCTTAAAATTCAATTTGCCAATGCCGTCAAGTGAACGTGGCATTTGTCAGACAGCCAACGTGGTACAGTGGGACCAGCAGATATAAAAAAGGGGCTTGGAATGTAAATATAGCTTAACATTTAAATATGTTTAAATAAATTTAAATATTGATATAAAGATAGAAATATATTATAAAAAATGTAGAGACCTTTTTGTTGACAGAATAATTTGAAGTAAGTATTTTGAAACTTTTCAAACCAAAATGCTCGTAAGGAATATACTAACACTGTGCAAACTTATGCAACCGACAGAAGAAGGCATGGCAGATCCCACAAGGTATATATATTCCTGCGCAGAATCACCAGAATGCCTGTGTGTCTGTCTATTTGAACACACTGGCCTCGTTAACTTCTTTCCATAACTTCTCTTTACATTTCAGCTTTCAATTCTAAAAATTCTAAGTAAAACTCTTCGTTTCATAATCTACATTTGCTCAGTATTTTTCGCTAGTTTCATACGACTGTGCCTTAGTCGCTTTGCCTGCATGAAAAGTTTAGGGGTTCTGACAAATAAGCGAAATGCATAAACAAAGTTTAGCCCGCTACAAACAGCCACACACAGACAGGCAGAAACTCTTCCCCTTCTTCTATACTTCCTCCTGTCTCTCTTCTTTTCTCTCTCTCTCCTCTCCTTTCTCTCTTTCCTTCTTCTTCTCCCATTGCCACACACAAACTCTCTCTACAAACGCCGAATGACAGTTGCATAGATCAAGAGAATGACGTCGACACGGAAGTTGCCTTAGCGTTTCCGCTTGTCTCTTGTCGCCATATCGTCAACATCATCATACCCCACTCCCTAACTCTCCCATCTCGCGCCCCATCATTATTATGCGCATCTCCGTTGAATGCGCCAAATATGCTTGTCATTCAGCTTCATCATGCTCATAATGAGCAACTACAACTTCATCATGTCCATCCTTGTTCTCATGCAGACGATTTCATGCTGCCAAAATAGTTGCGTTTTATGGCGCGGCGAAACATTTGTTGTTCTTCTTGTTGCTGTTGTTGTTGTAGTGAGGATGGTAGGTAAAATGAGTTTCCACAATTTTGTTTTGCTTAGTTCAGTTTTGTTTTGTTTTGCTTCGTTTTGTTTTGGTGCGTTGCAATTCGACGCGTTTTTCCACAACTTAATTTCCATGCACTTTTGTGTGGCATTTGCCGCAAAACATTTGCATAGATCTGCAGCGACAAACGCATGCTGGTGATGACTGTATGTATGTGGGTGTATGTGTGTGTGTGTGTATGCTTTCTCTCTGCATTTGTGTGTATCTTGCTGTGGATATTCCACGCTGCATTCAACTGTGCAAATGCGCAAATTTCGCGTTTAAATTTGCAGTTTATGGCAACATTTTCGACAAGTTTTGCATAAGCAATGGCCACCTATGCCTCTGCTTGCCTACCTTCCGCCTTCCTCTCTCCACCCTCTTCTCTACCTTCCTCCATCAGTTCTGCCTACGTTTCTGCCCCTCCCTCTCCGGAGGGCGCTGTTGCACTAATTGAAATTGCTTTTGCAAAAAGCATTTAGTGTGCCACAAAGATGTCGCCTTGCCACGCCCACAGCCTGCGGCAGCAACAGAAAACACACACTTCTGCGCCCTACACACCCCAGCCCCGCCAACAGCCACGCCTCAGGGCGTCAAATTAACTCATTATAAATTTTTGGGTCGCCTGCGAAGCGCGCAATCTGCCTGCGATCCGTGTAAGCTCTGCGTCGTCCCTCTGCTGTTTGCCTGCCTCCCTCTTTCCCCTCTCTGCCCCTGCCTCGACAACAAATTGAAAACGTTGCTTAACAGGCTTAAAAACCATTTACCAAACTAAAAGGTTAATGACGGCAACGCAAACTGTGTAAAGAGTTTAGGCAACGCGCATACGCCACGTGCAACGCAGCGGGCAATTGCCTGAGACTACCACAGTTGCCACAGCTCATTGTCTTGCCATCAATCTGTGTCTGCTTTGCTGCTCTCACTCTCTCTCTCTCTCTCTCTCCCTCTCTCTGTGTGTGTGTTGCACATTAGTTTTTAATTGCATCTAATTCAGCGCAATGGCAATCGACATATCGCTGCGCCAGCGATATTTATCACCAGGGAAGTCTGATTGACGGCAGTCGACCCCATCTCCGGCTTGCTTAATGTGCCACGAAATGAGTGCAACAGACGCACACACACTCAGACATGTGCTTTCTTTCTTTCTCCTTCTATCTGTCACTCTCTCTCTCATTCGCTGCCTCAACACAGTCAGCACATGGTCCATAAGAGACCATCAATAAGTTTGGCATATGAGGCGACGTTGAATGTGGCACGCGAAGCTGAGATGAATCAAGTGAGTGCCTGCCAAACGAATTAGTCAGCACGAATCAAGTGAGTGCATTCACAGTGCAGTCAAGAAGTCAAGCAGATTGATTTCAATCAATGTCAGCTCAGCTAAAGACGAATAAGAAAGGGAATGTGAAAGTAGGATATGAAGGCAGATATGAAGGAAGATATGAAGGCAGATATGAAGGCAGATATGAAAGTAGATATGTAAGCAGATATAAAGGCACATATAAGAGAAGATACGAAAGTAGATACGAAAGTAGAAATGACTTCCCATTGAACTCACAAGAAAGTAGAGCAAAGAACAGTTCAAAAACGAAACAGTTCCCATAAGAAACCCAGCAACATCAACTAACTTTGCAAATATTCATTATTTTTTTCACTTTTAAATCCAAAATTCTCTTAAGAAACCTCTCAGGACTTAAAGTAGTTCTGGCAGCCAAAATTAGTTTAGTTAAAACTCTCGAGCTCATTCATCTCTAGCTCAATTTTCTCTTTCAACTTTTTACTTTCTCGAGAATTCATTTTAAAAACTTTTTAATTAATTTGACACAAAATATTTTTGCCAATAAGCTGACAAGCCACTCACCGCAAATATATATAGAATGAGAAAATACTATATATATATATATAAAACATGCTTTGTAAACTGGCATGCTCTGTTTGCAGGCACTGTAAGCGGAGCCTAATGAAAAAAGTTTACACAAACACGGCGAGCTGAGCCTAACAGTTTGTCCCTCTCTCTCTCTCAGGTCTTCTTCTCTGCTCGGCTCTTGTAAAATGAAGCTACTCATGCAAGTTATGACAGGGCGTGGGAACGTATACAAGGGGGGAGTGGGGCAGGCTGACAGCAGTTGATGGATCTGACAGCTCGCAGAGTAGCCGCATAACTACGCCTGTCACAGCCGCAAAACTTTCGCGCGCCTTTCGTTTCCCTTTTCAACACCACTTTAATGTGCAACGCGGCACGAAATCAATATCCTCCTAAGGGTCGACAGAATTTCGAATTGCTTGCACTGAAGCAGAGGCGTAACACGAAAGGAGGAATGGAATGAAAGAATGGAGAGGAAGGCAGGTTGATACGGGTGTGAGGTCTGCCTTAGTTACGCGTCTGTTGGCGCCACAAAACTGCGTCGCCATTTGTCTGCCCAAATGGGTAGCAAAAATGTAAAAAACAAGACGGAAGAAAAGAAAACTCCGGGGGTGACTGACGAGCAGAGACCCTGGAATAAGATATTAAATAGTGACTGCCTTTATTATGAAAAGAATCTAAAAGAGAGCAACACAAAAAGTGATAGAAAGTATGATAGATGGGCAAAATATTTGTATTAAATATAAAGTTCACATTCAACTAAGCTTGAATCTCTCTGGTACGTTAAGGTTATGTAAAGGCAAAAACAAATAGACAAGCATTCGATTCATTCAAGTGATATGAACTATAAGTCGAGATGTTCTGATACTCGAAAGCTGCTGCCTGTTTTACTTTATATACATTCCTCATTTACAAGTTCCTGCCGCAACTCACACCTCTACTCACATATATACTACATCACCCTTCCCATTTATTACAGGGTATGCAAAAATAAAATGCCGCACATTTTCTGCCGGCATTTCCCGTACATTTGCTCAGCGCATGACCTAGAAAAATAAGCGCGGCTGAGGCTGAATCTTTGCCCCAAACTTGTGGCAACTTAATGAACAACAGAAGGTTGAGGCGCACTGCGGTGGCATGAAGCATGTGCGTTGCGGGTGTAGCAAGTATGCCGGGTATGCGTGCTACTGTGTGTGAGTGCGACCATAATGAATTGATATATCGGCATTCAATTTTTACAGAACATAATTAGTATTGGTTTGTGCGCAAATTGATTGAGTATCCAGTTGATTGTGGGCTCATTTACTAAGGCCCCAGCTATATACAACGTGCCTCGACTGCCTTTACAAAATACTCGCATTATTTATAATTAAATTTTGCTTTCAGTTAGGCCAATTTGTAATTACAACTCTCTGTGTGTGTGAGAGTGAGTGTGGGTGTGAATGTTTCTCATTCACAATGTGTGTGTGTGCTTGGCATATAAATTAAAATAACTTTCAGAGAGTGTAAAATAGATATTAATGAAGCAACGCATTCAAATATCGCCAGGCACTTTTAGCTTAGCTTATAGTGCCAAAGGATTTGCGCTTAAAATTTAATTAACTATTTGAAATGAGGTGGAAGAAAAAGCTTGATAATTACCTTGATGCAAATTGCTTATTAATTGGATTTTATAAACGCGTTAAAATGTGGATTCGAAAATTATTAAGGCAGACACATTGGTAGGGAAATATGGAGATTTATAGTTACATAACTTCTTGATTATTAAACCAAGTTGTATTCATTTTTTCATCTCAAACTTTAATTCGACCAACTAAATTATGCTATATTTAGTTTTCATTTTCTTATTTATACAATGTTAAGCTCCATCTTGATGAACCCAAAACTCTATCTTAACTTCCTTATTACAAAACATTGCCAAATTGGTTCCGTTTTTGATTCTGCATTTAAATACTTTCAACTAGAATGTCAAAATGTCAAAGATAACTTTTGATATCGCAGTTATCTAGTACTCATACTCTTTAACAACACTCTCTACTTACATTAGACCTTGTCATTAGCATCTTTTTCTTTCTTCATCTTTTATTATCACAAATTCAAATGAAACTCTTTCCACACTCAAACTTTAATCGTCGATTCCCTCTCATATATGGCAGATGGTTTTTTCCACAGCATTTACGCCATGACGTCAAGGACGTCCTCAGTTCGAATGGTCTCTTTAAGTCTGCAGATAATTTTGGTACTATGATTTCATAGTCGTTTTATCGATTTACCCAAATACAGTTGCCAAAAAGCATCAGACAGGGGGATGCGTCTGGCGCCAAATGGGCGCCGTCTGGTCGCGATATCTTGTTGATGAAGAGAGTGTGCAGTAAACAAAGTGTAACCTTAACACACGCGGCTTAACAAGCAGCATAGACAGAGTCCGCAACCCCGTAGCCACTGCGACCCCTGCTAGACCCCCCTTCCCAGCAGACGAGGCAACCCCAGCCGCTTGTTCATTACACTGCGACAAGTTCGAAAGCAAGAAAACAAACAAACAAGCTGCTGCTGCTGTTGCTGATAAAGCATAAAATTGTGCTTCATCCAAATACAGTGAAGTGGTGCAGAGACTGTAGAAGAGGGTGCTAGGGGTGTGCAGCGGGTCTGGGGTTCTGCTTAAACTAGTCGTGGCCAGAGGCGCCATTGTGCGCCTTGAGTCAACAGCAGTAGGCCAAGACAATGCTGAATGCGCGTCATAATAAGGACAAACACAATGGGCCGGGATTAAGTGGGTCCACAGTGGCCCAACTTATCCGCCTCTCCTCCACACTGTGCACACTGTTGCACTGTGTCCTTTTGTCAGCGAGTTGCGCGTTGCAATTGTGCTGCTCGAGGCTGTTGCTGCCTGCTTGTTTGTTGCGCTTTTGTGTCGTGTACAGCGCGTACATGGAATATGCGGCTTGTTTGTCTACTTGCCACACAACTGAGGCAGCAACAGCGACTGCCCAGAGGCTGCAGCAGAGGCAGTCGATGGCGACTCGACTTCATAAACATCAATGCGCTTCTTTCTTTCTCCACTTGCCCCTCCACACAACACGATGCGCGTCTGTTGCACATGGCAGAGTAAATGCCCTAATGCGCTTATCCTTTTAGTGTCAGTTGAGCATTTCGTTTACTTATACAGTCACCACTTCACCTCACTCCCCTCTCTCTCTCTCTCTTTACTCTCTCACTGAAGTTGTACTATTTTTGTAGTGCAGTGCAAATATTGGCGCTGACATTTGTCAAGCGCGCACTGTGCGTTCCCACACACACAGTCGTTAGGTGTGAAAATAATATGAATGCTCTGCTGCCTGCCGACTGAAGTTGTAGCACACATAGTTGCCATATGTATATGGTAAAAATACTGGGTACAGACATGAACAGACATGCACACACACGAGGGTTTTAAGAAGAATTCACAGATTGACTGGCGAACAATAAAAGAACTTGTGGAGTGTGTTAGTAGTTGTGTTTTATTCGTCTTCTAGCTTTCGATACTCCAAGTTCTTGTTACAACAAGTTCTTATTACTTTAAGTTCTCTTTTCATTCAAATTCTTGTTACTTCGATCTCTTTCTATCTTTCATTTCATCAAAATCTTTTAACTTCAATCTCGATATTATAGTTTGTTCTTCGCTCCCTTAGTCCTATCTTCTCTCATTTTTAGTGGTCTCCTTCTGTTCTACCTTTCTTGAACAACTCCTTCTTATACTAATTTCATACTCTGCTACCACAAGTCAATTTTCCACAGCTTCTCTTTACACAGTGTGTAACTTATCTTGTTACTCGTCACTTTTAATCTAACTTCACTTACTTCCATGAACTTCCTTAAGCCACCTCCTAATAAGACACTAATCACAGCTCATTAACGCCACTTTCTAGATCTACCCTCGCTGAGGTAAGCCCGTTTCCCTTCTCCCCTCCCCACTGAATAACACCCAAGTGGAGGCGTTGAAAGCCAGTCAATTTTCACACGCTCACGCGTCAATGAACGATTTGGCACCTCGTAACAGTCTGCTTGGGTCTGGTCTGGTCCCGTCTGGCAGACTGTCAGACTGGCACAGAGATTCGGGTTCGTTAACAGGCTGTCTCGCCTGGCTCAGTCTGCGCTGTGCAGCTGGCCGTCCATGGGTCGTTGGGCCTGTCAGCCGTTTGTCAAATATTTGCACAGTTGTTAAATTCCATCAATGGGAACGCGTCGAGCGTGTGTCGCACATTCACATCAACAATTAACCGTAAACGAACACGTGTCATGACAAACAACGAAAAAATTCCATAGCTAACGAGTAAAAACAACAGCGAGACACTGACATGGGCGGGGGGCGTGGCAGTGGGCAAACTACGCTAATTAACAAGCAATTAAAGCGAGAGAGAGAGAGAGAGAGTGAAGAACTTGACAAAACACAGCTGTTGCACGCGGCAACAGTGTGGCAACGCCATGCAAAATGCAACTCTACAGCGAAGCCAACTTAACTCACTGCAAACCGCAGGCAAAGGACGTCAGCAGGGGCTGGCGGGTGTCGACTTCCGCTTAAGCGCTGCTTATCGCCCGCTCACCCTGCCAACGAATTGGCTTAATGCATGCAACTACAGTTAGTTGAGTAAGAGAGGGAGATGGAGACTGTGAGATTGCGCTGCCGTTGCCACGTTGGAGTCATAGACGCCATTGTTTATTTAAGCCAATATCCGTTATTTAAGTTGCGCTTCCTTCCGCCAACCATTTGTTGCCCTCCTTGTTGTCAGCTGTTTGTTTGGCTTTTGTTTGGGCGGCACAGGCAGCAAAAACATTGCCTCTATTTGCACAAAAGTTCTGGCAAAAACAACAGCAATAACAGAGAGAAGGACAGAGTGAGAGAGAGAGAGGGGGAGTGGGAGTGGGCTACAGCAACAAGCGGGGCAAATGGGACAACAACATATGCTTTGCCCATCCGTGGACAAAGTTTACGACTAGCTAAAGGAAGTGTGAACTTTTTGCCATTAAATAAAGTTGCAGCGCCGAGACAGAGGCCACAGGAAGCAGCACATACATAGAGAAAGAGAGAGAGAGAGGGAGAGATAGAGACAGGGACAGAGAGAGCGCGCATGTAAGTGACGCATGGCCAAAAAGGACATGCGATAAATTGCCGCACAAAATCTTTGTCAAATTTGCCATCCCTTTTGACCACGAATCAATGCAATTGGTCTCGAACAAACTGTATTCCAATAAGCGACACAATTACTTAAGCGAAAGAGAGAGATGAAGAGAATGAGAGGGAAAAAAATGTACCATATTGACTTAAAGATACCCTCTAACTTAAATGTTTCATAATAAAACGAATGAAGTAAGCCAAGAGCAAATTTGAAGTAATCAAATCACTGTTTAGTCACTTTAAAAATGTATGCCTCGTTTAAGCTTGACTTTATAGTATACTATAGACCCATTCAAACCCTTTCTTTTTTTACTACTCCCTCACACCCTTCCGCAATACCCTCTCCCCTCTTTTTGCCAACTCTGCAGTCGAGCAGAAAGAAAACCATGAAATGTCTTCGACAAATGTGCACTGACTTGTGTGATGGACACGAACTGACGTCGCAAACTGTAAGCATGCACTGTAATACGTGTGTGTATGTGTGTGTTTGTGTGTGTGAACTGAAAACTCAAAGGGCGTCAACGTAAGACATTAACTTTGACATCATACAAATTGCCCTCAAATCGATCAGACGTCGATTGAGGTTCATGAAATATTGCATTGATTCAAGCGTTTTCTTTGTTGCTGCTTGTTTTTCCTCAATGTGGAAATGTGAAAAACGTGTGGGAAACTCATGAATGGCCAAGCGAATTCACTTGGAATTTCAAAAGGTTTTCGTTTGACGTTGAAAGGTGGCAAGAAGTTCAAACTGTCAATGCCAGAAGGTAGGCAACAGTTGAGTTAAAGTTTTACAGTTTCTGCACTCGTCTTGCTTGTAATTCCCACATGGTTTTAGCTTGAGCTGCCTTAAGTTGGAGGTAAGATAGGTAACTTCCTTATAAGTTGAACATACCATGAGTGACTGGCCGTGGATTGATGAGCTGCCCCGTGATAACAGCGATGTCTCATCGGAGAATGAGACACAATCCTCCAGCTGCAGCTTGAGTTCGTCTTCCAAGAGCAACCATGATGAGATCGAAAAGGAATATATGAACTCGACAGCCAATCAACTGCATGCAAGTGTATAAAAGAGATTGCCGTTGATTACTTTATACCCTTTCTTCTTCTAATACCCTTCTTCTAATATTAGATTATACGCAAGCAAAGTTTAAGTCGCTTTGTGCAGCGCATTGATAAAACTGCCACACTGGATGATCAGGCCGCAGATTTGGTGTCCAAGTGTGCTAATGCGTTCATTAAGGATGTGTCTATGCGACTGGTTAAGCTGGCCAAGTACCGCAATTCGGAACCGAGTTTGCTGGATCTTAAGTTCACACTGAAACGCGAATACAATATGGAATTTCCACAGTGAAGGAGTTGAATGATAGAGATGAATATAAATGTAAATGAATAAAGACATTAATTTAAATATATAAAAATATAATATAAAATAATTGAAACTAAATTCGCGCATAAACGACTGTTTAATACATTGCTCTATGTTAAATACTACAAATAATATGAGCTTTATATAAAGCTTTAAAAACTCTTGACAGTTTAGTTAAACTGGTTACTGTACAAACTGCTTCCCCTATCAAATGACTTTAAAGAAATCCCCTGCAATTGAAAACATCTGAAGCAAATGAGGCAAGTTTATCGTGTTGCCTTTAATGGGTGCTCACGTGCAGGCGAGGCACTATGAAACAGGACAACTTTGTAAACTGCTTAGAAGTTTGCCAAGCTAAGCGAAAAATCTACTGTATGTTGATTTACACAGTCACACACACATCCAGACTTACACGCAGACACATACATGCAGACAGTCTCACACACAAAGATACAAGTTGCTCAGCTCAGTGTCAAAGTTGGCTGAAACTGAGATGCATTGTGCGATGTCCATTGGCAGCTCAAGGTGCTGATGTCAGTTTAATGTGTGTGTGTGTACCTTTGAGTGTGTGTGTGTGTATTTGAGTGTGTGTCTTTGTGTGGATATCTCATGTGAAGCACCTTCTCTACTGCTGACAGGACACTTTTCAGCTGAAATCGGCCACAGTTGCTCAAGTGCCTCATGCAGCGTGCCATCATCAGGCACATGCAACGTGCAGCGTTGCACGTCCGAGATCCGTTAACGTTATCTAAATGACGTAATAAACACGGCTAACGGTGGCCAGCTTAAGGCATATTCGTCGGCCATTATGCAGCTGCAAAATGGCCAAAACTTTACCGTTCGCCTCAACATGTTTTCTGCTAATTAATGTCAAAAGCCGCTGCCAGCTATCGCTTGCAACTGGCAGCGGCCATTTTGTTACACACACACACATACATACAGCTCTACACATACATACAGCTCAACACACATACAAACAAGTGAAATTTAAGCCCGGAAGTTTATTGTTGCTACAATGGCCCGCGTTTACAACGGAAACGCCAGCGTTGCTACCATCGCTGTCGCCTCCATTTGAGCCCCCAATTTGCCACTCCCCCCGTGCCACAACTGTGCCCTGCTCTTCGCCACTCATCCGCACACACAGTAAAGATTCGTTGGCATTGCCCAAGAATGCCTTACAATAGACAACAACGCCTGCCTGCCGCTGCACTGCTGCAGTCGACGCTCTCTCAATCTCTCCCCCCCCCTCTCTCTTTCTCACCCACTCTCCTTGTCTAGTTTCTCCTCTGGACATTGCATGCTGCCATGCAATGCACAAAACTTTTCCTAAATAAAATCCTTCGAGAATAAATGAAATGCAAACTTTTTTCCGGTAAGCTGACGTTCTAATTGTTTACAGACCGGTTTTCCAAGGGGTTGCCAGCTCCTGTTGTTATTGTTGTTGTTGTTGTTCCTATTCAACTTCATAGTTATTGTTGTTATTGTTGTTGTTGTCATTGCGGGTTATCTGCCATGAGCTGAGCTTGGCACTATGCTTATTGTACCCAGTTAAAGAGCAGAACTTACGGGTATATTAGCTTAGCTTAATTTAATAGGCAACGCGCAAAAGTAGGCAACATATTTTTTTACTGGTTTCTTAATACAAGAATTAAGTATACGCACATTAAGTGCTACATCATTTTAAATATTTTCTAGATTTTTTAAGATTTTCTAAGGCGCTAAAATAATATTATATATTAGATTTTCTAACACTCAAATCCACTAATCGCGAAGTACTGATAATAATGATAATGATGATATATATATATGATATATTTTTTTTTTTTTCTAAGGGCACCCCTTCTAAATTGCACTGGGTATATCTCACGTGCACTTTGCTGTCTGTAGTTGTTGTTTTTTGTTTCCTAGCCAGCGGCCAACTTACTTTTTAAATTATTTAGTACAAATTTGTACAGTCCACACGCTGTCCCTTTGGCTGCTGCACCCTTCTACTACTGCACTCTTCTTCTGCTGCTGCTGCTGCTCATCTGCCCCGTGCCAGTTTCAGCTCCCTTCTCGAAAAACTTTAAATGAAAACCTAATGAGCGTCAGCGGTAAATGCTTAAATATTAAAGCGGGCAAGAAGCGCGTTGGGCAATGGCCGCGATGCGTTTACGTGCTCGTGCCAACATAATTGCGCTTAAAATCGTTTAAGTGTTTTATAATCCGCCCTTTTTTGTGGCACCATCAAAGGCGAGGCGGGAAATAGTCCGTAAACCCCATAACCCCTCCGCTACCCGCTGCCAACGTTTACCTACCGCCAAAAAAAGCGAGAAAAAAAATGCTGAAATGGCTTTTTAAAGCATTTACCATGCAAGCAGCTTCCCATATGTGTGTGCGTGTGTGCTGGTATGTATATGCATGTGTGTATATGTGTGTATGCTTCAACTGACCAGCACACACACGCAGACTCGCACACACATGGAGACACACGCAAAGCCCTCATCGAAATCCTCACACATCGCGCTCCTCACAAAAAACTCTCTTCCTCCTCATCCCGCTCTCCTTCTCTATCTCCCCTTTACTCACCCTTTTTCTATCCCCCTCTCTGTCACTCTCTCATACCCGCACACACTTCTGCGCCATTAAAAACTGTGCAAAACTCAGCGCTGCTCGCTAGCGGATTCTCATTTCTTTCATTCTTATTCGTTGTTTTTTTTTCAAGCAAAGGATTTTGCTTGTGGCTACAACTTGGACATGAGCCACCGCCCACAGAAGCCACCGCCCCATTGCGGTGATTGTTGGCCAAAGTTACTGCCATATAAGTGGGTTAATTACGACAGCGATCTGCGGCAGCCACGCAGGCAGGCAGACAGCCAACTGGACAGAAAAAAAGTTTTTCGCGATTTTTACGCTTTTCATTAACGGGGAAAATGCCAAAAAGTAATCGAAAAAATTAAGCAAAAAATTCGATTTCAATAAAAACAAATAAATCGGATAATTGCGTAGCAGAGAAACCGGTAGGTATTTAATGAGCACTTAAAATACCACGCTGCTGGTATTTTTGAGTATTTAAAGAGTATTTTCGATTGATAAGTATTTTAAAATATGCTTTGCAGTATATTTATAGTTATTATTAACATGTTGCTGACCTAGGCGAAATACTAAGATAGTATTCCCGTGTTATTTTGTTGTGGTATTATTGTAGTCTTATTGAAGTAATTTTGTAGTATTCTGTTATACTTTATAGTCTTGTTGTAGTATTTTAGTATGTGCCCATTTAGTTTTCAGAACTTCTTTTCAAAAAAAAGTATTTTTTAACTTTAATTTTTGCAGTATTTTAAAGTATTTGTTTAGTATTTTTGCAGTATTTTTGTTGTTATTTTGTAGAATATTTGTAGAATTATGTAGAATTTGTGTAGTATTTTTTGTAGCTTTATTGTAGTATTATTGTAGTAGTATAATAGTATTTTTGTAGTATTTTTATATTTGTAGTATTTTTGTAGAATTTTTTCTGTATTTATGTTGTATTTTTGTGTTATATTTGTAGTATTTTTTTATTATTTTTGTAGTATTTATTTAGTATTTCTTGTAGTATTATTGTAGTATTTTTATAGTACATTTGTAGTATTTTTGTAGTTTTTTTGTAAAATTATAAAAAGTAATTTTGTAGTATTTTCGTTAGGATACCACACAGCATATGAACCTTATTGAATACATATATTTCTTTCTGTCATCGCCAGCATTTTTAAAATAATAAACAAAATACTTTTCTATTATTTATTAGGTTTATTATGCAAGCACAATGAATTACTAATATCTCTAGAATAGGAAATGACAGTATTTTTTATGGAATTTTAGTATTTATGCAGTTTTCTAGCCTCCAGGCGCAGGAAATAGCTTTAACAATTATTCATGCGAACTCTGAGCGATGGCTCTCACTAGTTCTATGTGTGTGTGTGTGTGTATGGAAGTGTATGTGTGTGGGTGTGTCTGTGTACACATATTTCCGCTCCACATACACAGTTGAGAAGCAAGTGCTTAGCCCATTGAGGTCACAGCTGCGGCTGTGTGTGAGGCTGTGTGTATCTTCTGCAGACCTAAATGCATTTTCTTTATCACACCACCAGAGGAATGGGGAGTGAGAGGAGCAGGGATGGGAGACGCACCTGTATACCCGGCCAAAGGGTTTTGAAAAGCACTTGCAACACCACTTGCGGCAATTGAGAAAAAGTTGCCACTTAAAGCAGAACTTAAGACACTCAAGTGGCAGCCTCAAGCACACACAAATGAACAGATATGCATATGTAGTGTGAGAAAGACTTTCTCTGTATGTGTAACTAACCTCCCTTCCCCACTTCCCTCTTTCCTCTTCTCATATGCAAATGTCGAATGGGTTATAGACGGATACGGAGACGGAGTCGAAGCCGTGCGGCACTGAAGGCGTTTCTTACCTGAAAGAGAGAAACAAACAAAGAAAGAGATACATAAGTAATAATGTCGAGCTGTTGTGGTTAGTTTCTATGAATATGCAGTGCACAGGAGTATGGTACGAGTATAGTGTATATACTCGTACTACACTATCTGTGAGTATATAAAACCGAGTCGAGTGTTTTTCTGCAAACTGGGAATTATGCTTATTTAAATGGCAAACAAATACGAGAGAGACTTCAACTAGACGTGCACTAAGTATCCTTTTGTGCACGGTTTCCTTTCCCCTCCTTCAATCTCTCCTCTCTCTCTTGCTCATTCGGTATCTTTTACCTAAAGTTATGTCGCTCGGCAACCGATGACATGTTTTTGCCCTGCGGTGTCATGCGAAGCGCTTAAATCTTTAGAAAATATCTAAATTGTTCTCTATGGCTTTTGTGTCAGCTGTCTCAGCCAGACAATGGTGCTTCTACCTCCTTATACCCATCTCACTTGCACACACTCTAGCTCATTCTATCCCATCCCTATGTATGTATGTATGTGACATGCATTATGCTGTTTTTGACTTTGCCACAAACTACGCAAAAATGTTGTTGCTGCTTTTATTGTTGTTGCTGTTGCTGAAGCGCAACGAGACGAAGTTCATTGTAAGCCGCTCTGGGTATTTGCTGCTGCCGTTACTGCTGCTGCTGCCTTTGCTGCTGCTGTGACAAATGAAATTTATAGTTCTCCGGTTCAGAGCTGCAACGTTGCAAATCTCTGTTGTGCAGCAAATCTAATTCATCTTTCAAATTAGCAGCAAACATTTTTATGCTTGCTGTCACAGTAGTCCAATGACACGAGCTACACTTGAACTAGGGTGAAATTTAGCTGGTATTTGGTTTATATAAAAGAGGTTGAAGCTTTAAATGAGCAACGACGTGTTGAATTGTCTATGTGCTTGGGGTGCTCACTTATGTATTACTTTAATGAGCTATGAGAACATATGTAAATGTGCTTCAAAGAAGAGAGCTTTAAGAATTAACGTTAAGCTGTTAATGTGCTTTGAGACATTATCAAAGTTATTTAGTTCAAGTTGTTAAACATTTAGCTGTTAGCTTTTATTGAGCTGTACTGTTAAGATTATTCAACATCTCTAACAACTTCGCTTGTCCATCTTTGATCAGCAGTAGCTGCTCTTTAAAGCCTTGTTGAGTCTTTCTTAGTTGATGTAAATCCAAATTTAATCTTGACAGATCCTCATTACCATCTTTGAACTCCTGCATGATTAATCCTTGATCCGCTTTAATTAGATGCTGAGCCGATATGAGTAGTCCGATACTCTCTCTCATTGCTAATTGAGCTGCCTTGATTGCTTTTTGATCTGTTTTAATTAATCCTTGCTGATCTCTCATTATATTTTGCTCAGATCTAATTAAAATTTATTTATAATAAATGATGAGAACAATATTAAGGGCACTCACTGCAAGGCTACCAATTCCGAAATCACATCCATCTTGCCATCGGAGCAAAAATAAAAAGAATTTACTAATAAGCCAATGAACAGTAGCTGTAGCAACATTTCGATGGAAGTAATAAAAGAACTCTGTACGAAACTTAAGAGTTAAGTCTAGTTTTTATAGCAGTCATATATAATATATATCATATACTTATGTACTATTGATTAACAATTTCATGGACATAATTAATATTTTATGCTACTTATTCAAGACTTAACATAGTTCATTCTCCCTTGACTAATTCATTACACAACACTGAGGGAGAAGCTGCTAACAAATGAAGAATGAAGTGGAACCAATGACAACATATAAAGAATAAAATATGCGAGATCTGTTTATAATATACAGAAACTCGTATGGCAAAGTTAAGGTATATCTTTGAACAGCATTGTAGAGTCCAATTAATTGACAACTCGCATTACGAATGAAAGTATTCCTAATGAGACAAGTTCAATAATTAATTTAATCTCTGTATTTGGTTCTGTATATTTTTAACATAAGTACAGTGTTAGTTCAGTATAAGTATGATTTAAATACAGTTTAAGTATAATTTTAACAATTTGGAAAGTGTCACAACCATTTTCAAAGAATACTTGTTTTAAAAATCGAATCTTTTTAAGGCGGAATTTAAAGCTTTATATTTAATTGTTTATAATTTAGCATCATCTAAATGTTTTAAATGTACAACATCAGACTCCTCAACATCCTTATCTGTAAGGTTTATCAACTACTATAATTTGGAATCCGCGTGTAACAATTATGGACTTAGCATTGCGTTTGAACACTTGGTTAATCATTTAATGTTACAACGTCCACAGATTAATCTACTTCTCATCCAACCTACAACCTACCACCACCTTCAACCCGTGTCATTGCATCGTCGCACTCAACGCTCGAGCGTGCAACAAGCATTGTGTGACAAGCCAAAGCCCCAAAAGTGTCATAAATACAATTTCACAGCATATTTTTTTGCACTGACACTCATGCATCGTCAGAGAGGGAGAGAGCTCTTCGTCTGACTTCGTTTTGGTAAGCACGTTGTCCATTTATGCAAGCATAAATCATCTGGATTCGCAGACAATATTATTCCCAGGGGCATTTGCATTGACAGCGCAAGAGACGCCCACACATTTAGCTGATTGAAGAATGATTTTTTTTGTTTGAATTATATAGCTGACCTACTTTAATTATATTAATCAAAGGCAGCCAGACTGACAGCTGTTTGCGGTTGGTAGAGGGGCCTGGGTTGGCTTGTTGCGCCCCCCTCCCAACCTGCATGTGTTGGCCGCAGTCCACAGTGGTAATCTAATAAGTTGCCTAACAGACCGCAGATATAGCTGCTTGTAATCCAAAAACGCAAACTACTTGCAAGTGTGTGTGTGCTCTGTGTGTGTGTGTGTGGTTTGTGGTGTCTCGCCCAGCACTTGAGAGAGTCAGTTGCAGAGGGGCAGTGCTTGTTGTTGTGGTTGATTTTGTATGTATGCGCTGCTCGGGCAGCAAGCTGCAAACTCTGCTGCTGCTGCACGCGTTGCATGTTGCATGTTGCGGTTGCACAAGGATTTTGATTGCAAGTGTAATTTAAGCACGCTTCGCTGGTCAGATACAATTTGGCTTCAATTTCGCCTGACTTGACCGAAAATGCAAGGCGCTTCTTCTTTAGATCTGCAAGGGGTGTGTGTATGTGTGTGTGTGTGTCTTACAGTATGTTTGTTTTAAAATTAAAGTGCAGTCTTTGTGCTTTCAACGTGTCCCCTGTTCCTGCCTTTTCCCCTCACCACATACTTGCGTCCTCATCTCTTTCCTTTGCGACACCGCACAGGAGCTGCTGCTGCTTGCCGTGCTGCAGCGTCTAGGGACGCCCCGTGTGCCGCATATCCTGCAGCAGATACTGCTGCTGCAAGTGAGTCCTCTTCTCTCTTTTATTCCCCTCTTTTTCTTTCTGCAGCTTCTCTAAGTTATGTGCGGCAGCGAGTTCTGATTAAGCGCAGCACTGCGGGCTATCAGCGCAGCAGCGGGCGGGCTGCTTTTTGTGTCAGTCTCTCTGCCTCTCTCTCTCCCTCTCCTTATTTCTCCCCCTCCATCCCTCCCTCTCTGTGTGCTTGTGTGTGTGCCTTGCTTTGTTCGTTGCATTATTGAATGACGCTCATAAGTATGCTACAGTTTTTGTATTGTGCTTAGTCTGCTGCGTTGAAGTTGAAGGCAACTTAATGCTTCAGTTCCTTTCTGCAACGTTCGTTCGAATTTAATCAGTTTCCATTCCTTTGTTAGTGCTTAATCTCTGCCTTTATCGACACATTTGCGGCTACACAAACACATACAAATCCAACTAATTAGTTTTAGAATTTGTCTTTCAATAAAAGACTAGTAAGCAAGATGCAGTCGAGTGTGATCGACTGTCATATACCCGTTACCCGCCTAACCAAAACGATTTCTTAAATATACAACTTTTATGTTTAGCGTATTTTGTGTTCCATACTTTGCAGCGGCTTGAAAAAACAGTACATCTTTAAACTGATTTCTTAAATAACTTATATGTTAATAATCCGATTGCAACCAAAGTTTCAGAAACCATTTAAGCATTCATAGCTATTGTGTTTAACCATAAATTAACTGTCCTGCATTTAAATAATGCCTGAAATGTCACAACTTCTTCTGGCTGTTACATACATTTTCAGCACAAAGTTATATTAGATAAACTTAGAATACTTGAAATGAGCGCCTTGCAAAGCAATTTATAGCTTGTCAAATGCCGTTATAGAATTAGTATTTAATTGGATTCTGCATTTGTCAACGAATAAAATAAATGAAAAACACATACAAGAGTTAGTCACAGTTTATGCAATTAACAAGCAATTTCATCTTGTTAAAGGCAGCAAAAATAAAATAACCAGCAAACCAAACCTTATAAACGCTGTACAAATTGTGGTCAAGTAAAATGCGTGAAAAATGCACAAATAATTTATTGGGCTTACAATGTCATTAACAATAAATGACCACAAAATGCGTTGGCCAAAAAAAACACACACAATAAATATTTAAGCAAGCTGCCAGACATTGTTTAGCTTGTTATTGTTGTTATTTCTGGCTGCCGCTGGTTGTTAATGTTAATTAATTTGAACTAAGCGGATTATGCATATAAATAGCAATGAGACAAGCCTAGAACAGAACAGAAAACAGAGAACAGAGGCCAGACGACATTGAAGCCCAACAAGATAATTATTAGTTATTTAAACAGCTTTTGTTGCATATTTAATGCAAATCCATTGCGATTTATGTAACTGACAGCTCAGCTAACAAGCGAAAGCAAACGAGAGAGTGAGAGAGAGAGAGGGTATAGAGGGGAATGAGGAGCGAACAAGCAGGAGAAACGCTGAAATGACAACAATGAAATAAGTACAATGCTTGAGGCAAATATTGATTGTACTTTTGTATACCCAGGAATAAATAGCAAGATAACAGAAGGGTAGTCTAGGTGGAAGATATGAGTGTACACTCAGACTAGACAAGGAATAAGGTTAAAGTGAGCTAGATATACTAAGAAAGGTAAAGAAGACAACTAAGCAAGAGAGAGGAAAGATTTCTGTACCTTTTCTAACTTAGATCAACTAACTACAGACATTAGCTCACCTCCTTTTTTCTTTCTCTATATATCTCTACAGCAAAAATCATTTACAGATGAACTTACTATAGAGTATACTGCCAATCAGGCATCAATTCACTCCTTTCTCTCTCTCTCTCCTTATCTACTCTATATATCTTATACCTCACCTCTTTCTGTCTCTACTCTGTGTCTTATATGACTCATACAACCTGTCCCTGCTCTATTTCCAACTCATATTAACACTAACTACAGGGTATACACCCAATCAGACATTAACTAACCTCTTTCTCTCACTCTCACTCCTTCTTTCCGCCACTTCGCGCACATTTTGTCGTTGCTTTGGGCCAAACAACAAGTGCAAACATAAATCTTATAATTGCCTGACCCGATTCGCCAAAGAATTGTTGCCCCAAAATGAGTCCCCCTGCTCCATTTGCCTTCTTCTTATCCATTCACCATTCACAATTCCAATTCGTATTGCCGTTTTTTAAATCGCTCTACAAAGGCCGCGCAAGCACACTTGAAATGCGAATCGCCGCGGGCCACTACAGATAAATCACAGGCGAAAACCAAAAGCAATAAATAATAAATCAGTGCTAACAATTTGCAAGGGGTAAGGCAGGAAGAATAAAATGGCAACACAGAGCAGGGGGCAAAAGGGCAAAGGCCCCGCTGACAACTGGCAACGCGACCTCGCCCTGCAATGACCGCAGGCTGATGCTGCTGCTGCTGCCACTGCTGTTGCTGCTGCAAATTATGCACACTGATAAAATGCTATAATGAAATTAATTGCCCGGAAATGGATATGCAGCAGTGCAACAGTGTGGCCAATGCCAATGCCAGAGTGTGCATAAAAACACCAGTGAGTAATCGATGAGAAACAAAACAGAAAGAGGAAAGAATAAAGAGAAATAACAGAAAGAGAGATAGAGAGATAGAGAGAGAGCAACGCAAACTTGCAGCAAAATCTGGTCAACTTGAGGGTGACGCGGTTGAGCTTAAGAAAAACTTTGTTTCTAGCTCACAAATCTTTTTGACGTACTTTGATTGATGCAAGTTAAGGCCAAAGTTGCAGCTTAAAGAATGTTTCAAAGCGTAACTTGAATTGGCAAAGTGTACACTTAATGATTGATCCAAATCAAAGCTTAGAAGTACTTTAAAAGCAAAGTCAATTCAGACTTAAACGAACTGCAGTGTAGATTTGTTTTACTTCATGCTATATTCACTTTATTAAGCTTGTGCTTTCAAAATGCTCTCATAACTAAAATGAAGTTATAAAGAGTTTATATATAAAATAAAGCTTCAATTTAAATTTATTTCAGTATTATATAGCAACATTATACCTCATATTTATGTTAGTTATATAATGATTTAATTAGCTTTTAAAGTTATAGTCTTGCTTCGACTGAACGTAATACAATATTTCTTTAAAGTCTGATTAACTGGAACTTTATTCGAGGTCAAGAACAAGTACACTTATTAATATTAATACTTGTTGCCCAAGCATTATATTTATGCTTAACTCACTGATGTTTTTATGAGCTTTCAAAGCTTTATCATTGCTCATGGCCAACCCAAGCTACATTCTATTGAAGTCTGATGAACTGAAGCTTCAAAATCAATCAAAGATCAAGTTTTTGCATTATATTATTAATATTTTGCATATCTGTCTAATGCTCTAATGAGCTTTCAGTGTTATAAAATTGCCGTAAGACAACACATACGACATTCCATTGAAGTCTGATTCCGAACAACTTTAATATACTTTCCTTAATTCGCACACAACTTGAGGCAATCATCTCGCAATGACTCAAACAAGTCCCCTAATGACTTAAGCGCAAAATGCTGTAAACCGTTGCAAAAGCACATAGTTGCGCCGCAGCAGTTGAAGTAAATGCAATTTGTGTGCACAAATCAAATGTGCAACTTGCACTGGCAAACAGGAATGGCAACACAGCAACAGCAGCAATGGGAGGGCAAAGGCAGCTAGCATAATGCCCGTCAGTCGTTAATCAAAGTTAAAATGCGTTAAACAAGCGCAGCCATTGCAGCAAAATGCGCATTTCGACGCCTCCCGGTCTGCAGACCTCGAATCGGTTCAAACTGGTCAAAAAGGGCAGCTTAGGCAGAGGGAAGAGCGGGAGGGGAATGAGGGAAAGGAGGGGGACTCGTTTGCTGCCCCGACTGTTGACTGTTGATAGTGTGCATTGCAGCGACTTCCGTTTCCTTTGGCAGCGCTGCCTTTTCCGCCTTGCATTCTGCCTCTTTCCCCCCTCTCTTTCCCTTCCCCCATTCACTTCCTGGCTCTCTCAGTTATGCATTTCCCTCGACGTTTGCATGTTTGCAAATTTTGAGCTGGCGACGCGTTATAAACAAAGTTTATTACAACATTGCCCGCCGGCTGCCATCGGCTGCTCAGGCCAGGCCGAATGCTTTATATAGCAGAGAAGGCGTGGCAGGGGGGCGAGAAGTGTGGGCCAGGCACGTTAGGCTATCGGCGACTTAATGCACAAGCATTGTTGCACACAGTTGGCACTTGAGGCACACAACATAACTTGTCGAAAATTTTATGCGCGCCACGTTGCCGCTGACAAAATGGCGACGGCTCCAAACATTGTTGTTGCTGTTCTTGCTTTACTTAGATATGCGATTCGTGACCCCAATAACAGCACGTCCCAAGACCATATCATATGCCACCACAGACGACGACGACGTCGGCGTTGCACACTCGTAATAGTTTGCGGGCCACAACTCATGCCACAACTCATACCACAATGCATGCAGCAGGCAGGCAGGCAGCCATCAATGCAATTTGTCAGGCCAAAAATGGTTGAGGAAATGGCTGGCAAATTATAGCAATTGCAGCTTATCAAGATTCTCCCATATCGTTTCTAGCTATCAATTTAAGTATGCTGAGGTCAATGGAGCCAATAATGAGCAGTGACTAATGATGTTAGTTGAGAGATTAATTCAAGAGGGAAGAGTTTGTGAAAGATCTCTAGATCAATTTTGATCAATATTGGTCGGTAAAAAACTGTAAAGATCTGTGTAGATCAATACAGATCAGTACAGAGTGCTATAAATCAGTATATATCATTTTATATATTATATACTTAAGAAAGTAAAGATAGATAACACATATCAAGATATGCCATAGATACGATAGAGACTGACGACTCTGTAGACCCCACAGAATCCGTAGGTTCCTCACATAGAGTTTCGTAAATACCATAACAGATATCTTTTCATCAATTTCAATGCTTCAATACATACATCTTGGCATCATAAGTACTTTTGTATGCCATATTGTTCATTATAATTCATTATATCACATACTATATAACAATCAACTTGCAGCTACCTTCTGCCCTTATTGAAATATTGCCTCTCAATGCGCAATAAAACGATCAAATTTAGTTAATAATTCACTTTCAAAGTGATGCCACCTTTCAATAAGTTCGCAGAGTGCCAACAATTTAATGGAATACAATAGATGAATTGCAAGAGAATTGCTTTCTTGCTGGCTCACATTGATTGGCAGTTGCAAAGAGGGACTGAAAGAGAAGGAGATGCAGAGAGAGAGAGAGAGAGAGAGAGAAGGAGAGTAGGAGGGGCAGCTGCTTGCAGCTTCTGTCGTTTTATTAACGCAATTGCGGATGCTGCGAGCTCTTGATAGAAGAGAACAGCAAAAGGGTGAATAGAATGCTTCAAGATTTCATTGTGTCTGCTGTGTGTGTGTGCCTGCGTGTGTGTATGTGTGCGTGTTGCTTGCTTCAGTTGAAACGCTTTGATTACGCCAGGGCGCCTTGCAATTGCTTTTGCTTTCGTCTTTGCTATTGCCTTCGCTCTCGTCTTTGTTGCTTTGCTTTTCTGCGCCTGCTGCTGCTGCTGCTTCAGCTGCTTCTGTTTCCCTTATCAAGTTGAATTTTATTAAATGCCTTCTATTGATTTTGAATGCCGACGCCCACAAGAGTTGCCAACAACTTTTCAAACTACTATGTATTTTAATTAGAATTTTCATCACTTCACTTTAGCTACGCCCCCCGCCCTTCCTTGACTGCCAGTCAAAAGCGCAAAATATTTAAATTAGCAGCTAACGTTTTATGCCTGGCTAACAGTGCGTATGAGTGTGCAGTTACCATGCGGGAGACACACACACACTCGCCATATTATGGCATGCTTTATATAACATATATCCCGTTAGATGGCAAATAGTTCAGTCCTCGTTAACTCCGCCTGAGTGACGTTGGCAAAAAGTTTGCCCTTGTTGTCTAAAAAATAATATCATCATCTATCATGGCAACTAATTGCACAACGAAGAAGAGAACGAACGAGCGAATGAACGCTGCGTATACGTGATACGTGAGCTCATTTAATGAATTTAATTAAGTTGATCACAAAAGCTTCATATCGGCAGCATAAAAACGCTCTCTAAACACAGCTCAAAGTTTTTACCAGAGTGTGTGCAAGTGAAGGCATGTATGTGTGTGTGTGGGAGTGTGTGGAAGTGTGTGTCTGTGCGTATCAGTTGTTGCCTAAAAAGTGTCTGTCTGCTGCTTAAGGGTCGCCTTTGAGTCGTCTGTGCTGCCATTCCATTGCACATATCTTCGTTAAAAGTTCTCAAAAGTTTACTCGACTCAGTTTGCTCTCTTCCTCTCACTCTCTGTATCCTCTTCTCACTTTATCCACCACTCTTTCTCATTGTTTTTGTTCATCCTGGCACTTTGCCTACAATACAACAGTAACAAACAGACGACACCAATTTTTGCCACATTTCGAAAAATATTTCTAATTAAAACTACATACAAAGCTTCTCAATTGGTTTTCTTTCTTTGCCTGCGCTGCTTTTCTTCTACTGCTTTCCAAATGTAATGCAATTAGAGCTTAAGTTTAGTCCAAAGTTGGCCAAGTCGCACTGTGTGTGTGTGTTTTCTTTATTGTTTGTGCAGAGTTTTGCATCAATTTGTTGCATATTAGTTGCAGTTGTGCCAAGTTTATGATGGCTCTCATTAGTCTCCAGACATCGAGAAAGACGGAGGAGAAGTGGCAGAAACTTCTTACAGATTTATAAAACTAAAAGAAAAATTCAATTGATTTTCTTATTAGTAACAATACCCTACGTAATTTGTTCAGGATTTAAAACGGGTTATATAAAGTTTGTGTTAAGGTAATAGATAGAAAGAGAGGCTTAGCACAGTGAGCTCAGCTCTATTTCCATTCAAAGTGTATAAAAAAGACTTTTCTAGATTTAATGCAGGGTATACAGCAGTCAAACTCCCCTTTCACATACCTATTACGAAGTCTGTCCTATAAGTTTCCAGCCGGACTATGATGCCAACATTTAAAAAAAGTTTTCATAATATATTTTGCATCTAAGTCTTTCTCTAGTCGGATACACTTATTTCAATGATGCTCCCACCCTTTTAGACCCTCCAATTATAGGGTATACACCTTACACAGGGTAAAAACCCCTCACACTTGCATATTACTTTGCAACCACTCAAGTCTCTCACTCAGATCTGTGCCAAGTCTCTCGCCTCATACTTCAGTTAATATCAAAATAAGCACATTTTATAACCAATATAAATCTCTTTAGCCTGCTCTCGCTCTGTTGCTATCACTTTCCTGTACCTCTCTCTCTCTCTCTCTACCAGCTATGCTCCGCCCGCTTGGCAACTAGTCAAATTGAGTTATGCAATTTTGCAGTACGCATCTTACACACTCTTAAGCTGTAACTGCAATCCACATCCGGCTAAAGCCATAAAGCACAATACACACACACACACACACTCAAGTGTAGAACCACAATTTATGCAAAAATTTATAGCTGCCCTGGCGCACTTCCTGCCTGCCTCAAACCAAAAAAAAAAAGTAAACTCAAGTAAAGTAAACCCAAAAGAATTTTTCTTTTATCGAAAAACTTGGCATACAAAATGCTCTACTGCACACACACACTTGCATAACACATACACACAGGCATAGGAATATGCATTGAAATGATATTAAATAGAAATCCAGTCGCACTTAACTAAGCAGCTTTAGTAGATGGCAAAACCCCAAAGCGAGAACCGAAACCAAAATTGCAATTGCAATTTCAATAAAAAGGCTAAACGCACTTGAGCGTAATTGTAGCCATGAAGTCGGCTGCATGTGTGTGTATGTCTGTGCATGTGTGCAATAAAATATGCGTCAAAATTTAAATGAAAAGCTGCTCGTTTAAAGTGTCGCAGTGGCAGAAAGGCTGAGCTTGAGCTGCTTCCATGTTGCATAAATTGAGACTCGGCTGTGGTTTTGGCTTATCTGGCAAGTCCTGCCTTGTTCCAGATTCACCAGCCTGACTCTGACTGTGATTCTCATTGTGTGTGACTGTGTGTCTGCTTGTCTGTTGTGTGTGTGCCCCGCTGTCATCCCCTGGCACTTGTCACTCGCATTGGACAAGGCGCTAAATTGCCACAGCAGAAGCCAGCGGCCACTTAGAGCAGTTGCAGCTGCAGCTGCACAGTTATACAGCTACAACTGCAGAGCTGCAGATACAGATACAACTTGTAGATACATTGTGTGCCAAAAACGGCAAGCGATGTTGCCATTAAATTAGCTAGCAAGCCAATGACTGTTCAAGCGAGCACAAAGATAGAACGCAAAGCAAACAATGGACAATGAGGGAATGTACAGTGAAACAAAGCAAAATGGCACAGAACAACAAATAGAAAATTGTGGAAAAATATAAGTAAACCCGCTAGAGCCCCTCTAAATAAGTAGAAAACCCTCTAAGTCCCCATCTATGTATTAAATGCTGTTTAAACCCATTTTCCTCGTGCGCTCAAAAGTAGGCAACACTTTTGGCCAAATTTCCAAATGCAGTTTATAAGTTAAGCCTCTGAAAGTACAGTAGTATATAGCTGATACGAACAGAAAAACCTAATAGAAAATTGTGAAAAAATTCTATAAAAACAGTTAAATACCTTCTATCCCTTAAATCCCCTCTACATAACTTGCAAGCCCCCCTCTACATATTAAATAATGGTAAAACTGCAACAGATTTTCCTCGTGCGCTTAAAAGTAGGCAACACTTTTAGCCTAAATTCCACAAACGGAGTTTATAATTTAAGCCTCGGCTTAAAATATAAATAAAAGGCATTTTGCATACATTATAAGCCGATTCAACCTCCCCCCAACCACAAAAACCCTAAAAGTTTGTCACATAAATATAAGCATATTTAAATTTTCTTTAATTTTCCAAATGAATTCACGTGCAGCAGCAGCAGCAGCATCAGCGCCGAGTGCTGGCAACACACAATTGAAGCGACATGTGTAGCAGCATAGGGCTGCCTGGCGAGGGTGCGGGTGCTCTGTGTGTGTGCAACGCTGTGCGTTGTTGAGGAAAAACATATTGTTAATGGAGTCGAGCATGTGAAACAACAAACAGGCCGACCCAGGCGAACGACCAGAACTGTTTGCTGTCACTTTTTATGTGCGGCTGGTTTTAAAGTAAGACCGAGAGTTCAAGGTGTATGAGTGTGTGTGTGTGCGTGCCATTATTTACATTAACACGAACCTCGAAACTCTCAAGTCTCAAGTCTCGAGCCTCTAGTCTCCGGCTCTGTCACATGCCAAAAAGTTTTCCCCGAACTGAGCTAAATACTCGCATAACTGCACATTTAGTAAGGCCCAGAGGCGGGTCGTGAGCGGGTCGTGGTCGGGTAAGTTCTAAAACAATAAGCATCAGCTTGGAGCAAAGCTGACAGCTAAATGACAGCGCACAGGTCTTGTGCTGCGCCTAAAATTTAAATACATAATATATAACGCCAAGCCCACGCAACGTTTACGAGATACGCCAGCAAGATTGCGTATACGTATACGCAAGTGTAACTGGCGCTTATCTGCAGTTGAATTTTCTCTGCGATTTGCATTGCATTTGCACGTTTCGCTTACGTATGCGAGGATCTCTCTGTGTGCTTGTGTGTAATTGTGTGCATACGAATGTGTGTGTGTGGTTTTTATGCGCCGTAAACACTTGATAAAATTCACATAAATTTTGATGTGACGCCCCTTTTGAATACCCACAACCCAACTAACCAATCTCCCCTCTCTACCATAATACCCCCTTGTGTTGTTTACCCCCCTACTCGAATTCGATTTTGGCTTTGCACAAGCCACACGCTAAAAGCTTCGCCGTTTTTTTGGCCCATTTAACTGCGCCACGTTTCGCTTCGTTGTTTGAGCGTAAAAATCTGCGTTTTTCGCGCAAAACAAGCTAAAAATAAATAGCCACAAAGACACAAGTATAAATTCCATGCCACATTCGCATGTATTCCTATCTGTGTGTGTGTATGTGTGTCTGTTCCACTGTCCACTGTCCGTGTTATATGCATATCTAACGGGCACTGCGCGCTAAACAAATTTCAAACATTTTGTACACTGTGAAAATAAACAAAAGTCGCTGGCGTTTGCTATTCAATTCGAATTAAATTTACATTTGACTAAACAAGAGAAATCAATTAAACTAAAAGCTATTTTAGCGTAAATTCATTTGTGTTAGCCGGAAATATCTGCATAATATTTTAACAAGATTATACTCTATAGTTTATTAGCTAAGCATCATGTTACTTTAGATTAAAAAGCGTCATTAAAGAAATAAATATAAATATTAATATAAATAAACAGGAAAAAGAAAATAATAAAAAAAAAATATTTAGAAAAGTTAAAGGTGTTCAGCCACTTTCAAAACAACTCAGAATCTTAAATACATAACAAGATATTTGAGAAACTTTCTTAAGAACAGCTTTGGGCTTTCAGGAACTTTTAAACTTTAGCAGGAGGTTTCAATAAAGTATTTAAATATATTAGAAAATGGTTTTTGAGCTAACAAATATATAATTACGTACAAAAAACTTTAAGATGCTTTTTAAGTTATTTTAAAGTAATTGAAAATTTAAGAAATTTTTCAAAGAACAGATTTAATATTTAAAACAGCTTCTAAGTACTTACTGATAGTTTTATAAGCAAAGTGTTCTGGACAATAAATGTATTATTTCTAGCAAAAAGCCTTAATGCGCTTATAAAATAGTTTTTAACATTTAAAAATACTTTTCTGAAGGGTCTAGATATATAAAAAAATTGTTGAGCTGATTATACGATTTATTATAAATATTATTGTATAAAATTATATGTATTATATTATAAATATATCACAAATGCTTTTCAAATTAAATATAAATACAAATGTTTAAGTCTGAAGCATAAAGGAGCTTTTGAAGCAGCTTTTTAACAACGGATCTTGCATTGTGCACTTTGGCACTTTCAATAAATAACACAGTGCCATTCAGTTAAGGGTATCTAGGTGCTGCTATATCAAACTGCAGTGCAACATTTATACATTTTTAGAATTCCCCAAAAGCTGTGTCAATGTTTTCTGGCCCGCGGGGAGGGTGTCGCAGGCCGTGAGGCAAAGCCCACTGGGAAATGCTGGCCAATTGTTTTATGGATTTTTGACTGCAAATCGTGATTATTTAATACGAATGAAATTTGAATGTGCAACCAAAACGAAACGGAAAAAACAAAAGGCAACCAATAAAACTATTTCGGGATAGAAAATGTGAGTGAGATAAACGTAGTATGCATATAATGGCGATAGCTATCGATCACATGCACACGTAACATGCATACATATCTAAGTACCTCACATATTTGAATAGGAGTTTGTTATTTTGTGGCCTCATCGAGCACACAAAGCAGATATCATATATATGATGTGGATATGTATGACATGCATGCACATACTTGCAAATTCGATTTATGTGTCAGTGTGTGTTGGTGTGGGACACGCTCAGACTCTCAGGTGAGCCATAAAAATAAATCTGGCCGCATTTACGCCGCCTCGTTGGCTTTTTGCATATTTTATGTTCGTGTCGAGGCGGCTTTTTTTGCTCTGCAACATGCACAAAATTCTGCTTCTGCTTGTTGTACTAGTAGTTGTAGTTGTACTTGTTGTTGTAGTTGTACTTGTTGTTGTTGATTTTATTGATTTCTTTTTGAATTCGTTTTTGCAACTGTTTGTCATGTGGGCTGCTGCTGCTGCTGCGTTCAGATAGAGCCTAAAAACGCAGTCAGCAGTCGGCAAAAATGCTTTCTCTAAAAGTTAAGCCACTTTGCGCCGACTGAACACGCACACAGTCACACTCACACACACACACACAGATACAGTTGCAGAGTGAGAGACTACATATACTTGCAATAAAAACTCCCAGGATTTTGTGTGCGCACAAACAAACCGTAAAAACCGCACAGAACATGCAAAGCGAGACAGCAACAGAGAGAGAAACTAACTCTTACAGTGCTCCTCTCACTTCCCCTCTGTTCTGTCTCTTTCTTTCTCTCCCTCTCCCTCTGTTTCTACGCTTTACACTTCCATGCAGCGCACACGGCAAATATTTACCTGTGCAATCAAATTTAAAATATCAACACAGTTGCAACACAACAACTGCAGCAGTAACACTAGCGGCAACAGCAGCAGGCGCCACGTTGAAGAATTAACTGTTTAAATATTTTAGGCAATTAGTGCAACAGCAACACGTACAACAACAACAACTCCAACAGCAACAACAGCTCAGCGAGAAGTGAAGCACACGCACTCATGAAAATAGAAAAGGAAATGGAAATGGTAACGGGCAAAATGCAACTGTGAAGGTTTTAGAGCGAAAGTAGATTTGCCAAAAGGGAAATACACATACCACACGCAGTCGAGCAGGAAGTGAAGTTGTTGAAGAATACTAACTGCATAAAATACCAACTGCAGTGTAAAGTATTCTCTTCAAATCTTAAGCTGCAGTCTGTAAACTCATCAAATACAAAACGAAGTTCATAGTCAGCATACTCTGCGCAGAAAGCAGCTTACCTTTAAGCAATTCATGTAATCAGAATTGGCATTTCCAACTGCTATCTTATAGCAAGATTCACATCATCACTAGCTGGCTTAGTTAGGCCTGCACTAGTTTGGCAAATTTAATGACTATAATTGCCATAAGCTCTGGGATCAACAAAGTTTTTGCCAGTAGCTGCATCTAATTTAATTCCCTGCAGTTTCTTCCTGCACATAGCAAAGCCTCAGCATCAAATTTCAACAGGAGAAGAACAACAGGCAGGAGAGACAAGACAAGTCAGAGAGCGACAGGCAGTCAGAGAAACTTGGCTTGATTGACGTGCTATTAGATATTATGGTGTCAGTACTTCATTATCTCACGCTACCTGCTATAATACCTTTTGCTGTGTAACTGGGCAACAAAGTTACCAACACTCTCCCTCTCTGTCTCGCTCTCTTGCTGTCAGAATGAAGCACGAGGCACGCAGCAAAAGTTACTTCATTTACATGGCAAGCACAGTGCACAGTGGAACTGGCACTGGCACGCGAGCAAACTTTGCCAATATATCAGTTGCTTAATAATATAAACAGTAACAACAGGTGGAGCGTCAAGGCACGCCCTGGCAAGCCTGAGAAAATGACTTTAGCAACTTTTCTTGCCACACACCATAATGAACGAGACTTTGTGTAATAATGGGGAAAAGTGTAAGGTATTTGCGCAATTAAATTGAAAATGCAACTGCAAATGAGCTACGTATGTGTGCAGTGCCATTAACTATGTCTATGACAATGTGGGCAGTCGCTAATGGTTGGCACTGTAATTGAACAGCAGCGCGAACTGCACCCAGTTTGCAAGTTATGGTGCACTACTATCATAACCTCTGTCAGCTCATTTGCAGCATTTGTTGCCGCTACTCGTCGACGATGACGACAGACGAACGCACCATTAGCCATTAGACAACATTGCAATAGCAACAACAACAACAACAACAACAACAACAAAAACAACAACTACAACAACAAACAATGGTCTACCAACGGAACAACTTCACAAAACACTTCGCGCGTTACGTATACGCTACGTGGTGCTGCCTGCATTGCGTTGCCAACAATTTCCAAGCTGTTGCACACTTTCAGGCTCACTAGGCACTGCCACTCGCTTGGCTTTGCAGTTTACATTGTTGTTGTTGTAACCAAGAGTTGCAGTTGTTGTGCTTAGTAGTTGTTGTTGTTGTTGCATCGTCAGCAGCAGTTTGCGCTTCGCTTAACGTGACAATCCTGGCATCTTCTAATAGACAAATTTATCGAACTTTTTCTAAGTAGACAAAGTAAATTTATTTATATAGAAACACATGTTTTTTATAAGTATTAAAAGGCTAGCAATAATATATATATAGCTATAACATTTTGTAGAGAGTAAGAAAAGGTAGAAGAGTTAAGGGAACATAGATTTACTCAATACAACAACATATTTTATACAAACATACATTAATAAATGATCAAAGAGTAAAGATAACATATACGCATACACCACATTAAAGTTGTTTTAATATATTAAGAAACACAAATCAAAAAGCAGAAACTAAGTAAACTCTCAAGCTGTCAAAGTAAACCAAAAACAAACTCTTATACTGCAGATAATATTAGATTATTTGCAGACTGTTTTGCTCGATTGGGTTTCAATTTGTACACACACACTATAACATGCACTCAGCTAGCCAACCTTGCATTAGTTTTACTGAAATAGTTTAGTTAAATACTTGTAGTATCTAAAGAAACCGCAAGCGACGAGCAAGCAGCATGTAAACACTTCTGTAACCGACTCTCTGCAGCATGCAAAACGAGGGTGAGCTAAGCAGCTTTTGACAATTTGTTGAAAGGCTGTTCGCAGTCCTGTTCCTCTTCCTGTTGCTGTTGCTATGCTAGCTAGCTGGCTGGCTGGCTGGCAGGCAGCTGCTGTCCTGCATAAATACATTTAAATAACAAACAGAAATATGTTACGTATACGCAATGTAGTGCAAGCACTGTTGCCTGCCTGTGCGCCCCGTGCCTGTGCCAGTGCCTGGCCAAGCTACTGCTGTGGTTGCTACTGTTGCTCCCGTTGTTGTTGTTGATGGTGTTATTGTTGTTGTTGTTATTGTTATTGCTGGTGTTGTTACCGCCCATGATTGCATATATTTTTAAGCTACTCCACTTTAATAATGGTTTTTCGGTTAGTAACAAAACGTTGCATCCAACCACAAAGCCCGCACCTCTCTCTCTTCCCTTACCAGTGTACTGCCACCCGCTCAACTTTTTAATGAAGTTGCTGCCCTGCAATTGAGGTAGAGTTGGTAGTGTAGGTACCTTCAACCGGTACCCGGTAGCGGATGCGGAAGTTTTGGCATTACCTGCATACCAAAAGCCAAGAGAGAGACAGAGACTGGACCCTGTGCAAGTTATTTACTGCACACAAACTTAAAAGAGAGGTGGGCAGAAGAAACAGAGGGGCAACAGCAGATACCTATCGAGAGATGGAAGCTGAGGTCGTAGCGCCTTTGAGTTCATTAGTGTAACTTGAACTGTGTCTACATTGCGAATGATTGCACAGCATAAAAGGCATTGTTCTAGCCCAAACTTGATTCCCTTTCTTACACACACCCACTGTCTCTATGTGAATGTCTCTCTCTCTCTCTCTCCTTCTGCCTCCCTCTTCTCGTTCTTGTGCCCTAGCAACTGCAAGTGCCAATGCCATAGTCTACTATTTGACTTGGACCGAGCTGCTCACATAAAAGTGCACGCAATTGAGGCGGCAAATCAAATGAAAAGCAACGAAACGTGCCGGGCACACACGCACCCAGCAGACTTCACAAATACTCTCTCCGCCCCCTTTCCACTTTACATTCCTCATCTCCTTCTGCTGCTTCTCGCTCAAACACTCGAGCACCGTCTTCAATGCGCAATTCGAGCAAAACTTTTCAATGCGAATCGTTTGATTTTGGCCAAGTGCAGCTGCGTCTTCGACATTTCGCCATCTTATCTTATGCCATTGCCATTTGCTAAATGTTAATGCCATTTCAATTGTTCCATGCCGCCACGCCACGCCTTCCCAGCTCTACCTCTACACCCGGTGCCCGCCTCTGCCTTACTGCCTTCGACTGTCGCCAGCACAAATCTCATTTTAGTCGACTTTTTTTGCCTGTTATACCCTTTGGACATGTGTGAATTGGGTATGCACTTTAGCAAGTTCCGTATACACATATTTATATATTTATATTATACTTAACTTACTATTATATGATGGGAAATACTGCAGATATATGTATATAGTAGATGCATAATCCATAGTATGCCATATACTTATTCAATAGAAAAGAATTTTTTATTTAATTTTTCTCTTCAATTACCTTCTACAGCACATCTCCTAGTCGAATATACCTTCCCTATTTATTCTCTCTTTGCCTTCTCCATTTTTTCCGGTCAAAATTGCTAGCAACATATCTGAGGGCAAGTGTTATTGCGTGTGTGTGAATATCGTATATGGCATATCACATATCGCATACGTATCGCATGTCCCATTTGCCGTGTGTTTGCTCAACACTCTCTGTCGCCTGATATCCTGCACTTTGACTTTGACTTGACTGCAGAAGAAGTTGGCAAAGAGAAAATCGTTTGGTAATTCGCAAACTAAAGTCTCAAAAGCAGGAAAGGAGTATTTGAATAAATATTCATAAAGCAGATCAAAAATTGCATTGCATTTTAGTGAGACAAAGAGAGGACACAGAGACAGACTTTAAGCTTGTTTACTAATAATATTATTTGCTCAGTTCCAAAAGTTGCTGCGCAATTTAATGAAGAACTTTGGCCACAGGAATATCCAAATATCTCTCAGGCACTGTATCTCTCCTGCTCTTTACCTTCCTCTCTCTCTCTGTCTCCGCCCCTGTTTTGGCATCGAATTCCAGCATATTCCAAACAAACCGTATTATGTGCAATGCAATTTGCATAATCTGCCAGCAGCTGCAGCTGAAATTGAGCCCCAGTTTGCTGCTTTGCTATTTACGAGAGAGAGTCTTTAAGCTGAGCGAGAATATTGTGCAAATATTCTCAAAAGAAAAAGTTAATTTATCAAGTGCATCTAGTACAATAAACTTAATTGCTCACCTGTAGCATGTGGCATGTGGCATGTGTGGTACTTGAGGTTGATGAGCTAACTAATTTGAACTCAACAAATTTGGTTTCATAAAGTGCGCGTATACGCCATGTTATCCAACGTGCATCGTCATTTTTTTGGATGGCACATTAAAAATGTTATGTCATTAGAATGATGCGCACGTTCCATGTACACCGGCCACATTGATTGATAGACTGACTAAATGGCTTGAATGCCTGATTGATTGACTCACACTGACTCGCACTGTTACCACGTACACACACACTACGCACATGTCCTACACACGAGCCATGTTTGCTCAGTTCTAATCCCAATCGGGTTGCATAACTTGGGCATGTAACTTGTTTATGACTCTGCAGATTATTTCTTAGGTAAGCGACAGGAGATTTGTGTCTCAAAGGGGAACTTCTCAAGAGCTTTTGCATCTTATATTAATTAGATTTCAAAGTTAGAATAAGTTGATAGCACTTTGATAACATCTTCGTCATTTATTCATAGACTTGGATGTATTCAGATAAGTTAATAAGTTGTATAGATGAAGGAATTTATCATATTATATAACAAAGCTTTAAAATGATAACAGTCTGTACCTTCAAACCTCTACTCACACACCTATATTTATATATACTAGAAAGAGTATCTATTAGCTCACTTCCTATCTATTGTTTGTCTAGATAATTCTCCCCCATTTCTGTTTTTAGCTACATGTGATTTGTTTTTACGCCAAATTGCATAAGGAATGTGAAATTCGGAACGAGCAACTTGTGCGTGCTTCGATTTGTATTAAAGCCAAAGCTTGATTCGTATTCAGAACAGCGCAGAACAGAGCAGAGCAGCGGCAGGCCCACTCAACCAATTCAACTTGACTGGCTCGTGTCGGATGGTGCTTGGCAATAGGCCAATAATGAACCACATAGCTGACTGAAATTAGTCTGAAATGAGTTTACATATGAAAGACGGGCGACAGACAGACAGACAAGTGTATGGAGAGACAGTCAGTGAGGCAGGCAGGCAGGCTTGCTGGCAGGAATAAGCATAGCTGATTATGAGCGAGGAGAAGCTCAAGGCTCATGCATAACATAAACTTGATTAACATTGAAGTCGATTGACAGAGGCAAAAGGGGGTGACGAACGAGAATCGTGTTGCGAGTCCTTTGGCAGCAGCTGCAGTGTTAATGTCGCATAAATAAAACAGACTCAGGGTATCGTATAGTAAGTTTTCACACGATTTTTTTACACCTCCCCCCTTTAGTCTCTCGCTGTATTGACAGCAGTTGATCAATAGTGGCAAAAGGTAGCTGGCAAATGAATTAATTATAGCTACGAGCTCTACAGTTTCATTTGCATGTTAACAGCTTGTAAACAGAGCAGGGCAGGGCAGGGTAGTGCTACGTGGAGCAGGACAACGCTTAGACACATATCCTGGCCAGGCCTGGCACTGGCACACACAGAGTTGCCGCTTTTCCGTTTGCACAGCTACCTTAGCAACCCTCTTGCAGCTCCTTCTCTTGCTGATTGCATTGAAGGCTGGCAACTAATTAAAAAGTTAAACTCGCATGCCTTTAACTTTTCACAAAGTAATTAAAGTTGGCGCAACGCCAAAGGTAAATGTCTGTACAAGTGCATGTTGGTGTAAACTGTGTGTGTGTGTGTGTGCGTGAGTATGCGCTGAGTCAACTCAACTTTTCACATTTACATTTCACACCTGTGCATGTAAAAAGTTAACACACACGCGCGCTCTCTCGCGCTCTTGCGTTGCCAAGAAAAAGGCGTCAACAAAATAAAACTCGAAAACTTGCGAAAAAGAATTACAAAATTTCATTGCATAACCTAAGGCACAGTGCATTAAAAACTTTTATGATTCGCTTTTCGCGCGGATTTCAACACCAAGAACTCAATCGCTTAGCTTACTTCGTTTGGCCTCGAGTAGCACGTAGAGTTGGGAGAGTAAGAGACCGTTCAAGTGCTCTTTAATCGCGCATTTAAAAGGGTTTTTGTTCAAAAGGTTAAATGTGCCCAACGGGCCTTTGTTACTGTTACAAATGCTCATTTTTTGGACTTGTTAAAATTATGTTATTAGGATACAATTATATGCAGGTCTAATAAATTCCTACAAAAAAAACAATAATGCATATTACTCTTTTCATTTACAAACGATTAAGCTGAAACTTGGCATTAATAAAGCTATATATAAACCGTCTCAATTCGCAATTCAAAGAATACATACACTAGAAAAAGGCCACCGTTTTAGCAGACTTAACCTCACTCTCTTTCCTGCACATGCCTTAACGACACTCGCATAAAGCACACACATTTGTTTATTAATAAAATTTCTTTACACAGCGTGAATTCAAATAACTTTGAAGCATGTGACACGCCCTGATACATTTACAACGCCCACACAGATGCGGGCTATGAATCAAAACAAGTTATACCGCTTAGAGGCAGTCGGGCGAAATGTAATTAAATACAGATTGACATCGCACGAGCACAGGCTTACAGAAACATGGCTTTACTTGTGTATACATGTATATGTATATATACGTGTATCTATTCTTAAGCACAATTTAGCCGAAAAGTTGCTCCTTGCCTTGTTCTAAGGATGTTTATCCAAGTGAAAGAGAGTCTGCCTGCCTTATTCAATCGCGTTGAATAGTTGGCCATCTTAGGCAACTTACGTAACTACTATCACAACTATCTACACACACACATTATGCACTGATTAAATTTTAATTAGTTGTCTTAAGTTATGATAGCGTTAGCATCATCATCATCCATTTGCCAGTTGCCATGACAGCTTTTGTTTCGACCAAGCCACGTGTCAATCAGTTCATGCGGTTCATGCGCCTTCCCTCTCCCCGAAAATAGAAACCAAATCTGGCCAAAGGTTGCGTGCCCACAGGCTTTGAGCTTTGGGGTTTGGGCTCATTGTGTTTGACAATACAAATCCGGATTATTAGCGAATCTAAAGCACAAACCTAAACTCAACTCTCGCGTAACAGTTCAATTATTCACATTAAATATTCATTTGTACAGAAATTGTGTATTCATTTTGTGTTCGATGCGAGTTTAATTGAATTTGCCCGATGCTTTTGACAGCTTTCGTTATACACACGCACACACACAATTTTGAACTCATTATTTTGTTTTAATTGAATTATCTGGCAATTGCCGAAAAATTATGTTTAAACTAAAAGGAATTAAAATTTTTTCGTATAGTGAAGCTTGAATGGCCTTGCAGGTTCAAATTTATCATACACGTTTAATCTAATGCCCTAAACTATGTATGTTTGATGTATGTTATAAGTTTAATACGTGTATTAAACAAAAAAATAGTTGTGATATATCTTGGATATCTTATCTTATTATTTATCTTATTTTAAAAGTAGTTAATGATGATGTAAACATTATATTACAAAACAATTAGCTTGATGGTAGTCAAGATATGATATGATTTTAGTACTTTTTAGAATTAGCTGGAACTAAAAACTCTTAATTCACAGTACAACCTAGTTCAGAACTAACAACTCCTTTCTCTTTTTTTAGCACCCCCAACTCTTACTTTATCTTCTTAATCTTAATCTTATTCGCCTTAAACATCGATAAACTTAATACCAGAAAATCCCCCATGCTAAGCTAATTGATTAATCAGCTCAAACTACAGCCACAAGCGCACTACTTGGTAGGGGGCGACTTTATTTTTATGTTAACGTCTTAATTGAGATGGGCGCGATATTGTGGCCTTTGTCTAGACTTCAGACAACTCAACTTCATTGCCTGTCGCAGTCGTTGCGCTCAATTAACGGTGCAATGAACTATCTCTGTCGCTCCAGCCTCTACACAAACACACACAACCTCTTACACAAAGACACTTTAATCACTATAATCAGCGGCATTTAGTGCAAGTTGCGCAGCGACAAAGTGGCCAAAAGGCCAAAAGGCGCTTAATGAGCCGCCGCAGATTAAGTTCAAGTCGAAGTTCTGCCACGGAAGTTCTTTCAATAACTTTGCGAGGACATCAAAGACGCTGACAGTCATAAAGTTTCAGCATATGCTAATAATTGTGGCCATTAAAGAGCACAAAAGATGGCGGGGGGAGAGAGAGAGAGAGGTAGCGCGTGACTTAGTGCAGAGTAATGTCTTTATACTAGTTGCGGGAGCACAGGTAGTATATCTACCCTTTTTCCAAGCAACGCACATAATGTACAACTGATTCAGCAGAAAGTTGACTACCCTCCTCCCTTCCCCTCTCTCTCTCTCTTATCTACATGCCATTGTTATAGTCACCCTTGGTGAAAACTGACAGCTTTTGGCTGACGCCTGACTGTTGACTGCTGCCTGCTGACAGCTGTTGGGCGCACGTGGCGTATGATTAACATTTTAAGCGTGTTGCATATTTTACATTGAGCACGCCATGTGAAAATTGCATACGCTGATGATAAATTGAATTGTTTTTTGCTACATGCTTTAAAAAATGTATGCAAAAATGGAGAACATTGATGTACGCATTCAATAAATATTTTATCAGAGATATTATAAATAAAAAGTTGTAACTGTTTCAGGAAAATGGGAAATATGAAGAGCCTGAAGAGCTGCCAGAAGAATTTACATTGACTGAGATAAGGAAACAAAGGAATATATGTTTAAGTGAAATATTTATAAATATTTATCAAGTTATTTCCCATTAATTGCAAAGCAAATATCAATATTTATATCTGCTAACCATGGGGTACAAGGATAATTATAACTCTGTGCCAACTGTCTGTGCGTTCGTATGAAAACCTAGGTGTCACAGACTATACTAGAATGGAATGTGAAATTTGGTGCCAATTTGCTTTATTATTATACGCAGATAAAGTTTGTATTAAAATTTAAGCACGCTCCTTTTGAGCCACCTTAAATCGAACAAGACAGTACATTTTTTGTAAATTCATTAACTATCCACCTAAATGATTTTTAAAAATTTGGTTAGTTTTGGATAACTAACATTAAAGTTATTTAAAAAATAAATTTAAAAGTTACTTATTTCCAAAGCGCTCATTAAACTATGCAACTATAAATACTCTAAAAGGTATATAGAGTTTATTACTATAATACAAAGTTGTAGCCAGATCAACTGTGGCCTCCAGGCTAAATGTATTCAAATTTCAATATAAGTTAAATATAACTATAATCGTAAACTACGTTACAATTTTAGTAAATTAGGAACATGGTTCAATTTTAACGCAGAGTCCCTCCCATTACCTTACCCAACTCTCTTCAATTTCCCAATCATTTCATTGAACAATTATGAAAAGTTGACAGAAAGGTAACGAATGCATGTGTATGTGGCTGATTGGATATTACGCATGCCTTGTACCTGTATCTGTACCGTTGCACATATTTTAACTGGTTTTCTGGCCCTGGCAGATGTACACGGGTACTACATGCATAGCAAACTTGGTTCTAAACAGACGACAACATGTGCATGTCGCTCAGTGATAAAAAGCAATGCGTGCAGCTGCCTTAGGGCATAGGAACGAAGGTAGATTAAAGGGAAAGAAGTGGGAGAAGGGCAGCAGCAATGAACAGTTGCAGTTGCAGCTGTACGTGCCCCGCTTTTAAGTGAATTGTCGAGCAGTGTGCGAGCAAACAAAGCCACACACCTTGCACCAGCCTCATCGCCCACGATGAGGCGAGTCCACAGTTGAGTTGAGAGTCGAGTTGAGTTGAGTTGCCAGCGATTGTCCGGCTGCTGATTGACGTAGCTGTCGCCCGGCGACAAGGACATGCATAGACTGGAGCCTAATGGCTGTGGGGAGGGTAGAGAAAAGAGGAGTTGCTGCTACGTACGCACAACACAGTTGCTAGAATTTCAATCATCACAACAGGCAGCACTTCATAAGCGAAGCGGACAGTGCAAAAAAGTATGCTACAGTTTCTCTCTCTCTCTGTCTGATCTGCAACTGCCTTTGCTGCTGCTGTCATGTGGCAATTGGCAATTGCTGGTTGCCTCCACTCTCATCTGCATTTGCATTATTAAGAGTCACTTATTGACAGCACAGTTCGAAAATAGGAAAGCGCCTCCTACTCGTCCTCCTCCCCCCACCCGACACAAATTGCAGACTTTTATTTCAATTGCTTTTGCAATGAAATCGACAAACATTTCCAATTCCAATGCAAGTTGTTGCTGTGTGTAGTTAGTGTGTGTCCAAAATGTGTTGAGAGCATTTAAAAGTAAAGTGCCAAGTTGAAATAGCAAATGAGGTCACAAGTTCAGCATGAGATAAGCACACACAAAAAGAATACAAGAAAAGGCACTTGTTGAAAATCAAAAGAAAGATTTATAAATAAATATCAATAGGCATTAAATATTGATAGATTAATCTAGGCTGTCTAGCTGGCACTAATAGATAAAGTAGAGAAACTGCACTTGATATCCGAGTTACTGATATACTAATCATGATGCCACTTCATAAGTTTGTTTAGCAATTTAACTGATTGTCCTTTGAGTGGCTCAATTGAGGACATTGCACTCATCATTACTCGTCGTAAGTGTGTGCCACATGAGTTGCACTCATGCTAAGTAGCCAGTTGATTAGACATTAGGCAAGGCACATGGCAACACTCTAGCACACACACACACGCACGTGGAGTGGCCGACAAGCCTTGAATAATATGTGTTATTAAGTGCGCTGAGGGATTCAGGATTCAGAGCAAGAGCAGACTGGAAAATGGAAGCAAGAAAATGGTTCTGGGACTACTCTGTACTTGCATGGGGAATGTGCACTGGGAAATGGGGACTCTGTGTGGACTGTGTGGTCGCATTAGTTATGCAAACATTATGCCATTAATTGCATATCCACATGATTGGTGTGTGCTCCTCTGCCCGGGTCGTATTTGTGGATGGCCAAATGAAGGAATTGATTTGCCTGCACACGCCTGGGAGTTGACTTTAAGGTGGAGCTGCTTCGAGGCCTCGAGCCTCATTACAAAGTCACGAATGGGAAGGAGGGAATGGCACACAACACACAAAACTGGGCCAAGATGGACTTATGGACTTACTCAGAGCGAGGCAAGGTGAAGAGTGGGTGTAAGCAGAGCAACTGTAAAAGTAATTTTATTATCAAATCCAACTTTAACAACTGTAGCTAGCCTCGTCCAACTTGTTATTTGGCTTGTAAGTTACAAAGTCCTGTTCGTGTCCTCGGGGTAATAAAACAAAACTTTGTGTTGAAAATGAAATTGTACAAGGAGCCAGCAGGACACAGAACTGAGAACAGACTACAGAGAACACACAGCACAGAGGAGACATACGGAATACACAAGGCACACGGCCAGAAGACACGGGCACAGAGCACCAGGCAAGGCACAAGAAAAGCGAATGCAAGCAGCGCGTGCAAATGACAGCACGCCAGGATCCAAAAGGATTTCAGCAAAATGTAAATTTTATTTGTTTTCCCGAGATGCCCGAGTTACAGCTCCCACTCCTCGACTCCTCTGCATCCTCTACCATCTGCCTCTCTCTCTCTGTCTTCCAAACGACTCTTACTCGTCGCTCTGTTGTTTTCCACTTTTCTAATTAGTATTTCCATAAAGCACCGCGCTGACCTGCGCCATACATTGTGTCGCTGTCTTCCGTTCTTGCGCTGTTTTCCACGTGTGGCAAAGCCACATTACCTGACGCTCATCCTGAAAGCCATTAGGTGAGCACAACTCCCTCTACATTCAAGTGCTGCCTGAGCGCTCTTCTTTTCGCTTTTACCCATTTTTCCAGTGCAGAACTTATTGTTATTCAACTTTGAAAGTTCTTTTCCAACAATTTTTGATACTCTGCATGGGAAACTTTGGTTTTTTCTTTAAACTTGTGAGGCTCTTTAAGACATCTATAGTATATCTGGTTTACCCTGAGTATTTAAAGTTGTATAACTAAGACTGCAACTAATAAGAGTTTCTTCTGGCATACCTTTGACCTCATCCTCACTCATGAGCTTCTTCTTCTTTGAATTGATCTAGCATTCCTATAGATTGCATTCACTTTATTACTAGCAGATCCATGCTAACCCTCTTAAGTTGGTACCCAATAGCACTACTATATAACTAAGTTTCTTTATAAACAATTTATAGAGTAACTTCTAATCTATTAACAATTTATAGAGCATCCTCACTTCAGATTGTTCTTACATTTTTTTTCGATTTTTTCTTGTTTTCTGCAAAAGTCATAAGAAGTTTGAAAGCGTTTTTTTCGCTGCGTAACTCACTCGACTTCTTACATACGTCCTTTAACCTCCCCTCTTCCTCTCTATCAACACTCTGTTCCTTACCTACTCAGACATGCCTCAATAGTTTTATGGGTGAATTGTGGTTCAGCTTAAATGCACTTTTAAATTTCCATTGAAATTGATCTTTAATACCATCAAAACGTGGCAACGTGTTGCCATCAAAATGCGCTTTCCTTTCGGCCTCAGGCAGCCATTAGGGCCATGTGAGGGGGAGGGAGGGAGTAGGAACTTACCAAGTGGCAAGTGGCATATAAATCGAGTGCTGCAATTGCTGCAAGTACGAGAGACTACGAGTTAAAAGTTGCAAGTTGCGCGCAGCAGTTTAGCTCTGCCATCATTCGTTCATTTCCGTTGCGCATACGCCATGTAAACACACCCGACGAACAATAAGTCATAATGATGTGCCCCCTAACCGCAAGCAGCATATAAGAAAAATGGAAATGTATAAGCAGAAGAGACTTTAGAACACCCTGTAGACAAATTTAAATTAAAATACAAGCATAACTAGCAGAATCGTTGAGCTGCTCATAGTAGTAGTCTAACAAGACTTCACTTTCTCCATATATACTTCCTCTATATAGTAGTAGAATATACCCTCTTTAGACTCATGAGCCCTTACAGGGTGTAGCAAACCGCAGCCCAAACGCAGCAGCAATTGCAGCACGCACTGTGGCATCCTTCAATGCATTTTCGACTGGCATTTATTAACTGTTCACGTGCAACGAACGATATTTCACGACTGTACACTGCCACAGGGTATACAGACTATGCAAAGAACTTGTTAAGAATCCGAAAAGAAGAGGAAAAGTAAGTTGAAAGTGCTGAAAGCGAAGAAAGGCAGAAGTTCCACAGAGTTCTAGATAGAAAAGTAAAAGAATTGCAGCAAAGAAAACAAAAAACTAGCAGAGTAAGGAAGAACTAAGTGAAGACAAGACTGAGTACAGATTGAAGTAAAGCGAGTTAAAGCCTCAAGTAAAACGAGTTGCAAAGGAGCTGCTGATAAATACGAATGAAGTGAAAGGCAAATCAAGTAATTATCACAATGTATATAATGCAAAAAGAAATACAATTAGCAAAGTCATAAAAAGAAGAATGAAAGAGCAAAGATAGATTTGACTGATAAGCAAGAAAACTAACAAGGTCACAAACTTGTTACGAATTTATTACGGAAACATTAAGGCAATCAACAAGCAAAATACCTGGAAGACAGTGCGAATATCTGGCCTTTAGAACTGTAAGGGCAAGACAAGTTCGCCATGGGCAGAAATGTGATATTACTTGAGAAACTGTGGCTTGGTCTAGTTGGATTTGGCTTCGCTACGAGACTCGTCACATTGTCAGCAGAAGAAATAGAAGAAGCAGCAGCAAAACCAACAGAAGAAGGAACAGCAAAGGGAACAGGGAGTTGGGAACTGGGAACAGGAATAGGAATAGGAATTAAGCAAGCATTCAGCAATTGCTGCGTGACAGCATCTTTTTGACAAATTGAATTTGCCAAGGACGTGCTGTTGTTTCATGACGCTCCATTTGAGTTGGCAGAAAGAAGTCTTCTTCACAAGAAGATGAAGAACTACAACAAGTAGTAGTAGCTGCTTCCGCTGCATTGATGCATCGATGCTGCCCCCGCTGCCAAGCTTGTTGCAACTTGTGGCTAAGACGGCAGCAGCTACAGACAGTTAACAGAGAGGGTTGCCTGCGCCCCACTTCCCCCATACTTGGCTCCAAAACTTTTCAATTACACTAGGTTCCCAAGTCGATGTCAGGCGTGGGCGTGACTAGAGTAGGGCGACATGTGCTGCAGCACAAAACGCCCGCTGACAAGTCATTAAAAGTGACAAATTGCAACCGGGTGCGAGAGGCTTAAAGTCCTTCTTACCCCAAAAAACTTTGCCAGCTCGCCCTGGCATTTAATTAGACTAAACTTGGTCTGGAGGCGCTGCCAGTCTCCCAGTCTTGACTGCCCCCAGAAGCTAATGCAATTCATTAAATATTTACACACACAGCACAGTTTGTTGCAGTTATGATACACACACACATACACCCATTGAGCACACACTGACCATAAATGGGGCTGCTTGTGTTACTGCTTCTGCTGCTCTTGACTGGTTTTAAATTGACCAAAAGTGGCAAAAGCTCTTTGAGTTTGCTTGGCCAAACAATGCAAACATGTTCCGGTCACCTTTTTGTGCCGTCGTGTTGTTTTACATGTTTCCGTTTCCCCTTTTTTGCATTTATTTTATGCCTGGTGAAAAATATAATTTGTTTTCCTGCCCTGAAAGTGGAGCGAAAGTGCACACTCGGCCTGGCTTGGTCAGTCGCCCGGAGGACCCCCTCCTGTTGCCCCTTTTATACCATATGTCAGCTTCATTTTACACTGTGCGCAATGTGTTGCACACCTTTTGTCCAATTAAGACTGCCTCCACACACTGCTCTACATGGCATGGTAATACTATGAAAATACAGTTATCTTCTTTTAAGGTTTACCAAGTGATAAATACTATACATATAATATCATGTGTAATTATATTTGTAGTTCTTAAATAAATTTGTTCTTTGCCAACATTAATCTTGTTTGAATAAAGAAATGTGGCAATGAATAGTGATATAAAGAGAGGCTTAACATAAGTAGATAAAGTAAGTGTGTTTAAAGATTTTGTTTTGTCGATCAACATCGATGTTTCATATGAAAAACGTCAGCAAACATCGATGTTTTTGCAGCTCTCCAAGAAAGTCTTACAAATCTTTAACTAAGCCTAAGCTAGCGTTTCTTTAACAAACTGAATTTAAATTTTAACTTCATTTACAAGTAGATTTCTCAGCATTCCTAAGACTTATTCATCAATAAAGATTTGAGTATTGTTCTCTAGAAAACCTTACCCTTTTTGACTTATAATTCTCTATCTATATACCAGATTTACTTGTGTAATAGTTGCATGTAAAAGGAATCTAATTCTCTCAATAAAAATAATAATCTTATGTTGGCTCTACAACAAATGCTTCTTTAACTAATTCAACTTCTCCCTCTTTCCTCCATCTCTCTATCGCTCCCTTTAAATTCCATATTATTTCCATTTAAAAGAAGACATTCCCCCATTCCCAAGACTCGCATTCCGGTCAAGCTTTTTGCTTAGTTCTTCCCCTGAATCATATAATATTTCTTTCTTACTATATACAGTAGTATCTTCCACCCCATCAATTCCCCACTCATTCATTTATAACTTGGTGCAAAACTAGCCACAATTTGGCTTTTAAAATGCCAAAAACCACACAGGCAATAATTAATCATATTCAACTGAGTTTGAAGCACTGTGCAGAGAGAGAGAGAGAGAGAAGAAGAGCTGTGCATGCGCTTATCTTGTGACGCTGTGATTACGTGTAGCCACAGCCGGCAACATGCCACATGCCACAAGCAAAGCGGCGTCTCAGCATGCAGTCGACCTGCCTCGCAGGAGTCTTCAATGGTCAGTTCAGGCGGTTCAGGCTTCGCTTGGCAAATGGCAACTGTCAGTTTGGCCCAGCGGCTTCATATTAACTGATTGATAGACTTCAGCTCAATAAATTCAATTGTCAGTGCGTGTTGTTGTCGTTCTTGCTCCTCTTGTTGCTGCTGCCTTCTCTCCCACTCTCTCTGTCCCTACCTCAACTCGACAGATTTATGCGCTGCCTGCTGCTCTGAGCTGCTCTCAACTGCCCTCAACAAATTTTTTGTTGCCACGACAAATTGTTAAGTTGCCTTGCGTGCCATGACCAACCACGGCCTCCCTCCTCTCTGCCACCTCTCTGGCCCCGCCTCCACCCCTCTCCAACCCTTGGCAAGCTGAGGCGCAGAGCTCGTTACACAAAGCGCGCATATGACAAGCAATTTGTGTTTATTGCGTGGCCATAAAGATTTGTCCGCAGGAGACTGAGTGCCATTGACCTTCGTTAGACAGCAGTTAGACTTACACCAACACACACACTCATGCACACTCACACACACCTACACACGCAAGAGTATTACAGCATTTGGCGTCTCATTAAACGTTCATAAAGTTGACGCGTTTTATGCTTATTATACCCAGTAGCCATTGAGTAATGGGGTAGCAAATTGTAGGAATAGAAAGAAAACAGATATCATATAACAATAAGCGAGATCTCGGTTGTTATAAGTGCTGGAGCTCTGAAATTTGGTACACATATTTTACTGATGTATATGCGTACGTAGCATCCCTGAAACAATCGATAAGTTTGCTGCTTTGCTCTGATTTTATGAAAAAAAGGCGAGATCTTCGAGATCTTGATGGGTAGACCTTTGAAATTTTGTAAGCACGCTCTACTAATGTATATGCAGATCTCGCTTATCTGAAACGTTTGATAAATTCGCTAATTTACTCTGATTATATGGAAAAAAGCGAGATCTCAGAGATGGCTAGGCCTATGAAATTTGGTAAGCATGCTGTACTAACCTCTATATAGATCTATCTTTATTTCACATTCAATAACTTTGCTGGCAGAATAGATATAACAAAAATATATTTCTAGTCAGTATATCTCAGTTGTCATATATGCTATATATAAGAAATTTTGTATATGAGTACCCTATTATAACTTCTAACTACTCACCAAATTTCATTAAAATCTACTAAGTATCTACTGAGTATCTAACAGTCTATTGCCTTACACTATTACAGCTTATCATACTCGTTTTATGCTTGTTTCTGGCTTTGCTGTTTGCCGCTTGATTAATATGCAATTTCTTGATGGCAGCCGCCGCCATTAACACACAAACACACAAACCGCTAACATACTTATAAGTACCCATGTGTGCCTGGCTGCGTGTGTGTGTGTGAATGCAGTCGCTTTTGGCTTTTGCCAAGCGGAAAAAAACACTGTGGCAAAAACAAAGGGATAATTTAAACTCTGTCATAAACTAGGTTAGCATCACAGCCTCACAGACACACACATACAGGCACAGACACCGATACACACACAGACAGGGCTTGCAAACATGCCTCCCACTTATAACTATAGCCCTTATAATAACTGTCGGTTTTGCGTTTTTTCTTCATCAGCTTTGTTCTTGTTGTCTCTGTTTTCTCTTCCCTTTTTGCCCCCGCTTTATTTCCTTTTTTTTTGCCAGACAATACGCGGCACATTTATTTTATTCACATTTTCATTTCCATTTTTTTGTTTTTCGCGTGGGCGTTTGAACGTTTGTGGGCGTGCCTACGCCGGGTCATGCGGCATTATGCGCTGCCTGCATTTTTTATGCGTCGCACAGCCTTTTATCACATATGCATACATCAGTATCTGTGTTGTGTTTTTTTGCAACCCACCCACGCTTTTCTATTTATTATATATTTTATTTCCTTTCGTCTGGCAAACAAATTGGCTGCAAAGCTGAGCCTGGCTGTGATATACTCTATGGGGGAAGCTGTCAGTAATAAGTATAAATAAATGTGGAAACATTTAAATAAATTTGTATATATTTTTTTACATTCAATGTATTTTTAATTCATTATTATTATATACATATTATTTTAACTTTATTTATAGAACTCTTTCTTATGATTTTATTTATTTTTCAAATATTGACTACAAAAAGTTCGTCGAAATATATGGAAAAGAATACATTGTACTTATAATAAAAATATCTAAGGGTTTCCCCTTCTTTATTTTCGTATTAACTTATCTCAGTTTGCACTTATTACCTTTTTAAATTCGTATCATTCCTCTTTATATTTCCTCTATTTCCCACCACTTTAAACAAATATCACATTGCAATAAATTTACCCAAATGAAATTGGTCAAATTGTTAAGCACACAATATGAAAAAACCGGAAATTTGTATGGCCTTAGTCAAATTAATAAAATATTATAATAAATCAGAAACGTGCACTAGGCAAAAAAGGTGTTGTTAAACAAATATTATTAGTAGCTGATTGAATGTACATTTTGGACTACCCCAGCTACTGCTTGTTCTTCTACTTTTTGTTTTGTTTTCGCCGCACAATTTTTAATATTTATAAACACAAACAATTCTCGAATCTACGACACGCCTGGCAAAAACCCCCAAAATAAAAAGCCACAGCAACGACATATAAATAAAATATTTATATTTTTTTGCAAGAGGTAGCACAATCAGTAAGTGACATACGCACATGCACGACTAGCAGATACCCAGCCATACCTCACAACAAACTGGCAACTACAATATATTCTGTATAGCACCCTCGCTCCGCTCACCTGTTATACAGGGTATAGAAACATACACAAATTAAACTGCAGATTCTCTCGCATGTTGAGCTTTGCTCTTTATTGCCGTTGCTCTACCCTCCATTTGCTGCATTCTGCTGCTGTTATTGTGTGTGTTTTTGATTGCAAATACATGCAAATCGATTATTGTTAGCAATTTTTTCGTCCAATACTTTTTCCATTCACTATTCAGGGACACGCAAAATCGGCCAATCGTGCCCGGCGATCGGAGCGATTCGATTTAATGGCAATGCATAAACATCAATTAAGACGGACTGATAAATTGGCATATGTTTTTTTGGGAGGTTGCCGTAACTTATATGGGTTATTTATTTAACTTTTAATTGAATAATATCACTTATGCCACGCCCCACACGACCACACGCCTCTTTAACTTTGGTCAGCTTCTGTTCTTGCGCAATCCGTGAATGAAATGAAACTTAATAAGTGACTTAACGCTCGACAGACTTTCACTCTGCATTCATTTGTTCTTTGTTCTATTGTTAAACGACAGCACAGAGGTCAGAGGTTAATTGATGATAAATGCATACAGCTGCTGTCGAGTTACACACAGACCATACACTCATTCATATGGAGACGGAAATTAAAACATCAGAGCGCACCCTTTGTGCACAGAAGAAAGAATATTAAATGTGATATTGATTACCAACAAAATCAACTGACTGAGACGCTTAAAGAAGAAAAAACTTCTTTATGAGTTGATTAAAGATTGCAAAATACTTAAAGCTGCTTTAAAGGTATAATTAAAGCTTAATTTAGTCTTGAAGCTGAAGTTTTTCACAGCATATAGTTATATTAAATGCATTAATCTTTAAGCATTTGTTAAAGCACATTAAAGCTTTAGTTTTGTTATATTTGAATACTTTATAATACATAAGTTGTAGATAATTAAATAAGCTTTGCCTTACACATAGCTTAAATAATGTTATTCATCTTTAAGATTTCGTAAAATCACATAAAAGCTCTTCTCTTTACCCCGAAAGCTGTACAATTGAATCTTTCTTGCTTCGAAATCACACCTTAACATTCTTTTTGCTCTTCTCTTTTCCATATTTCATACTCTATCTCTAGGACTAATTAACATCACCAAAACCGCGTTCCATCTAAGAGCTTTAAGTAATTGCATTTTTGCGCCCTCTTTCAAAATGCAATAATGCAAGTTCTCATTACGTTCATAGCAACTCACACTCAAAACCTCCAGGCGAAACCTCCCACTGACCCGAAATTGTGCTGAGCATTTTTTAACAGTAAGTCATTTAATTAATGAGCAATTTATTAAATTATAAACAAAGCGAAACTCACACAATGTAAATTGAAGCTTGACAATGTCGTTTGCCCCATTTGCTCTTTCACATTTCCCACATAGTTTCGGACTGTGACAAGTGCAATGATTTCTACACCCGGCACAATTGGACAGCTACACAGAGAGGGGCGGGAGGGCAATATGGTGAACGGTGGTGGGGCATTAGCCTAGTGTCAATTGTAGTAACAATTTGTTAGATTGTCAAAGTGTCTGTGAGTGTGTGTGAGTAACTGCAACAGAGCACTAAATTTGTCAATCTGCTGTGGAAGCTAAAAACAAACAGAGTGTAGAAATAAAAGTTTCGGGATTCATTTCAATTAGTTGCGGAACATTTTTGATAATAAACGAGTGGGAATGAATTATAAAATCCAAAGTTGTTGAGTTAAATATCATAAAATTATGTTTCATGAACTGATTTAAACTGAAATCTCTGAAAGTAACAAAGTTACCAAGCTGAAATTTGATATAAATTGGGATAATAGTTGATAATTGAAGACTTGAGATGAGATATCTGCATATAATATAACAAATTATGGTTTAATATGTAAGTTGAGGTTTGATACCTGAATGTATGAAAGTCACGAAGCTAAAATTTAATATTTAAAGCAAAAATATCAAAAAGAAATTATTGGTTGAGAACATTTTAATAATAGTATAAATCAATTTAAACTCAAATCTCTGAAAATACCTGAACAACTTAGTTTATATTGTATATTTAAGCTTATAATACTAAAATAAAAGAGCTTAAATAAAACTATAAATATAGATCTGTTTTAACTTCATTTTAAAGAGTTATATGATGATAACACTGCATATCTAATAGGTACCTTGCTGAAATTTGGTCAATCAACTCTAGTGGACACGCTCAGTAAACTTTCATGTCAATTCTGTTCACTGAAACGTGTTTCACGCTGATATTTCAATCAAGAAAGGCAACTATAAAGCTGAAGTTTCGTCTACTAGCTGGGCAATATAAAGCTGTAAAAATTTACAAAACTTAACCCAGTTCTTTACTCTCGACACTTGTTGTTTTGTGCTTGCCAGTTTTATCTGTGCCGGCGCAGCAAAGACAAGTGTGGCTCGGCCTCGACAGCCTCGAAAACAGTTCCTCAGTTTCAGTTTCAGCCTCGATTTCAGTTCCAGAGCTCTATAACTGTAGCCAGCCGTAGCTGTTGAGCTGTAGTAGAGCTGTGCAGCTGTGTGTGTGTGTAGTGTCATTTTCACACACAGATACAGAGACACAAATGCGCGGCCTGACACCTGACAGCCACTCAACGGCGAGTGGTTGTCGGATTTAAAAAAAAAAAGAGAAATATTAATAAAAAGCGACACAAAAAGAGAGACAGAGAGGGAGGGAGAGGCAGATAGACAGACACACCATGCATGCATAAATGAAAGGACAAAAAGTAGCTCGACACGGCGTTGACATGCAGTAGAAGCGCCTGGGGGGGCGTGGCGGAAAGAGGTTGGCAGTTGAGCGTAAGGATGACAGGACACTTTTGGATATGTCAGTTATATATGCCACAGAAACACACACACACACTAGACTGCTGCTTTGCAACAAACTTAAAAGATGTCAAGGTGAAACGCTCTCGTTGTAGTTGCCGCCACATCCGATGGGCAAAGAAAAGTCAAAGTTCGAGCGACGACGGGGCCAAAAGTTGGACAACAATAAACAAGGGACTTTGGGATTTAAGGGGGCAGAGCTTGAGGCTGGTGCTGCAGCTGCGACACGCTCAAAGCGCAAATATGCAAAGTCAAGTGGCAATTTATCATGCAATGCAACAGCAGAGCTAGAGAGAAAGAGAGAGAGAGGAAGAAAGAGTGAGCTAGTGAACGAAAGCGAGAGCCAGGCAGGGGGTTAAATGATGCCTACTGTGCGCTCACTAAACTAAATTGAAACAGGCAACTCGAGGCACAACTGGCGAAACTGGTGAACGGCGCGAGTCGCGCTATGAATGAATCCACACCTACGCTAGGGACCAATGGAGGCGCGATGACACCGCTTGCTATGTGCCGTGATACCCTGTAGGGTTGTGGCAAGGAGTGGATTTAATGTGCAGATTGTATAGCATCAATTTAGGTTGTACTTGACTTTTGGTTGTGTCTAAAAAAGCTGACAAACCATGACGGGTTTTGGGTTTTTTGTGGTAGACAATAGAATCTAGAGAAGTCTAAGCAAGTTCATTACATAGTTAGATTCTTGTATGTTTAGGAACAACGGCAATAGGAATGCATAGGCATCTGATACCATAAATGACCTATCCTAACATCGCTACCCTAGCTCCACTTCCCTAGCTACACTACCCTAACTCCACTCCCCTTATCCAGTATCCTAACTCTAGTACCGTAACTCCACTACCCTAACTCCACTACTCTAACTCAACTAGCCTAACTCCAGTACCCGTACTCCACTATACTAACTCCACTACCCTACTGAGTGCATTTTATAGCAATCCCAGACATATTATCTCTTGATACATACTAGTATCAATCTGTAGTCACTACTAATAAAAACTTACTAACTTCTGCGCTCACTCACATAACTCAGTCTATCAACAATAATCCACTTCACCTTAAGATCTTAAGAATTGCACATACTTCACAGCTCAGCTCGTCTGCATCCTCAGGCTACACTTGATTAGCTCTTTCCAAACACTCTCTCTTACTCTCTCTACTTCCACTGGGTATTTAGCTAGTCGTTCCCCTTGTGCCTTATCTATACCTCTCTCTACCCTTTGTTTTTATTGTGTTAGCCCTGCGACGGCGACGACGATGCTCGCGTTAGTTAAATCGATGCGAGGCTGACCTTTGCCTCAATTAAAGCTACATACACATACAGAGACCTACACTTGCCCTCACATACACACACACATACACTGCACAGTGAGACAGTGCAGAGTACAGACGACACAGTGCCGGGCAAAAGTAATGCGCTGTGGCTGTCGTCGCCATGTTGCTGGTGTTGCTTCATTAGCCGTGTCCATAATTTATGGCGAGAGCCCTTTGCAGAATCTAATTTCCAGCGATTTACTGCACAAATATGTTAAATACAAATGGAATGCGAATGAAGCCAGCAGAGGTAGAGGTAAGTAGAGGTAGGGGAAGAGTGGGAGGGCCTTCGATAATGGAGCATAGCCAATGCTAAGTGCGGCCACAAAAGCCAAGCAATTAACAAGGCGTTCGGTTTGGCAGTGGCTTAGTCACTGCCTCGGACCGGTTGTGCCTTGTGCTGCTTCTATTGCTGTGTTGACCACTTGACAATCCTGGTAAGGCGAAAAGCCCGGCAAACCGCAGATGAAGTGGACAGGCAGCAGGCACCGACCGGAAGTGCACGACGCTGCCGTTGACAGGACACTCACTCTGCATACACAGCAGACAGCAGCAACTGCAACCAAAGACACTCGCACTCGTCAGCAGAAGACCGCAACGGGAGCAGGCAGACCAGTACGAAGAGGGGGACGGGAGACAGTGGGTGGGGGGGAGGTTACCGTTGCTGCGGCACAGTAATATGCGTAATTAAACAAAACCACAAATGGGGCAGCAACAGCACAACAAGCCCAGTGAAGCCAAGCCAAGCTGAGTAAAGCCGCGTCGGGGCAAGTCGCGCGTTGCACAACTGCAGCAAAAAAAAAGGACACAGCAAACAGCAGAAGGAAGCGGAACAGAAAGATGGCGCTTACAACTGAAAGAGTTTATATTGTATAGAAGCTTGCATGCTCTGTCCGAGATTCGCATTAATTTTGAAATATATATTAAATATATATATACTACATATTAAATTTATGCAATATTGATATAATTTCATAGGCAGATTATGTATACAGCAAATGTCCGATGTAGAACATTTTTATAGAATATCTTGACAAATAATGAAAATCGACAATAGTTTGAATGGCAACTATACGATATAACTATACGATCCAGCTCTGTCGGACTTATTTACCAAGTGTGTGTTAAGTTTCATCAAGATAGCTTTAAAATTGAGTAATAAAGCTAGCTAATTTTCTTAACAAATATATATTATACATATGTGAATATATTAAAAGTTGTACAAATATTCTAAATTCTACCTTTCAATAACTCTAAAAATATTCAAAAAAGAAAATGAACTATTGTAGAAAAAATCTCATATTTTGATGACGCCGTATATCACATACTAATGTAAATACATAAGTATTTTATATGTGTGTAAGTTATGCATGCCCCAAGTTCATAGTATTTTGAACAAAGAAATGAATAATTTATAAATTTTCTATTACTTTTCTGCATACAGAATACAAATGAATAGATTCATAAATTATTCAAGTTTAGCATGCAAAAAATAAATTGAAAGAAATTGAATAGATTACAATAGGAAAATTATGAAAAATTTGTATCAATTCTTCTAAAAAAATGTTAAGTATTCTAATGCTTTTTTTTCTGCATCAAACAACATGAACAACCTAAAATACCCGCTTTATGCACTGCAGTTTAAATTAAATATTTGCAGGCAGTTTTCATATAGCGTGGGAGTGGTAAGAGGATGGGAAGAGAAGGAGGAGTAGTGTCAAGAGAAGCAAAAAGTTAAAATGCAGTGCGCCACATTAATGTGGGGCATGGAGATTGAAGTGTCTCTGCTCTTTGAGAATGCCTCTGTCTGCCTCTCTCTCTTTCTCTCTTTCTGTCTCTGGCAAGTGCTGGAAAATGCATGAAAATCCCGAAACGAAAGGCTTAACTTGGCACTTTGAAGTATTTCCTTTATTTCCTTTGGCGCCAGCGATGACACCAACTGCGACAGATTCAAGGCTCGCAACGAATGTTCTACACTGCGTATGCCAATTTCTCTCTCTCGCTCTGCCACTATTGCTGTCTCTCTCTCTCTTTTGTTGTTCATTGATTGCAGCTGTCGCAAAAGTAGCGGTATATGCAACAATGTGCCATCGATTTTGTATTAGCTACGAAACACTTGAGCCACAAATTTTACTCGTAGCGAACAAGAAAAAGGCGACAAAAACAAATAGCCGATAATAATATAAGCGTTTGTGTGGGTGGTACCAGTGTGTGTGTGTGTGTAGCTATGTGCTTACCTAATAAAGCAATAAATAGTTTGTCCGTGGTACAAAAATAAATAAAGGTACGTTAGTCGGGTACAGTTGTACCCAAGTTCAAGAAGGTAACTTTAAATGAATAACAGGATCTATCGATAACCGGTAATCTATATCGATAATCTATAGATAACAGCACTATGCAGTGTTCACTGCCAAATGATAACAGTTTGCAATTCTGTAACCAGATTAATCTGCAGTGCCAACAGGGCAATATCGATAACTGTATGCAGATTTAGAAGCTTCGCTTTGAACTTTTTAGCTTGTGTGCACACTGAATGCAGCATTGATAACACGCTGACCCGCTGAACTGATAACAGTTTGCAATTACGCAAAAATTTGTAAAATGTTTAAATAACATGATTTATCGATAGCACGACAACCAACTGATAGTTTGATTGTTATTAATTCTCTTCTGCACATAATTTAAGAATTTTTCACATGTGGTCCCACCATACTTGGCTAATGTTAAAGGGGTTATCTATGTAGAACGTACTCACCTGTTAAAACAGCCAAATTTATAATAAATCCAATTAGCCCCATCGCAATTTGTCTCCTTTGTTGATACTAATAAATATAAACTCGATATTATGTTATCGGCTGTTATAATTTCTGTTTCTATTTATTAGATTATGCAAATTGCAACTATTAAAAAGGCAGATAAGTATGCAAAAGTAATAAAAACTATTTCATTTGTCTATTATCAAATTTCGCACACTTTAATTGTTTTTGACTTAGTTTCGTTTCGCACTTGTTGTTGTTGTTGTTGCTGATCCCGAGTCGAGAACTATACGAAACTGAACTCACGAGAGAGCGCAGTCGAGCACGCGAGTGAGAGAGAGAGAGCCGAGAGCCGGAGTCTGAGCTTGGGAGCGAGCTTACACGAAGTTTTCGCGAACCAACCGACGCGAACGAATTTCGCTTTATCACTGAATTTGATTTTTTTTTTCGTAAATATTCTTCGTGAGTCGCGCGCACATGTTGCAAAACATTTGGATGAGTGTAAATGTTGCCAGCAACAGACACGACGTTCACTGGCAATATGACAATGTTGTGCTGGCCAGCAAGCAGTGTATTCGCAGCCTTTGAATGTTGCTAAGCAGTTGACTGCAATAATGCTTATTTAAAAAAAAACAGTTGTTTTCGAGTTTTATTTTTAGAATAATTAATTAATAAACTAGACAAAAAATGCGAAAAACTCGATTTTTCTGTATAATTAGCTATTAGATATGGCTCTATGATAGAGTTTCCAAATAGTGAACATGGTACGCTTGTAAAAAAACACCTTTTATCTACAAAATGTTGCAACGAATGGGGAAATTTTCGAATATATCTGGTAAAAATAACTTCCCCTTAAAGCTAACACGGATATAACAGTATGACATATAACATTTGAAAAACCATAATAATATCTAAATATTCCCCACTCAAGCAAATGACAATCAAGTTTGAATATGGTGCGATAACAGCGTTATAAAAGTGTCATAATTGTGAAGTAAATGTATAATTAAGAATGGAACTGAACCAGACTACAAGCTGTATAACAAGCTGACTCTTATTGTTATGGTTCATAAAATAAAAATAACATAAAAATTACAGTACTATAAAAGTTGTACATTTGTATGGCATATGTTATAATTAGCAGAAAGCTGAACCATGTAGAAACACTAGCAAATCGTATAACAGACGAATCGTATGTTAAAAATATTCACCTCCCACAAATGGAAAACCAAGTTTCAATTATGGCGCAACAAAAGCGTTATAATTGTATGACACAACCATAATTTCGCTCAGAACTGAACCAGGTGGAAGCATTAGCCAAGCCTAGTTTCAAACCGTTTATTTGGTATTTAAATGCGATATACATGATAACACGATAAATATATCATATTGTTATCGAGCTACCGCCACAAAAAAAGAGATCGATAGCTTTTTATTGACTTGCGCGGGTAACGAAGCGAGTTGGCAACGCTGGCTGTGGTTGCACTCTTATCAGATTATCAGAAAAACATGACGCACCGACCTGGTCGGAACACAAAAAACACCGCATAATCAGTGCATTGTGTTGTTCTAAAACTGTATATCATTTAAAAATTTTGTGCGATAATCCAACAATGGCCGACGACAACAAGGAGCAACTGGACGCATCTGCCGATGGATTGCGGAATAAGACCAAAATGGTGACACTTCGTGATGCTCCCGAATACAATATGCAACACAACCGTCGCGGCCTGGCGCTGCTCTTTGGGCATAAGAAGTTCCCAGTTCTGGGACTGGAGGAGAGGCCAGAGACAGATAAGGATATTGAAGATTTGAAGAAAGTGCTCCATGGGCTCGAATTTGATGTGGACATCCATATGGATTTGCCGTACCATGAACTGGAAGACATAATCAAGAAAGCTGCACGTGACAATCATAAGCAGAAAGACTGCATTCTGGTGTCCATTATGACGCATGGCACCAACGATCGTGTATATGCTGCAGATAAGTCATACGAATTGAATAACATTTGGAGCGCCTTCACCGCGGATAAATGTAGTTCACTGGCGGGCAAGCCGAAGATCTTTGTGGTGCAGGCCAGTCAGGTTAAGACTGCACGGCGCATCGAAACCGAAAGCGTCTCCACAAGTAGCTATCGCATTCCCATCTATGCCGATTTTCTTATCGCCTTCTGCACCATGCCTTGCCAGGCATCGCGTAGCAACTCCGTTGGGGACAGTTGGTTCATACAGAGTCTGTGCAAGGAACTGGAGGACAATGGCAGGCAGTACGACATGCTGCAGTTGCTAACATTCGTGGCACAGCGTGTTGCCCTCAACTTCGAGACGTACGAGGAACAGTACAAGCAAATTCCCTGCACCATGTCCACCATGACGCGCATTTTGCGCTTCAAGTAGAAGCGCAACCGGTTATCGATTTGAGCACACACATATTTTATTATAACATCCGGTCGCACTCTCGATTTGCATTATAAGATCTCTCAATAAGTCCAATACCTTCAAATGACCTTAAATCAAGCAAACAATGCCAATTTCACAACAATGCAATTTTAGAGGTAGGTCCTGATAGAGATGCCGGTGTTTTGTGAAGCAGTAACTGTGACTCACACATGTATCGATTGCAGCGATATGTATTCACCAGATATTTTAATCTTTATTCACTGTTCATATGTATGTACATATTTGTATTTTGTTTTTATATGTACAAGTTGATGGTCATTTGTTATTGTACTCTTATTTAATTACTGCCCTTTTGTACTCACAATACTAACAATAATTTATATATGATTATTACCAATTGATGCCATATACAGAATTACTTGATTTGCATAGAAGACTTTCTTTGCTAGTTTGATTGCCATATACTTTGCAGTTATTTGAAAAGAATTTGCCTTTTTGTGTTTATTTATATTTAACCGTATGACTATTATAAATACTAACAGGACTAAAATACTCACAAATATATATATTTGTCAGCTGACGACATATGAAGAATTGAATATTTTGCATAAGAAAAATATAACTTTGCTTGTATTTTGTTAAAAAATATTTTTGTATTTTGTTAATAAGTGTTTGTATTTTCTGACATCTCATATTTTTCTTGTCTATATATTTGTTTAAATCTTATTTACAAAAAAAATAAATAAACTTACTCATCACTTTCCTTCATCAACTAAATACATCGATATGTTAGCTATCGATACGCAGACACATCACTAGTCTTGATTTTATTGCCTTCGTTGTGGGCAACAAGTATAGGGAGTTGTTGTTATTGTTTGTGAAGAAGACTCGTCATTAATTAACAATGTATATTTATAAGATTATTGCAGTCCTATATTTAGGGATGATCGCTGTCTGCCTCGCTGCCGGCATTGAGCGCGTCGATGACTCAGATCTGATTCACATTTTAACAGGCGAAAGCGACGTGGTCGCCTTATTCACCAGGGCCAACTGCCCCGAATGCGCCGCCTACGAACAGGTTGTTGGCAATGTGCAGGAGGAGCTGAAGCAAACACTGGGCGGCGCATCTGTAGTGCAGGCGCAAGAGAGCAATTTAATACACATATACGATCCCAGCCGGGAGCCGGCACTGATCTACTTCCGTCGTGGCATTCCCATACTCTACCATGGAGACATCAATGCAGAGGAAATTGTGCACTTTTTCGCAGAGAACAGAGAACCAGCCGTCAAGGAACTGTCCGATGAGAACTTTGAGCACTTGACACAGGCCTCCACGGGAGCCACAACTGGAGATTGGTTTGTTTTCTTCAACTCCGCCGACTGTGTACTCTGCCAGCGCCTCTACGCAGTGTGGGAATCTGTAGGAGGTAAACTAAAGCGCAAGATTAACGTTGCTCGAGTGAACGCCCTGACAGCGGGGGTATCCACTGCGAAACGCTTTAAGGTTGCCAAAACTCCCGAGTTTATCTTTCTGCGTCAAGGAAAGATTTACAGATATACCACAGAGGATTACACGCCAAAGGCATTCATAGAGTTTGCCGAGGGAGGCTATAGGAAGGATACTCAACCGGAAAGTGTGCCACCTCTGGCCGGATTCATGGACGAACTGTCTCTGGCGCACATTCTCGCATATGTGAACAGTTTCGGCACCCTTCCATTGGCCATTGTGGGTACATCGTCCGTGTTAGTGCTGCTCTTCGTTATAAAATCCTTTCGCAAAAGCTCAAAAAAACAAGCCGTTACAAAGAAGGACAAATAATGATAATACCTTACTACGTATATGTGTGCCCTTTTCAGCTTCCATTCTTTGTAAAAACCTTTTGTGATTAACTTAAACTATACATTTGGTATGTAATAAACTTGAAGATCTTTTTAAAAATCACTCATATTGAAATTGAAGCGCTCAACACTGGCACTGCGCGCTGCCAACTACTTTATATACCTCATTTACGGCAATATATCGGTACATTTTTTCAGATACATTTTCAGTGCCTTGTGCTATCGATAATCATAATATTTTTCAAATGTCAGCTGACCGGTATGGCCAACGACTTGAAACTATTAATCGATACATAACACAAAGTACTTTTATAAAGTTTTCATCTTGCAATAACTTTTAAGCGCGCAGCACTGACAATACAACTTGCCAGTTACTTATTTAAGCAAAATAAATTTTTGCAAATTAGACCACATGGCGTTCTGTTAGGAATAACCTTAACTGTTTTCAATTTTTAACTGACCGACATAACCAACTACTTGAGAATATTAATCGATACATTTTTGCAGAAACTGCTATTCTTGGTTAAAGCAAGACGGTCACACTGTGCAGAAATACATTTTGCAAAAGACTCGCAATTATTTGTTTGTAATCATGGTCGGTTCCAATTTTGGCATTATCTATCACCCCAGCGCTGGTGGTTCTTCGGGACAAGCTAACGCCAGTGGGGGCGCCACTTCCTCCGCACTTGGCAACGCTGGCAACTTCGCATCTGTTGCTGGCGGCGATCGCAGTGCGCCCGCGTCACATCTAAGTGATTTTATGCTGCAGCTGGAGGATTATACTCCCCTGGTGCCGGATGCAGGTATGAGAAGAGTAAAAAAGGAATTAACTTGATATTAATAGAAGAACCTATTCCACAGTGACCTCACACTATCTGAACATGGGTGGATTTCATGCAGATGACAAGCGCATTGTGCGTCTGATTTCGATAGCAACACAGAAGTTCATGTCGGACATCATTGACGACGCACTGCAGCACTCCAAAGCACGCACACACATGCAAAACGCAGCCACACCTGGTGGCTCTAAGGTAAGATGCCTCTTCTTACTTGATCCCTTGTTAATCTCCTGTTGCCTTCTCATTTTCAGGCCAAAGATCGCAAGTTTACACTAACCATGGACGATCTACAGCCAGCGCTGGCTGACTACGGCATCAATGTGCGCAAAATGGATTACAGCCAGTAGAGAAATAAGTTAATTCCCATATTTAATCTTTAGTTTATAGTTTTACTTCAAGCAATAAAAGCTATCGAGACAAGAACTTTAATGTTTGAAGGTCTTAAACATTAGTTATGGTTAATTTAACAAAGATTTGATAGAGAGATACATATGTTATTTAAGTTCCTAATACATTAGAGTTATTGCTAGCTTATTGGCACGTTATGAACCGCTTAAGACTCCGGCTAGTGCCACCTGCAACCTTAAAGGCCAAAATCCCCGTGAGAATCGTTACAATGTAGTTAGGAGGCAATGTCGCCCAGTAATTTTCATCGGCATTGAGTAAGGTTAGCAGTGACACAAAGAGATGTGTGAAGATAACGTAGGCAATATGCAGATAGTTGTTGGTATCGAAGGCATTGAAGAAGATAATGCTCCAGAATGTGTGCAGCAGTATAATGGAAAGCGCCTGAATGGCCGACGTGACAAAGAAGATTTCGCTGCCACCTTTCAATCCCATTGTTCCGGGTCCAGTCTGTGTGATGAAAGCCATATTAGTAAAGGTGGTAAGAGTTAACAAGACGTTCCACTCACCATATCAGCCAACACATTGACCAGGGCAAACATGCCGGATATTATGCCAAAGCCAAGCCCAGAGACATAGGCCAAAATATGCTTGTTCTCAGTCACTCGTGAATCTTCCGCAACGGCATGCAGACCCTGCTCTGTTCTCCGTAATATACGATAGATAATGTAGCGGAATCCCTCCTGAAAGAACACCGAGAATATCACGCCAAATGCCAGTACATCCCTCAGTGGCACCACGGCAAACCACAGCAACGATGAAATCAACAGCGAAAGTAGCCAAAAGAAGGCGGCTGCAATGAGTATAATGATGCGCACCGGATCATGGGCAATGGTAAAGACAAAAAGCGAAAACGGTGGCCCAAAAGCAATGAAAGTGCAGCCAAAAAACTCCGGCAGCGTCATCTTGTATGGTAACAATAGAAAATTTTCCCACTTCTTTTTTTGTCGACCGTGGGCGCTTTTTTTTATTTTGCAGTGACAAACGATGAAGTTAGCGATGCGCAGTATTCAACTTTGCAAATATCGATTAGTAAAAGCTAAGAAGTAAAATGCATATCTTATCGATTCATCGCCTACATACAATACGTTGCGATTTTGTGCATCTCTAACATATGTAAACTTACAGCGTATCTAACTTATTTGTTTTATATCTACATTTTTAATACCTTAGCCGCAGAAATAAATAACAAATAAATGCGGAAAAATATAAATTATAAAAATGAAGTAACCGAAATTTAATAATATGAATCTCTTAAATAGTGTCTGTGTGTAGGTGAAATTACAAAATGAATTACATCTATAGTGTATTAAAGAAGAGCATGCATGAGTCAGTGTTAAGTGATTGCTAGTTAAGACAAAGACGTCTTGCACTTTGCATTGGGTTGTGTTTTGGGTCTGGGGCTGCAGCAGAATTATACACAGCTTGAAAATTAAAAAGTAAACAAAAGCAAATCGCGCAGTTGCTTTCTTATTGAATCGTTTTTCCCGGTTCCCAGTCAGAATATTCCGTTGCAAGTGAGTAAACAGCAAGTAATCGCAGATCACAAACGTACACCGTAAAACTTTCGCTTTTATATACATATAGTGCATGCGTCGGTAATGGCAAAGCGTATGCTGCCCCACGAATCCTCTGTGGACAGTCCAAATCCAGATGATGATCCAGAAAGTCCTGCCATCGAGGCAGCTGCTCTGGCAATAGCACCTCAAGCACCGGATCCAGCGCAACAAAGAGGTTTGTAAACCCCCCAATCGAATACCCTGTAATTTTAATAATTATTTTTCTGCCTTTTGTTGTGTAGCCTTCTGGGAGCGCATGCATAGTGAGCGCAGTGTTTTCAAGCCCACTGTAGATGGCTGCACAGAGCTTCGTTTCGAGATTATGGAGGCGCACATAATGCCCAGGGAAGTGGAGGACGCCAGGATCAAACGGTATATAGTATACTTCTTGACTGTGCGACAGGATTCAGATGTGATGGATGCACAGCCGGCAACACTTGAGAGACGCTACACGGATTTTAGGAACCTCTATGATGGGCTGAAGGGCGTACATCCCCAGGAGCTGAACAACTTTAAATTTCCCCAGAAAGTGTTAATGGGTAACTTCTCGTCGGAGCTCATTGCAGAGCGTAGTGCTGCCTTCGAGACGTTCCTGGCACATGTAGCCCGGAATCCTAGACTTCGTGATTCGACAGCATTGCTACGCTTTCTGCAGCATCAGGAATTGAGCAGAGCTTGTCAGTTTCTGGAGGAGAGACGCAATGAGATGGCAATACCTTTGTTGGAGAACACCTTTCGTCTGTTGAATAAGGTGTATATGAATCGCTCGCGTCCTGTGCTGCTCATATTGTGCCGCCTGGTGGCAGCCTGCACAGTGTCTCCAGTGCCGCATCATTCTGCCGAACGTTGGGCACTGTTGGCGATCAGTCGCTTTGATACGCTCTGTGATATTGATCTTCTGAAGCTTTATATACCCCTGCTGCACACCTGCACGCATCTATGGTGAGTATAGATATATATAAGTATATATAAATCTATAATATCTCTCTCTCTTGCAGGTGGCAACTTAGCAAGGATCAGAAGGAGATTACAGATCGCCTTACCTCGATGTCGCTGCAGGGCATTAACACCGCGAATATCGTTAGCCTGATACAGGCCATTCACGAACTTGATCCACGCACCGAAACCATGTAAAACGAGCACATTTAATACTCATATTCATATATATAGTAATTCAATCGATGCACCCCGAGGGAATTAGATCAGAAGCAAATCAAATAACGTTCATCAGACTCTCCCCCACAGACACAAACACATACACACACTCTCATAGAGGAGCCTTATCGCTAAGCTGAAAGTGCAATTAGTAAATTAACCACGCGCAATTAGTATTTATATATAATTACGTATAAGTCGACAAGTAATCTCGCTATCTATGTTATATTTGTATACGTATTGCCCTGAAATATGTCACAATATTTATTGTTTATATTGCTATTTCTGTTTGTCCATTCAACTTTTGCTGTTTCGTCCCTTATCGTGTTTATATATATGCGTATATATGTTATGTTTTGTACCCCATTTGCGCATTTCTTAAAGAACTATATCAGTTACTTGAAAAGTATAAAATAAGTTGTGTCTCTGTTCTATTACTACCCTCAATACCCTTTTTCACAATATTTATTGTATGTGCTTCTTCAATTCGTCCCTTATCGCGATTATATGTTCTTGTTTCGCACCCTGAATAGCGCTTTCCTATAGGGAACTATATCGCTTACTTGAAAAGTATCGAACAAATTGTCTCCCTCTTCTATTTGTATACGTATGACGTACCCACGAAATGTGTCACAATATTTATTGTATATTCTTCTTCTATTTGCCCATTCAATTCCTTCCTTATCGTTATTATATTTATGATATGATATGCAACTAATATCAAAATAATTTCAGCGATTTATCATATCTGCCTTTCTTTAAAGAACATTTGCGAATGTTTGGTATCTCAATTATTTCAAAATTATAATTTCTAATTTTATTAGTTGTATTCATCATGATTCTCACCCAATTGCAACTCATTCCTTTAGGGAAACCTATATATCAATTACTTGAGAAGTAACTGGGGCAGCCCAGTATAAATGTACACAATTTAATAATGCGTATTATTTGTTCGATTTTGTGTTATATATATAAATAAATGTATTGTCATATTTTACAAGAAATGAGAAAAACGTTGCTGTGTTTTTTTCTAGTTTTAAATTGCGAAATTTGCAAAAATTATAAGACTCGTTTGTTTGGTCGCAACTTGTGTGTGTGTGTGTGATCGAAATATGCATATGTATATTATGTATATGTAGAAAATATGTTTCTGGTCATTAAACATCTCCATGACTCCGCATTCGTTATAATATCATAAAAGCTTATTTAGGTTTGTATAAGTCTAGTGTGCTCTTATATTTATCAGCGTGTGAATCTTATATGACTGCACAATATAACATAAACTCTAAATAATGCATGACTCATCCCATACATATTTTCAAATGTACATCCTATAATCATCATCATCATCATCATGGTAATCCTTCTGCTTTTTACCGATATAGCCGCGTAAAGGTTTTCAGTGCCTGCGCAACGGATTTGGGAGTGTCCGCTCTGGAAAAAGGGAAAGAGAAAATGGGAAATTCATTTGGGAAATTCAATTTAAAGGTAGCCTGGTAATTCCATGACTCTTGGGATTACTCACCTCTCCACCGTGTTGTTGAATTCCTCAATCTGTTCCTGTGTAGCAGTCACATATCCTCCGCTATTCTTTCTGGGCAACGTTTCAACAGCGTGGGCGAGAAACAAGGGCATCTCATCCTTAGGCACAACATTCTTGAGCTCCACCAGCACCTCAGCAACATCAACCAACATATACGAGTGCAGATGAAACACGGAGGCCTGTATCAGGTTCATGGTGAGTGCAGCGCCGTGTTGTCGAGCCAATTGAATGACCAGTGGACGACACTCCTGATTGCGACGATTGGTGGCGCGTCCCCAGGTCAGAAGGTTAACAAAGAACTTCATCACCGACGAATTGGCCTCACGATGATCCAGTGAACAGGCAATCAAGGCACACTGAAAGATCGGTGTGATGAGGCTACTCTGTAGCAGCTGGAGAGGACAACAGTCCAGGTAGCGTGAGGCAAGGCGGAAAAAGTCATCCACAGTATCGGGATTATTACGCAAACCATTCTCTAACTGTAACAGACTAAAGGTGGGTTCAATGAAGGCCTGCAGCATCTCCAGAAGCCCCGCAATGCACTCGCTGGACTTGGCAAACTCATCCACCAGTATGGAACCCACATAGAGGAAGCAGCTGTGATGTTGCATCGCGTAGAGCACAACGATCTGTTTGATAAGTGGCTCCACCAGCAGCACCGCCTGCTTCCTAACCATACGCACAGCATAGCGTATAAGGCGACAGGTGCGCTCCATGATCCTTAGATCACCTTGGTACTTGTCCAGCACGCGGGATATCAGTGGCCAGGCATCGTTTAATATTGCAACTGTTGGATGCTCCACATTGTCGGGCACATCGGGATTTGTGTGTCGTATAATCGCACAGGCGCGATCAATCCAATAGACCGGATCACTTCGCTCGCCCTTCTCCAGTTGGCAGTGCGTGCTCTCGAGCAACTGGGCCAGTGGTTGCAGTTGGAATCCCACAATCTCTCGCAGCGCTGGCTGCAATTGTTCACGCGGCAGTTTGGTTAAGATCAGAGAGATGCCCTTCAGCAGACCAATGGCCACATCGTTGTTGATTTGAAAGCTATCCAGGCTACGTGCTATCTCCACCAATCCACTGATGTGACACACCATCTTCTGCCTGCATGCCGAGCAGATGGAGGTCAATGCAATCGCTGCCGCTGGCGCCAGTCCGTTCTTCTGCTGCAGTGCGTAGAGCAGAAAGTTCAGCACTGCCTCCAGCAAGTCCGAGTGATTCTCAATCCAGTCGCACAGCTCACCAATGAGCATTATCGAGGTGTAACGCACCGCGATGTGCGTCTGATCCGTCATGCTGAGTATTGCCTGCACCACCTTGGGTATCACATCGTTCTCCTCACTGCAAAGCGAGAGATTAATGTAAGTAGATCAAGGGAAAGATGTCTCTCAAGTACTCACGGCAATATATTCTTGGCCACATTCTGCATGACAAACAGTGCCGCCTCTGTGGACTCCCACGTGGTATTGGGTGCTTGTAGAATTAGAAACATTTGCTTGAAACACGCGCCGGATCCGACTATAAAGGCAACATCCTTCAACAGATCCGAGACCTTGCGTCGGAAGTCCTGTTAGAATGGGAGGGTTATTAATCTTCTCTTCAAGTGATTATTACTGATGCCTTACATAGAAATTATTGTTCTCCTCGATGAGTCCGTCGTGATCGCTCTCCATCTGCGCATGTCGATAGAGTGCACTAATCAATCGCTCGATATGTGGCTTGAAACGCGCCGTGAGCTTCTCATCGTATCGCTGGAACAGATCCTCACTCAACTTGTACCACAGATGAAAGGTAATCTCCGCCACCTCATAGTCAAAGTGTCCCACACAGAGCAACACCAGATCCAGGCCCTTCATAGCCTGCTGCTGTTCGAGCATGTCGAAGGAGAAGGCATCGCAGAGTGTAGTGAAAATGCGGCAATAGTTGATGGTCTTGTCGGTGTCCTCGTGTGCCACACTCAGGTGATACGCCGACTCCAGCTGGCACACAGCTTCAAAGATGCGTGCCACCTGTACCTCCACCTCCAGGTTGCTACTGCGAGAACCCATGCAGCTGAGCAGAGCACAAACACATTCCGCGGCATTGTCATGCAATTTGCCCGACGTCTCTGCCGGCTGACTAAGCAGGCGGAAGGCGAGCTGCGACAGGGCGTTGTCGCAGATGTGAGACAGAGGAAAGGCATGAATGACCAGCCAGGCGCTGTAGGTGCGCAACGTGGCGTTCCAAATGCGTTGCTGGTCCAGATCATCGCGCTGCACACACAAACAAAGGAACTCCAGCACACTCTCAGCGCTGGCATCGAGCTGTTTGTGCACTTGCTCTCGCCTGTTCGCACCGAGTCGCAAGTAGCGTGAGTCTATTTCCTCCGGCAACACCTTAAGTACCTCCAACAATGGCCACATCGTTGCCGGATGCGGTCCTAGTGTCTTCAGCAAGTCTGTAATCGGCTCCTGCCACGTGGCCATGAGCAGTGCCAGATCGGCCACCGCCAGGCTAAGCTGTGTCACAATCACATTGTCTGTCTGCTCATCGATTTGCCCGATATGTGTAATTAGGGAGTCCCGCAGAGATTCATGTGTGTGTGGCGGCAGTTCACTGAACGAGTTCTGTATTTTGTTACGCATCGTCTGGGCGGCAAAGTAATTGGCGTGCAAGTCACGTCGCTGATGCAGCAGCTCGTCTGCAATGGTCCATGAGTAGATCTGTGTGCAACAAGTGCAAATTAATTTAGCTTCAGATACAATTCACAATTTCAAAAAAAAGAGAGAGGCGTATTTTCACTTCACCAAGCAGCCCAAGACTTACCGACTTTTGAAACTCCTGTAGCCATTTGTTGGCTTTTTCCTGCTCTTTGGGATTGTTGCCTTGAAATAATGCATTGATCGCTTGATATACAATGTCCACCGTGTATGTCTCCATTGCGCCGGCTTGCAGGTATATATATGTAATCAACGCATTTAGTTATATTACCGAAGTTGATGTTTTATTGTTGCAAGAAGTTGTGGTGGTCTGTCGATAAATCGATTTTATATCGGTCTTTTATTATTTCGTTGTTGGTTGTACAAAAAATATATTGGTGACACTTCAAAATATTTTATCACCAGATGTTGTGACAAAAATTTGTGGCATATGAATAAATTAGTATATTATGTTATGATTGTACTTGGGAAATTGTGAAATAAAATTCAAAAGTTTTTATATTAAATAAAATATATTTTTTTGACGCAATTAATTAGTTTAACAACAGCTGTGTGCCGCAGTCAATTCATAGTGACTTTACAGTGACTCGATAGTTCATCCCTAAGATTGATTTGTTATCGAAATGTGATACACTGTATCGGTATAGCAGGTTGCCAGCATTTTATTTGCAATGGATAAAGATTCAGATTCCACGGTCACCTCCTTGGATGAAAATACGGAAAACTTTTGCACAAATCCCACACGTGATATCCTCGCCGAAGGTATAACTAACCTCTTCAAACCGACCATAGAGAAACTCGACGAACGTGTCGCATCGACGATCCAATTGCAATCGGAACTGCGGGGACAGTTGAACGCCTTGGCCGCCCAGTTGAGGGACATTGAAAAGGCGCAGAACCAGATACCCGAGTTTGCAGAGAAGGTAAAGGAGCTGCTTAACGTGAAGCACAAGGTGACCATAATCAACAACGTGCTGAGCACCAGCCAAGAACGCTTGACCGGATTGCACAAGCTCATCGAAAAGGAACAACAGAGGCGAAAGGCGCTGCTGGATTCAGCGCTCAACACGAACATATCATAAACACACACACATCATGGAGACACCGCATATCGGGCACCTTACCTCGGCGGACTATGAGCACGTCTACGAACCAGCCGAGGATTCATTTTTGTTGCTCGACGCACTAGAAGCGGATCTCGAATATCTGGACAAGTTGCAGCCGCGTCTATGTGTTGAGATTGGCTCAGGTAGCGGCGTCATTATCACAGCACTTGCCAAGCGCCTTGCGCACTCTGCTCTCTGCCTGGCAACAGACATTAATCCACGTGCATGCGATGCAACACGACGCACAGGGCAACGCAATGGAGCCCGCCTGGACACTGTACAATGTAATTTAACGGATGCACTGCGTCGACGCTGTGTCGATGTGCTGCTCTTTAACCCCCCCTATGTGGTCACCAGCGATGACGAGTTGTATGGACAGCAACAGCAGGAGGGGCAGGAGAATACAACAATTGAACGAAATCTTGTTTACTCCTGGGCAGGGGGCAAGGATGGAAGGCGTGTAACTGACATTTTATTGGAGCAATTGGATGACATACTCTCGCCCAGTGGCGTGCTCTATTTGCTGCTGCTGCGCGAGAATAAACCAAATGAAATAATCAAGCAATTGAATAATTCTAATTTTAAGGCTGTCAAGCACATGGAACGACGCATTCCAGGCGAATATCTGTATATATTGAAAGTAACTAGAGCCGTTTAACTTAAATTGCTTGCTAAATTAAATGAATAAATATATGTATAAACTGAATAAAACGAGAAAGGCTACCAAAAGTTGTATCTGGCCAAAATCAATATACCCTAAATGAATCAAATTCAAATTTGTCTAACTCAAATTGTCTAACTGCAATGGTTTGTGTCTGGAAAAAGCTAAGTAGTTGCTGCTTTACTTAACGAAAGTACAACTTAACGATTGTTGGCTGGGTCACCTTCGCTACTGTAATTGGGAGCATGTCTTAGCTAGACGAGGGTTCAAACTTGAACTAACAGTGGAGCAATTACAAAGAATTTTTAGTGAAACAATTTTCGACTGCAAACTTGCAAATTACTTTTCGTTTTAATTGGGGAGTGTTTTTCTTAAACAACCCCGCGATAGCAGGCATGCAGCCGGCGTTGTATCCAACCCCTGGATGGGCGAAACAAAAACATCCGATAGGATTACAGTACCCAATCAATGAATTATGTAGGTACACTCACACACATATGGCTAAAGATACATATTGGAATAACTACCCCTACTCGGGGTATATGTCTATCTGCATGCGCAACCCTCGACCCCACACCAAAAGCAACTGCTTTAGGTGGTTGATGGCTTGGGAACATAATGAATGAGAGAGAGAGAGTGATGGGTTCGAGATAGGGAGGTAGGTAGTTGGTATATGTGCTTACACCCCAGCCCCACCCCCAATGAAACAATCGTTTTATTGGCATCTGATAACGGCCAATTTCTCTGTTTTGCTTTCTTTCTTTTCTTCTTTCTTTCTGTTTCTGTGCTTTGTCATTTTACGTAATTACAATCATTTATTTTCTATTGTTTTGCTCTCATTTTGTGTGTCTCATTTCGTTTGCTGTGTTCTTTTTCTTAATAATTTTCGTTCGTTTTTTTTTCACTACTTCTGGTTACGATTCAAATTTTATTTACAAAAATGCGCGTGTGTGTGTTTGTAATGACTTTCAACATTGTTGCGGTATCAAATTCTATATATGGTTGTACATTATGTATATATAGTTATATATATATGTATAGTTATTGATCTGTTTGGCATTAACTTAAATTGCTCATCAATTTTCTATGTTCTGCTGGTTCGGTTAATTGGGGGGATTGATGAGTTGATTTGCTTTAAATATCAGTCAATATATGCACTATATGTGAGTGTGTGTGTGTGTAATTAAAGTATATAGAGAGTTGTATACTGTAGTTCTTTAGCCCGACTACTTAAACTGTATATACTATATGTGTGTAGGGTGTATATAACATTAAAAATCGTTTGTGTTAATTATGTTTCAATTGTTTATACAATTTACAAATGAATTAACCTTTAATCATTAATCGATTTGCACATTTTACAACACTAAAGATGCTTCATCATTATGCTCTTCGTTCGTTTAATACTGACATTTGAAATACTTAATAGTAGACATTGTTTAATTGAGATAAATGCTGAAAAAAAGAACTTCCCCCATTCCCAAATCAAACTTCCCGTTGACAGAAAGAGTTAAGGATAGAGAGAGAGAGAGAGAGAGAGAGAGAGACAGGCCACAGTGGGCGCAAACAGTTTTGAAACCATATGTAAAACTTGAGTGTTGTTTTGTATATTTTTTAATTGCGTTTGCTTTTTCGATCATTCATAAAATGTAACGTCTAATTTTAATAATGAATTTGATTACTTGTGTGTGTGTATGTGTGTGGCTGTGTGTGTGTTATTATTATTTTTAAGTAAATCATGGGCTCCGTTAACGGGTCTGCTCCTTCTTCATCATCATCATCATCTTCACCATCATGATCATCCTGCTATATATATATATATATATGTGTGTGTTATATATCTGTCGCTTTAACTTAAGACTTATGACTTAAAAGAGGAAAGAAAGAGCTCGGTTTGTTTTTGTTTTTGTGTATATAGTTTTTGGGGGGATGTTTACTTTTCTTCGCATTTTCTTTTCTCGCACACATCATTTGTGAAGCGAGAAATTTGTTTGCTTTGTTTTGTTTTGTATTTTCTTTCTTTTTTGTAAAAAAAGTACACATAAAATACAATTAAAATAAAATAAGAAATAGAAAATTATTTCTTAAACATAAGAATTATATACTTTTTGCAATTTTTTTGTGTGGTTTTTCTCTGGTTTTTTTTGTTTTTGTTTTGTTTGTTTGTTTTTTGCTTGTAACTTTTTATTTATTATTATTAATTTAAATTTGTTTGTTTTGTTTGTATTTTTTTTTGTTGTTTTGTTTTTTATTATTTATTTTGTTTTGACTACATTATTATTACGCTTGATCGTCCGAGCCGGAACCGTCATCATTGTCATCATCATCATCTGCAAATGGAGGGAGAGAGAGAGATTTATTTTAGTAACTGTGCAGTGGCATGGAAGAGGGGGAGGGGGTACACTTACCGTCACACTCAATGTCATCCTCCTCACCATCGTAGGGTACATCGTATTCGTCGCTTTCGATATCACTGTCACCCTCGATGATTTCGTCTAATACCTCCTCCTCATCGGAATCACCATCAGCGGGTTTATCTTTCTTGGCTTTCTTTGATTCGGCGGATTTAGCCTGCAAAACACACACACAAAATGAAATGCAAATAAGTATAAGGAAATTGAATAAGAGAAGCAAGCAGAGAGAGAAGTTTATCGATAAAAGGCGGGCTGCTGTGCGCCCAACTCAAACCCCACACATCTCCTTGATCAAGGGCAAAGCAAAACATAAGCACAACATACGCATTACCTACTCCTACACATGGCTATGCTAGTATGCGTATCTATTTGTGTGTGTGTGTGTGTGTGTACATGACCATAAAATGTATATTTTAAGCCCACAAAACAAGCAAATGGCCCTTTTGCTGCTGCTCCCAACCAAGAAAAATCGTTATTTTCGCCGTAAAAAAGGCATTTGAAAAATGCGCGCGTCAATGGAATTCGCTGCACAGGCGAAAGAGAGTGAGAGAGAAAGAGAGAGAACGCGCGGTGCGGCGCTGTAAGAGCGCGGTGGCGAACACGAATGCCGCATTACAAGTGCAGCTCTCTCTCTCTCTCTCTCTCTCACTTACAATTTATACAAAGCGGCATATTTACTACATAATGGTAAAACAACAATCGGGAGGGCAACATACACACACACACTTGCATACATAGGTATCCGCATCGGTGAGATAGAAAACCAACCAAGCCAAGCGTGCGTTCGACCCACTGTGTGACCGAAAGCCGAACAAACGAACCAAAACCGAAGCGAACCGAACAGCGACGCTGGCGCTGACGATAATGCCGACGTCGCTGTCGCCTTCATCGCGTCGCGTCGTTGTATACCAGCAATAAAAGAGAGCGCTGTCGCTGTCGCTGCCAGGGCAGAACTGTACCTGAGAACGGCAGAGTTGCATGAATGAACGACTCACGCACACACACACACATGGACGACAGCTGCGGCGGCTGCAGAAAAAAAGGCGCAAACGGAGACGTTAGCGTCAGCGTCGCTGCCCTCTGCTGCTGCGTGGGTTCAAAACTTAGTTAAGACCTGCTGTACATAAGGCAGTCACAGTCACGTTCCCATGTAATACATACATATGTAACGGTGTATGTGTGTGTATGCATGTGTGTGTGTGAAGGCATAATTTAACTGCGATTGTTACAAAGCAGCAAACAAGATAACTGTGTGTGTGAAGGAAGAAGAGTGTGCAAAATATGCGGCAAAGCGCTCTCAAGCACAACAAAAGAGACGAAGCAGAAGAAACGGAAAGATAAACGGAGAAGATAAATACAAAAACGATGTACGAGAGACAAACATGACATAAATAGGGCCAAGGAAAGTCTGGAAAGTACTGGAAACATGTAATAAGCAGTTACAGTAAATCTGTATATCAAAGATCGATCTCTATCGATAAATATATCGAATCTTTGACTTGGTATTTTCCCACACAATGTTAGGCAACAGTTTCTGGAAGTGTTACCAAATGAGTTCCCGCTTCCACATACACACACACACATGCATACACGCATACACACTCCCAAGAGGAAGTTGAACCACCCTGTAAATGGATTGTTTTTATGTACACGCACACACATGTACACAAAATACCAAAATAAATACGCATAAGGCAAAAAAGTGAAAGATTAATGTAATCGCACACACACGCAGCACACATGTACACAAACAGCCTGTGTACATAGTCAATTACAGCAAGAGAGTGGATGAGAGGGGAAGAGTAGCGCATAATAGAGCGCACGTACTCTCACGCGCTCTCTTCGCCTGTCTCTCTCTCGGTTAAACTGTACATTTTTATTTCGAGTTTCATGACAAACCATTTGATTTGCTAATTTATGTGATTTATTCTAAGATACCCCGCGTGCTGTCCGCGCCCCTCTCTCTTTTGTGCTGTGCGTGTAGTCTTTAGGTTTATCAAGAAATGTGGCTTTTTTCGATTATGGCATAAAGACAATAAAATCAAGCAAAAGAATGGAATGTTAAACTGGTTAGCACGCGCTCTCCCACTCTCTCTCAATGTCGCTCTCTCATTTAGTTTGACTCTCTCTCTCTCTCTGCGGCGCTCTCTCACTTGTAATATGGCCGCCGGCCGGCATTGTTTTTTTTGTGTTTTTGTATCTTTTGTTGCTGAGAGTGCAACTTTTGGCTGGCGCGCAATTTGTTGTTATAGTTGTTGCTGCTGTTATTGTTGTTAGCCAAGTTTGTCAAATGCAACAACGAAATAAGGCCAAATGCAAAGAGAACGGAGAATGCACATGTACAGACGGACGTGTGTGGGTGTATGTGTGTGCATTGTATTGGTGCTGCAAGGCCGATTCACATATTTTGTGTTAATCTCTTTTGACTTTGTTTCGTTGCTTTCCTTGTGCAATGCTAATGACCTATTCCGCGTATTCCGCATTTCCAGTATTTACTAGATACACTTTCTCCCCCTCGCACACTGCTCGCTAACTGTACCTCCTCCTGTACCCTTGTTCGTCTCATCTAACCTCGATTTGAACCTAACAACAAATAATCTTTGATTACCGTCTCACAATCATCTTAACTTAATCGTAAACAACACACAGATACACACAACAGAATACAGCAGTGTATGTGTGTGTGAGTGAGTATGCGCCGCTCTCTCACGCTCTCACTCTCCCTCTCCACTCTTTAATTTTTTCAGTTATCGTTTGGAAACAGTGAAAAACGTGTGTATATCTATTTCTAGAAACAGTTTTTCTACGTTTCGGGCCCCGTTTTTATTTTGTAACAAATTTATGAATCACATTTGCGCGCAACGCAAAATGTGTGTGAGTAGCGCGTAAACAAAAACAACAGCTATCGATTGGCAGAGCACGATCGATGATGCGATCGATATACGACGCATGACGACGCTGAGAGAGCGTGAGAGAGCAGTCAAGAAGGAAAGAGCGGAAAAAATAAGACGAAGACAAGTGCGTTCGTTTGTTTTGTTATTAAACATGACACACACACTCTCACACGCATGTACAGGCACACACGGATGCCTGCACGACTGATTAGAACTAACGGTGTGAAACTGTACGAGGCGTAAAATGGAAAGGAGAAATAAAGGACCTAAAATTGCTGTGTTTTGTATATTGGATTTAGTTTAGTTTAGTTGAGGGGTATGTACGACTTTCAGATACTCACTTCGGCTTGCCTCTTTGTGCCTTTAACTGATCCCTTGGCTGGCGCAGCGGCAGCTGCGTCCGCCGCATCGGCAGCATCATCACCATCCTTCGCCGTGCCATTGTCAGCAGCAGCCGCATCACCAGCAGCATCAGCGGCCGCGGATTTATCATCGGCAACGGCGGCAGCTTTGGCTTTGGCTTTGAGATCCTCCTTCACATCACCGTCAGCACTGACGGCGGCAACCTTCTCGACGGCAACATCACCGTTATTCTGTTGTTCTGTGGCTGCAGACATTTTGTTGTTGTTGTTGGTGTTTTGAACTTTAACTTGTATATATCTTTTGTACAATTATATAACGAGCATGCGTCGTTATAATGTGTAGGCTTAGTTGTAATGATTAATGCGCGCGTTTGAATTATTTCTCGGTATTCCCGTTGTTGTTGTTGATTGCTGTGTGTTGAAAGATATATGTTTTAATTTTATTTGAATTGTTGACAAAAATTAGCGCAAAATAGATAGATTGTTCCGAGGAGGGAAAAAACGAGAACCGCACCGCACGAAGTACACAAACACACTGTCTGAGTTTCAGCGGGCTCGTGAGTATTTAACAGAATAACATATGCACACGCACACACAGAGTCGTTCTCTCTCATGCACACATACACACGCATACGCGTAGGTAATTGTGTGTGTGTGCTGCTTGCTCTCGTTTTTTCTCTCTCCCTCATTCGGCCAACTGCCGCTCGCTTATCATTCGCTCTCACACTGGGCCTGTCACTGTCACGCTGCTGTCACTGCTCTTGCTCTCTCTCCGACTTGTATGCAATACACTGAACAAAAAGCACGGCGGCATTTGTACAGCAGCAGTTGGCAAAGTAGAGAAGAGAAGGCAACAACAACAGCAGCAGCGGTAGCAGCAGCGGAGGAGGCGAGAACAAAATAACAAACGACAGACCGCCCGCTCTCGGACGACCCCAACAGCAGCGACCGCTGACCGACTCTACGAATAATTTTGCAATAATATTTTCTTCGATGAAATAAATAAAAAAAATATTTTGCTTTCTTCCTCTAATATAGAATATAGTAAAAGTCGGCAGCGCGGCAACTGAAAAAACAAATATACCAACAAAAATATTTACAAAAAATACATATCGTATATTTACGAATATATCGTATATTACGAATTATATCGTATATTTACAAATTACATATCGTAAATTTACGAATATATATATTTTGTTTTTATTATTTCTTTTGGTATATTTGTGTTGCCTGTTAGCTGATTATTTTTTGGTATTTTGTATTTTTTTTGCTTTGCTTCTCTGACTGACCACCGATATGTGTACCCGTTGACGGCTCGTACAAGACTAAACCTACCATCGCACACGGGCCGACAACAGATTGCGGGCAGTGTCTTCATGAACCGCCTAAGCGTCTGCCATTATGGGGCTGTAGATCGTAAATCTCTATTTGGATCGGGCTGGAATTAATGGCATTGGATAGAGACAAGAATTATCTAAACTTTGGCATCTTTTTGATGGCGATATGATCAAGCTGAAATCCAGAATTGACATCTCGAGTGGGTTTCTTGACACATCCCATACAAAATTCGCTTTCTGCGGCTCGTGAGTGAGTACAGCACAGCGCCAACGCCAGCGGCGACGTCGACGTCGCCGGCACGTTTGGCGGTAAATTTGAAAATTGCTGGCCGCGCGCGTCGGTTGCTTGCCATCGTCGTCGTTACACACAGTTGTTGTCGTCGACGTCGCTGTCGCCGTCGTCGGTGGTTGTTGTTCGTCGTCCGTGTGGAGTGTTCACAAGACGTCGACGGAGGTTTATAGCTGGCTGGGTGCTGCTTGGTGAATGATGAGAAAGAGGAGGTGGCAGAGGGGGCTGGCTGGGCAACTTTGGCGTTCTGCTGCTACTGCAGCAGGCAGTGTTTCGCTTATTGTTTGTGCCACCACACACATATTTATAGAGTGGACCAGAACAGAGACGAGTAATCAGGTCAATTGGACTGCGATTAAGATGTGTCTAGCTGCGTCTAGCAACCTAACCTCACACACTGAGTACAGAGTCGAAAAAACTTGACAGATTAAGATATAAAAACAATATATGTACATACATATATGCATGTGTGTTTGACAAATCGGTTTTATCTGTGCGATTAGCGTGGTTCACCCCACTGTGTTATGCATTTTTCATTTCGCCTGATCCCTCCATCTGTGTGTGGTTCGACAATCTGCTGTCTCTGTTCGTTACACGAACCATGCTGGTTCAGGAATTGACTAATGAGCTAACGTTCTTCTGTACCCCCCTCCATCTTGTTGTTGTTGTTGTTGTGCCCTGTTACTGGAAGTTTCCAATACAGCAAAACTTATCGTACAATTGTTTGTCGCTGTTTTCGCCGCCTTTTCAGCTATTTATATGCAAAACAAATAAGTATAGTTTGTAATCTGAATATTATGGGGAGATCCACAACTACAACAACAACGCGTTTGCTAATTAAAAGCGACGACCTCCTCGAGAGGCAATGCTGCTGCTGCTGCTCTGCTGCTCTCTGCGTTGTCGGCGCCCGCCATTGTTGCCAACACCAGCAGAGACAGCAGCGACGACGGCAGAGGCAACACCTGTACCTGCTGCTACCGCTGCTGCTGCAATCGCGCGACAATCACTCGAGAGTTATCAACACAACTCTGACTTCTCTGCCTTCACTTTGTTTTTGATAAGCCGATTTGCGTCTTCGTTTTCGGTTTTCGGTTTTTGTTTTGTTTTCATTTCTTTTTCTTTAGTTGACTTTTTCGGTACCATCGTTGGCAACTCTGTTTTCAGTGTTGTTTTGCGCGGCATTGCGTACGTTCCGCCATTTCATGTTGTATGTGTGTGTGTGGGATAAATCGAGAGTTCCAGTTACACTATCTATGATTTATAATTCTCTCTCTGTACCCTATACAAACAACAGTTACAACGCGCTGTGTTTGACCAATATTATTTCAAGGTTACCTAGACCTTGTCAGCCAGGCAGGGGTGCTGGCAGTTACAGATAAGCAGGGAACAATTTATAGGGAATTTTCTAGAGGCCTTTTCGAGTGGCCTTATTTTATATTCAGGTAATTTCCAATACTTTTCTAAGGAATTCTGCCGAAATTTGTTGAAATTTTTTAATTATGCGCACGTTTTGTAATTTATTTTTAGCTTGTTTAATTTGATGGCAAATTTCGAAAATACATAAATATTTTATGATGTTAATTGGGGAATGTATTTTGAGGTGGATGTACTTTGTAGAACTTCCCACTATGTTCAACCATAATGTGCGTTTGTACTCAACTATTCTGTGCAGTGTATGGAAACACGTTTGCAGCGTCTGTTTTGCCTCGTAGCATGCCTTAGTCAGGTGCGAAATCGTATAATCGATTCATTTACATGTGATTATAGACGCTGCTGTCTGCTTTGTCTGTGTATAATACTAATAGATCTGTAACGAGATTGTAAAGATTTTCAACGTAGATTTACGAATTTCGAATATATGTAATTAGTAAGTGAGGGAAGAAGAAGACCATCGTGTGTCACGAACCATTAGGTAAAGAAGAGAATGCTCGTAGTCTCTCTCTCCCTGTCTCTTTTTATACCCTTCGACCATTGAAAATGGTCAAAAAAGGGTATACTAACTTTGTGGAAATGTACATATGTAACAAGTAGAAGAAGGCGTGGCAGACCCCATAAAGTACATATATTTTTGCTCTAGATCACAAGCCGAGTCGATTGAGCCATGTCTGCTTGTCTGGATGTCCGGATGACCAGATGAACACACAGATCACAGCTATTATAAAAGCTTGAGACACCAAAGAAGGTTTCTGTGAACCAGGCGCAGATCTAATGTATTTACAATTTTGGGTGCAACGCCCACCGCCCCCGAAAATCAAGAATTTAATTTTTGAACTCAATTTGTAAGAGCTGTATAAAAGATACAACTTTCCGACTTTAACATATACTAAGCTGAATTAATTATCTACGTATTCTCCAATTTGCAATCCGATCGTACAATAAATACAGAAGTTATTTAAGAAAGAATGAGCATAACTCCAAGTGCTTGTACCAGCTAACAAGGGAGGCGGGCGAGCGCGAATGGCGAGCTCCATCTGTCGGGAATAATTTCAAAGCATGTGCATATGTATGTATGTATATGTGTACATACATAGGAACATAGATCGAAGGGTATCCCACTGTCGCGTGCCGCGCGACTGTTGCTTTCCTTACTGGTTTTCTTTCTCTTCCCTTCTTTTGACCCCTTCTGTCACTGTCTTTCTTTCTCTTTCTCTGTTTCTTTCTCAGTCTCTCTCCACCTCTCTTTTTCTCTTTCTCATCTTTATCTATCTCTCTTTCTGCCTATATCTCTTTTTGTTCTTCTCTCTTTCTCTCAACTTCTCTCTCTGTACAGATGTAAATAGCTTTGATGTATGACATGCACATATAGACGAATTATATATGTACATTTATATGTATATATTTCTATAGTAGACAGTCCGATTTGGCTATGGAATAATGAAGGTGAACACGGCACGAGATGACTAGATGAGTTCTGTTGCGAGGCGGCAATAGTCACTCTATAAATACGTATCGGGGGTATAACTATAGTCACCATAGTCACATGTACAGACCGTCAAGTAATACTTTACTCAAATGGACATGTTAATGTAATATACATTTGTGTAAAGAGTTACTTGACAGACTGTATGTGTATTTGTATATGTATCTCATGTACAATCACGTGTAGGGCATTCCAAGGGCCATGCTGGCCTCAGTAAGTTCTTCTGCTATTGAACAGAAATCATTCAGTAAAAACAACATGAACTGGTTTATGAGTATATCCACACATAGATACGAGGAGGGGGTAGGGGAACTACGCAGCCTGATAAGCGGTTTAGGTTCTTCATTCGTTTCATTCGTTCTTCTGACGTCGGGGCATTCTCGAAGTCGCGTTTCACCGGCATGTGCTAATGCCCGACTGAATGTGTGCGTGTATGTGTGTTGTTGGCCATACAGACTGTGTATACCCTACAGCGCATACGTCAACGAGCATTTCACACGCAAACATTCAATTTGTCCCTGTGTATGTGTGTGTGTTCGAATTTTCGATTTGTTGTTATCATTTTCATTTCCAGCTTCGTCTTCGTCTTCCTTTATTGTTTGCATTTCTCGCCGATTGCTTTAATTGCGCAGAAATCGAGCGGGGTATGCCCTCTTCCCCTTACACACTCCCTTTCCACCATACAGTGCAGTAGGCCTGGCGCTGCCTTCGCCCCCTGCTACGCCTCTGTCTGCCTCTTGTGGCGGCGGCATCTGCGTCATGCATTCTGGCTGCAGCTGGGTAAGAGGGGTAGAAGGAGGCGGGGCCAAGGGGGCAGCAGCAACATGAATGAATCATTTGCGAAGAGCAAATGTTGGCGTCATTTCATTTATGAGTGTCTCTGAGTGTGTGTGTGTCTGTGTGAAGAAAAAACACGCACACAGACACACACAGAGTGGACAATTGCCCCAGCAGAGCATCCCATCTATACATACATAATTATGCGCTCACGAGGCACATCAAAATCTACATTTTATTTGTTTTTATCTATTAAACCAATTAACTAAGTCGTGACCTTGAATTGTTTACTTATACACTTAATTTTTATTAATTAAATTTCCCTTGATTTGAATTGCGCGCGTCAAGCGTTGAAAAAACACCACACCGCTGCCTTACAGCACTGCTTAGCCATGCATTATACAACACTTAACAGCAGCGTTGCATTGCGATTGCATTTAGCACTAGTTGGATTCCAATTGGAAGGCGTTATAAACTCGACGAAGCACAAGAAGCAAGCAGTTCAAATTAGCCTACGCACTGCTTGCTTAACGAGGCTTTTGTGTGTGTTTTGTTATTGTTATTTTGTCATTGCGGCATACTTTGCAATGAGTTGGCAACCCTAATCTAGCGGACCGGACCCGCTTTATGACCTTGCGCTGACATTGCCGCAACACAGCTGTGGTGGGTCAAGTCGCACAAACCGAGAGAATTATTCACAAGTTTGTTGGAATCAGTAGAAACTGCATCAAAATGGCCTTCAACAAGCTGAGCATCGAGAATCTGGAGCTGGAGGGCAAGCGTGTGCTGATGCGGTAATTGAGAAAGAGGAGGAGAATGAGGATTTTAACGGATTTCCTTCCTTCCTTCTCTCAGTTGTTGCATAAAACTAATTTTCACTTTCGATTTCCCCCCTCCCCCTTTCTCACTCTCCTTTAGCGTTGACTTCAATGTGCCCATCAAGGAGGGAAAGATTACGAGCAATCAGCGCATTGTTGCCGCCGTGGACAGCATCAAGTTGGCACTGTCCAAGAAGGCCAAGTCGGTGGTGCTAATGTCCCACTTGGGTCGTCCCGATGGCAACAAGAACCTCAAGTACACCCTCGCCCCCGTGGCCGAGGAGCTGGGTAAGCTGCTTGGACAGCAAGTAACATTCCTCAACGATTGCGTAGGTGCTGAGGTGGAGACTGCCTGCAAGGATCCCGCAGCGGGATCGGTAATCCTGCTGGAGAACGTGCGTTTCTATCTGGAGGAGGAGGGCAAGGGTGTCGATGCCAGTGGTGCCAAGGTGAAGGCTGATCCCGCCAAGGTTAAGGAGTTCCGCGCCAGCCTGGCCAAGTTGGGTGATGTCTATGTGAATGATGCCTTCGGCACAGCGCATCGTGCCCACAGCTCCATGATGGGTGATGGTTATGAGAAGCGTGCTGCTGGTCTGCTGCTCAACAAGGAGCTGAAGTACTTCTCGCAGGCTCTGGACAAGCCACCAAATCCTTTCCTGGCCATTTTGGGTGGTGCCAAGGTCGCCGATAAGATTCAATTGATCGAGAATCTGCTGGACAAGGTAAACGAGATGATCATCGGTGGCGGCATGGCCTTCACCTTCCTGAAGGTGTTGAACAACATGAAGATCGGCGGTTCCTTGTTCGATGAGGAGGGCTCCAAGATCGTGCAGAACCTGGTGGAGAAGGCCAAGAAGAACAATGTGCAACTGCATCTGCCTGTGGACTTTGTCTGTGGCGACAAGTTCGCCGAGAATGCGGCAGTCAGTGAGGCCACCGTGGAGAGTGGCATTCCCGATGGTCACATGGGACTCGATGTGGGACCCAAGAGCCGTGAGCTCTTCGCTGCGCCCATTGCACGCGCCAAGCTGATTGTGTGGAACGGGTAAGGACCTACCTCAACTTGACCTACCTTAATTATAACTTGGTTATGCTTCTTTGCAGTCCCCCCGGCGTCTTTGAGTTCCCCAACTTCGCCAACGGCACCAAGTCCATTATGGATGGCGTTGTGGCGGCCACCAAGAACGGCACCGTCTCCATCATTGGCGGCGGCGACACTGCCTCCTGCTGCGCCAAGTGGAACACTGAGGCTCTTGTCTCGCACGTCTCCACCGGCGGTGGTGCATCACTGGAATTGCTCGAGGGCAAGACACTGCCAGGTGTGGCTGCTCTATCGCCCGCCTAAGTTATCCACCCCCAACAACAACAACTACTCACACAATATCCCTAACCGCCTTTACGACATATTAATGTTATTATGCCCGTATAAATAGTAAGCCCAAAGTTCAATAATAAACTGAATTTTAAGTTAACCAACACTGGAATAATGTGTGGACATGAATTGGAGAGTTATGTAGCTATAAGCAATGTATAAGAGAAGGTACATTGTAAAGTAAAGCTCGAGGAAAAGTGCTTTGACATTGGGCTCCAGACTTTTTCAAACATCGTATTTAAGGGTAACAGGTCCGTAACATACCTAGAACATGTCTGTAAGATGTCTGTTAGATGTCTATAAGCACTAAGCATCGAACATATAGAGTACTCAAACAGCGGAATTTACTCATATGGATGAGGTGCGGAGATCAGGACCCCTGAACACGAAGTGTTTCATGAGTGAGCGGTCGGCTTTCTTCGTTAGAAACCGCGAGAAGCGCACATCGGCATCAACTCAGTCGCACAACGACAGCGGAACGATGAGCACGGGTGTATTTCTTTGCGCTCTGCGATCGTTTCAATGTGTGCGTATATGCATGCACAAGCTCGCATATGAATGTATGCTTTGCTTGTGAAGTTTGGCAACAGGCAAATGCTTCGGCCAGCGCGCTGGCAGCCTGAAGTCAATTTTCTGTTTCGGCGTCGAGAGCCAAGAGACAGAGACACAGTGGGCAAAAAAAGATATTTGGCGGCAATAACTTTTAACATCTGAAAACATGTGCATTTATAATTTATTGAGTAGATAGATTAAATATTCATATTTCAATTCTAATTTTTATATCAAATTTATAATATTGAAAAAAAGTTGTGCAACAACTATAATTTTTTTTGGTTATGTTTGTACTAAACTTGACAAAATTTATCAGCCAAAACTAAAAAATTCGGAATACATCAATATCTATTTACTTAATAAAATTATGCCATAAATCAAGCCACATATTTTCGAAGTTATAAAAGTTTCGCCGCAAGATAACCATTTTTGCCCACTGTGTCTCTGTCTCTTGGCTCTCGACTTAAATCTAATAGACTTAAATCTAATAGAACAGTTAGAAGGAATGGAATTGGAGGCAGTTAATCAAAAAAAAAAAGGAAGAACTTTGACAATATTTCGCTATAAAGGTAGGCAGTGACCTCCGTGACCTTTTCTCTATGTTACAGGTTTATTGAGCAGAATTTTTTCACAAATTCGGTTATTTTCAGCTAAACTTACCTGGAAGTATCGAATGCATTCATTTTTTTTAGTATTCACTGAAAAAAAATCAAAATATTCGCAGATTTGTGGCTTGTTTCTATTATTTTTTCCAGCTCAAACACGGGGTCACGCACATTATAGCAAGATTACCAAAGTATCAAAAGTCAAATCGACCCAAAACGGGTCGCATATCAAACTACACTTATCAGCCTTCAATTTGATGCCAATTTTAGGTATATAGTGCTTGTACATACTGAACAATTTAGCTTTTTCTCCAGGTGCAGGTGCTGTTTCTATTATTTTTTCCAACACTGTAAGTCGGAACGAGCACGGATATCGGCACGATATAACGTATAGCTGCCGTACAAACTATCGACTGTTTTTGTTATTTGTCAAGATATTGAAACCAAATTTACTAAATCTGACTTTTTATACCCGTCGACCATTGAAAATGGTCAAAAAGGGGTATACTAACTTTGTGCAAATGTATGTAACAGGCAGATGGAGACGTGGTGGACCCTATAAAGTATATATATTCTTGCTAAGGATTACTAGCCGAGTCGATTGAACCATGTCTGTCTGTCTGTCCGGATGTATGGATGACCAGATGCATTCACAGATCTCAGCTATTATAAGAGCTAGAGACACCAAATTTAGCAAGAAGATTTCTGTGTACCAGGCGCAGATCAAGTTCATTTCAAACGTTGGGTGCCACGCCCACCGCCCTCGCAAATTAATAATTTAATTTTTAATTGCTGTAAAAAAGACACAAACACAGAAGCTATTTTAGAAAGTATAAGCATAAATCAAGTCATTTTAATCACCTTAAGTGTACCTGCATCTGTGTGTAAGAGTAAGAATGCAATAGGCGGCAGAAGACTTTGTCTTTGGTTATTGTTAGTGTATTTGTAATGGTTTTCAAAACAGGGCGAAGGGTATCCTACTGTCGGGCAAACCTGACTTTAGCGTTCGTATGGTTAGAGGTACTATACGTTAATTTTTAATAATTAAAACAATTCTCATATATTTTTCGGCCTTATCATCATGACAGCTCGCTTCAATGAATATGCCATGCCATGCCAATGAAACCAATTGACGCCTTTAGCAAAAGTGTTATCCTTATACCTGCCCATCAGATTGCTGGAACAGAAAAAAAAGTAAGTAAAGCTTTTGAAAACAAATAAGAATGTGTGTATTTACCTGTGATGGCAATCGTTATACCACCATCCACCAGTATACAATACGGCACAATTATTAATCGACTTATCGTTTTGTCGATCTTGACTTGTGAAATTCATTCCATGGTGATAACTAAGTGAATCCCCAGCACTACCAGTGGGCTTGCCGAGTGTGTGTAGATTATAGAAGTCAAATTCGTCCCCGATGCCAAATGCGTCGTAGGCCTCATATCTAACTTCACCTTCAAAGTCCTCAAGAAGAACAAATAATTCCTGTGGCTGATCATTGGTGATTGCGTATATCTTCTCAAGGCCTAAGAAGAACTCCCCGTTCAAGTTGCCAAAGCCTTCTTTGTAGTCAGCCCACTTCCTGTAGAAGTCTACACTTCCGTCCATCCGTTGCATAATGATCGTCCAATTGCCGCCTCGAGTCTCCGCTGAGCAAGCCACCCTGAATGGTTGCTCATAATAGTAGGGGATGCTTATTTCGTAGATTCCACTGCGCCTGGGTGGGGTCATGGCTTCAGCACAGCTACGCACATAGTAAACTTTGAGTGACTGTGTCGTTTCTTCTTCTTTCTCGATTCCTTCCGAAAGGAAACAAAGTGAATTAATTAGTAAACTGGTAAACACGATGTGCAACAACATTTTAGCGATTGACTTGGATTGAGTGTAAGGATGTACTGATCAGATTACTTGCCAAAGTTGAACTTTTATTGAAAATCCTTATCTTTTATCAGCCCACACTCAATACTAATAATGTATTGACCCAATATAAAAAGAACAACCAATTGATAAGTAATTTATATTAGGCAAGTAATCTCCGCTGTTTGAGTACTCTCTATTTTCAATGCTTAGTGGTGGAAGAAAGTTGAGTGGCTTTTTTTATACCCTTCGACCATTGTAAAGGGTATACTAACTTTGTGCAAATGTATGTAACAGGCAGAAGGAGGCGTGGCAGACCCCACAAAGTATATATATTCTTGCTCAGGATCACTAGCCGTGATCGTCCAACTAGCCGAGTGGATTGAGCCATGTCTGTCTGTCCGGATGACCAGATGAACACACAGATCTCAGCTATTATAAGAGCTAGAGACACCAAATTTGGCAAGAAGATTTCTGTGTACCAGGCGCAGATCAAGTTTATTTCAAATGTTGGATGCCACGCCCATTGCCCCCGCAAATTAATAATTTAATTTTTGAACTGAATTTGTAACCGCTGTATGAAAGATATAACTTTCTTACTTAAACATATACTAAGCTGATTGTTATATCTAAGTATTCTCGAAATTTCAATCCGATCTGTATACACAGAAGTTATTTAAGAAAGTATGAGCATAACTCCAAATGCTTGTGCTAGTTGTTAAGGGAGGCAGGTGAGCGCGAAGCGCCATCTGTCGAGAATAATTTCAAAGTATGAGATATACACCGGAAAATAGGTCACAGGGTATCCGACTGTCACGTGCCGCTCGACTGTTGCTCTCTTTCTATCATAGTTATATATGTACAGTATTGTATATTTGCTTTTAATTCTTTATCAGATCTTTCAAATTGATCGAGTTTAATTAAAAATTACAATTCAATACAAAATGCTATAAAGAACTCTTTAATTTCCATACAAACTCCACAAAGGTATCTGAGTAAGCTGTGTCTACTTTATATATTCCAATATATATAATCTTAAATTTAATCCATCTCTATTTGCGCGCAAAATTGGAGTCCATGGCGGACGAGGTGCGTTGAATGTTGTTCAGATTGGAGCGTATCCGGTTTCCTATAGAGGTTTGATTATCGATGGCCTTCTTTACCTCCTTGTTGATGAATTCCTTGTCGAAGACACTGGCCTGATGCTGTGCCTCCTCGCGGGCGTACGCCTCGCGTTGCTTCTGTACGACCTTTGTGCGATCCTCCTCTCGCCATGTGGCATTGTCCATCATTTCACGCAGACGAGCCTCACGTTCGCTCTCTGTAAGTTTGGGCTTGGCTTTGTTGACTGCACGGGATGAAGGAGCAGCAGTGGGAGGAGGTGTGCTGCGTCGTGCTGGAGGAGGACTTGGAGTGCGTCGTTTAGATTTCTCTGGCGCCGGACTGCGTCGTCTACGTTTCTCTGGAGTTGGACTACGTTGCCTGCGCTTCTCTAGAATTGGACTGCGTTCCCTGCGATTCTCTGCTGTTGGACTGCGTCGGCTACGTTTCTCCGGGATGGGACTTCGTCGGCTACGTTTCTCTGGCGTCGGACTGCGTCGACGTCGTTGCCTATCGTGGCTATGACTTCTTCGTCGCTGATCTCTTCGTGGACTGCGACTGCGCTGGCATTCTCTCTCGTTTCTCCGTGGACTACGACTGTGTTGTCGTTCTTGGCGTGGACTGCGGTTTCGCTGGCTCTTTCTTGGCTTATCTTGAAGTGGACTGCGGTTTCTGCTTTGTCTGAGATTCTCCCGCTCTCTTCGCTTGTTACTTTGCTCGGGTCGGCGTTTGTTAAAGCTGCGACTTCTCTCCCGTCGTCGGCTGACGTTGTCTTCTCTTTGTCTTTTGCTCGTGCGCTCATTGGGACTGTCGCTTCTTTCTCTTCTACCTCTCAAACGCACATCGGGGCTTCTGCTGCCCCCCTCGCGCCTGCTTTTGGGCATCCTCGGCTCTTCGGGACTGCTGCTGCCATTTCGTCTTCCCCTTGGCTCACTCGGCTCCTTTTCGGGGCTGCTCTCTTGCTTGCCCCTCCGCCCCCTTGCTTTATCTGAGTCGCTGCTGTCGTCATCGCTGTCTTCACTCTCGCTGCGTCGCTTTGATTTTTTCTTGTTCTTCTTTGACTTCTTCTTGCTGGCAATGTCAAGCTGTTTAGTGAGAGTGCGATATTTGGCATCCAGCAATTTGTCCAGCTTGAAATCTTCATTTGTATTTTCCCCTTTCAGTTTCTTCATCTGCTTGGCCAACTTCTTATCCAGATCATCGTCCTCATCACTATCATCACTGTCCTCATCGCTGCTTCCCTTTTTGCGCTTCTTCTTTGACTTTTTGCTCTTCTTTGACTTTTTACTTAACTTTGTTGCCTGCTCCTTCTCCGTTTTGAGTATGCGATGAATTTCCTTGAGCTTTACAGGATTTTCCAGCAATTTCCGCCTTGCTTCCATTTCCCGTTGTTTGATCAGCATTAGAGGGTCTTCCATGGTCTTGCGCTGCATATCCACCTGCTCAGTGGACTGCAAATTGCGATACTGACGTATGGAGAAGGGCACACACTCGTGCTCCACATGATTGATAGGCTGCTTGACACCCAGTGTACTCTGCTCCTGTCGTCGTTCCTCCGCTTCCAGTTGCTCAAAGGATTTGTCGATCTTGCGACCAAGCAGATATTCCTCGCGATTGATCAGCTCAGCGCTGTCTGTGGGTAGTTAAGGTAGTAAGAAGAACTGCAGAGTTGATATATGATTCTACTTACTCTTGTACATCCATTCCAGCTTGGCTTCTCCCCCATTGCCATTGCCCAACACGCCGGAGTTCTCGCCAATGCGTCGTAGCTCCTCGCGGTCGCGTTCCTCGTTTATCTCCTTACGCAGATCATCCAGTTTTCGTTGTTCCTCTTGTTTCGCCTGCTCTGCCTTCCAGACGCGCTCCTGGTTCTTCATTGTGTTGGGATGCCATGATTTTTTTAGATTCTACAAAACATTTGGAGTTATTAAAATGCCGCCAAATTGTGCATTTATCTACTTACCAGATCTCCGCCACCCATGCTGGCTGACTGTGGGCCGTTTATATACTTTTTATATATTTAATTTAATTTTATTTTTCACGAGAAACATAAACACATGAATCGTTTTGTTTCCCTCTTTTATTTTTATCATATGTTAAAATTAGTACGCTGTTTTTTCTTATTTACAGGCTATGCAAATAAATCAATCAAGTAACACCAAGTCATTAGCTCCAAATACTTTAATCTCGAATATTATTTAAACAATACAAATTTATTTTGTATATTGCTAAATAATGCTACGAATAATACCTTAACACCGTACTATCTTACAGTTTACAATCGCGGCACAGCTGACACATGTTATCGATGTGAGTGCTCTGTTAAATTTCATCGCATTGTCTTCTGCACAGATATCGATATATGTATATCGATGCCGCAGTTATGTTATATTTCGTTTATATTAATGTGAGCAACTAAGATCTGGTCACATTGAACAAATGTAGTTTTAGTCGCGTTTAAATCAGAATTATAACTGTAATTTTTTAAATCAATGACGACGTGTGTATAATTTATAATAAGTTCAGATTTTATCAAAATTAATTATCAACATAACACTATGCTCCATTCACTACTCAGGCTGGCCACTAAGTATGGTACATATCATGACCTCACAATTTCTAGATACTACCAAATAGTTGCGAGTGAGTGTAATCAAAAATTGGATGATTCAAAGTTGCCAAAGAAATTGAGCATCAAAGACGTGGATGTGGCCAACAAACGAGTCTTCATACGCGTTGACTTTAATGTGCCAATGAAGGATGGCAAAATAACAAACAATCAAAGGATTGTGGCGGCGCTACCAAGCATTCAGTACGTACTGGACAAGCACTGTCAATCTGTGGTATATAGCTATTGTATATATATATATATAAATATATATGTTTCCAATTAATCTGCTTCTCAGGTCCTCGCCTCCCATTTGGGTCGACCGGATGGCAAGAAGAATCTGGACTATTCCTTGAAACCCGTTGCCAAGGAGCTGGAGAAGTTGCTAAAACGTCCCGTATGTTTTCTCAATGATTGCGTAGGTAGACTGGCATTGGATGCAAGCAAGAATCCGCCCAAGGGTGCTGTCATTCTGCTCGAGAACTTGCGGTTCTATGCTGAGGAAACAGGCAGCAGCAAAGACGAAGATAAGAAGGTCAAAGCCGATCCGGAGAAGGTTAAGGAGTTCCGTGCCAAGTTGGCCCAACTGGCGGATATCTATGTGAACGATGCCTTCGGTACAGCGCATCGAGCGCATAGTTCCATGATGGGTGAGGGCTACGAGATACGAGCTGCAGGCTTTCTACTGGACAAGGAGCTTGAGTACTTTGCCAAGGCAATGGATAACCCAAAGAAACCCTTTCTGGCCATACTGGGTGGCGCCAAGATTGCCGATAAGATACCGCTAATAAAGAACCTGCTCACCAAAGTGGATCAAATGATTGTGGCCGGCGGAATGGCCTTCACATTCCTTAAAGTGAATAACAATATGGAAATAGGAAAATCGCTGTTCGATGAGGCGGGTTCACAAATGGTTAGCGAACTCATGTCCTTAGCCAAGGAGAAAAACGTTAAAATTATATTGCCAGTAGATTTCAAATGCGCCAAAAGTATGGACAACGATCACGGGGAGATTAAGAACATAGATACCAAACAGAGTGTACCCAATGATTATATCGGCCTGGATGTAGGCGAACAATCGAACAGGAAGTTTGCTGCAGTCATTGTCCGAGCGAAAACCATCGTGTGGAACGGTCCACCAGGTTTGTTCGAGAACGATAAGTTCGCTGGTGGCACCACAGCCATGTTGGCTGCTGTGGTTACTGCCACCAAAGATGGTTCTACCACAATTGTAGGTGGTGGCGACACTGCCACCGCCTGCAAGAAATTTGGTGGCTCCGATGGCGTCTCCCATGTATCCACTGGAGGAGGAGCTGCGTTGGAGCTGCTTGAGGGCAAACAACTTCCTGGCGTAGCTGCTCTCTCAGATGCCAAGTGATTAAGTTCCAGACACATCTATATTTAATAAAGAATTATGCGATTTTATAATTACATTGTCTGAGCTTTTGAATACCGTCATATTTCGGGTGAGTTTGGTCACAAATTTATTAAGATTTTTAAAATTGTATACCCCTAAACAATGTGCTGTCTAAGGGGTTACTCACTCTCACATATTTATTTGTTCTTACGGGCATGCGGAAAATAACTATGCTGCCCAAATCTATATGTGTATATGTTAACATATGTATGCATTGTAAAATAATCATTTTATTTTGACCATTTGTTGATAATACATATGTTAAGTACTGTATACTCTGTTTGATAATATTAATATGGATAGTGTTTCTTATATTATATCTTTCGCGGCCTTATCATCATAACAGCTCGCTTTAGTGCATAGCTTGGACCTCTAAAAGTACCCCAGCTGACGCCTTTTCCATAACTGTTATCCTTATAAACGCCCATCAGATGGCTGAAACAACAACAAGTGAGATTATGTTTTAAATCATAAAGAGGATTACTGTACGTACCTCCAATGACAACTTTTATGCCACCATCCACCAGTATAAACTACGGCACAATTTCTATTCTCATCATCATTATCTCGATCATAACTTGTGAAACTCATTCCAAGATGATAACGAAGTGAATCCCCACCAGTTCCTGTAGCGTTGCCCACTGTGTGTAGCTTATACAACTCGGACTCGGCTCCGATGGCAAATGCGTCGTAGGCTTCATATCTAGTTTTACCTTCAAAATCCTCAAGAAGAACAAGTAATTCCTGTGGTTGATCATTGGTGAGTGCGTGTATCTTATCTAGGCCTAGAAAGAACTCGCCGGTCAAGTTCCCAAAGCCTTCTTTATACTCAGTCCAATTCCTGTAAAAGTTTTCACTTCCATCCTTTCGTCGCAGAATGATTGTCCATTTGCCACCATGAGTCTCTGCGTCGCAAGCCACCTTAAACGGTTGTTCACTGTAGCTGGGAATGAGTATTTCGTAGATTCCACTGTACTTGAATGTGGATATTGCCTCGACACAGTTGGGTGGCTTTGTTGTTAATTCTTCTTTCTTCAGATCGCTTATCAGTTTTACTTTTTCTATGAGGACATTCAACATGCTCTCTATCCTACTCTGGGTCGTCTTGAGCAGTGTTACCTCTTCTTGGATCAGCCCTTTATCTGAACTTATTTCTTTTGTCTTCAGTGTTGTATTTTCCTGACCAGATTTACACCTTATCAGCTCGTCTTTGATAAGTTCTAGAGCCGTTTTGATCTGCTGTTGATCCGATTTCATCTGCTGTTGATCCGCTTTGATCTGATGTTGATCGGATCTTAATATTCCTAGATCCGATCTCATTACTTGTTGATCCGCCTTGATGAAAGCTTGATCCGATCTGACAGAAGTTTTGCTACAATTAATAGAAAATTGGATTGATTGAAACACAGGGAACTCACTTTATAACGACTAAGTCCGATTTTATTGCAAGAAATGCGATAGTTTGATTTAGCTCGATTCTATTGATTCCTTCCGAAAGGAAACAAAGTGAATTAATTAGTAAAATGGTAAACACGATGTGCAACAACATTTTAGCGATTGACTTCGATTGAGCGAAAGGAAGTACTGATCAGGTTGCTTGCCAGAGTTGAGCTTTTATTGCTTGCCAGAGTTGAGCTTTTATCAGCCCACAATAAATAGAAACAATGTAATCGGCCCAATACAAAAATAACAAAGAATTGATAAGTAATTTATAGAAACTAATTTCGTGGAAGCACTAAGCATCGCACAAATAGAGATATTGCTTCTGGATTGCTCACCAAAGAGAGCCGATCGCTCACTCGTGATACACTTCGGGCCCTGGGGTCATAATTAACCGAAGACCATATGTATAATATGCCGTCAAAGGTTCATGGTCATGTATGAAAACATGCATTGTTGTTCGAAATAAGTCATTATATAAATTTTATAGTAGGTATGCAGTAACCCATATATTATTTTACCATTTCATTAAAATAGATCAACTATAATCGAAAGAGTTCATAGAAATCAGTCAGAAATGAAGTTCTTCATTAATGTCTATAGCAATCTCTAATCAAATCTCTAAACGAACATGTGCAATATTAAGAACTTCGTACTTAGCATAGGAATTATAAAGTAAGAAAGTTATATCTTTTATAAAGCGCTTACAAATTGAGTTAAAAAATTAAATTATTAATTTGCGGGGGCGGGGGACGGTGGGCTTGGCAACTTTTGAAACAAAATTGATCTGCGCCTGGTACACAGAAATCTTCTTGCCAAATTTGCTGTATCTAGCTCTTATAATAGCTGAGATCTGTGTGTTCATCTGGTCATTTGGACATCCAGACAGACAGACATGGCTCAATCGACTCGGCTAGTAATCCTGAGCAAGAATATATATACTTTGTGGGGTCTGCCACGCCTCCTTCTGCCTACTGCATACATTTGCACAAAGTTGGTATACCCTTTTTTGACCATTTTCAATGGTCGAATGGTATAAAACAAGCCACTCAACTTTTGTAAGGCAATTCTTCCACCACTAAGCATTGAACTTAGAGAGTACTCAAACAGCGGAGATTACTTGCCTAATGCTTAGATTATTTACGAATGTAGTTTATATAAATTACTTATCAATTATTTGTTCTTTTTATATTGGATCATTACATTATTTGTATTGAGTGAGGGCTGATAAAAGATAAGGATTTGCAATAAAAGTTCAACTATGGCAAGCAATCTGATCAGTACATCCTTACACTCCATCGAAGTCAATCTCTAAAATGTTGTTGCACATCGTGTTTACCAGTTTACTAATAAATTCGCTTTGTTTCCTTTCGGAAGGAATCGAAAAAGAAGAAGTAATGACACAGACACCCAAAGTGTACTTTGTGCGTAGCTGTGCTGAAGCCATGACCCCACCCAGGCGCAGTGGAATCTACGAAATAAGCATCCCCTACTATTATGAGCAACCATTCAGGGTGGCTTGCTCAGCGGAGACTCGAGGCGGCAATTGGACGATCATTATGCAACGGATGGACGGAAGTGTAGACTTCTACAGGAAGTGGGCTGACTACAAAGAAGGCTTTGGCAACTTGAACGGGGAGTTCTTCTTAGGCCTTGAGAAGATATACGCAATCACCAATGATCAGCCACAGGAATTATTTTTTATTCTTGAGGACTTTGAAGGTGAAGTTAGATATGAGGCTTACGACGCATTTGCCATCGGGGACGAATTTGACTTCTATAATCTACACACACTCGGCAAGGCCTCTGGAAGTGCTGGAGATTCACTTACTTATCACCACGGAATGAATTTCACAAGTCAAGATCGAAAAAACGATAAGTCGAGGGATTATTGTGCCGTAAGATATACTGGTGGATGGTGGTATAACGATTGCCATTACAGGTAAATACACACATTCTTATTTTCTTTGAAAATCTTTATTTACTTTTCTTTCTGTTCCAGCAATCTGATGGGCAGGTATAAGGATATCACTTTTGGTAAAGGCATCAATTGGAAAGCTTGGCATGGTCACTATTATTCATTGAAGCGAGCTGTCATGATGATAAGGCCGAAAAAGATATGAGAATTGTTTTAAATATTAAAAATTGACTTACACTACCTGTAACCATACGTACGCTAAAGTCAGGTTTGACCGACAGTAAGATACCCTTCGCCCCATTACAAATACACTAACAATAACCAAAGACAAAGTCTTCTGTCGCCTATTGCATTCTTACTCTTACACACAGATGCAGTTACACTTAAGGTGATTAAAATGACCTGGTTTTATGCTCATACTTTCTTAAATAACTTCTTTGTTTATTGTGTCTTTTATACAGCGGTTAAAAATTGAGTTCAAAAATGAAATTATTGATTTTCGAGGGCGGTGCGCAAGGCATATAACATTTGAAATAAACTTGATATGCGCAGAGTATATAGGACCCTTCATTTAAATGGTATCGCTAACGTTTATAATAACTGAGATCTGTGTGTTCATCTGGTAAGACGGACATCCGGACAGACAGACGAATATGGCTCAATCGACTCGGCTAGAGTACCTGAGTAAGAATATATTTACTTTGTGGGGTCTGCCACGCCTCCTTCTGCCTGTTACATACATTTGCACAAATTTAGTATACCCTTTTTTGAACATTTTCAATGGTCGAAGGGTATAAGGAGAAAGTGTTTCTTTCGTGTTAAGCTCTTCTTCCATTTAGTCCACATTCAATTAATACATATTCCCTCAGAAACATTTCAGTTTATTTGTTCGATATATCATAAATTTATTTATTTGATTTATATAAATGTTGTTAGTAGCCAAAACTCCTTTCTAGAACCTGTTCTTCTCTTTCTTTAGCACGGATTTCATCCGTTGTTATAACAATACTTTTGACTACAAAATTGCTGGAATGCAAATTTCTTTTTAAATTACGAACAGGACAAGACTTCGAGGTGTACTTTCTGGACTACGTATACAAGATAAGATTAGTTTCATTATGTAATACACTCTTGCCCGCTTGGCTTGGTTATATATAAGTAGTTCAACAGATGTTAGCTCCTGCCTAGTCGAAGCTAATGAGCTCTGCGGTTGCTGGTTCGGGTGCCTTGGCTGCTGGAGCCGGTTCGGGCTCGTTCTGTGGTGGGGCAGGTGCAGCGGCGACTGCTTGCACCTGTGTGTTGCTAATGTCTACTGCAGGTGCTGGGGGTGGTGCCGCTGCCACTTGCTGATGTTGTTGTTGTTGTGGAGGAGATGCTGCCACTTGGGGCACAGTGGGCAACGGTGGATGCGATTGCACAATTTGTTGTTGCTGCAGCATGACGTGAGCCAGATGTGGTTGGGGTTGAGGTTGTGGTTGGGTGTGCACTTGTGGTGGCAACTGTTGCTGCTGCACTTGGGACTGCGTATGTGGTGGCACTGGATGCTGCTGTTGCTGCATCATGGCCTGTCCAGGATACGGATTGCTATCGGGCTGTGGCTGTTGTTGTTGTTGTTGCTGCTGCTGTTGTGGTGGTGGCATCATCATCATGCCCGGAGCAGGTGGTGCCTGTGCCAGGGCGGGATTATACATGCCTGGTGGTGGTATACCACCCGCAAACTGACCCACACCATGCCCGTTGGCAGCTGGATAACCAGCGGGATTGGCATAGGGCATATAAACGTTGTTCAGTTGATGTGATGGTGAACCACCGTGTGGCAAGTAGGGAAAAGGTGGAGCTGTCTGCCCCATCAAGTACTGTGCCTTCTGCTGCTCCTGACGTATTTGCATCTCGCGTTCCTGCTCCTGAATGCGCTGCACCGCAAGCTGACGTTGGTATTGCAAGTATTCCTGCTTCTTCTTGCGCATTATCTCCAGTTTTTGCGCCATTTGCAGTTGACGCTGTCGTTCCTGTTCCTCGGCAATCAGACGCAACTTCTCCACATGCTCCTGACGCAGCACATCCAAAGCGGCACGTGAATCCTTAATCTGTGCCAGCTTATCCTGCAGCTGTTCATACCACATGCGCTTGTCATCCATTTCCTTGATATACGACAACTGCTGCGAGTGCAACGAGGTGAGTGTCATGAATAAGGTCTGCACAGAGGAATCATTGGAGATGCTGCGTCCACGACTCGAGTTTGACTTCATGCGATTCACAAAGATCTCAACCTGGGTGCGCATATTGGCAGCGAACTCATCGATTTGCAGCTCGTCCGCAGTCTTTGGCATTGATAGGAGAATTGGTTGTTGCTGTTGCAACAGTTGCTGCTGCTGCTGTTGGGGTTGCGGTGTGGGCGGCATTGGACTTGGAGCCGATGGACTGGCCATGGATGAGGATTCGCTTATCTTGCGCTGCTCCCAGTAGCTGCGATTCAAATACTTTGCCAGCTCGGGATTGCTTTCCTCCTGCTGCTGCTGCTGTTGTTGTTGCTGCACTGCCACCGATTGTGGTGCTTCGGGACTGGGGGAACTCTGCTGCAAGCGATAGGTCATCGTTGGTTGTTTCTTCTGCTCTGCCTCCGACTGACTTAGGGCCAGTGCCAGCTGCAGCTCCTCCTCCTCCTTCAGCTCCTGTTCGCTTTTGCGTGCTGGCGTCTAGAATGGAAATGGAGATTCAGTGGGAGATTAGTTCACTTCTGTTGTGTGCTCAACTCCGAGAACCAACCTGCACCTGTTGTGACAACGAGCTGTTTAGATATTCCGCTGGCAGATCACTATCTCCGGCAGCTCGTGTGCTGCTCGACTTGCTGCCTGCGGACGATGGACGTTGCAGTGCCATAAAGCAACCATCGCAGACACGCACATCCTTCTCGATGCCATATTTGGGTAGTGGGCACTGCTTGGCGGTGCATTGACCACAGAAGACCTGGCCACAGTTGCGGCAATGATGTTTGCGATTGGTGAACGTGAACTCCACACGACAGCGATGGCAGACCTTGCCATCAGCCCAATTGGGTGCCGTGTCTGCAGTGAACATGGCATCTGCTTCCTTTAGCTCCGGGAATGTGTGTCCCTTGGCCTTCAGTATGGTCATTGTATCCTATACAAACAATAAGAATATTTACAAGTTTGACACAATTGGGAAACATAATTCTAAATGAAATATATTCCTATCACAATCAGCCTGCAATTGCGTCTTTATGTCTGCTTAATCTTTAGCCAAGTAAAGTTTCGCTAATCAATTGTACAAACAAAGAGTGAGTCAATGGATTTATAACTGATTGTGTGTTATAAAAGTAAAGCTATTACAAGTGTTTTAAATGCTAATGCATGATAAAGAGTGTAGAAAGTGTGGGAAACAGATCGAACTTGCTCACCTTAATGGCTTGATATTTGTCCGAGGAGCGGAAAGCATAGGCCCAGGTCTGTACCAACTCCAGCATCTTCTGACGCACATTCTCATGTGGTGTTTGCTCCAGGAAGCTGCTGAACATTTCACAGTTCTCTTTGGTGAAGACCTCCTCATGCACTGGGGCACCGCAGTTTTTGACAATGCTCTCGAGCACAAGCAGTGAATAGCATGCGGAGTGCGGATTAGGTGAGTTCATTTTCTTTTTGATGGCAAGAAAGGCATTTTTAGGTCTGCAGGGAAAGAAAAACTAGTGTTAATGGAAGGGAAAGAGGGAACCCAATTAGAGAAAGACTTACGTGACATCTTTCTGGTTGATTTCATCGCAAATTAGTAGAATTGATGGCCAATCTGGTTCCAAGCGCAAGTGGCTTGTTGCGTTCTCTGCAGAAAGTTAACAAATTAGTCTTTGTTGCTAATTTTAACTACGTTTGCAGTTCATTCCCCCTTTTTGTTATACTCTTTTTTCGATGAGTCACTTTTGTGTTGCACTTATCTTTCGAACTAATTATAATTCCTTTGCATTTGCTTTACTTACCCAGATTTTTGTCAAAACTAGAGCGAAACATATTTACGTGTTTTATGACGTTTCTTTGCTCTAAACTTGCAGTTAATTAATGTTTTCAAAGTGTTTTTATTTCTATTTATTACTTTCGTTCTCCTGCTGCGCTGCCGTCTGCCACCAGCTGTAACTTTGCTCTGTTAACAAAATTTTTGCAACTCTGCAGTTAACAGTATCTGTGTGCTGTTAACCCGCTGTTAGTTGTTTATGGCTGCTTTCTTATTGGCTTCCCAACTATCGTTAGTATCGATAGGCGATAGACCAACTGAGCAGGGCTGCAAACAAATCGTTGCAGCGCGCGAATTTCAAATTTACAGCAGTAGGTACGAAACACGCTGCTGAGTATAAGAAGAAATCACAAAAGTTTCGCCTTAAACAGGAATTCATGCAATAATAAAAAGAAAACAGCCAGCTTTCATTTTCGTTTGTAAATATATTCTCAACTTGTCCATTTTATTCATATGTAAATAAATTTCTTTGTTTTATAAAACTAGTTTTAACTGTGAACTAACCGAATGACATATATACATATGTATAGTCCTATATATGTATGTACATGCATATGAAAGTGTAAATAACCGTATAAAAACTATGTTCGCTATGTTTACAAATAGTATGCTTTGTATCTATATGTGTATGTGTGCATTGTATGCATGTGTGTATGCATACATATGTACATAAACAGGTAGCATTAGTTAAAGTATCACACGCCGATGTAAATAGATAGCTCTTCACTTGGAACTACGCGATAATAAGTAACATAAAATCACAATTAATTAATTAATTATAGTAAGCTCAATACTAGGCAACTCGCAAGCAAATCAAACCGATTTGATTTTGTGCTTGAGAGTGAAGTAGGCCAGAATCTTGAATATCGTTATCTGTAGCAGAATCATCAGGATGTTATAGCCAAAGTCACTTTGTTCCATTCCAAACTGACGCAGCACTGTGACGGCGTTCCTAATAGATAAGAAAGATAAGATTGTTAGTTGAGATATGGAAAAGTTACACATATGATAAAACTTACTTGAAATGACAGTAGAATTCATCGGGAGGACAGACCAATTTGTCACGTTGGTTGCCATACAGCGAAACGACCATATTCTCCAGGGCATAGCGCAGTGGCGACAGAGCGGCCACAAATCTCATAGACGACGGTATGTGAGTCAGTAAAATAAGGAAGCCCGAGAACATTAGCATAAAGCACGTCGAGACGGCACCAACAAAGGTTCCATTCTAACAAGCAAAGCGAGAATATTATATAGTATGATATAGTCTTTAGTTTACTAAGGTTACTTACCACAGGGTTCAGAATTGTTCCAAGGAAGACACCCAAACCATCGGCACAGATCGTTACAACTACTGCGGTCAACAGATACTTGACAAATCGATCCATTTCAATAGGTTGATCCGTCATCAAGTAACCAATAGTGATGTAAACAGTTGAGAAGATGATCTGCGAAGAAGAGATTGATAAGTCATGGTTAAATAGGTTTAGGAAATAGGTCTTTCCAACTTACATGTACGGGCGTTGAGGTTATCATGGTGGCAACATAGTAGGTTCTTAGCTTATACCAATTGTTGAAGGTTTCCTTCTTGATAATCTCAATTTCCAAGGGGTCTGCAATCAGTAAAATAATTAACTTAATTGGAACAACCGGTGACTAGATTCCAAGCTACTTACAACGTAGAATGCCCGGCATTATGGTGGTGTACCATAGATATACACAGTGTATCATGATCATGCCCACATTGGATATCTGCTTGGTTGCATTTATGCCCGAATCGCCGAAGAAGAGTCCAATCATTATGGCGCTGAGTATGTGCATGCCAAGCTTCAGATATGTAAGAGTCTGGAAGGCAGAGAGAGAGAGAGCAGGTAGTTTAGTTACTATCAGGTTTGGTAATAAAAGGGAATGGGAATCGTTAAAAGGAATCGAGTGACTTGGAAAAACTAGAATTGAAAGCAAAACATTCATTTCATCACGTTTCACATGGTAGCCTATGTTTAATATTTTATTGCTTTATATACGCACCCAGTCCCGGAAGAATTGCAAATGACAGCGCCCAATTAGCAGCCAGAGTCGCACCCATTCCGGCGGCGGATAGGTGTGCTTAACCATCTCCTTTGTCGACTCCATCTTTTGTAGCTTTGGTTGCTGCACCGTCACAACGTGCTGTCCTTGTTGCGGATTCTGCGATTCATTGAACTTGGCCACCTGTGCCTCCGTTGGTGGTTCAACTGCTTCATCTGGCATCAACTCTTGATCGTAGCGCCAGCGCGTGTCCTTGGCACATTCGGTTAAGGCTTCAGTGTGATCTTCAAAGTCTCCATTCACACACTCCAACACTGGCAGAATAACAAGTATAGAATTGAAATGATTGAAATGGGTCTTGAAAGGTTGATGTGATGTGATGGTACTTACAGAAGTCCGCTGGATTATGATAGGCGGGGCACTCCAGTCCGACTGTCTGCAGAAACTTCACAGTGTTCTGGGGCGTACCCTGGTAGGTGCATTGACCCGAACTGAGCACATAGATCAGGTTGAACAGATTGTAAATGTTGGTCGATGGCTGATGAATTGTGCACACAATGGTCCGACCCTCGTTTGCCAGAGAGCGCAACAGTTGAATGGTATCAAAGGAGGATGAACTGTCCAGGCCCCTGTGTGAATGGTGTCAAGTTTTCAAGGTTAATACAGAAACGACTTGCGAACTGGTTTTGAAGAGTTGACTCTCAATTTCTTTCTTTGTGTCTCCTACGACTTACGTTGTGGGCTCGTCTAAAAATAGCACTGCAGGATTGTCTATCAGCTCTAGTGCTATGGATAGACGCTTCTTCTGGCCACCGCTCAGCTTGGAGCATCGTGTCTGTTTCGCTGCGGTCAGCTTCAATGTGTTCAGCAGATGATCAATCTGAAAGGAAGTGAGGGAAGAGGTTTAAAAGAGTTCTGGAAACTGGTATAGCAAACAGCTTTGAGATCTCTAGACAGATCTCTAGTTCGAGCTAAGAATGCTGTTTTAAGTTCTTAAGTTTTATATATATTAAATAGCTGTGAGCTCTGTTGTAGTACTTTGAGTTGAGAAAGCTGGTTAAAGTTCTTTGATATTAATTTTGCTGTTGTAGCTTTCACATGATGCTAAATTCGTAATGAAGCTTCAATAGTTTTAGTTCCCTTCCGAAGTTCCTTAGATTTATAATGTATTAGGTAATGATCATAGAACTTTTGAAGTTGTTGAAAGCTCTCTCAAGTTGAGAAAGTTGTTAGATGTTTTGCCTCTGTAGTTGAAGCTACAGGATACTTTAACTGTTAACAAGTATTAACAGTTTTATGGGCCCCTTAAAGTTCTCTCAGAGAACTTCTCTGAACTAAGTTTCATGTGTCTTAAAGCGCTTCCCTCAAAGCTTCGTTTCAGCTTCCCGACTTACCAAAATGCGTTTTTCCTTCATGTTAATGCACTTGTTGGAGATCTTCAGTGTAGCTGCCAGCAGCATGGTCTCCTCCACGGTGAAGCATGAATAGAAATGATCATCTTGCATAATATAACCGCATAGTTTGCGTGCTTTGCCAATTTCAATGGTGCCGGAGACGCCGGTTTTGGTCAGACCCGTGAGAATATTCATAAGACTAGATTTGCCAGCGCCCGACGGGCCCATTATAGCAGTCAGTTCACCCGACTTGAATGTGCCCGTAATGCCCTTGAGCACCGACTTTTTCTCTGCAAAAAAAAAAAACAACAAATGATACATAAAAGATTATAATAGTTAAATGAAACTAGATTTTCAGAATCTAAGCAGTCAGCGATTATATTTTATATATCGGATAATAATATTGCCAAGTTTTCTGGGTCAATGATATGCGAAGTTCGTGAAAAATAAGCTCGCATTTGAAATTATGACGGCAGACGGCAACTTACGCACCTTTTTGCCGGGGCGCCTTAACCTGATAAACGAGATCTTCAAAGTGTATATCGATGCCATAAACGTTCTTTAACAATTTGCTGCTATCCATTTTGATCGCTGTTTGTCGTTTATCTCACACTGTTCTCTTTCTTGTTCTTGTTCTTGTTCTTTATTGATCACTTTTTCTTTTTGTTTACTTTTTTTTTTGTTTTTGGTTCTTTTTATTTAATGGAATTATTTGTTTACATTCACTGCGCGCATCTGGTTTGGATAAGTAAATGTTAAATAACGGTTGTTTTATTTTATTATTATTATATACAATGTATATAATTAAGAGTATGTTCGGTACGTTTAATTGTCTTTTAATCGCTGTTATACGGCTTTTAATTCGTTTTTTTTGCCCACTTTGAGTGTAATTTATTTCAGAATCAAATTGTTTTTTTTGTTTTTTTTTTGGGCTTGTTAAGCAATTGTTTTCTGTGGTCTAATGGGTGTTTGTTGTTGTTGTATGTTTCTTTTGAATACTTTTTAATGCACGCGTATTGCACAAGTCGCAATTAGTTGATGTTGGCGAGGAGGCTCATTCAAGGCAAACATTTACATAAATGTTTAATTACTCCGACTAAAGCGAAATTCCGATTATGACAAAACACTTAACGCTCCAGCTGAGACAGTGCCTGTGTGTAATTGGAGCGCGCAGAAAGAAAAACCTTAGGCCAAGTTCGTGAACCGCTGAACCATTGCAGCACAAGCAAAACCCGAACCCAAACCCAACTGGAGACTCAACACAGACTGCTTGACCGATCGAGAGAAGTCGCTGCTGTTGATAAACTGCGGAAGAGACGACACAACACAAAGCAGCAACAATGCTGCGCAGTTGACGTCGTCGTCGGCAGCGACAGCGACAGCTGCGTTGCTTCTATGCGTTAAATTCCAATAAATTTTGAACAATAATAAAAATTGATTTTGCCAATGCAAAACGCGTCGTCCGAAAAGTCAATAATCGAGCGAAGCTCAAAAAAGTTTTTGTTCAAGTTTAAGCGCGGGTCGTAGACTTTTTTTGGCCGAAAAGAATAAACACACACACACATCGTTTCAATTGTGAGTCAACAGAGTATGATAATAATTATTAAAAACATACTAAAGAAGTGGCCCATAGTGAGGCGCGCAAAAAAGCGAACGACCTTCCTGAGAGTACACGAAAATAATAGTATAATAATATTAATAAATAAATAAAACAGCAACTACGTCTAACACTACTCATAATTCTAAATGCCAGAGATATGCGTAAGTAAGTAAACACAAAGCAAATACACAACGAGAGAAGCAGGAGGAAGAGGAGAGAGAAGCAGGGCCGTAGCTACGCTCTCGCGGGTCCTTGTGCAATAACTTAGCTCAATGAATGCGTTTGTTATGAGTAAGGGATTTGAATTATCCAAATAAATCGCTTTAAAACTCCTTGCTTACCTAGGGCCCCTTGCAGCTAGGGGCCCTTGTGCACCGCACACACCCAGTTACGGGCCTGTAGAGTTGGAGATAAATTTCTTAAGTCAGCAAACGAACTGCGTATACCCCTTCTAGTTAGGTTAGGGGACGAGGGGTTGGATACGCACAAAACTTTAATTATTTTCATTTAAGAATACTTAGATATAACTTTATAATTGCCACACACAATTGAAATGATCTCTTATTTATCCAATCATTCAATTTATTCCTAATCTTTATCAAGTACAAAGTTTTCTTCTTTTGTTGAATAAAACGCGAACGTGGTCACGTTGCCATACAGTTGATGTTTTATTTATGGCCTGGACACACGAATCTAACCGGTCTGGCTAGGGGGGGCGAAGACGGGAAACCAGCTTCAAACCGTACCTTTGCCTTACACGAATATCAAAATATCATTCTAGACGTTATTATATAAATTGCCAAGAACCAGTTGCGCGAGAATTCACTCATTACCATGCTGTCTAAGCCCATTAAAATGGCATAGGAATATTGTGCAAATCGTTGACAAATATGCCTTATATAAGAACAACGAAATCGCACACTCAGACACTCTATTCCTTATTGAGAGTTGTTTAGATTTTTAAAATATTACAAGAGTAACTTTGAAGATTAGAAGAGTTACTTTCCTTATTTGGAACTTGCCTTATTGTTTAGTGATCTCAGAGATTAGAAGAGTTACGTTTAGGAAATTTTGCACGTGAGTTTATCTATATCGAATATACATTTTAATAATAAAAGAATTTTGGTTCTTTTCAGAGATCTCAAAAATTAGTAGGGATACATAAAGGAAATTGAGTTTATCTATTAGAATTGAAAGTTTTATAATATTTTTTCTAGGGCTTTGTTAGTTTAAGAAGCTGTTAGAATAATCTTTGGGACCTGAAGACATTTGCCTTATATTGAAATAAATAGTAGATAAAAAGTTTAAAACTTCCTGAAATTCCCTAACAAAACGCTTTTTCTATTCAAGTAGGAATTTTTCTAATATTTTCCCCAGGGCATTCAGTAGTCTAACCCCAATAAAACATTGTTTACTTAGTTGTAAACAAACAAAGGGAGAACACAATTTGTTAATACGCATTTTGTGGTTATTTTTGACGCTCCAAATTAAATGCAAATTAAATGCCCGAAAAATAATATATATGATATTTGTGTATACATAGTATATCATATTAAAAAGGCCTCACTCACTAAGTGCAAAACAGAGATAAACAAAAAGTGGCAGAGGGGGATAAGAACATAAAACAAACGGTATGCGACAACTGAGCATCCTCGTGCTTTTGAGGCTGAGGTAATCACAGTGCGCGCATGTGCCGAAGACAAAGACAGACACAACAACAAACAACTGCAATGAGGGACGTGGCGATAAATGACATTAGGCGATTGCAACAACGGTTAAAGAGAGATAAAAACAGCAGCAGCAGCTTAAACAACAACAAAAACAACTGCAATAAATGGCACAAATTGCACAATCTCCATAAGGCAGCAACAACATTGAAAACTAACTGCAAATGGTCAAAAAAAGAACCGTCAAGTGCGTCGCGTTTGTTGCACAACAACAACTGCAGCAAGAGCAACGAGGCGACGCCGACAACAACAACATGACTACAACAACAACAAGTACTCCAAAGACAACAACAATCACAGCAACAACGTCACCTGTTGTCGCAGTTCGGCGAGCGTCGAAAAGTGAATCTGAAGTAGCCAAAGGGGGACGGCGGAGAATGAGTAGCAGAGAGAGAGAGAGAGAGAGAGTGACAGAGACAGAGAGAGAAAGGGGCGCTTTTCTTGTTTTGGTTTTTTGCGTTTGCTTTGTTGTTGTTTTGTTTACAGCTTGTGCAATGAAATTCCTTCATTTTTGAATGGCAATCCAGCGACTCAGGCTTTAGAATATTTCTGATATACCCTAGCGGAGAGCATAGAGATTATCCTGTATAAAAGAGTTATAATAATGATTAGCAAAGAAAGTATTCTAAAAAGAACTGGTAATTTATGTATATGTAATGCCTATTAGAGGAAACCTATTTATTGCAACCTATTTTATGCAAGTTTTCATAAGAAAAAAAAGAATCAGAATACTGTATAAGAAAGTTAGAATAATAATTTACATATGCTGTATTATTATTGATCAGTCAAAATATTCCAAAACTACATATTTCTGTATAGAACTGTTACACACAGTAAACTTAATTAAGATATGACCTCAAGATTCGAAATACTACATAAATTGGTAAAAAACTATTCATGCAAAACTGAAGTACATTAAATTTATCTTTGTTATATCTGTCACAACTCAAATAAGTTCCCTCTACTCACTGCAAACGCAATCAAACGCAGTAAACTCCACCATATCAAGAGTATTACTGTCTTCGTTATGCGATTCTTTAGCGCTTTGCTTTATTACTACGTGACGAAGTGTATTAATGCCAGCCAGATTATTATTGTGAGTCTTACGAAAAGCCTTTCAAAAAACTGTCAAACAAAAGCCAAGGAAGTACTTGAAATATCTTCTCAAATGAGGCCAGCCATTCGCGTAGCTTCTCAGGGTTCTTGAGCATGATAATAATTATTATGAGGCCCCTCCCCCTCCCTCTAACTTTATAGATTTGTCGATAATAAATGTGCACTGTCCTTCGTGCCACTTGAACCACAGGTCAGTCAGCTAAGGCCCCTAACAAAACTAGAGAGAGAGAGAATATCAAATGCACTCTGTGGAAGTCCCCCTTGGGAACGCAAACACTTGACCGGCGCGACCACAAGTATTATAAGTCGGGTATGCCACTTGCTATCAATTAAAGTGAATTGTAATAGTTTCGCCGTCGCGTCTTTCTCACATAGATAATTATTACAGGTTGTTAAAAATGTAAAATGCCTCTGGATATGCATAAATTGGCATTTCTAATTCCCAGAGTTTGCCGAAGTTGTTTCACTTCTCTTGCTAAACTGACCTTGCATACTGTTAAGCTTAAGAACTGCATGCGACTGTTGAAAATGATATGTGGCTGCTGCATTTAAGATCAAAGGGCTCGGGAAACCAGAGTCAATTTGCTTTGATTGCAAGTCAATTAGTGGCAATTGCTAACTTTCATTTGATATTTATCTAGGGGTCGAGTTCTTTATGCGATCTAAGGGCAATAGTTGTAATTTGTAAGAAATTAGAATTTTAGAAATCAGCGAAATTGAGAAAGGTATATGGTAGTATATATGTTACTTGATTGATTTGTAGTATTGTATATTGAGGGAAGAAGAAAAAGAGTCTTCAAGTTTGTTTATTGCTTGGAGAACTGAATATGTGCCTTTGTTATAGTATATAGACAATAATTTATTGATTTGTTAGACCCAAGAGATACTCAAGGGCATTGCTTTTTACTATAGTGAAAAAAAGAATCTGCAAGTTTATTTATTGCTTGGAAAACTGAACTGGTCCCTAGTTGCTACCTTGTTTTGATATAGTATTTGAAAAATATACAGATCTGTTGCTCGTAGAACTCTCCAGCTTGTTGATTAATGCAACTGATCAGCCATCAATCTAAGGCCCTGTACTTTATTTATCGCCTGAGAGAATATCTGAGTGCCAAGTCGACTTTTGATAAATTTGGCAGCTATAAAGTACTGAACTTTTGGTATGTGAAGCCCCGCTGGTTGTGTGATTTATATACACAACTAGCCAAAGGGCAATAGCTTTCATATTTGTAGGAGGACTATAAATAGCCCACGCAGACATGATTGAAGCAATTTCCATTTTGCACACTCTTCTTGGGTTAGATAAACAATAGAATGTGAATTTTATGTTGTGTAAACAAATGAATTGTGCAAAGAAATGTGTTTAATATCAGGCGATGCTTTACGAGCAGCACTTAAACCAATCATAATCATCTGGCTACGGGTACGTGTGTGTATATATATGCATGTATATATAGTGGAATCTCTGAAGCGTCAAGGTTGGCAGGAATTTATAATCGCGTTTAAGTACTTTGCGGATACCGCGAGCTGAGACTGTGGCACGTGTATGATGTAGCTGGGTGAGTAATCTCCGATTAAATTGTTCGTAAGTTGTTTTTTTTTCTATAGAAATCAATCAAAAGTGATGCTATAACTAAAATATAATGCCGTTATCTGTCAGTAGCTGTCTGTTGTCTACAGTAGGTCTGGCAAAGTCGCAATCATAGTTCAGTTTTCACACTTAATGCATAACCCATCATAATAATTAGTTTATTAAACTTTCTTGGGTAATCGTTAGCACCCATTTACGCCTGACACTGGCCCTGTAATTTTGAGGTGTCACTTGTAATCTCCGCTTACATAATCGACTCTGTCTCTGACGAGTTCTTGACAAGTCGACACTCTGAATTGCAAACTCAGCATGATCACTATTTAAATTTTGTTGTTTTATGTGCATTGCAAAATTTTACAGCTGTAGTCGGTCCAACGACCCGACCGACAAGAAGTTGGCTCACAAGTTCTTGACTTGAATAAACACATCAGATTTAAAATTAAACTGTAATCGGCTTAAGCCGAACCAATTCGTGTCAAGTAGATCGTTAAATTTCAACAATTATATCGAACGGAAGGTATTTACAGTGATGACTGTGTATAATAAACAATATAGTACGACGATCCTATTCAATTATAGTTCGTATATATATCTGGAAACATTTAAACAAAACTTTTGGCACTGGGAACCCCTGAAAGTTCTTGGTTTTTTTCCCCGGCACATTTCTATTTTAGATTCCGTACACACACATTTCCTTTGATGCGTGGAACGAAAAAATTCTTTTCATTTTGTACCATAAAAAAATTTGCCAAATTTCCTAAATTAAAATGGAAATAATCATTCGATTCGTTTGGCCTTGACTGCGGCAAAGGAAACGTAGCGTATGCTAAAACCGAAGAGATTATACGAATCCAGTGATAATCGGGGCAAAGACAATTAGACTGAAAGTCACTGATAATTGGGAATGTACTCAGAAAACTATACGCTATATTTGATATGCTAAAGTAGCGAAGTGATCACTGTCAGTTGCGCATAATCAACAGCAAACAGTCCTCATCATATAATAATTTAAATGGACACAATCTTTAAATATAGTCGAAAGTAATTATGACACACGCTTTCTAATATAATTTTGATTCATAATAATTCAACCTTAAAGGTCACAAAACAATGCTATAATCAGCACACTTTACAAACAGAAATATACATAAGCATGATTAAATAATCTATACTTGTATAATTTGATCGGATTTATAATCAGTTTATACTAGACACGTGTGTAGTTCCGTAATCTAATGTGCTGTACACACATATTATCAACTTTCGGTCTTCTTTTGGGAACAATAGTAGAACATCTTTTGACATAGAAATAGCAAACCAATTTGAGGAAGTTTTAGGCAGGGTATAAGTGCATAAGTATATATATATATATATATATATATATATATTATAATCTATTGGTCTTCTTTAGAGTGAAATGTATGCAACAGTTGTAGAACCTCTTTCGAAATAGAAGCATCAAACTATTCTGAGCAAGTTGTAGTCAGGGTACGTAATGCATAAATGTATATGGCATATATACCACAAAACTCCCCCACTTTGTGTACACAGCGTTGTTTATATATAGTAAACGAACTATTGCCTCTGGAGGGCACAAAGTAATTTGCCAATTAGAAAAGACAATAGAAATTCCATGGACTTTTGGTCGACGCTCTGGCAACAGGTGAACGTGCCCAACCCTTGAATGAGGAATGGGGGGAAAACGCTTGACTCATTCGGGATGACATTCTACGATGGAGTCGTTTTGGCAATGGACGACGACAGAGGGCGCGGTACGAGTCGGAGTACGAGTTAATATGCCCTGAAAGATAAGACCGAATTTGCGGGGGTAATGCACAATCTATTGTAGTAGTTGCTTTGTTGTTGTTGGGGTATTGCTCTATTGTTGTTGGGTTCTATCTCGTTGTTTGCACACACACACACGCACACAGACGCACTGTTTCTACACATAGAATATGTATGCGCGGGATGGTTGAAAGACACAGAGACAGACCAGACCCTCTATATATTTATAGGGTCGGGGCTTGTCGCGGGAGCACTGTATGCAAACCGATGGCGTATTGCATTACAAATTGTATTTTTCCACGCCCTCGAGTCTGAGTATGTTGACGACGTTGTTGTCCTGCGATGACAACAATGATGATGATGTTGGGAGGAAGTCTATGGGGAGTGTAGTCGGGACGTAGAGTCGGGACTAGGTTGGCACTAGGTCGGGGACCCCTTTGGGGACCGTATGGTGGGTGATATCATCACAATTTGGCAACAATAATCGTTTGGCCCAATGAAATGTAAATAAATATCTATATGTTGCTTCTCTCCTACTCCAAGACTTGAAGGAAACTCATTAAAATGTCCATTCGACTCAGCAGGGATAAATAATTGTGGTTCGTTGATAAAGCGCTGCGGTGTGGTTGCGACATGTGTATGGCGTATGGGGCGTATGCGTAATATGTGCAAATAGAAATTAACGCGATTTTTATTGTATATTTGTCTATGAGCGATATATAGTATAGATATATATTCTAGATATTTGCCATATTGTGCTCTGAGAGCAAGACCAAATGTTCTTCTTGTACTTTGATCGACACAGAAGAACGCGTGCGTCTCTGTGTATGTGTGTGTGTATGTGTGTCAGTCTGGGTGTGTGCTCCATTTTCAATATGACTTCAGCGAAATTCCGAAATAAAAGAACCGAAATTGAAACCAAAGCTACAAATAGTTCAATTGCTTTTACATATTAATTTGTTTCTCTTTCGCGTCATTCGATTTTGGCTTGACTCGTGTGTGTGTGTGTGTTGAAACTTGTTGAGCAACTCGCGCACACACAAAACTTGCACTTGATATTCTTCTCGATCTGAGAATCGAAATATATTATATAGATTCACAGTTAGTCGACTACAGCAACAACAAGAGACACTTCCTCAAAACGAACACGAACTGAGTCTGCTGACTTTGCGCACATTTTCGTGTCTTTTTCGAAAATTGACAGAAGATATATGCAAGCATGAACACAACATATATGTTTATTTGTATATATATATATATATTTTGGATTTGTAACACGCGCAAGACAATGTCTGTATATATATGTATTATATTTATGAGTATACTATACTATATATTTATAAACGGGGGGCAGTTGTTTTGAGTGTTTGTGGTACGTTCGGGTATCTCGAAAAAAAGAAATAAACACTTCCGAATCGCTCGAAATGCGGCGCGAGACTGAGACTCAGACTGAGACTGGGTCGACTTTCAGTCAGCGTCGACATCGGCGACGTCGGAACGGAACGGAACTCGGCGCAAATTCATATACATAGTTTCTGAAGCGTTGCGACGGCGTTGCGACGGCATTGTGGCGGGTCTCTGATATCTCTCATGCATGGATATCTTTTTAGAGAGAATCGCGCGCGACTCGCTCGCATTGTTTTCTAATGTTTATTAATAAAAAAAGAATGAAAAAAAGAATTGAAATAAACTGAAAGAATCGCTGCCAGCACATCTCGAGAGAGCGTCGACAGAAAGAGGGAGAGAGAGTGAAATGTTTCAATTTCGTTATTTATTTTGTAAATGCTCTCGAGTGTTTTGCTTGTAGAATTCTTCTAGTCATGTGGGTGCCCTGTTTGTTTACCGATTTGTTGTTTAATTTAGTTTTCGCACTGCATAAAACAATCATAGTCATTGCACTTACTAGTCGCCAGTCGCCAACCTAATCGGCCTGACCAGTTGAACTTGCTAACAACATGTGAGAGACAACGTGCCAAGTCGAATTAGCACTACCCGTTTTAGACGGTTAGCCAATTAAGGGATATATCTGGTTTGTGTTCCACTTCAATTGCGTCTAAATTGCAGTTTTATCTGTCTCATTAGCTAGTTAGTGAATCATAAAAACATATCCACTTGATACCCAATTGCGTGTTTATATAAATGTTTGCCTTTTGCTTATCTCCACTTTTAAATATGATGATCATACTCTTTTGTAGAAAGGGGTATAACGCTTATAATAAATATTATTATATTACTAATATTTGAATCAGTTTATATCTCCAACGCATTATAAAGCGTTTAAATAGTTGTTCTTAATTTCATTATGTACTTTTCTCTCTTTACTATCAGTTTGCCAATCATCAGCTCTACATTTCATGATTCTTCTCAGTTTCTTATAATTTCCCTCATATTCCTAGATGTTTAGAAGTCGCTCTCCATTTTATTTTCAATTTTTCTTTCTTTACCATCAGTTTCTCTAAGAATCTTATAATATTCACTGTATATCCAGATGTTTAAAAGTTGAAATCCATTTGATTAGGTATCCTTCTCTTTAAATTGGTTGCTTCTTTTAACTTTCTTATCATCTTCCAGATGTTTCTAGATATTGCTATTCTTAATTATTTTTAACTTTCTCTCTCTTTAATCATCTTATATTTTAGTATCTTCTCTCTTTTCTTATGTTTTCTTTTAGTATTATTTCTCTTTCATCATATTTCCTCTTAGTATCTTCTCGAACATTGTCAAACTTTGCTCTGTTAAAACTTCCACATTAATCTTTATACAATTTGTCGATCATTAGACTGCGCAGTATTGGAGAATCCCCATCGACGCTGATACTTAATTGACTAACTAATTATTGTAGAATTCGCAAAGTCTCTGCCGCGTCACGATTGAACTTTAGAATGAGCCTAGAAGCTGCTCTTTAATTCGGGAAAACTCATTAGAACACTTGCTTATTCACGCATATGTTTTGAATTAAGTTTCGAGAACCAATTAACGAGAATTCTCTATAGTGAATATGGATGTACAGTTGGTTTATCGTGAATCTGTTTAATAAAGCTAATGGTTTTCGGATGACGCGCGTCGTATAGTCAACTAATTCCCGAGTCTCTCCCTCTATTAACTGTTATCTCTTGGTAGATTCTATTGTATTAATTTCATCCTGTGTGGCTCTAACACTAATTGTTTGGCTTTCTTATCTTATCTGCAGCGAACTTGGGATATGACATGATTAAATATTTAATATACTGAAGGTACCCGTAGATAAAACATAATGGAATTTATTATTATGCTGAAGTTGGACATGAAGTTTTATAGTTTAGGGAAGCTAATGGAGTTAGATATGCATAGCGTGGGTAGTTAAGTATAAATACAATGGAATTTATTGACTTTTGCGTAGTCATGTTGGGGCTGTAACTGGTTCCGATTTTGGATGCCGGAAGACAAAATCCAAAACTTAAAAATGTTAAAAATGTTTAAAAAATCGAAGGGAAAATTCTTTATTGATGTGGGAACTTTGCTGCTGGTGGATAAGTCATCTATTATCATTTATTTAGCATACTATACTATTATTTATTTAATGTAGTCAAATGCAATGCACAATTTGTTAGGCAGTATGAATATTAAATAGAAGGCGTAGTCTCTGAGATCGAAATGAATTAAACAATAGGACTAGTCATTGTGGTCGCTGTGCGCTGTGTCATGTAGCAAGCATGTCTCTTCGTGTACCTGATATTAACAATAAATAATCAACAACAACAACAATAATAACAATAGCAGTAGCAGCTACAACAACAACTCAAACAGAGGCGGCAAATTTCAAATTTCACTGCGTGCTGCTTGATTCAACATGCGATCACACAAAAGCTTTTGACATTGACATTGAAACTGAACACCGAACAGCGAAAAGCGAAAACCGAACACTAAATACCGAATACCGAATACCGAACACCGAATACCGAACACCGTATACCGAATATACTGAATACCGAATACAGAGAAGCAACAAATGCGATGACTTCCCGCACAGCAGCAACCACAACTACAACCGGCTGGCCTTCTTTGCATAGTAGCAATCAAATACAAACCCAGCAACAACAAAGCATATGGCTTTAACTTTTTGGACGACCCTCTCTTTGCACCTCTCCCATATGTGTGTCCGGTGTTCGTTCGTAGAGCCGGCTTTGTGTGCGGGGGAGCTCGGTTAGCTCGAAATGTCGTCACGACTGTCAGTTACAGTTGACTGAACTCGCTATCATAATAAGTCAAGCGTTCGTTTCATTGAACTGCAGCATCGAAAACTATAAATTCACACACACACGGTGAGGCGTATGCGGCGTAAAGGGGGGTGTCATTAGGGGAGATCTACGCATCTTGTGGTTTTAAAACAATTTCATTTATAACCATGAGATTCTTGCATGTTTGAGAACACACACAATCAGATGATGCAGATCTCTAATGTGCCTTCAAATCTAACACTTGATAATTTATTAAAATCATCTATATGACAATAGAGTTTTATAGTCCATAGAATATATACACAGGTAAACAAAGAGAGGGAGGACAGGTTAGTAGAGCGTTAAGCGACTCATAAAAGAGTCAACAAAAACTAAATTAACTGGAAATCATATGCGAAATTCAAATGTCAAAATGTGTGTTGTTTTTATCATGATATAATATATTATATATGTTATAATTTAGTTTAAGCAAAACATTAGAGTGTCTTATAACACTTTGTTGGTCTTTCATCATCATTATCGCATAAGCTACAATTGTTAATTGCATTTTAAACGGTTGGTTTCCATTTTATAAGTAGGTTAACAAGAGTTGAAGTAGCATAATTGTTTTTGTGATCTTAGTAAAGGTCTTTCAACAGTTTATGTAGTGTTTTTAAAGTATATCTTAAGTATCTTAATCACTCAGAGTATAATAATGATACCATAGAATAAAGTGAGAATAAAGTGTGTTTTTACTTTCAGTTTCCCTTAGCGTGACTCTATAGAAACGCAACTCTCGACAATCGAAACGATCACTATTAATCATATCTGTTTTGATCGAAGTTATAGACATTTTATACTACATTTAATGTCGAGAATGTCATGTGATTGTTCAAAGACAACCATAAGATTAATGGTATGGAAATTAAAACGATCCAATTAATTCACTGATATTACGTCAATTATTAGAGCAATTAAACTAAAATTAACCTGCTTTAAGCTTTAATTCCCGTACGATTAGCTCAAGAATTCAAAGTTGGATTACAACAGGATCGTAAGCAATTTGAAAATCAAATAGAGCTATAGCTAGTTCCAATACGCAATATAAACAAGTTCGACATCGTTTGCACAATTAATTAGAACAGATGCGTCAAATACAGATTAATTACCCACACAGGAGTAAATATATACATATATATCTGGTATATTTAGTTATACTATTTACAATTTTCTAGTATTGTTTTCTAGCATTGTTTATTTATACTATATATAGAATATTTACTGGAATTGTTTTTATGAACTCGAGAGCGTAAATCGCGTAAATCAATTTAGTAGCGCATCACTTTTGCTTTCGATGCACCTCCATGCGATATATATCGTATAGATAGTACACACTGATATCTGTCACGACAAATCAATTACTCGTACGTGGATATAATTCTAATTCTGTGTGTGGGCTGTATAGAACTTCAACCGGTTTCGATATCACTCTGCGGTTCAACTACGACAATTTTATTTCGGTCACGTGTTAGCGAATGTAAGCAATAAAAGCGTTTCTATGCGATTCCAATACGGAGCAGAGTGGGGCAGTTTAATGTCTTTATAATTGATGCACACAGTTCACTTACCTTTCAGCACTTCCACCTGGTAGCGAAGATCCTTGAATTTCACATCGGGCGCCTTCAGTTCCGCTGAACGTTTCGTTTTTTCCTTGAGACTCATGTCGATCAAAGTTGAAGTTAAAGTTGTGTTTTTATGGCACTCGCCTATAAAAGAGACACAGTAAGTGAGTAATACACATAAGCATGCACACATAAGGTGTTTAATTGCCGCTATAAATTACAAACTGACGTTAGGTAAACCTTGCTTGCATACTACTTTTATTCATATATCATTAAAAATCCCTCTATTACCATATTAAAATCGTTGCAATATTTTCTAAGGTATTTACAGAGCTAAAGGTTAGTGCTATAAAAGCTTCTAAATTCTTGGCCTGACCTGTTGCCTGAGTAGTTTAAAGCCCTTTATAACCGATTATTTCTAATCTTTAATGAGAGGGTAGTGAGGGCAAGCAAAGTCGGTACATCTAAGTGCAAGTCTATAATTACAGTTCTCACGTGTTTGCTACTTAGCTCAACAGCTGTCGGGTTGCTATGATATATGGTATTACTTTGCATATTCGATTTGAAGAAAACCTCAAAGCAGCTGTGATTAATCATAGTTGGAGAAATCACTTTTTCTGGGCGATTTCACAAAATACATTGGCATTTAAATTGGCTTGCAAAAATTCTCAGATTGCCATGAAACACTTGTGTGACATCATTTCGGCTTAAGCACCTAAATTATATACTTATATATGGGTAATATATTGTACATATAACATGATATATGTATCAGGTTGGGGAATAAGTTCTTTTGGTTTAATTTTAATGACTTGTTTGTTGTTAATGAAAGTGTTTGTTTTTTTTTAAATTTAACATGTTTTTTGTGCTCTACAAAACTGTAATATTTGTTTGCTCGTATAATTTTATTTGAATCTAGTTTTGCAGCTTAGAAATAAAACACCCAATAGGAAAAAATCGGCAGAAGGTGACGTAGTTTAGTGATCGGCACAAAAATTGTTTCCTTATTTAAAAAACAGAGGACCTTTTGAATTTGATAAGGAGTATCTAATCCAAACAACTCATGAATTGTCCGCAAGAAATGTATTATGATCATCAAACAGCTCTAAAACATATTTATTTAATGAGAATTACTGAATAATTTAGAGCCTTTGTGGCATTTTCAAATATTGTAAATACCTTAGCGAACTTATTCCCTAACCTAATACATATGTGTGTTTTAACCAGAAGTATGGAAGGCTGTTCTCTTAATTCTGCGAATTAATTCTCCATTAATCAACATCAATCTCCAGGTTGTCAAATATCTCCCTTCCTTTTTGTGTTTTGAAATTCTCGGCTATGTACAAAGCGATACAGAGGCTATACAGGCTATACATGACTTGAAAGGTCTTAACATACCCTACAAAACGACGCTATGCATGATTAGTTTTGATATTGCGATCAAAAGTTATAGACGTGTAAACATGGAACGCCGTAATTCGCGCTATTTTAAAGCTTTCCTTCGTTAAAGGCAAATCCGCTAGAGAAACGTACTTTATCACTTCGAATTATATTAATCTATATACTTATAAGAACATTACTTCCTTTATCACTTATATGATGTTAAAGATACCTTTAAATATTCCCTATAAACAAGATTATTCACGCTTTCTTTTTCAGTATTCCGAAGAATACTTTAATGAGGTTGTACACAAGATCTTTTCACAGAACTTTATGTTCCACAGATCAAAGATAAGTTCCGATTTTGAAGATCTGATAAACACTCTATATAGTCTTCACAGGATGCGATCACTCGCAATCACTTTCAGAGCTCTTTGAGTGCCGTGATGGGACTTCAATTGTTATTCAGTTTATGATTGATTGCATTACCGTTTAAGCCAAAGGGTGCAACGCTACTGAAGCTGCGGGAATTGTATTCACTATCCAGGTATTATTGGTGGCGATTGGCAGTTGTCGTCTGTCGCAGTGACAACCCATAGTTAGTTCGTTAAGCAGTCGGTGCACCGGCTGTGGTTTTAATTAAAACTCGGTCTAGTCGGAATTTAATTTACAGCGTGTGATTAAATATAGCCTCGCTGTACCGCAACAGTATGACTGCTACTACTACTACTGTTTGTTGAAAGGCCTGACAAGTTCAAACTGATTTTAGTTTGTGGCCGAAGGAACAACTCTATCGGGTGTTGGCAATCGGGTAAGGTAACATTAGATTCTCGGGCATCGGGAAGAGCATTCGGAAACTTGTTGTACTTGTTGCCGTTTTTGTTGCAATTGTAGTTTATGACAGTCAACGAAGTTCTATTAATAAATACATAGATACTTTGATCTAAGTTGCAAAATGCAATGCTAATAAAGTTTTTAGTAATTCATTAGCGAGGTTAAACAGTTAGAACTTGCTTTAATAATCATTTCTAATGGGTTCAACGGGGATGTTGAATTGGCAACAATCGTAAAGGCTGTTCACCGCTATTAGTTTGTGTTGTCATAGGGAGTATATGTTTGCTAGTTTAAAGATCACTTATATATGTGATCTATGTGCTAATTTTAGAAATCGTCTTCAGGGAATCCAAGTTAACTTTTCATCAAATTTTCTACAGTTTCTACATTTTTTAATGATCCTGTCGATCCTTTTTCTTTATAATTTATGAATAAAAATTTCTATAGGGTGCATCCTAGTCGATCAGTCTCTTTATATAGCTCTGTCAATTGCCATTCTTGCATTGTAAAGTTCCCTCTCTAGAGAATTATTAATACGCAATTAGCTCTAATTTTCTAAATATACCCTTGATCTTTATTCTACCGCGGATCTCTACACTTTTAATCACAGCGTCATACCAATTACTTGCCTTCCTTAAGGTACTGTTCTCTTGCCTAGACATTTATAGGGCGCATTCAAATTATATTTAATTTATGCTGGTAATTGAGATAAGAATCGATAAAAATATTGTATAATATGTAGATGACAATCAGAGGCCATAAATTAGCGTGTTATTGTGCTATTGCAATAATAAATGCAGCAGCTATTTATCTGGTTCACGTATTCAATGTTCAATTAATCCAATTTCATTCAAGATTTGAGTGCACGTGTTAAATAAAGCGTTAAAATTGCGAATACTTTATTTATTGCGATGTTTGTATGGTTTGGATAGAAGCTGAGTGGCTTGTTACATTGCTAAGCAGAGGTTTGCATTGTATAACAGTTGATGGGTTTATTAAAGTGCTAAGTGAAAAGCTGAAGCACTGATGTGAACTTTGCTACACAAGTTAGACAAGTTTCACACCAGGCATGCTGCGTGCTGTACATATGGCAGTTAGCTTTTGTCAAGCTGCATGGAATGTGAAATTTGGCTTCTTTTCAATTTTTGTTGAATTTATGAATTAAAAATAAAACTTAATTAAAATTTAATAAAAGGAATTATTTAAAAATAAATTTACATTAATATATAATATTCAAATGTATACTTAACTAATCAGAACATAAAATATAATAAAATAAAAAGGTGCGCAAAATTCAAATTCATCAAATTTGTGGGCATAATCTAATATAATTCCTAGAACTGTATTTAATACTACTACTCTTCTTTTTCGATTTTTGGCATAATTTTTCCCTATTCTCAGAAAAACTTTGCTGATATTTCCCCAAAATTAAGTGCTATAAATAAACAAGCCGCAAGCAGCTTATTCTGTTGGCCGCGTCCAATTGGAATTGAATTGTTGTTTGCGTAAACAAAACTATGTATATTATGGAAAGAAATAAAGCGAGAATAATATACGATATATACGAAAGTATTTCATACTCATTGCCGTTGGCCAAATGATTGAGCCGAAATCGGAAACGGAATCAAAATATCGGCAAAACAGACTGGAATTATTAAATAGGCATAGCAAGCGGTCCATCTGCCTACGCCATTATGGCAATCTGTGGCAACATTTCGCTATTTGTCGCCCATTTTGGGAATGGGGCAGGGAGAGATGCCTCCCTCCCTCCCTGCTATCAATGAGGAATGTAATGTCAGTTGTCTGTTTAGTTTCGTAGCGAAAAAAAAAATGTTCTGTGATTTTTTCAATCAAAATTTGAAAGCCAGCATAAGCTGGGCAGGATTTGCTGTACGTTTGTCTGTCTGTCGGTCTGTCCGTCCTTCCCTGCCTCCTTGCCAGGGTGTCTGGGGAGAACTCGCGAGACCTTTGCCTTGCGTGCGTGTGAATTTGCTTTGTCTTATTTTCATTTCGTTTCGCCTTCGCTTTGGCTTTTATTTGTTGTCTGTTATCTATTTGTGTTTGCTTTGCGCTGCTTTCCTTTCCCTTATTTTTTGTTGGGGGCCAATGCCATAAGGCGACAATCGCTGTCATCATCATCAGCAGAGGCAGCATCATCATCGTGGGGCAGAGCAGGGCACAGGGCTGCTTGGTAATCCATGGCTGATGATATTCCCGAAACTAAATCAAAGCGAAATCGAATCGAATTTATTGTCATCTTCATTTTGCGCCTCAGATTATGCTACACAGATTTCTGGCCATGGTGAGTGTGTGGGTGGGTGGTGTGGCAGGTTGCCGTAGGGGCATGCCACGCAGCTTCAGTTTGTTGGGTTTCAATTTCGGTGTGAACTTTCGCTTTTCGGGTGCGTTCCATTGGCATTTTATCTGCAGTAGAATGGAGATGGAAGAAGGGGAGAGTGAGAAAGGGGGAGAGTTGCTTATGGTGCCTTGCGTCTCGCTCTGTGTGCCCCCTGAAGCTACAGGTTATGATGCTTGGCTGTTTGTCTGTCCCAGATGCCAAGTCCCAGTTCTTCCCTTCCCTTCCTTCTGCTTGTGTCCTTCACTTTCTTGTGCGTTTTGTTTTCGTGTCGCCCTCGCAATTTTGTTGATTGCGATTGCGATTGTGTTGTTGTGTTTTTCTCGTCGCTGCTGTTTTTCCTGTTTTCTCTCTTTTGCTCTTGTTTTAAGCAGCTGCAATCAAAAATCCATCATTGATGCGTTTGGCCCCAAAACACTTTGAGGGCAGCCGCATTTGTGTATTGAACCTGAAACTAAATCCAAATGACACTGAACGATTGCGGCAGAACTTAAGTGACTGATTATTTAGACATTATTGCGAGTGCAAATTTGCATAAATAAAAGGTGTGGCATGTGAAACATTCTATATTAAAAGTAATAAAGCCGAAAAGCTTTTGATTAATCTGATTTGAAGTATTATTAAATGAAGCTTGGTTGCTGTTGATACTATGGAGAATATCTCTAATGAAATCTATCAAATAAAATGTGGAAATAGAAGAATATTGAAGTAGTTCTTTTTAGGAAAGTTTAATAAAAGGTAGAAAAAGAAGAATATGAAGGAAAAACTTAGAAAAATAGAAGTAGCTAACTGAGCTTTAAGCTTTTTATTAGATTAATCGCATGAAAGCTTTGACTTATGAACAACAGCTGCAAGAGAATAATTCTTGTAAAGATTTTATATTGGATTTACACAGAAAATTAAATAAAGATTACATAATATGCAAGCTCATTAAAAAGCTTTAAAGTAATACAATACGAAAGGATTAATACAATAAATCTATAAATATTTTGTTGGCTTCTTAAATATATGTTATTTTATATACTTATTAATCGTTTATATAAGTGTTAATGAAAGCTTAAGTTAGAAGCTTGGTATTTAATACGCTTTTAACTTCTTTAGATTGTTAACTCAGGAACTCTCGTCGTTTTTTAATTATATGTAAATGTTATAAGTTATAACTAATAACTCGTTTATGAAATTGATGAAGAAAGCTTAGGCTACAAGTTTTTTAAATGCGCTTTTAGCTTAAAGCTTTTTATTTAAAGGAGCTTGAAAGTAAAAGCGTGATATTCTAATTTAAAACTTGCTGTTTAGATGAGATTTACACTTAAGAAAGAATTATTTAAAATCAATAAAGTTTAAATTACGTTAACTTGATATCGTTAAGCTTTATTGCCATTCATTCAAGTTTAAAGCTTTACATTGGATCATATTTATAACTAATCTTGCCGTAATGCTTTATATTAAGTCGTTTATCTATTAGTAGAATCACAAAACGTCAGTCAACGGGTATACTTAGCTTAATTGCATGCAATAGCATAATTCCAGCAAAAATAGCCCGAACCACTCAGCAGTTATTGCCGCCAACTGATGCTGACGCGGCGGCTAACCCGACAAACCAACGACGACTTCAACGACTCCGACTCCGTCTCCCTCTCCCACAACGAAGCCTCGACTGGCTTCACTTTCTCTCAGCAATTAGTTGGTAGAAAGTTGATTAGTTGCTCGGTTTGCGCGGTTGTTGCTCGCTTGTTCTATGTTCTCTTGGCTCTTGGCATGTTGCATGCAACGTGGGGCAGCAACAGGAACGTATTGCTCATTGAAATAGAAATTAAATTTGTGACTAATTGTTTTCAAGTTAAGTACGCCAAGCCAAATGCAATTTGAAGGCGTTCGTGCTGCATTGCACTGACAGCGCATGCGACACACACAAGCTGCTGCCCCGACTGTATGTGTGTGTGTGAGTGTGTGTGTGTGGCACGTAGCAACCGCGTTGCAACTGCCGGAATGGCTTTTGGTCGCCTGTCGCTGACGCGTTGGCTGCAAATGCTGCAATTGTTGCAGCTGACAGCGACGGCGGCTAACGCGGCTCGAGTATTGTGTGTGTGGCACAGTGTGTGTGCCAGTGTGTGGCATGTCTCTTTCAGTTGCCAGCCTCCTCCCTTTCCCACCCTGGCATGTATGCGCTGCATTGATTTTATGGGCTCACACAATTTTTCATTTTTATTTGCTGCAACAAATAATTTTGCTGCATGTCTCTTTGCGGTTGCCCACAAATGCCGCAGATTCCATTCGACGTTCAGCAAAAGGCCTCCACTGTCTGATAGAGGCCAGTCAATTTCATGATCTATAGGCAAACTGAAAACAATATCGCAGCGAACGGTTCTTATATGCATAAAATAAATAAATAAAACGAGGAAATGGAAAAACTGCCAAAGGAAATGAAAATGTTCGTCTGTTTTTTATAGAGTATAATTTGAACTGTAGCATGAAGTGTAAACTAGCTAGAAATATATTTAATACTGTCCTTATAAGTCTAGCTGCAAAGTCAGCAATCTGTTAATAGAGTATAGATTTAGTTTTGAAAAATAATTTTAGTTGAGTTGGAACTCAATAGTCTTGATCTCACATAATCTTGGTCTCCCTCTATATCTTTCGAAAACTCTTATAATATTTCCCAAGTAAAGCTCACTTTAAAGGGTAACTAAAAGTGCTTAAACTCTGTTCAAAACTATTGTTCCGATCAGCTAACTAAGTCGCAACAAAGTTCAATGAACCAAACTACACTATGCGAGATTAATGTTTCTTGATGATTAGCTTGGGGACCTTGGTAATGGTTAGGCCTAGTTCTAGGTCGCTCTAGTCTAGAAATCTAGTCAACTTCAAGTTCTGCTTAGTCTAGCAATCGCGGTAAACTGAAATCAGTTCAGTTCAATTGCAAATGTCAGACGCTCCAGTACACTAGCTAAAAATGTTGCTAAAAATTGTTTTCATCTTATTTTGTGCTCTACCAATGGGTGTTTATTCCATGCAAATATATTATAGTGACTATGTCTCTCTAATAAATAAGTTAGACCAACTTAGGTGAGTTATCTACGAACTTCAATTGTACTCTAAACTCAATCTAAATCCCCCGTCCAAACAGAACCGGGCAGGACCGACTTGAGAACACGCTCGATTTGATGTCAAAATTGAATTTATCTGAATTTCCTCGAAGTTGCGAAAGTGCCGTTAGTTCTGGCATACAGAAGATACTTCCGCTTGGCTATAATCATCATCCGTTTAGAGTTAACTGCGATGCGGATACTCAAGATGGTGGTTGGATCATTATACTGCGACGTCTCGATGGCAGTGAGAACTTCTATCGCAATTGGGCTGCTTATAAAGAGGGATTTGGTCAGTTGGATGGTGAATTCTTCTTGGGATTAGATAAGATCTATGCTCTGACGGCTGAAAAGAATCAAGAGTTGCTATTTCTACTCGAAGATTACGATGGCAATGAAAAGTATGAGTTGTATGAAAAATTTGCTATAGGAAATGAGCAAGAATCTTATAAATTACACACACTGGGCAAGGCCAATGGCACAGCGGGAGATTCTTTCAGAGCACAGTTTGGACAGAAGTTCTCTACGTTCGATCGGGATAATGATCCTGATATGAGCAGAAATTGTGCTGTTTCCTTTACGGGCGCCTGGTGGTATCGCGCCTGTCATGGCAGGTATGAATAATGAATGAATGAGTGATTATAGTATTTATAATTTTATATCTCTGCAGCCAATTGACTGGGAAGTATGATGATAACAGCTTTGGTAAGGGCATCAATTGGAAAGATTTTCGCGGCTTTGAATACTCGCTGAAGCGGGTTGTCATGATGATAAGAAAGAGCAAGTGACGTGCTCGAGATTGTTTTGGGTTTCTGTTGAGATAATGAATAAACTATGAGTACAGAAACTTTGAATGAATAAAACTAACTAACTGAATTATGAATGAATAAAAACAATGAACAGACATTTGTTGAGTGTTTCCATAATTATATAAGGTTGCTGATAGCTCTGCAGCTTATAAATGATTTAGACACAACATTTCAATATTTATATCCTTGCAGAGGGTATATTAATTTTGTCCTAAAATAAGCAACGCAGCTTAGGAGTCATCAACCTCGGTCCGTTCGCCTTTCTGTTCGTCTGTTCGTTCCTTTGTCCGTCCGTCTGTCCGTTCGTCGGTTTGTCCGTCTGTCTATCCGTCCTTCTCTCCATTCTTCTCTCCGTCCTTCTGTTGCTGAAGGCAATATTATAAATTCGAAATTAATTCTGATATTTCGCAGTTGCAAATTCATTTAAAGGGAAGTTTCTAAACGAGCAACATTACTGTTCACAAATTTGTTGTTTAACTATTTTTCTCTTTAGTTTTTTATATAAGTTCTGTTACATTTCTTCAACAAATTTCTTAAAATATTATTTTCAGTTACATTTACAGGGTAGCTGCGAGTAGAACAACGAGAATTGGTTAACATAACTTTTGCCTTTTGTTTTCAATTGTTTTTATTTGTGTTTTACAAAAAGCGTTGCATACTTTCGGGCGTCAGTTAAATTAAAGTCAAACAAAGGCAAATTTATTTTGGGCTGCCCCGAAAAATGAAATGTTTTTCTTTTGGGGTGAAAATGCACATGTTTTGATTATTACAAGAAACATGGCCTACGGCCATTCACTAACAACTTGTCAATTGCACGAGATGTTCGAATATTATTGTTGTCCCAGGTTCGTATATGTAATTTGCGGCAGAAAATCTTTGCGATTTCCTTTTTATATTTTTCCTCAATTTGCAACAAAACGAGGAGGACAAAGAAGTGGAAGATGATGAAAAAAAGTAAGACAACAAAGAAGAGCAAATTTGTTTTTGATAGAAAGTCATGTCAAAAACAATGGCCCAACTATTGTCATACTTTTTCCCCTTCCTTCTCTTTTTATGTTTTTTTCTGAAAGTCGAAACATGTGGGTGCAGAGAGAGAGAGAGAGAGAGAGAGGGGGGCAGGTGGATTTAGGTGGGTGTGGGGCACTTGAAAAGTGCGCCCAACGTTGAGTTGACCCTCATCAAAAGCTAACTAAAAGTTTTCTCTTTTTATTTCGTCCTCTCTCTCCCCCTCGGTCTCTCTGTGTGTTTTCAGTTTGGCCAAAGTGGAAAATAAATGATTCTACAGGATGACCATTTGCGTGTGTGTGCATGAGTGTGTATGCGTGTGTGTGGGTCTATTCGGTATACGGTCAAAAAGTTGAAAACCAAGCTACACTTTTTGTGCAATCTGAAGAACGACAACAACAACAACAACAAAATGAAAATAAAAACATCTGTGGCCCCAAACAAAAGTCGAAAAACTGAAAGCGAAATACAACAAAAAAGCCAATAGAAATTTAAACAGTTTTGACGCATTAAATACTCATTGAGCGGCCTGATTTGGTGGCATACCCTGTCTGCAGGTAATTGCAAAGGGGTGGCTTAGTTTGAGCAGATGACATGACCATAGAAAATCATTTTGACATTATCATTCACATTTAAAAACATCATTTGGACATAATTAAATGATATTTGTTGTTGAAATCTATTATTACAAGGTATTTTATAGACAGTGTCTGTACTTGGTAGCAACCGCACGACGTAGACTTACTGTCTATAAAATACCCTGCAATAATAGACTTTAACAACAAATATCATTTAATAATGTCCAAATCAAGAATTTTATTCATTAAAGTCATGAATTTGCTTGTCTATTCATTTCTCTTTTACCAAAGCTACGTCGTCCGATTGCTGCCACGCACAGACACACAGAAAACATAGCTAAATATACCCTCTTATATACGTACCTTTAATAAACAATTACCCAATTATAACAGGGTATCTTAGCCCTTTTTTGACACAGCCTCAAGTCATTGTCATGTTTCTTTTCCATTTCATTTCTCTTTCCATGTCAATCTCCCATAGTTGCTTCATATCTACAGGGTACATCCTAGTACATCATTCACAGTCATTTAGGGATTAAGGCCTTACGCACAATTCTGCTAACTAACAATAGGCTCACGCAGTGTCCTTCCCAAACACACACACACACACTCGCACACCCGCACACGCTCCCACACACACTTGCACAGTCAACAGACGCACTGCGCATCCTTTATCCATACAAATCCATATTTAATTAGGGCGACGCCGTCGTCGTCGTGGACGTAGTCGGGAAATGTTTGGTCTGGACTGGTCCTTCAGGAGTGCGTCGTCTCTTTTGCATATTTCACTTTGACTGGCTTCTCGACTGGCGCATCCCGACACGACTCAACTCAACTCAACTCAGCCCGACTCGACTCGACTCTCCTCTCAGCAGCGTCAACTTAATTACGTTGCGGTGCTTATCACGATCACAGCACCAGCAACGCGATGCTACCACAGTCTTACACAGGCAAACCCTTGCCCCCGACTTCTCTCTCCCTTCTATCACTTTCCGCTTGCCGTCATCATCATCATCTTTGTCTGCGGCAAGTGCCACTTCATCAGTCAGCATCGATGCTGCTGCCCCACGGCATCTGCTGCTGTTGCTGCTGCTGTCCGCGCCTTCTGTTGCCACCTGTCCACGTTCATTGCCAGCTTCAACTTTATCAGCGAGAGAGGGGTGGAGGGAATGGGAGGGAAGAGGGGTATTTTTGGGCCTTTGTTTGCACGCTGCGCTGCCGGCGGCGCAGTTCACAGATTCCGTTTGGCCAACGTCGTGCCGCGTGTGGTTTTTGGTGGGCTTTGCCTTGCAGCCAGACTCGGCACAGTCGGCTTAGCGCTAAAATGTCTGCCTAGCTAGCTGTGTGCCAGTGTGTGTGTATGTGTCTCTGTGTTTATATCTCTGTGTGTGTTTGTTTGCGGGCTGATGGAATTTTAATTAAATACTCGGGTGTCTATGTTAATTTATATGCGCATATGCTTAGCCAGCATGCAGCACCATAGCGGAGTTCTAGCCCCCCACTTATGAAGCAGAGAATGAGGGGTTGGGGAGAGAGAAGAGGGGAGGGGATATCTGCCCGGTGGCAGGTGAAGTGCCGGCGCATGTTTATGATTAAGAGCTTTAGGCGCTACTGGCATCGTGTGCGGCGCGCGTGTGTCCTTGTTCTTCATTCTTGGTTTCATTGTTGAAAATTTAATTATCATTTTTAATGCTTAGTGAGCACTATTCGTAGCACCCCTCCTTTCCCTTCCTGCTCTAGGTTTACTGCTATTAACCTACCCTCCCCTGTGTTGTTGTGCCGCCACTGACATTGCGGTTTTTGTGGGTCTCTGCATCGCATCCGTGTCTGGGTCTGGGTCCGTGTTCGGGTTCGTTTCGGTTTGGTTCTTTTTGTTTTTGGGCAATGCCACTTGATATTATCACGTTTCCAGCGAGACAGTCTGTCCCTGTCTGTCTGTATATCCCTGTCTCCCTCTCTCTCTGTCTCCCCCCCTCTCCCCATCAGTCTGTCTCTTTTGTCTGCTCTCTGGTTGTCACCTGGTTTTCGAGATGAAATGCAAAGAACTTGATATGGGATATTCTCGTAATTTGTTGTGCGGGTTTTCACTCCAGTCCCTCTCTCTCCCTCCCTCTCCCTTTGTGTGCCCTTTAGCTGAGGGAGTCGACAACAGATTGACATTTTCACATCAAATGAGGGCTGGCAATTTACTTAACTATTTATGCGACTCTTAAGCGCTTAGCAACAACTTCAAGTTTGCCAAAATATTTAAGAGCGGAACCCTTTTTAGATCAGATCTCTCAGATAACTGGCGCTATAATTGGAAGCACAGCAACAAGGTGGAACTGAGTTGGGGACACCCTTGAGGCATTTGTGCTGACTGCGGTGTAAACCTGTTGCGAATTGTAAGTGAAATGAGTGAAATGAGTGCTTTGTAGCATGCTTACTGTGGGTTTTTGCAGCTTGCATTTGTGCCAGGCATTTTGTCTAATTTTTGCAGGTATTTTACTTTGATATGAGTTATGCAGTGTTATAAAATGTTGAAAATTAAATATTTGTGGTACTAACCTTTGTATGTTGAACTTAAGTTATATAATTTAAAGAACTCTGGAGTGTTTCTTGGTATACATTTATTTTTACTGTATAAAAATGGAAATTAACTGTATAAATGATTGGTTTTTTAAAGGTATTAAACTATATTACTAACTTATATTGTCATAATATATAAAATATATGTACAAATTCGTTGTTTAAGTCAATATTTATCATAATTTTTATCATTTAAAGACAATTCTTCAGATTTTCAATATGTTTGAAAATGCTTATAATCAGTCTATGAAGCTTATACAAGTCTCCTTCAAAGTGTTTAGGGAGCATCCTACCAAAAAATATTGTGAATAGGTTATTTTCATTTTTGCACATTCTTTACCAATATAGATATATATCTTACGTATTATCTACTGGTATTATCAACATTATCTGTCTTAAAAAAGTATCTAGTTCTTCTTCAAGTATTACCTTCTATCAAGATTTTAACAATAGATTTTAAATGCTACATATATCTTATCACTATAGAACAATAAACAATACTACCAATCGTCAATGAGTTCCTATTCTCCTTCAAAGTTTACTCCCTTTTAAAAAGATGTCGAGAATAGGTTTATCCTTCCATTCACAGCATTTCCCCAACCAAAATAGACGTATATCTTATCACATGCGTCGTCTATCCTTTCCATTGCTCCAGACTGGGCCCATTTTCGCCATTCGTCGCGTTAAAGCCCCGACTTATCTTCCTAACGGCGCTGCTGTTGCTGGTGATGTCGCTGGGTGGTACGTGTTGGCATCGATGTTGACATTCATATTGACGATGAGGCCGGGCGCGACTTGTGGCATGCGCTGGCGGCATGTTGCAAGGCCAGTTGCGTTAGCATGCCACACAGTCTGTTGCCCGCCAGCCTTGCATTGACAAAATGGCCTGCTGATTGTGTATGGGGCAGGAGGATGCAGTGCAGCTGTGTCGCGTTTCATTTCGTTTCGGTGTGGCAACATGTGTTCCTGCTGCTTCTGCACTGCGTACGCGTCCGGCGCGAAAACGTGGACAGCTCTGGCAGCGCATAATTCCGAGGTGACAGCGTTGCGACACGCTGGCTTTAGGTGAGCCACCTGCTGTGGCAGTCAACTGCAGTTGGCTTAGGGAGCCAAACTGAAAGGGAGAGCAAAAGGGAAATAGAGAGAATAAGAGTGAGTTATATATACGGTATAGGAAGATAGTCATATAGATAAGATAGTCATCAGTAATGGAAGTTAATAACTAAGGCAAAAAGGCAGATTTTTTACATGCCCAAGAAAGTATGCAATGAATAATGAACAGTCAAAACAATGCAATTTTGTGTAAATTTAATATATCTAGGACAATTTACAACTAATACTACTTAAAACCTTATACAAGTCACACCAGTCGCAGTCTTGGGGAAGCAACTACAGCAGATACTCATTAGCTTATATACAAAACTGTTCTGATCCCTAAGGGAAAAAAAAAATGTATAAAAAAAAGACAATTAATTCAAAACTTTTAAGAAATATATATATGCGAATATGCTTGATAGCAGATCACTCATTGATAATCTGATGCAGTTTTACAAATTTAAGACGTTGAGTAAGGCGTAAAATACATTAAAATTTGTTTAAAGTTAAAAACATTCATTGCATTTACACCTATAAAAATGAAAGGTGCTGCTACACAACTCTTTAAAACTGCATTCATAACTCCACAGTTTCTGAACATATTTAACAAAAATACTAGAAATATTTCTGCCAGTTCATTTCGTTTTTTTAAAGCATCTTCTCTTCATAAAAGGCCACAAAGTGTTTCTTCTTGTTTCTTTTGCGCTGCCAACGCGCAGCAGCTTAACTATTTGAAGGCTTTTCCTTGCAGCTTTTGCATCAAGGAATCATAACGCCACAACTTGCCAGAAATGCAGAAAGAGCAGAGAAGTGAAAGGGCAGGAGGGGGTGCGGAGTTACTTAGCGCAAAGACTGGACCCTTGACGGGGTTCTCTAATAGTGCAGCAGAGTGCCGACTTGGGACTAAATTAACTTTGCTTGTGTTTTGTTGCGGTTTCGTTAAGGGGGTGGCTGAGGGGGAGAGTACAGAGGGGGAGAGCGGGGGTTTGACTCTTGAGTTCTCGCTGGGGTTTTGCTCTAATTGCAATGTGCGCTCAAGTACTTGAAAATGTTGACCTTCAAGTATTTTCAGTGGGCTTTCACTTCTTTTTTCCACGCTGGGTTTCATTTAATTAACAGCAAACGTGGCAAGGGAGAACAGGGAGTGAGTGAGAAAGATAGAGAGTACAGACAGAGAGAGAGAGAGAGAGAGAGAGATAGGGGTCCATTGAGAGTTGCCTGAAATTTGGCAAGCCAACTGGCAGAAATTGGATATACAAATATCAATTTGGAAAGGGGGTAGAAGGGTATTGGGTGTTACTGCTATGGCTTTTCATGCCACGTTCCGTTCTGGGGTTTTTAATATAAACAACAAGTTCGCATATGCATGAATAAGTGCTTTTAAATAAAGGATGCATTTTATTTGCAGTTAAAACGTAACAAAACAGTGCAAAACAAACTCAAGCTCAGATTGCACAACAGCATCAACAGCAACAACACACACACGCACACACAGACACTGGCACAACACATAGCAACAAATGCACAGTGGAGCAACAACAACAACAATAAGTTATTCAAACAAACGACGCGCTCTAAAATTCGTGTTGAGTTGCGACAAGAAGTCTATAAAATCAACACGAGGGTGAATCGAGAAATTTGGTAAGTTATTTGAAATTGATATTGATAAATATTTGTTATGCTTATTGGAGAAATGACTACTATACAATTTTTACAATACGATATTAGAGAACTGTAAGTGCAATAACATTTGCAAAAAGAGGAATTTATATAAATGGTTATCCTGATTACATTATGGTCACCTTAACTACATTATGTTCACACTATTTGCATCATGGTAACCTTAAGATGTGATCCCCCTTATTGAGATCACACCTTAAGTCTACCTTAATAAGATTATGGTCATCCTAATTACATTTTGGACATTCTAAATGAAATCTAGTCACTTTTGAATGTCTGTTTATCACAGATTTGCTATAAGTGTGTATCATCTAAAGATCTCTTTGAGCTCAGAGCTCTCTTCATATTGCTTCTTATAATTTTCAAGGATTACTTTTAATTACATGTTTTCGTGATATCTGGTCACCCTTATTGCTTGCCCTAATTGAACTGGTCAACCTAATGCTCAACTTACCTAACTAATTTAAGTTTTCCCACTAGTCTGCAATAAGAAAAACTTTACTTTATTTTGTTTTTTATTTGTTTGTTTTGTGTTTTCTTGATTTCACGTTCCCGTTTACAACTTGTCGATAAACCCTCGCTTCACGAGCAGCAACAGCAGCAGCTACAAATTGCATTTTTTTCATTTGTTTTAAATTTTGTTTATCGTCGAGCAACAACCCATTGAGATGCCATGTAAAATCTAGACTGGTTACCCCCCACTCTCTCCCCCCACCTTCTCCTAAACCAGGAATTGCAACGGCAGAATGCCAATGCCCAATGCTAGTTGAAGAGGGGACAGTAGGAAGGGAAGGGGGGAGGTGAATCTCGTCGAGAGTCGAGGCGAACAACGGATGGATTTGCTCAACTGAATATTGAGTACGAGTGTTTTCTCTATTCTATTCGATGCCATTCGACAATATAGAAAACCGAAAATGTTGTTTTATATGTTTTCCCTTCCTCTCTCTCTCTCTCTAGCCCCCTCTCTATCTCTTCGAGTCTGACTGTATGTCTGTCTGTCTATCTGTCTATCTGTCTCTCTTTTGTGCCAGGTAAGCAAACAAGGGAAGTGTGGGGGGAGTTGAAGTAAAAAAGAGTGAAAAACAGAAATCGAATTATACAGCTCAGTGATTTTTCGGTTTCTGGTGTTTGGTTGCCTTTTGCTCGTTGCACGGCTTTGATGTGGCATGCTACAGCAGCAGCAACAACAAGAGAAACAGCAACAGCAACAACAACAAGAGTGGCAGCAACAGCTCTTACTCTAGCTATAGCTAAAAATCACAGCAGCATCCACAATAAATCCATGACAGTTGACTGGCAACTCGCAGACTCGCGAGACGTGCGCCGCATGGACACGTGGCATGAGGCAAGCGAAAGCTGAAAATTTGTTGCAGGCAGCTAAAGGAGGAGCAGGCGTTGGGGGAAGACTAGCTTAAGGTGTGTTGTGCTGCTACTATTGATGGCTTTACGAGTAAATAATGTACAAACAGCTGCTTATCCGCGTTGCATGCCAACAGTGTGGCAGTGGCGGGGGCGGACCAGAGGGGGTGTGACATTGATTTTCGATTAGACGCCGGAAATGCGACATTCCCTCTCTTTTCCTCCCCCCCACACTCTTTCTCTCTCGTCTTTTATTACTACATCGTGCTGCCTTAAAGTGTTTCACGTTTATGGAAATGTGACCCAACTTGACTTTGAGATTAGCAGGCAGTACCTGCTCCCCCTCTCTCACTCTCCCCCTCTCTGCCCACCTCTGCTACTGCATTATGCAGGCTGTTAGGCGGGTTGGGAAAAATTCAATCAGCGCAACTTTTCGATAAGCTGCAAAGGCAACGAACGCAGCGCAGCACAGCACAGCACAGCAAGAAAAGCGCCTTAAACTTTTCATGAATTCAGCGTCGACGCCGTCTTGGCTTTTCCTCGACTCTACTTGGACTTGCACTTGGTCTGGCAAACTTTGCTTTGACAGGCAAAGGGACGGATCGGATCGGGTATCGCTTTGAGCCAAGTTAATAACTTGAAGCCTTAGCAGTTATGAAGTTGGCGCTTCTCTCTTTTATGTCGTTGACATTATGCGACATTTTTCTCACTCGTCACACTGATTGAGCGCGTTCTGAATACCCTTACCTGATTGGGGAGGGTTGGCTAGCTGCACTTTGGGAGAGGTGTGTTAAGTTGGGTGGGATATATTGAAGTTCTCTTGTTATGAATTAAATCAGGAAAGATGCAGGAGGATAGTTTGGTATGTTTTGAAGGTCTGGTAGATACTGTTGCTATTGGGATTGTTAAATTCTTGTTTATCTTGTTAAATTCTTGTTTAGTTTTAAGCTACCAGGAATAAAGCCTTTTTAAACTGCAGAATAGTAATGTGACATTAGATGCTAAAGTTGCAAGAAGACTCAAAAGACATCAAGCTTTGTTTACTTGATTTGTCATGAATATATGTAGTATGTGATATCTAGCATTAAACAGTCACAATCTACAATCAACTCAGTCTAAATTCCTTCTTCCAAAATATATCGAGTTGAACTTCAGTTTGATATCGAGAGTAAAGTCAACTTGCAGTAAAAGTCTCGACACCACACATGCTCATTATATGCTGACAATCTGTGACCATTTCCTATAGCCCTATAATTATGCAGAGCTATATAATTTGCAGTAAGTAAACTTGAACAAACATCGAGTTCATTTGCTCTGTCTCTGCTCTGGGGACTGTTCCACGGGCCCAAATGAAGGCAATTGAGTTGGTTGAGGGAACAAGAGAGAGAGGAACGGGAACTGGGTATGGGGAATTATGTAGTATATGATTACGGTCTTTATGCCATACGACAAAAGGTAGCCTGGTCCAAGTGGAGGAGCTCACTGTCGCTGCTATTGCTGCTGTTGCTGGTGTAACGGAACCGTCGGCTCACCCGGGAGTCGTGTGCAATTATTTGTATTGGGCACACACAGCTGTCGCCGGGCTCTCAGTTGCTGTGTTTGTTAAGGAGCAGGGGCAAAGGGGAGTGGCGGTGTGAATGGCGGGTAAAGTTGGCAAGCGAGCGAAAAGGGATTTTCCTACAATTTGCCAAAGAGGCAAAGCGAAAGGATTTCTTGCCTTTCCGCCAGCCGCCTGACGAGCTTTTCTTTTGCTGCTTCGTCGTCATTTCTTCTTCTTTTTTTTTGGAGCGTAAAGCCTATTATGTCAAACACAATAATCAACAATAAGAGGGGGTGACAACAACAGCAGAGGCAGCAGCAACAGCAGCAGCAGCAGCAACAACTGCGGCGACAAGAGCGATGACAATGACAACGGGGCGTATGCGCATTGGCCAAGGACGGACTGAAAATGACGTGGCTGCATATTCAAAAGGACGCTCGCGCTGCATAGCTATATGAAGGCAGGGAGGAGGGGGAAGTATGCTGAGGTAACTGGGCAGCGGGGGCTCCATAATGTGTTGGCATGTTTGCGCTGCCAGCGCGATCCCATTGGGAGCCAGCAGCGCACACTCATCTCTCTCGGCCTGGCCTAGCCTGGCCTGGCGGGCGGTCGCTGCGTAGTTTGAGCGCATTTTTGCACTCTGCGTCCTGCATCGAGATGGAGGAGGAGAAGGAGGGGTAAGGGGAAGGGAGGCAACTGGGTTCATGACACGAATTGGCGCAAGTGCCCAGTGTCATTGGCCTCAATGGCCAAGCAAGTGAAGCCACCAAGTGAGCCGTTCGCAGCGTGTACAACGTTTGTCATTGCAATGCATCAGTTCTGCTTGTCCCTCTATCCCTTTCCCTGCCTCTCCTCTCTGCCCAGGCTTGTCAAGATTGTCAGGAATTTTACAAGTTTTACAAATAGTTTTGATTGGTTATTAGAGCAAGAAATTGAATTGAACGCAGCAATTAACAAGTCAAGCAAGAAAGAGAGTTGGCTGTAGTCTCTTGTTGTATACCCTGTAGGCAACTAGGCAAAGATAACTGTGTAACCAACAATGATAAGTTTACAGTCGATGCAATTGAAATAAGGAGAATATGCAAATTGGTAATATTTTATTTATCTTAAAACTATTTCAAGTTAATTTTGACTTGCGTCATCGAATAAAATCTAAAACTAAATATGAGAATATAATATTACATTATTTATTTTTGACATATAAAAGAAAAATCTTTGAAAGGGATCAATCAAATACATAAAATATTAATGATTTATAAATTAAGCATTCAAACCATTAAGAAAATCTCAATTGAAAATAGTTTTATTTTCGAGCAAGTTATGAGTGTTAGAAATTGCTCAAAAGGTTTAACATAGATGACTTCTCTATGATTTTAAGTCTAGAGTTGTAACTATAATTCTAAGGGAAATTTAATTAAATGGAAGCTGAAATATAAATTTTCTATTATAGAAAAGGGAGTAGAACTGGAGGAACAACAATGTTTACTGCGGAAACATTTTTCATAGAAAACATCGACGTTTATCAATGTAACATCAATGATTCTCCAGCTCTATAAGGGAGAACATTTACAAGTTATAGTTGCATAATATGAAATGAAGTAAATATTAATAGTAAACTATTGGATGCTTACTCTAATCTAATCTAATCTGGATCAAAAGGTCAAACCATGCACAAAATGTTATACAAGACAAAAATCGAATGATTGTTTGAAAAAGTTACGAACTAATGAGTTACGAGCTGATTTTACAAAGAATTACGAGTTGAAATATTCGTATTTGGTTGTCGAATATGATATCATTTAAGATTAAAGATCTCTGGTCTATTATGCAGATTGTGCCCTCAACAGAATACACAAACTTTAATTCCACACATCACAGAGAGAACTTTAATGTGCGAGGAGGCTGGCAAAGAAGACTCTGATTAGATAACCTAGCAGAGGGTGCTCTGACAAGGGTAGCGGGGGGTGGCATAGGGTGTGTGGGGGCATGGTACATGACCGTACATAATAGTCGCGTGGCGGGAGTGAGCATTCAGTGTGACCTAATTAATGGCATTCACATGCGAATACGCTGGAGTTGCTGCTGCTGGTGTTGCCACTGCAGCTAGAGGGGATTAGAGGGCGCAGTGGCTATTCAGAGGTTGCACTTGTATCGTTTAGGGGCTTAGAAAAACGAGAGGCAGGCTGTGTTGCAGTGGCAGAACGAGGAGGGGGACGGGGGGCTGAGGCAGAAACTGTTTGCCGTTGATGGCTGTCGAGTGCATGCAAATTGCCATCAAAAAGATGCGGAACATGTGCCCGTGTGTCCGTTGTGCAAGCATACTCAACATGCCTTACCCCACTCCTACTCCACCTTCTTCCCGTCCCCTGCTACTGTGCCCCGTTGATTTGTATGCGCGCTGCGGACTGAAGCAGCGAAGGTTTTTTCCTACTCCGCCTCAGATGTTGTCCAAACGTTTTTGCCAAGTGGCAAACAGCAGGACAGAAGCAGCTGCCATTGGGCATTAAAGGCGCAACCCGCGTATCTGTACCGCTCCCTCCCCATTCCCTCTTTAACTGCCCCAAGGTCGCGTCCAGCAACCATTCACTTTGAGCTTTTGAATTTTGAAAAGGCAACGCGAGCAAAAACTGACATCATTTTTGAGGATTCAGGTTGCAGCCGCAGCAAAAAAACGAAGAAGAAGTAGAAGAGGAAGAGAAGGTAGCAAAGGCAAAACGGTGCGGCAATAGAATAGAACTGCGAACTAATGCGAAAGGCAGCGAACGGCATCGCCGCCGCCTCAATCTGCATCGAGAGTTGGTGATGAGTCGAACGTGCCAGGATTCGTTTTACTTGCAGATTAAAGAGCGAATCTGCCATGTTCGAATGACAGCCGAAAGCTGAAGAAGCTGCTCGAATTCGCCAGAAGCGTTGGTAAAGAGTGGAAAAAGAGAATAGATAAGGAGACGGAGAGACATGGCAAGCATTGCTGGGAAACCACAGGAATGTTCAGTAGTGAAAGGGAATGTGACTTAATGAGCAGAACTTTTCGTTCTTTGATGACTTTTTGCTTAATCCAAAGTCAGGAGCAGCTTTTGAGGAAGCAAATGTTATTCAATGAGCTTAACTTGAGCTTTAAAGTAATTGACTTGTATACACGCACACTCCTAAATAGTGATCATAAAAATGTTTTATGAGCTTTTACACTAGGATTAATTTATGCTTTAAGATCTTAAGATTAGGTTCTGTAGAATACGATTAAGCTGAAGAGTACATCAAAAGCTGAAGAGTCAGGAAAACTAAATTTTATAATATCAAATTGTGCTTTTATGAGCTTTAAAAGAGCAAGCACTGTCGATTTCTACATTATATCATAAAACTATGCAAAAATGTATAATCTGTCATAGATTTGCTTGTCCAAACGCTGCAGATTCCGTAAAAGTTCCTTATTGAGAAAATATATGCTTAGAAAAAGCTTTGATTATTTAAAAGTAACTTTAATAGACTTGTAAGCTCTTTTATATCTTATAAAGCTCTCTTATACAATTAAAAGATCTTTGCTCTCTGTAAAGGGCTTCAATGCTTCCAAAGCTCTTTAATTTATTTAAAATCTTTTCGATGTCTTAAAAAACTCTTATTAAATAGTTTATTTAAAAGCTCTTTGATATATTAAAAAACTTTTTTATCTCTTCAAAATCTCTTCGGTCTCTTAACAATGATGCTGTTGACGAACTAAAGCCTTTCCCTATAATTCCCAATTAGTTTAAGCGCACAGTTGTTCATATTGAACTGAACCAATTTATATTCTTGGAGAAGCAACCGCAATCTCTGTGGAGCACTCCGACAGACGAGCTGGCAACGTAGCCAAGCCAAGCCAACAGAAGCCGCACGATGCCACCAGAAATGGCCTGTGCGTGCTACAGAAGCAGAACTACAGCTGGCTCGGATCGGATGACAGCCAAGGCCCGCTGCGCTGCGCTGCAATGCGAAACCAAGAGGCAGCCTCTGGTCAGGCTTCACGTCAAGTGAAACGCTCCAGGGGCAAGCGAGAATTGGCCCAATAAGCAACACGCAGCAGCAACAGCAGCAGCTGGACGCAGTGGCACGACTTGAGTTACAGTTACAGTGGCCCAAGATGGCGTGGCACAGTGGGGAAATGGGGAAATGGGATGCGAGATGAGCTCGCATTACCTACGGCTCGGCAACAACCTGTGGCGCACCTGTCCTATTAATTAAAATGATTAATTGGGCACAAAACGAGGCCGAGAATGGTAGAGAGAGAGAATGGTTGCCTCGCTTCAAGCGCAACTCAACTCCGAGTCGAGTCAAGTCAACGTGGATCGTCTTGCCACATGCCACATGCAACTTGAGCTTGCCTGCCTCTGTGCTGTTTTCTCTGCTGCCTCCTTTTGCTTCAATCCTTTGTGTCCCCCTGTTGCTGTTGTGTTTTTATATACGGCATAAATATTGTTAAAGTGCCGAGCGATAGTCCTGCCTACCTCCCCTGCCCCCGCTTCCCTACAGCCCTCAATCCCAATCCCTGCTTCAGTCTCAGCTCTCAGTTCCAGTCACAGTGCCAGTTTCTTGGCTTGATTAATTGCCGATTTGTTGGCGCACTTGGTGTCGTTTCTCTTGTTGTTTCTGTTGTTTCACCTGCTATTGTTGTTGTTGTTGCTGTTGTGCTACACACACACACACACACATTTGCACACTCCATTGTCACGAGCAAAGTCAACGGCTCTTTGGTAATTGCCTCACCGTTGTATCGTACCTTGTGCTTGTGCTTCTGCTTGTTGTTCTAATCGATTTCTAGCTACAGTCCCGGCCAGTTATATACATCCACCCACTATACACACTTCTGCCCTGTCCCTCTTGCCCTTCCCCTGCCTGCCTTGTCCAGTTCCAGGCCATTGCTGTGCCCGGTGTTGTTCTCGGTGTTGTTTTGTTGTTATTGTTGCACAGTTGGAAATTTATAGTAGGTTTGCAATAATACCAAAGCTATTTTATGCATAATTAGTTTTCAACGGTACACTGTAAGTGCCATTAATTAACTTTAACTTTACCTTCCCCACTGCTTCCTTAGCCAGCGCACTCTCCTCTACACTCTACAGAGGCCTCTGTCAGGCAAACGACTAAGGGGAAAAACAGCTTAGGGTATTGACTAAAGATCTTTGTCAGCTGAATGGAGAGTGGATGAATGAGGGTATTGTTATGGCATTTATAGCAAAGAAAATTGTATTTACTACACGGCTATATTTTGGGTATTGTTTTGACAAAAAGAAGTAAGAAAATTGATGTGCAATATGTATAGTTCTACCATATATGTTATGTGAAAGGAATTATATTATAAAACAAAGAAAGGTTATGATTTTTATCTTCAAAAGGGAAATCGATAACTTAGGTGAGGACTTAACAAAGACTGATGAAAATGTAGATTTGTATCTACCAAATATATTTGTCTTATAGTAGCTGAAGTGTATAGAGAATATTAACTTATCTTAAATAAAATACCAAGAAAGAAAGAAGCAAATAGACAAAGTACTCAAAGACAGCCGACTTAAAATCGTGTAGAGAATATGACATAATGAAGTATTTTCTTCTATTTCATTTGCTAGTAAAGTTTGTAAAGTGTCTTATAAGACTTAGTCCAGTATATTACAGAGTATTCAATATTTAGATCTTTTTCACATTTATTTCAAATAATAACAGTTTCTTAACTTTCTACCTCAAAGCTATTTAACCTTATTGAAAATTCACTGATGAAATTTGCTAACAAAATAAACATATTACGTGCGCTTGCACTTCCTCTAAATATTGTATTACTCCATCATAAATTGCCCTAAAACACACTTGACCATTTAAAGCTACGCATTCAGTGCGTAGGACACGTGTTTACTTTGACCCTAACTGGTGCCCGCGGGGCTGTAGTTTTAGGTCTGTGGCAGACGACGACGACGACGAGGAGAAGCTCAAAAGCCAAAAGGATGTTGCGCGTTAGTTTTATTTTCATTCAGCTGCAGGCAACAAAAGGGACGCAAATGTTTTCGATATGTGAAGAAAATAAAAATGGAAAATGCTGAAATATAAGCAGAGAAGAAGAGGAAGTGGAGAGGGGGAGGGGGAAGGGGAATCATGTGTGTGCACAGAGAATGAAATATTTTTTGAAAATAATTTCTAAAGGTTTATTTTGCTGCATATAAAAATGAATTTTTTCCAATTTTAATACGAATATTTTATTTAGCAGCTGCCCGGAAATGCAAAAAGGGGTGGACAGGTGAGAATGTCAGGTGTGTGTGTGTGTGCAACAAATTGGCTTTACAAATTCACAAAGTGGGAGGGTAGGAGGTAAGGGGTAACCCACTTTCCCATTCAGCTCATCCACACTTCAATTTCAATTGGCATTTTGCCTTGGCAACCACAATAAATGTGCTCAAGAGCAAAGAAATTCTTAAGCGCAGCAGGGAGAGGGGGCGGGACACGGGGTCATGTCCTAGGGTATTGCAGTTTCAATTTTTGCATTTGTCGCACAACAAAAAACTGTTTCGTACGCCTCATTTGCAAGCACCTCGAGCGAAAGGCAGCACCCGAAAATGCAGAGTAAATATTGAAAAGCAGAGAACTTGAAGAGGAGGAAAACCCCCCTACTGTCTCCCTCTTCTCCTGCCCCACAGCCGGCTTAATTTCTGTTGTGTGGGTGGTTGAGTCAACCACAACGACAGCGTCAACATTATCGTCTCATCAGCAGAATTTCCGCAGTGGCATTTTTGTGCTTTATCATCGTAACTAGTGAATGAATAGCAATACTTCCCCACTGTGCAGGCAGAGGAGGAGGCAGAGGATGACGGGGAAGGGCACAACGAAAACATCAACACCACCAACAGGCAACAACGGTGGGGCACTTTGTCAGCTGCAGCAACAACAACAACGGGGGCCAAGATTCAAGCAGCTTACAAGTGTGGCATGTAGTTGCTGCCGTTATCGCTCGCTTTTCACTCGCAGTCGCCGTCGACGTCGCAGTCGGAGCCAGGCGCTGGAGCAGCAGCAGCAGCAGTAGCAAGCGGAGTCAGCTTCGAAGAGCGCAGCAAGCGTCGTAGCCAGCGACAGGAGGAGACAGTAGACAGTCGACAGCAGAGGAAGGAGCCGTAGCCAGCGGCACGAGGCTGACACAGTCGAAGCAATTCAACTGGCGATAGCACACAGTGCACAGTGAGGCTTAATAGAGAAATGTGGTGAAAATAAAAAGAGAAAAGAAATAGATCTCTAACATGAATAAAAGTATTCTTATAAGGAAAGGCGACAATTAAGAAAGAATATGTACTTTCATTAGTAGGACCCTTTCTCTTTTCTTTATCATTATCGTTAATAATACCTACTTGAGATCGATTGGTAACACATAATGCTCTATAATATCGTTGAATTCAAAAGAATTCTTAAGTAAAATAATTCATCTAATACTAATTCTGATGTGAAAGGTGGAATTGAGAATCGATCATACAAGAAAAGTCGTTCCGTTTCGCCGGTTGAGTTTAAACTAAGTTGGTGTTAGAAGGAAAGGTTTGAGAATATTTTAAGGCAATAAGCTGGTTTTCTAAAAATGATTTGATATAATTCCAACAATGCAGAAGATATAGTTTGCAACAAGTTATGATGATTATTGCAGATTATAAAATACATAGTAAGTTACTAATGAATATCAATTGATATTTCAAGAAGTTACAACAGTTCAATAGCTAAGTTTAACTTGAGCACTTAAAGATAGGTTCAATGAGTTGTTGCTATACCCTCTGCCACTGTGCATTGTCACACGACTCAGCCACACACACATACACTCCTGCGTACGTGCACCCACACCAGCACGCACTGCTACAGGACTGTGGTTGGCTTTTGTTGAAGACAATATATCATAGCATCAGGCAGCGAGGACACCCAACGTAAACGTAGCACACTCAACTGCCGTAACTGCCCTCTCCCCTGCCCTCGTTGACTTCCTACCACACTCCTCCTTAGCTCACCTGATATGCCAGCGTTATGGCTACCCACAAACACTTGTACGTTTTGTGTGGAGCCCTTGGCTCGACTCTGTGCCTTGCTTGGTGCTTATGTAAAGTGAAAATTTTCGATTTTCTATAAAGTGAAAAAACGAAAGCAGAAATGCCGTTGCCTTGCAGCCCGAACTGCCATATGACAATCCTCCTCCCCCTCCTCCTCTTCCTCCTTTGGCCTTACGGGCGTGTGGCCATCAAAAAATTACGTATACGTAACGTGAGCAGGGTGGCTACGTTTTTTGTGTGTGTAGCTGTTGTCGCTGTCCTTTTAATACGGCACATAAATTATTGTAAGACTGCAGATTGGCTCTTTGGCAACATTTTGTAGCAGTTCGTATTGTTGTTCTTTATTTTTCTTTCTACTCTTGCCTCTTCTGCTTCTTTGCTTCCTTCTTTTTGTGTGTGTGGCTGAAGCAAATATATCAAGTGCTGAGGTGTGAAACATTTGACCGTAGGCAGAGCTATTTAAAAACTGCTGGGGTAGCTCTTTAAATCGACTGCCGCAGCTGTGGTTAAATGATATATGCCATCTACCTGTTGGACAGGCTCATTGTGTAGGATGGAAGGAAGCATCAGTCTAGCTTAAAGCTCATTAAGAATGTTTAATGAGGAGACGTTTGGTGCTGCTTGCTTGCTTTGAAATGGGGAAATGCAGTTAGCTACTTAGTTGAAGTCTTTGTATACACTTGAAAGCTTTAAGCTGCTTTATATAAAGAGCTTTTAAAGTATTTAGAAACAATGCGCTTAAGGGTTGTTTAGTATTATTTATATTGATGGAAATCTGTGTGCATTGCATACTTAAAAGAGTTTGTTTTAAAAGTATATCTTTCTGAAGATAATCAAGAACTTTGCAAGCTCATTTAAGCTTTGAGCTTTCCTTTTAAGTGCATTAGCATCACTTGTAAAACTTTTCTTAACTGTTTTGTAGCCTTAAAACTCTGATATCAAAGCTGAAAGGGTGAGCAGATTAAAGCACATGAAAGCTAGAAAATTATCTTTATATAGCCAGAGATATGAAGAAGATATAATCCGCTTTAAAGATTTATTAAGCAAATCCCATTGCTGCACATCTCCTTGTAATTAGTATTACAACGCAGATGATACTTTAATGGCAAATACAAAACACTTAATTAAACACATTTGTTATCCAGCCACAATAAATGGTCTTAACTTTCGAACAAAACTCGCATTATATGTGATTTGTATCCTGAATATTTCATGCGAAACTTTTCTTTTTAAAAGCTCATATCTCTCACTCTCTCTGTGGCTCAACAACAACTATAGCTCTCAGATGGAATACGTATCGCATTATACCCAAAGTCAAGAGGCGAAAAAACGAGTTGGAGTGGGAAAACATGAAACAATTCGCAACACACGTGAAAAATGGAGGCGCCCTTTCCTAGTCTTGTTACTCCTCCCTCATCTCTATCTCCCTTCTCTCTCTCCGTCTCTGTCTCTGTCTCTCTTTTTGCCACTTGCCTTATCGTGCATTGGCCATTGCTCTTTTTCCAGTTGATAGGAAACAAATTGAAGGGAATGTTGCCATTTAATAAATCATGTTTTGTTTGGCTTGGCTTGACAATAATAACTTGTGTGTGGTAACTGTGTGTACCACGTGTGTGTGTGTGTGTGTACTGTGTGTTGTGGCCATGTTGTGTGTGTGACCACAACAACAATAGGTAGGCAGAAGCAGCAGCGGTGGTGTTGGCAGCTGCGTGAAAGTGACCACAGGAGCATCCGCTCTCGGCCAAAAAACATCAACTCGCCGAGAAGTTTTTGTTCCCCGAAAAGGGACGCCTTGTTCAAGTAGTCAGTGGAGAGAGGAGACGAGAAGAGGAGAGGGAGGAGAGGAGAGACGAGAGAGAGGGATAGAGGGAAACTCAGTTACATAAGTTGCGTTTATTATTTTTGTGTGTGTCTGTAAGTTTTGTGCTTGTTCTCTCTGGCAACATAGCGGGAAAAAACAACAAGCTCTATGTGGGCTGTACTACGAAATACCTTAGGTAGCTGCCAAGAAAAGTTTAGCTTTTGAATAGATAAAGGTACTATGTATGTGTATACCAAATTGCATAGCTCTAGCTGCTATATGGGCAGAGGAAAAGCGGCGAGAAATGTAGCTTTAATTTTGAGAAAGGTTCGCAAAAGATTCTTTATGTTTAAAAAAGATCAAAGAGAGAAGGCAAGGCTTTTGTCTTAATGCCTCTATGCCTATAACTCTGTTGCGTACTCTGCTTCACAGTCATACCCCACTGCCTTGACCTACTCTTTTCAGGGTATAGCAATAGCAGGGAACTGCACAAAATAACGAGCTACAACCGAAGCTTTTGGCTGAGCACTTTGTGCATAACTTGCCATTTATGCCACAACCCCCCGCTACCTTTCACGGTACTAGCACTACCCTCCTACCCCATCCGTTAGCTACCCTCCTAGCCCAACTAAGTACCGAGTACAATTGTTTGCTCGTTTTTGTACTAGTTGCGGCGTCACTTGGCGTCCAGCAGCTACAGAGGTTGACTTCGTCTCTGGCAATGGTAATGGGAATGGAAAAGGTAGCGGAACGGCAAGTGGAAGGGGGCGTGGCACGGGGCAACCGTGTCCTGGCATAGTGCAGACTGTTGTGAACTGTGGCCTGGCCAACTCCAACTCAGACTCCGTCTGGTGGGTTTGCGACTACGCTACCAAGTGCTCGTCCTCGGGGGAAATTCCTGTCCATTGTACATGACTTTTGATATTTATGGGTAATTTCGTTTGCGTCTGCAGCATTTCAATGCTACCTTGGACTGGGAACTTGCTAACTTGAGCCTAAGACCAACTGCGTGCACAATTTCGAGCATAAATCAACATTTTGTTTTTAATTTGCTGCGAGTCGAGCCAAAAGCAGCGTCTGATTTTGACAATGGACCAAAATAAATGCCATGATAAGCTGCCCGGAAAAGTTGGAAGAGAAGAGAGCGAAAACCGGGAAAAGGGAAGTGGGAAATGGGGTGGACTGTGAACTGGACTTTTCCTGCTTTACAATTAGGCAAGCTGAAAATTTATTATAGTGATTTTTATCATATAAACGACGCCACTTGGCGGCACAATTAATAATAAAAAGTTGCCACCTTCTACTTCACTCCACACTCTTCTATTCTCCGACAAAGTGTCGCCGCAGGTAGCAAAGGGAAACGAGTCACCCTGTTGCCCATTTACCTTCGTCAAGTTGCTGACATATGGAATTTTTAATTCGTTTAAATTTCTCTCACCTGTCAACGTAGACGACAAATCCGTCCTCGTTTATGCTGCTCCACTGTAGTCCTTGGCCTTTGTCTAACTGTGAAAGAGACAGACAGAGAGAAAGAGAGAGAGTGAGAAAGGTAGCCAGACAAATGAAGAAAATGTCCGCAAATATTAAAGTGGAGTGTCATAAAATATATTCTCAAATTAATTCTCGTAGGCTTTCGCACTCACAACAACACAAAGCGCACCTAATCCTGCCCGCAAAGCCCATTTTCATCTGACATTTACATTTACATTTTGTTTTTCGTGCGATTTTCCTTTTTTCTTCTTTTTTATTTTTAAAGGTAGACTTGAAAAAATAAATGAAACTTCTTTTTCTGGGGCGCTTTAAGGCGCTTTGTTCTTTGATGTGGACTAAAGTTTTATTAAATCTTATCAAAGTTATCTTTAGAAGTCTGCAGATATAATTCCTCTGTTTATTTCGCTTTGATCTTAAGTTTTCATGTGGGGTTTTATGGTGTTCTTGTAGATTTTGAGTAAGAACAACTTTAAGAAAATACAGATGTATTCAAGAAACTATATTGTGTATTGTTTTGTATTTCTATATGATTTAATTTAGGTTTTAAGTTATCATAGAAGTTTAAGTTTAAGTGCAATCAAGTTGAATTGGGGTTTTTCAAGTAATTATCTGGCATAAAATATGAGACTTCAAAGAAATTGATTTAAAGTGTAATATATTTAAAGTTCTCCAATTCTTTCTTGGGAGAAGACTCTGTAGCTGCGAAAAACTTAATGAGAAATCAAATTGGGTTAAGTTGTGTTTAGTTTAAAATTTGTAACTTCAAACATATTGATTTATTAAAAAATATACTTAAAGTTCTTCTATTTCTTTCTTGTGTTTTATATTTAGTTGCCTAAGTAGAAGAATTACTAGTAGGAACATCACTGAAAGTAGCAGAATTAGAGAGAGTAATGCTTGTAGTAAAATGCATTTAAGTAGCTAAGGTCCTTAGCACTTTCAGTGAACATGAGCAACGTCAGCTAAACGACTGCAATTTATATACAAGTCTATAAAGACTGACTATATATATTTATAGTATAGTTATATGCATATTTATAGTTGCTGTATGGCAGCGCATATTATCGTTATTGGAGCTCATTAGCAGCGTCGTTGCGAGGGAGAGACGGGAGCAGAGTGAAAGGAAGTGAAAGCGAAACGACACACAAGGCTGTGGGGCATGCGAGTGTGTGTGTATGTGTATGTTACTGCCTGGGGTGTTGATATGTTGTGTGTTGAGTAGTCTCTCAATTACAACCCTCTACCGCCCCAACCCCTAACGAGTATTGAATTCGAGCTAATTTGCGGAGGCGCTTGAGGCATTCCCGTCTCGTTCCTTGTTGTCCGTATTCAATGGGTAGCCTTGTCGTCATCATACTATAAACGTTCTATAATATGACTGCGATAACAAGTTATCTGGTCGATCAAAGCGATGCGCCTAATTAGCGAAAAATCCCAGAATGGCCAAGACAAAAGCTGTTGCACCTGGTCAGGGGAAAAATACGGAATAAAGCTGGTAAGGCTTCATTGTCATTGGCAAACGGTGCGACTTAATTTCACTGTGTGGGAGGGAGACAGGGACACAAAGAGGGCACTGCCGGAAATCGTCTGCATTGTGCGAGATAACAATTTTCATGCAACGAACGAGACGAAGGGGGAAAAGGAGTGGAGACCAGGGAAGGTCTGCAGACGGCAGGGATGCCCACCGCACTCATTACTTGTAATGGCGCTGATGACAACTACAACAATGAAAGTAGGGAAGAACAGCAGAAGAGTGAAGAAGAAAGGGACGCAGAGGAGAGGAAGACAACAGCGGAACCGGGCAGCGGATTGCATTTCAAGTGGCATCTCTGCATTCAGAACAGCAGCCAGAACAGAATAGCAGAGAACAGAGCTGAATTCCATGTGCCCTGGCAGGCCACACGATACCGCAATGTACACGTACCGTTTAATTTCCGTCAACACACACAGACACACACACACACACATACATTCCGACACAGACACAGTCGCGAACTGCCTACACAGTGCAACATGTCTGCGGCTAATATAAAACGAAGAATGCCCAGAGATACGTTGGGGCAGCAGCACGTATAACTCGTATAACCTCCACTCCACTCTCCTCCTCACTACCCTCTCCCCTCGGCAATAAACGTAATGAACGTGCGTTACGGTTTGTTTGCATTTCAACTGTTTTGATTACCGATTTGCCTGCATTATGCCACGTCAAGCGCGTGTTCAGTTGATCCATGGAAACCCCAAAAATATTCACTGCACACGACAAGTGCGAAATGATGACACATTTTTGGGTTATTTGGGGGTAGCAGTTCCCGGGAAAACAGGTATCGTATATACAGAGAGATAGTCTATCGGAAATCGGAACAAAAATTGTTCTGTTCGACAGCTCGATGATAGATAGATTGATCATTATTCCCTCTCTACTACCACTGATACTACTCCTACATCTACTCCTACTTATATTATACTATCTACTTATACTTATCGTACCATTATTCTCACTATGTTCTATAAGCACTACTTGTCATACTACCACTCCATCTACAATTTCTTTTACTACTACTACTAGTCCATCTACTACTCAATATACTACTCAATATACTACTCAATATACTACTCCATCTACTACTCCATCTACTACTTCGTCTACTACTTGAATTACTACTACTACAACTACTATTACTACTACTTCTACTACTACAACTACTATTACTACTACTACTACTACTACAACTACTATTACTACTACTACTACTACTACTACTACTACTACAACTACTATTACTACTACTACTACTACTACTACTTCTACTCCATCTACTGCTTCGTCTACTACTTGAATTACAACTACTACAACTACTACTACTACTACTACTACTACCACTACTACTTATACTAATACTACTACTACTACTATCACTACTACTTATACTACTACTACTACTACTACTACTACTACTATCACTACTACTTATACTACTACTACTACTACTACTACTACTACTACTACTACTACTACTACTACTACTACTACTACTACTACTACTACTACTACTACTACTACTACTACTACTACTACTACTCCTACTACTACTTCTACTCCATCTACTGCTTCGTCTACTACTTGAATTACAACTACTACAACTACTACTACTACTACTACTACTACCACTACTACTTATACTAATACTACTACTACTACTATCACTACTACTTATACTACTACTACTATTACTACTACTACTACTACTACTACTACTACTACTCCTACTACTGCTAGTGCTACTACTACTATTACTACTACTACTACTACTACTACTACTACTTCTGCAACTACTACTATTACCACTGCTACAAAAACTACTACTGCTTATTCTTTTACTTCTACTCCTACTTAATACTACTACTACAAATAGTTCTCCTACTTCTCCTAATACTAATACTACTACTTTTATTCCTACTTTTACTTTTACTCCTTCTTTTACTTTCACTCCTTCTTCTACTGCTACTACTACTTCTACTACTCCACCGACTTCTACTTCTACCACTACTTTTACTCTTTCTACAATTCCTACTAATACTAATTCATCTCTTATTCAATTCATATTTTTACTTAGACTATGTCTATTTCTACTCCTACTCATCCTTGGACTGCTTCTTTCCTTGCTACTACAACTTTTACTACATATATTTCTACTACTACTACTTCTACTATGACTCCTTCTAATACTACTTATGGTTTTAATAATGTTTACTTTGACTTATTAACGATTTTATCACTCGTCCTTTATCTTCTATTACTTTTCTTACATCTACTCCTTCAACTACTACCACGCCTTCTCCTACTTGCTCTACCACTATTTCTACTTATTCTACTCCAAAGATAATACTCCCAAAAAAACACAAGTTATCTTCAGCACTTCAACTAAGTTAAACTCTGAAATATTCCTACCACAAATTGCTAATTTAAATAGCAAACACTTCCCAGAATGAGAACATTAAAATTCAATAGACCCCAGAGAGCAGACAGAATCTCTCTCCCTCTTTCTCTCTTTATAGATAGCAATATTTAGCTTCGCTTATGCAAATCCTATAAATAGTATTTTATCCATTTTGGGAGCATTAAAATATGCGCACTTCGAAACAGCTGAGCAGAGTTTTAGCTCGGTAGTCCAATTTCCAGCTTTAATGCCATTTCCCACGAGTTTTTCCCGGCAGTGTCAGTTGGCTTATTGATTTTCCTGTTGTTTTCTTTTGCCATTTTTAGAAAGGATAACCCGAGTAGGCACCCAAGCTGGAATTAGCCAGTTGCTTGTGCGAAAATTCGAGGCTGCCTGTCTGGGCACCTTTAACCTTGAGGCTTTTGCAATTAAAGCCATTGTAGGGAAATAGAATGTCTCGACGAAGGTCCTTGGATTAATCAAATGGCGCCGAGAGAACTCAAGTGGGGAAGGACTTTGAAGGGATCGTCGTCGTCGTCAGCTGGCGCCTTGAATTACGTTGCTAATTTCGTCAAGCCAGACAGGCGTACGAAAGAGTGTGGGAGTGCGCGAATGTATGTGGGAGCACGTTGACTGTGTGTGTGTGTGTGTCCTTGATGCTGCTGTTTCGCACTCGTGTACGGTTCAAAAGTCAAAGTGCAATTAGCGCAGCACACACACACACACAAAACATTTTTGTGTGCCTCTGTGTATCAGTGCAAATATTTGCTTTCAATTTCGTATGCAAATGTCGCCAGGGCCAGGGCGCCATTAATCACAGTGTCTCTCAAGTCGACACTCCACAGTTGCCTTACCCCATCAGTCCCTGCCTGCCTGCCCGCTGTGCCGCTGGGTCTGGGCTTATCTGGCGGAACATCCCCTAGGATGACAGAAAAAATAATTACGTTGTCATGTTTACGGCGCGTTGAAATTAGCTGAAAGTATCTGCACGCTGCCATCTTTTGATGTAGCTAGTAGAGCGAGAGAGCGAGAGAGAGATAGAGAGAGAGAGAGAGAGAGAGTGAGAGAGATAGACTGTGGAAACTTGCGACTTCTCGACCTTTTGACTTGTGACTTTTTGGTTTTGTTTTATGAAATCAAAACGAAACGAGAGCGTTATGTGCAGTTGACCCGGTTTTTTTGCTTAGTGGCGCCCAACGTGGGCGAGGGCCACTTTGAGCGGAAATTGTCGCATACGGTACACAGTGGGAGCAGCGCAGCACACCTTAAACCGGAAACCGGAAACATTATTCCCAAAATGTCAAGAAAACAAGAAGAAGAAAAAAAAGAAAGTGAGGCGAAAATAAAGCATAACAAAAACCCATTAGACACAATTTTGTTTTCTGGGTCAGGCAGTCAGCACAAAAAGCTACAGCTCCCAAAAGTGAAAATACACAAAAACACAAGGGAGAGCTGAGGGGGGAGAAGAGATGGAGAGTGGAGGGAGGGGAACTCGTATAACGTAAACCTAAAACAAAACGACGTGGGTGGCCCCTCAAATGGTGACACAACTCGACTCGAGTCAACTCAACTGAACTGAACTGGAGAAGAGTCCGTAACCCTGGTCCCCTCTCCTCCTTCCCTGCTCCTTCCGGAACTGCACTCTACTCCACAACTGACCAGTCACGCCCGGTATCAAGGGGAGAGAGTAGAGACGTAACGATTGCGGAAATCAAGTTGTGTCAACAGCTTAAAAGCCAAAATGTAATAAGCCAGGGAAATGTAATGTAATAAAATATCAAATATAAAACGCAGCTTGGCGGGAGACCATTTGTTTCCATTAAAGTGTTGTCCTTTGAAATTGGAATAAGCACAAACAGGGAGTGGGTAAAGTTGGGGGAAAACAAAAGTGGTGGAGTACAAAGACGAAACGAAAATACGCTGTAAATTAGCTGAATTACGATATAAGTAATAGAAGTTAGCAGAGAAGCTCTAGTTATTAATGGAGACTACCAAGAATAGACAATGAAGAACTAAAATATTATAAAATATCTTTCAAAAGTGCCAAAGAAAGAAACATATCTTCAAAAACACAATCATTGCACAGTTATCTCTTTTTTACTAATAGAAAATCAAGACTAAGATACATTTATATTAAATAAATCAACTCCTACTCTTTTACAACTCATAATCAACCTAAACTACTTCATTTCATTCCAAATCCTAATCGTAGTATACATTTTTCAAAGTTCCAAACAGATCCTACCCGTTTCATAGCACCCTCTATAACATATAAAGAAATTGTTTGAAAGACTCCCCTAACGGAAAGTAAGCAGGGCTGGGCTGTTCAGCCATCGAGCTGAGGTCGTAAAAAGCGTTGCCAGCGCATGCCTTTGCAGCCGCAGAAAATATGCAATATTTTATTATTGTTGCGCCAAACAGTATGCAACACTTTATTTCAACGCTATGTGCGCTTCCGGCGCTTCCTGCGCGCTCTCGTTCGCGCTCGCTCGTCCAAAACTATGCAACGTTTTCTATTGCTCGCAGCTGCTGGAAGCGGTCCAAGTTCTGCTCGAGAGTTCTCCGCCAGAAAGTATGCTACATCGTTTTTTACATGCGATTTGAATGAGCACAAACGGATATCATGTCGCTAGCTGCGCTCCCTGTGTGTCTGTTTCAGTTTGTGTGTGTGTAAGCTGTGTGTGTGTGTTGTCTAAAGTAGCATATAAGTGCAGTGGAAATCATTTGAAAACACTCGAAAGCAATTCAAGTTGGCTTTATACAAAGATTATTAGAACAGACGTTTTTCTTGGCACTTTGTCAGCTCTTTGGTTGGCAAAAAGGGAGAGAGGGGCCATCAACTGGGTGGAATAATTATTATGAACTGGCTGCTTGAGGCTAATTATGATGAGAGAGTCTCGTATCTATTTAGATATAGCAGATATGCGCATATAAAGTAGTCTAATTAGGACTAGAAAATACAATTTTAAGTTCTTTTGGCTTATGGAAATTGTGAGAAGTAGATAAAGTAAGATTCAAAGTTTATAGATCCGAATATATTAAATATACATATGTAGTCACTATTTATGTTTATAAGTTGGTATTAGTTTACTTATCTAGCAAACTATCAACACACAAAATTTCATCTTAATCTGCGTACAAATAGTTGAGAAAACTTCAGAGCACAATCTCCTCTATCTCCCTCAAATAAATCTAACATGACTTCTACACAATTTCCAAAATTATTATTACCATCAACCTAATAACTGTTATTAGCATAAATCTGGCAATTTATTAATCGTAAATCCCAATCAAATTTAACATGCACATTAAACGTGATTTTTATTAAATTTCGGTCAACATTTCTAACTAAATTTGTTTGGACAACTATGCGAATTATGCTAATTTTTATCGTCTATAACTTTGAATGAGATTCGCATATATTATTTGTTAATTGAATCAAATTCCAATTATCGCGCCGAGTGCATAAAACTTTTAATAAACCATCAATGGGACACTGAACCGGGCAAATAACGAACGGCAAAGGTAGCGCAAATAAAAAAGTTAAGGAAAGTCGAGAAAAATTGTTAACTTTTCGCACGAGTCTTTTGTGTGTGTGTGTGTGTGTAGAGAAAGAACCCTTTCAGCAGTTCAATGTGAAAGTTATAGAGCGGGGGGGAGCAAGAGGGGGAACACTCGGCGGAGCGAGAGGAGAATACTATACAAAAAGGGAAATCGCAGACGAGACTTTTTAATGGTGCAAAACTCAAGCTGTTTTGACTGCGGAGCCTAAAGGTTTTTGACCGCGGTCCAAAAATACTGAGGGGGATAACCTCAGAGGTGGGGTGTAGGGCCAGAGTGAGGGGGAGTAATAGACAGAAAGAGAGAGAGAGAGAGAGATCCTTTAGACAGGCTACCCCAACCGGTTTCGTGTTGGCGTTAATTTTACGTCTTGCGCGCGTGTGTTGCACGCAATGTAAATGCTAATTGAGCCGCTTTACATGCCACCCCCTTCGGCTAGAGTGTGGGGGCGTGGCAGTGCCTACATCGTGTTTGCGTCTTAATTGCGTAAACCAAGCGTTTGATTAGTATTTGCACAGCAATTGACATTAAACAGTTCAATCAATAAAAAATTCAAACGCCGTCAACGCCACAGAATCGAGTGTGAGTTTTCGGCAAATATTTAATGTGCGCCGACGGGGTTATTTGTAGTTGTTGTTGTTTTCCTTGTTGTTGTTGTTCCATTATTACAATATTATTATTAGCACAGTGTTTCCCCAGTCCCTGTGTTCCTGTACCCAGTCTAGCCCCGTCAAGCGGTCGTTGGCCTCCGCGAATTGAAGAAGTCGGAAACCTCAATTAGGCTGTCAATCAACGCGTCGCCGTTGCCTACAATAATAATAATGGAGCTATTGATTTTCAGTCGTCGTAGACCTGCGACTTTGTCTTGCCACTCGCTCCTCTATTAGCCTCCTAATGAGTTTCGGGGGCGTACATTGACATGGCACGACCCTTGATCGTCTAATTAGCCGAATGTTTGGCATTCCAAGAAACACGACACGACTCCTTTCGAAACGTAGATAAACCCCATGAACAGACTAAATAAACAAACGATTTAGGGAAGGCAACTAATCAGACGTTAGTTTATAAGGTCGACAAGTCTTTCATGGTAAGCTTGAAATTAATTTGTAATATTATATGTAACATCTGCTGAAGGTTTTAGTTAAAGAGACTTTAAGAAACTGTTGAAATACTTGTATTAATATTTTATAATCTACTTAACACATGTATTGTATTGTATGTCTTGATATTTAATTTGCTTTGAGTATTTTAAGCTTGCAAAAACAGCACAACATGTACACTCGACCAGATAGTCGATAGAAGAGTGTGAAATTAAAGTGTGACCGCACTTCTTATCAACATAAATGCCTCTATCGATAAATCTGGTGTTGTGTAATGATATTTTTGATAGTCGAAGAGTGGTATTCCAACAATATACCTGCAAATTGTCCTACTAATACTCTAAAGTTCATTTTTGAAGACTAAAAATATATTACTTTTAGATTATAAGAATCTAATATAAATGTAGAAATATCTTTCGTAATTTTGAGCTGAGTTCCAAAGACCTTAACACAATTGCTTTGCTAAAATTAATGGATTAGTTAACTAACCTGTATAAAAGAACCTCTTACTTTCATACTATAAGAATCTCTTAACTTTATATAAGAATCTATAATACAAACAAACAGCAGTAATTATAAACCAAATCTATAGAAAAAATACAAAAAATAAAAAACTTACAAAAGAAAAGATTTGAATATTTACTTACAAAGTTTATATGCTCTCATATTTTCTGAAATTTTTATATTTATTTAATAAATAAGCAACTGGTATTCTTGGTATTCTATTTGTGCATGCCATGTATATGTTGTGCATAGTGATTTCTCTTCACAACTCATTCAAAGAGCAAAGAAAAGTCTCAATTTATTTGAAATATCAAGTGTAGATTTAAATTATAAGCACAAAATTCCATTTTAATGAAAGTTGCCTTTGGTTGGCTGCGTACAAAAATAAGTCATATTTCTAGGACGAAAACAGAAAGAAGAGAAGAGAAGGGCAGAGCTGGGGAAGAGGGGGTGATAAGGGGGGACTGAAACTGACAGCAAGCGAATTGTAAGACTTTCAATGCATATCAGACTCGAGCACACTCGAAGCACATTCATGTTCCCTTTAATTGTCACTATTACAAGCTGAGAGAGAGACAGAGAGAGACAGACAGAGACAGTCTGTAAAGAGGGGGTGAAAAGAAAGGGGGGGATAACTGGCATTGTGCTGTCGTTGTGGCAAGTTGGTAACTCGCTTTGCCAGTTGTAACAAAAAACCAATAATGGCAACTCTCGAGTTGTTCTTGCAACCACATGCAGCTTCCTTTCTTGCAAGGGGGCCAAGCGGGCCCCTCCCCTTCTCCTTCACCCCCTTTATCGATTAGCGCATGTAACTGTTTCTACCTACAGCCTGAGTGTGTGCACACACACTTACTGTAACAAGAACAACAAGTCGCAGCACATAAGCCAATCATCATCAGCGTGGCAAGTGGCAGGGCGGCGCTGCTGGGGGGTGTGAGCGACGTAGGTCAAGAGGTCACGGTGTGGATGTAGCTGTAAGAGCATTATAGAGGCGCAGAGTATGCGGAGGGGGGAGTGGTGCCTTTTCGATGGCACAAAGCAAATGACGCTGCAAATGAAAGCAGGAAACGTTGCCGTATTCGCATTCATTCGCTTTACACACAAAAGCCATTAAAACGCTTTGATTCTATTGTTTTGTTTGTCATCAGCAACAATAACAACAACAAGAATAACAGCAACAGTAACAGTAACTGTAACAACAACAGGGACAGCAGCAGCGCCAAAAAGTCAACAGGGCAACATCGAAACGTGGCAACATCATCATTACCATCAGGCTCATCTCCTCATCCTCATTTACCTCCTCTCAATTCGCATTTACCTCCACTCAATTCGCAGTTATCTGCTCATCCTCTTTTAGCACAACCTTTTTAGGGCCAGGTTTAAAGTCAAGGCTACCTTTTTTCCACACATTTTCATTGTATTTGAACTTTAAATCCAACCTAACCTAAAAGTGAATTAAATAATTGTAATATTTCCGAGGTAAGCCTTAATTATATTATTATATTTTATACTTTAGTCTACTCCGATTTCATAAATATTGAAAAACCAATTAGTTGTGTGTATTTTTAGTTTTTAGTTTTTTTAGTTTTTCCTATAACCCTAACATAACCTCATTCTGTATGTAAACAACTCCGTTTACATGTTTTTTTTTATTTCTGCAATGATAACCTTACATAACCTCACTGCTGAACAAAATAAGCTCACTCTTAATACCAACAATCGATCAATCTATCGATATTTGATTATTTCTTTGCTCGGCATTACTGACCTAACCTCACATGCAATCAACAATTTTCCCATTCGTTTTTAAAGCCAGCACAAAATGTTCACATTGATCTCTCTCTGTCCCACACAGTTGGCCTAACCTAACCTCACTTTTTATCAGCTCCACTTTCACTCAAAATGTTCATTGTTTTGTTGTTTTACTTGGGTACCTCAATATTTTTATTATTGCAAGAATTTTGCCTGAGCTGCGGGTTTTCTCTCATAAAGTGCCTGTGGCAACGGCAGTCCCCTCTCTCTCTCCTGTTGCTCTGCTCCTTCTCCTCCTCCTCATCTCTCTTTCATTGGAGCCATGAAGCGAAGCGTCGAGACGGTCGGGTCCAGCGCTGGCAAAAAACCGAGTCTTGCGGAAAAATCAACATTGCACAAAACTTTTCATCCCACCCACACACATACACACAACCACATACACCTACAGACGCCCACCGCTATCCCCGCCCTGCTTTTTGTTTTGGCTTAGCGTTGATGATGTATGCACTTTGAAAAGAGTTGAGCAAAGTGGTTTTCGGTTTTGATGAGCTAACGTCGACCCTGGAAATATGAGTTCTCATCTCTCTCTCCCTCTCTCTTATTCTGCCCCTCTCTTTCGCTGTGTCTCTCCTCTTCCGCGGTACGCTGTGTGTTTGCATTTCGTTGGCTGCATAATAAAGTTATTAATGGACTTCAATGGGGTTTCAATTATGCAATTTCTGCGATTTGAATTTGAATGATATTTTGATTGTTTGCTTTGGCGTCATGCTGCGCTTTGCTGAGCGAGCGATTAGTTGGCTATCGAAAATGGAGGCAAAGAGAAAACGGAAAAAGACTTAATTGAATTTAGTGAAAGGTTACAGGGAAACCATTTTCTTTTCGTCTTTTTTCTGTCAATTACATTGGTAAACACGAAAGAGTGCAGCCATGAAAAATTAATGTTAATTAGCAGCAAAACTACAATCGATAACACGAACGTTCGAAGCTAATAAGAAGTTATGTTAAACATTATGTTAACTTGCCAAACTTTCGATCAAAGTAAACTAATTGAATATATGTACCGAAATATTGCGGTGCAGCAACAATAACATTCGTAAACATGTTAAAGTGCAGCTTGACCAATTTATGTTAATTAACAGATAACTTGCAGGCTGCATAACATTCGAGAACAACAAAATTATGTTTACTTAAAAGCTGGTCACACTGCAGGTTTAGCAAATAAAATAATTGCAATAGGACGAATTAAGTTATGCGTACACCACTTATGAGGTATAAGTTATAATAATTTAAGACTCAACAAATTTGACTGTTTTTCCCTTGAATTTCCGCAGAAAGTGGATTAAGCGGCGCCTGTTTCCACCAAGACGCAGAGCAGGCAAGAGATCGGAGCAAAAGCAGCGTGACGCAGGAGAGCGACAGCCGAAAGAGAGAAAAGAGAACGAAAAGAAAGATGGCAGTTTAACGAGATTGGATATACTAAATATATACAAAGATGTTAGCAAACTGAGTGCGATTGAGAATTATTTGAATATACTTTATCGGTGAGTTGCAAGGGGCATTTACCCCTCTTTAATCCCTCCCTCTTATTCCCTCTCCTCCTGCAGTCCGTTCACCTGCTTTGTGCGCACCCAGTGCGAGTATCGTCTGGCCGAGCTCAACTGTTGCCTGGCACAGACTTGGTATGAGCCCTCGAAGCATTCAGCATTGATCATTCGCCATCCGAGTCCCTTGTGCCGTCTTAAGGTCTACGACAATGGGAACATCAGTTGCCAGGGCTACAGCTACGAGAGCGCTGCTCAAGGGATTCAATGCTTCATTGGTAGCATGGAGAAGTTGGGCTACACTCCCGTCTTCCACAGTCCCCGGTTCAATGTGGTTAATGCGACGTTCTCGATGCACTTTGATATCAATTTAAAGCAATTATATCTTAATTATCGTGATGAATGTCACTACAATGCAGAGGCGGATCCGTATCTGATCTTCAATGTGTCCAAATGGAGAATCAAGTTGGCCATCTTTGCCATGGGTTATGTCTGTGTATTGTTGGCCTCCCAGCCAACTGCTACCCATAAGGCAATCGCCTTTATATTGCCCATACTCTATGGGCATCGGATAAGTGGTAGGATGCCATCAGGGCAGCAACAGGAGGAGGAGGAGCAGGGCACGAAGCTGCAGAGCGGCGACATTACTTTCAAATTGCTGTGGGAGCATGAATTCCAGAAGGCGTACCAGGACACCCTTAAATGTGCCAGATGAGCAGGTACTATGGGAACTTTGTTGTCTCGTGCAGCAACTTTAATTTTCATGTCGAAACATGTAGAAAACTTTTCCTTTTTCCCCCCCCCCCCATTAAAAATGCTCATAAATGTCGAAACGAAAACTTTCGTTGGTTGTATTTAAATGACAAGAGACGTTAAAACATACACACACGCATACACACACATGGAGATTATTTTGTTATGTACATAGCTAATGCGGAGAGAAAACAATGGAATGAAATGAAAACATTGCAATAATAAAATTATATTATATTCATATGTATATAACAATACATATGGGACATCAGGTATTTATAGCTACCCCCAGTACTTGCTCTCCCCCTTCCCCTTATCACATTTTTTTCACAAGTCATTAGCTTCATTTGCATGCACTGCAAATGTCAAGCAATTAAAGAGGTCGCAGCGCCGAAACACTAAAAATCACTCACAAATTTACAATGTAAATTCAGAACCCCCCCTACTCCTGCCCCTGACAAGCCGCATCGTATCGTAGTGAAAATGTGTGAAATGAAATTTGAAACGGTCGCCATTTCCATTGTTCCTCCCCCTAACTTCCACCTTGCCAAGTTTGCATTGTTTTTGTCGAATGCGAAAAACAATTCAGTGTCATATTTGTGTTTGTTTTGCAAACTGCGAATTGGTTCAGGCGCGGATCGGATCGGTTTGGTTATGGTTTTGTTGCACAGCTGCAGTGCGGATACGGTTATGTGTGTGCGGATAATTTTCAACATTTGCAAGCATTTTTGTTTGCAGTTTTGGGTCGTGCGGCCAGCGACCAGCATCGCGCTTTGTTTGTAGTTAAACATTTTTTGGCCCATTGACGGCTTTTCACGTGTGTTTCGCTTTGTTTGATTGGCTTGTGGGCTGTTGGGATTACTCATTAGGAGTCTTTTTCGCAACGTTTCGTAACTTTTCAAATTTTGGCCCACTCTTAAATATTGATATCGATGAGCTAAACAAAAGCTTACGTTGTTATCGAATTTTCTTGGTATTTTAAATATTAGCTGCAACGCTCTCGATAATTTGCTTGCAATGTCGATAACTGCGTGCGTAATGTTATTAACATTGCTTGGTATTTCTTAATAATAGTTGCAAAAAATACCACGGCGCTTTCGATTACTATCGTGCAATATCGATAAGTGCGTGGCAAATGTAAAGAACATTATTTTGTGCAATATCGATAGTTCACGGCTCGCGCTCCATTAGTTGTTTTTGCCAGCCCCCGCGCAACTATATAAATTGTACAAATAATGTGATTAAATAAATGTTTTTGTGCTTCATAACTCTGGGATTATGCTGCTAATGCATCCATCTATATTTGGGTAAGTGCGCACACACTATATGTTTTCCCTAGTCGGTTTTATGGCTAATATGCAAATTCTTTGTCGTGGGGGAGTGGTGGGGGAAGTTTTTCTGCACTTCAACTTTGTGTTGCGCTTCACTTTATATGAAAATTTAGCGTTTATATTAAAAAATATTTGCGCTGAAAACAAATTAACTAAAATCTGCTCATTTAAATTCCCGACGCAAAGCTAAAAATGCAGAAAGTAATTAATATTAGTTCGGTGTGAGTGAGTGTGTGTGAGCGAGGGAGAGAGAGCAAGTGAGTGAGTAGGAGTGTGGGGAGTTTGAGTGACCACAAACTGTGGTGGCCAGTGCAGCTGCTGCTTGTTGTGTGTGTGTATGTGTGGTGTGGGGAGTGGGGGAAGGGTGTGCGTCTGCATTTTCATAATTTTTGCACAACAACAAAAACCGAAAAGGACGACAAAAGCGCAAAAGGAACGAAACGAAGCGCAGCAAATTCCAAAGCACTGGAATTTATGCAGCAAATATTAACTTACCACACAAACACACTCGCACTCACTCACACACACACACATACACATAAATTGCAAGCAGCATTTCTCATGCAATTCATGTAAAAAGCGGGAAGCAGAAGAAACAGTGAGAGAAGGAGGAGGAAGAGGAAGAGAAAGAGGAGAAGAAGAAGGTCGCAGCAGCAGCCGCTGCCCAATTTGTGCATGGGCCAGCAAGAAGAACTCTCTGACAACAAAACTCATTAGCAGAAGCGTCGACCGTGACCGTTAGAATTGTGGGCATGGCAAGGGGTAGCTGGAGGGGCGCGGAGGGGGTTGTGCGCGTGCATGGAAATGCCAGAGGGCGCGTTGCTGCCGCTGCTGCTGGTCAACCGAAGCCAGAAAACGCAGCATGCACTTCCGTTTGCTGAAAGTTTTCGCTATTTTATTCATATTTTCATCCCCCCACGCCTCTGCCTCAGTCGTTGCCTTTGCCACTGCACTTTATCTCTCTGCGGCGGTCTTAGTTGGCGAAATTGTGTGCAACCACGAAAATCTAATAAGCGCGCAAATTTGTTGACATTGCGCAAATGTTTTTTACGACCAACGCAAGCCTAACAGTAAAAACTCACTCTCACACTTGCAGCCACCCCTGACCCACCTCTTTCTTAACATTAAAGAGAAGGCCAAAGTCACTGTTAACGCCAGTGTTGCCAGAGTGAAGAAAAAATTAAAAAAAAAACTAAAGCTAACAGTCGAGCGGCACGTGACAGTGGAATACCCTTCGACGTATGTTTCGGTGTAGTTTAATTTGTTTAATTCATAAATACATGTGCATACTTCCAAATTGTTCTCGATAGTTGGCGCTCGCCAACCTTCTTGTTAACTGACACAAGCACTTGAGGTTATGCTCATACTTTGTTTTATAAATTTTGTGTTTATTGTCCGATCGGATTGAAATTTGGAGAATTGGTAGATATAATAATCAGCTTAGCAACTTGCTCAGCGTATAGTACACAGGAGTCTTCCTGCCAAATTTGATAACTTTAGCTTGTATAATAGCTGAGATCTGTATGTTCATCTGGTCAGACGGACATCCGGCAATCGACTCGGCAGGTGACCATAACCAAGAAGATATACATATACTTTTTGGAGTCTCCTAACTCTCCTGTCTGTTTTATACATTTGCATATTATACATATTACATTTATACATTTTCAATGGTCGAAGGGCATAAAAAGGCTACATTTATTTATTTTTCTGCATTAAAAAAGCTAATTAAAGCAATATATTGGTTTAAGTCTGATATTGAACCATGAAAAAAGCTAGATTTTACAGGAAATAAGTTGAGTTGGCAACACAGGTGAAAGCCGCTGCAAGTGGGCGAGCTGAGAGTGAAGGTGAGAAAGAGAGAAAGAAAGGTAGAGAGAGACTTGCTAAAGAAACTTGACGCTTTTGGCTTTGCTTAGTCGCGCGCGATGTTGCGTAAACTTTTTGGCTTTTGCGCTTTGCAAACACAGAAGAAGCTAAAGAAGAAGAAAAAAAAATCAAATAAAAAGCTGCAGCAAAATCCGCACACAGGTAGCTGCAGCAGACAAAGCAGATGCAGGAAGAGTAGGCGAGTGTGAGAGAGAAAGAGAGAGAGAGGAAGAAAGAAAAGCAAGGGCAGCAAGAACAAAGATGGCGGCGTGTGTGCACAGTTTGCATTTGATGCCATAAAGTCGCTTCATCAACTGTTACGTCAGTGGACGACGAGACGAGACGTGGTATGCTGAGACGAGGTGCAGCGAATGAGACGAAACGAGACGAGACAATTTCATTAACCGTTGCGGCATTTAACGAAGGCACAGCGGGGGGAGTAAGAGAGAGAGAGAGAGAGGCTGGCCAGACAGGCGCGATAAGTCGGTTGGACTTGCCTTTGATTTTATCGGTTAAAAGCTGCAATGCGTGTGCATGCATGCAATACACACATACACAGTCACTCTCTCACACTCACACATGCATACATAAGCAGTGTATCTGTGTGGGTGTAAAGTTTTTTAATTATTTTTGTGGTTTAAATTGCATTTCTTGTAAAGGGAGCAGACAAACGCATGAGGAGGGGGGAGGAGACCACAAAATACGCCGACTTTATCAGCGCCTGGCAATTGTCATTGCTGCGTGCGGTGACTGAGACAGTGACAGAGAGAGATGGAAAGGGACAGACAGAGAAAAGGGGCAAGGGTATGCGAGAGAAGAAAGCAACGAATTCGCGTGAAATCTCCTGTGGAGCATTGCATTAATTTAAGGCAAAGTGCAATAACATGTTATTTCATTTCATGTTTTTGCCTTTCTTCAGCGTGCGGTTCATTTTGTGTGTGTGTGTGTAACAGTGTGTGTGTTAACGGGCAGCGGCTTTAAATTATTCCAGCCTTATTACGCAATTACAAGTGGAATGACACAGACCGCATTCTCAGTTGCATTTACCTTTCATTATATTATTGAGACAAATATACTCAAGTGATTGAAATCACACACACGCACACACACACATAAAGAGGGAAGCCCAAATACACAGACATGCAAACAATATAAATGCAGAATGGATATTACTATGGATACACCCGTTCAAAAGGATATTACTATGAATACACCCGTTCAAAAGGAATATATACATATGTATGTATATATTCATGAGTGCATTTAATTAAATATTATCACAACTGAAACCCGAAGGAACAACAGTTTCCTGTTTTATTCTTTTTACCCACCCTCATTGATATCCTATTAAGAAAAAATAATTAAAATATTGCCTCAGGCTTAACAGAAGTACAATCAAAGGAAAAGGTGTTGGAATACCTTTATGCAACATACAAAAATATCAGCATACAACAGTGCATTAATTATTATATATTAATACGTAGTTTGGTCACACTCTAAACTTCTTGGCTCTCTTTCTTTGAATGTCTGAACGTGTGTACAGTTGGTAATAATTAAACACTAAACTATATATAGGAAAAACATAAATTACTTAAGGTTTTTAGTCCAAATACACACGCAAATACTAGTTTTTCTAAGAAAAGAAAAAGAACTGAGCTTTTAACCCGCAGTTGCAGTTGCTCCCAATAGAATTAGAAGTTTTATAATTAAGACTTTATTATCTAATTAGCATTCTAGTGTCTGGCGTTAAAGTAGTTTGTCTTCAAATACAAATTCTTCAAACTTTGCGCAAAGAAGTACAAAAAGTTGCCGTTCCACTTGCGAATCAATTAGTTGATATGCCAAAAAAGGGGGTGGGAGGAAGAGAAGAAAAGTTTTTGGGGAAAATTTTGCTGCCGCCTGTCAAAAGTCGCTGCAGGCACTAGACGGTAAAACTTTCCTCGAGCATTTTCATGCATTCCATTTTAGTTAACACCAGGCCAGGGGCGTACACCCACCTCCCGCCCCTCCCAACGCGAGCAAAGCTCGAGTGTTCACATCAATTTGAGCAAAAAACTAGGTTAGAAGGGATGCCGTACACAAGCAAACACACATAGAAAGTCTCTCTCTCTGAACACGATTTCAATTTGCCTAGTTGATAAACGCCAAAAAATTAATTCAAGCAGTTCGGAAAATACCTCAGCTTTTTATCTCTGTATGTGTGCATATATATTTTCACTTTTTAGCTGTGATTCCTGCTCAGATACAGACACACATACATATTGTAATATTTATGTAGAAATAAAGTTGGATTTCTTTTGACTGTGCCTGGCACAAAGTTGCACCGGTTCCGTCTACGTCGTCAGGCCCCTTTCCCCTCTGTTACTTCCTTGTTCCGTCCCGCCTGCCATGTGACTTAACTGTACTAAATAGTTTCTCACGTGACTTTAGCACATAAAAAATGGGTTTATTGCTGCACACGTATTCATTAATAGCAGCAATGAACTCACATGTGAATGGGGCAGGCAGTGTGAGTGTAGATGAATGCCCCTTTCATGGTTGTGTGTGTGTGCCCTAAAGAATGCTCCATGTGGGGGTAGAGTAGAGGTATACTCCTTCTTCCTCCTCCCACCACACACACTACATAAACTGCATTGTTGCTGCCTGGCTGCGCTCGGCAAATGGTTGCAAGTCGTCTGCACAGGAAGTGCATATTAATTGTGAAAATTTGTACGGGTATTTCTTCGAAAATAGTTGCTTGCCCTACAACACAACATGCCGCATGTAGCCAGCTAAAGTTGGTCAAAAATGCTTGGCTACTGTGTGTAGTTCCCCTTCTTCGTAGTTCTACAGACACACATATCGTATTATTGCAAGCCAGGTCAGAGTGAAAGAGAGTTGATTTTTCGGTTTTGGCCAAGATGTTGCAATTTGCAGACTGGCAAGCCAGAAGCTATTAAGTAATCACAAATATGGCTAGTCAGCAATCCGAAACAATTACAAAACAGACTGCAAAAATGAATATGAAGGATGACGTTTTGTGGAAAGCAGGAAAATTTAAAGAAAATCCAAGCAGAAAACTAACAAATTGAGAAAACATAAAAACGAGCATACAAATTAATAGCTTTGCATTGAGAAAGAAAGTTCATAAGCTAAGCCAAATGCAAAGGATTAAGAAAACTCTTAATAAAGGGTGATTTTTTAGCTATTATCTTTTTGGCAACACTGGTTTAAGCAGCTGACGCTCATTTTGCGTTTTGTATCACTTTTAAGGCGCAGTCATGGTCAACATTTGCATGAAATAATCTTCAAACATTAAATTATATGAACCGTGCTATCGATTCAAATAAAGATTTCATGCAGTTCTCTGAATTTAATGTGTGTTTCTTTTTGAAAAACTTTCCTATAGCTCTTTAAAAATCACCCTTTATAATGCTTAGTTGAATTTGCTTGGGGCGCCCAACGTGGGCTGGCTTTGCCTCAATGAAAATTGACAAATTTGTTTGCAAAACTAGTCTAGTATAAATAGTTGAATATAAATATTTAAACAGGCTAAAGTATTCTATGCATCATAGTGTGATTGCCCCCTTTCCACGCACCCATATCAGTTTATTTAAATACAAATTTGATCGTTTAATTTAAGAAACACTTTAATCCAAATGTTCCGTTATGGCCGAGAGCATGCTTGATGGAGCAGCATAAGCATTGCCAAGGATTAAAATTGCAATAGCTCAACAGTTTTATGGCCTTTCAGGCTACCCACACACATTAAATATGTGTGTATGTTTTTCTTAAATTGCAGAGCCACAAACTAAACGGGATTATTCGCATTCGCATTCCCCCTCCCCCTATATACTCCTTGTGCATAGAAACAGCGTAGAATGGAGTAGAGCAGAAGAAGTTCAAGAGCAGATTCAGTGCTGAGAATCGATTTTTAATAAAAATCGAGAGCTTACTACTGGAATCTGTAAGCATTTTGTTGTTTGGCTATAAAATTAAAAACCAACATCATCGTGTGTGCATAAGGGACAGGAAAAGGGGGCAAAAGGGAGAGGGTTAGCTATATGTTTGGATTGTGGTACCATCCATTGCACTGCATTGAGTCGCATTAACATTGTGTGCACTCTGTAGTAGCTGCTACTGCAACTTCAATTCAATTTCTATATTCAACTGCAGATGCTGTAGAGTTTTCACAAATGATTTGATTTTCCTTTTCCTCCAGCTAAAAGAAACCCATTTTTTCAGTTAATTACAGCGTGTGAGGGAGAGAAGTAACGCGTTCATCGTCTGGGAAATGTTTCATTGTTGATTTTTAGGTCGGTTGCAAGCATCAAGCAAACCGAACAACCAAAAACAATGTGCTCAATTGGCTCAAAATGAGTTTTTATAGGATTTGCATACTCTGAATAGGGAAATAAGTGCAAACAACAAGCAACAGGGAGTGCAGAAAGGAAAGCTGAGGATGCCGAACTTTCTAGACTCTAGATTGTAGTCTCATATGATCGAACTTTCAATAAAGAGTGAGAGTGCTCAATAGCGAAAAAATACAACGAGAGACTAGAATCGCATCCCAATATCCTAGCTCGGCGACTAAGCATCGCAGCCCGAAGATCTGCCAGCCATCGGACAAATAGAAAAAAAAGACTGAAGCGCCACCAGCATCAAGACCTGATTGACCGGAACTTGACATAAAATCTTACAAACAAATAACATAATTACATTTCATATTACACTCATACTATATAATCTTTGTCAATAACCTAGATATTAAGAATTTTTTAAAGTTGATACAGATTAAATAAAGTTGTCCAAAAAGGGGAAATAGTACTCTAGTCCAAGATAAATCATAAGTGCTGAATATGAGTTTCATCTAGGAGTTTTTGATTAGTTAATAATAAAAGGTTGCTCTCCATTAATATTTATCCTTTAGTAGTATTCATCTATTCACTGCAAGGGTATTTGAAAAACAGTCTGCACTTGCAATTTTCTACTCTCTTGCCGTTCTTCAAATTTGTTAACTCTTGTTTGTTGTTCAAATTTGCATTTGCATAATTTTCATTCTTATGATACGCGGCGCAGCCGCCACTTTTTTATAATGCCTCTCTGTTTTTCTTAATTGTTTCTTGTTGGAAATGCGGAAAACCGCAAGAGCCCAACGAGGCGACGTGCTCATAAAACGAACACAATACATAGCTGCAACGAAACGAAACGAGACGGAGCGGAACGGAACGGAACACAACATTTAATGCTCACAATTACTTTGCATACATTACGGCGCGTGTGAGTGTCCGGCGCAGATTTGTGTGGTCAAGAGTTGCTGTCCAGAGAATGGGAAAGGAGTAGGCTTAAAGGGGCATAAGGAGTTTGCACTTGGAGTTGGAGCTGGAGTTAGTATGTCTGGTGCTTTTATGGTGGCCTCCTGGTCTTGGACTTCTTTTACATAATAAAAGCGTAAACACGTTTTCACCATTGGCCAACCGACGCGCCCATTACAATGGCGCCGGCATCGCCTCACTCTGCTACTCCTCCTTTTCTAAGTGCCTATGGCTGGCGGGGATTGGATTTACCATGTCCACTACTTACGCGTGGCCAGTGGGCGAATAGAACTGCCCTTTTTGGGTTGTTTTATGAATTGTTTCAATGCTCATTTACCGGTCGACCTAATGGGTGCATTGGCTTCTTATTCCTGGGGTTTGTGCTAGTAAGGCCTATAAAATGCACAAGTTTCACATGTTTTATGGCACATTGTTGTGCGGCTATCGTGAAATCGGTTGAGGTAGATCTGTAGTTGCTTAAGTAATGTTTAGATAAGAAAGTGCCTTAACTTTAATGCTATGAAATGATTATTGATTGATTCCATTACCTATTATAGACTAAGAATGAGATGCTTTTGACTTCTCTGTAAGCTCCAACACTTATTTCACAATGCTGAGCTTTGATTACGAAAAGCTTTTAGCTGAAATGTTTGCAGTCAACTCTCTATTAAGCCCCTTTTTGTGCTGAGCAGCTTTAAGCTGATTTTCTACTATGTGCGCATCCTTCTTTTGAAATAGTTTCAGTTTTTTTTTCGTCTAAATACTTCAAAGTTTGAATAACTCAACAGCATTTACTCTGCAATGTGCTATAAACTTTCAGTTAAGATTGTGTCGACTTCGAAGCTTTAAGCTGACTTTCTGCACGAACACTCGTTAGACTGTGAAGTTTAGTAGCTCTTGGTCTCTTTTTTTCTTTCTTCTACTTAAATTTCTATTATATTTCTTATCAAATTGCGCGTTGCGAAACATTTTTTCGCCATTGTTTTCATAAATTTGAAAGTTTAGTTGGTTAGTTCGGGAAACTCATATCTTGGTAACGCGCCATTGCCAAAAAGTAACTGGAAATTCGCTCGATTCACAATTTTTTTCACATGCGCGTTGCACAAAGTACTTCAAGTTCTTATTTTCCTATTTTTACTCTGCTGTTTCTGTTCGCTTTTTTCTTTTTTCGTACCACTTCAGTGCAATGTACACGCATTTTTCCGCATGCCACTTGGTTGTGCGAGTGTGTGAGGGAATGTGCCCAGAAATAAATACACACACATAGAAAGACTCCCACACACACATACATGCACCCATACTATGACAGTCAAAGCAGATTACTAAAGTCGCAGCTAACATATTTCTGCACAGTGCGCGCCAGAAAAAAGCGAACAGGAAATGCAAGTGAAGAAATACATACATATAGAGCAAAGCAAGTGTAAAAAGAAATATCTTGTGGCATGTCGAAGTGCAAATACACTAGAAGTGACACGAATTAGTTTATGCTGGATTTGCAGATGTTAAACATAATTAGATTTGTACATGTAATATAACGATAGAAGCTAAAGAGGACCGCCCAGTTGGCCGTCTAGATCCTGCGATTTAACGCCTTTAGACTATTTGTTGTGGGGCTATGTTAAATCTAATGTAGCTGTATTTTGATGATCCCAGTGCCATAAGGCAATAAAATAAAATGTAATTATCTTTTAAAGTGTCTTCAATAAGTTTTCGTACTGCTTACATGGCATATGCTTTAGCAAGACTTTAGTGAGTTCCACTTCATAAAGTTTTGGCTTGCGTGACAAAACGCAAATACCCTCGACAAGGGTATCAAAAATATCAGGCAGAGCAAGAGGGGAAAAAAGAAGACGAAACTGTTGCAAGTGCGCTAAAGTTTCATGCTTCATTGGATGCCGGCGCCAACGCCCGCTGCTCGCACTCACTCCCTCTTGCTTCCTACCTCTTTCCTCTGCCCTGCCTGGTCGTTTTCTTGGCTCGGCTACAAGAACAATCAAATTTGCAGGCAGCTGAATTTGTGTTGTTGCCCCGTAGCATAATACGCTTGTTGTTGTTGTTGCACATGCAGTGGTGAGTGGGAAAGGAGGGGGCAGATTGTGGCAGCACTTTCATAATCGAAACTCCAGCTAACCAGACCAAAACCCAATCGAGTCTCGCGCCCCACCTTGTGGCCGCCTTGCGCCGCCATCCCTTCCGCCCGCTGCACATTAAAGCCATAACGCGCAAGGGGGGCACACTTGAAATTTAAAAGGTTCCCAAGCCGAAAAAGGAAGCTCCTTCCTCTGCCTGATAGTCCCTCCCCCTCTGGCATTCATTGTCTGGCAGGCACTCAAGCACACATATGCTTAACGCTTACTGCGGGGAATATGTCTCTTCTGTTTCTGTTTCTGGCTCTGGGTTTAGTTTCGGCTTAAACGCTACGCAGTAGGAAATTGAGGGGAAGTTTGTTCTTTGCTTTTTTTTGTGTGTGTTTCTTCTCTCTTTGCGTCCTTCTTTGTCGTCGTCTTGGCGTTGCCTCTTTCACTTTTTTATTTGCATATTTTAATGCAAATTGTGCAGAATTAATTTAGTGCTGTTTAGTCTGCTGTCTCTTCCGCTCGCTTTCCCTACTCTCTCTCCCTACATTCCCCCATCTCTCTCTCTCACTCTCTCTGTTTCTCTATGGCTGTCTCTGTCTCTCCTTTATGTCCTTGTGGCATCCGTCGCAACCGCAATGCTTGTGTCTGCTTCGTGTCGAGTGGGCGGTTTCGTTTCATATGTAAATACACATTCGAGAGTTTCAAGTTTTATTCCGTTCAAGTTCGTCGCTTTTCTTTATTGTTTATGCCTAAATTGTGTTTCAAGGCGCACTCAAGTGTGCCCTAGTTCTCCTCTGCCTAACCCCCCCTTGTGGGGGGAAGAGGCAGTGAAAAATATTTTATGAGCTATATTATGTAAACTGAATTTAGTTTTTGGCATTTGCTCCCTTTTCTTCTTGTGCTTCTTCTTCATTGCCAGTTTGTTGCCGAATTATTCGACAAGGCATTCGAGTGGCAAAGGAATTTGCTGTGTTTGTTGTTTTTGGAGTATCTTCATACCCTGTGGGTAAGGAGTTGAGGGAATGGGGTATGATAGGAGAAGCATAGGATAGGCAAATTAATTTTGTTACTTATTTATAACATTTATACTAATTTATATTAATTGTAAAGTTTGAAATTAATGGAATTTAACTTTAATTTCATACACTTATGCTAAACTTGGCTCTTTATGGAACTATTCTTAAGGTTTCATAACAATTTATCAGCTGTTTTTTTTTTGTTTTGCAGCTATTCCTTATTGGAATCGATTTCGCAAGAATTTAAAATCTATTAAAAATGTTTCGCAATTTAAAATTAAGCTTTTTTCACACCTTAAAACCTTAATCATATCTAATGTTAATGTTTAATAAAGTTAAGAATAAATTAGTACGTTTAAACATAGTACAATTTTATAAATAAGGTATAAGTAACTATAACTATATTTATATGAATTATGTTCAACTAACACTTTAGTTTATAAGTAGAAATACTTGTAGTCCTAGGAATATACATCAATAAACAACATTAAAACTTAGTCCCGTACAGGATATCTCGTATTGGCAACCCACTCACTTTTTTACTGTCTGCTTCTTGCTACCCTTCGTTTTTAAGTGTTTGTTACACTTGAAAATAAAGATGTTTACCCAAGCAACAATAAACAAAGGTCACGGCAGTTTGTGCTTGGCAACTTTAACACATTATTACAATGTTGCATATCCAATTATTTGCTCAACTAATTTACTTTTGTGTAGCAGCAACTTAACTCGCTTGCTATCCCTCTCTCTCTCTCTGTCTCTCTCTATCTCTGTCTGTTTGGGAAAGACAAACAGCGGCGCTTAGGTAGTCGGTTTGCATGAACGAAAACGGCGCGAATTATTATTATACGGGAATTGCATAAAAATTTCACTCACGTACAAAGGAAATGAAATGAAATGAATTTCTGAGCCGTCGTTCAGTTTGTTCTCTCGGTTATCTTCATAGCAAACGTTTGTCTTCTTCTACTCTCTTTTCTTTCTTTTTTTCCACTCAGTTTTTTGTTCTTCTTGTTGTTGCTACTGCTTCACGTAGCAGCAGCTGCAACTCGTGAGAGTTCGCGAAATTTATGCTGATCATTCATAATGTCAGACGCGAGTGAACACAGCGACTCACACCCACTAACACTACCCCTGCCCCACCCACATACACCGCCCACCTTCTGCTTCAGTGTTCGTTCTCTATTGCTTACTGCGACCCTGACGTGCGACCCTCTCTCGGTCTCGCTGATAAGGCAGCTCCTAGGCTCAGCACTTGCAGCGACAGGAAGCCGTGGAAAATGAATGTGCTCAAAGTGGGTCAGATCATGAAATACTACAAAACGCGGCTTCCTTGCCTGCACTTTAAAAATGCCCTGAGCAGGCGAAATGTTTGCGATAAATGCCTGAAAATATGGTGCGGTTATTGCTTAGGTATTTTGAGAGGTTTGTTAGAAGAATGAAAGGTTTAAACTTTAAAGAAACATAGGAATCAACAAAGAGAGATGATATGATACTAAAGCGAAGCTCTTACGAGAAAGTTGTTCGAAAAATAAAGCTGAAGAGAACGAAATCTGTTACAAATTCAAATGTATTTCAGTTAATATAAAAGTAAATAAAGATAAGTCTTTAACTCTTCTAAGAAAGGTGTTTCTGTCAAAGTACTTTCCAAGAAAGATCGCTGCACATTAGATAGCTAATCCCTGCCAAGAGTAGCACCATAAGTAACCAAGGGGGAAACCAGCTGTTTATCACGATCAAAGTCTTTGGCAAACTAATGAAATAAAGTAAGAAGAAATTATGTATTTTGTTTATCTGTATGTAAAACCCGTAAAGGACACAGTAAGAAGAGGAGGAGAAGAAGAAGCTAACGAGAGAATGAATGAAAGAATGAAATCACCAGAGCAACACGGAAAGTCGTGCACAATAAGAAAGGAAAATCAATTTCCGCTTTCAAAATAATTCCAAAGCCGTACAAAGCTGCATGAACCGAGGCTACGATGAGGCTGAACTGTGCTCAGCTCCAGCTCAGAAAGAGAAAGAGAGATAGAGAGAGTGCGACTAAGCGGGCCAGGGGACGAGAAGAAAGAGAATTTGGAGTGGGAAGAAGAGTAGGGGGGGGGTAAAAGTTGCCATTATCCTGTGCGCGCTGGCGAGAGATAAGATATTTGCACAAGAATGGCATTCAGTTGATAAAATCCGATTTGAAAATGAGCGAATGCCTGGCAATGAGCAAAGGCAAAGGAACTGCAGGAAGAAGGAGGGGAGAAGAGGGACGCGAACACAATCCCATCGAATGGTGGCAAAAACCTGAAGCAAAACAAAGCCAACAGAGGCCGTGCAGGCAGGGGAGAGCAGGGAGCAGGGTCTGTCTCGATGGGTCTGGATACTTGGCTGGCAAGGATAACAATTTTATAAATAAATATTTGTGCGCCGAGCAAAAGTTGCCATCGTCGTCGCTGTTGCTGTTGCCGTTGCCTTTGCGCTCCTTTTGCGTTTCGCTTTTGAACTCAACTATCTGGCGATAAATCATTTGAAGTTGTCGTTCCCTGCAATTGGCCCGGTGACAATCTTTGTACCCCAAATCCTGCCAGAAAGTAAAGAAACAGTAAGAAAACCAACTCAAGGACAACCATCGTTGTTGTTGTTGTTCCTTTTTCGTACGCACTTTTGCCCGTAAATCTGTGGCGCAGCAAGTGAAGCGCAAAACGGAAGCGTGTCCCCGGTCTGATAGTCCAATGACTTCCGCTCCTGCCGTTTAATGCTTTTTAATGAGTTACTTCTCCTTCCCTCGTTCTGCTCTGCTGCCCGTGCGTTCCCCTCTGCTCTGCTCTCTCTCTCTCCCACCAGGCGCTTAATCGATTCCATCGATGACAGCTTTTTCGCATGTGTGTAGCATATTTTTTAGCGCACACTGTACACGTATTTGGCTGTAGGAGGTACATTTAATTCAATTGGGTTTTTGATTTTCAGCTCAAATTTATGTTCTGCGCTGATAAGTATGCAATAGAAATGACAAATGAGCTGTAAGGCTTTTTCTGAAATATTGTTAATAAACAGAGCCTGCGGCAAAGCTAAAAAAGCGGAGGAGCGTTAAAATTTTTATCTCTGTTAGCTATAAAACTAGCCTGACTCTTGCACAAACTTATTTAAAGTAAAGTGTCATTAAGACTTTCTGGCTTTAGCACGGATATCTAGCTTTAAGACAAGTCTCAGCCTTCAAGAGTTCAAGCTTGGCAAGTTGTCTAGCTTTAAATTAAAAGTCAATCTCGAGCAATAGTTATTGCCTTGAAGAAGTAAATTAAATTGACAGAGAAATAGATTAGTTTAGCTACAGCATAGTTATGGTAGAGTCTGTTGTATTCCGACTTATGTCAGCGCAGTAAATACTCCTTTAGATCGATAAAAACATATGGAAAGTAATGCTCAACTGCTATAGACAACATTTCTTCTTGGTTTAGTAAATTAAGAAAAGAACTTCCGAAGGTTCAGCTGATTTTGCAGAAGTTGTATAACTGTTTATAAGATTTCTTTTGCTAAAGCTTCTCAGCTTAGCTGCACTCTGTTGCCTTTTGGTGAAATTGATTATTGGAATCACCACAGCATATATTCTTTTTTAATGCGCTTCTCTCGATTGATGACTTTTTGCCTTTTGCCTTTGCCTTTCATTTTCCATTTGCCTCTTCGATTTTCTGCTGCTTCTACGTCTTCTTCTTCGTTTCGTGCATTGTGTGCTGTGTCCAAATCGCTTTTGGACGACAGTTTAGAATTCGATTGGAGCGCCATTTGGGCAGCCCTGATTACTTATGCCGGTCAGGTAAGTCTTGTAAAAATTGTCCCTGTCTGTCGTGAGGCTTCTCTCTCTCCCTCTCTCTCTCTCTTTCTTTCCCTCTCTCTCCTTCTTGCTTTCTTCTCTTGTTTGTGTCTTTCTGTTGATTGAGTCGATTTGTTGTCTTAAAGTATTTTTTGGTACAACTTTAATTTGTTTGCCTGCTACACAGATTTGTCTGTTTCCATATGTTCCGGGAAGGTTTCGGGGTGTTCTTTTTTTGTGCACAGCCGCCAGCTGGAGCGTCCACTTCGTGCCGCGCATTGATAAATGAGACGTTGCAAAGGTCGTTGGCAGGGTCGCGAACTCGGCCGCACTTTCTACACTTTTATTATTTGTTTATGCGTCGCGTTGGTCTATTGAAAAATCTCACCCTGCGCCCGCCCATGCTCAGAGTTTTTTGGGCTTTTGCCCCGAAGATAAACAAGTAGCCGCAAATTGTGGCAGGGAAAGGGATGGAGAGATGGAGGGAGGGAGTGCAGAGAGAGAGAGGCCAAGACTTGAAGTCGCATCCTAACAAATTGTGGGCAATATTTTCGTTTCATCAGCATTGCGTGCTTGTGCCTTGCTGTATCCGTCTCTCTCTCTCTCTTGCTGTCGCTGTGCTTGTTTTGTGCCCTGCGGCCATTGGCAACTTTATTGCATTATTGAAAAACTTGTCCAAATATTTTGAATGTGTAGAAAAGCTTTTTGCTCTGATTAAATTGTTAACAGTGCTCGCAAAAATTTAATTCTATCAAAATATAGTACTTGTAAAGACTGTCGACAGCAACACTACACTGTACTTCATCAATTCTTAAGTATTTTAGCATAGTTCGCTTACCTCTTCTTCTATTTTCTTCACCATTCAATTTGTTGCCAGAATTTACACACATGATTTTATTATTATTATTTTATTAGTGCGTTTTTCCTGGAATATTTTGCTATGAAAACTTTATGAGTTTGCCCCAGCGAGAGTGTTGGCATTCTTTTTTCCTTCCTCTTTATTCTCTCTCTCTCTCTTTTGAGGCTTAATTAAATTTTCAATTTTACGCGCTGAAAAGAGAAATTAAATATGTTTTAATTTATATATTACTTTGTGCATTTTGTTGAGACACAAACAAATCGTTATTTAAAGTAAAAACAGCAGCCTGTAATTGATATTTCATGTTGTGCTTTTAGAATGTCAGACAGAGACAGAGAGGGAAAGAGAGGGAGGGAGATGGATGTCTGCTGTCTCAATTGAATTGAATAAATCATTAGAAAAAGTCTTGAAGAAATGTGATAATGTTTTTGTTCGCATAGCATTGTTAAATTTCCAAGCACGCAGCGTCGTTTGCTTTGAAATTTCTGTCACAAGTGGCGTATACGCGATATTTATGTGCTCTATAAATTAAGCTATTAATTATATCATTTTTATGTACTCTGCATGTGAATAAAAAAGGCAAAAGAGAAGAGAGAAAACGTGGCTAATTTTCAATGGCAGCTGTCAACGCACTGGCCACGCCCACTGGGCACGCCCATTGCCTACACCCTCGACAATTCTCAATATAATAATAAATAATAGAAAAATGCGCATAGAAATTGGCAGAGGGAGAGAGAGTGAGAGAGTGAAAAAAGAATTGTGCGTGACACGCGTTCAACTCTTGGGCTTTTTGGCCTTTCAAGTGGCTCTGTGTGAGTGTGTGTGTGCAGAGTGCGTGTATGAAAGTCGATTTTAAAGTGACTGTGTGAGAGCTGGGGTTCTTTTGTATTATTGAATGCGACATTTATATGCCAGCGCAGAGACCACATGCGCATTTCTCACATAATAGACACACACACATAGACTGAGGCACACTCATACATAGATAGACACGCAGTCAGATACAGATACAGATACACGCAAGCAGATACAAATGCGCTGCCATTTGGCCTAACAACTGTCAGACACACACGCATTTTGGCGGTTGACATTCTGACAAAAGCAGCCAAAGCAACAACAGCAACACACTGTCGACAGCCAATAGATGCAGATAGACACACACACACTCATCCACTCACACACACGCAAAGCTATTCACACACACACACATACGCATTCGTATCGCTTTTTGTTGACCAAATGAGGCAAAAGCTTTTTCACTAATTAGGCGCTATTTCAATTACGTGCATAGAAAAGTTGAACAAATAACTAATAGAAAATTAAAAAATATATAAATAAATACCATACTATTTATAGAGATTTATATAGTACACAAACCCAAGCAACAACCACAATCGGCGGTCTAATCACACATGATTGTTTGTAAAAATAGGTCGAAATAGGTCAAAAATTGATTGCAAATGAACGACGAGGTACGACGAGGCTCTTATTTAAAAAGAGGAACTAAATTATACACTGATTTTATTATTGAAATACTTAACAAAGATATTAATTTCAATTCTAAGGCAAAAAAGACTTGGCAATGTTAAAAGCAATCAACTTTGTTTAAGTTTGGCTTGATAACTAACAAACTGTCCTAACAGTTCCTATGAAATTTTCGAATTAGACAACTAATTTACTAAGTAAGCTTTTGCCGTTAGTATTATGGTAGCTAAAGCCAGATACATAGCTATAGAAGTTTCTAATAAGATATATTAAGTGTAAACTAAGTAAATATGTAGACAGATTTTCAGTTAATATGGTAATTTTCCATTTAACCATTTTTTGTAGCATACTTATTTGCGCAAGAGGAAATATTTTATTTGAATTGTATAAGGTGACTTTGTATGTGAACTTTGAGCACTCATTTAATCTAGTATACACCCTAAGCCAGGCGCATTGGGAAAGTTATTCTCTCACGCTGTAGAAAATGCAAATAATTTGCAAATTTATCATATATTGACATCATTTGAGGGGCCTTTTGTTATCCGGTTAAGTGTGATGGCATTAGCGCTGCTAAATCGACAGATCAACTATGCAATATATAGGTTAATGCGGTTTAACATGATTTATGGGATCGAATATATCATTCATATTTCGAATCGAATTCAACATTAATTACAGTGCGCAATATTAAGCGAAAGCGAATTTGCGCAAGAACGAAATAACCTCGAAATAATTTACTCTATATGTACATGCATTAGACATGACGTGCACAGCAACAACAGCAACAACAAACAGCAACAACAAACAGCAAACAATAACAATAACAACAAACAATAAAACTGGCACGAAAATAAATTAGAATTTTTGTGTTTAATTGGAAATTTGATGCGAAACAACAAAAATATTTTCACTTTATTCTGCTGCTGCTGCTGTTGTTGTTGTTGTGTTTTCATTCCTCTGCTCATTCGCTGGAAGGCCAGCGGGTAGTTAAGCTAGTACAGCTAGGAACGGTGTGGTGGAGGGAGTTAGGGCGGTGACTGTGCGCAAATTGAGCTTTTCTCAACGTATTAAATTTCATCAATGTGTACCTATTATTTTCATTTTCAGCATCATTATTTGTGAGAATGAAATATGGCATTAAATGTCGAATAGCAGCACCAACAGCGCCAGCAGCAGCAGCAGCTCACAACGGTAAATTGACAAAGCCGTGTTGAGTAAGAGAGAGAAAATGAGACCTCGCTAAGGGGGTGGGGGTGTATATACCTTAGAGACTTGCCTGGAAGCCCAATTAAAATGAGATTGCAATCAGGATTTATAGTTACGAAAGAGAAAGAAAGAAACAGCTCATTATGGGTTTCATAACTTGCGCACGCTTATTCAAGTACAGTTATTTATATAAATCAAAGGCAGCGTTACTTTGTATAATGAAGTTCTTATGTTTCGAGTTTCAATTGCAATTGAAATTTGCTTATATCTTAAATATTATTTGCAAACATTTTAAATTGCATTTCTTGTAGCATACTTTTTTGAGTAGTATTAAGTATTTGAGTTAACTGAATTGCATCAAGTATATGCCTTAATCAGATCTACTATGAAGACGATAAAGAACATGATGGGACAAATGGCACTCAAGAGAGAGAACCATAAAAGAGAGAGAACCATAAAAGATTTCAAGACAAGAATAAGCTGAAAAAAACCTCTTTTAACGTGTTGTAGATCGCGCTGAGCTATTTCCGTTGTATAAATTGTTAATGCCACATAGTAAACTTCGTTGCAGACTCCTACAATGAATCGTCCAATCATGAGCATAGCCACATGCTGGGCAAACTGAAGAGAGAGCCAGCCAATTACATAAGGTAGCACCAAACAAAATACAACTATCTTACTGCCGAATTTAGCTATTAAAATACCAACTGGTATGCATATACAGCCAGAGCCGAAAGTCAGCACAGAGCTTGTCCAGCCCCATTCATAGTCATTCGCATTGGAAACAGTTTATAATACATTTGACATTTTTTGTAGCCTACTTTTTTGAGCAGTTCGAAATATATGTTTGAATTTTACGAGGTAACTTTGTAAGTAGACGCACAGCTCTCAGCTCATTAGGTACACAACCAAAGTAAGCCGCATTAGCCCCGCTCTCTACCATATACTCCTGAAATATTACCCAACATATTGCGCACAATCGTAAACGAGATCTATTGTTGTGTTTTTAAAGATACCTTGCGAAATTTCGTCGCGCTATTAACGCAGCCATAAAGTGTGTTAGTTTATATAAGCCAGAATCAAATAAATTCAACGCACACGCACTGTCTCTCTCCCACTCTATCTTCCTCTCTCTCTGTCGCTCTCTTTACTCCGCGACTCATTGTGAATGGCAAAGAGGTTTCTGGGGGCATTTCGCACTTTATCTCTCCCGTTCTCTGTTGCTCTGTCTCGCTCTCGCTCTGCTCGCATTATTAACGCACATAAAACTCGCATATAAAGTGATTTAAATTTATTAAATATAAAAACCGCGCGATGCAGCAAAGATGCGCGCATAACAATTGCAATAAAATTTAACGTGCATCGATAAAAATATAAAATCCAATAAAAGCAACAACAACAAAGCAGCAACAACAACGTACAGCGATCTCTGAAAAGAGAACTTCATTACTTATTTGAATGGAAAATGCACAAAAAAAGAATGAAATAAAACGAGTGAAAAAATAAAAAAACTGAAAGGCAAACGCAGAAAAAACAAACAAACAAAATGATGGAAAAACTCACAATGGCTGGAACCGATGAATGGTAACTGCGGCGGCGGCATGTGGCAAGCGCTGGTGTGCTGTGGCAAGAGGTGTAGGCAGAGCAAGGAGAAAGCGGCGGAGGCTTTATTCATGCCACAAATGAAGCGAATGAGTCGAGTCGCTGCGGCGTGGCAAGTCGAGACGAGATGAGACGAGACGAGCTGAATCGGAGGCATCAACAAAGGCGAGCGTTAAATGTTTTATATTTAAGAGCTCGCCAAACAACATGCCGCTTTTCCCCCTACTCCCCTCTCCATTTTTGCGGCGCATTTTCTACAAAGCGTTTGGTGAAATTGTCCGCAATAATTATAATTATTCATTGCAGCAGCAACAACTCTCGCACTCCAAACGTTTCCAGAAATTGACTTTTCCATCTGCAGCTGCAGCTCAATTGCGTTTTGATTGCACTCTGTGTACGTAAAATTATCAAAGAGCTTAATGCTCAATAGACTTGAAGGCTGAAAAAGTGATTAAAGATTGTGCTGGCTAATTAAAAATGCGGCAATCTGAGAACTTTAACACAACAGCAACTACTTATAACTGTGTAGAGTGATCATTGACAGGGCAAGGGCCGTTTTGCAGCATAGACAGAAACAGTAACTTTCAAGTATAAAACCAAAATTGAATCTGTAAATCAACCTTCAAATTGCCTGCTGGGTATTTGCTAGTCTTGTTAGCTTGACACTGAGCATTCTCTGATTGTTTACTCTTTTTTAAATATCTTGAGAAAGTGGAAGATAAAAAATAAAGCAATTGCATAACTTTCTTGCGGTTCGCTGTGACCGCACTTGAGGCATGCACTCCCTCTCTGTCTCTCTGCCCCTTTTCCCCCTCACTCTCGTCAAATAAAGTTGAGCAGTTTGTGTCAGTTTTTTGTGCACTTGGATGTCAACACATCGACACATAACGGCACATTCGTCCAATTTACACACACACTCTGAAGTTGGTCCACTCCACACATAGCAAGGACTCGAGGCTACCAAAAGGACCTCAGCAGTGCCAGACAGCAGCTGCGCTGCTTTGCTGTTGAGCTTGAGTTGAGCAAACTTGAACTTTTGCGGTTGGACAGCGAGGAGTGTAAGCGAGTGGGAGGGAGGGTTTTGTACGAGGGTACCAAGAGTGTCTTCTAACTGTTGGTTGTGACTGTTGCACACAGTCTGCCACACATTGCTACACACTCTTCAGCCTCTGCTCTTTCTCCTTACCCTCTCTCTTGCTTCCATCTTTCCCTCATTCTTCTTCTCTCCTTCCCCTCTCCTATCCCCTCTGCTTTCCCTCTCTCCTCCCCCAACGTATTTCAAAGCGCTGCGCCCACAACATTTTTGGCAACTACGACGCGCTTTGCTTGGCTCTAATTACATGTTGGCCTTCTCTAGAGTTGGCAAGAGTGGGCAGGGAAGAGGGGAAGCCAAGTGGAAACTCGGCCGAAAACTCTCGTCGTCGAGCATGCGTTGCGGTTTTTCATTTGCATTTCGTTCGCTCGACTGGAAGAACTTAGTTCTCTCTCTTCTCTCACGCCGAGAGTTTTAAGTGAATGAAAATTCTCAAGCATTTGCACTGAGCATAATTACATTTTCGGGCCTCGAGCCTCGTCGTATCCCTATATCTACTATATGTTATTTATGATTTTCACACACTCCTTCTCTCTCTCTCTCTCTGTCTCTCCTTCACTCTTACTGTCTGTCAGTAGACAGTCTCTCTCTCGCCTTCTCTGCCTTTCTTTTTCGAGTTTGCTGTTGATAATTTTCTTTCGCTGGCAAATTTCCACTTCAGGCTTCACAGAGTTCACGGTTTAGTGAACAACAACAATTTTCTAGCCATGAATGCATCCGGAATCCCGTATACTCCCCCCTTCCCCTTCCCCTCATAGACCCGTAGAATGCAGCTTTCGCTTGGACTGTTTCGGGTTTTCTTGTGCTGAACTTTATATGAGACGAGCCCCTAAATGGGGGGAAGGGAAAATCATTTATCAATGTCAGAGAATGTGCTGCATGCACGAGAGTAGTTGTGTGTCCTGACGCGTAGGGCCCCCTCTTCAAAAGGGGGTATGTGTGTGTGTGTGGAAAGTTACCCGAAACTTGTGACTTTGTTTCACAAGTGATTTTGAAAATTATGCACACGCATAAATGCGTTTGTTTTGCTGCAAAACAGAAAACTTTGAGAAAGCATTTTATCAATACATAATTCCAGGGGAAAGCAGGAAAAACAGCAGAAGGAGGGGTGACAGTGTGTTCTGAGGAAGTTGTTATTGTGCTCGACAGGCAAAGAATTTAATGGGGTTATTAAGATGGAAAGCAGGGGGAGGGGGAGACAAAGACAATTGTCTGAAATAAATAGGTTTATGTTTTTTGGTAATTTGAATTTTGCTCGTTTCGTGTTGAAGGATCTTAATGAAAGCAATTTATTGGAAAATTGATAGATTGATGCAGTATAACTGAAGTACTTTAGAGTTAATCCATTGCAGGAGAATTTAGATAGATATTTATGTTTCTTATGACAAAGAACTATTGAGAATAGTGTAGATTGCTTAGATGTGGTTAAGTGTTTTGGTATTTTGCGATTTGGTTATGTCTTTTAAGTCTTTATCTTTTATAATACGCTTGGGTTTTCTTTGTATAAGGTATAAACGGTTCAAGAGTTAAGGAGAATGAAGAGAAAACTGTTTTCTTAGTTGAAATTGTCTGCATTATAATTTCTGTAGAATATTATTATTATAAAAAGAGAACATATACGAATATATGTCAGAAATAGAGTTAGATTGTTAGATAATACTTTATTGCTGTGGATTTCTAAGTTGAAATGGACTGCATTGACTTTACTATAGCATGTGCTTAATATAATAATGGAAACTATATAAAAATAGCACTTAAACTGGGAAGATCGTTAGATAGTACTTTATTAAAAAAGATCTCCTTAGTTTAAATTAATTGGATGATAATTTGTATAGAGAAGAGAAAGAGAGATCTCTCTTAAATTGAGCTAGATCGTTAGATAATACTATATTGAAGGCTGTTCCTTCGTTTATATTAACTGCATGATCATTCTTAAAAAATAAGAATATTATTATAAAAACAGCCATACCAAAAATAGCTCTAAAACCTGCATAAATCATTGGATAGCACTACCCTCTAATTTTTTGCAGTTCTTAAAGAAATTCTCGAGTTCATTTCAAGCCTAATCTCATTTGAAGACTTTGCAGATACTTTCGCAGCTCTTCCGGGGAAGTATTGGGATAAAACAGAGTTAAGTGGATAAGAATAATTGTGGATTTTGTTGGCGTATTTCTTTTTTCTTCTTTGCAGTGGGCGTGGTTGCTTTTGTCTTGGTTTATGCGAGAAACTTTAGCACTTAGCTGCAGAGCCGTTTGAGAGGCAACGTCATCTCTCTATTGCACTCTCTCTCTTAAGCTCTTTCCCCATCTGTCTCTGCGTCTCTCTGTGATACTTTGAAAGCGGTCGAGCGGGAGCTTCTAATTCTCTGGCCGCCACTTGTTTGCTGGCGAAACAAGTTTGCACTCGAAACTCGTAAATAATGAATGGGTAAAAAGCGCAACCGCCGCACCATTCATAATGGAAAAAGTTGCCCCACTCTGCCTGCTTGCCACTCGAAACTATTGCACTTGCCACCAGCCAGGCAGCCTCAGTTGCGAGTACAGTCGCTTCCACTGTGTGGGTCCCTGAGATGCTGCAGCCCAGTCCAGAGTCCAGAGTCCAGTGCAGGACAGAGTCGTGCAGCCGGCGGCATTATTGTCATGTGTACAGTAAAAATAACAAATAACAAACACTGGGCGGGCCACTACAAGCCATAAAAAGGGATGGCCTGTTTGTACTACACTGAAGTCTGTGGCCTTGATGCGGTTACTGCTGTTGCTGCAACCCACCCTCCCCCTGCCACCCTCTGCAGCTTCCTGACCAGGGCTCTGGACAAGGTTAAAGCTGCCATTTTAATATTGTATCTGTTTGTTGTTTATGTTCTCAGAGTTGTACCCAATATAGTAAGCCCCCCTTACCCTCCCCCACAATTGCAATGGATACACATTTCTTTGTAGAGGAAATTGAAAATGTTGTTTAGTTTATCGCTGTCATAAAGAAATAATGAAAGTTCGGCTTTAAAACGAGTGTTTTTGGGTCAAGCTGGGTATGTATTTTATAAAGGTCACAAATGTTTGAGAAAATTAAGGTATTTATGTGAGTATTCGTTTTTATAATCTGTTGAACTTGATGAAATTTGAAAGTGGTTGTTCTGCATATAGGCTACATGAATTGACACATAGGTTGGGGTAGGACACTAACTACATTTATAATAAGCCTAATATGAAAGAAAGAAGATAAGAATGTTTAGTTTATATGTTAAACAATATTAAATTCTTTGGTAGTTCCATAGTTTAATCAAATTGGAAGATTCTTATAGTTGGTTATGAACATGGGAACTTCCTTTAGAAAGTAATCCCTTTTATATCCCCTAAGCAATGAGCCTGACCATTTTCAACTATAAGAAAACTGCTAAGAAATGATATATGATACAACAATGAAACAGTACAATTAACGTAGAAGTTCCCTTTAGAAGCTTACTACTTTGACTACCCTTAACCAATGACCGTGACCTTATCCAATTTAAGAAAAACATATTATACAGATCATATTTAATGCTTAACTGTACGAGTTTTATCTTTAAATTGTTTCAAAAGTGAATACGAATGAGTAAAGTCAAACTAGAAGTTCTCTTTGAAAGGTTAAACCTAAGAATACCCTTAACCAATGACCATGATCTTACTATGTTCATATTATATAGTTCATATTTAAAGCTTACCTTCATAATGTTTGAATTTCTTTTAAATTCGATATGCAACAATTGATTTGAAATGCAAGTCGTAAAAATGTTGTTTAAATTCAATTTGACCAACAGATGTCGCCACCATACACCGCGTATGGTTGTTCATTGTATGTGTGTGTGTGTGTGGCAATTATTGTTAATATTTTGACTTTAGTTCAGAGAGTCTTTGGCTTATTTAAAATGCATTTAATTGATGTGCCTGCATGTGTGCACATATTTACATTGAATGCTTTCAACACGATGTCGGCTTCAATATGAAAGGGTGCAGGGATGGGGAGGGGAGTGAGGTAAGGCAGGAGTGAGGTCGGATGGGATGACTCTGCCCGGTGTTTGTGTGGCAGAGACACGTGTGTCCACACACACACACACACACACACTCGAAACTCGTATTTTCGAATATCGCCGTTTGCCGGCAAACACACGAGACGAGACGAGACGACGAAGCCGACCGAGCCCCACCATGCGATTCAAATGTAACAAGCAGACTGAGTGCGGCTCAGCAGCGTCGGCAGCGCCAGCAACAGCGACGGCGGCAGCACAAGCAGCTGTTGGTGGCGAAGTTCAGAGCCAGCAGCAGCGAAGACGATGGCAGCGGCAGCGAACGAGAGCATCAGTAGAGGCGACTGCAACGAGTAGCCGATGCGCATCGGCCTACACACTCCCACACACACACACGCACTTACTCGTGCAGCAGCCACCAATAAGCAAGGGGAAAGAGAATGAGAGAGCGCTCGTCTCTCACACACACTCGCTACAACTTCGTGCCGATTGCAGCAGAGCGCAGGCGTTTTCTCTCTCTCTCTCGTGCTGTTAAAGGTGGTGAGTACACACGAGTGTGTGGTGAGTTCTGCCGGCAGACTCTGTTAACGAGGAGCAACAGTTTGGCATTGTTTTGACTGCAGTTCGTGTTTTGTTTGGCTGCAGGGGCAAGGCAAATTTATTAATAAATAGATAATTATATATTTTATGCATAAATAAATTGTAATGAAATAATATTTATGGGTTGTGAGGTATTTTATTATTTTTTTAAAAATAGGGCGCATTTAAACTACTGCAGGCAGTGTTTGTACAGCGCTGTTAGTTTTTATCCGCTGTTATGTGCTCCTCTGGCAGCTGCTGTTAATGGAGGGGTGACACTTGCTATAAAACTGTTAATTTAACAGCAGCAGCTTAGCAGACACTGTAATGGGCACTGTTAAGGGTATGTGAACCATGCAAATGAAGTTGTTAAATAGAAATCAAGGGGTTTGACTGGGGTTTGTTGTATTAAAATATAAAGAGAATTTACTAGTATTTAAAATTATAATTATGCTTTTTAGACTATCAAAACTTAATAAAGTTATTAATTAAGTGTTGGATGAAAGTGAAAGTATTTATGTAGATTTCGTGACATACAAACTAAAGAGAGAGTTTTGTACCACTACAATTATAGATATTGTTGTTAAGACTATGTAAAACATAAATAAAATACCCATTTATTTTGAACAGAATAAATAAAAATTAAAAATAATATTTCTAGTTTTTTTAGTTAAGATCATACAGTTTATAGCATGAGTTCTCTCTTACTTCTCATATTAATTCCATATTGAAATGATGTTTGTACAGTTTGCCAGGGAGTTGCTTCCAATTGAGAGACTCTCTCCACACATACAAAGCACTCTCAGCACTTCAGCAAATGAGATATAATAAGCTTAGTTAAATTGACTTAAATTGGTTTAATTGAATTTCGCTGGGGTTCCTCACATCAGCGATTTTGTATTGTGCTGTGTAAGATCTACGATGTCTTAGGTCTCTTCGAATCAACTCTTACACACTCCCTTTCTTTCCCCTCCCCATCTTTACCTGCTACAATTGCGATTACTATTATCACATTTGTGAGTCGCGCTCTCCCTTCTCCTCCTCCTCCTTCGCTCTTTCGACTGAGCGCGCTTAGCGTAATCATAATGCAACAGATTGCCAAGCAGCGGAAGCAGCTCCTTATACGGCGCGCGTATTACTCCTTCCCCTCCTGCCTCCCCCTCACTTTTCTTTCCACTCTTATGAAGTTCAACAAATTATTGTGAATGGGATTTCGCTCTCTTCTCTCTTTTTTTAGGGTAGCTTGATTTGTATGCAGCGCTAAAAGCTTGAAAAATGTTTTACCCGCACGTGTTTCCTGCGCTTTGATGGAACGCACACCACAACAGAGAGACACACACAGACACACAGACAAACTCATTCGAGACACATTATATAAAATAGAATGGGGGAAAGAAAAGCACAACAATGAAAATGTCAGTTGGGCTTGCGCTGCCAGCGACAGTCACATTACATGCCCAAGGGGGGTTGGCAAAGGGGTTGAGGGGTGGCTAAAAACCACCCTCAGCTTAGACCACTCCCTCCCCCCTCTTTCCCTGTCCCTCTCTCTGTGACAGTTTTGGGGTACAATTTGTATTTGGTATATGGAAAAGTCTGCCACATTAAGCTCTCTAACAAATGAGCCCCGAACTGAAGTCGTAGAAAAGTTGTACGATTTTCTTTTTGGTTTTTCTTCGACTGCAGAAAATGTGCAAATTTTCGCTGCTTGCATTTTCTCCAAATTGAATCCGGCGAGAATGCGCGAGACAAACATCTAAATTGTCAACGTAATGCGACAAAATATCGAAGTCAGCAACGAGAAGACGACGACGATGGCCAAAGGTGGAGGTTGCACCTGCCACAGCAGCATGTACCGTGTTGCAGACTCAATTCTCTCGCTAGTGTGTGTGCGTGTGTGTGTGTGCGTGAAACTTGCCAGGCACGAATTCAATTTCGCGTCCACAGATGCCATTCACCTTCGGCACGTACGACTATCAACGTCAACAAGTTACACACTGTAGAAGGGGGAGGTGTGAAGGAAAGGGGCGTGGCAAAAGTAAAGTGGAAAACAGCAGTCAGACAATACAATTGCTTCCTTGAATGCAACTGCCGTCTTCTATTGCGTCCGCTGTGTCGCGCTGTCATCTCCTGCCCCTCTCCCTTTCCCCTTCCCCCTCCTCTTCTTAGACGTCTCCTGCCCTAACCTCATTGCTAGTCGTCATGGCCAACGCTACTGACATTTTATACTGAATTATTTATTTAGTTTTGCTTTCTCTTTGTGCTCATTACTTCCTTTTTTACTGTGGAATACCCTGTAATCGGTGGGAATTTAAGCTGGGTGCTTTGTCAACTGTTGATGAGCTTTTCTAGTTAAGATTGTTAACACTCAAAGCAAAGTCAAAGACTTGTTTTGCTATAAATGTTTATAGCAGTTAAGTTTTATTGTGCTACAAATAGGTTTAAGTACATTTGTATAAGAAATAGGTACTTCAATTTGATTTGGTACAATATTATACTGTACTACTAACATTTATAGCAGCGTTTATTAAATATCTTATATACAGTGAATAGCATAAGCAGAAAATTTAAGATTAAGATTAATAAACATAAGAAACAGCAAGTTTAACTTAATTATACACAATAGTATACTGTGTTATAAAAATTTATAGCATTACCTCTGCTTATATAATATACAGTGAAGAAATATGGGCAGAAAATTGAAATTTAAATGCAATAGATATTGTTTATTTAATTTTATACAATTATAAACTGTGCTACAAACATTTATAGCAAACTTTTTTTTTAGATCTCAATTATTGTAACTTAAGCAATATAAGCACAATTATAGTCTTTCCTCCACAGGTTATTTATATGCTACCTGCCAGTCGAGCAGACTGTGTAAACTGCCAGGTTATGCTCTTTTATACGCACTTGAAACAATTTTATTGTGCTATCTTTAAATTCAACGACGAGCATTGAAATATAAAGCCAACTACTCGACCAACAAGCGTTGGCTTACAAAGCTAATTAAATATATATTACTATATACACAAATAACTTTACTATATATGCTATATATACATACATATATGTATATATAGATAGATTTACTTGTGTGTTGTCGTTGGTTGCACTGAAAATATTTGATTACCTCAGAGATTTGCCGCAGTTGTAGTAAAATTAAATATGACTGTGAAATATTTTCAATTTGTGGACACGAAAACTTTTTGCGCCCCCAAACTTCTGTCTCTCTCTCTCTCTTGTTCTATGCTTCTCTTTCGGTCTGTCTATATATTGTTACTGGCTTTTGGCACCCGTGGGAAATTTGCTAACAGAAAATAAAAGTTTCTGGTCAAGTGAGTGCCAAACTTTTAAGTGACGCACTTTTTTCCCCAGCTCCTTCTGCAGCCGCTACTCTTCTTCTCTCCTAGGTTGCCCCCTTGTGGGATTAGGGCAGGGTGTACAATTTATTAGGCTTGACTTATGTGCTGCGTTTTGTATCAATGTGTGAGCTTTGATTACATTCCCATCTGTCTCTTTCTCTCTCTGTGCTCACAAATTGAGCTATTGATTAGGTTTGTGCTTTGGTTTTTCACACTTTTTCGTTATTTTCACATTTTTATTATTTTGTACAAAAGTTTTTCACTGATTTCCATGTGGAATATCTCTACTATATATTGGTATTGCTAAGGCTTGACTAACTCTGCTTTTGTCTAGTACAGAAGAGAAGCAGGAGAAGGAGAAAGGAAGAGAGATAGATAGATTTTTGTGGGTGAGATTTCGTTGCCATAAACAAATTCGTAATTGCCTTGTAATGCCTTGTGTTGACAGGCGTCCGACAAACAGATAAGGCGCTACGTAGACCAAAAGAGAAATGAGAACGATGAAAAGACAGAGATAGAGGGACAGAGAGAGAGAGAGAGATGGGCAATATATGGCTATGTGTGTGTGCACTGAAATTAGCATAAAACTTCGATTTCGCTTGCGCACATTGCGGTGCAGAGGAGCTCGCCAAATGGCAAAATGGCAAACGGGGCCGAACGAGGCGCAAAAACGTATTTGCCAGCCTACAAACGGCAATAGATTGCAAGCCATAAAGCCCACAACGGGGCTTACATACAGTACACACACATAGCACACACGAAACGAACGCAAATGGAACAAATAACAAGGTGGCCTTGGGATAGATGGACTGGAAAATACCCTATGACAGAAAGGGAGAATGAAAACAAAAACAACTTTAATTGCTGCATAAAATGAAAATATCTAGAGCATATTTCAGGAATTTCAAGAGAGAAAACTATAAAAAATACATGGAAATAAATATACACTGCCATACTCACCTTTAACAGGGTATTATAATCAGCAGAGTGCATGAAGTTTCACACTGTCGAACAAAATGATTACTTTTTGCATTAATTAGACATCTATTTGAAACTCTTTCTCCCTCTCTCTCTAGCACTAAGTTCCCCCAAGTTCGCATGCTAAATAGGAAATCTGTATGAGCCTAAAGGCTCTGCCACAACTCTCTCTCTATTGTCTGAATTGCAGCTGAACCGAAGCTGAGTTGAGTTGAGCTCACTAAAGAACTAAAGTGAGCTGAACTTTTCGTTCATTTGACTAATTAAATTTTGGGCGAAAGTTGTCTGCACAAATTTTATGAATATTTAAAAAGTTGTAGACCAAATGATTCGTTGCCTTTACTTTCCATTGCGTTACGTTCGAGTTCAGGTTGAGGTTGGGCTTGGGGTAGGGTTGTGTTTGGGTTGCTTGGTTGGTTTGGCAAGACAAAAGCCGCTCTTCAAATTGAAAATTCATCAAAAAAGTTGAAAATCGTTGGGCAAAGTGAATCAAATATTCATACATGCAGGCAACTTTTTATTAGTACTGAAAAAAAGTTGAATTGGCTAATAATTCTCTTATACCAGCTTTGTATGCTTCCCTCTCTCTGTCTCTCCCTCTCGCTCTCCCCCTCTCTCTCTCTGTAGTTTGCTATCTCTAAAAAGCAATTAGCCTGAACTCTAAATACCACAAGGAACTATGAAAATGTAAAAGTTAGTTTCGAGTGTTGCAAACTGCCTGCGGTCAGTGTTGAGTAACCTAAACTTATCGATAATTGTAAGCTCTCTCTCTGTGTGTATGTGTGTGTGTCTGTCAAACTTGATGCAAGTGCAAAATGGACTGCGAGTATGAATTAACCGAGAGTTATCTGAACATTCGCTACGATCTGGAATTCATAGATAAATTACTTGAAAGCTTTGGTGCCAAAGCGGAACCAGAGGCACGTCGTTATCTATTGGATCTATCGTACAGTAAGCAGTTGCCTTAATACACCATAAAATCATGTTTATTATAGCCGTTATAATGTGTTCCAGCTCTGGCACGCAATCAACTTGTCGAGGCACGTTGCTTTGCCAATCTAAGCAATAAGACCAGTATCGATATGGAGGATTTGCGTATAGCAAAGATCGAGGAAACCGATGACTTTCAGTACGGGCCGTTGCAGTTGATCAAGCCTATTGTACAAAATCTGGCAGCACCCACAGCGACCACAAGCCTGTTGTTGCCCCCTTGGCGCAGTTGCCAAGTAGGTGCCAATGCGGAATTGAAGCAGATGCTAATCGAAGGAGAGGCCAACAAGGTGACGCTAGAGCACGAACCACCGCCATGCAAAGTGCAACGTGTCACTCCACGCATCGCCCAAGAGCAGTTTCTTAAATAAGAAAGATGAAGAAGAAATAAATCAATGCTGAATGTAGTATATATATTATAATGCTCTTCTTATTACAAAAGGTTGCTAGTCTGTTTACAGTTGGTTGAAAGTCTCATTACAAATAGGTTTGCTACATAAGTTCTTTATTTTATTTGCCTGCTTTCAAATTCTTTATTTCTTTATTCTTCACTTTGGCCACTTGCAATTCGGCCTCATATTTTTTGAGATTGTGTCCAAATGTGCGACAGACCTTGCGATGCAACAGGCACTTACGGCATATGGTCCTCGAGTTAATCATCTCCCAATCGTTCGGAGCCTCGCTGACATTCCAAGCATGTGCCATTTTGTAGGCCATGATCATTTGTATGTCGCTGCTACTTGGCACGCCATGTGGCACACGGTGTGGTTGCATCGACGCGAACAAGTTCTTATCGCTGTCCGTTGTCTCTGGCTATAATAAAGTTATGGATTACAGAAAGGCCTTTATAGTTTTGCGATCTACCTACCGAATATGAATGATTCCACATTTCTTCAAAACTGGGATGCATGTTGATTGACGCTAGCTCAGCTGTGCTATGCAATTGTCATTAGAGTTTTGACAGTAGTTGCATGGCTAGCTCACTTTTTTCAAAGGGAACCTATAACATAATACTGTTTTGAGTTAATTATTATAATCCCCACTCACTGAACCATTTTAACACGTTTAAGCAACATTTCCCATTCACTTCTTTCTAATTCTTTCAGCATATAAAAATAGTACAAAACGGCCTTTCCCTTAGGGGTCTTCATAAATATTTATAAATCGAGTGTTTTAGTTGTTCTATGTTAATTAAGAGGAGAGTTTCCATCTTGAGCATCTGGCCGTGTGGTAAATACTATTTACATATCTCGACATTTGCATAGCTAACGACAAAAACTATGTTCTCTCTCTCGGCTGAGCTGATAAAACATACATACCATACTCAGAGTGTGGTGCCACACTCGGTGGTACCCTATGCCCGCCAGCCAAGCTCATTCCCCTTCGCTCGCAACGACACCATCACCATCCGGCTGGCATTCTTAACCCTAGAGCTGTTTACAAATTAATGCGAACTCGCACGTGTTAATTCAAGGATGTGCTCCTGTTTTCTGAGGCTGCTTCTGTGTTGCCACTTTATCCCTTCTGTTGCAGAAGGATATACGAGGAGTATTCGGCATGAATTTGCATATTAGGAAAAAGTTTTCTGCTTGTGAAATGTCAGTTTAATATGCGTGAAGTAGTTTTGTCTGCTTGTAAAATACGCTTAAGAAAAACTAAACTTTCTATACATACATATATGCATAGTCAAAGTTCTCTTGGGCGACACCAGAGCTGTGTGGGTGGCATACATAATTAAGGCATATGTTGCAGCTCTGATGGCAGATTGATAGGATCTCAAGTTGTAGGGTACAGTGGGGTACAGGCATAGCTAAGAAAGACTTCTAAGATCCTAAGCAGCCTTCCCTAATTACTTTTCATATCTTTCAGCTTGGTTTCTGTTGTGCTATTCTCGGCGTACATAATCTCCATCATGATAACCAGGTAAGTGACCACAGCTGCACACATCTGTAAAGTTAACTAATTAAGGTTTATCTTCTTTCTCAGATTCTTTACTTACACTAGTCAACAAGCGCAGATTCAGACTGAAAAAATCTCTGGCCGTCACCACAAAACGTTTGTGTAGAGTTTGCAACAGGAAATCGCAGATTAGATCGTTATAACGTTTATCGCCCAAAGGTTTTACCAACTTAGGGATCAGGCAACCTATTTGGCGACTCTATACAAACAGAATACAATGAAACTTTGCATGTACTGTGCTCTAAAAACTGAACTCACATGATTGTAGCTCTGCTGACAATGCCAACAGATGACAGTGAAGAGCAGTCCCAGATTAAGTAAGACGCAACTGTGCAAGAGAAGCATTATTGTGTTGCCAGGACTCACCAACAGATTCTTGGCCGTCCAAAAGGCGTTGAATGTAAAGTTGAAGAAATAGTGCATGAAAATGATGAGCAAACTGTTGCCATAGCACACATTGATCAGAGCAAAGTGCTGACTAAGTTGGCTATAACGTTGTTTTAACTGCAGCACAGATGCCGCATTAGCTGCTGGTTGTCGCCAACGGTTCTTTGAATTGCGAGCCAAGAGCTTAAGTTGTTCTCTCAAACTTACAATTTGTACATTGGCTTGCAGTATAACCCAGAGAAACGAATAGAGCTTCAATTGTATGCCAAGGGAGGCGGGTATTACCACCCAGAAGAAGGACATGTTCCACATGTGATCCATACGTATTCTACACCACGAGACAACGCACTTCATTATAATATTGGGTACGAGCACACTGCACAATACTATCCCCACATGATGCCTTTGATGCTGCGGCAGCTGTTGCTCCTTCTTCTCCAGTTGTAATAGATCACAATAACCTCGACGCTGCACAAAGGTATCCAGCAATATGAAAATGTGAGTCATGGACAGCATAAGGAACATTGCGTGTGTGATCAAACAATCGAATGCACAGTAGGCAAGCTTGGCGGCACGATTGAATCCAAAGCACCAAATGACGATGTACCAACTGATCCAGCAACAAAGCTGCACCAACTGCAGACGATGGCAACGCGTATTCCAGCGCACGCCAAAAAAATACATCGTTAAATGAAACAACTGTACCGCGATGCGTGCAACCAACGAGAACCACATGGCAAAACGAAACGACAACTACAAATGGGAAAAAAAGTAACAGAAAGTTTCTTTGTCAGCGGAAGGAATAGATGGACAATTCATCAGTGTCGCATTGTTTGATTGATATTCAAAGTAAAGTCATATTAGACGTATGAACAGTTTAATAATTAAGTAAGAGAAAAGAAACATTTGAGCTCGGAATTATAGAGTACTGAGTAATGGGTTGTCTCCTTATGCTTTATTTATATGTTCAACAGAATCATGAGATCATTATCCGTTGTCGAAGGGTATAAAAAGTATTCATATGGATTCACCTTGGTTCACTTTATAAGTTTGCATTACATCTTTGAAAATTGATTGATACATTGAGCAATGTTTATGGTGCCTTAATTACTTGACTTAATTTGTTGTTATGTTCAACACAATCTTGAGATCATTATACATGGTCGAAGGGTATAAAAAGTATTCATATGTATTCAACTTGATTCACTTTATAAGTTTGCATTACATATTCCAAAATTAAATAAAACATTAAGTACCAATTCTGGTGCCTCGATTCCGTGACTTTTGCTAATGGGCAACCTGCGAACCCTTCTCCGCAAACATGAACTGTATGAGTATGACCAGGTAAGTGACCACAGCAGCGAACATCTATAAACAAAATACATGTTTCATTATATTATATTTCCAGCTACTCAGTCTGTTCCACTTACACTACTCAGCAAGTGCAGGTTGAGACTGAAAAAGTCCTTTGCCGTGACCACAAAACGTTGATGCAGAGTTTGCAGCAGAAATTCACAAATTAGATCATTATAGCGCTTGCCTCCCGACGGTTTCACCAGTTTGGAGATCAAACAACCGATTTGTCGACTCTGTAGAAAGGAATATGAAGCAAAGATTCTTTATAAAGATATAACAGCTCACGTGATTGTAGCTTTGCTGGCAATGCCAACAGATGGTGGCGAAGAATGCGCCCGAACAAATGACAACAGCCAAGTGAATGTAAACCATTTCGCGGTGGATGGTCTTGGTCAGTATGTTTTTGACCAGCCAATATGTGTTGAAGACGAAGCTCAAGAACAACGCTATGAAAATGATCAACAAGCTGTTGCCATAGTTCAAGTTGATGCGGGTAAAGAGTTGACTGAGTTGACTGTAGCGTTGCTTAATAAGTTTGACGGGCTCCACGTCGGCTTCCTGTCGCCTTGGAGGAAATATCTGCGGTTTCCTTGCCAACTGTTTAACACTCTCCCGCACAGCGACAACACGAACATTGGCCACCAAAATATCCGAGAGAAACGTATAGAGTTTCATCTGCAATCCAAATGAGCTTGGTGTGGCGACCCAGAAGAGCGGCATGCTCGTAACATCTGCCAGTCGGATACTGAACAGGCAGAAAACAATGTGCACCAAGAGATTTGGCACCAGCACACCCCATATACACAGACCCACATGCTGCGATGCGGCACGATCTTCAGCCAGCACCGAAAGTGGACAACATTTGTGCCGCTGCAGGAATGCATCCAGCAAGATGATGACATGTGCCGCAGTCAGCAAAAGGAATAATGTATGTGCGATCAAGCAGTCCAGTCTGCACTCGAATCGTGTGCTGAGACTTTGAACAGCACGCCAGCAGATCAGGGCATACCAGCAGAACCAGCCACAAAGTTGCACAAACTGCAGTCGCGTGCTCCAACGTACGCCAAAGCAAAAAGCGAGAAATTGGAAGAGCTCCTCTGCAACAGCACGCGGTCTAATCAAGAAACTCATGATGACTAATACTGATACTGGACAGAGGCCTATGAAAAAGCGACTGAAACAAAAGAAGCCTAGAATCATTGTCGATTCATCACTGTCAACACGGAATTGTAGAAGGGGAATGTGAATACAGTACAGTGTGCCCTACATAAACCCGTGCTTCACTGGAATAAAGTGAAGTTATCTAGAAAAGATTTCCCTAGGAAATCTGTACTGGAAAAGGTATAATAGATCAACAAGCTCGCGGAACGGTTCCTCCTTAACATAAACAGGGCTATCAAAAAGTCTCTAATATCATAAAGATGTACATTGGATGTACAAGGTTCCACTACATTTTCTCCACACCTCGCAATAAGAAATCCAGGACTGGATAAGGAGTTCTTACGTCATCAGAGGTTCTACTAAAGATAAACAAGATCGGGGTACTGCTGCCTCTAAGCTAAACTCGACTAAAAAAGGAGCTATAACCTTATTAGGATATTCTATAACAAATAACCAAGATTGCGGTGCAGCTGTTCCCTTACAAAATAACAATAATAAACACAAAATCACGTAACTTACATTTTCCGTGCTTGCATCACCGTACCAAAAGAGCGCTATGATCAGTGTGCCCATGCCTAGGCACGAGGCGCCGTTGTAGATGAAGTGAAAGAACTCGCGTTCCTGGTAGGCCTCGATAATCATCCAATAGGCATTCGAAACGAACTCGAAGCTGCACATTACCTGCAGGCCCAACATGCCCCAACCGTAGCAATCGCTGAAGGTTTCATAGCACTCGAAGATGCAATCGTAACTGACGCGCAGCGTCTGCAGTTGCCTGTCGTCGTGGAGACCAAAGGGCTGCCAGATATCATTGCCAGCGGCCAGACTGAGCACCGCATGCCGTAGCTGCAGTGCACGTTGATTAAGTTCCATAACCTGTTCCAGAAGTTGCATGTAACGAAAGCGCAGTAGCCACATTTGAGGGATTGTTGTGAAGAGAACAGGTGAAACCACAACGTATGCATTCGACCAGATCTTGGCAATGTCCGTGGCCACTTGTATGCCGATAAGGATCAGCAGTCGCATCGAACGTGCGCAGCCCCTGGACATGCCCAGACGTTGCATCTGTAGTTGTGATTGTAGTCGCAAATCCCTCAATCGTACGTAGGCACGATGCTTCAGTGTGCTCTCCAGCTGAAGCAGCAGTCCCAACAGTGCGTAGCCAATGTAAAGAGCCGAGCCACTGATGTAACTGATTGTTAAGTTGCTCGTTCGCCGGAAGTATCCTAGACCGTTCCATAGCATGGCCAGAAAGTAGATGATCCACAGACAGCGCATAATCGAGGCGAATAACAGAAGTAACAGCGTATTGCAGCTGAGGGGGAACGGTACTAGACCCACTAACCAATAGATGGCCAATAGGCAGCGGGCCGTTAAACACTCCAGCGATTTCATTGTACTCCTGGAGAACTGTGAATCGGAACTGTGGCACGTTTACAAAGGGTAAAAATCATTTAAGCTTTCCCAAACGATATATCAAGCTAGCAATTGCAATTGAATGACTGGTGTCCAGTTGTATAGAGTGGATATGATGAATCGATGGAAGGTTTTAAGCAGAGAGAGGGAAATGTACAATAAGTGAAAGCAAGAGTTGAGTGTAGAGTAGACATAAAGTAATATGGGAGTGAGAAAACAGACTAAGAAGAACCTTAGCAAGCAACGCTGATGTATATGTGTGTGCGATGCTAAGACATGTGTCAGGCAATGCGTGAATTATTATAACTAATCCACCAACATCAACAGATTTATCATACTAGAATCATCAGCATCTGAAACAAGCTACAATCGAGAGTGCTAGACTTCTATCTTCAGCGTATTTTATGTAGCATACTTTGGGGAGAGGTTTGGCAATCAGTGACTCTTAACAATATTTCTTAAATAACTTCTATGTTAATTAGCCGATCGCATCCTTATTTCAGTAATCATTTGGGCGTTGATAGTTATGTCCTGCATTAAAATTACACTTGGAATTCGGTTTTTATCGCAAAAGAAAAGGGGCGTGGGCAAATTGTGAAATAAACTTGATCTGCGTGCAATAATAACACATATTGATACAAAGTTTGGACGCCATAGCTATTATAGTCGCTGAGATCTAGGTAGGTTTTCAAACGGAAGTATAAACATATCGCACAATGCTAGAATACCCTGCTTCCCCATGTATAGAGGCTATAAACAGCAGCAGTAGTATTAAGTCCTTTCCTTCTTTAATTTTAATAATACACATTTCATTTTATTATATTAAGTAGTTTTATTTATTCTTGCATCCAGCACCTCTTGTTGCTTGAATTGTGTTTTACCAAATGAATAACAAAAGAATGCAAGAATGTTGCCAGATCTCTTAAGCCTAACCGATTCATATCACATGTTTCATGTGCTATTTTCAACATCTAGTACTGGCAAAGCGTGTTTTCAATTACCAAATTAATTAAAAAACTGCCAATATTTTATTCTGTACAGAATATATATAATATGCACTCAAGAACCAACGTTGCTATCAATAGTTAATTGCACTTTACTGCACGCTCTGAGCCCTGTTTTGGTGTTGAGAAAGTTTTTAAATCCAGCCGAGAGTTCTTTTGGTTAAGGGCATGGGTAAATAGTACAAATTTTATCCATTTCAAGTTGGTGGATAAGCCTAAGGCACTTTTCAGTCGAAAATTTCTAAGGAAACGACGATGCGATGCGATACGTTGCGTTGCGAGTGCCTGATGTGGTGGCAGTCGGCGCTTGGGAATCCGATTAAAAAGTTGAACCGTCAAAGTTTGCTCTACCCCCCAACTTATTTGCGCGCTATATCTATCTCTCTCTCTCTCTGAATTTATCTATCTTTGTGCCTGTCCTTGTCTCACGCATTATACAGCTATGTGGGCGCAGTTCAAATGGCTGCCGGTTTATGAATTATGCATTCTAACCCGGGGGGAACTTTTGCGTTCAAAGCTAAAAATTATCCGCTTCTTTTTTTTGCTCTCTCTTGCTATCCTTCTCTGTACGTCTCTCTCCCTCCCACTGTGTCTCTTAAAGGGTTGTGGTTGCTTTGAAGATTAGGCTGAAGCGTTGGCATGGCTGCGCTGCGGTCGACACGCCGCGTCCCATACATAAGAACTGCCCGCTTTGCATTTATAAGTGCGCATAAAATGCATAATTCACAAATATCTATATAACTGACCGGAATTGCAAATAACTATTTATTTATAATTTATATCTAAATGGAGGCAGCAGACAGGAATAGGGAAGGACCCAGAGCGGGCATGTTCGACTCTCAGTCATGCTCAAAGTTTAAAGATTGAACTGTGTATTTTATCTTGTCTTATTCTCTCATTCCACGGACTACATTACTTTCTTTTTCCTCTCATTCCACTAACTACAGGGTATGTAGCAGTGCATGCAAGTAATGTTAGCCATAATCTCGATTAACTGCAGCAAAGAATAATTCACATTTTTAGTATGAAGCTGCCTGGGAAACTTCTATGCTGCTGCTAACAAGTTAAGGGTAAGAAAGATACCCTGTAGGGGCTTGTGTCTGTCGAAGTGCCACAAGCAGTTTCCAAGTACATCAGACACACACACACATACACTAGCAGAAAGGTGTCGAAAATGAACTGTTGCAATTTTAATAACAACTCGAAACGGCAAGCTGCTTCGTTAACAGAGACGCAACAAGAAATTACTGCAAGGGGCAAGGTAACCAGAGTTGGACCGCAGAGAGAGAGCGAGAGTGGGAAAGAGTTTTGCATATTTAACAAGCGGAATTTAAATGAAAATTAATGCCCAAAGAACATGGAAATGGCTCGAAAAGAGTAAAAGCCTGTGAAAGCAAAGAGGAAAGACCGCACAGAGACACAGTTAGGTGAAGCATCATGTCGTCTGTGTCGCATAACTGTACCGCAATTCCATTTAATTGCAATTGCAATACGGATAATTGGCAATGTTTACCTGGCAAATTGTCTCTCGTTGTTCGAAATTAACCTCGATTTCGATACTGTGCTAATCTAATGAAGCGAAAACTGACCAAAACTGAGATTGTTTGTCGCACACGCTTCGGTTTTTTTCTTGTTGTTTTTTATGAACACCGAAAGCCGTCGATAAGCGAGCGAAACACGATTTGATAAAGGGGAAGAAAAAAGCAAAACGAAATGAAACGAACATAAATCTAAAATTGCCAAGTATTTGAGCGCCAATAAATTTTCATTTTGATAAACCCCTAAGCCAAAACAAAGTTTTGTGATTTATGAAGTTTTCGGCTACTTGGGAGCTCCTTTGGCAATAAAATACAACCCGAAATGCCAATTTGGACATGCGAGAGATACAACAACTTTGTGTTTATGTATTTACATTTTAAAGACTCGTTGAGAGCGACACAAGCTAAGAGGGTTGTGGGGGGGGGGGGGGCTGAGAAAATAAGCGAAAACAATAATAATCGTTGTAATAAAAAACTGAAATATTCCATAAACCAACTCAAGTGTAAAAGAGTATCGTGCCTTTTTTATTAGTGCAGCATCGTAAAAAATTATTGAGATAAAAACTCTTGAACTGTTAATATGGAGAATTTCATAAATTTCGATCGATTTAAATTACAATCTGCCCCTATATATGCATGCATGTATGTATGTATATTCCTCTGTATTTCATATAATTTCGCTTGCCAGTTGTTTGCAATTTGCGCACAGCTTGTGCTGATGTACGATATGAAATCCATAAACAAACTGAGATGTGCTGCTGCTACTGCTGCTGGTGCTTCTTCTACATCTGCTCCGTCTCCTAATATTACCGATTTCCATATATTGTACATATGCAGGAGGAGTACATGTCATGACGATGACAACATCTGCGTCAGCTGGCGATCAAAGTCAAATTAAATTGAAACACAACTTTTGGCCCAGCACCCTCACTGCTTCCACTTAGCACATACGCACACATATGTATATACATATGTATATATACATATTTATATATATAGTATATATGCATATGTATGGGGTAACAGCAGTCAGCATGTGACTTTCATATATCGCACTTGTTTCCAAGCATCATATCGTTCGTTCATTTGAAACGTGACACCACTGCCAAATAAGTATTCACATCGGAGTCGCGTGGAGGAACTTGTATGAGTGCTGCAAATTGAACTAATTATCGTAGGCTTGTCGATTTCTCCTCCCATACCAACTGAGTGTCTTTCGCAAAAAGAAGTGTCAAAGCAGATAAAGGTTTACCATTCGGGAATTTACCTTCAGTCTTAGGGCATGGGAGACTAAACACCACTGTTGATTTTCATTAAGTAGATTCACTTTATGGCATTACAAACTTCTAGGATTCCTGCGTTTTTCTCTTTGACGGATTAGTTAGTTAGTTAATTATCTGACAAGAAATTGGGAACAATTTATTAAAACATTGCATGCATTTAAAAGGTGCTTGAATTACAAAATATTGAACATTAATTTAATTTACTGTAACCATTTTTCTAAGTACATTTCTTAGAATATGTATTTTCCCATAAACAGCCTACCGCATCCGTTTATGTTCATATACATACATATGTATGTATAAAGTTGCGTTAATTATTAAAACTAAATAAACACAATACATTTAGAAATAGCAATAATACAACAGATTGGTTGATTAGTTCTTTTTCGGCCGTATCATCATGACAGCTCGTTTCATTGAATTTTTAGATCCTCTAAAAGTATACCAGTTGACGCCTTTTCCATAACTGTTATCCTTATAAACGCCCATCAGATTGCTGAAACAACAACAAGTGAGTTTTCAATCCTAAGAAGAATTTCTGTACATACCTCCAATGACAACCTTTATACCACCATCCACCAGTATAAAGTTCGGCACAGTTTTCTTCATCCACATCGTTGTCTCGATCATGACTTGAAAAATACATTCCAAGTTGATTGCGAAGTGAATCACCAGCAGGTCCAGTACCAGTACCCAGTGTGTGTAGCTTATACAACTCGGTTTCGTTTCCGATGGCAAATGCGTCGTAGGCTTCATATTTACTTTTACCTTTAAAGTCCTTAAGTAGCACAAGTAATTCCTGTGGTTGATCATTTGTGAGTGCGTGTATCTTGTCAAGTCCTAAGAAGAACTCCCCGGTCAAGTTCCCGAAACCTTCTTTGTAGTCAGCCCACTTTCTATAGAAGTCTACACTTCCGTCCATTCGTCGCAAAATGATTGTCCAGTTGCCGCCCTGTGTCTCTGCGTCGCACGGTACCTTAAATAGTTGTTCACTGTAGCTGGAAATTCGTATTTCATAGATTCCACTCCGCTGGGTTGGTGACATTGCTTCGGCACAGCTGCGTGCAATATTTAAGTTTTGAATAATGACATTTAACAGGTTTGTCAGCCTGTTTTGACCGGTCTTCAGCAATGTAAGCTCTTCTTTGATCCGTGCTTGATCAAAATTAATATCTTCTAGCTTTGTATTGATTTTTGTTCTTAAAAAAGTTCAGGTACAATTAATAGGCAAATTTGGCTAGTTAAAATACACAAAACTCACTCAAAGTCGACTGCGGATTTCATTATAGAAAATACTCTAGTTCGGTTTACCTCGTTCGATACTACGCAATGCAAATATAAAGAATTTACCAGTAAACTGGTAACCACGAACTGCGAAAACATTTTAGCGATTTGTTTTCTATGAAACTGTAGAGAGAACTGAGAAGTTTGCTTCCTAGAATTGAGCTTTTATTTCCTACCCGCATACATTCTCTGAGCCCAAACTCAATTCACATAATACCAACAAAAGCAACAACAACAAATAAAATAACGAAATATAAATTATGGAACGACAAATTGTAAACGACTCTCGATGAAACAGAATTTGAAATGTATTTACTTATGCTCTGAATGTATGTACTTCTTATGTACATATATAAGTTTTATAAATAAATAAAATCTGAAAGATTACTGTATACATATTGTAAGTTGGTGGAGCTTATGTGCTATATTTATACCCGGACCCTTGGAACAGACCTAAATATGCTTACATTTTGTACTTTCATATATATGTATGCATAAGTATCTGTATAGTTATCTGTTTTTCTCACCTCGTCTTCATATTTAGTTATTTTATTATTATTAATGTTTATATTTCTGATAAGTTTTATTATTCATAAACAATTACAAAGGAAAATTTACATTTAAGAAAATGATATATCGGGTTTGTTGTTCAGAAACTTTTGGGCCTTATCATCATTATAGCTCGCTTCAAAGAATAGGTATTACCCAGCCATTGCTGCCAGACGATTCCCTTATCATACTCTGTGTTATTATATTGGCCCATGAGATTGCTGAACAATAAAAAAAGAGTACAACGGTTTTAAAACTAAGTAAGAATGGATGTATGAATATACTGTATACCTGTTAACGCAACTTTGAAAGTACCACCATCCTCCAGTACGCAATTTGGCGCAATTGTCACCACTCATATCGTGGTCTCGATCTTGACTTGAGAAAGACGCTCCATAGTGTTTTGTTAATGCATCCCCAGCACTTCCAGTGGCCTTACCCAGTTTATGTAGCTTGTACAAGTCGAGTTCGTCTCCGATTCCAAATGCGTCGTAGGCCTCATATCTAACTTCACCTTTAAAGTTCTCAAGTAGAACAAGTAATTCCTGTGGTTGATCATTGGTGATTGCGTATATCTTTTCAAGGCCTAAGAAGAACTCCCCTGTCAAGTTGCCAAAGCCTTCTTTGTAGTCAGCCCACTTTCTGTAGAAGTCTACACTTCCGTCCATTCGTCGCAAAATGATCGTCCAATTACCACCTCGAGTTTCTGCTGAGCAAGCCACCTTGAATGGTTGCTCAAAATAGAAAGGGATGCTTATTTCATAGATTCCACTGCGCCGGGTCGTGGTCACTGCTTCAGCACAGCTACGTGCTACGGACATTTTGCGTGGTTGTTTTGTTATTTTTTCTATGTTGGTATTGTTTATCGCATTGACTTTTTCTATAAGGTCTTTCAACATTTCTGTGTTTAGGCAAGTCTTGAGCTGTGCAAGGTCATCTTTGATTAGATCTTGTTCCTTTTTAATTTGATGATAATCATAGCTTCATAAATTAGAGAACAATTTGAATACTTAAAACGTATTTTTTGTATTTGTTTTCATGCTGTTCTCTAAAACACATTATACTCACTTCAGAAATTCTAACTTGCATTGAATTGCACGAAATGCTTTAGTTTGATTTAGCTCCATTGATCCTTCGGATAGAAAGTATAATGAATGTACCAGAAAACTGGTAAAAATAAACTGCAAGAACATTTTTGCGATTGTTTTCGATGAAATGTTAGAGGGAACTGAACGAAATGCTTGCAATAATCGACCTTTTATTGCATTCCCAAATATGTATTTGTTACTAGCCCACACTTAATTAAATTATTTTCTATGCTCAAAACCAATAAAAAGAATGACGACATAACGATGAATTACTATGCGAATTTCGTGAATTTCCAGAGAAACTATTTTACCTAGAAACAATTAATTTGCATTTGTGGCATAAATCTTAACCGGTCATTGCTCAGCAATACTATTTATTTTTGATAAAAGAGAGCAAGTTATTTTGGGAACGCCGAATATATTATACCCTTGCATTTAATAGATAAAGTCTTACTGATTGTTCGAATGTTAGTAAAATGTTATTTGCATTAAATTCACAATTTTGAAATTGTTTCTATGAAATTTGTTTTAGATTAGTGATCATTGTGATTTCAACAAAAGTTGAAATACTTTTATAAACATAATTTAGTCGGTCATTTAACAATCGTATTATCGTCGGCCGTTCTTATAGTTTCTTATATAATACTTTTTCCAGATGCCAGCACATGTGCGTTAAATTTTTCGAATCTTGGCTTATCAGCAGCTTTCGTGTATTTCAGCTTTAAAACAATTATGATTGCGATATTCCATTTGAAAATAAGAAACTTGCGGGGTTTTTATACCCGCTACCCATAGGGTGGAAGGGTATTATGGCTTTGTGCCAAGCTAAAATGTATGTAACAGCCAGAAGAAGGCGTGACCGACCCCACACACTATATACATATATGGTATTCTGAATCAGCATCAACAGCCGAGTCGATATAGCCATGTCCGTCTGTCCGTCCGTATGATAATCTAGATGTCAAAGACTATAATAGTTAGAACTACCAAATTTTATATCAATATGTCTTATTATTGTACGCAGAAGAAGTTTATTTTAGGTTTTACCCACTTCCGACCCCGCAAATCGATAAAATCGAAATTCTAAGCGTAATTTTAATTCTTGGTAAACAAAATAAATACCAATCTCCAGATAATTTCTTAAAATTTGTTTGCGATCGGCTCATTAACATAAAAGTTAATTAAAAAATTATTATAATGTACTGCTTGCGAATCTGCTTCCTAAAACTATGCAACACAAAATACGTAAAAAAGAAATCGTTTTGGTTAGGTAAGTAGAGGGTATATCACAGTCGGGTGCGCAGGACTAAAGATTTCATACTTGTTTCTTTTGCTATTGAAATAAGTTTATTAATTTTAAAAAATAAACAATAAAAATATGTAATGTTTTCAATGTATTAAGAATAATGTTTAGTTTTCAAGAAAAAGGGTTGATAACTTTATTAACATTATTGAGTCTCGATAGCAATAGGCAGGCTGAATAAGATGTTCTTGCAGAGGAAGACGAATACTGTGTACTCTACTGTTTGCCCCCTCACTTGCTGAAAACACTTCATATGTGTTCTTAATCAGTAATGAGGAAAACGTTTATTTTCTGTTCTCGGCCTTATCATCATGACAGCTCGCTTCAATGAATATTTGTCAACTCCATAGTCCCACCTGATGCCTTTGCCAGAGGTGGTATCATTATACCTGCCCATCAGATTACTGTAACTGAACATAAATAATGAGCAAATCTTCTCCAACCAAACAAAAATGTGTGTATATACCTTTCATGGCAATGATTATACCACCACCCACTTGTCCATATATGGGCGCAGTTACTTGAGAAATCCATTCCCTGGTGATGCCTCAATGAATCTCCAGCGGTTCCGGAGGCATGGGCCAATGTTTCAAGATTGTACCTGTTGTGTTCATCTGCGATGGCAAATTTGTCATAGGCCTCATGTCTAATTACACCTTTAAAATCCTCAAGCAGAACAATTAATTCCTGAGGTTGATCACTGGTCAGTGCGTGTATCTTATCTAGACCCAAAAAGAACTCCCCGGTCAAGTTCCCAAAGCCCTCTTTGTACTCCGTCCAGTTCCTGTCGAAGTTTTCACTTCCGTCCATTCGTCGCAGAATGATTGTCCAGTTTCCGTGGCGAGTTTCCGCTTCACAAGCCACCTTAAACGATTGTTCACTGTACCTGGGGATTTGTATTTCGTAGATTCCACTCTGCCTAGATGTGGACAATGCTTCAGCACAGTTGCGCGGATAAGATTCTTTTGATTTCTGTTTGAATTTTTCTAAGAGCTCCTCCACCCTTTTAAACGTATGTTTGAGCACGTTTAGCTTTTCTCTGATCAGTCGTTCATCCATTTTTATCTCATTTTCTTGTGATTTTATAAGCTGTAAATCCGATCTCATCGCTGTTTGATCTGCGTTGATATAAGTGAGCTGCTGTCTGACAACATTTCCGTTTAGTTTAATAATAAAATTGACTGATTGAAATGCAGGAAACTCACTTGAATTCAACAAAGGTTTGATATGGTGTTTCTTGATTTACTTCATTCGATCCTTCCGAAAGAAAATATAATGAATTCATAAGCAAGTTGGTAAACACGAGCTGCAATAACATTTTTGCGATTGATTTCGATAGCATGAAAGAATGTACTGAGCAGCTTTCTTGCTGGACTCGAAGATTTATTGAAAATCCGAACACTCTGACAGAGTGAATTCAAACATTGAACACTGAATTCAAATAAGTTAACATGAAGGGAAATAAATAAATTTAAATTCTGAAGAAAGTACGCTTGGTAATTCCTATATACGTCACAAGTCACGATTTATTAAGCAAGTTGAAATTTCGAATATTGCGAAATCACAGTTTCTTGGTATTATTGTACTGGTATTTCCTACGGCACACTGACGAACGTACGATATGTTGGAGCATAATGTATGTGGGGGAAAACCCAGGGCAGTTAACAACTTATACCATTGCAGAGGGTATATTTTATTAGCTTTCGCCAGAAATTGGCAACGCGCCTTAAAAGACATCTCCAACCCTGTAAAATGTATATACATATGTACATATATTCCGAATCGGGATGAACAGAGTATCCGCACTAGCACTGCCCCTCCCTCCGTATGTCCGTTTGTTGTAACGCAAACAAGTCTCTCAGTTTTAGAGCTACCTTGATAAGACTTGCCAAACATGCTTCTTATTACTGCATGCTATGAATAACTACGATCGGACCGATATAGCTGCCTTACAACCTATTGGCCGATTTACTACATCATTAGTTTCCAATCTGAATAATATGCTTGTCAAGTTTTATAAAAATCGAACCCGTTTATCCCAATAAAAGTAATATTCAATTGTTAATTAAATAACTTTTACATGTACGAGTATTATTCAAAGGCTAGATATGCAAAATTATTCAAACAACTCGCATAGCGCAAAGAAATACGCGCATGCTTATCTTTCCACTGTCGTGTGCCTGAAGCAGTTTTGATGCTATGCGCTGATTGAACTAAGATTGTGACTGGATCTAAAAAACCAGCGGCAGCAACTTCAACCGCTGTTTCAGGTCTCTTTGTGTTCATTGCTTAGTGGTATATTGATTTCTCTCGTCCACAATACAATAATGTGGGCATGCTTCAAGATTACTATTTTTGTGGTACCCAATGGCATTTTTGAACAACTCGAAAGCAAACAAATACATTTGCACAAAGTTAGTTTGCACTTTGTTGACTTTTATTTACGTATTACATGTAGTGTTGATCAATCTTTATTTCTCATCTTTTATATTTCTCGGCCTTATCATCATGACAGCTCGCTTCAACGAATAATTGTAACCGTGCCAAGTGTGCCAGTTGATTCCTTGAAAAGAGCTGGTATCATTATACGTGCCCATCAGATGACTGAAATAGAACAAAAAGAAATAAGCAACTCTTCTTCGATCAAACAGGAATGAGTGTATATACCTTTCTTGACAATTGTTATACCACCATCCACTATTACATAATTTGGCGCAATTCTCTGCGTGATTGAGATCGTGGTCTTTATCTTGGCTTGTGAAATACATTTCCTGGTGAACTCTCAAAGAGTCAAAGGCAGTTCCGTTGGCATATCCCAATTTATCTATCTTGTACCAATCGAGTTCGTCTCCAATGACAAATTCGTCGTAGGTCTCATACTTAATGTTGCCTTCAAAATCTTCCAGCTGAACATACAATTCATTTGGTTGATCGTTGGTCAGTGCGTGTATCTTGTCTAGACCCAAAAAGAACTCGCCGGACAAGTTCCCAAAGCCTTCTTTGTACTCATCCCATTTTCTGTTGAAGTCTACACTTCCGTCCATTCGTCGCAAGATGATCGTCCAGTTGCCGCTCTCGGTGTCCGCGTCGCACGGCACCCTAAACGGTTGTTCACTGTACCAGGGAATTTGTATTTCATAGATTCCACTCAGCCTGGATGCGGCACAGCTGCTTGGAATAGATACTTTCGGCATCTGTTTAACATCATTTGTAAAGCCATTCAGCATGCCTTCCAACCTTTTGAGGACTACTTCGAGTATTTTCAGGTCTTCTTTGATTAGTCCTTGATCTGTTTTGGTGTCATTTTGATCGGATATTATTAGTCCAAGTTCCGATCGCATCATATATTGCTCGTCTTTGATCGAAGTTATGTTAGGTCTGACAAAAGTTTAATTTAAATTAATAAACAGTTTAGCTTATTTTAAGTAGAAAACTCACTTTAAATTACGATAGGCTGAAAATGGTTTAGTTGGACTTGGTTTAATTGATCCTACAGAGAGGAAATATAATGAATTGACTAGCAAGCTGGCAAACACGCACTGCAATAACATTTTTACGATTGATTTCAATAGAATGTAAGAAAGTACTGAACAGTTTTCTTGCTGGAGTCGAACTCTTATAAATGCAAAAAACTTGAAATGAGGAATAAATATTATTAGCCATAAAGAATTCAAAGTTCTGTAGAAAGAACTTTTGGTAATTTCCTCATACGTCAAAAGACTTTACCGATTATTCCTATTGCTTTTTAGATTGGAACTGGATTTAGAATTCCCAAAAATACGAATTATTACCCAGATCGAAATTAAATATATTGCAAAATCAAAGTTTCGTAGAATTATTAGATTCAAAAACCCCGAATTTTTCTATAATTGCATATGAATATTAATCAGAAAATATACACAGTACAAATTATAAAGTTTAATGAGAAGCTGATTTGAGAAACTGCTTTCCTCTCTTTCTGTATATATATAGCAAGAAAAATTGTTATCATTTTAAGATATATATTAAATTAGTTTAATTATTACTATGAACATCTTATATGATATTTCTCCATTCCAGAGTATTTTAGATTCCATCATGTGGAATCCCTTTGCTTATTGTTTTTAATTATTGTCATTTTACATTCTGCTGGTTCAATCCAGAGCCCATTCGAAACAGAAACAACACATGGGACACACTGCCATTGGGCGGGCCAAAGTACTCTTTGTGGAAATTGTACACATGGAAATAAATATTTAACTGCACTCGTATGTGCCATTATATCTCGGGCATGGTACGTGTTCGCCAATGCCTAACCGATATGCTAGAATTATTTTATTTGTTTGTATTTTTTTGTGTCTCTCCTCGTTAGATTCTTCTTGTGCAATGGCGCCAAATGATGCGGCTAAAATGGGCGTCGAGTGTTTTGGCCCAGCCAGTTGGCAAATTGCCAACATTTAATGACCAAAAACTAATACCAAAAACGGTTTTCGGTTCAGTTCGGTTTTGTTGGATTCGCATTATATTTTGCAATTGTTTGACATTTTTAAATTGAAAAAAAAAACGAATTATCTTGCATTTATTTATGGTTTATTTTGCAGCGGGAGAGAATGAAGGAGAGAGTGCATTTAATGTGTATTAGTATTAGTAAGACCTTTAATTTGTTGATTTTGATATTTATTTAGCGATTGTTTAGGGATATTTCAATTGTGGTTGTAAATTAGTTAAATATGACATGGCCAAAGCGTGATAAGCGTTTATTGTGATTATGTGTATGGATAAAGTTGTTTTATAGATATTAAGCTGACAATTGAATGGTTTAAACCAGAAAAGCGTGGGAAGTGGTTTATATTGTTTGAAAATATAGGCCAACGTGTTAAAATTGTTAAACTTATGAACACACTTTATTAACCAATCACACTTTACTAAATTATTCATATTTAATATTGCATTTATCTATTTGTATTATCGTTATGCTTTTAATCATCGTAAAGTCGTTTCATTCAATCGCTGACCATAAGCTCGAAACTTATAAACCATCAATTGTTTATTACTCAAAAGAAATCCTGCCAAAACTCTTGTTTACCATAAACTCTTTAACTGTTTAAGAACTTCAAGCGTATAGTACCATAAATAACTGTTCGACCTGGCTCGCTCGCAGCTCAGACAATTGAATATTATAGCTAAATCCTGATTTATAGATAATCTTTTGCTGTCGAGAGAGTGCCAGAGGGAGAGAGAGAGTGAGACAGATGGACATAGGAAAACGGATCGGGTAAAGTTGTAGGTGCTTTTCGCACGTCTGAAACGTATTTGCTGCAACTTTTTTGTGGCCCGCATAATGTGACATCTTCGTGCAACTTGTTGTTGTGCAGCATGTTTCGTTATTTATGTATGCGCCTGTTGCAGCTTCAGCTCAGCTCAGGCGAAGTCAGAGTCGAGTAGAGCTGGCTGTATGCAACTTCTGTTGCAATTTGTTTGTTGTTTCTCTCTGCTTGTTTCGGTCGTGTGTTTGGCAACTTTTGCGTGGCTTTCAACTTGTCTATGTACATATATCCCTAGTTGAAGCTGGGAACTGGGATCGGGGAACATGGCGAGCAAGTTGTAGAGCAGCAGTTGGATGGTAAATAAATCACGTATTTAAACAAGTTGCCGAGTGCGGCCCCAAACTTCAGAGTGTAAACACTGCACGTGCACAAGTTTGGTTTATGACAAATGTTCACAGTATTTTCAAATAAAGAAAAGCCGAAACAAGCATTAATGCCATATGCCCGCTGAGGGGTGTTGCAGTCAAAAGATATCCAGTATTTTTGGACTAACCTTTCAACTTGCCAAACGATGTAGAAAAGTTTGATAACAATAATACTAGAAATCAAGTCTGTATCTCTTAATTAAACATTTTAAAATACTTCTTTGGCTATAAGACAGTCGAGTTATTGAACTATGAGTAGAGAAGAGCGCCCTCCTTGTCCTCCTCTAGCTTGCGTTCCCAGAGCAGTCGGAACGAGATGTCGCCACAGAGCGATCCAAACTTTTCGGAGGGTGTAAGGAAGCCGTTCTTGAATTGCGCCAGTATTGGTAGAATTGCAGCTATAGCTGCACGTGTCTCGCTGTGTTGCATGGAGTGCAGGACGAGGACAAACCCATTGGCAAATATCGCGAACCTAATGGCACTTTCTTTAATTTTATACGTGATAAAGGGCCGTGTCTTCCGATTACCCGATATGCGTTCAGCATGCATTTCGCTAAGCAGTTGTAGATCGATCTTGAAGGGTAGACAAAACGAAGCGTGCACTGTGTTCTTGCTAAAGTGCGTGATCTCCGCTTTGTAGTCGAGTTCCTCGATCGTTTGAATGACCTTTAGCAAGGCAGTTCGTGCCGAGTCGGCTGAAATAGCCGATGAAGTTATTTTACCACTAGTATAGAGTTTAATCTCGGCTGTTGGATTACGTAGGCGTAATAAGAGTGCAGGATGATGGTCAGGATCGTAACGGGAGTCGTCCAAGAGTATCGATAGTTCGTATAGATTGAAACGACAATTGACGTCGACCAGGCATGTAAAGGGTCTATACAGCAGTTGCAGTTGCTTTTCAATCTCTGGCAATTTTCCCAGATTCTCAAATATGTTATGGAAATCGAGATCAAATTCCGGAACAATTGCTTGCTCCGGTCCAGGTTCAGATTGAGGTGGAAACTCAGATTCCAGTTCTACTTTTGCTGTTTCTTTGACAATATTATGAAAATCTGGATTTCCCTTTAACGCCAATATATCTGAAGATCCAAATAGGCTTTCCATCATGGAAAGATCGATATTTGTACCCACACGATAATCTTCCGATAAGGGAAAATCGATTTTCACAAAATCTCCTATAATTTCATTTTCCTTATCTTCAATATTGGCAAAACGAAAATCGATACCCAAATCAGTAAGGTCTGTTTTGATTTCCTTAGTATTCTTTAGATTATAGGTTTCTCTGAAATTCATATCTTCCTCATCGTACCAGGGACTATCGTCATAGATGAAATCACTATCGTCTTTTTCTTTAGCTGTCTCCAATTCATCGGCACTGTCGTCGTCATCCGCCTGCTGCAGTTGATCTTGTATATTACTTAGTATTTCGGATTTCATATCTATTTCAGTGAATCTTATAGCCTCTATATTTCCTTTATTTTGTTCGATTTTATTATCAACACTCAAATAGATATTGCAATTAACATAGATATAATTGGATAAGTTAGATTTTCTAGTTACCTTTCATTATCAGGTTGCATGCTGTGCTTGTTGGATATGCATGGGATGAGAACAGTTATTCTTGTTGATTTAAAATTTGAATGTACGAGTATATATAACATATATTTCACTCTGATAGTTAAGTCAACTCTGAGAGAATAACTGTGCTGATAGACTCTCTTTCATATCAAATATGTCAATGCTTCAATCATTGCGTTTTATGGATATATCAGAAATTGAAACGAACTCAATAAGAATATTAATATTAAAGCAATATCTGCTTGAATATATAGTGAGTGAGTAGCTTTTTTTCGATGAGTTTCATATCCCTTTATTGAATCGCGATTAATTGGATTGTCAGTTGATAAGCGTGTTATCCTTCCGACTCTCGAGTATTATTGCGAGCACATACAAACATACGAGCATAAAAGACAGACAGACTGACATACATATGACAAACTATAGCAAATTGCTATGGTACAGAATGCTTTCGGCTTGTGTCCTTTTATGTCCTTGTCATGTTCAAATTTACACACTGTTGACCATATTTTATGTCCATTCTGGTTATGAAATTTACAGAGCTGTCAAAAAGAGTTCAGCGACATTTTAGTAAATATTGAAATTTAATCAAGCAAAGTGCAAAGCACGCATACACACACACACATACAAAAGGGGGAGAAAAGAGTGTGTGAGAGAGAGAGGGCGAAGGCCGGCCAAAGGACAACAACATTGAACACACACACACTCAGACTTGGTCTCCCTCAGCAGACACCTGTCACCGGCGCTGGCGTTTTGCTTCCTGCAGGATGGCATCCATTGCTTTATAAGGGACACACAATGCCACACACACACACACATGTACTCGAGTGTGTGTGTGTGTTTGGCGAAGTCAACAATCAATTGAATCGATTTCATTTTACAAATTGCGTTGAATTTTGTGGTGCAGTCAGCTGCAATTGACGGCGAAGCCAGTGGCAACAATAACGAGCTAACCTCACTCCGTGTACAAGGGAAACAAAGATACACTGAAAGATAGAGAGAGAGAGAGAGGGTGAAAAAGGGAGAGAGGGAGATGTGGACAGAATGAGAAAGGGCGAGACTGAGCACGGACTGATTTTGATGGTCAATTGCAACGCACGCAACAGCTTCTAATTGGAAGTTCGCTTTGAAAAGAAATGAAGGACGAAAGCAACCACAACGAAAGAAAGGAAAGGCAAGGGAGAGAAGAAGAAGGGGACTCTCTCTGATGCAAGCGAGAGATATCGATTGATTTTTTACTTGTAAGCAATGCAAAAGTAAATTATCTCAATATCTATGCAAAGAGAAGAAGAAAATGTTAAGCCAAACGAGATGCTAAAATTGATAACAGGCAGGGGTAGAAGAACTGAACACTTTGTCAAGCAATTTTGTGTAAATAACATGCAAATGAAATTGTTTATTAATTCCAAATCAACTGATAAACAAATGAGATTTAAGATTTGGCTAAAGAGATTTAAAGTTGATAATCAGATATTTATAAGGACTAAAAAGAACAAGCACGAAGGCAACAGTTGACTGTGATATACCCGCTACCCAATTGACCAAAACGATTTCGTTAATTTAAAGCAAGGTTTTCATATGGGCGGACAAAGTTATAATACCCTTCTACCCTAACCGTATTAGGTATAATAATATAAAATAATTTTGAATGTTGAAAACCCTTAAGTTTCAACTATTATACTTTGAATTAAGTAGTCAAAATGGCATTACTTTAAATCTAAGTCACTATCTATTACAGATTTCCTTGGAATAATTAAAGATATTTCCGAGAAATTAGTTCGAGAAGGGAATGCATTGCCCTCTCTAACTTAAACAGCAGTGCCGGCAATCTCAAACTTGTATTAGAATCAAAATCAATTTGTCAGCGTCGAGCGAGCAATTTAGAAAGGGCGCATAGAGAGACAGAGAGGGAGATAGAGATAGAGCAAAACACAGACAGAGAGAGGGAAAGGTCTACATAATGGCGCTGCTTAAATCGATTATAAACCATTACAAGCGACGCCCGGACACAGAGTCGACAATTAATAGATTTTTTGCGTTGTGGTTCGACAACGGCAGCAGCAGCATCGGCAATTTTGTGTAGGCGGTAATTAAAAAGTGTGTGGCGCCGCCAACTGTGACCCAATGTGGCAGAGAAAGGGAGCAAGAGAGAGAGGGGGAGGGGCAGCTCTGCCCGTTCATTTTAATTCAAATTGAAGTGGTGTTTTTGTGTTGTGCGAGTAATTAGAACGTAAAGTCGAATCGAAGCTCGACGCGCCCGCCAGCTCAAATGACATTTGGCCGAGCCACGCCCCCTCTGCTGCGCCTCCATAGTTAGCTTGCCTCCACTAAGTGTTGGGTGTGATGTACAATTGGAGATAAGTGCAGGCAGGCATGAAATATAGCAAATAAAACAACAACAACCTGACTATCGTCTGCCTCACTCATTCAATTCATTTCTCTCTCTCTTTTTCTCTCTCTCTCTCATTCTGTCTCACTTTAGCAAATATGTATGTATGTATGTATGTATGCAATGTCGCCAGCACGCAATGTTTTCATTTACCTAATCGCCATTAGGCAGGGCAGAGCATTGAGGAGTGAGTGAGGGTGATTGGGACATTTGCTGGAATTACGTCGTAGTAGTTGTAGTTGTTGTTGTTGCTTGGGTTCTACGTCTGATTTCCATTGGGGGTACACGTCGTGTAATCGTTTTGTGCTGCGACTTTTGCTTTTATAATTTGTTGGAAAATTTGATGAACACTCACGTTGGGATACCCCAGACCGCAACAGCGTAGTTGACGTAAATGGAGTCGAGCTCAGAGCGCTGAAGTACTTGAATATTCATGAGTAACTGCAAAGAGCGAAGTAAGCTATTTTATAAAGGTTTTTGTATACTCGTATATTCCTGTGTTTCGAAAGCTTTCATGTGCTTTAAATGCTCACAAATGGGAACTTTTATTCAAAAATTATTATATGTATAAATATATTGAAATCTGTAGAGAAAGTTTTCTTCATGTGCTTATATATTTTGAAGTGCTTATTGTGGTATTTTGTAGTATACAAGGCAATGCAAACACTTCCAGCTAGCTTTTACTTGATTAAAGGAGCTTTATCTTATTCCAAGTGCTTTAAAAGTACCTTCATTAATTGCAAGACTTCAATGAGCTTTGAAAGCTGCCATTGTCATTGTTCAATAGCTTCTTAGCTAAGGATTTTCCATAAGTAAGCTGGCTTTAATTCGCTTTAATCCTCTGCCCAACCTCACGTTAGATGTCATTTAATGGTATTTAATTAATCTCGCGTGAAACTTTTGTGTGCTTTTGAAAGCTGTTGCAGAAAACTTATCGCGTTCTTTGGCGACATTGTGTTGGGCGTGTGGTGTGGCGGGTGTGGCAAGTCTTCAATCGGATTGACACATTAATAAATGTTGCAAAACGTCACTGACAGTTTCTGGAGTTGCGAAATAGAGTGTTAAGTGCATTAGAAAGTTTCCCGCTATCCTTTGCCATCGAATGCTTTTGTGCATTGGCCACGCATGGTCAGCAGGACGGAAGTACGGCAGGACCAACGGAGTTGCAGCTGCACAGTGCGGCAAACCCATTCTGCAACAACTTAAATTGAGTGCTCGTCCCTTCCCCCTGTCTTTCCTTTCTCTACTCCTGCTCAGTCTCTTCCTATTCTACAGAACTTGGCAACTTTGCTGTCTTCAAATCGCCCACATCTCACATCCAAAGCAATTGCTGTCGGCGCTGAAGGTGTTCATGCGTGCCAAGAAATCAATAGAAAAAGTTTTGAAATTACAAAATTGGAAAGAAAACAAATAGTGGGGCGTACGAAAAAATAAACAAACAAACAAACAAAATCCAAAGTACGAGCCAAAGTCCGTCCAATCCAGCAGAAATGTGTTTGGCTTGGGTACAGCAGAGTCCGGGAGGGAGTTTGGTAGCCAGAACCTCCCCCTAAAGGCAAACAAATCCTCCGACTATCTGACAAATGCTGAAAAGTTTAACTGCAACTTTTTTGCACCACACACGCAGAGAAAGAGAGAGAGAGAGAGAGAGAGAGGGAGATGGACGAGCACATGACACGCAATCCAGCAGGAATACGACGATGAGTACATAGAAAATTCTATATATTCGACTAATATATGTTCGAAAGTTTACATCCTGGCCAAGGGAAATGGAAGACGAAGAGTTGCCAACCTGCTGCAAATCTTTTAAATAGAGTGTTTAGCTGGTATGGGTACATATCAAATTTGTTTAAACATTGTTGTTAATTAAACAGTTTTATGTTATCTAGAGAGTGCAGAAGATATTTTAATAACCTTAACAGTTGATAAGCTCGAAAGTATTTACTTAATTAGATAAAGGCAAACCCAAATTGATGCAAGAGTGATTTACAGACTCAATATAGTTAATTTCCAATAACATTTTCATATATCAACTCTCCGGCATAAGTCTTAATATATTATTGGCTGAAAGCTTTGAAGCTGTTTATACGAACAATCTGATCGATGCTCTGGCTAATTGATGAATGTTTCGCTCATTCAAAATGTGCACTCATAAAGTAGAACACTTTGTTCACATTATTCGCTGCCCCACCCTCCTCAGTTGTTGTCATTGTTGATGTCACAGCTGTCTCCGGTCCATGTAACACTCTGGAATCGGCGTACAATCATAAATTATGCCAGCCCTGATATTTAAAGCCGTTTCGACTCGGTCGAGGCATTGAAGTTGGGGCCTCTTCACCCCCCTCGCCCAACTTGATTTATGCGCACCAAAATGCAACGAAATAAAATTTGTTGCAAAAGGGAGAAATATCGACGCGATCAAACTGAGTGATTTATAGGCTATTTATCGGCTCCGCTTGCGCCTGTCCCCTGTCCCCCGTCAGTAGCCTAGATTGTCCCTGGGTCGACTTGTAACATGATGTAATTCTCAGCTGCACATTTACATGACAGTTTCAAGTGCAGTTCGGAAATTTGTACGAATTGCAGGCTGAATTTATTCGCAGAAGGGCTGAGTGTAAATGGCCGAAGAGGGGTAGGGTAAAATGAGTGAGGTTGTGTTATGAACAATTAAACGATTCTCTTAAGTAAACTTGCTTGGTCTGCATTAATTTCTCTGCTGTATTCTCCTTATCTTATATTATATCTCTCGCTTTAGGTTTCTTATTTACTCATTTAACATAAATCTCTTTTTCCCTTTGTTAAGAAAGGGTGTACTTACTTTGTGAACAAGAATGAAGCCAGAGACTATACTCTATAGTACTTGTCACTAGTTCAAAGCTGGTGAAATGGGTATTTACTACGGGGCTCAGCCTACTTATTTTACGAAGCCTAATCAATGTATGTGTATGTATTATATGTATGAAAGTAGGTTCAATCACCATCAGTAAGTAGATAATTGGCTTCCCATGATACTATGTAAAGAAGCATGAATGTACTAGGGAAAGGAGTACCCACAACAGGACTACATAAGTAGGTACCCATGAATTAAAGGCTAAAAAGCATACCCATGACTAAAGTACTTATCTATGTATGCACCCATTAATGGGTGGCTGGAAATAGTAGCCAAAATAATACACATAGGTATTATGGATGACCATTATCAACATGGCAAGTGATCTAGTTATCTACGTCTATTCAACTGTCTGTATGAACTCACAGATCTTGGTCACAAGAAGCAAAAGACAGTTAATTTGACAAGAAGGTTCCTCTATATAAATTACAGTTTAAGTTGATTTCAAATTTGTTGCTCTGTTAACTTGTTTTGATTGAACTTCTCTATTGATCCCCCTTATCAATTACCATCTTTCTCAATCATGTCTCTGAAACTCTTGCGTTCTTTTGTATTCCTCTTCCTTGATATATCTCTGTTAAACTTACTTTTATATACTCCATATGTTTCTCTCGCTCTTTTTATCTTCCTCTCTCTTTCTCTGTCTTTTATGTTAACTCTAACTGTCTTTATCACTTCAACTTTATCTCTTTCTCTCTCTCTTTCATTTCCTTCCAATACAATATGCTTTACAACTTCACGTCGTTGTAGTATTTTCTCGTTTACGGCTCACACACAGAGACTCGCACATTCAGTCCCACACGCACACACCTTAAAATCGTGCAAAACTTCTGCCAAAGGTGGCAACGCTTGCCGTTCTCTCTGTCTCTCTCTCACTCTTTCGCACTTCTCGAAACTTTTAACCATTCGAACGAACGTTGACGCTGCCGTTAAAATGTACTGTTAATTTCCCAAAGGCATTCGCATTGCATATCTAAAACATGCGCCAATCCCCGCTGTAAAGAAGGCTGCGTAGGTGCTGTAGTTGTTGTTGTTGTTGTTGTTGTTGTTATTGTTGTTGTGGTTCCATTTCAATGCTAATACTTAGTTTGTGACGCGTGTCAAGGGATAAGGCGTGAAAAGTAATGCCTTCTATATAGAGAAAACTTCCCGAATGCCCATAAAACCAAAGACATTGTAAAGTAACTTCTGTTTATTTGTTTGTGGCAAGAGTTGCATGTCAAGCAGAGCTGATCAAATCATAAATTACGCATACGCCGTGTGTGTGGCCGCAGCTTGAGCAAGTGCCAAAATTGGCTCTAGCAAAATCGCTTTGCGCTCGCTCGACATCAGATAAAAATGCATAATTAAACAGGCCAGCAAGGCAGATGCCCAAAGGCAGCTGAGGAGAAGAGAGGAGAGGCGAGGAGAGCAGAGGAATGTGTAGAGAATGTCGAGAAGGAGGGAAGCGAGTCGCATAAATTCGCATTCACCGCATCGTAATGTCCGCAAATCCAGGCTCTGCTGGCGCTTTGCAATATTAATAAGCACTCGAAAATGAAAAGGAGTCGAGAGGCAAGCAGCAGCAGCATCTGCTGGATGAGGATAGGGAAGGTCTTTAAGGAATTTTAATGGCCTTTGGTCAGGTCAAAACGACGGAGACGGCGCAGTTTGGCGCAGTTTACCTTTTGCATATTTAATGCTTGAATTTTAATGAAAATTAAATTGAAATGTGCGACACCTGAACACCCGTGAACAACTTGAGATTTATGTTTAATCCTTTACGAGGCTATGTATATAAGGGGAGTGGGGAGAGGGGGGCGTGGCAAGTAAAGCGTTAAGCGTTAAGTGTGCAAATGGCCACGAGCGGCAAATAAAACATGCCACGCTGATTGATGACTTTGACTTTTGGCCATAATTTATCATAGATAGCAGACTGTAAATGCTTGCCTGTTGTTGTTGTTGGCCAGCGGCAACAGATGACGCTCGTTTCGTTGAAAAATGCGCACAAAAGTGTCATAAAAGCCGAGCACAACAAGCAGACGAAGCCGTAGCCAGGCCTCGAGGCCTGTCGTGGGCCGAAAACTAATTGCAACAAATAATAAAAACTAATAGGCTGTCGAAAAAGCAGGCCCGCGGGCAGGCAAGCAGAGGGAGGGAGGGAAGAAAGGCAGCAGACAGGCATTATGCTTGCTTGCCCCCACACTCTCCTCCCACACACGCTGCGATTTGCCAGTGAAAAATGACAACGCAAATGGCCCGTACAAAATGTGCAGAGAAAGAAAAAGAAGGAAAGAAAGAAACTGCAAGCAATGGCAAAGGCAAAGATCATCATCATGAATCATCATCAGAGCAGTTGTATGACACAAACACACACACACACTGTCTTAGAGCATCTAGAAAACAGTTAGACAGTTCTCGCTGTCTTTCACTCTCTCTCTCTCTGTCTCTCGCTGTGGCAACTTATCCATGTGCAAGTTAATGTCCTGTCAAGAAGTCGCTGCCTTCGTTGCGCCCTCTTAAACGTCACAAATTGCTGGCATGTCGCGCATGAGCGAGAGAGAGGGGAGCAGGGGAGAGGTAGGAGACTGTGGCAGAGCTTACAAGCGCATTATCTAAGCGATACGTAAAAGTTGTTGCCTGCTGTTCTTATGTAACATGAGGTGTGTGTGTGTGCAGGGCATTAATTTGACTGAAGTAGCTTGAAATCTGTTTTGCAATTGTGGGCGGCATGGCGTATGAGTAATATCTGTACAAATCAAGAGAAATCCATTTAAACCCATTGCAACATTGCGTATGAGTAATATGTGAAGATGGCAGCAATAACCATAGAGTCTATTTTCATACGCTTCCTTTGCAGCTATCACAACATGCTCTACACACTACTTACTCCATCTGTATCTCTCCCTCTCTCTTACTCGCTTCCTTTGTTCTCATTTCAGGCACAAGCTGAAGCTGCAACTGGAGTGACACTTTGGCATGTGCGGCCAATTAGCGATGTGCTTGCAAACAAATAAAAAACGCTGACGCCAATTGCTGTCTGCCACCCCCCGCCCGCAACTTGAAGCAGCAACAATAACCGCACAATGGGCGCGCACAAACAGACAGAGAGTGCGAGAGAGAGGGAGAGAGAGAGGGAGAGATAGAGGCAGTCAGACAGACGTTCACGAGTGCATTTTGTTGCAAGCTGTGCAGATTTTTATGAGTTTTGCCAACGCTGAAGCTGACTGCATGACTGAATGCTGGCTCTGTTCAAATGTGGAAATAGAGACATGTTGGCTTTTCTGCTTCCGATTTGCAATAGTTGACGTTGCCATCTGCCACAACATGCATGTCGGCATGTGCAGCCATTGTTGCACAAACAAACCCAGAGAGCAGCGACGGAGGGGTAGCCAGAGGAAGAACAGCCACATATGCTAATACATGGGCGCAGCCAACCGTGGCATGTTTCAGTCCAATCTCCGTACAACGGCCGTTGCTGCCCACTTTGGCAAACCGCCCATGCAGTCAACTGAACTCCCTGCAAAGTTTCCCTCCCCGATCCACATAGAAAAGTTTTCATCGATAAAAGTTAAGCAGCATTAAATGCGACATTAGAAAGCAGCTGCAACTCTGCCAGACTCATTGAAGTCTGTCTATAAAGAGAACGTTTCTCAAATGATATTTATCTATACACTTCTCATCTCAATCGCTCTACAACTATCGGATATTTTAACATCTTTGATCAAACAAACTCATTTAACCAACCCAACTCTAAATGGATACTTCATCTATGCATTATCTCTACTTTCTGTCTTTACAACTGTGAGCTGGATGTATTAACACTCATTAAAGTCTGTCCATATACATAAAAAAAAGGATTATCCAATGATATTCATACACTAATATCAACTTTGTTGTTTCTACAACTATCGGATCTCTTAACATCTTCAATTTATAAACTATTTTAATCGACAACTCTAAGAGGAAACTTCATCTATACGTTACTCTTTACTATGTCTCTAAAACTATGGACTGGATGGTATTAAGACGCATTAAAGTCTGTCTATATATACACAACTCTTCACTATGATCTCTCTCTCTACAACTATCGGATCTCTTAACATCTTTAATGCAACTCTTTTAATCTACTCAACCCAACAAGGAAACTTAACTAACATTCATTCTAACTGGCTACGTATTTGAACTATCTTTTAAACTGTATTCAAACATCTTGAGTATCATTCATTATTGGAGAACCAAAGATACTTCAATAATTTACAACATAACAGCAGAAATGAGGAGCCTCTGCAAATCGCCCTCGAATGTGGATGGCTTAATGGATTCGAGCTGCTTTGTTCCGTTCTTATCCACAACGAATACATCGAAGTTACGCAAATTGATGACCAAACGCTTTTGTATCTCAGCCACACACATTTTGAGTATCTCGTAGGCCTCACGCTCCTCGAGATTTTGTTTCCAGTAACGTTGGAAGATGCTGCCACAGAACAAACTGCCCAAGCCATGACCAGCATGATTGATAGATTGTGCTGCGCCCAGGGAATCAATGAAATGCAGATCGGGTCCGTCAGTCGCATCGTATCCGGCCAGCAACATTGATACCTGATATCTGGTATTAGTGCGTATATAGTCCGCTAGAGTTTTGCGTGTAAAATGCGCCGCAGAACGTGCACTCAGATGGTACCCATGGGTTACCTTATACAATTGCAAGTGTTTCGATATATAATCGATAAACTGTAAAGTATCGCCACCATCGCCCACTGCGGCCAACATGGAGAACTCCGATAGACGATGTATTTTTGTTTCATCTGCAAGAAGAGTAACGATTTAAAAGATAACAATCAAACTGCATCTAACAAACTTACCATCTTTCATGAAGATTACAGACTTTGCCTGCATTGTATCGCATGCAAGCATTACGAAATTCGAACCCTTAACTCCCAAAATGGTCTCCATCGCTAACAACTAAACCTAATTTAGATACGACTTCCAAAAAAATGTAATTTTACAACAATAATTTGAATGAAATCATCTCGATAACTTGACGGTAAGTTCAGAATGCTTTATAAACGTTATATATCAAACATTCTTCGATTTACTGCGCTTTATTATATTTCTTAATTATATAGAAATGGTTAAGTGCTTCAAAATTGTAATATAACAAACATTTATTGAATATATAGTGCTTTAAAATTGTTTGATGTGATACTGCATTAGGTTTAGCGCCAAATAATCTTTTGAAATTTTATAGAATTATTTTGATACTGAATTAGAATCATACAATAAGAAACATTAAAAGTTTTTATAGAAATGATACGATTTGTCATTGCATTACAAAGTAATTTTGATTATTTGAGAGGTTTAGATTAGTAAAGTTCACAGTAAGGTATTTTTCAAAGCTGTTTCCTAATATTTATAAATATATCTCTAAGCGCTTTTATTAATTATTACATTAAGATTGAAAATCTGCAAATATATATAGATTGAATTTTTATAAGGTCGTCGTAGGGTAATGAAATCTACTGATCTTGCGTACTACATATGTTTACTTTCTAGGGGCCCTTAGTCCCTTTTGCCAGTTTCAGCTATAAGAGTAAAGAACGAATAGGCCGCCTTGCAGTTGGCGACGAAAGTGGTCAGTGCAATCGGTATTAAGTTGCCGGCCAATAATTTTGGATGTCGCTGCGTGCGCTCTGCAAAAATGATTGCATTCTTGCGATAAATCATACTTTGATCTACCCAATTGCTGCTGAAGACGGCGTAGTGCAGACGTGCAAACAGATCCTCGACTAGGCTGCCATAATAACAGGTCGGAAATATCTGCAGGGCGAGGGCGAATATGAATGAGATGTAGTAGAATCGTTCCTGTGTGGTCTCCGCATAGAAGATCAGTCCGCACATGGCAGTCCCCACATCGATGGCAATCATTATGAACTGCACCAGCATGGGCCACGATATCACCTCAATGGTGAGTTTGATAATGCTGAAAGGAAAGATCAAGTAAAAGAATAATTAGAATACTTACTGCAGCTTGACGTTTACCTGTAGAGCATCTCCTGATCTCGTATACACTGAATGAGCTCTTGCTCATTCTGTCGTAGAGCAATCGATTGATTGTAGCCGATGCACGAGATGCGTTGAATGAGCAGTTCACAGTGTCCGGCTATGAGGCAGAGAACCAAAGGCGGGTAAAGATCGTCCACAAAGTTCTGTAGTATCATCATTGAATTGGAAACAATCTGATAGATCAGAGCAAGCACATAGTTGGCCAAAGATTCCCTCCAATCGAAGGGCAACCAGTTGGGAACGGGCAGACTTCGCTTATCGCGAAACACAAACGATACATTCGAATTGATAAGCACAATGCCATAGGCCCAAATAAACATTTTCGATATGAAACGTAATTTCTGCACGACTCTCCAGTGTGTCGAGCGTTGGTTTCCTGAGTTAATACGTCCATGCAGTTCCATAAAAAGTTTCTCTACTTCGGCAACCTTTCCCAATCGTCCAATGTAGATCAGAAACTTTGTAGACGTGGCCAAAGCCGTTAGAGATAAATTAAAATTCATCAGATTCTCAGTGGGCGTCTCGAAACTAAACATTGGTATTAGAATTGTGATTGTAAAAAGTACAGTTATCATCATGTTTAAGATCAGAGCACGCCAGAAACGATAACTTTTGTATTTCCTTTTGTTTAAATCCACAGCGCCTGCAAAGCGCCACGCCCACCAATTAATGCGAAAATAATCACTTTCCACTATGCGAGCTGTCATCGTTTCCTACTTTAATTGTTATGCGAACATACTCGGCAAAGACAGAGGCTTTTATAGCCATCCCACATGGTTGGAGTGAGCTCTTCATTCCCAGGCTAATTCACACAATTATCGAGGATAATTACAACGTGTCAATTGCATTTTCTTCGACCTTCAGCGCAAAATGATTTATAATTGCGAAATTATTGTCACTCCAACCACAACGATTGACAAAGTGTAAGAAATCCTTTGCAGTGGGTATGTTTAGTTTGGGCAGAAGTTTGCCAAGCCCCCCTTAGGAGACATCTCCGTTAAATTTCGTATTATAAATAAGTAAAGAGTAGAGGACCTTCGGTATATTGAAGGTAGCCTATCTTACTGGTTTAAATCTTGTGAAACCTTGTCAATATGTATTTGGATTTTCTAAGTTACACTTAATTCTTCAACTGGCTTATTTATAGAGGCATGGTTAAGTGATTCCAGCTGCTGTATGCCTTGCGCATCCACCACAATGACCTCAAAATTGCGCAAATTGATGACCAAACGTTTTTGTATTTCAGACACACATGCTTTAACTATACCATAGGCCTGTTCCCTATTGATATTCGGTTTCCAGAGATCGTGGAGTATGCTCGCACAGATGGCAGTACCTAAGCCATGGCCGGAGTATTTAATCGACTGAGCCGAGCCCTGCATATCGATGAAGTAAAGTTGCGGTCCATCCTGTGGATCGTAGCCGGCCAGGAGCATGGCCACCTTACAGGTGGGGTTTGTGCGCAAGTTGGTAACCAGATGGTTGCGTGTAAAGTGCGTCAACGTGCTGAAGCCCATGGGGAGACCATTTTTTATTTCATACAACCTCATGCTAATCTTGATGTACTCGGCAAAGCGAACGCAATCTCCCTCGTTGCCCACCACGCCCATAATTGTATGCTCGCCCAGGCGAAGTATTTTCGAACGATCTAACAGAAATGAGAATGATTTCAAAGTGTGTGTTAGTTTGCCAAGTGGGTACTCACTATCATTTAGAATAAAAAGTCTTCTGACCATCATCGTGTCGGCTGCAAGCATTACAAAGTTGTCTCCCTTTAAACCCAAAACGGTTTCCATTTTAAAAAAGCAAAATCAACTTAGTGAAATATAAAATGTATAAAAATAATAAAAAGTTACTAGAATAAAATTGTTACTGTTATGGATTTGAAAGTATAAAACATGGCAAAGTTTCAAATTGAACGCACAGTTGCATGTGGAACATCATGGCTTACTATGATCGACTTTTAATATAACAAACTATAGTTTAGAGTATATTTTAGAGCTAACAAATATAGTAAGTAGTAGGCAATATACATATGTATATAATGATTGATTTTCATTGACAACATTATATAAAGAATATGGTATTCTTCTCTCCACATGCAAATGCATAAGGTGCAACGTTACTGCGATGTTACGTATAAATAACGTAAGCATATATTGATATTTCTGCACCTCTAATAGGGAGTGCTCTGTGGCAGCATTGCATTTATGGCATTGCAACGCTACCAAGTGGTCCAGTTGTTGTTGGGGTAGGAGCGCTTGGAGGTACTTAAAAAGCACTTTTATATCACAATAATTTTCAGCTTTTCCGCACTTGAACACGCTTTCTGGCGTTTGCGTTTCGGCACTTGTCATTGGGGTTTTTCATTATCCGTTCTCTGCATTTAACTGTCTCTCTTCCTCTCCCTCTCTCTGTTCCATTCAGTGTCTATTGTTTGCAATTTTAATGTGATGGAAATGCGCGCGCGCAATTCGGCATAATTATCACATTCTATTTTTGAAATGGAAATATATTTCCGCAATTAAAAGCATATTCTCTAGTACCCTTGAAAGAATAACGACGTAACGTGGCCCATTCAGTTGCTTTTGTGCTCGTCATCATGAAACAAATATAATTATTTAAGCTGCAATTAAAGAAATGAATTAAACACACGCGACTAAAAGCTCTTTAATTACACGTACCTACCTTGGAAGATATGGAGGCATTCCGAAATTGTTTAGCTTTGGCAGTATCGCAACATTTGATCATGATAATTTTCCTTATCTTCGCTTCATGAACTTTGCATTTTTTTTTTATAATCTCGATAATATCGCTTATTTTCCGTGGATCCAATTGTCGACCCTTGCTACGAGAACCGCGTCCACATAATGAACTTGTGGCCAGTGTCCTCTTGTCGAACACACCATCGAGTAGTTTTCGCGTTGCCAGTGAATAACACTGCCAATCTATCTTGCCCCATATGGCTTTGTTTATTTTAGTTTGATTCGATCCAATGCAAATGGTATTTTTGTCTGGTTTCTTGTCGACTTTTGCCGGGAAGTTGTCGGGTTTCTTCGAGTTGCTTTGCTGTAGAATTTCCTGCAGTTGTTCCAAGCGAAGCTGCACTGCAATCAACAGGTCTGAGGGGGTGGTCTGCGTAGATTTAGTTACTCCTGGCATGATTTCATTTTTCATTAATTAAAATCTTAAGGACCCACGCTTTCTAAACTATTCGATATACGAAATAAGCTTCTGCATGTTAAAATAATCGAGTTATCGAAATAGCAGCTCTGCAGATTGCAAACTTCTTGCGTGTATCGATACATCGATAAGCCTCATGACTTAATACACAAACAAAACCAAAAAAAAAAACATGATAAAAATTGACTGTAACGTTAGGTGGACCAAGTGCTTGTGAGGAGGTACGAATCTATTGATTATCATGTTTGTGGAGAAAAAACGTAGTGTATGTTCCCAGTACTCGAAAGCAGAAGGCGACTTCATACAACAAGAGCAAGAGGAAGATGTGATGTGTTTGAATATTGATGTTTCTGCGAGAACGAAAAATCAATATCGAAACAACTTTCATCAGACCTCAGCTTCAGATCGAATGCGTAAGTTCAAGTATATCACAATAGGATATCTGCATCTTTACTGTAACACATGTTAAACGATTTGCAGCACGCAATCCAGGCGGTGGAGTCTTTGGCTCTGTGGATGATGATAGTTATTCAGATGAGGACTTATTATCTACGGAGATACCAAATAGATTCTTTACCGAATGTCAAAATTTACTCCATGGATATGATAATTATAGTGCAAGTCAAAGGCAGAACGATCAGAACAGAAGGAAAACTATATCATATGATTCACGGGATAATCAGCAGGATAATGATTACGAACCAGAACGTTATAGAAGACATTACAAAGAACGTAAGCCGCATAGGCAGAGGCAGCACGCAGAGTCCTACAAACAGCCCAGATCATTAAAGCCTTACCAACACCACAAAGAAAGTAGCTCCAGTTGTAGCAGATCCAACGAGTACAATGAGACTCCCCACAGACATCGGTATTCGCAGGAGAAGTACAACGCCTTGCCGGATATTGAGTCCGACGTGGAATATCATCGGGAATACAGTCGTGGAACGAAGAGGCGACACGAAAAGCAACGCGAGGGAAATGCAAGCTTTCATAATACATTTTATGATAATGATTTGCCTCACAAATACAATAATAGATCTGCTTACAACACGAATACCGGTGAACATGGAGAATATCCGGCTGCCAGTGTTGATGAAAGAGAAGCGATACAATTACAGAGAAAATCATCAGGCAAGGAGTATCGGCTGTCGTATGATCCACCTCCCCATTATAGCCCGGACTATCCCCCAGACTTCGCATATGGTCAGAGTCATCCTACAAGGACTCAAAAAATAAAACCAACGCTTAAACGTTGTTTTTCGACACCCTGTTGTGATGCAGCAGCTTATCGTATACAGCAACAAAATAAATCTGTAGACTTTATTGGGCTAGACGGTGAGATACCATATGACATTGAGAAAAGTCGACGAAAGAAATCAGGAGTTGAGGAAAGAGTACGAACTTTGGTCAATCCATCATCCTTCTTGATGAAACGTGAAATGGCTTCGCAACGCACAGATCCGGGATCAGAAGTTTCTAGACCTCCAGTGTTTCAGGGTTCTGTTGATCCTAAGCCTAGGTGTCGTCGAAGACAAAAGCAGTCCTTCAATCCCGCGACACGAATAAGTCTACCGAACTCTCTTGAAATACGTCCAAAATCAAGTAAATTCATTCGAAAAACAATCTCGAGCACCGTTAACAAATTGAAGAGAGAATCGAAGACAAACTCAGAATGCTCGCTCAAGCAAGAAGAACCAGCGTATTCCCTGCCTAAATCGAAGTCCCTGAGCAGTATAACGGGTATTGTGGTGAAGTGCTCAAAATGCCGCAACAACACTTTAATGAATCAGAAAACCAAATGTGTATATCCAACAATTTATCGAGTCCCGAAATCTAATACTATTCTACATAGCTACATACAGAATTCCCCATGTCCCCATCGAGAGAAGGTAATAAGCTGTTCGTGTGACAAAGTGCTAGGCAAATGCAGTAGTGAATCTTCTATGAACACAGTGGATCAAAGGTATCCAGAATCTTTCAAGGAAAATTACGAGGCGGAGGATGCGGATTATTATGAGAGTGCAAGTATAGACAGTTGGCAGGAACATGAGCCTCAACGGCGGAGTGATCGCAGCGTGAAGTCTCCGACAAAAAGAAGTCTACACGATACGAAACCAAGCTTTAATATGTCTCGAAAAATAGAGCGTGATGGTTATGAACCAGCTCGAAATCTAATTATAGAGCGGGTTTGTTATGAACCAGAGCTAAAGCCAATAAGTGAATGGGATTTCTATGATTCAGCTGCAACGCCAATGAGTGAGTGGGATTGTTACGACCCAGCTCGAAAACCAGTAATTGAACGGGTTTGTTATGAACCAGTTCCAAAACCAATAGAGCGGATTTGTTATGAACCAGTTCCAAAACCAATAGAGCGGATTTGTTATGAATCAGTTCCAAAGACAATGCAGCGCGTTTGTTGTGAAACAGTTCCAAAGACAGTAATTGAGCGGGTTTGTTATGAATCAGTTGTAGAGCCACAACCACAACAATTGCAAACAGAATGCAATGTCGCTCCCACTTCGCCAACTACAGTACAAGCAAGCACTATCAATTTGTGCCTCAAGATTTGCGTAGGTACAGGCAGTTTGCTGGAACCAGCGAAAATAATGGCGACCCTTAATCCAGAGGAAGCTAAATCTCCCGAGACGTTGCAAAGCGTTGTCGTCGGAATAGAACAAGTGCCCAAGTCGAGGAACTTCAGCGAAGAGACCGGCCAGAAGATCGTTTGCGAATCGGCTAAGACATCCGACGACTTCGAACTTGTGTCGAAAGCACCTTCCCTCTCGGAGCTCGAAAGGTGCGAGAACGGCAAAGGCGAGAGCAACACATTCGAGGATGTCAAGCGCATCACTTCGACTCGCGACTCGAATGTCGTGCAATCTTCTTTGCCCAATCAAACAGGCGTTGTTAAGATAGAACTCCCACAGACACCTCCACCGTATAAGAGTGAGATTAAGGAAGATTTCTACGAGCAACTGTGGAGTCAAAGAAGAAAACAGCAAAATGCCAGTCAACAATATTCCAATAGAGTTAGTACAAATATCCTTCAAAATGACACACCCAGACTGAGTAGTCGTCAACATGATGCTAGTCAACAATATTCCAATAGAGATAGTGGAAATGTCCTTCAAAATGACACACCCAAAATGAGTAGTCGTCAACATGATGCTAGTCAACAATATTCCAATAGGGTTAGTGCAAATATCCTTCAAAATGACAAACTCGGACTGAGTAGTCGTCAACATGATGCTAGTCAACAATATTCCAACAGAGAAAGTGCAAATATCCTTCAAAATGACACACCCAGACTGAGTAGTCGTCAACATGATGCTAGTCTACAATATTCCAATAGAGATAGTCCAAATATCCTTCAAAATGACACACCCAAAGTGAGTAGTCGTCAACATGATGCTAGTCAACAATATTCCAATAGAGTTAGTGCAAATATCCTTCAAAATGACAAACTCAGACTGAGTAAAAGTAAATCAGAACTGGGTGAAAAATATCAAAGATCGTATAAATATGAAAATTCCAAAGCGGATAGCGTCAACGAACCAAAGCCCTATTGTAGATGCCCCCCAGAGCCAAAGAAACCTTTTGCTGTACCTCAGCCCGAATTCGACTATCGTCCTTCGTTCGTGGAGGAACTGAAGAAGGAACTACTGGAATCGATGAGAAATGAACAACAGCAGTCACAGTTGCAGTGCCAGTGTCAATGTCAGTGCCCTAAACCTCAGATGATGATCTATCCGTGTTGTCCACCAGCCAGCATCATGCCGGGCATGTGCCCATGTAACGTGGCACCTTGCCCACCGAACTTAGGCCCATATGCCGCAGGATCATGTCAGAATTTGGGTCCATATACCGTTGGACCCTGCCCTGGGAACATTGTCTATGCAAATCCGCAGTCTCAGAACAAGTTCTGGTCGCCGCTCTAGAACCTATTATGAATATCGAATAATGAAACAGTTGAATCAGTTAGAAAATAAACCATAGATATATTACACAACACTTGAAAACATAGTACTGTCTCTAGCTTGGGCTTTGTTTGAGTGGCGCTTCAATGATTAACATTCCATTGCGTCGCATTATTGCCGTCAGTTTCAGTTCTGTTCGATCGGGAAGGACAAAGCGTTTGATCATCTCCGATGACTGATTGTTCTGTTTGCGATGGGCACGCAGTTTAACACATCGATTGTCCCTGACTTCCAATGAGATATTTTCTATGGCAAATTCACGCATATCGAATTGCCAGCGCAAATGCTGATCTGTTTCTTCGCATTTGAATAGCTCGGGCTCGTTGACGGACTCCGTTGTATCGGAATCACCCACCTTAAAATTGCGACACAATGATAATACATCTTTCTCCAGCTGATCGATACGATGACTATATTCCGAACGAATGAGGTCGAAAGGCAGCGTCATAGTGGCTACAAAATATATGTACACACATATATATAATACGATAATTTTGATAAACGCTAGTTTTGGTTATTCCGGACTTAAATATCGATAGAATGTAACACAAACAAAATGAATATTCGACTAACCGACATGTATATCGATAATTACTAGTTCTGATATAATATAAATATCGAGTAGCATAGGATGCGCACAAATTGGTCGCTTATCCAGCGAATATCATACACAATATTTGTGGACAATGTCAGAGTGTTTTTCTCAGTCTAAGAACCTGCCAATCCGTCTGCGTCAATATCGCATAATACAGAAAATCGGCAGCGGAACTTTTGGCGATATATACAAGGCCGAAGACGAGGCGAACGATGCCAAGCAAGTCGCCCTCAAATTGGAGCTCAAGGAAACGAATCACCAGAAGCTACAGTTCGAGTACAGAACATATAGATGCCTGTACCCGGGCATTGGGATTCCACGGGTCTACAGCTACTTTGTCGACTCAAAATACAATGCCATGGCAATGCAACTTCTTGGGCCATCACTGGAGGATCTCTTCAAGTTCTGTTCTCGCAGTTTCTCCCTAAAGACGGTGCTCATGCTGACAATACAGATGATCGATCGCATTGAGTTTGTGCACCAAAAGGGTTTCCTGCATCGCGACATAAAGCCCGATAACTTCGTCATGGATCTTGCTGTCTTCAAACAGATCAATGAATTGTTCATCATTGACTTTGGTCTGGCCAAGAAGTACTATGATCCCGCTACAAACGAGCACATACCCTTTCGATCTGGTCATCATATGACCGGCACTGCACGCTATGCCTCAATCAATTCCCTACTTGGAGATGAATTATCCCGTCGCGATGACATGGAAGCCCTTGGATATGTGCTCGTGTATTTCCTACGCGGCAGCCTACCCTGGCAGGGTATTTCGGGTCCGCGGGAACAGCGATACGAGATGCTGGCCGAGAAGAAACAATCGACAAATCCAAAGGATCTGTGTCAGGGGTTCCCCGATGAGTTTGCCACCTTTCTAATCTACTGCCGATCTCTGTTATTCGATATGGAGCCAAACTATAAGGTTCTGCGTCGCAGTTTCACTGATCTATTCCAGACGATGAAGTATAAAAACGATGGCATCTATGATTGGCATGCAGTCAAGACGCTCAAGAGAAAACTGGACACTAAGCAAGGCGAAGTCAATGAAGACAAGCAGGAAAAGCTGTCCAACTTAACCATAAAGCAGTAGGAAGTACGAGCATTATACAAACAGCATACATATGTATGTGTATATAAATACAAATAACACGAATAAATGAACATAAATAACATATATATATAACATATATTATATATATATATATACTTCATATGGGAATAGCAAACCCTAAACTTGCTCATTATCAGCTTTGAGGTTGAGCTTTGCTCGCCCTGAATGATTATAAATAGCCAAGTCATGCTGCCGACAAGCACAGTTCATATAGAATTCAACGCGACCGAGTGTTCAAAAATGTTATTCAAGTTGATTTCCACGATTTTTATAATAAATGTATCAATTTTGGGACCATTGGATTGCAAAACAATGATCGAGTTGAATGAGACAAGCGCATTTCTCTCGATACAGTCACTGTTCATCGATTTGAAGTGAGTTATGATAGACCTAATCCTCCTAATGATATACCTAATGTTTCTGATCTAAGAGTTGAGGTAGCGCGACAGGGAAAGGTGTTGGACGAACTTAAGCATTCGCAGCAATGCCTACTCAAGCCTGGCGAACGCAGCTGTGCCGAGTTGACCATCCACTCGATGAAGAGCGGAATCTATGAGCTAATCTTGCCCAGCTTTAGCTCAGATCCCATTCGAGTGGCTTGCGATGTGGACACTCAAGGCGGCGGCTGGCTTATCATTTTGCGTCGCATGGACGGCAGTGTGAACTTCAATCGCGACTGGAGTATGTATAAAAGGGGATTCGGCGATCTTGATGGTGAATTCTTTGTGGGTTTGGACAAACTACACGCACTCACCGGAGAGCGGAGTCAAGAGTTGATTGTGCTGCTGGAGGATCATGATGGGGATGCTCGACAAGAGATTTATGAGAAATTCTCAATTGGAAATGAACAAGAACTGTACGCCCTGAATACACTGGGAAGCGGCAGTGGCACAGCTGGAAATTCACTGATATTGCATCATGGCATGAGGTTTTCCACTTTTGATCGTGATAACGATCGTGACACAAATCGTCACTGTGCCGAACTTTTCAGTGGAGGCTGGTGGTACAATAATTGTCATCAAAGGTAGAGTGCAGTCTCGAGTGATTGTTATAATCTTATAGTAATTCTTGCCTTCTAATACGAATTACTTGTAGTCACTTGACTGGCATGTACAAAGATAATGAGCACGGAAAGGGCATCAATTGGTTCAGCTTTCGAGGTCATACTTATTCTCTAAAACGGGCTGTGATGATGATAAGACCTAGGAAGTGACGCTCGAAGAATTCTGAAAGTTCATAGCACTGCATATAATTATGTGCATGTATATATGAATGTTTATATATGTAGATGTACATATATACATATGTAGGTGTATATATACTACAATAAGAGTAGTGTCTGAAATAATCTTTTACAATAATTATTGTACAATAGTTTGCTATAAATATGTATATGGGTTTGAATAAACTGCATCCACCGACTGAACTGCGATGATGATAAGACCAAGTGATACACCCGATCGATCTGCGACAGTTGCTCTTATCTGTGATGAATTATTTTCATATATATAAAATATATAAAATAAATAATTCAACTTTTGGCTTATCAATGACACTCATGCCTCTTTGACTGGTGGTTGAATAACTGTCCTTGAAGTGCAAGTTACTTGTGCTTGTTCAGAGATATCGACAACGGGCATTGATACAGCTAATAAATTAAAGTTGATAGTACCATAAATATTATTGTTGATTCTTTATAATTGAAAAAGATAATGGACTAACATATGTTATATTGTCTTAGTAGTAACTTGCTATAAATATGCTAGTAGCACTGCAGTCAGCTCAGTTCTTTATTAAAGCGACACAATGAAACGACAAATTATTTGTTCAATATTGCTAGCAAGTTCGTTTATTTTGCAACTAAATTGCAGTAGAGTCGACTTAAAAGCTCCTTCATTGAGTTCTCTAGGTACCGAGTTAAAGTGAGTGTTCTAAAATGTTTGGAGGTCTAAACTAATTCTGAAATTTTCTGCAGAGCCGAGAAAACACTGATCGGAACAGAAGTAAATACCATTATATCGGAACAAGCGCAGATTAAAGCCGGTCTTAGTGCACTCACATCGGAACAAGCACAGATTAGAGTAGATCTGAAGGCTGTAGAATCTGAACAGACACTGAAGAACACAACAATGGAACAACAACAGGTTCTTATTTTAAACGAGTCATATAATCTCGATTGTTGCAGTACTGCAGGCAGGAAAAACTGCGATATTCTCATACCTAGTTACAACCCGGACCCATTTGAAGTACCTTGTGAGGACGGATGGATAGTCGTTTTACGTCGTAAGGACGGTAGTGTTGCTTTTCAACGCGATTGGAAAACTTACAAAAAAGGGTTCGGGGAGGTGGACGGTGAATACTTTATTGGTTTGGATAAACTACATGCACTGACAGAAAAGAGGAGTATGGAGTTGTTGTTCATACTCGAGGATCATGAGAAGGTTATCAAGTCTGAAAGATACGAGAGGTTCGCAATTGGTAATGAAGAAGAACAGTACATTCTTCACACAATGGGTGAAGCAAGTGGCACGGCTGGAGATTCATTTCGCTATCACCATGGTATGAAATTTACCACATTTGACCGCGATAACGATCTTCATGAAAATAATTGTGCCGTAATGCGCACTGGAGGCTGGTGGTACCGTAAATGTCACTACTGGTAAATATGCTATATTCTCGTGTATGTGGTTATATGTTCTACAATTTATTTGAATCTCTACAGTCACTTGACCGGTGAATACGGTAATAACAATTTTGCAATGGGCGTCCTCTGGTATCATTTCCGTGGTGATTATTATTCCCTTAAGCGAGCTGTAATGATGATAAGGCCAAGAAAGTGATGATATTTAGTTTTTAGTTTATCAATAATTGAATTTAACGTTCAAAGTATTCAAATGAATAATATTGGTTAATTATTTTTGTTTTACTATAAATGGCAAGAAATAAAAATTCGTGTTACATCGTTTTGTCTCAAGTATTTTCGCTCTTTTTGAGCAAACCGTCTGCAATAGGGTATTTATAAAGTGTGTCCCCATATTATTGCTGTCAAGTCAGAAGTGCAGCAGTAATCTGATCAACTTATACATTTTCCATTGAGACTGTTACGGGGAGTCCCCGTAGATTGTTGTTTTGACCTTTAACTCTAGATTCTGTCTTTACTTGAGGGGCTCAAGGTTTGACTTGAGGTTTCAATTTGCTTTAAATATTCGATTAGCATCGTGATCGGCTTAGTTAATTCCGCCACTCGTAGCTGGTTGCGTTTAATAACCAAGCGCTATAATGTTTCGACAAGTGTTTTATTTAATTTTGTTCGGAAGTTCATTTGTTTTGCAATCAAATAGTAATCCAGTCGATTGCAACGGTTCTAACTCAGTTCTGTCTCTAAGTTCCTTACTAAGAGAGTTAAAGTGAGTTATCATGAGTGTTCCAAAATGTGTACGGACGCTAAACTAATCCTATAATCTTCTACAGAGCCGAGAAAGCACTGATCAGAGTAGAACTAGCTCAGATAAGAGAAGATTTGAATGCTATCAGATCAGAACAAACCCTAAAGAATACAGCATTGGAACAACGCCAAGTTCCTTTGTTAAACGAGTTGAATAATCTTAATTGTTGCAGTTCTGAAGACAAGAAAAACTGTGATATTCTCATACCTAGTTACAACTCGGACCCATTTGAAGTACCTTGTGAGGACGGTTGGATAGTAGTTATACGACGAATAGACGGTAGTGTACTATTTCAGCGCGATTGGAAAACATACAAAAAAGGGTTCGGAGATGTAGATGGTGACTACTTTGTTGGTTTGGATAAGCTCCATGCACTGACAGAAAAGAGGAGCATGGAGTTGTTGTTCATACTCGAGGATCATGAGGAGGTTATCAAGTCTGAAAGATACGAGAGATTCGCAATTGGTAATGAAGAAGAACAGTACATTCTTCACACATTAGGCGCAAGTAACGGCACGGCAGGAGATTCATTTCGATATCACTATGGTATGAAATTTAGCACCTTTGACCACGATAACGATAAAGACAGCGGGAATTGTGCCGATTTTCGTACTGGAGGCTGGTGGTACAACAGTTGTGAGGAAAGGTATGTTCACTTCTCTTGAACTTAAGAATATACCTTTAAAAATACTGAATCTCTACAGCCACTTGACTGGTAAATACGGAGACAATGCTTTGGGAGTGGGCGTTAATTGGTATAGTTTCAACGGTAATCAATATTCCCATAAGCGAGCTGTGATGATGATAAGGCCACGAAAGTGATGCACTTGCTCGATCTCTGACAGTTGCTCTTATCTATGCTGAAGTGACTATGCATTTTTTTATATTTGCTATATAATAATAAATAATATGTTCGCTTATCAATGACTGAATTTAATGTCAAAATAATCTTGTATAATTATTTTGTTTGTATTCGCAATAAATATTCGTTTCAGTTTGACTCTGCTCCACAATCGATCTACAATTGTTCGACAAGATTGTTTTTTGTTTTGCTGATCAGTAGCTAGATAACGAAATAAATGAACTTGAGGTTAACGATCCCACACTGAATATGTCGTCGTCTTTAGTGCGCAACTACCGCAGGTTCAGGTGAAATTATCTATGCCATAGTTATGGATAAAACATACGTGTGTATGTATGTATGTACGATAGCATGTACATATGTAGTATATCGTTTGCCTTTGTATACTCTGTGAAACACCATCGTATTTAGTATGCTTGAAATCTTCAAAAAAGATATCTCTGTGCTTTTGTTGTTGCTCTTTCTTTCTCTCTTTCTGTCTTTCTGTCCCTCTTCCTCTAGATAGCTCAGGAAAATATAACTGTTCTCTGCTCAAGCCTTCATATTGCACAGTCTGTGGATGCAATCCGTTTTGCAGTGTCAGTGTCCGAGAAAACGTCAGAGCTGCCAATTTGGAATACGCAATTGCAACTTTTCTAAAATGAGTCCAATTAACACAACTCAGATTTGTGCAATGTTTGCACACACACACATGCACAGAGAGAGGGGGAGGCATGTCTGGTTGGGGTGTCGAGAACTCTCCGAGCAGCAGCTGCCAGAAATGTCCGTTTGGGCCAAGTGGCAGCCAGCAGGAGCAGCAAATGTTGCCAGAGCAGATTCGAACTAAATGAAAACGTTGTAAATGGCAGCATCCAATTTACGTTTGCAATTAAACTGACACCGAACAGACACTTTTGATTTAGCTTGTGCATTTCTGACTTCACTCCCGCCATGCCTCTCTCTCCCTCCTGCCTCGAGGGACCTTGGCTGGACATGACATGACATATAACGCATCGGATTAAGCCCCCAACTCGTAAGCCCATTCCCGTTTGCATAAAAACGTCAATTGCTCTCTGAAGATTTATTAATATGTATTGTAAGTGAATGCAACGGCTCTGTCTGTGGCTGTGTGTGTGTGCGCGCTGGTGTGTGTGTGTGTTCGTCTATACGTGCCCATCAATTGGGGCGCTTTGATTTCTTCAGTTGGGTGCAAGCTCGATTCGATCTACAGGCCAGGGGAATGGTCGTCTCCAGCACAACAACCATGCGACGGCATCGGAATATATTGGTATAGTCGGCCATTTTCTATAGAATTTTCAGAGGATTTTCTTTTTTGCTGGGAAAAGCTTTGCAACGGAATCTTTAATAATTTTGATTTGATTTCGTAGCTGTTGCCGTACTGTGCTTTGATATAATTGTGATTTTTTTCTGCGCTGGGTATCATACATAAATCTGTAAGCCTACTATATATTATATATATGCATTTTGTTAACATTTTGTTTGACAGTGATATAAAACACGAAACGTGTGTCAGCTGTTTAAACCAGTGTTGCCAAAAAGATAATAGCTAAAAAATCAGCCTATATAAACTGTAAGAGGTGTTCAAGAAACAAGTTGAAGTATTGGGTGTTTGTGGTAAAGGAAAATTAATCAATACAGTTCGGTTAGATGTCTTTCAGCTTTAAGACACTGCATAGAAAATAAAAAACTCTCTATAGAAACTCGCATGTATGTACCCCTTTTGCTTGTCTGTTTTCTTAAGGGGTATACAAATACTGTGTGAAAATGCAGAAAAAACAATTGCACAAGTTTTTTGTGCACACCCTGGTAACAATAAAATGTGCATAAGGTAGTTTGAATTATGTTTTTAAGAGCAGCAATTTTATTACAAATTTCAATAAATCTTTTTTATCCACATCTATGCTCCATTCTAAGTATATTATATTTATTTTTAAATTATAATCATTTTGACAATAGAATATAATGGTACTTATATTACAAACTTGCATTAAACATAAACTTAAATTTAGCGAAAGTTTTCGCATTAATTTTTAACTTTCTTAATGTGTAAATTTATTTTATTTTATTGAAACTTTAATATATAATATATTTAGTTATTTATTTTGTTTTTGATTCAGCTAAGTCATTTAATAAATAAATGCAATAAATAAATAGATAACTTATAGTTTATTTATTTAGATTACCCTAGCCCACTTTACAGGGTATACTGTGTGTTGTACCAAGCTACACTGGGCTACACTCTTGCGGGTTTTTGCCACTTTTCCACTTTTGCTGCACATAATTACATGAAAGAAGAAAATTAGTGTCGAGATTTTGCGCTTTTGAGAGGCAGCAGAGACTGCCAGGTGAAAACTTTTAATGAGCAATTTTCTTACAAATTTCCAAGTGTTGCCGCATTTAATTTTTTAATTAAAATTTTCTCAACTCGTCTCTACACTTTGGCCAAGGCAACGGCAACTTCACGTCATGCCGTCAGTGCAAGGGGCTTCAATTAAAAGATTTTCCCCCTAAACTGACCACAAAGCAATGTCAAGGCAAAATGGAAGTAAGCGAAGGGTTCAGCAGCAGCTGACCAACACACACAGATACACACACACACCTGTAGTAAGGCACAAGCTTCGGCCACACTTCACGTTCAGCATCAATCAGGCAGTAAGGTCTAGTGCGGCGTCTATAGCTGCTATAGGTGTTCGTATTTATCGGGCAGGGCTTCATGTTAATGGCCAATTGACACGCCACTTGGCTTTGCCATTCGCTTTGACGGGCGCCTCTTCAGGGAGACAGAGGGAGAGGGAGAGCAGACCAAAAGACGGACTGTTATTTTTCCACCCGTGTGTGCCACACCCGAGTGAGAGAAGGGGCAGCTGGCTCTGTAATGAGGTGCTAACTGAGCGTGCTGATTGCCGCCATTTTTGATAAGGTGTCCGCATTAATATTTCTCTTGCGTTTATTCACACCGTTTCCAACGAAAGTCCAGTCTAAAAGGTAAGAGGGCTGGACAAAAGGTTTGCATACAGATAAGTGCGAATATCAACTGGGGTTCAGCAGGCTATGCATAGCTTGTCAGTTGATTGGGCAAACTTGGGGATAGTTTGATATGCGGGTTGCAAATTTATTAGACATGAAATTGGTTTGCCCTACTCTAAGCAAATTCAATAGGAATATGTACCTATGTATGAACATGACACACATATGTATATAACAAATATACTATATATTATCGTGTAATGCTTGTGTTGCCCTAAAATATTGCACACTCTTTTGATAATGAGCTAAGCATATATTTTATATAAGTTTTCACTTGCTCCAGTTTCAGTTTGATATGCCCTTACAGTCGTCCACCTTCCATTGTCAGCATCATGACAAATCTCAAGCCCATTATCTTAAGTATCTTTGCGCATATTTTATTTACATTCTTTCCGTTTTGGCATTGCTCGTGGAATCAAGAATTGTCGAGTGCATTGCAGACTGGGCAAATTGAATTGCCTGTCGTCAATAAAACATTGCGTTCGCATTTCCCTGCCACGCCCACTCTCTAAATATATGTATATACATACATATATATACATAGTTACAATCTGCATCTACACAGCGCATGTAACGGTTCATAAAGCATCGGGGACTGCCAATATTGCTAAAGAAATGTGCACAAATTGCACTTGTAAATAAATCAAATAAAAAATATCTTGTTATTATATTGCAGCAGCAGGACACACTCGCTGTTTACCTCTTGCTATCTCGCTTCTCCTCTTTCTCTCTCTCTCTCTCTCTCTCGCTCTTTCCATATCTCATCGCCTCGAGTCGTTGTTGCAGCGGTTTTCCAGCGCAATATTGCATACCAAATTGAGTTACATTTAAATATTTCGCCATTTGCAACTGCCACACACACACTGACAATCTCACACACTCACACTCGTACACACTGACAATCCATACTCAAGTCCAGTTCAGTTGTGTTCAGCTCGACTCGCCGCTTAGTTATGCATGTGTGCACAATTTTCAAATATTTTAGTTTGCGTTGCCAATTTTCATCTATTCACAGTTAGAATTGATTGCCTATCGAACAACAGCATAAATAAACTGGGAATATATATATTATCTATATATTACGACTTGAAGATTCTAATATTCCACTCGATCATTCTTAAATACATCTGCTAAGATTCAGAAAAGAATGCAAAGCAGAAGAATGTTTACTATAGGTTGTATATGTTTTAATATAGATAACTATTTATTGAAAGAGTTAGAGTATACCGTTAATTTGATTCTTGTCAGATCTTTACTTTTATCTGTACTTTCTGTAATAAGTTTGCATACTTCGTATTTCTCCCCATTTCTTGATATTAATTCCATATGCTAAGCCTGTCGCTGGGAATTTCCTTAGCGAGCCGAGTGAAATGTTTGATAGCATTCGTTTAATTCGAATAATTTCGATTTCCTTTCGTGCATCGAATGGCAGCCAACTGGGCGTATAATTGATTTCATTTCCGCGCCTGCCACGAGTCAACGCAAGCAATAAATTTGCAGAACTACCCACGTAACGAAGCAAACTGTGGAGCACCTGAAAATGATGCGATAAGATCGGGAAATAAATTTGCATAAAACTGCATTTAGATTGGCCGCAAAACAAGTCGAAAGCTCGAAAGACCGAAACCTGAAACTCAAACACAAATCGGGAAAGTAACAGAAAGCCGAGTGAAACTTTGCACAGTTAGGGAGAGGGAGAGGAGTGGTGAGAAGAGGGAGTAGAGAAAGAAAAGTGTGCTGGGGAAAGAGCTCGTGGAAAATTGTTAGCCCAGTGCTCGGTGATTAATTATCTACATGAAAGCGCGCTATTTACAGCTTTACCTTAACTCGCCAGGGCACAAACGCCCCCGTGCCCCGCCTCCTGAAGCTACACCTACCTTGCTAGCTACAGTAGAAGAGGAGAAAGCAGGTGGTTGTGTGTGTGTGTGTGTTTGTGTACTTTGTGTTTATGGAGTGTTTAGTTTTGTGCCAGCGCGATTGGAGCTTTGGATAAACCCCGAGCAGAGTTACGCGAAATGCGAATTGCTGATTTCCATAGCGCACTTTATCTAAATTAAAATCAAGAGCTACAACGGTTACCAACCACCCCATGCCCCCCTCTCCATTTCCATGTTATACTTTAGTGTAGTTCACGCTTAGCTATACCCTGTAAATGAGTTAGCAGGTAAGGTATTCAATATGTATTCGATAGAAAAGAGAAGAAGCTGATATGTAAAGAGAGAACTGGGTAACATGAAGTAGGGAGAAAACGCTGGATACAGGGTGGCAGAATAGAGAAGAGGAAGAAGCGTGATACATTTTTGTACATTCAGAGAAAGACACAAAGCACAAGAGGTCGAGAAAGAAGATTAGATATGCTGCAACTGAAGATATATGTAGTAATATAGCTACAGAGACACTAGAAGTCTCTGTACGTTATTTGGCATATCAATAGAATTGGTTATAGTACTATATTCATAGTAAATAAGATATGACAGAAGGTTAAAACAATCGCAAGACTATCGTATTACATCAAAAATGTTGAAAGTAATAAGAGATCAATGGAATAAGCTATAGTTCTACTGAGTTAAAACTATCAAATATTATATATATATAAAATAATAATATTTTGATATATGGATTGTATATATGTTTAACCATTTTCAAGCTAATTCCTGATTAATTCCCTTGAAATCAGTAAATAGAAATCATATATGTAACTATGTATGTGTGTGTGTGCATATATGGCATACTTCCATTTGAGAGTTGAGCGCACCCTGTCTCCATGAAGTTTTTGAAACATCTACGCGAAATGACTTTTGTCCGTGGCCATCAGATGATGTCACTGTCACTTGACTGCGCAAAAGTATCACCAACTGCAGCCTCCCCTCCCAGTCGACTCTCAGTCTGTGACTGTCTATCTGCCTGGACTGTCTGTCTGTCTCTCTCTGTCTGGCAAGGACAACTCGCAGTTCTATCTCTCTCCCTCTGTCAGTTGTTGGTCTTCAGGTAAATTGTGTGTACGACTATTTCAATTTAGGTGGCGAATAAATTGCTAGCAATAAAGTAGGAAAAAAGTGTAATTTGTTTGCCTCGTTTGTTCTCTGTGTCATATCTGTGGCAATGTATCTGTAGCCCAGTCGCGACCCCGAGTAGAGCCCGAGATTCGTTCCCCCTTTCCCACGACCACAAGAGCTTTGTGTCTGCGGCTGAGCGATGAGATTCTTATTTTAATTTTGATTATGTGAACGCCGTCAGTCGGAAATGAACGCATTCTCCAAGGATTTCCATCTCTGTTAGTTACACTTACAAATTGCTGAGCAGTGTCCCCCCCCCACTTTGTCCTCTCTACCCTTATCCAAAATTGAGTTGTAAGCCTCCCTTACACTCACTCACTCACATCTTCAAACACATTTGAAGCGCATTTCTTGGCACATAAATAAATGGCCACTTAGCCCACTCAGACAATGCAACGTGATGCCGTTAAGTCGATGCTTTTAGCATTTGATTGACACCTGAATACCCTAGCAACAACAACGACAACAATACCTAGAAATACCTATAACAACAAAACAGAAAACCCGAGGGAAATTGCCGGCCACTTAGCATCGCATCAACAGCAAAAATCCTCAGAACGTGAGAGAGAGAGAGAGGGAGGAGGCTCGTTTGGAGAATAGTTAAGAAAACATTCAGTAAATGCTAAACAAATATTGAATAGATAGAGGAATCGAACGTATTTGGAATAGCATTCTAGGCATAGTATACTGTTGATATAGCTAACTCACTCTAGTTGATTGGGATTCATTGATTCAAGTGTGTAAGTAATTAAGCAGAGCTTATCGATGACACCTTATCGAAAATAGGGAAATAAGGTTAATCAGCCCAAGAGAAATCTTAATAATCATAAGCATTACTATACTTTTAGTAGTGCAGGAGTACAATACATCTTATTGGTCGTAGCACATTTAACATAGTTTTTAAACAATAATAGTAATTTATAGTTGCTTTAATTCATTAGTAAGATCTTCAGATTACTTTGAGTCAGAACTTAATAGAGAGTAAAAATAAAGTAAATTAATTTATATGTCTATAAATATATATGAAGGGCAAATTAGACAGTTAGAATATATAGAGTGTTAAGAGTTAAAAGACTAGCATTAAATGTGAATAAAAAATATAGCAGATTTTTCTTATTTCTATGAAATCTTACTTTATTCTATAAAACATATTTAAATTTAAACTATAAATAACTAAGCAGGCCACCATTCATAATTATAAGATATGAAAGGCATATTAAATTAAACAAAATCTTTCATAAATGGAAATCTTTTGAAACTTACGGGACAAACTTTTATAAAAATAAGCAATTAAGGAAAAAAGGGAAGGGAATTCTTTGCAGAAAGAGTAGAAAGAACCTAACTCCCTTCTACAATAGATACTTACCGAATATCAGTGTCACTTTAGTAAGAAAGAGAGAGAATGGGTAAAGAGCGAGAGAGAGAGTGAGAAAGAGAGGGCGCATTGTTCGACTTCAATTGCTGCTGCTGCCTGCAAGAAGCCTTATTCAAAGCGCTAACATATTAACGAGTACACGAAGAGAGGAAGAAAGAGACAGAGAGAGAGAGAGAGAGATAGAGAGAGGGAGGGGGAAGAGGGATGGCAGTGCAAGGCTAACCTCAAGCAAAGTTTCGCAGCAATTAAACATTAATTACGAAACCTCAAAAGAGAGGCACATTAGTGGCCGCTGCTGCCGCCATTGGTGGTGCTGCTGCTGCTGCGACTCGTTTCTGAATCAGGGCAACTGCAGCGGCGCCTCGAATTATGCAACATAATTTAAGTATGAGCAAGACTGCGTGTGTGTGTGTGTGGGGGTGTGTAGGTGTGTGGCACACTTGTCGGTGCAGCGGCAAACTAATTACGCGCCTCTTTAAGAAATTAAATGCATTTGGGCCTTGTCAACATGCAACACCAGCTGGCAGCTGGCAACGTCGTGGCATGTGGCAGCGTGGCAACGTGCAACACAGCACAAGCGACTCCTTTTGCCAATTTGAGTGCACACTCAGTGGCCTCAGTTGAGGACGTAATTGCCACTCGTGCTTGGGACCCTTGAGGAATGTTTCTTTGCAGCGTTGAAAAATCAAAAGAGTTGCCTGGCAATTAAAATATTTGAAACGTTAAATGAAAGTGAGACAGGCAGGCAGAGCGACAGAGAGAGAAAGAAGCGTATTTAATGTATATTTACTTGCCAACAAAGTGTTTAATTGGGCGCACTGCCAGAGCTGAAGGCCATTTCGGGACAATTAGCACAAAGACAGCGAAGGAGAAAGCATTTCATGCTCAAGACAATCAAAGTTTGCTTGAAATATGCTTGGAAAACCATTAAGAATATATAGTAAACGAGGGAGGGTCAATTGAAAAACTGACAAATATATTAGAAATGTTTGTAAACTTTCACTTGCGCCTTTTTCTCAAACAGCCCTCGCCCATTTTCGAGATTCGTGAGCATAAAAAGACAATTTGCAAAATTACATTTAAATAATTGAAATAACAAATGTTTTTTCCGGGCTGTAGACAAAATTTTGACATCATTTTGAAGGACTAACAAGGGAAGAGTGATGGAGAGAGGGGAAGGGAGGGACGCTCGCTCAATTTGATGGGACCGTAAGAAAGGCAATGAATTATGCATGCGCCCCCAAAAAACAACAAGCAAAACTAACCAGTAAGGGCATTTGGCATTCACTCATTCATTCAGACATTCACTCATTCATTCATACATTCATACAGTGTGACTCACTCGCACTCGCACTCTGACAAATGTAAGCGACGCATGTTTTGTACTTGTTTTGACACGAGGGGAGGATGAGGGAGCAGGGCAAGTCTAGCTGTGTGTCAGGTGGCTTTAAACATATGTACGTTTAATATAGCACCCAACAGATACGCACACACACACACACACACACACTCGTACAGAGCATATGCTTTGGCATTTGCAGTGCCAGCTGTGGGTAATTTGTAAACGTCAAAAGGCAAACATCGTGTCCTGTACACACTATTCCCTGCCCTCCTCTCTTCACTCCTCTGACGACTTTGAGAAGATCAGAATGAATTCGCACGTGCCTGGAATTTGAGAGAGAGAGAGAGAACTGGCAGCTTCTTTCATTTTAAATACAATTTATTGTGCCGAAACCGAAATGAAACTAAACGAGGCTCACACAGAGCCCATACACAGTTTCCACATATAATCCACACTTGGCTCTGTGGCTTTTAATATTTCATACTTGTCTTTGACTCGGACTCAGCAGCCACAAATAGTACAACGTTTATTAATAAAACAAGCCAGAAAAACAGCTAAAGAGCACGTGCAAAATATTTCGAGAAACATCGAAGAGAAACATGTGTCATCCAAAGTGCTTAGGGGCCTCTGATCTAAATGCCAAATTGAGAGACTTTTGCCCAAAAACTATTTTCCTCCCCTTAATCATTTGTGCCGTTTTCCCACGATGTCAGCGATGTCAGTCGACACACACGTTCCGTACGTGTTCAATTTTAATATTACGCCATATTCGTCTATGCCTCAAATTCAACTGTCTGTCTGTCGCGCTCTCTGTCTGTCTATCTGTCCTTTCCTCAGAGGCCTCGCAAATTGACAGATGGAAAATATATTGGCAGTTAGCCAGAGATGCAAGAAATATGCTTTGCTTAATACTGAGCCATAAAGTGAAGGGGAACTTCTTGAGCTTTCGAACGATAAAATGCTGTAAAATAAGTTGCAAGTTTCTAAAATTCTTCGGTTATGCATAAGTGATAAAATACGGGATATTATAGTGCAATAAAGTAATGTTAATCTATATAAATCTGCTTTAGTTTACAACAGAATTTAATTGTTTCACAAACTAAATTCTAAAGAACTCAAACATTGCAAAATGTTAATGTTAACCAAAACAGAACTAATATATTCTCTATTCTACATTCTTCTTTGCATGACATTGTAGCTTCTTTATGTTCATAACTCTCTATAAAGTATATTGCTACAGTTCTTTTAAACTTATATTCAAGTACAGTTATCATAAAGGCACCTTAGCAAGTTTGCTCGTCTGACCTCACTCCAGACCTTAGTTACCACAGGCAGTTGACATAAGATTAAGGGAATACATAAATAAATGATCATTAGAATGTAAACTTAGTATTTTAGGTTGATAAGTGAACGTTTAATTCGGAAATGAATAGCATTACGACACATTGGTATCAATATATAAACACATCTATAATCTCAACACGTTCCCAGCATGGCATAGTGCACCTGCCTGGGTTGCTTCGGGCGCAGTTGACCGAAGCACACAGGGCAAACATAATCGCAGTTAGTTGCTGTCGTTGACATTCAGTTAATAGCAGTTGCAAGCACATAAACAACGCATTACAAGAGTGGAACAGGGAGAGGTAGAGAGGGGGAGTGGGGAAGTGAGGCAGCAAGGGAATCAACATATGCAGCAGACATCATCTAAATGCATTTCGCCTGTGGCAAAGCAGAAGAATGAGTGAGTAGGGCGGGGTAGGGGGGTAGGCAAAGGTAGTCGAGGCATGAAACAAGAGTAGGGGCAGGGGGGTGCCTTGAGTAACAGCTACAGGGTAGCCCCACATTTGTGTCCATTGTTTGCCCAAGGTGCATTTGCTCAAGTGCTGCTTGCGGGGTGTCAGGATGAGGTTCTGCAGCTGACGCACTTGGCACGTTCCTGCGCCTGTTTGGCAACAAATACAAATACATGCGCAAATGCACAAACACACAAACAAAGGCACATGCACACATAGGCACACACACAGAATGGCGCCGGCGACGACGACGAGTGGCCACTTGAAGATAACTTTGCCTGACCCAAGTTTACCTTAACTCTGACGCTCTGCGAGTCCACTGCCATCGCTCCATCCCCCCCCCTCTACCTACTCCCCTCTCCATGCCTTCCTCTCCTGCCTCTTGTGCCCATGTAGAAGAAGAAGAACAATGCTGTTGATGTTGATGGCCTCTTGAACTGCGTAATCGCGCCTTTGTAAAATGCCTCAAGTTCTGCTTGAAATTTGCATTTTTAATGAAATGACAACACACACACGCACACACACAAGTACACACTCTAGCACACACACAAACAGAACTACACCAAGACAACGCACAAGACTCTCCATAATAAATTCGACTTTAAACAAGGCATCCCTTCTTCTGCTACCTCCCCCCTCTATCACACATTAATTGGTTTCGCCTTGTGCCGTAATTAATTTTGTATTTTATGTGGTCAGGCGACAAATGAGTTCATAAACTTGGCTAAAAACAGAAGCCAACAGAAGGACCACAAAGAGAACTTCAGCGTTTTTATGTCCTGCGGCCAAAGTGATTAAAACTAAGACGCAGTGCAGCAAAAATTAATAAAGTTAAGTGTCAGGCGACATAAAAACACCAATCGATGGACATTGGCCTCAGAGAGGGACAGACAGAAAGAGAGACAGACAGACAGACAGACAGAGATAGAGAGAGACAGAGAGATAGAGTGACAGCTAGACTAGCACATGGCCCGCTGGTTACGCCCACTGGGTGTGGAAATATTCAAATGGTCAACAGAGCGAAACATTTCATAGCGTTCACCATCTCTCTCTCTCTTCCTCTCTCTCTCTGACGTTGGCGTCAATTTATTTATCACATTTGACGAACATAAATATTGAATTTATTAATTAAAGAAAAAGGCGTCGTCGTTCGTTTAATTTGCTTATCTGTTGATATTATTATCGTATTACATTATGACAAATGTTGAATGTTTTACATTTGCAAACGGTTTCAGTTTTAAAGAGTTGCAACTTTAAAAATAACATGGCTAGAGTTAGTAAATTTGGCATGTAAATACTAGATGGTTTAATAATATCATATTTAATTAGATGTTATGGATTTTACTTTTATTGGAGGCGTAATCAACGAAACAAATTTCTAAAACATGTTCATAATGTGAGGTTTATAGCTACAATGAGTCGTTCACCCATAGTTTATTGGAATTTGTATAAATCTGTACAATTTATTGTTTATAAATATAACAGAGTAGTAACTATTTGATTATATATGGATTTTATTTATTTATTTTCATATCAAATTGCTGGCACATGTTAAAAATTGATATGCAAGAAACTACATATCTTAAATGGAAATTATGTAACAGAAAATATATTATATTATATCTTGAGTAGAGTGTATATGCAAACCCCAAAGGGTTTGCTACTATGAGTTATGAGAATAACCACTCAAATAGCTGAAACATATTGAAAGTTAACTTTCTGAAATCATTTAAAATGTACATTTGCAATAGATGGAATATATGGGTCTGTATAAATTGAAGTAATAGAATTTGATTTATAAATATAGGGCAGTGGTTATTAATAGTATAACAACATATCTTAATGGGGTTCTATAATTAGCCCAGACCCCAAAATAATTTATCAGAATGCCAATGAAATATGGCTTAAATATATTAAATACCTTATAGTCCCATAGCAGTTGCCTAGCTGTAGCTATTAGTTCAGTTTTCCCCTTCCTCTTCTTACTGCCCACTCCCTAGCCAACTCCCAAATCACTCATCAATGTAGTCTGTACAAAAAATACACCTGTTTATCCAGAAGTCAAAGTCACAACAAGTCGCGTATAAATACTTTGGAAAGTCGGATTGTAGTGTTTGCTTGGGCTGCTTCAGACGCGATGACTGACAACTTAATTGTGTTGCTGGACAAACAAGTGGCTAGGTAGAGCAGGAGAGAGCAGAGGGTGCTTACAGTTCAGAGCAGGTTAAAGTCGCGCGGCCAACTTTGGACGAGGCCAATCCAAAAGCCCAATGACAACACCATTAATAATTCAATTTAGCAGCCTGGAACTTGCCTTGCGAGTGTTGAGTGCTAGTTGTTGTTGCTGTTGTTGGGGTTGTTCTTGTTCTTGCTGCCTTGTTGTTGTCTCAATATTTGGCAATTACTTTCAGTTTTCGCTTTACTTGGCCTCTGGCCTAGGCGACAGCAGGTGCTGCAGAGAGGTAAGTGATATGCTTAATCTATTTAACCTGCATGTCAAGAAGGCGGGAGGAAGGTACAACGCGCAGTCTAAATTACCTTGGCTTGTGCGCTGCCTCAGGATGTGTCGCATATCCTGCCAAGGGGGGTGGGGGAAAGGCACTGTCTGAAGTATCGTTTTAATAAGCGTTTCGCATGTCTTGAGCTTGTTTTTGTCGCTTTTCATCGGTTAATGGGCCACAAGTTGGCCATTCTAAAGTTGGGTACTCTCCCCCCACTTCTCTCCATCGCCTTTCCGGCCGACATTATGCTAACTGCTTCCCATATTGCCACATCAGACCTTTTTTAGCCAAAAGGAAATGACCGTTCGAACCATAGGCCACATGCTGCTTAAGTGCTGCCTCTGTGAGGGAGTTTACTTAATGTTTTTTGAGTAGGTGCTTAGGATCGTAGAGAGATTGTAGAGCAATATGGTGTGGCATGTTGTTGTGCCCTCATGGCGATGCTTTATGCTATTCATGAACTGGAAATGGCAACATAAACGAATGAGCACAGTGAGTTATCAGTTCTCAAGTGCTATATGAATATAAAGAATGAGAAAATGAACAAACTCGAATTTAATATTTATTCAAAAAACTCTCGAAATATTTACTTTATTTTTAGCAACTGAAATTCATAAAACCTTTTACCATTTCAGACCTTTTCTCTGTACTCCAATCTTGCCTTGCCTAATGCGTATTTAAATGGAATTAAATGTTTTGTGATATGAAATACATCGTCGTGTTACACGCGTCGTATGTGTGATATTTGGAAAGCACGCAAAATGGCGCATAATTTATTTTGTGTTGCTGCCTCAAGGGGGTCATGGCGGCGTTTATGTAAAAAGTTTAATCAACAAACTAAATCGTTTAGAAAGTGGAAATGTAACTAATTTAGGGGTACACGAAGGGCGCTGCGAGGAGGGGAGTAAAAGTTGTGGCCATTTGCGCATCATAATGATAAAAGTTGAGTTCCGTTTTAGTTGCGGCAGAGGCAAGTTCGTGTGCCTGCTGGCATTTGGCGAGGTGTTGTCACTAAATACTCGTATGTCACGGGCAGAGGGAGTTGCAGATATCGGAAGATGAATGTATATAACATATGTATCAAACTGATGATTAATTAAAAGCGACTTGTGCATTGATGAAATGAACAGTTTCAATGGAATTCAAAGCGTAAAGGAGTCAAGTGAGAGAGGGAGACACATGTGGGGGGGAAAGAGAGAGAGAGTGGAGGGGATGCTGAAAAGAAGTGCGCACTAGAATGGCAACATTGAATATGCAGATGCCCCACACATGTTAATTAAATAGAAAGCCAGCATGGCGTATGCGTGATGAGAGGCACTCGAAACTCAAGTGAAGAGTCAGAGATGGGAGATGAGTCGACTTCAGTTGAGTTGAGTCAAGTCTGAGTTCAGTCTAAAGCAAAGCATGCTTGAAAAAGAAGCAGTAGAAGGAGAATTTTGTTTGGGTTACGCATTGAATTGCGGTTAGCAGCAGATAAGCAGCAGCTGCAGATGAAGCAGATGAGTCGAGCATTGGCACAGTTGCCACAGATACGGAGACGGTTACGGCAACGGATTGCCAATTGCAGTGCCAGAGAAGGGGGTGTGGCAAGGGGAAGCACAACGTCAAGTGCTACTCAAAATTTTCAGAATTCATTTATGCAAATGAAGTGGCTTTTATGACGCCGCCTTCTCAGCATGCACACAAGAGGCAATGCCACGCGCAGGCAAGAGAGAAAGAGAGAAAGATAGGTGGGAGAGAGAGTGGGGCAGAGAGAAAAGAAAAGAAGCCAAGTAATGAATGAAATTTGAGCAGATTATTCAGTTCCTTTTGCGCAACAATTAAACAATTTACGTACATTTTCGAGTACTCTAACATTTTGCTAACTAATTACGCTGAGGGAATCACAGAGAGAAAGAGTGGCACAGAGAGCAGGGGAGGGGCAACTCCCCATGGGGTCTGGCTGCTGCCCAAGTTCATTTGCACTGATGAACCTGAAACCGTTTTGCCTGCGGCTGATGTGAGAAATGAATACATAAAGCACTCAATCGAGAAGAGCTTGAAGTGGAAGCATGAATGGATAATTTTGCACTGCGCTCAGTTTGTGAAGCGAGTTCTTCGCTTAAATCGAATTACAACTATGGCAACCAAATCAATTAGGAGCATCAGAATGAAACCTTTAATGATAATAATATATTTTAAGCTGCTACTGGTTGTGGAGTCTTCTCTGGGGAACAAGAGATAAGGTCGTATAATATCTACTTAGTTGGGTGATTCACAATTGAATTTCTCTTAATCGTTTGATATGATAGTAGGATTTATTGTGATATAGTACAATACATTTATAGAGCAGCAGGTTATTATTATACATTGTGGCATAGTATTCAAGGAACACAAAAACAGGCACACTCAGAAGTAGAGTGACAGATCGACAACATTGGGAACTGTCTTGGATTGAAAATAGTCATCCCATTCTCTCTACCTCCAGCTCTACCTATAGCTCTATCTCTAGCTCTACCTCTAGCTCTACCTCTAGCTCTACCTCTAGCTTTACCTCTAGGTCTACATTTATCGGTACCTCTAACTGTACCTTAGCTCTACCTCTACCTCAACATCTACCACTACCTCTATATCTACCTTAGCTCTACCTCTAGCTCTATTTCTGTCTTTATCTCTACCTCTCCCTCTGTCTATCTCTTATCAATTATAATTATAACATTGCATAGTACAGGTCAATATACTCGTATTTGTAAAGTGTTATAGATCGATTGCATTAGGAACAGTCTTTCATTGATAAGGCTTTCATTCTCCTAACCTCTTCCTTCCACTGTCTTTCTCCTGCTCGCTTCACTTATTCTTAATACTTAGCTACTGTAGGCAATCGATGAATTGAAAAGGTAACTGTAAAACTACTCGCTGAAGTGCACTTTCCTTAAGTGACCAAAAGCCACGAGGATTTTCGCTTGTCAACACCAAATCGTCGCGTCGAATGTGGTCTTAACTAACGGCAACCGACAGCGTTACCACCCCCTCGCCCCTTCCTCTCTTTCTTTCACTCTCTCAGTGTATCTGCCTGTGTATTCTCAGCTCGCCCGGTTGCCAAATCACTTTTGGAACCTGTGCCACGCTGTGATTTCGAATGAATGTGCCATGGCCCGAATATTCGTAGAATCCTCGTACGAGGAGATATACAAATGCAACAAATCTACGTATAATATGCACGTGGAATCAGCGCAGCTTTTACGATTCGGCCAACGGGGGATTATGTGCTCAACGCTTGTGCAACTGTCACTTGTTCGTTGCGGGTGGTACAAGGGGAAGGGGAAAGGGAGGTAGAAAGACTGCTGCGCTGGGACTGTGGGACTGTGTGTTGTCAAACGAGCGGACAACGGCAGCGGCAATGTCAGTTGTTGATTAAATAAAAGAGAAACCATTCGACAAAAAAAATACAAAATAAATAAAACTATAAAAAAAATCGGGAAAACCGAAAAAAAGTTGAACAAAAGCAAATGCAAAATGAAAACTAAGCTAGAAAAAAGTTTACTTTTAACATCGATTCCCAGGGCATTTTTAGTGCACTGCAGCAACTAGTGCAGGAGCAGGAGAAGGAGAGGGCAGTAGTGAGGGAGAGGGAAGGAGATAGAGAGATAGAGAAAGAGAAAGATAGAGAGACAGTCAGACAGTCGCGAGCAAGTAACCTGGGCAGAGTGCAGCGCATAAATAATTCAGGCCGAAATGTCAAACAGCGTCGTCTAAGGATGATTTTTGCGGAAGTTGTTGTCGTGACACCCCTTGCTACCTTGCCCCATGACCCCCTTGCTTGCCAGCGTTCTTTCTTGCTCTGTCTCTTGGCAGCATGAATAAGTAACACCATTGTCTGCGCTCTCTTTCCTTCCCTTTTCTTCCCTGCTGTCTGTCTACTCGGCCGTTCTTCATTGTTAAAAAGTTGTTGACGTTGATGCTCTCTACGTGTAAAAAAAGGTGAACAACATTTGTAGACTCGCAATTGAAGTGACATTTCACACGCTGGCAAAACCTCACCACCTTCTCAACCTCCTGCCCTTTACCAGTTCCACTAGTTCCCCCCCTTACTACTAGTCAAGATCAGCGTTGCGTCACGTCATCTGTCGGCCAAACTGGCGACTTCTGGTGACTTTTGGCTGACTCTTGTGTCGCTCACGTCGCAATTATTTGCAGCAAGTTGAAATTTATATCCGGACAAACTTTACCCCAAACTACACTGACAGAAAAGTGGGAATACAAAGTATTCAAACAAGTATCAACCATTTCAAATATCAACTGAATTTGAACTGCAACTTTTAGCACTGGTTTCCCTTTAAGAGAGATTGCTGTGGGCTTTGGCTTTGATAAAATTGGGCAACTTTATATATGATCTTTTTATTTGGTCAACAATCATTCTGTTTTACCTTAAAGTGTTATAATTCTTCTATATTTTCTAAGTATTATACTTCATCCGAAAAAGGGAATACAGTCCAAATTCATTTAGTATTAGTTTGCTATTCAAAGTTTCCTTAATTCCTTCACTTCTGAAGTAATCAAGCAATAAAATGTATTCAAATTTCCATTATTTTATAACTACTTACATTCTTTTTTCTCAGTGTACTAAATGAATATGTCAAACCACATGGCGCAAAAGCCAAAACAAATAATTCTCATCGGTAGCAATTGTTTGGGCGTATTGCAACCCCCCCAGTGGCAAGAGGGTGGTTAACTAACCCTCAAGGGGTGGGCAGAACGAGAGAGAGAGGGGGAGGAGGCAAGAGGGGTCCTCTGTTGCTCATTACTTGATGGGGAAGTTTATTAAAAAATTTGTAAATCTCGCTCGCACACTAAGCTGGAAATTTAATAAAAACATCAACAGAAATTGGGGGAAATCAGAAATCGCCGCACTTGAATCGCAACCCCTGCAATGCCCAACCTCTACCCCCTCCCTTCCTCATGGCCCTGTAGCAACCCCTGCGGCGTAGCAGGACGCACAACCGGAAATCCATGCGGGCGTTATATTTTTTCTTCTTTCAGCCGATTCCACTTGCCACACGACATCGCTCAATGCTTTGCCACGGCAGGGGGTAGCTTCCGTTAGCCACTCCTCCCCTCCCCCTCACTTCACAGTTTATTGCCTTTTTTTCTTGCTTGCCCTTGCCCCTTGTCCCTTCTTGCTTTCCGATTTGTTGTGCAACTGTTGCTTCTGCTACTGTTTGTTGTATCTCCCTGTCCTTTTGTTTTTGCTGCACTGTGTCGCATCATTAATTTTGCACAGTTATTTGCTTGCGAGCGTATAACTTTACCCTCCCCTCCCAACCGCGCCCTCTCTTGCTTGTTTCCTGTTTGAGAATGTAACTCATATCACGCCTTTGTATCTGCTCACAACGCTCCCATAAATTTTGATAATGTGTCAATTTATGAATGGGCCCCCATTGGCCGACAACGCCGCCAACCGCTTGTCCATTTGACCGAACGCGGGAGGATTGTCTGCTGTCAGCATATTGATTGTTTTATTGATGGCACTCCCCCTTTACCCCCACCTCCAACTCTCCTTAGGCTCTCTGCTCATACTCACTCGCTGTCTGCCCCCACTTGAGCTCTTTCTGTGTGTGCTCTGTGGATTGACAAGTGTATAGGAAATTGAGAACTTTATATTGTATCTTATTTGCAACAGCTTCAGCTGATGCTAAAAGCGATTAGTAGCTAGTTGAAATCAAATGATAGATAGTTCAGCTGTATGGTTTGATTCTATAGTAAACTGAGAACATTATATTCTACGCACAAACAGCTAAATACAATACAATGGAACTTAGGACTACTTAGGAGAACTTAAGGCAGGCTTAAACTGTTTAACTTAATGGAATCACAACCTAAGCACGATCTGAAAGCGATTAGTTGCTTCTTGAAATCAAATATATATATATATATGGATAAATAGAAAGATATATATTTAGATAGATAGAAAGATAATTAAGATTTGATTCTATAGTACTAAGCCAATAGATAGTCATAACTATTAAGTTACATTTTAGAAAGGCTTTGATTGTATGACATAATGGTAGCAAGACCCAATGCAGAATAAAACCCCTTAGCTTGTTTAACCTATTGAAACCTAACCTAATGCAGTATACAGTTCGATAGATATAATTCGAAATTATCCCAAGCACATCAATCACTTAATATGACTTTGCACTTAATGACTCTCTTTGCTTTCAGGTACTTCACACTTAAGCTATCGCACTGTTCTCCTTGACAATCTGTGGAATATACCAAAAATAGTTATAATACTTCAAATCTATATTGATATTTGAGTATAAATGTTAATTACAATATGGCAAACTATCTCAAGTAGCGCACACCGTGAGACAAATAGAGATAGTTCTGGTCTGTGGTGTCTGCAATTAAAGTTATTTATGATTGGATGATTAAACAGATTATGCATATTGCATGGCCCGCAAATCCCGTGGAATCTCTCTTGAAGTGTCGTATAAATTTGAACACTCAGACTTATTGAATTATTCACCGTCCAAATGTTTGTTCAATTAGCCCAAAATGCCAATGCCTGAGACTAATTAATGGGATAGTCAGACGGCCGCATTATTAACTCAACGAAATGCAAACGAACAAACGTATACGTAATGCGGAGAGTGTTGCGCGACTATTGAGACTAATTAGGAAATTACTTTTCTATCATATGGTAAATATTTACGCAAAAGCTTCCAAAACAGAATGGCTAAGGTTAATCTATTCGAAGGTTCTATATATGTACAAGTATGTATCTATCTATATATACTTGATGTTTGTTCTCTGCACGGATTAGTGTGTGTGACACACGCACATTTGTATGCACTATATTCATTTGTTTGTAATTAGGGATTAAGTAAGATTACAACCATCAATATCAATTATTCGTTAGCCTCCATTCCCCCACTGTCGACACAGCCACATGGCCGTGTATTAGTTGCTGCTGTACATGTGTTTATTACAATTTACGCACAACTAAAAGCCGCCCAAAAGGAAAAAGAATACAATACAACAATATGTAGTTAGTATGCATAGTAACTTGCAGATACCCTCTACAGACTTAAAAGAAAATTTCCTGATATTAAATATGTAAAATATCCAATTCTAATTATCCATTTACTTAGGAATATCCAAAGATAATCTCTGGTTGTATCCAGATTATATACAAATATTTATCATTTAAGCAATCCATTTACAAGTAGAGAGTATTTACACGATGCTTCATCCCCATCATTTAGTTTTGTGTGGGTGAATGAAGAGAGGTAAAACCCATAACAATAGCCAGAGCCCAATACATTATATAAATTAATGTTGATTTAATGGAATGCATATTCATTTCGCATCCCGTCGAATACGCTTTGTGCGTATTTAGTTAATTGCAATTAAATTCAGAGCCACATAAGTTCTCGGGAAGGGCGTTAAGCCACCCACCAGTGCCCACTGTCACTGTGTCACTGTCCCTTTGCCATAGGCAATTTTTGTATCCTATGTTAGTTGCCCTACTGATGATAGTTAAACTGAACTGAGTTTTTGCCTTCCATCGCATTTGTTGCCAATATTAGAAGTAGATATTTGGGATAGAAAGCTTTTAGTTATTGGAAGAAGAAATTATGTGTTGCTATTGCCAATTAGAGAAATATTTATAAGATCAGAGAATTACTACTAAATTACGCAATCAATTAAGATACCCAAATTAGTTAACTCTACTTCAAGCAGCCTCTGTTATGTGGGGTTCCCACAACAATTCGCACTTGCTCATCATTCTCTTCATCTTGCGAAATAGATTCCCTTTTAATTGCTAAATGAATCCCCAGCAGTTCCAGAGGCCGTTCCTATTGTATATAACTTATACGACTCGAGTTCGTGTCTAGTGCCGAATGAGTCATAGGCCTCATATCTAACTGAACATCCGATATCCTCGAAGAGAAACAATAATTCCTGTTGTTCATCGTTGGTCATTGCATGTATCTTGTCCAATCCCAAGAAGAATTCGCTATCAACGTACCCAAAGTCTGCTTTGTACTGTGCCCACTCTCTATAGAAGTCTACACTTCCATCTATTGATCACTAAATAATCGTTCAGTTTCCGCTGGGAGTGTACGTCTCGCAAGCCACCTTAAGGGGTTTATTACTGAAGCTGGGAACGTGTATTTCATAGATTCCACTACCTTTGGAAGAGGGAATCACTTCGGCACAGCTGCGACGTCTGCGTGGCTGTTCTGGAACTTTCTCAGTCGTCGTACCAACCATCGGTTTATCAGTCAACGTCATCCAGCCGTTTTTGACCCTCTTTGAGCAGCACTGGATCCCATTTTATTCCTTATAATTTAGACGCCATCTTTTTGTGGTCCTTTCTTAGTTTCTGCAAATCACCTGCTAATTGTGTTAAGATTGTTGTTACAACATCATGACTTCCGCACAACTGAATAACAAAAGTTAAATGGAAATTGAAAGTAGAGAGTAAAACTAAGTATTGAAACTCCAATACACTTACTTCTTGTCCAACTCATATGGTTCTATTAGATGGGTAAGCCCATCAGAAAGCAAGAATAACGATATAGATATTTGGTTTCTATAAGAGAAGCGTAATAACATCTTAAGGATGTCTCTATTAGCTGTGCATCGTATCTAACAATTGACTCCATATAGATTTTTAGATCATTTTATTATATAATCATTTGTCCATTAAAATATTAACAAACAGTTTATGCATTTATTAATTCGTTTAATATGATTTTATAATTTGTTTAATATGTTTTGTAATATTAATAAGTTTTACTATTTACTTTCTTGTTCTTTTAAATTTTAAGGTTTTGTTTATTATATAGTCATGAAAGTTATTTTCAACTTAACCTAACTTTACTCAACTTAATATCATAAAAAGATTAATCAGCAAACATTATCATCAGTATCAATGGTGTTTGTATTTATCTTTAATCCGTTTTTCCAGACGCTTCTGTCCTCTTAGGAGCTCTTCGGTATCTCTCTTAGTCAATTGCAATTTGGATAACATTTTTTTCTGTCCATTACTCATTTGATCTTATTTGGCTATCACTTTTGCCATTAAACCTATAAGCGAGTGTTCCATACAAATATCGATTTCATTCCATACAAATAACGTTTTCATGGAAATTCTAAACAGATTATGCATTGCATTAATTTGTTTTATAAGCCCCGTGGCAAAACAATCATTATAAAACACAGAGTAGAACCGTGTAATAGATTTGTAATGGTCTTATAACATATTACATTCTCATTTATTTAAGTTTTAAGGATTGGTTTATTATATAAATAGTTTTGGAAATTTTTTACAACTTAACCTTAATTAACTTAACTAGATATCTTAAGCACATTCAATCGGCAAAGAATTGTTGTTAATCATTTGCAATGTTAAATGTACTATTCATATATCACTTTGATTTACGATCAATGGTGTTTGTATTTATCTTTAATAAGTTTTTCCAGACGCTTTTGTCCCCTAAGGAGCTCTGCGTTGTCTTTTCTAATTAATTTCAATTTGGATAACATATCTTTCTGTCCCCTACTCAGTTGCTCTAATTTAGCTATCACTTTTGCCATCAAAACTAAAACCGAGTGTTGACGGACGCACATGTCTCTCTCTCTAGCAAATATTTATAAAATGAAAAGTAAAGCCTTGTTATTCAAGTAATTGGAACGAAGAAAACTCACTTTTCGTTTGATCTCATCAGGTAATGTGAATGTGACCCATCGGAGATTAAGAAAAACGAGCTGACTATCAAGCTGATGTAAGCCAAGTGTGGCAACATTATGGCAATATTTCAAAGAACTGTGTGATGTAGCTAAGAATCAACTCTATATATACTCGTAGCAGACTCGATTATTTTCAGCATTATTCCATACAAATATAGATTTCATGGAAATTATACACAGATTATACTTAGGGAACGATTTATGCAACGCTGAAAGTACTTTATACGCCACGCATTGTTATCATATTTCTTTCAGGATTATTCATACTTTCGACTGTTTGATCTAGAAACAATTTACATGTGGTCTCTAACGTTAGTTCTATATCAGTATATCGAAGTGAAATATTATCCTGTGGCAAATCAAGGGAGGGAGGAGGAGTAGGTAGAGGAGCACTGGAGTCTGTCCCTCTACATTTTCATTATGAAACAGCAATTTGTGTGCACTTCGTTCTCTTGCTGACCAAAAAGAATTACAAATTACACGTGTCGCTGTAATTATTTTCGCCGCAGGTGCGCAGGCCTGTAGCGAATTTGGAAATGTTATTTTTGGGGTAACAAGCATATTACAAAGTCATTTGAAATTCCCTTTCATTCTCGTGCTCTAATTTAACAGAATTAGCAAATAAAAAAGTTTCTTTACGGAAAATTACACAAATGTAATTCAAAAAACGCCAAGTCAAGGCAAAAGTCAAAGTGCCAAGGCAGAAGGCGATGAGGCACGAAACTTTGGTTGGGAATGGGGATGGCATGGAATGGGATGGTCAATTTCAGGAAAGAAACTTTTTTCTTTGCATTTTTCGTTAAATTATATGATAATTTAAATATGCAAACAAATTGTGTGGCACTTTCAATAAAACTTTTGCCATTTCTCGTGGTCCAAGTTGAGTTATTAACGCAGTTTGCCTGGCTCGATGGTCAGAGCAATTGGAATACGAACTGGGAGTGCGTAGTGGAAACTGTTGTGCAACGTTGGCAGCCTTTGGATTTGGATATTTTCTATTCATTGCGCAGCGGAGCGGCTTCTCATGACATGGGGGCATGCAACTCATCCATGGCTCGCTTGCTTGAGCGACTGTCAGAGCGGGCCATGATTGATGGAACTGACAATTGCGGCAACATCCGCACAACAAAGCGTGCTGGGGGAAAGCGGGCAGGGAAAGCACAACGCAGCAAATCAATCTATGTGGAGTGGGGAGGGGGGACAGAAAAAACAAGAACATGCCTCCATATAGCTGCTCCCAGAGTGCCCCTACCCCGCCACACATCCCTCTCTCCGCAACTCTTATCCTATTGTACCACTTGTGCCGCTCACATCGTCATGCCTCAATCCTCGTATCGAACAAATCCATGCGATGTATGCAGCAATTTTGGCGCTGTCAACTTCGAAAACAGAAAATGGCACATTTGCATGACAGCTCAATTCGTGAAATATTCGACAATGAATCCACGAATGTGTGTGCAAGTGTGTGTGTGTGCGTGGGTGTGTGATTAAGTATCGCTCTCAACATGCGAATATTAACTTGGCGCACAGATCTATTACAATTATAGAGTGTTTAATATATTACAGGGTATTTGAAATTTAATCAAATCAAATAGTTTTATGCATTTTTTATGTATGTCCTGAAATCGTTGCCTACTTTTGAGGGCCTTATAGTGTCTTCAACCTATTAGATGGTATTTGTAACGTCAATTAACTTAATTTCTTTTAATTGAAATACAAGTTTACACATACAAACATATTGCATATGTTTTAAATTGTTATCTTAGCAAATTACAGGGTGCACGAAGCTGCGATCAAGATAATTTACAATCGAATTTAACGAGATTACAGGAATACTCATTAGCGTTTTCCACTTTTCTATGGTATCTTAGCATATTCTAAGGTATACTTTGCGAATTTAAACTTATTTTAGGCACTCAGTAAAGAATAGTTTATTATAGTTTTAAGTGTAACTTCTTTTGCAGAGCACTAAAGTTATTTACCAACTTTCCAGGGTATTTGTACACTCAATCAACATGTCAATTCAATATGCAGCAGGTATGCATTGTGTCTGCTGCCAAGTGTCTGTCTGTCTGTCCCTCTGTCTGCATCGTGGGGCATTTGCCATAAATATTTGACGCAAAGACTTTTTAATGGTTTAACTGCAGTGGAAAATGACACCAAGCCGCACTTAAAATGTCAATTTTGCGATGGGCAAAACCACAATTAATACGCCGTCTGTCCCACAGTCCAATCATCGGATCTGTCTGTCCGTCTGCCTGTCCAGTGGCAGTCGGCAGTTGGCAACTTGCAGTTGGCAGTTGGCAATTTCAGCGCGAGTAAGGGCAACGCAATCAAAAAGGATTCACATCCGCAATATCAGCGATGACCTCAAAATCAACATTGGCCCGAACAACTGAAAGTCTCTTCCTCTCTACGTTCGTACGTCTGTCTGTCCATCTGTCTCTCCGTCTGTTCGTCTGTCTGTCTATCTGTCTGTCTGTCCGACCGGGCAGCCAATTTATTTGTTGACCCGTGGGCAATGCAGTCAATTTTTCGACTGCCTGACCAACTGACTGACCCCGCATTGCCCTTCTGCCACGCCCCTTGCCAGCCTTGCCTGCAAGTTGCAATCTCTGCCAGCTGCATATCTATCCGTCTGTCTGTCTGTCTGTCCCTTCGTCGTGTTGGCCTGTTTGTTCGGTTTTTGCTGGAAATAAACCTTTTGAGTCGCAATTTTTACGTTCGACTGCGGAAGACCACAAAATAATGACAGGAAATTATCTCAGAGACGGAATATGGTAGCGGGCCAGTGAGCGAGCAGCACGCCTCGATTGCCTCCTGTCCAGAGAAACTGCCTGCTCCACTGGCTTCTGGCTGTCATCCAAAACAATTTCACTGTATTGTGATTACGAGACTTTTGTCTGCCCCTTCCCTCTTCCATTGCTGTTGCGACAACTGCGACGAGTTGTAGGGAATTTCTACCCTGTCCTTCTTTATTGGCTTTTCGTAATCTCTTTCTACTCCGGCTTCACCTCGCACTCCGTTTTATCTTCAAGCTCCTCCCGCCCAGCTTTGGCAGCCACTTTGCAGCTTCATTTTGACTAATTTGCAGCAATTTGCTCACGACTTCAGGCATTTATTGGGACCCATGCAGCAGCGCGAAATTAATTGAAAAAATTAAATGCAACACTTGCTTCCGTCGTGTGGGTGTGTGTGTGTGTAATGAGTGTGAGTGTGTGACAGTATGAGAGCAGGGCGCAAAAGTTCTTGCAACAAGTTTTTACACCTGAAGTGACGCTAGACAGAGAGAGGGAGGGGGTAGGTTGAAATCGAGCAACTTTTATAATTTTGTTAACATCAGGAAAAGGCAAACGCGTATCTCATGCAGCAAGGGGGTACTCCAGGGCAGAGAAGGGGTGCCACACAATGAAAAACACTTTGTGCAAAAAGTGCAAAGTTTTGTTTCATGTTTTGGTTTCTCGTTAAAAGGTATTTCGGTTTTTCTTTGTTCTCTGTTATTAACCAATTTGCCAAAGTGCGCTTAAGTTTACGACAAAAGAAGGAGAGGAGAAGAAGAGGGGGAGGGTTAACTTTTGCATACTGCAATATATATTGAAACTTGTTTACTCCTCTCTCACTGCAGGCCTAGCTAGATAGGCAAAAGATTTAATAGAATAGTTCTGCCTTTATCTTAAAGGCCACTTTTAAAGAGCATATAATACTATAATACTACTAACATATACTTAGATATATTTAACAAACTATTGGAAATGGTAAGAAACTTGTAAATAAACAATAGCAAACTGAGTTTTAGTCAAATTAGATCTTATTTATAGTAAGATTAGTTATGGAAATACCATTCTCAATGTAGTAGTGAGTTAATAATTGATAGAAGAGGAAAGATATTATTCGCTCTAAAAATGATGGCAGTTCTCTTTAAATTTTTAGAAGATAGCAATGGATGTTTATGTCTTATACTAAGATGAATTATGGGAATATAATTCTTGAAGAATAAATGAGTTTATATAAATGATTAACATAGGTAAATATTACAGCCAAAGATATTGAGATTGTAGAGTTTAATCAGATTAGTAAAAAGAAAATGATTGTGTGTAGTAAATAGTTTATAACTGATATTTGTAGACAGTAAGTAAATTTCGCTTGCAATACTATAGATAAATGTGGTTTAAAATAAGAAGTAGGAAACTTTCGCTCACTGTAGTTTAAATTTTATAGACATGGGTTAATTTATAAGAAATCCTTCTCAAACACAACTCCATCCATAGCAGGCTCTCTTTTGCTACTTCCGACTTCCTTCAGTTCAGATGAAACTCCCTTTGAATACATTTCAATCTAAGTTAGTCTGTGTGTGTGTAAGTGTGTGAGTATGTGCGCGAGTGTGTGCGTGATTGTGTAGCTGTTGCTCTGGCGGACGTGCGACTTTTATCCAAGTGAAAGGTGTTAATTGAGTGGCTTCATTTGCTCAACGGAAATGCCCATCAATTAAGGTAATCACGCAACAAAGTCACACCGCATGCCACGCCCCGCAAAGGGCGAAGAAGGCGTGTGTGCCTTGTGCCTCAAGCAGGAGCCAGACTAAAAGCTAGACCCGTTGTCAGTGCTGGGGCCAACACACAGGAGTCAGGAGTCAGGGTCGAAATGTGTCTGGACTTGTCTGTGCTGTGGTCGTTTGGCATTAACGACGGCCGTCTAAAAAACTGCGTGACTGACACGCTCCACATTCCACACTGTCCAGATCCACGTTCAAGTCCGACTGCGATGCAGTCAGTGTTGGGAAGAGGGGCAGTGCTGGTGTTGGGGTTGGCTTTGTGCTTGGCTTTTGTTAGGCTGACACAAAGGCAAAAAGCGCTACTAATTGGCCGGCTAACTGAAAGTGGCTGCGGCTTTTCCTATTCACATGTCAATCAAAGCAACACAAACACACACCCAGTTGGGCATATCAATTTCAAAAGGAAAACTGCTGAGAAATTTGCCTTTGGGCCTCGCAGCCGCACGCTGTGACAATCAATTCATTAAAAGCGCCAGTTGACAAATTTTAGAAATGGCAAACACAGTAGAAATCCATCTCTCTCTCTCTCTCCCTCTGTCTTTCTCTCTCTCCCCCATCTCTCTCTCTTTTTCTGCCACATAATGCAAATATGCGAGAGCGCATAAAATGTGCGCTGGAAACGTGCTGCAACATCAAATGATGAGATTATCGTAAACTCGAACTGGCTGCGAGGTTCCGAACCCGAACCGGAATGACGACGACGACGACGACGGGGTCGACAAGGCTGGCTGTGCTGGCCGTAAAAAACGCTTAATAGTCCATTAAAGGGATTAACACAGGCAGGACCAAATAGACGAACAAATTCCAGCTCGACATGGTTCGATGTCAACATTCTGCTTGCAAAATCAAATAGCAAACTGGTCGACGGCCACCGTTGCGTATGAGCGATATTGAAAAGTGTTTGTATGCACAATCGAAGCGAGTGGGGCAGAGCAAGAGAATGTGAATTCTTTATGGCCATTCTGGGTCGTTCGTCGGCTTAATATAGGCAAATTAAACTAAGCCCAGCAAATTGCGTTTCAGTCACGTTCCAAGCAATACACCCAAAATGGCTCCATTCCCATTTCCATCATGGATAAAAAGCAAACCGAAGTCGCAAAATAAGCACATGCAATAACTATGTACAAATGCGTGAGAATGGTATAGGCGACATGGAGATACGCTTTATTGCAGCAGAAGAAAGTTAGCTCCGTTTATAGCTTTATGAAGTAGAAGTGAATGAGTTACAGAATCAAATGCTTTGCTTAAATCTGTATAGACAACATCAGTTTGTATTCTACTCCTTTGATAGTTAGGGATGAAAATTCCAGTAGTACTCGTGTAATGGTGTTAGATTTGAAGTTAACAAATTCATGTCGATATGGAAATAATGGTTAAGCACATATGTATCAAGAGAAATCGTAGCTTTACCATCTTAGCTGCTTCAATTTTGTTCACTCAATTTCATCTTGGCCGCTTCCTTTCTTTACTTTCTCGGCCTGATCATCATCAGGGCTAAATGCCCCCAAAAGCTGCGAGTTTTTCGCTAATGCACAATTTGTATGCGTCAACACTTTCGTCAGAGTGATAGAGCTGGGAGAGATCCGCGGGGACAATCGGGCACAGGGAATGCATTAATTTTTATCAACGCAAATATCCAAAAGAGCGGGAGAGCTACAGGCCAAGTGAATCGGTGACCCAGCAGGACATAAAACGATTCACGCTTCCGTCTACCTTCGGCCACCTGTTTATACCCTTTAAACAGTGAAAGTGGTTTTAAAAGGGTATACTAACTTGGTGTATATGTATGTAACAGTCGGAGGGAGGCGTGGCAGACTCCACAAGGTATATGTACATATTATTCAGCTAGGATATCTTGCATAGTCGATTGAGCCATGTCTGTCTGTCTGTATGAACACGCAGATCTCAGCTATTATGAAAGCTAAAGACACCAAATTTAGTCTAAAGATTTTTGTATACTAGGCGCAGATTAAGTTTATTTCAAGTTTCAAAAGCCACGCCTATTACCCACGCAAATTAACAATAAAATTTTTCAATTCGTTTTGCAAGCAACGTATAAAAGATAGAACTTTCTGACTTTGATAAATATTTAGCTAACTTAATTATCTACTTCTACTCCAAATTGTATTTCGATCGTATTATAAACACAGAAGTTTTTCAAAACGGCTTAGTCACATTCAGTTTAGTCTGCATTAGTGTGTGGGAGTGAGAAAGCAATAGATGGCAGGCGACTTTGTCTTTGCAATTGTTAATATATTTTTAACTGTTTTTCAAAACAGGGTATCTAACAGTCGGGCTCGCTCGACTGTAGCTATGGTCTGGTTTTCTGCTCAACTCTTTCTCATTTTTAGTGTGCAGATGTTTCTACTATCTGTCTATCCCCGTCTCTCTCCCTCTCACCACGCTAGTGTTTCTATTTCTCTTGGTCGTGGTCTAGAAACTTGCAGATTTATGGGCCAGAAACTTTTATTGCCTCCAAGAATATGTAGGATGCGAAGATGCGACTCACGTTCCAGATAAGGATGCAATCTGGAAATTGTTTGAGAAAGTGAGAGGATTGCGAGCAACGGAGATAGCAGAAGCCTTCGCCCAGCTGTCATTTGTTTATCCAAATGGAACGCACTTAAGCATCTGTAGAGCTTTAGTTGGCTGAAGGCTAAAGGTTTCTAATTGCTGTGTGCCAGCTCTGTTAATAAGCTGTTAACGAGTTTCTACCATCTGCTCAGCAATGCTTATTGCAGTACTTACTGAAATTAATGTCCTGAAAGAGACTGAACTAATTGCAATGCTTCCTAATACGATGACGATTATCTATGCGAATATCTTAGATAATCGTTGCAAAGAGCTCGACTATCGCTTCAAACTGACTTTTTCGGATTGTCCCATCACTAACTATTGCAATTTATCGTTGACTGTGAACGATAAGCGCAAGGAACTTATCGAATATCAAACAAAAACGATATGCAACTGCTGATTATCGACTATTGTTTAAATACTACAATATACCGATCTAACTGCATGATATTTATTTGAACATATTGAATTTATGGAAATGTTTAAAATAATTGTGATAAAATGTAGAGTGAAGAGGAAATGCAAATACTATTCTGAGAATTTCAACTGGCAACGAGTCCCATCTCTAAGGTTTTATACTGCCACGACTATCGCGTCATTCCATCAAGTCAAAAGTATCGTCTCTAACTCGCGAAATTTATCGAAGCTACTTCCAAATTGCGTAGAATTCTAGAAACTTGACAATGAATGTCCGTACACAAACACCTCGTCGTTTCTATAAAAAAGAAGTGGATTCTGTTCTACAGTGCTTTACAATGAAACTGGAGGCATTAGAAAAGGAATTGCAGTTGTTGAAACCCAAACCAAAAAAGACAATGCAACGCATCAAAGCACCAAAGCCTCAGCCCAAAGCGAAGCCTAAGAATATCGAATCATCATCAGGAACGACGACTAGAGACAGCACTCAAATTGGACCAAATGGAACGACATTGTCCACGAAAGTATATGGCCAGATCGACTGGACGTGTGTGAAGAAGGCAATACGAGACTTGTGCTATCTGATCTTTGGCCAACAAACTCTGGGCACACACACACTGACAGGCCGTATGGGTCCCGGTACTGTGATGTACAATCGGAAGTCGAAGGCGCAGCTACAGCCGCAGAAGGTGCAGGATATACTCTCACATATAATGGATAAATTTGATGTTAATCAGGTGCAGGTGCTCGATGGCATAAGGCGTGCTTGTCGCAACTCGTCCTTGGCTATGGGTCGAGCGGAACTCAAGGGGAAGTAAACAACGTGATTGAGGTCTACTTGAACAGTGTAAGAGTCTTTATTATATGCAGTATAATCGATGATTTCAGTTGGAGAATATATAACATGTAAGATAAAAATATATATATATGTCACTCCTGTACAACTACTTTTTACTACTTATAAAATATATCACAACTAACTTCCCTATCTACAAAATTTGTGACTATAGTGCCAAGTGAGCTGACTTACGCTTTGTCCACTCTGCTTAACCCAAGCAAACTCAATCGAATGGACATAATAGAGACTGGGACAATAACTCAGAGTACGCAACTAAATGATGCTAATCGGATTTGAAAATGAGTAAAAAATGGTGAAGCATAAAAGGATGAAGAAGGAGACGAGGAGAAAGACCTTCTAAGAGGACTCTTCTCACACGCACGGCTCGAGTGTTCTCTGTGTTAACTGTAAACAAGATTTAGCCGCATGGAAATGGGCGCTACTTTTGTTGTGGTTTACTCTTGTTGTTGTTGTTATTCGATGCGACTCGATTTGATATTCATTTATGCGCCTGAACGATAAGCACTAAATAAACAAATCCTCGAGGGGGGAAAAATGTAAATAAATGACGGGAGAAATATGGCAAGAAATCGAAGGGCAGTTCTGCCTTCTTCAGCCCCCGTCCCTCTCTCTCTGTCTGACCACAGTTAACTGACAGCAGTAACTGTAAATTGTTTGCAGGCAGCTTTAAATTACAACTGTCAATCGAATGAAAGGTCTAACCAGGCACCCAAATACGTTTATATTTCTTGTTTATGCTTGCTGTATGTAGGCGTGTGTGTGTGTATAGGCTGAGTGTGTGTTTGTTTACGCACATGTGCTGTGCGAAATCAAAACATCATGAAATTGTTTTTCCAACATCATTTCCATTTTGGCTTTCTGCCTGGCTATTTCCGTACGTTTACAAAAGGGATATGAACAACATCCGGCGTTTGTTGGGCCATAATTTCAAACAACATTTTACTACTCATTGCATTTGACCAAGTTCCCCATCCACATACCCATCCACCTACCCCATATGCCCTGCCCAACAGACCTCCACCCTTATCGTTTAGTTCGTTTGGTGTAGTGTAGCCCAACCGATTTGGTTATAACAAGCTCATATCTTGCACTGTTGTTGTTGTCGTTGCATAACCAAACTGACCGCAGGGCAAGCCCAGTCGCAGGAGGGCGTCACGGCAAAGGGGGGCGTGGAACGACAGCAATTTCGGGCGCTGCTAAAAATGCTCAAAATTTGCATTTTATATTAACGGAAACAGTTGTTGCCTTTGAGCGCACAGCAAACACACGAACGAACCAAAGAGCAACTCAATACCCTTCTCTCCCTCTCCCTCTCTCTCTCTCTCTCTATTCTGTGCCACGGACAGTGGCCAACAGACTTGTTATTGCTTCAGCCGGGTGCACATTTCCCAAACAAATTTGACGCGTTTATGCATGTAAATTAAACAAATTTGATTTTAAATATCTTTCGGACGAGGGAACCGCAAAGAGATTGCCAGGAACATATGCCATATGCTTGGAAGCATCAGCTGTGTTGTCGAGTAGTAGCCAGAGGCGTAGGCTGAATCACTTTCCAAGGGGTAACTACCTAGAGTTGCTGTATTAAGCATAGGTAGAGCGAAAGAAAACTGAAGCTGTGCTTGTTCACTGAGGTCAAAGGAACTCTTGAAGCCCGTCAAACTGTTGGAGCCTACGCCACTGAAGCTTCTCTCTTCTCACTCAACGGGTTTTCGATTTGCAGTTGCAATACTGGGTGTATTAAAGCGGATTTGAGCATATGGGGACACGATCGTCTCTTAAATGTAATTGGACAATTAGCAAAATAAGGCAAAGAAGAGTACTGAGATTTGTATTTTGAAAAGGGTTCATGCAAAAAAGTATAAAATGGAAAACAAAAGATTGCGAACTTTCAACGTTTTTCTTTTCAATTTAAATACTCTTTGAAATGCTCTTTACCTTTTCTGTAATTTTAATAAGGTGCTCCTACAGAAAAGTAGATAAAATTACAAATACACTAGGTCTGATTATCGCCTATAGTCGTTCTGCTTTCATTGACTTACTTTACAACCTTTTTTCATATCTCTCAAGAGCTCAGTAGCATTTTTAGTCTGGCTTTTAAATGCATAAACCCAACTCGAACTTGGCGAACGTGTCTGGCTAGGGCAGCTCTATGAGCTTCCTATTTATCACTTATAAATACTTTTCAGTCATCCTATTTACCTTAGCAGAGTTCGGCAAACTGTGACGACAGTTCACAGCAAGCACGTGTTGCCGCATTCCCTAGAGGGATTATGGGCTCAAAACCTACACCCCCTTTGGTAAAGGGGAGCACACACACATCGCACACATTCTCTACTGGCCCATCGTGGAGTGTGCACAAAATCGAAGAACATTTCAACAATAAAGTCAAACATACTCGGGGAACATTGTTGGCTGCACTTAAAAGTCCATTAATGGGGCCGGCATTAAGTGGACATTGTGTGAGTTTTAAGCACATTTGCTTCAATGTTTGCTCTGATCTGGTCATTGAATGAGTCCTGGGTTAACAATCAGCAAGGCCAACAGTAAGCAGAACGACAACTGTGATGCCCTTCAATAATTGATAACGGTTAGACAGTTGGATAGAAGGGAGAAGGGACTTGAACTATAAACAGTTAAGATAGTTAATAAACAGTTATAATATATAATTCGTATAGAAGAATTAAAGTTGAGAGATTAAGGGAAGTTGGTCCCGTATAGGAGTAGAATGGAGAAGTGTGATGCCAACTGACTAGAGATACTAAAGGAATGAAAAGGAGTTGGGAGACTGCAAACCCAAGCCCTCACAATTGAGAGTAGAGCGCATAAACTTCAGCTATATAGTTCAACACATTGTAGAGTATATAAGTAGTATAGTTAAAGATTTTTCTGTCTCGTTTTTGTTACCAATTGAAAACTGGCAGAGAACATAATTTCAATGCCTTCTCGATGGGATTCACTTTTTCACTGGGGGATTTGCATGAAGTGCAAAAACTGACAATTGCTGCGAATTTCAGATGGCTGAAAAAGAGCTGAACGGGTTGCTACCCCAACACCCCTCCCCACACTCTATGTTTCTTCTTGTTGTAGCCATTTTGAAGCTGCTGCTGTTGTTGTTGGCTCTTCGATTTTGTGCCACTGGCTTTGAATTTACAGTCAGCCTGGGAATAAAACGCACGAATGCGCCGTTGCAACAGCCACGAAAACAACAAAAATGACAATGGCAGGCAACAAATTTTTCAATTCCCAACAGCACTTCAACTTCCGGCTGCCATTTAAATATACCCTGTAAACCATAAAGAAGAAATGGTTTAATTGAACTGAAGATGTAGATAAATAACTACATAGAGATATACAATTAACAGCAATGGATTAGAAAATCTGTTGAACTAATACTCCAAATGAACAGAACTTCAATCATTTTTTACTCATCATTTTGTTAACTAGGGTATCTATGTAGCAGTCATTGGCTTTCTATGTATATTTTTGGCAGTGTTGACAAAAGTTTCGCACCGTAACCTGAGCACTGCGGGCGCCCATTGAAAATGTGACTCCATTTCAGATTTGATAGTCGACAAAAATAAAATATGTAGCGCACTCGACTGTTACATATCCTGCACACAATTTAGTAGAAAAATAAAGAATGAGAATGCCTTACCCAATACTGCATTCAATTAACGAATTACAACAATGAGTGAGAGTTTAATATATTTAGATGTACCAGAATTTAATGGTCTAATTTACTTTCTCAAGTGTTTATTAGAGTCGAGATTGGCGACTTATCATATTTGGACTATGTATTATTGGCAGTGTACATTGACAGTGATAAGTTTAGTAAATATGTATCTGAAAGGTTCTTAGAGAGCAGACAGGCAAGCAATTAAATCGTATGTGGTATGTCTGTTGTTAATTGAACTAGTTGAATCCAGTTGCCAACTCACAATTCGACAAGCTGAAAGACACGTTTGGTGTCTCTCGTAGTTGTCTGAGGGGCAGGGAAAACAGAAACAGATGAAGATGGGGTGGAGATTGGGGAGTGTTCATACGATATGCGCTTGGCCTCTGCAGTGGCCATCAATCAAATCCTCGATAAGGAAGGCAAATTCAATTTTGACAAATCACAAATAGGCTTTTGTAAACTCAAATTAATGACAGACGAGTGTCCTGCATTTGCAACTGTATACTGTAGTGTACTTAATTACATGCACACACACACAAGGGCAGCACTTGTAGTCGTATTTATACATGATCATTTAATTACTTTGAAATGTTCTCGGCCTGATGGAATATTTGAGCTGCATTTCATTTGTTTGTCCTGATTGCAATGAGAGACAAGACCCTAAACGAGGGCAGCTCAATAAGTTTAGCAGTTGAAGAACGACAGAACAATTCTTTCCCACTCCAGGTACCGTTCTCTCACCATACTCTGCCTTTTCGACTTGCCACAGGTGTTGAATTTACGTCGCGTTCTTTGTTTTCCGATAACAAACTGCACGCAAACACGCAACTTCTTTCAGTTAAAAACCCACTCCGCCCTCTCCAGCTCCTCCCTTATCCTGGTGGGATATCGTAGGACAAGTTTATAGTCGTATTGTCCGAGTGTGCTGATATTAATTGCCCATAGACACGAACCCACGTGGCATCGTCTCGTCGGATGTCAATTTAATTAAATAATTTACGCTTACTCGCCCCCGAGTACTCCAGTATTGTTGCTGTAATTCAACTACATACATATTATATTTTGCATTTATTTTTATTTTAATTTCCTTGGTGTTGTTTTTTTTCACTTTGCTTTTTGTTGCAGTTCAACGCCCACAATTAGTTCCACTTAAATAAATCAAAAGAAATGTTTGTAAACATTTGCGCAGAGAGTGCCTCACATACATTGTATACGCAAACACACACACAGGGGCAAATTTGTGTTTGTGTGGCCAATGCAACCACAATTGTTTTTGCCTTATTCGAGTGTGCGTTTTTAATGAATTATTTATTCATATTTACCGAGATGCACAAATTGCATTGCAAATGTTGTGGCTGCGGATTGGAATTAAATTGCGCTCACGGTGGCCACATTTAGAGCCTCTAAAGTCGACTTTAATGCATATATTCATATATATATGGTATGTACATGTATAGCTAGATCTGCCAGTGCATAAACATAAAGAAGAAGAAATTAATCAAGATACATTTGAATTTTAGCTTTTTTACAGTAAATCGATTGTCATGAAATTGGGGAAATATATTGAAAATACTCAATTTATTAGAAATTAACAGAAATTACTCAATTGTTTTAGGGGCACTTCCGGATAAAACATATACACTGTCCGCTATTTAAAAAGGACACCCTGTATACTCTCTTTCCAACAGAACAAAACTCGAGAATGAAATAGTAAAGTAACGGAAATTATTCACATTCTCTTTGCGTAACTATACTTTGCTCATTTTAAGAAGTTCCTTTTATTTGTAATATACTTTTTTATTGTTATATTATTATTATTCTCTAATGGGTCTTGCGAACAATACCTTAATTTCAAATGGTTTACAATAGAGTCTAAATATACATTAGATTAAATTTTTTTATTAAATTAACAATGAAGATTAGACAAACTAGAAATTATTATTTGGAGGTCACATAAATGCAATATAAATGTATCATATGTTATACATACATATGTACATATATGCCATTCATAATATTTGTAAATATATATATTAAGTAATTCAAGAACAAACCAAACTAATCCTTCACAAACTTTCCCATGTGCTCAATCTTAGTCAATTCTCAGGCCGATGGGACTTCGGGCGGGAGCCTGAACTACACGCCCAATGATTATCATCAAGTTTTGTCCTTACGAGCCGGCAAAATCCAATTAACACATGCTACCATATTTCCGGGCTAATCCTTCCCAGCGGCGGCTGCGAAATTACAATTTAAAAAAATAATTACGAAAATGTCTACAATGAAATTTTGCTTCTCCCTTCCTCTTCCTCTCTCTCTCTCCTTCTCTGTTTCTGCTTCTTGCTTGCTCCATTTTCCCTTTCGCCCGCAGGCATCGCGTCTCGTTTTCATTTCGTTGCAATTTCTGAAGGCGCTAAATGTTAATGAACATTATAAAAACAATTGCAAGTAATTATAATTTGAATGATAATAGCGAAACTTCTTAATCCCCGCAACGGTAATTTTTATTCAACGCCCTCCTCACACTCTGCTTTCTCTCTCTCTTGGTCTCTGTTCCTTTTCCTTGCTGCTCTATTTTCGCTGAGGGCGGAGACAATTCACAGAAGCGTTTTACAGAGTGGGGGAAATGCATAATAAAGTGGGCGTGGCATTACTGCATCAGAGAATGGAGAACAGCAGAAAGTCCGTGGAGAAAATGAGTTGCTCGTAATTAAATTCGTTTTTAATGAAACCCCAAAGCAAACACAAAAGCTTCGTCCAAATACTCTGGAAACCCGTAATAATACTTTGAGAAACCAAAAAATAGCACAGAAAGTACAAAAATACTAGAGAGATTATGAAAACATTCGAGAAAGGATTTACAAAGAGAGAAAGAAACAAAGAGAAAACACAAATTGCTTGTGAATGAGGGTCGATATTTTTATATACATATCTGGTATTTTTATAAATACACATTTAATATAATATTTTATCTTGATTAGAAGAAAGAATCCATTTCGGTCTTATCATCATGACAACTCGCCTCAATGAATACGAGTAGCCACGGAAAGTTTTCCAAAGAATGCCTTTACCATAAGTGTGATCACCATATGTGCCAAATAGATTACTGAAACAGAAGAACACTTAGTTTTCCAAGTCAATACAAAGTTACACATACAAAGATACCTTTCAAAGCAGTTCCTGTGCCACCAAGGATTGGAGAAGAAAACAGCACAATTCACATCGCTGTAATCGTTGTCTCGATCCGCAGTTGTGAAGCTCATGCCACGGTTATAAGACAGCGAATCACCAGCATCCCCGCTGGCAGAGCCCAGAGTATGTAATCTATACTGTTCGCTTTCACTTCCAATTGCAAATGCATCGTAAGTCTCATACGCAACTTTGCCCTCATGGTCCTCAAGAATTACCAACAGTTCTTGTTGTTGATCTTGAGTAAGGACGTGTATCTTATCCATGCCTAAGAAGAACTCTCTATCTATGTCCCCAAAGCCATATTTGTAGTCAGTCCAATTTCTGTTGAACTCTTCACTGCCGTCCTCTCGTCGCATGATGGTTAACCAGTTACCTCCCAGAGTTTCTGCATCACAGTTGACCTTAAATGGATGAGCACTGTATCTGGGGATAACTATATCATAGACGCCACTGCGCTTGGGAACAGGTGTTGCATCAGCACAGCTACGTCCAAACGATTTCAATTGAGTGGTCAAGGGTTCTATTTTTACCAGAATAGTGTCCAGCATATTTTCAAGTCTTTCTTGACCTTTCTTGGATTGCCCCAACATTTCGTTAACCTCCTGAAGATCTTTTTTAACATATTCTTGGTTGTCTTTTATGGCCTTTAGATCTACTTTTCCCCGTATCAGCTCCTGCTGAATAAGACCTTGGGGACCTAGCATTTTTTCTAGGTTTTCTTGACCTTTTTTCGCTTGTCCCAACAGTTCCTTAACCTCTTGTAAATCTTTTTTCACATATTTTTGATCATCCCTTAACATCTGTAGATCTGATTTTCCCTGCACGAGCTCCTGCTTAATAAATACTTGATCAGCTTTCAATTGATGTTGATCCGATAGCAATCGCCCTAGATCAGATCTTATAATACGTTGATCAGCTCTTATCAGTTGTTGATCTCCACGCATTACAGACTGTTCCGATCTTAGGAAAGTTTCTTTTGAAATTAAAAACAAATTAGGTTAATTAAAGGACAAAGAACTCACTTTATGTCATGTACATCCGATTTTATATCTGCCTCGATTGCGTAGATAGAGCGTAATTGCACTAAATTGATTAAAAGGCAGGTTACACAGAAATGCAGCAACATGTTGACTGTAGCTTTCGATATATTGTATTAAAGTCTTGTTCAGACTCAGATCTTTATAGCAGCCACAAAGAAATTCGAATTTCATGGATCAAAAGAATCATCTACGCTGTTTAATATGCATATGTAAAATTATTATAAAAAAAACTATGTACTTGAAGAAATTTCTTATAAGTAACATATGTAGGAATACATAGGTATTGTACATATGTATGGTATGTCTATATGAATAATCCATGATTACAAAAAGCATCAGTTTAGAAAAATGCAGCTGCTATTCTTATCATTGTCAGCCAAATCGATTTTTGGGTTTGAATCTTTGCTCTTCTCTATGACCGCCTCCATTTCTCGTTTCATTGCTGACTCATCGAGTATGCAGCCCTCAAGTGGCACTTGCACTGGCTGTGAAATAAGGTGCAAGCCGTTGCGCTGCAAAAGTCGCCGGCAGAGCAACTCGAGTGGCGCCTCGAGGTTCCAGACAGCGCGCACTGATAGCTCACAATAGTCCATGCCCTCCTGGGGACGATAGAGCAGCTCGTTGGTCATGCGCGGCAGGTCGGCCTTGTTGCCACAGATAACAACGGGTAGCTGCTTACCACAGATCTGCTCAAGTTGGCGTTGCCAGCCTGCCGCACTTTGAGCCGTCTGAGCATCGCTCAGATCAAACATAATGATGGCACAGCGGGCAAAGAAGAAGTACCCATTGTGCAGTCCTGCATGCCGTTCATCGCCGGCCACATCCCACAACTCCAGTGCTACGGCCTGGTAGTTGGTCTGCAGCAGCAACGTGTACACCTGCAGTCCATTGGTGAGCACATGCTGATCCTCGAACTGACCAGTTGCGTGTCGGCGCAAGAAGGTTGACTTGCCGACACCCGAGTCGCCCAGGAGCAGGCATTTGTAAGTCTGTTGGGTGGGTAAGCTTGGCTTGAACTCCATGTAAGTGTCTGTGTAAGTGTGTTTGCGTGTATATTTATATTTCGAATAACGAAAATTTCTATGAAATATGATCAGTAGTAGTGCCAAACATTCTACCGAGCATGTTTTGTTCCTCTGGGACACAAAGGAATAAGCATATCTTATGCTAAGTGAACCATATGATTTTTCCTCCTTGCTCTTTGAACCTTTCTATTCCCTGAAGGCATAGCAAACATAATTCTAACTATGTAATATTTTCCGACTAATATAGTAAACAAGTGGAAAGAGGCGTAAATAAATTAATTTAATACTTTCTTAACCACAAATGGAACTAATTCTAAAAGTTGCAAATAATTAAGAAAGTAATATGTTAACAGAGCGTGTCGTTTGTTTTATGTAAGTTGTTGTATAAGTCTATTTATTATTTTTATTAGTTCCACTATAATATATTTATTATATCCATGAAATTAATATTTTAATGGACAATTGATGTATATTATCGGAGCTGCTATATATAGCGTCGATAGCTACGATCTACACAGTTCTTTCACACATTAACAACTTGTTACATCTTATAGGTGTACTAACCTTATAGATAATTCGTTATTCTTCCTCTCTGGTGAGTCTATCTTTCTGATAGAATCATATAAGTTGGACAAGAAGTGAGTGTATTGGAGTTTAAATACTTAGTTTTACTCTCTACTTTGAATTTCCACAGAACTTTTATTAGTCAGTTGTGCGGAAGTCATTATGATGTAACAACAATCAATCACAATTAGCAGATAATTTGCAGAAACTAAGAAAGGTCCACGAAAAGATGGCGTCTAAATTATAAGAAATAAAATCAGGTCAAGTGCTGCTCAAAGAGGGTCAAAAACAACTGGAAGAGATGTTGACTGATAAACCGATGGCTGCTACGACGACAGAGAAAGCACCAGAACAGCCACGCAGACGTCGCAGCTGTGCTGAAGTGATTCCCTCTTCCAAAGGTAGTGGAATCTATAAAATACACGTTCCCAGCTTTAGTAATAAACCCCTTATGGTGGCTTGCGAGACGTACACTCCCAGTGGAAACTGAACGATTATTTTGTGATCAATAGATGGAAGTGTAGACTTCTATAGAGAGTGGACACAGTACAAAGCAGACTTTGGATACGTTGATGGCGAATTCTTCTTGGGACTGGACAAAATACATGCAATGACCAATGATGAACAACAGGAAATATTGTTTCTCTTGGAGGATATCGGATGTTCAGTTAGATATGAGGCCCATGACACATTTGCCACCGGAGACGAACTCTCTTTGTATAAGCTGCAGACAATGGGAAAGGCCTCTGGAATTGCAGGGCATTCTTTTCGTTATCAAATTGGAATGTATTTCTTAAGTCAAGATCGAGACAATGATTATAGATATCATGTGCAGTATAAAAATTGTAAAACAGTATCTTAAGTAATACTTTAATACTAAATATAATAATGACACTGTACTTTGTAAGGTAAGTTCATAATATGTCATGCTTATAAATGTTCATAAATATATATTTGCAAGTTGAAGCAAAAAGCATTGAATTATTAAAATGAAGAGGGAGGATGGGCAGAGTTTACAGAGGGACAGTCATCAAAAGCGGCTTCTGTCTGAGATGATAAAAGTATGTGACGCCAATTTAATTAAAAACTTATGAATGAGTGAACAAAAAACTTTTGCACATACTTCGACTTGAAGATGTTTTTATCGTTGTTGTTTGCACAAATGAATTCTCTCTGCACAGCTTGGTGTGCTGGTGTGTGTGTGGGAATGTGTATACATAGATCAGCATACGAGAACTTTTTGAGGGGTTTTATACAGCAGACTAGTAGTATGAAAGCACAAAGTTTTTACAGCGTAAAAATATAATTGGAGAAATTTAAAAAGTTTTTACACACTTTTCTAGGGTATATTTAATATGTGATTAAACGTGCAAAGCATTGAAAGAGTTGCCGCTGTAACTACATATAATACAATTTAGGTATTACTACTAGTATTATATACTTTACCTAAAGCAGACAAGTTTTCTAATTGATAACAAGGCACAAATAATGACCAGACACAACTGAGACTACCCTAAGAATATATATCGATTAAAGAATCGAAAATGTTTCCTAAGGTACGTTAAAAACTTGTAGCCATAATGATTCTACCGTCTGCAAGGGTAAAATAACATAAGGTATGTATGACATTGTTGCGTATTCCTCTGTCTCTGTCACATTACAAATAAATTTAACATTGGTCGCACTTTTATTTATAGTATTTGTATATCGCTGGATTGGGATTCGGTGTTGTGTGTGCACAGAGCTAAAGTGAATACGAAAATTTGTTTGCCAACTTTCGGTGTAATTTGTAAACATCAAAGAGAATGCCAGAGAAAACATGTCCACGAGTCAAAGGGATCAAGAGTTGCTTTGCGAATTCGTGCGGAAATCTTCTACGTGTGCGGCATGCCAAAAAGCCTTTCAGCTTCCTGACCGTCTCTCACGTGCTCTCTCGCTCCTATCCTCCCTCTCCCTCTCTAACCCTTACCATGCCACAAGTTGCAGTTGGTCTTGGGTGGGGGGGCGGCAAGTCAATGAATCCACCCGACTGAATGCGATAGCATAGCCGGGCTTACATAACGCTAATGAAGTGGCGAAAACCAAAAATTGGCGGACACAACACAAGTTATGATAACAAAGAACTAATTAAGAAACATGACGTCCTTTTGACAGCTCTTCCTCTGCCATTTCCCCTCTCATCGCCCAGCAACAGCAGCAGTAGAAGCAGTTGCCGTAGTCGCAGTCGTAGTCGTAGCTCGATGATGTCCTGATGTACTAATTAAGTTTTGAACGTGACGAGAAATTGCAAGTGGCAATTTCGTTGTTTGATTTTGTGCTGCGCAAAAATTCCACCTATTCCCGCTTCTCCCTATGCCCTGTGCCCCTTCCCGCCCACGGCTCTTTTCATCTGAATAATTAGCTGCAAAGTGTGTGCTGAGAAGAGCGTCGAGTCAGTCGCAGGACAGGCTGTCCTCCACCTCCACTTCATGCCATCCCTTTCCTTTCCTTGTCTTCCCGTTCACAGGGCTCTGCGGCTAGTTTCCTTTTTGGCCAACTACAAATTAGAATTAATTTTCTTGATGTTCCCATTTATTTGTTCGTTTATGAGCGGCCGCTAATGAAGACTGAGCATGGTCACGACTCTCTGGCAAGTAGAGAAACAGCTTAAGACGAAACCTATCTCTCTCTCTTTCTATCTTTTAGCATCCAAGTAATGGGTAAGGGAAATAGCAATTGTCTAAGGTCTAGAGTCCTAGGTGTAGGGTCTAAGGTCTTAGGTCTAAGGTTTAAGGTATAAGGTCTGTGCTCTATGAAAAAAACCAAAGGTCTAAGGTATTAGGTCTATGGCCTTAGTGAGTTTATTGAATCAACAACGACATGGATACTTATATGAGAATATACTGCAACAAATGAAATATGTTCGTCTCTGTTGATGCTGATTAAGAAGAAAAGTTCCAAGAATCTGTAATCAATATATACCGCAATCAAAAGAATTATATATATAGAATAATGTATGGTATTGTGAATGTAGATATCATAAGAGCGCAGCTTGCTGTGCCCAGCAACGAAGAGTCGCAATGGAAAGTGTTTGCGCAAATATTCTGATATCTTAATCGTTATACCCTTCGACCATTCAAATGGTCAAAGAAGGATATACTAACTTTGTGCAAATGTATGTAACATATTAAAGATACAACTTTTTGACTTTAACATATACTAAGCTGAATAAAATATCTACGTATTCTCCAAATTGTAATCTGATCGGACAATAAACGCAGAAGTTATTTAAGAAAGTATGAGCATAAAACCAAGTGTTTGTGTCAGCTACCAAGGGAGGCGGACGAGCGCCATCTGTCGAGAATAATTTCAAAGCACGTGCATATGTACGTGTATATGTCTACATACATAGGAACATAGGTCGAAGGGTATCCCACTGTCCCGTGCCGTGCGACTGTTGCTTTTCTTACTGGTTTTTCTACTCATTTTTGTTGTGTTTTATATATAGATTATGATAAGTATTCAGTACGAGCAAGTGGACGTTGGGGAATACTTATGCCACATGTGGAATATATATACCCCATTTGGGAATTTGCAACGAGAAGTTCATGTGGGCATTAATATTATCGCTATATATTTGCGTACACTTCGTTAGAAGAAATTCCGAGTTTGGTACTGCAGCCTATTTCTAGGGTATTATGCGGACTTACCCATAGAACAGTTCATTAGATCAAGGCTGCTTTGGATACAGAATAAATAGCTCCTATAGGCATAAAGATACATATTCCTTGCTGGTGTAGTACAATAGAAACTGGCATAGCTTGTGAAACTCAATGCAGAAAGGAGATTCAATGGGGATTTGAAATCGCCTAATTGAGCTGCCGCTGCCAGACAAATGTACATATACTGTACTGACAGCAGAAAAGGTAACGCCCGACATGATATACGTACGTACATAGGCACTGCGAGGGCTGCTATTGACGGGCGACGACGACAACCAAGCTGCATTCTGAGTGCTAAGGGGATAAGGGGAAAAAGCGAGAGAGAGAGAAGTAGTGAGAAGGGAGTAACCCGGGGTTCGAGGGGCAATTGTCAATTCCATCAATCAGGGCGAGTGACATTTGAGTTGCCATTGCAAGTGGAGAACTACATTTTCCGCTCGATGCTGTAATTGATGCTGAGTACGCCAGCTACTCACTAAGAGCCTTAAAATAGAAAGGGAGAGAAAGAGATTGAGAGACAGGGAGAGGGGGAGAGACAGTCGAAAAGAGATGGAAAAATTAGTCACATAACCGGATTTCGCAAGGGCGCATGCAAAAGTATTCTCAGTTTTTGGTAGTTTCCCACTTCACACTGGCTACTTCCGTGGCCCATTGACAAAAGTCAGAATGAAACGAAAAGAAAGAAAGAAAAGCCGAGAGGAACAAAGCAAAAAACCGCCAGTAAAATGTACATATAAAGGCACACAAAACCGTATGGCCAAAATGGATAAGCTTCTCCCTTGGGCCATAGAAAATGGCATTACTTGCGGCCGTCGACAGTCTGAAAAGAAGAAAAACTTTTAAGGGGGCGACTGGTTTCTTGTTGTTGTTGTGTTTGTTTGAGTGAGGCCAGCGAGGCGCATCCGTTGGGTGACTTAAATAAAATTTGTTGATTTTATTGAAAAGTGATGATGTGTCAAATTTGTTATCGCATTACCAGAGCGGCGCTCTTATTTTGCTTTTAACCTTGTCATTTGCATAAAATTCGCATTGAATAGACACATTAGCATTTTTAATGGCCTGCTGCCCGCTGAATGTCATTTCTTCACATCTATCTTGTCCCCCTTACCCTCAATGGTCAACGTAGTCAGTCACGCCCCGCGCCTTTTCTAAATTATCAATGCCGAACACGTTTAGGGTTTGAGCTTGTCGACAGAGACAGCAAGAGAAAGAAGAAGATGAAGAGAAAGCAGAAGTGTCTTCCAGTTAACCCAAAAACGTATCCATCCCTAGGACGCATTCAGTGAAGTGACAAGTGAGCAATATTCCTGGACGAGTCCCCCTGGGCGACTACTGGTCGTGATTCCAAAGACAAATTGAGCAGCTTAATGCATGTCAAATTGTCAATTGCCTCAGATCTTCGGTTCACTGTTCACTTCTTGGGGTTTTGTCACTTTCTCGATAGTCGAAAGAATTATGTACATTTCCATTGGGTCTACGTTTACCCCATTGAAGCAGCGCAAATTGATAATGACAACTGCTGCTGCGCACATTAACTACAACTTTTAGATACCCTCTAGTGAATTATGTTCTCCGCCTGTTTGCATGTTAAAATCAAACATTTTAAAGCACAATATATCTCTGTAGTTATTCCCCACAACGTTATCAACAGTTCCGAGCGACACAGCCTGCGCTCCAAGGGCGTAGCAACGTTCTGGGGGTCCCTTATCTGGCCCTATAAAAATCTTAACCTACGAGTATATAATATAGTATATTAGGTATGCACTGAGTTTATAAATCTTTTTACAAAATAAAGTTATATAATTATAGCTACATTGCCTTTTCTATCGATTTTATGTTGGCAAATCCTCAATATTTTGACAAATCTCATTTGTGAATATAATAATACTATATAATATATATAAAAAATAATAGTATGTGTGTATATAATTAATATATATATACATATACGAGTATATATACATATTCTTGATCTATTGTGCTTTGCAAAAAATTATACCCATTACTTTCTGTCAACCGTTAAGGTTTGTTTGAAGGCGTGCCGAATACATAAATATTCTTGATCAGTATCAATTGCTTATTGTATATAGCCATGTCCTTGTCTTTATCTGTTCCTTGCCTGTCCGTTCATTTGATCTATTATTTAACTATTATGAACAAGAAATACGACATGAAGGTTTCTATAAGTATGTTTTATTCTGAAGCCCTTGGCAGCGCTTAAGCAACGCATAGCCCGTACACGCCTTGCTGCGGGCCTGCTATGCTAAGCTTTTAAACTAAGTCATATGCGGAAATGAATCACTTAGGACAGATAAAAAGTATTGGGATATGCAAAAACACTCGACTCGAGCAGGCAAGCTGCTTAGTACGCTCTCACAGTCTGACGAAATCAATCCTCAAAAAATGGTGCTGCAGCCCGTGTTTACCAGCTTACTGCTGAATTCATTATATTTGCTATTGGATATTATGGATATTAAGTATATATGTAAATACAAACAACGTGCTGTCGATATTGTCATTCGCATGAGCACGCGTAAGAAGCATAAGAACTAGACCGTAAGCTACATGCACAAAGCAAATTTTCCATAGAAAAATACTAATAAAAAAATACTAATGGCAACTGCAACTGCGTGTCTTCTCTGAAGTTTCCTTCGAGCTGGACTAGATAATGGTTTGTATTTGCGGTTTCAGTAGGCAAACAAAATGTAATGCTATGATTATCCGATGGGCACAGGTTGATAATGTAGCGAGCGAGGGAGAAGAGGCTACAGAGTCACATCGAGATCAAATGCTAAGAGAGACCGAAGCCCAAGAGAGGCCAAAGAGGCCAACAAAGTCTCCGTCTCCTGCATGTTTATTATGATTATTGCTATCGCAAGTTAGTTTGTCAGTACAAACAAGTCAGTCTATACAAGTCAGTTTGCGCTTGGTCGCACCGACGATAGATCGTACGTAATGAAACCATTCGCCATCGAATTCACCATTTCGAAATCAGTAACTCTTAAAATTATTACCTGAATTACTTCTATACTAATTAGCCTATCGCAACCAAATTTTCAAAAATAATTTGGGCTTCTGCATTAAATTAACATCTGAAATTCGGTTTTTATCGATTTACAGGCGGGAATCAGTGTGTGATAATAATACATATTGACCCCCAAATTGAACCCCAGCTTTTTATAGTTTCTGAGATCTAGGCTTTCATACGGACGGACATGACTATATCGGCTGTTGATAGTGATGCGGAATATATATAAATTGTGCGGTCTGCCACACCTCTTTCTGCCTGTTACATACATTTTAGATTCTCACAAATTGAAAATACCTTCACCCTATGGGTAGCGGCTATAAAAATTCCTATAATAATTGTTAAGGTAAAGATAAGATAAATTGTTCATCAAAATATATTATTTGCCTTTCAGCTTATGTTGTTGTTACTATGTTGGCATATAAATATATTTATGTGTCGTCTGATAAAAAACATTCGAAAACGCAATAAAGGCTAGACTCTAGCAAATAATTCACTCAGTACTCTCTTACATTTTATCGAAATCAGTCGCAAAAATGTTGTTGCAATTCCTTTTTACCAGCTTGCTGGTAAATACATTATATTTCCTTTCGGAGGGCTCGATCGAGTTAAACCAAACGAAAGCATTTCTTTCTATAAAATCCGAGTTGGTCGATCTAAAGTGCGTTTTCTGTATTTAATTTAGCCGTGTTCTTATTTAATTGTTATTGAACTTTTGTCAGATCGGCGCACGAATTGAACAAAGCGGATCAACAAATGGTGAGAATGGATGTTGGAATAATAAGATTGGATCAACAGCAGATCAGATCGGATCTAGAGTTAATCAAAGGCGAGCTGATACGCGGCAAAGCTGGTCAGGAAAATACAACATTGAAGACAAAAGAAATAAGTTCAGATAAAGAGCTGATCGAAAAAGAGCTAACACTGCTCAAGGCGGGCCAAAAGAGTGTAGAAACCATGTTAAATGTCATATTAGAGAAGTTGAATTCGATAAGCGATATAAAGAAAGAAGTAGTAATGATGCAGCCACCCACAGTGTCCATGGCACGTAGCTGTGCTGAAGCAATGACCACATCCAGGCGCAGTGCAATCTACGAAATAAGCATCCCTTTCTACTATAAGCAACCATTCAAGGTGGCATGCTCAGCAGAACCTCGAGGTGGTAATTGGACGATCATTTTGCGACGAATGGACGGAAGTGTAGACTTCTACAGAAATTGGGCTGACTACAAGGGAGGCTTTGGGAACTTGACGGACGAGTTCTTCTTAGGTCTTGACAAGATATAAGCACTCACCAATGATCAACCACAGGAATTACTTGTTCTACTTGAGGACTTTGAAGGTGAAGTTAGATATGAGGCCTACGACGCATTTGGAATCGGAGACGAACTCGACTTGTACAAGCTACATACACTGGGTATGGCCACTGGAAGTGCTGGCGATGCATTAAAAGCGCACCATGGAATGAACTTCACAAGTCAAGATCGAGATAATGATAAGTCCAACCTTAATTGCGCCGTAGACCGTACTGGTGGATGGTGGTATGAAAATTGCCATGACAGGTAAATACAGACACTCTTATTTGTTTGGAAAATCTTTACTCACTTTTCTTTCTGTTTCAGCAATTTGATGGGCAGGTATAAGGACAACACCAATAATAAAGGCATCAATTGGTATCATTGGCATGGCTACGAATATTCATTAAAGCGAGCTGTCATGATGATAAGGCCGAAAAAGATATGAGAACTGTTTTGTTTATTAAAGATTAATAAACAGTAAATATGTAATTATTGAAGTATCAGCAAATGGCTCAAATAAAGTATACTTATGTTGTGCAAATGTACATAACCCAAAGAAGAAACTGTGCTAGACTCCACTTAGTATATATGTAGGTACATATAGTGTATAATTGGTCAGCATAGTTCTGTCTTACATGTCAGTAAGTACACATCTGTGAGAAAGAGAAACCGATCGACTTCACATTCTTCAATGATTATATTTCCTGTTCTAACTTCTTCTGCCTTTTCTTTACGGCTGAGTCTGATTTCCAGGGCATCTACGGCTGCTAATCTGCCCTGAAGGGACCTTTGAGCTGTGCAGCTGGCCTAACAGAAGGTTTCTATTTGCGTTAGCTGTGTGGATGGAAAGCAATGTCTTTGCATTAGGTCGCAGCTGGGTCATAAATAACATGACGTTTCATTAGGCGGGCAAAATGAAAAGCTATGATCACCTGGCGGGCACAGGCACAGACAAAGTGAGGGAGGAAAAGGGACAACGGGCAGGGAAGGGCTAGAAAGTCACACAGAATGTTAGCCAAGAGACAATCGCATGTCCACCCACACTGGCAGGCAAGGGAGAGGGGCTAACAACTGCTGCTCCGTTGGCAGATGTCGACGCAGGTGTTTTAATCACACTAACGCGGCGCAGCGCATTTGCCTGGGAAAGCGGTACGCATAAATTTTCATTTTCATTTTCATGGCTCAACGCACAAAACGCAGCAGCAGCAGCAGCAAGGCAGCCGGATGTGAACAAGGCCAGCCCAGTTGGCCTGGAAGGACATTTCGCCATTTGCCTTTGTCGCCTTTTATTGCCTGCACTTCATTTGTTGGGCCCCCATTTGCCGTTGTTGTTGTTGCTCTACCGGGCTCCAAGAGTTGGCTCATAAACCTGTGCGTCTCCCTTTGCCACCTCTTCTGTCCTGTACCCCCTACCCCCTGCCCAGCTGCCAGCTGCCCGTTCTCATTGCCATTTCGAGCTTGATGAGCTAACCGCAAAAAGTTAATTAGAATTAATGCTTTGGGGTCTTACGCCGAAAAACGCAGGTCAAATCGCATTTAACTGCAGCCTACAAAAGCTGACTCTCTCTCTCTCTCTTTCCCTCTCATTCTCTCTCTCTCTTTCTCTATCTGTTCCCTGTTGACTCGCCCAGCCCATTTAGCGGAATGACGCGCAATAATCATTTCTATATGCGATGAAAAAGCAGCTCACGTACTCGGGACACTTTAGAACAAATACGAGTATCAAAATGTAACATCACACCGTAATGCCAAACATGCAGCCCAGTCACACACACACACACACACACCGATACTGGCATTGGCACAGTCACGAAATGGCAGCAGCCGCCACAGCAAATAGACAAAGTAATCAAAAAATGCGGCATTTGAAGTTACCCAGCAGCAAAAACTATACAGCAGAACATACTGCCAGACCAGCATTTATCAGTAAGGTGCGTAATGTATATATAGAAGCATAGAAACAAGCAGAAAAGCTACAGTTGAGTGTATGTACATGCCTGTGCTTTACTCGCTATCGTCCATCGAAATGATTTTGTAGATTTTCAACTTGTGTTTGGCGTATTTTGTATTGCATACCTTGCAGGGGCTTGCAATTCTGTAGCGCTCTAAAATTATTTGTTAAATAACTTCTGTGTTACTTATGCGATTAGAACTAAATATTCAGAAATCATTTAGACTGATATAGTTATTATGCTAACCAAAAATGAGACGTATAAGAAGACTCCAACTGCATATATACATACATATATACATTTTACATTTCACATAATTATATGTAGTACTCTGTTGCACTATGAGTTACAGACATGAAAAGCGACAGAAAGAGAAACTGATCGAGCAGTGATCCTATAAGTCTCTCAAAGATTCTAATCTTGATACTTGAAAATATTCAATATTTATTTATTTTCATTTTTCTAACATTTGACCCGAAGTTGCTTTATATTATACACCTTAACATAGTTTATTTTTAAGTATTTCCGAATCGTTTTAACCCATGAACATGATCTCAAATTCAACTGGGTACAGAGCAAAGAACAAAAGAGAAAAGTTTTGCTTGCAGAACAACATGGAGTAGAACACGGTGAGAAGGGACAAATAACAACAAAAAAAAATAAACCCAAACAGAGAACACACACACACACACGTACACATACAAAAAAAACTCATCAGACAAAATGGAGGTCGCCACGGGTGCAGTAAACGTGGCTAATGAATGCTTTTGGCTCAGCACTGATGGCAGCTCTGTGTTTAATTTAATAACACACACACAGAGACATATGCTCATCGTGTGTGTGCGTTTATAAGTATATTGAACAAATAAATTTCGAAATGTTGACAACATTTCGCTGTTTGTTCATAAACGAGGCCATCGTCACCTGTGGGAGCAGCGGGCAAAGAACGCACGTGCCCCGCAACCAGACCGAGGAACAGCACCAGCACCAGCCCCTGTTCCAGTCCCAGTGAACCATATCCCCACTACGAGGGTCCACCACGTTGAGAGCGGCACGTCAAACAGCGTCGGGCAATAAAAACTTGAAGCCGCAGACTCGTCAGAGTCAACGAAACAGAGACCGCTTTCTACATTCCCAGGGGGGCACAGTCGCATAAAAAACAACAACAAAAAAGAAACAGCAAACTTTTATAATAGCCATACATAGTAGAAGAAGAAGGTACCTACTATACCATACACATGTACATATGTACATAGTTTGTACACGTCATAGCTCTCTCTTTATCTTTCTCCTGCATGGTACATTCGTACATAGCATGCAAGTTGCAATTTCACATTTTGCGGAACTTTACGAAGGAGAAAAGATGAGAAAACATGAAATTCATTGCTATTTTACAATTGGTACAAATGTACCATAGACACATGTACCAGATCTGTTAATAGTTGAAAAAGTTACATAAAATACAAGTTAATAAAAATATGAAATATAATACTGTAACACATAAGAAATGTCATTATAATATTTTACTACAATCTACACTGACATATTATATATAATAAATGCAACAAGTTTACTATACGTATAGCATTATACAATATGTTTTTATAGCATCTGTAGAGGATTTAAAACAGTAAACAGTTTTCAATAAATGAACATATAAATAAATAACAATATAACATACTTTGTATTAAATGTGACTACATAATCATTGTGTACTATAATCGTCACTTGCATATAACACTATAATATTTGTTTTTATAGCAACTAAATATAGTATTGAAACGTGAATAGTTTTCAATTAGTAAACAATTCAAATAAGCATTTGGTTAAGAGCTCGACCTGTCTGCATTTATAGCGCACTTTACGGATTTATGGCACTAAGTTATATTTACGTTCTATAGTATATGTACAAACATACATACATACATACATACATATGTACATAAATTGGTAGCTGCTCGTTGGGGCGCACTGAGCTTTATGGAGCATAAAAAATCGTGAGCTTCCAATCAATTTCAAAGTCATTTATAACAAATTTTAAGTGCACTTCTAATCTTAATAAAAATTAAGGCCCCAACCATAAAAAACAGCAGCAACAACAACAACAACGGGCGAAATTCTTATCGGCACAGTTAACAGACGCGCTCTGTTGATTCTCTCCAGAGCCAGCAACGCCCAGGGAAAAGAGAAAAAAAAGCCAATCATTGCAGGCCCTAGTTTCAGCTGGAGCACAGGAGCGCGCTGGAAAGGAGAAGGTAATGTTGCTTCATATTTCAACGTCACTCGCATCGTCATCATTTTTGCTGTGGCCAACGCAGGCGTCGACAGCGGCAATGACATCAACAGTTCTGCATAAATTTGCACCCGATAAAAATTTCAAATGTTTTCATCAAATCATTTCTCGACGAGCAACAGCCGACACTGCAATAGAGATGGGGGTATGTGTATATTATATATAATATATATTATATATTATATATATTATGTTATAAATATATTAAATTATATATTACTATATCTAAAAAAGTTTCAACTTAGCTACTTCCTTTCGCTATCGCAGCATTAGCTCAGGCGTGTTTCGTGTTCAAGTCGTGTCACTTTCAGGAAGGGCCCATCTCTAGCTGAGACTAGGAACTCGACTCGAGCATTCATCCATCATTAATGGAGCGCCTGGTGCTGAAGGAGTTGCCCACCATACTCCATCCACGAGTCCACAACTCAACGAGGGCAATCGCAGATTGGGCGTGGCTGGGTGCGTTGACGAGATGACATTACTTTTTAATGACTTTGACTTTATGCAGCAAATGCGACTCGAATTCACGTCTACCTTCGACATTGTTTCCACAACCTCTGCCCCTGACTCTTCCTGTGCTGAAGTATCAGTTTCAGCCACGGTTTCAGTTACAGATTATACAGTGACTGTTTAGTTTCCTTTAAGCAGCCTATTAGTAATTATACTAGATCTACAAAAATACATAATTTCATATATGAGTAGAGTTAGTTTTCTGAGTTCTCAATTATTGTATATTTCTAATGAAAAGTTATACTTTCAGTATCAATATCAGAGTTGATTTATTTTTATCAGAAGTATAATATGGATTTTATACAGACCATTATATCAATTACATATCATCAGTAACTATAGCTCTTCACAAAAAAGGTACCCCATGTGGTATTCTTCTTTTCAATCAGATATAAGGCATAATGCATTTAATACACACTTGCATTGTTCATATTTCTAGACAGAGGGCGGGCAAGGAGATAAGGAAAGTGGGAAACAGTAGCAGAGAGAGAGAGAGAGAGTGAATGATAGAGAGAGAGATATGTAGTAGCTGATGGTACTGCCAATATTCATATAATATTTTTCACTGTGGAATATTTTGCGCTCATAAAGGAAAATTGACTGCGAAAATTGTTTAACTGCAGCCACTGAAGCTGCCTTCTCAGTTTGCCGTTTCTACTTGTTCTTGTTGTAAATGTATGTGCGTGAGTTTGCCCTCAGTGTGCGTGTGTGTGTGTATATATATTAGTGTGTGTGTGTGTTTGTGGTGTTGTAATTTGTTTGCTTCGCGCTTGCTGGCTCCGCATGTATTGTATGTAAGTGTGTATGTGGCTCAGTGTGTATTTTTAACTGAGTGTGTATGTGTGGGAGTGTGTGTGTGTTGGTGTATTTTTTGCGTGTGCATTTTTACGTTTTTATGCGTTATTTTGCATGCATCAGCGCGTTATTAAATTCCGCACTGTGCGAAGCCGCAAACAAAAACCCGAGACGAAACTCCACCAGATTGCCGCAACGAGTCTCGTCAACGCATCCATCCTGCGGCCAAAAGCGGCTGTATTCCCAAAACTCACCCCCCGATACGCAATACCCCCTGCCCCACCCCCCTATATCCACCCTTTTTTTATGCTGCGCATCCTGCAAGCGTCTCATTTAACCACACATAAAAAACACAACGGTTGCCTCCCACTACTACCAACCCCTTCTAGTGCCTCCTTCTGCTCCTGCACCCATCAAATTTGGCATATTGTTCCCCATTCACATGTTAGTTGAGAACTTTACTAATTCTTCATTTGTTTTTCTTTATTTCTACTTCATTTCTGTGAAACAAACTGTTACAATAATATTAATATATTAAATATTATAAAATATTATTAGTTAATTAATAACTTTAAACTCACATTATCTTACACAAACTCAAATACAATCGCTAAAATCAAATATTTCGTATTAAATCTGACTTAACATTATGTCAGCGCAATAGCAGTTCAGCTGCTGTTAATAACATCTACCCCCGCAAAGTGTTATACTGTTAACCGTTAGCACAGTTTTCTTTGCTAAGTTAACCGCATGAGGGACACAGCTGGCAATGTTAAGCACTAACAGAGTTGCCCAATCGAAACAGACAAGCAGATCACCTACATGTGGGATTCTCTGTAACGCAAGTAAAGCCTTTATAATTTGAATATTAAATTCTTACATTTATATTAAATTATGCTATGAGCAAAGTATGCTAAATAATAGAGGAAATGTTATTTCTTTAAATATAAAGGTAGATTATGCAAAATTTGCATATTTTATAAGTAAGCAAATATTTGGCATTTAATTTAAAATATTATTATTTTGTTAAGAGGTGTACCATATGAGGGTGCAGATAAACAGCCACAACATGTACACTTTATGGCTGTTAGTACAATAAATCAAAGCCATATTGATGGCACATTTAATAAGAACATTGTTCGTTTTACTTAAGCGTTGCGATTAAATTGAAACTCACCTTTAAACTTGTTTGGGCAATTTTGCAATAAATACATAAAGCACCCGCTCAGCCTCCTTATTCGAACTAAGCTGCTCATGCAATGCAATTCATCATTCACACACACACACGTCAGAGGGGGTAGCTGAGGAGGGTGGGGTAGGGCAGGGCATCAGAGAAACGTCCCATTAACGGAATTCAATGCACAAAAAGAGAGTCTCTTTGGCGCGTTTTGAAGCCAAAAAGCGAATGTCAACACTATCAATCATTGCTTTGACAGTTTGAGTGCTTGTTTTAGTATTTGTGCTTTTGATTATGTGACGTGCACACACGCACACTCGCACACACGCGGGCACACATACGCAAGCGGGCGCATCAATTGATACACTTACAACAAATTGTTTGCACTGAAACACGTGGGCGGCATTGGTGCCCTTTTGTTGTAGGTAGCAGGGGTAGCGAGGGCGTGGCAACATTTTGATTGATGGAGCCTCGACCTGAGCTAGTATTTTAAATGAACAAATTGAATGTACACAAATACATGCAGACACACACAAAGGCATCGCATCTGTGTGCGACAGTTGATTATTGAAATCGAACAGCGCAGAAAATATATATCTACAATTTACAGACCGACAGACATAGCCATATCGACTTAGTTGTTGATGCTGATCAAGAATATATAGTATATACGTTGTGTAGTCTGGCATACCTCCTTATGACTACTACATGCAATTTCAGTTTGCATATACATACATAATATAACCCAAGTACCCAATGGGTAGCGGGTATAATTATTGATAACATTGAAAACAATCAACGACTAATGAAATTTATTAACTAACACTGATTAACAAAATAACAAAATGAACGAAGCAACAAATACGAAATTGAAATTCGAAACTGAACATGAAACTAATCCTCGACTAGAGGCGATTCCAACTGAGTTCGAAACGGATTGGGTCGGGCACGGAATGTTGCCAATTGGCGGAGCTTCTGATACTCCTGTTTCTCAAGGCGCTGGCGTTGTTCCTCCTGCTGGCGACGTCGATTCTCTTGCATCTCCTGGGTGTGGGCATTGAAACGTTTTCGCTGCTCGGCGCGCAGCTCTGTGGAGAATCGAAAGGGTTTGCAAGGTGCCGATGATCGATTGGTATTATTGTTGTTGTTATCACTATATAGAGGGGCCGCCTTGAGGGGAAAGGTTTTTAGCTTGGACATCGGCTTGGTTTCATGCTGGCGACGCTTCAGCACATTGGGCGTAATGGGACACGTAATGCGATGCACTACTGGACGATTAAGAAGTTGCTGATGAACATGTCGAAAATTCGGCATAGGGCGACTGTGGAATTGCCGCTGCTCACGCTCCGCAATGAGTTTCTGGCGTAGAAGTTGTTGCTTCTTCTGCTCGTAGATGTCCTTGAAGAGATAAGCCTGCGGAGCTGATGCTACTCCTGCTGCTTTCAGTTGACTGGGCTCTACCATCCAATCGGGCTTAACAGCCTTCAGTAGATTCTCCAGCACGGCAACCTGTTCCTGTGCACTCTCGTAGGCAATGCTTTGGCGACGCTGCAACTGCCCCAAATCCAGTTCCAGCGCCTCATCCAGTGCTATATATTGTTTCTGGATTCGGTCTTCTGATTCCGGCTGTGCATCTGTCATGTCGAGCGAGCACTGCTGCTTGTTGAAGAGATCCTCCAGAGCATTGCACTCCGAGTTGTAGTCGAATATCTGATGCTGCGACATTTTACTGCTTGCTACGAATACTTTCTAATGAATTTCCTCACTGACTTGCCTTGCCTTAAGGTTACGGAACAGGTGACTATCGATAGCCTACTAATTCTGTTAATGGGGCAACTAATTTGGATACATATATTTATATATGCTATATACGAAAGTAATTCTATCTGAACACCACATACTTTCCTTTTCATTTACATTTCATTCATGACCTCAGCTTTCCATTTACGTGCAAAGTTTCGTCTACGCCTTTTGCACAGGTCAAAGGCCCCTCTAGGGCAGATTAGCAGTCGTATATGCCATGGAAATCAGACACAACCGGAAGGGGAAGCCAGAAGAATGAATACTTGCAAAAGAAAACATAGTCATTGAAGAATGCGCAGACTGTTGGTTTCTCACTCTCCCAGATGTATACTTACTGGCATGTAAGTAAGAAATATGCTGAAAAAATATATGTGTACCTATGTACTGAGTGAAACCTAGCACAGTTTCTTCTGCTGGTTATGTTCATTTGCACAAAATAAGTATTCTTTATTAGCTGATACTTCAGTAATTACATATTCACTGTTTATTAATCTTTAATGAACAAAACATCTGTCATATCTTTTTCGGCCTTATCATCATGACAGCTCGCTTTAATGAATATTCGTAGCCATGCCAATGATACCAATTGATGCCTTTTTTATTGGTGTTATCCTTATACCTGCCCATCAAATTGCTGAAACAGAAAGAAAAGTGAGTAAATATTTTCCAAACAAATAAGAGTGTCTGTATTTACCTGTCATGGCAATTGTGATACCACCATCCACCAGTACGGTCTACGGCGCAATTAAGGTTGGACTTATCATTATCTCGATCTTGACTTGTGAAGTTCATTCCATGGTGCACTCTTAATGAATCGCCAGCACTTCCAGTGGCCATACCCAGTGTATGTAGCTCGTACAAGTCGAGTTCATCTCCGATTCCAAATGCATCATAGGCCTCATATCTAACTTCACCTTCAAAATCCTCTAGTATAACAAGTAATTCCTGAGGCTGATAACTGGTGAGTGCGTGTATCTTGTCAAGACCTAAGAAGAACTCCCCTGTCAAGTTCCCAAAGCCTTCCTTGTAGTCAGCCCACTTTCTGTAGAAGTCTACACTTCCGTCAATTCGTTGCAAAATGATCGTCCAATTACCACGTCGAGTTTCTGCTGAGCAAGCCACCTTAAATGGTTGCTCATAATAGAAAGGGATGCTTATTTCGTAGATTCCACTGCGTCTGGGTGTCGTCATTGCTTCAGCACAGCTACGTGCCATGGACACTTTGGGTGACTGCATCATTACTACTTCTTTCTTTATATCGCTTATCGAATTCAACTTTTCTAATATGACATTTAAAAGACTCTTTTGGCCCGTCTTGAGCAGTGTAAGCTCTTTTTCGATCAGCTCTTTATCTGAACTTATTTCTTTTGTCTTCAATGTTGTATTTTCCTGACCAGCTTTGCCGCGTATCAACTCGCCTTTGATTAACTCTAGATCCGATCTGATCTGCTGTTGATCCAATCTTATTATACCAACATCCATTCTCACCATTTGTTGATCCGCTTTGATTAATTCGTGCGCCGATCTGACAAAAGTTCAATAACAATTAAATAAGAACACGACTAATTTAAATACAGAAAACGCACTTAAGATCGACCAACTCCGATTTTATAGAAAGAAATGCTTTCGTTTGGTTTAACTCGATCGATCCCTCCGAAAGGAAATATAATGTATTTACCAGCAAGCTGGTAAACACAAATTGCAACAACATTTCTGCGACTGATTTCGATAGAATGTAAGAGAGTACTGAGCGAATTACTTGCTAGAGTCGAGCTTTTATTGCGTTTTCGAATAAGATTTTTGGTCCGCGGGAGAATTTTGCCTTAGTTCCATTGCCATTAAATTATAAACCATTCGCAGCAGACCGCAGGCAGAAATATTCAAAACCATTTATGACGTAGATCTTGAAAAACTTCAGTTCTAAGAACGGAAACATACTTGTGGCTTAAGATGGAATTTACAGTGCTACACTGTATCAACTCGATAAAAAAAACCTCTTCCGGCTTTAGTACCACAATATAAAACAAGTATAACGTTATTTCATGAGTAAACGCATCATTGGGAAAATACATAAAGTTCTGTTTTATTCCAAATAAAATGTAATCACAATTAAATAAATTCAATCACTGATTAAAAAAGTCACCTTTATCTTTGGTTAAGAGCATTAAGTAGAGCAGAGAGAAGTTTTTAAGGTGCTTGTTGGAATAATTGAAGGCTCTTCAATCTGCAAATGGAATCAGGTGAAAATTAGTTAATCTCCCGTTCGCATTTGCTGATTAACCCATGGCACAACAAGGAAGAAACGAGAAACGTGCGCTCAGGTGAATGCAAGGAGAGAGCTAAGGAAGTTGTCAGGTAAATCCACACAAAACTCTACTTGATTAGCACTAAATGTGTGTGTGGGTGTGAGTGCGGGTGTGTGTGTGTGTGTCAGAAACATGTGTAGATGTTACTGAGTACAGAGAACACGCATATCCGACTTGAATGCTTGTTGATAACTTTTTAAAAGCACCGCCCCTGGGAATGGGGCCAACAACTTTCTGCCCTTCCCCCCTGCAACCTCTGCACCGCCTACGCTCAGTCGACAGATTAACAACGCTGCTTACAAAATAAAAGTTCTGGCTTGCAGTCCGACTTATCTCCGATAGCCATTAGTAAGGCACAAAAGTTAACAATGAGCAAAAGCCAAAGCAGCAGCAGCAGAAAGAGAGGAAAAACTTAGCTACTGATAAACGTGCTTCACAAACAGCAAAGCAAACTCGCAGAATGATATAGCCAGCGAGTGAGGGCAGTGTGCGGAATGAGGGGAAGGGGGTTGGCTGGGGGTACACAACGTTGCTCAGATCAAAAGTTATACGAAAACTTGCCACAAAAACAAGCGGAAGCAAAACTCTTTCCCCATCTGCGATAATTGCTGCTTAGCTAAAGAAATTTGTCTTCCTCCCTTCCTACACGTCGATGAATACACCCCCACCCACCCCGTTTGTGGCCAAGGGATATACTCGTACTAAAGAGATATGGCAAAGGCAATTAGAGGCTCATTTGAAAGAGATTTTGCAGAGTTGCCGATTAGATTGTTCGGTCGCAAATCAAAGTCAAGCTCTTAGCATGATTAACAGGCTGCTGAGGCTGACTAAAGACATAGAGAAAGAAGGAGAGAGAGAGAGAGAGAGAGAGCGAAAGAAAGTTGGATGGAAACTAGAAAGAATAGCTACGTTCGTTGTGATGCAATTTAATGTATAGTATGTATTCATAACTGATAGTTCCAATGAACACTTTATAAAGGATGATTTTTTAGCTATTATCTTTTTGGCAATACTGGTTTAAACAACTGACGCACGTTTCGTATTTTGTATAACTGTCAAACATCTTCAGTTTGGTCTATAATTTAACCACGAATCGTCATACAAACGAACAACGTTTGCAAGTTATGAATTTTATTATCAAAATGCGTGCTCTGTTTGGAAAGTTCGACTCTACTCTCTTAAACCATATTCAAGAATCTAAACCAAGTTGATATATCTGAAATAAGTAATGCTAGTGATAATCGATTTCTTTACTTCTCATAAAAAACTAAATTGATTTTACCACAGAAAATATTTGAAACAATTAATTGCGAATTACATTCAAACCGCAAACGGCTTTTGTGCAAAGTTGTGTTATTAGTTCAAATGATATTTGAAAAGTTTCGTTCATTGTTTGGGATTTTTCAATTTATAAAATGCATTAAATATTCAATTTACGGTGTGCACGTTTTCGGGCAATTAGCTTAATTAAAAAACTGCATTTAAAATTCTGTGGAAATATTCGGGCCGAAAATTGTGCACAAAAAAGAATTGAGAACAAAGCAAAATTTTTGAAATGCATTCACAATTAATTAAGTCGTGAATTGTGTAGGGAAATGACGAGAAGGAGGCAAGAGAGAGAGAGAGAAAGACAGAAGTTTATGGACTAAACCATTAAAATATACAAAATAAAATAGCAGATTAGCAATAGTTTTATTTCGAATTGACACTCATTAAAATAATGACATTATTCTTAAGTTATTTTTACTTTTGTTTATATTATATATGGAGTTTATATTTATATAATATATTATTAGTCTTAAGTTAATTTTACTTTACCTTATTTTATATATAGAATATATATTTAAATATTATATTATAAGTCTAAAGTTATTTTTAAATTTCTTTATATTATATATACTCGTAGAATATATATTTGTTTTTATATTTTTATAACATAAACTTCAGTTTTTTTATTTATATTCATTATATTATTTCATTTCAATCACGAATATTGAAAGAGAAGTATAAACTGTCGATTGCCTTTTATCTTTACAGGGCATTTGCGCTTCTGGCATACCCCAAGACTTTTGCTTTAGTTTAAGCTAATTTCCGGAGAAGTGGCTATGAAATTTTGGTGTGCTGTAATCTCGAAATTCTCATGAAAATGATTTGCTCTGGAATTCAAATGACATCACACACACACGCGCACACACACCAGTAACACACACTCAGACATTCTGCGTGTGTGTATAAATATTCAAAAAGATTTCGCATGCGGCGCACATTTTGAATACATTTGACAATTTCTACAGCGTTCGCCTTCTTCTGCTTCGCCTTTTTTTCTGCCTTATTGTGCGAGAAATGAGAAATATTTGCATTTACTTGAGTAGCAGAAAGACGGCAGAATGCAGAAATGTAATTTCCATGAAAGCAGAGCAGAGCACAGCCCGACAGCAGCCCGAGAGCTGAAGTCCTGCGCATCCAAAAGTGCCTGCAAGTGCACAGGCCCATGCCCAAGTCTGAGACGGAGGATCTGCGAGGCTCCTTACTTGTTTTTTTTTGTACTGAATACCCTGTATGCGCATCAAGACGGCAGACTTAGAGAGAGAGGAATAGTTCTGGAAAAAGGAAAGAAACGTTGATCAGTATTGTTCTCTTGTTCCAAAACTCAGCTTCACAATAACTGGCAATTCTTTGCTACATCTTTGCTCATATCTTTAGCTTAGCTCAAGCTCACATTTCTTTTACCTTCATAGAATATGCATTTTCCAATCAATTAAACGCATTTTGCAAACCACAGCGTATGTCATAGTCCATAAGTCTCAACGTGCAGCAAGAGAAATTTGTAGGCGGCAAGAAGTTTCCCGTCGTCGTCGTCGTCGTCGTCGTTATACTTGGCGTCTATTGTGTGGGTTAGCAGGGTTGCATTTGCATGCTGACAGCAGCTGCCTGCTGTTAAAGTAGTTTTAGCACCAGGAGCTCCCACCGTCCCCCCTCGACACACACACCCACTTCCACTCGGCTCCGTCGTCGTCCCGTTGTGCCGCTTGTCGCATTGCATGAAATATTTGACTTTTGATTAAAGCGCCAACTCAAGTGTTCTGACTTCGCAGAAGGAGCAGGCCGAGTGGGGAGAGAGAGGGCGTCACAGTCTGCCCCACTGAGGGAGGCACTTGACAAGATTCACTTGTCTTTCAAATGCATTTCATATTGTGTTGCATAATTTTGCGGGTTTTTCTAATGTGAAATGTGTGCGTGGAAGATTCTAAAGAGCAACACCCACAACAACAAAAGCAACAACAACAACAACTATAACAACAGTAGGGAAATAAAATCTGCAGTAAAAAAGAGTCGGAAAATAAGAAAATCATGCAGCTAGACGCTGCGTGGTTGTGAAAAACTTTACTAAGAACTTGCTGGGCAAGTTTATTTCTACTCGTTGCTGTTGTTGTTGTAGTGTTGCATTGTTGTGCATTGTGACTTGTCTGGTTGTGTATCTGTGTGTGTGTGTGTGGCAAATAACAGTGCATGACCAGGAAAAGTGTGTGTTGGCTGGTGTTCCACAAGCTGTCGCTGCTTCAGTGGCTTCCCTTGGCTTTTATGTGGCAAGAAGTTAAGTCGCAGACGTGGCACAGAGTAATGTAAATGTTGAGGACAACAAGTTGGGAATCTGTACTTGTTTTTTCTAAAGCAGCCTCAAGTTGCTACAATTGATCATATTAATTAGGCTTCTTTCATGTGATACCGAGGTCAAGAAATTCACGATGAACTCAATCAATGAAACTAAAATGTGCTTGCAAAGCTCAACAATATAAATGCACCTTGAATTAAGTAAAGCTTTACAGAGTTAAGTAGCTTTCTCTTGCAAAGGTTTAATGCGCTTTCAAAGCCCTCATCAAGCACATTTCAGTCTTGCCTCAAGCTTGGAACAATGTAATTTCATTTCAAGTAATAATTAATTATTAAAATAATATTAAAAAATAATACTGCGAAAGAAATTCTTTCATAGTATATTAGTTATAATCATTTCCATTGACAACTCAAGTGTGTGTGCGAGTGAAAACGCTTTGGTTGCACTCGTAAACTCCGAATATTTTTATGTTTTGGGAGGCCTCAGCCATGCCCACGATGCGACGAAAAATTAATCATACGCTCTGATTGGCAGCCAGCACAGTCCCCAAGAGGAGAGAGCGGGTGCGCGATGCTTGCCACCAACGAGGGGCACCACGAAAATGTAAAATATTATTGCGAAGCACAAAAAGCAAATTAATTTTTCATAAAAGGCAAACCACGAGCCTCGTCGAGCTTTGCCTGGTTGCCCTGCTGGGCTCCGACTCTTGGCAAAGGATGTGCGCGTCGACGTTACCGCACACGCACTCACGTATGTACCTGCACCAACACACACACACACGCAGATCTCTACAAACACTTGCATGCACAGAAGCCGCAATTAATTTCCAATGCGCGCTTTATGCGCCTCCTTTGCGCCCTCGTCCTGGTGGTGCCTCAGGACGCAATGGCGAGTGCAGTAAGGCGTGTTAATTGCCACGCCAAACAAGAAAGCTAAAGGAGATTGGGGTACTGCAAAAAAAAGAGGAAGATGAAGAAAAGAGCAGAGGTAAAGGCAGTGGCAACCACACTCAACTCTTTAGTCGAATAAGCCGATCGAATCACACGAATCACGCTGCGTCTGGCTAATTTCTGCTTTATTTTCCTTTAATTTCCTCTACTTTGCACTAATTAGCCCGTTTGGTTTTCGCTCAGACCCGAGCTAATTGAGTATTGTGAGTCATCTTTGATGGGAATCAAGGCAGTGAACGGTTATTTGGTAATGGAAAACTTGGCAATATTTCGGCATATGAAAACAACTGATAACCAGGCGCTTAGCTAGGTATGTGCAGGGTGTACGGTGCACAAGGGCCCCCCGGACATGCGGCTGCCAAACAAGATGGAGGTTTTAAAGATTAAACAGTTAATTTCCTTTAGTAAAAACAAATGCATTTAGCAAAGTTATAAACGAGGGGCCCCAGTGAAGTTTTGCAACACGGCCCCGAGATGTTTGCAACGGCCCTGACAATATATGCCAGTTAAGTCTGTATTCTTGTATAATATGGTGTATAAAGAACTTCAACACTCGCTGAATTAGTAGTCCTATTCAACTATAACATGACCTACAACACAATAGCCTGCAAAGAATAAAAAGAAAAAGAATGAAGAATGAATGAGAAGAATGTTAATCTAATGTACAAGTAAAAATAAAGTCAACTCCATTTTCATAAGTTCGCTGAATGATTTATATATTATTAATTGATATAATTCTCAAAGCATACACAATATACAATCAACAATAGAACGTATTAACTTTGAGTGATTCATTCAAAAGATTCCACTTCGGTTCTGTAGCGCCCTTTTCAATTCCTTGGCCTTATCATCATGACAGCTCGCTTCAGGGCATAATCGTCGCCACGAAAATGATACCAGCTTAGACCCTTTCCGGGCGTGAGGCCATTATATTTGCCCGTCAAGTGGCTGCGAAATATAGCATAGAATATTGTTGTTTATATTACATAATAATATACATACATATGTATATTTATCGAACTTGCCTACCTTCTATAGCAGGCCCTGTACCACCAGGCTCCCTTATAAAGTTCTGCGCAGTTTTTATCGTACTTATCGTTATCACGATCATAGGTGGAGAACTTCTGGCCATGTTGCTCTGTCATTGAGTCCCCTGCAGTGCCTTCAGCCTTGCCCAATGTGTGCAGCTCATACTTGTCCAGTTCGTCGCCAATAGCAAAGTTATCATACTTTTCGTATCGCACATCACCTTGAAAGTCCTCCAGAATAAACATCAACTCCTGACTTTGATACATGGTCAGTGCGTGTATTATATCTAAGCCCAAAAAGAATTCTCCATCCAAGTTGCCAAAGCCATTCTTGTACTCTGTCCAGTTGCGATAGAAGTCCACACTGCCGTCCAATCGTCGCAAAATGATAGTCCAGCCTCCGTTGCGAGTCTCAGCATCGCAGGCAACCTTGAAGGGTTGTCTACTGTAGCTGGGAATCAGTAGCTCAAAGATGCCGCTATGTCTGAAGAGCGAAGTAGCTTCGGCACAGCTGCGTGCATAGGAGCCAGCCGGATTGAACTGATCGAGCTTCCTCACAATGCTCTCGAGTAGGTTTCCCTGTCTAGTCAGTTCCGCCTTGATGTAGGCATGCTCTGATCTGAAAGTTAAAACCGAATTGACTTTAGTTATGAATAGTTTCCGATGCAGTTTTGCTAATTGAACTGATAAGAAAGATCGAATGGTTTCAATTATTGAATTGAACCTATTTAACACTTACTCCATTCAGCTCAATATTCTGCGAGGAATGCGATAAGGCATGCAATGTACTGACAATAAAGATTATGAACAACATTTTGCACCCGCAGCCAAGGGAAACCCCGAACAAACTGAGCAATGAATGAATGAACGAGTGTTTTGAATCAGCCACGCGACTTCCCTTATAGCCAGATAAGTAAGAGGAAAGGTCGTTCCATGTGGAAGTCGCAAATAATAAACTTATTTTGCTGATAGCTCGACAAGTGGCAAAGCAATTAACAATATAACATACATATGTATACATATGTACTGTATATGTATGTGTGTACTCTTGATGATAAGAAACTGTGCAATTCCAGTTGACGTCACAGCGTGAAATTCATTCACAGCGATTGCCGCGCAGTCTGCCAAATTAAGCACAAAAAAACCTTGACAGGCAGACGAAGCACTGGGGGAGTTCCCTCTCCTCAGTCCACCCCTCTCTCTCCCGAAGAGGGTTAGTGGGTTGTCTCCGCATCAGTTCAGGTGACATCAGTTTGAAGTTTACGCAGTTTGACAGTTTCTCTCAGCAAAAAATAAAGAGAGAATAAAGAAACTGTTTGCGAAAAACAATATCAACGATTGTCGCTCGAAAGGAAGCTCGTGGGAATGAGGCGATAGCATTGTTGTACTCATGGTTGTCATGGTGCCCGAGTGTATAAATCGAAATATTATCAAGATGCCGTCGGGTCTAGCGGTTCGTTTCTTTCATATTATCGCAACTGCGGGTAAATTGCTCGCTAAGCTCAATTCTCCGAGACGGAAAGCCCATTCAAGGAATGTGGTAAACAAGTTTTTACCTACACGACGATACAAATGTAAATATCTTGTATACACTGCGAGAAACGTGTGCATATTCTAAAAGTCTTAAGAGTATATTTTATAGAAAAGTTAAGATAGCTTAGGTATTTCTAATCAATGTGCAAATAACATTGCAAACCCTTATATGGTATTTAAAAGACTCTGACTCTGACTAAATCTTAGAGACATTTCATAACTATTACATTTGTTTTCTTTTTCTGTTTCTGACTTTAAATTTTGTACAGTGCATGCGATTATATAGTGTGTATGTGTTCGTGTGAGAAATTTATGTTTCATATCTTATTTTTTTTGGGCTAGCTAAATTTGCTTGCCTTTCGCTTACGTATTTCATTTGGCTCAACACTTGAGAGTCTGAGGCTGAGGTGGGGGCTGTTGCTGGAGCTGAGTTCCGTTCTTGTGGCCGGAGGGGGCTACTCCATTATACAAACGTATAAATAACATAAAAATGAAGCGTATTCAACCTCAAAGTTCAGCTCAAATAAGCACTCAATAGATCTAACCAATGGCCCAGGCCAGGGCACAGCCAACACAGATGTAGCCCCAAATCCAGACCAAGGCCTCGAGGCCGTGGCAACTTTCGCATTTGATGTGCATACGAAATGGCCGCTGGCTGGCTCTGTCGATAGACGATGAAATTAAATATGCCCCAAATTGAGTATTGGGCACGTAATAAAAAAAAAATAAAATGACGCAAGCGAGAGAAGGAAGTTGGGGAAGCAGGCAGAAGATGGTCGAGGAAGCAGCCATGGAGCTGGGACCGTGTTATGTATGGCATCGTAAATAAACCCTTTTTTTACTTAATCCAAATTCGTCCCCGGGGAACAATTTGTTACACAATTTAAAGAAAGAAGAGCAGAAGCAGAAGCAGCACAGCTTCTGCTTGACCGGGACAGGCGTTTAGATTTAGCCAAGCCCTTGTGCTTCCCCTATCTTTCTCTCTCTGTGTGCGGTCAGTTCCAGCTAAATGTATCTGCATACATTGTCCCTTTTCGGCTGCAATATTTTCGCCATAAAATATTTATATATACACACACATACATACATATTTATATGTGGATATATATATGTATATATATACTCATTTTTTCTCGCTCCTTCCGTGTAATAAGGTTTTAAATTTCTATTTCCAAGCACATTTTTGATATGCTTACAAAAAGAATATGCAGCAATAAAAAGATGAAGAGATGAAAATGAGCGGACTGTGCCTCCAGCACACACACACACAGTTTGTATCCCTTTTCACTCTGTCCCTTTCACTTCCCAGTTCTTTCCCATTGCAATAACTGAATTTGTCGCTAAAAATTCATAGGAGAGTGCTGGGATTATTTTCTTTTGAATTGAACAAATGATCAAATCAAAGAGAGCTTGGCAAAACATTTGACATTCATTCAAACACAAATCTAATTTATTTCACAAGTATTCATAGTTCTTGATTCGAGCAAAAAGCACATTGAAAAGCTTTAAGTTTTCTGTGGGGAGTTTCTTTAAGAAGTTTAGTTATTAATTTAGTGCAAGTTCCTTTGTGTTTTATTGCAAATTAAGGAATTAATTTAGTTCAAAGTGCAGCTTATATGGCAAAGCACATTAAATCTGAATCTTAAGTAAAGCAGTAGAGCTTTCTGTATTAATTAATATGGCGAAAAGAATATACATTTGATTTTATATTCTATATTATGCATTTTGTATATAAAAGCATATGAAAATTTTCACATTAAGTGCACTCAAATTGGCAATGGATTGAAAAAGCTTTGAGAATAAGTGCAGTGTTCAAAGCTCACCGAAGTAATGATTCGACAGATTAGACAATTCCTTTATTTTGTGGAATTGCATTACTTGAAAGCGGTTATTTAAGAAATCATTTGAATTCAAAGTGCAGCTTGTGCGATCAAGCACAATAAAGCTTAAATATTTTATTTAGAAGAGTCATCTTAAAGCTTTTGCAAGCAGTGCATTTGAAGAGCTAAATAAAAGAGAATTTGCATTAGATTTAAATTCGATTTTGTGCATCTTTGCCTGTAACTAAAGCACATAAATGCTTGCTGCTGAACAAAAGAAAAACTTTCCAGAGCACTTAAGAAGTACGCAACACTTCACTCAACACTGGCTTCAGGAATGGGTGGAAAGTATTCGATGTTCTCTTAGTAGCACGTAATCAACTGCCTACAACGACAAGAATAATAACAACAAACGGCAACAGGAAGCACGAACAGTGCGAGCAATGGCAACTCGGGACTGACAAAAACAATAACGGACCCGGGCTTGGGCCGAGTCGAGTCGAGCTGAGCCGTAAATCGCCGCGACGGACTCTCAAAAATTAGCGGAAACGGAAGCCAATCAGCAGTCAACGGAAACCGCATTGTGCGCCGCAGTGTGCTTCAATTTCGTGGCTTCGATTATGATGAGGATGAGGATGGGAAGAAAGTTGCCTACTCCAATTCGACTGACCTCATCATCATCATCATCATTCCCCCACTTGCTTCAACTCTGCACTCCATTTTGGCTTTGACTGCAGCGGGCTTTGGGTTTGTGGTCAGCACCGAAAATAATGGCCAAGAGCCAAATTACGTTTCCGTCCGTCGACGCAGCGCAAAGCTCTCGCTCGGCCGGAAATTGTGAAAAATCAACTTGGTCAAAGGGCACGCACACACACATGCAGACACACATACGCTCTCATGCTGTGCTAAAATTGAGTTTCGTAAAGGAAAATTGCCGCTTAACGAGATGATTTCAATATGAAATCGACTTCAAAATATTTTCCACTCTCCCCTCTCACTCTTCTCTCTCTTTCTGTCTCGCTCTGAAAAACTTAATCCCGCCATCCGGCGAAATTTTCTCTCGCATCTGGGCAAACGTCTGCGAATTTTATAATAAAATTCCAGTAGCATTTAATTATGCCCCCAAGGCATTTCCCTGCCAAAAGTCGCCTTCGCTTCGATTCACTGGAATTTTGCATTACACAAGCCTCTGATTATCTGAGTCGGAGTGAATCTTTGTGCAGTTGAGTTCCTACTTTGCGCCCGAATACTTTATACATATTCACTTCAACTCAACTGCAGCTGTGTACCCCCCAGATATCTCAACTGTTTATACCCTTCGTATAAGAGCTTTGTGCAAAAGTATTAAAACATACAGAATGAGGCGTGGCAGACTACACATAGTATAGATCATTTTGGTCAGGATAATTTGTCTGTTTGTCTGCCTATCTGTCTGTTTGTCTGCTGTCTGTCTATACGTTAATAACCCCTAGTTTAAAGCAGAGTGCAGGCTGCGCTGTTTGGAACTATTGATTACCGTTGCCTCGAAGCAGACCTTATACTCTCGCATATCAGCTGGACTCTTGCTAACTGTTTCCGCTACTTTATTTATTACCAAAAGACATTATTCTCCATCCACGCAGATAACGCATATACAAACCAAGCCAGCATTAACGTTCAAAGGAAATCAGACTCAGTCGTAAAAGGTGCGTCTTGCAGTAGATGTTCGAGCAGGAGATATATGTGGAGTCTATCGATTTCTCACTTTCACAGACGTGTACTTACTGGCATGTTAGACAGAACTACGCTGATCAATTATATATGTACCTATATACTGAGTGGAATCTAGCACAGTTTCTTCTGCTGGTTATGTACATTTGCACAATATAAGTATACTTTATTTTAACCATTTTCGGATACTACAGTAATTACATATTTACTGTTTATTAATCTTTAATAAACAAAACAGTTCTCATATCTTTTTCGGCCTAATCATCATGACAGCTCGCTTTAATGAATAATCCCAACCATGCCAAGCATACCAATTGATGCCTTTACCAGGAGTGTTATCCTTATAGCTGCCCATCAAATTGCTGAAATAGAAAGAAAAGTAATTAAAGATTTTCCAACCAAATAAAAATGACTGTATATACCTATGATGGCAACTGTTAAACCACCATCCACCATTCCAATCTACGGCGCAATTTCCGCTGGACTTATCATTATCTCGATCTTGACTTGTGAAGTTCATTCCATGGTGATAAATTAATGAATCCCCAGCACTTCCAGTGGCCTTGCCCAGTGTATGTAGTTTGTACCACTCGAGTTCGTCTCCGATTGCAAAAGCGTCGTAGGCCTCGTACCTTTCTTCACCTTCAAAGTCCTCAAGAAGAATAAGTAATTCCTGAGGCTGATCATTGGTGAGTGCGTATATCTTGTCAAGGCCTAAGAAGAACTCCCCTGTCAAGTTGCCAAAGCCTTCCTTGTAGTTAGCCCACTTTCTGTTGAAGTCTACACTTCCATCGATGCGTCGCAGAATGATTGTCCAATTGCCGCCTCGAGTCTCCGCTGAGCAAGCTACCTTGAATGGTTGCTCATAATAGAAAGGGATGCTTATTTCATAGATTCCACTCCGCCTGGGTTTGGTCATTGCTCCAGCACAGCTACCTGCCAAGGATAATTTGGGTGGCTTCGTCGTTCCTTCTTTTTTCTTCATATCGCTTATCGAATTAAACTTCTCTATTAGGACATTTAACATGCTTTCTATGCTATTTAGGTCCACCTTGAGCAGTGGTTTCTCTTCTTGGATCAAACCTTTATCTAAACTTATTTCTCTAGTCTTGGATGTCGTATTTTCCTGACCAGATGTGCACCTTATTAGTTCGTTTTTAATTTGTTCTAAATCTGATCTGATCTGCTGTTGATCCAATTTTATGATTCCAACATCCATTCTCACCATTTTTTGATCCGCTTTGATCAATTCGTGAGCCGATCTGATAAAAATGAAGTAAGAATTAAATGGGAACTTAAGTAGTTTAAATACGGAAAACACACTTTAGATCGACCAAATCCGATTTAATCAAAAGGAATGCTCTAGTTTGATTTAATTCCATTCTTTCGATTCCTTCCGAAAGGAAATATAATGAATTTACCAGCACGCTGGTAAACAAGAACTGCAACAACATTTTGGCGATGACCTTCGATAGCTTGTCAGAAAATACTGACCAAAATTCTAGCTAGCTTCTAATTTTTAAAATAAAACAGAAAAGTTCTTATCAGCTCACACTCAACTCAAATAAAAAACAAGCACGGAAGGTACAGTCGAACGTGCTCGACTGTGTTATATCCGCTACTTTTCTGACCACAACAATTTTTTAAATATTTTATTTTTACTATAACACTGTACGACACAAATTCGGAATTTTTGAGACTCACCGCAAATACTTTGCAAAAACTAGAAATTTTGCATCAACATATTTGCCGAAATACATAGTCCGTGTTTGGATCGTATGCAATAGTATAAAAATATTGATTAAATTTGCCGTTTTTAATACAATTTTAACCACAAACGAAAGTGTCAAGGTCTTTGCGAATACAGAATATGCTAGACTGCGGTTAATGTGGTCAGAGTTATTTGATTTCATTTATTTTATTGCATGATAAATCATAAATTGTAATTTAAATGGTTTTCATTTCCAACAAACAAATCAAAAATATAAAGCTTAGCATAGCAATAAATTATGTAAAATGTTTTTTAAGTTACTTGCGGCTTCTAAAGGAACTCCTCTAAAGATTATTTAAAAGTAAACTTTAATATTCCACAATTTATTAAGATAACTGGAAACAATTTAGATATTTTTGCATATCTTTGTAGACTTTTTGATAAGGACAAACAATGGCAGTCGAGCGGCACGCGACAGTGGGATACCTTTCGACCTATGTTCCGGTGTAAACATATGTACGCAATTTCTAATTATTCTCGACAGATGGCGCTCTCGCTCCGCGACTCGGTTAGTGATCCTGAGCAGGAATATATATACTTTATGGCATCTGTCATGCCTTTTTCTGCCTGTTACATACATTTGCACAAAGTTAGTATACTCTTTTTTGACCATAATGACAAAGGGTATAATAATTAAATACCTACTACCTAAGGGGAATTGGATATAACTATTATAAGTCTACTCATTATATAATTTGAATCAATCTGTATTTAGTTTCAAAATGAGTTCCGCAAATTTAAACAATCTTCTACAAGTACATTAATTCACATGTAAACACACTAGCAACATACCGGATAGACTATATATCTATGTATGTGTGCAATGTTTGTGTGTAGTACCTGTGCTGGTTGGATACCTTATCTACCGTTAGGGTTGGTCGTAAACGTTACCATTACGTGATCGCACGTATGCGCATTCGTTAGCCTTAACTAAGACTGCGTGCAAATCCCAAGCAGAACATAAATTAAACGACAGAAAACCAAAAATGAAAAACTTGGAAAATGTGTCCAGCACCCGCAGGCAGAGGTCACTGCACGTGCCACGTGAGAAGTTAGAGGGGTAGTCCCCCCCCCCGGAAATGTTTGGCAAACTGAATTTGGAGACAAACTGTGCGGGTCAAACTGTTGCTGCAGCAACAACAAAATTCGATAATTAAATAAAGCAACAAAATGCAAACAATTTTGGATTTGAATAAACACGCGAATGCTATTTAACTTTCAGTGGCGCAGCAGAGTGGGGTTGGAAGGGGGGAGGGAGTTGAGGCAGCTAGTGGCGCCTGTGTGAAATTAAATAAGTTAGGGCAACCGCTAACGAGAAAGGTGTCTGGCACTACGAATTAATGTGGCGGTTATGTGAAGCCTCTGGCACTCGCTGCACAACCACAGCGCTTGCCGCCCCCACCCCACCCCTCTGTATGTGCGGGATGCGGATACGGATGTGGATGCGGGTGCGGATGCGGAAAGCTTCGCAGCGACGGCGCGTAAAATTGCAGGCGCACATGTGTTCAGAGTTTAATCTGTTTAGGCAACACGGCGAACGCCTGCCGACAACTTGCAAAACTATTTCCTCCCCTTCACCCCTCTCCTCCATCCTACACCCTCTCTACCAGCTCTTTTCCTTCTTCTGGCGGCAAACAAGGTAACACTAACTTCACCTGGCAGTTGCACCTGCAGCTGCAACTTACCCGACAGTCGTGTGAGAAAGGGAAACGGAAACGGGAGGGGGATTCGCACACAGAATAATGTACTAAACGCTGAAAATGAAATACAAGCCAGTACGCAGACAATGCCCTAGCCCTGTCCCGCTCATCGTGCATGCCTTCTCTTTCACTAAAAATGTTAAAGTTTTCATTTAATTGCTACGGCAAGTGAGCAAGTCTATTGGCTACCCCTTCTAGAAGGTCTACCAAGCTATGCAAAGCCAGAACGAAGGTTCCATACACTTGCAAGATTCTCATCCTATGATTGTACCAATACTCGTTATATATAATGGTATTGCGTATATTCAATATTATGTCTAAGTTTGATTGGCTGGGGTCAGTGAAGTTATTTCTAAAATCAAAAACCTTGAGGGCCCGATTATGATGAAATTCTATATGCATATTATATATATAGAAGTCCGATGTTGTAAACTTGGTTTCAATATCTTAACAAATAACAAAAAGCGGTCGATAGTTTCTATACGATCCGGAGATAACTAGATCGACTTTTCTGACGATGCCGATTCAGAATATATACTATATACCTTATACAGCCGGAGGTAGTCTCCAAAGGTGCGTTACAAGGTCCTCTTAGGCCAAAATTATTATACCCTCTGCAAGAGTATACGAGTATATACAAATACTATTATATATATTTACAAGTAATTTTCAAAAATTCTTTGTACAAATCTATGAAATTTTCTAACATTTTGAAAATATGTTTTCCGTTCTTTCAATAAAAAGTGGAATTTTAAAGTTTACTTTTAAATAATCTTAAGAGGATTTCCTTTAGAAGCCGCAACTAACTCAGCGATAGTTTGATGTAAATTTAAAGCTTTATATATTTGCTTTGTTTGTTGGGAATGCAAACCATTTAAAATACAATTTATGATTTATCATGCAATAAAATAAATGAAATAAAATAACTCTGACCACATTAACCGCAGTCTAGCATATTACGTATTCGCAAAGACATTGACACTTTCGTTTGTGGTTTACATTTCATCAATCATTTATGCAATTTTATGAGTAACAAAAAGCAGCCTCCCTCTCGTCATTTAAGGGGAAATATTTTCATGTTATTTTTTTACTCTACTACTTATGTTTTATGTTAACATTCAATTCTCCTGACTATCATATTTTCAACTGTAATTTGATTTGTACAGTTTTCGACTAAATTTGGATGCACAATAATATTTAATAATTATACAAATTTTTTATCGTTCCTGGTAAAGTTTTTCAGGTCACCTAAGCGCTAAAAACTCGGTTGTCGGTCAAGCCCCAGGGTAGGGTTCGTCTGTTTCTTATCAGGCAATACGCAGGAAAACAGAAGATCGCTTTTGAACATAAGGCTTTCAACACCGCCAATCCACCTCTTTTGCTCACTTTAAGTTACTTGCCTAGATCAAAAATATATATGTATTTGTACCTGAAAACTTTGGAGAACAATATTAAGACTTTGACAATCGTATAGTTCCCTTTTACTTTAATGAAAATTAAGTTGATGATACAAATACGTGTATAAGAGATAGGGATGGCATATACAAAAATAATGACCTATTAATCATACTCATAATATATATATGATATTCAGCATTAACAGATACTTTAAGTTGATTTTTAATAAACAAATCAAGTCTCATATCTTTTTCGGCCTTATCATCATAACGGCCCGCTTCAATGAATATTCGGTACCATGCCAAGCCCTCCAATTGATGCCTTCACTGTCAGTGTTATCTTTATACTTGCCCATCAGATTACTGAAACAGAAAGAAAAGTCAGCAAAGGTTTTCCATCCAAAAAAAATGATTGTTCATACCTGTCATGGCAATTATTATACCACCATCCACCAGTATAAATTTTGGCACAATTTTCATCGTGATTATCGTTATCTTGATCATGACTTGAGAAACTCATATTATAATGTCTTCTTAATGAATCCCCGGCACTCCCAGTGGCCTTACCCAGTGTATGTAGCTTGTACAAGTCGAGTTCGTCACCGATTGCAAATGCGTCGTAGGCCTCATATCTAACTTCACCTTCAAAGTCCTCAAGTAAAACAAATAATTCTTGAGGCTGATCATTGGTGAGTGCGTGTATCTTGTCAAGTCCTAAGAAGAACTCCCCCGTCAAGTTGCCAAAGCCTTCCTTGTAGTCAGTCCACTTCCTGTAGAAGTTTACACTTCCGTCCATCCGTCTTAGAATGATCGTCCAGTTGTGACCCCGAACCTCCCCGTCGCAAGTCACATTAAAAGGTTTATCACTATAGCTGGGGATCAGTATTTCATAGATTCCACTGCGCCTAGATGAGGACATTGCTTCGGCACAGCTCCGCCCAATAGATATTCTATTAGGTGGTTGTTCTATAAGGACATTCAATATGCTTTCCAACCTTTGTTGACCCGTCTTGAGCAGTGTAAGCTCTTCTTGAATCAATACTTTATCTGAAGTTAACATACTTTCTATCCTCTTTTGACCTGTCTTGAGCAGTGTAAGCTCTTCTTGGATCCAACCTTTATCTGAACTTATTTCTCTAGTCTTCAATGTCGTATGTTCCTGACCAGATTTGCACCTTATTAGCTCTTCTTTAATTATTTCTAAATCGGATCTTATCTGCTGTTGATCCAATTTTATGATTCCAACATCCATCCTCATCATTTGTTGATCCGCTTTGTTTATTTCGTGCGTCGATCTGACAAAAGTTTAAATGCAATCAGTGGAGATTTTGGCTATTTTAAACACAGGAAACTCACTTTAGATCGACTAACTCGGATTTAATTGAAATAAATGCTTTAGTTTGATTTAATTCGATTGATCCTTCCGAAAGGATATATAAGGAATTTACTAGTAAACTGGCAAACACGAACGTTAGCAACATTTTTGCGCTTGATTTCGATGGAATGTTAGAAAGTACTGAGCGAATTGCTTGCCGGAGTATAATTCTTATTGCACAAGTGTAAAAGCAACGAAATCATAAATGATTCGCAGCAGACCGTGGTCTGCAGTGCTCGAAAATATTGATAACATTTGCCTTGAACTTATTTACATTTTCAGCTGAACTTGAACTGAACTCCCACTTATCACCCCACAAATAATCTAACTTCCTCTGCAAAGTAAATGTAGTTTTAGAAATATGTTCCCCTTGATATCCAGAAAGAATGTATAAAATTCTTAAATGAAACTTGCTAAATAAATGCAACCTATTTCGCTTTTTATATCGAAGGCAGGGAGTAAATGACCTGATGCCTGGCGTTAATTGAACTCAATTTTCTGCAGAAAATTTAAATTCCGCAAAAAGCAAATACGAGTGGCACAACGGCCAGCAGAGCCAGAGACAATATTCAAGCCATGTTTGGCGGCAGCTGGAAAAATGATAGAGAGCGGCGAACAGAAGCCATCAGCATTCAGTTGTGTTTGCGCAGCCGTGAGTAAAAAATTCAAAAACATAAACGGAAATTACCACAAAATAGAAACCACAGAGCTTACACACACCCCTTGAACGAGCTCTGCCACACACACACAGGCATACCCTCTCTCAGGGCTGCTGTTGTTGTTGTTGCTGTAGCACAATCTAGCAGGACAATCTTTTGATTAACATTCTTGGCATTTTGGGGGGAAATTAGTTTTTATGTTTATTACCTGAGCCATTACATCGCATGGCAAATGAACTTGTTGAGAGAACTCGCTTAAAAATACCCTGTAAATAAAATACTGAAAGTGGGTAGTGAAGTGAAGATATTAGAGAAGATATATACACATATATGTGTATAAATTGATCCGGTTTATGAGTGTTAGTAGTATAACACTTTGTATTGAGTGATGCCACATATGACACAAATATATATATATTCTTGAACTATGTTGGGCTTTATAGCGATATGATATGGTAGTCGATATTGTGGATGATACATTTAGTTTAAAATCTTAGGCTTTTACTTTAAATTAAGTTTTTCAAATACAGGAACCCGAGAGGAACCCGAGTCTTGCTCAAGGACCCCCAGACCATCGTCCCTGCTGATATATATTCCCAATCAACATGGTCTTGGTAAAAGATGGAAAAAACTTATTCAAGTAGCTACCAAGGCTGTCATTGCAGAATATATAGTTGCTATCAGTATTATTTATATTCTCACATATTGCAACATTCTATATATTGTATATGAACATACTATGCTGCAAGCATAGCGTAACTCACTATGTTTAGACCTCTGCCTATACTTAGCTAAACTATTATCAACCACTACGTGGTGTTTAACCCAACATCAAGCACTTTGTTATCCAAAGGCCATAACATTTTCGTTTACGCTTTTTCAGTTCTTCCCAGAGATGATTCAAGATGAAAGTCCCTTCAGCTGTTTGGCCAGTAAAAAGAAAATGATCACAATCAATGGACGAGCTTAATTAATGCAAATGCCAGCGACACGTTGATTTTAATTTAGATTAGTGTTGGGTTTCCTTTAACCTTCCTCTTTCTCTATCTTCATCCCTCTGGCTAGCTTTGTCTTCATTCTCGTTCTGCAAGTACCTGCCACATCGATGCATTCAATTAAGCTAGAAAATTAATAAATGTTTAGTTCATTTCGTAGTGTCAACGCACAATTTAATTAACTAATAATCAAAGTGCTGCAGAACGGTTTCTCTGCTTCGGTTCACGGTCTCTAGTTCGGTTTTGGTCTATTTGCATTTGGCCAGCACATAAATTCAATTTTCGCCTTTTTGGTAATCGCATTTGACCATAAAGAGAGAGAGGGGAGGAAAGTGGAGAAGGAGTGCGAACTATGTTTGTGCCAGCTGCAACTGATTCCTTGGAGCATCATCTAAGCCTGTCCAGGCCCAAGTTGGTCGTAAATCAGATGGAATTATTTGTCACATGCACACTATCTGGGCAAGGATAACGCATTTTCCGTTTACACCTGGCACAGCTAATGTAACCAGCCAGGACTGCATCAACTGAGCCTGTGGCAATATTTTAGTTATGAATACAACTCTCTTTCTCTTCTCTCTCTCTCACTCTCGATGGCATTGATTAATTCACTGTGAATGGCTGGACGAGTATTCAAATTATATTCGTATTGCTGAAAGGCTTTCGAACGTTTTCTCAATTACAGGCACCGCCCTATGTATTCGTGTGTGTGTGTGAACTTTAGGTGAAAATCGAATTTAGCAGAGATGACAGGTAAATAATGTGAACCGTAATTAATTCAATTGCATAACGTACAAATTATTTTTGACATATGTCTTACTCAATAACTGATAGCGGAGACTGTAAGCTGCTTTCTCTGCTTTCTATTGACCTTAGTTGAACCTATTCAAACTTGGAAAACTTATATACCTATATACAAGTAAGATTTACGATGTATTTTAAATCATATATGTTTTATTTCAATTATATTTTAGTATATTGTTGAATTAGATAATTTGACAACTTAATATTTGTGCAGCTGTGGTTGACTTCAGTTTTCGACTTTCGTGACAACTTTTGCACTACTTGACGACTTCGCGCATTGACTACAACTATCCATTATGGTGTTAGTTTTCAAAGGGCTGTCCCCTCAACAATACCGACAGGGTTGACAGATTACAGAAATATAAATACGAGTACATTCAATTTCTCATTTCAAATGATCTTTAAATCAAACCAAAGTAAAGTTTAAATAAAAAGATTTTATCTTTGTCTGGTATTAAGACCTTTGTTTCATTTCTTCATCTTCGATGGAATCAGAATTTGATGCTGAACAAAAATATATATAATTTTTAAAGCCCAAATAAATGTTTAAAGACCGCAAAATGAAACTGAACAAAAACAATAGATCGACTCATATTTTGCAGCTTCTCAAGAATATATAAATTTTTAAGTAAGTGCCACGCCTTCTCTTGCACATAATACCCCCATTTGGTCAACTTTAATTAATTGATGTACGAATCTGCAATTTAAATTTTACATTCGCACTGAATGCGAATGCGATTGTGAATACGAGCGAACATATTGTCAATCATAATTATTGATTGTCCATTAGTAACTCGTTCGTAATTTATGCAGGACAACAAAAAATGTATGTCGTGTTGAAAGGCGATAAAGAATCAATTTAAGTGCCGGACAATCGCATCAATTTTGTTACAACACACACATACACAGAGAGAGGGGGAGGGAGAACCAGATACAAGTGAATACTTTTAATGAATAATAATACAGGCGAGTTGCACAGTTTATTTCAATGTGTTGCCCATTTAAATGCTCTAATAATTGATAAGACTAGTTCATAATGAAATAAAATGAAGAGTAATGAAAAGCTTAATAGAAATATTTGTAGCTTTAATACAATATAGTAAGCATGTTTACCAAGCAGAAAGTAAACGAAAACTCGATTTGAAATATGTCAAACTACAATAGTTTATAAGAATAATATAAGAATTGTAAATAACTAAGGAACTATCTGTAGTTTGAACAGGAAATTAAAAAAAACTTAATCTAACATATGTGTAGAAATAATTAATAGATTTTTTATACTTTTATTCCCCCTTATCTCTGGGAGTTTTACTACAAATTTCAATACAGTTTACATCGTCGATTAGTTCTTTCATATAGTCAGCATTTTTAATGCCCATTGTTAGGGTATGCGAGATAGACACTCGTGACGAGTTGCCATTAGGGTGTTTCCGTCAATTTCCATCGATATTTATGACATTGCTTTTGCTTTTATCATGTGGGGCCCATGATATTATTAAGTTTGAAAACTTCTGAAAAGAAATTCAATGAAAATTTAATTTGTCAGCATTGTCAAATGCAGTAGTGGCAAGGGGCAATGTGGGAAATGGCGTAAGCTCCCCAAAAAAAGAGGAAAGCCAAGCGAAATGCATTTCCTTATCAAATATCAGGGGCAGCAACTGAAGGTGCCCCCAGCCAAAGCCAGACTCACTCGGACTACGCAACTGCCGTAGTACGGGGCCAGTCTGGGCCTGATGCAACACTGCGGACCAATAAACAAAAGCATTAAACCCATAAAAACAGGGAACATGGCACTCTCGAGAATTAACACTACATTATTCACAATGCAATTTCGAAAAAAATGTTTCAACCCGAAACGTGAGAGACCGAGAGAGAGAGACGGAGAAGAGCGTGTGGGGAGAAGACAATGTACGTAGGACACGACGAATGTGAATACGTGTGCAATGGCTCACATGGGTGCCTGTGGCCGGGATAAGGGGAGCGGGGGGGCAGAGCCGCATCAGGCTCGATGCTTGGGTGCACAACTCTCTGCGGGATCTCTTGGTTCTCATGGTGTTCGTGGCAGCCTTGCACCTTGCACGCTTGGCGTTGCCATACCCTGTATAAAACTGCTGTAATAATGGGTATTATAGCAGCCAGCTTCTTAATGTGTATGGGAATAATGCCTTATATTTTACAGGGCATCTAGCGAAAGTGTATGCAAACATTTTTACTCGAAAAAAATGTGAAAAATTAAAAATATTGCACGATATGCGTGAATATATACATATACACTATGTGTGTGTATGTGAGTGTATGTGTGTGTACGTATGTATGTGTATATGTGTGTGTGTGCATATACATATAAAGATTTTTTCTCTGTCTGTGTTGCTTTTATGCATATTTCCCACAACACATTTCGAGTCGAGCAGCAGCGCTTAAATCATCCAAAAGGGGGCTGGGTGTGAAGGGGGTGGTGAGGCAGGGGGGCAGGCGGGGGGCGTGGCATGGACAGGCACAAGCCTGTTTGCAGTTAGTTTGCCGCTGAAGTTGGACTTAAACCATCAGCCTGCGAGTGGCAGTGGCAACCCTGGCTGAGGTGCAACCTATTCCCGCGGCCCCCCACAATCCCCGCAATCCTTCTCCACTTTCACCTTCACCTACTCGTCTCTGCCCCCGCTCTTGCCGCGTTGATTTATGTTCAGAGTTTGCGTTCATTTATCATTACACTTGAAAGCATTTCCGCTTTGTTTCTTTTATTATACACATATAGCAAGATAGGCAGGGGGGAGCGGGGTATAAAGGGGTAGGGCAAAGCAAATGTGTAATACTTTTAATGCAAGTTTTTTGTGAGTGTGTGTGTTATTGTTATTGTTTTTATTGCAGGTGCAAAACGCACTGCTTATCATCATTGCGAATGCTTTTAGCATTTGCATATGAAATGAAAATATAAATTGAAACAATGCTCCAAAAATAAACGAGATGTACGCTACAGTTGGGTGTTCTAGACAGTAGGATACCCTTTGCAATGATTTAAAACACCTTTATAAATACACTTAGAATTGCACAAAGACAAAGTCTTCTGCTGTCTATTGCTTTCACACTAAAGATGACTTGAATGACTGCAGTGGTTAGTTTGCTTTTTTAATTTAACTATAAATGCTAACGCCATAAAGTCACAATATATTCAAAGCATACGTTATCAGTGAGCAGCGCTGCCTGCGGTCGGCTGCGAATCGTTTTTATACACTTCGACCATTGAAAATGGTCAAAAAAGGGTATACTAACTTTGTACAAATGCAAGCAAAAGGAGGCGTGGCAGACCCTATTCTTGTTCAGGATCATTTGCCGAGTCAATGGAGCCATGTACTATACCATATGTCTGTCTGTCCGGATGGCCCGATGAATAAGTAGTTGAACACTCAGATCTCAGCTTATATTAAAGCTAAAGATACCAAATTTGGCATGAAGGTTACTGTATACTATACGCAGAAAAAGTTTATTTCAAATGCTCGGTGCCACGCCCACCGCCCCGGCAAATCAATAATTTAATTTTTGAACTCAATTTGTAAGCGCTGTATAAAAGATACAACTTTTTGACCTTAACTTATACTAAGCTGAATGTAATATGTACGCATTCTTTAAATTGCAATCCGATCGGACAATAAACACAGAAGTTATTGAAGAAGGTATGACAAGGGAGGCAGGCGAGCGCCATCTTGTTGAGAATAATTAGAAAGCGCGTACATATGTTTACACCGGAACATAAGTAGGTCGAAGGGTATCCCACTGCCGCGTGCCGCTCGACTGTTGCTTTCGTTCATTTTCTTGTCTTTGTAAGTAGGGCTTAGTTACTGTGCAGAGTGATAAAAAGTATTCGGATACAGAATAAAAAAGCTTGACTCTGGCAAGCAAGATGCTCAGTACTCATTTCCGTTTTATCGAAGTCGAAACTAAAAATGTTTTTGCAATTCGTGTTTTCCAGCTTGCTGGTAAATTCACTTTATTTCCTTTCGGAAGGATCGATCGAACTAAATCAAACTAGTGCGTTTAATTTATTGAAATCCGTGGTCGAATTTAAGTAAGTTTAATGCGTTTAAGCCTGTAAAATGGTTTTTAATTTTAACTTTTGTAAGAACGGAGCTGAAAGTAATACGGTCAGATCAACGTCATATTAAAGAGAGTCAAAACAGGTTGGAAAGCATGTTAAATGTGTTTATTGATAAATTAAAACCGATAAGCGATTTTGAGAACAAAAACATAACGACACAGCTGCCAAAAGTGTCCATGGCACGTAGCTGTGCTGAAGCAATGACCACACCCAGGCACAGTGGAATCTACGAAATAAGTATCCCTTTCTATTATGAGCAACCATTCAAGGTGGCTTGCTCAGCGGAGACTCGAGGCGGCAATTGGACAATTATTTTGCGACGAATGGACGGAAGTGAAGACTTCTACAGAAAGTGGGCCGACTACAAGGAAGGCTTTGGGAACTTGACAGGGGAGTTCTTCTTAGGCCTTGACAAGATATACGCACTCACCAATGATCAACCACAGGAATTATTTGTTCTACTTGAGGACTTTGAAGGTGAAGTTCGATATGAGGCCTACGACTCATTTGCAATCGGGGACGAACTCGACTGGTACAAGCTACATACACTGGGTAAGGCCACTGGAAGTGCTGGGGATTCATTAAGTTATCACCATGGAATGAACTTCACAAGTCAAGATCGAGATAATGATGAAAACGATAGTAATTGCGCTGTAAAGTATACTAGTGGATGGTGGTATAAGACATGCCATCAAAGGTATATACTCACATTCTTATTTTGCCTGAATATTCTTTGCTCACTTGTTTTCTGTTTCAGCCACCTGATGGGCAAATTTAAGGATAATACCTTTGGTAAAGGCATCACTTGGGGCACTTGGCGTGGTTACTCATATTCTGTAAAGCTAGCCGTCATGATGGTTAGGCCAAAAAAGATATGAGAAACGATTTGTTTACTAACATAAGATTTGTATGCCGATAATATATAGATTATGAATATTATAAATAAGTCATTATATTATATTAGATATACAATATTTGTCATCCGTATTTTTTATATTTGTAACAACCAAATTTACATTAAAGTAAAGCAAAGAGTCGAAAGTTTTAATACTATTTTCTACAGTTTACAGGTATATAAGTATGTATATATTCTTCTTCTTCAGAATCTCTAGGAAAATAAATGACAGTGGGCAATGGAGGTTTAAGCCCGTCTTGATGGGTTTGAAAGGGGATTGTTTCCCTTTGCTGCCTTTTTTATCGGATGTTCGAGTTATTCATTCATTTGTTGAGATTACCCAAAAGAGATTTCCCTGGATGCAAAGCCTTCAATGTAATTTCAACACAATTTCCAATGGGTTCTCGACACTCACTCACATACACTGACTTATCCAACATTCACTTGGCTTAAATCACAATCTGCATAGCTTTAGCACAATTTAAACTCAATTTATGATTATTTCCACGCAATTTAATTTCGAAATTGATTTATACGCTGCATTCGTGTCTGCCTTATCAATCCAGTACACTGTCGAGTGTCTATCAAACCAAACTGAGTACACACATCCACACAGACTATATACATGTGCATTTAATTCCTTCTGAAAAATCTGTTTATATGTATGCTGAGGCGTTCTTATGTATAACTGGAATGTTCCCTTTTCTTTTTTATTGTTATTTTTCAGTATTTACATATTACCAATCTATTTATGAATAATCTAATGAATTTAGCTTCCTAACAGAGTATTTAGAACTTGGCATAATCGTTTAATCTTGTTAATTTATACCTTTGCTAGAGTATACTGTAGAAAACAGCTACAGGTAATATATATATATATGTATATATAGATATTTAATATATTTATATATTCTTCTTTATATCAACGAACGAATTAAATTTGCTTTCATGTCTATCCGTGTAATCGTCCTCCTTTTAAATCTATCCTATTTATTTATTTTTATTTAATTAGTTTGTAGTCGACTAAGGACAGTCGACTGTTTAAAAGTAAGAAAAAACAATTAATTAATAATTTAAATTTAGAGTAAAATCTTAAATGAAAAATTTAAAAAGAAAAAAATTTAATTGAATTAAATATAAATTAAATTTGAGCATGGCAGACTTGTTCGGAACGGAAGTGGACCGCATGCGATATATTATTTTAAAACGTTCTCAAAACTGAATATTATTATATACATACAAGCATAAGATATTTTCAAAATAATAAGAGTGATATTTCTTATCTTACTGTTATAATTATATATTATAAAAAGATATACAATAATATTCTTCTGATCTTTTTATTCTTTCAATATATAAATAATAATATAAATTATAAAAAAATTTAGGAATCCCAAAATTATTATATAATAATTTTTCTTGTGTTTCTATATAATGCAATATCCTATTGTGCACTTCTGTTTTTTGTTAATAATACATAATCATTACATATAAAAAATCGATGAAGGGTATAAAGTAATCGGCAACATAATATTGTTGTTTTATTTAGCCCTGATTAAAGGGGGAAAAATGCAACAGAAGTGCAAAATTACAAACTGATTAAAATTGTATGCAAATGTCTCTCTCTCTCTGTGTGTGTGTGTGTGTATGCGTAATTAAATAAATTAATTAAGCGGCGCCATCAGCGCACTTGCCAAAGACAAAAGAGGGAGTGGCAGAGGGGCAGGGGGCAGCAAGGAAGGTTCACTTTGGCACTTGACAAGCGACAAACAGCAACAAAAATGGCCGCAACTGAAATAACAAAGCGGCAAATTGAAACTGTTGGCCATTTGTATCTGGTCTTTATAGTCGCCTTTGTTGTTGTTCTTGTTGCTGTTGCTGTTGTTGTTGCTACTGTTGTATGCAGTAATTGTGCAGTTTATTTTACCATTTGCCATTCAAGTGCAAATTAAATGCACAGCGTCGACCTTTGTCCTTTGACACGCCACAACAACAACAACAGTAACAGCAGCATAAACAAGAAGAAGCAATGACAGCAGCAGCATCCACAGTGCAGTTCATTTGCCCCACAGGCACTTCAAGCTGTCTGTCTTTAATCGGACACAACTGACAGCAAAGGCTAAAGGGTATGCAATATGTAACAAATACAAAACGTATACCATATAAATAAATACATACCATATATAGTATAATAGATATACTCAAGTCATTAATTGTAACTAATTTGTTTAATTTGTGAGTTGGCGTCTCACTTTGTTTATCCTATATTTGTAAGTTACTCAACAGTAATCGTTAAATTTGATTACTGATTTATCCAACGTGTGGCGGTAAGCCGATGGATAACGAGGAATCAATCGAAACTGAGACGCCATGGTGCAAAACACAAAACTTGCATAAGTAAAATATAAAAAAAGCCAGAAGTGTAATTATAAAAAAAACCTAAGAATACACATATGTATGTATGTACATATATATAGAGTAAGTTTATATGCACTTATAAATAAATCGATACGCATAAAATCTATTACTTTGAACCTCTGTCTCTGTCTCCATTGCTCTACAATTTGTACTAGTATACATTAATCAACTTTTTACACCATACCCTGCACCAAAAAATGTCTCAAGAGGGGTATTTAAGCTTAGAATTATATTAACACGTTTCAAATTGCTATAATATTGTAAATAACACGAATTATTATTAAATAAAATGTTCAACAACAATAATATATTAATTATTATGTAATAAGCAGTTACAGGGTAAATTACAGTCTATACAATGCGTGCCTCTTGGTTTTGCATAAACAAATTACATTCTTCCAATTTTGGCAATGCGCTTTGGTTTCTGGTTTATTATTTATTATACATTTCGCTTTTATTTATTATATTTTTGCGCAGTGGTATACCTTAATTTATGGCCAAAGCAATTGTAAATAGCCCGTCTAAACGTCTTATGTAACCAACTAAAGGTTACCCTGTACAATGTAAAAATATAAATTGAAAAGTGACATTATTATTGAAAAAAGTGATATATTTTTTATTAAGTGTAAGATGATAAAACCATGTAAACTATGTATATAAATAAATAATATGTATAATAATAAATGACTATTCCTTATTAATTTTTTAGAACATTATCTAAAATATTAATATCTTATTAAATTTCCTAGCCCATATTACTGTTATCATAACATAGACTTGTACAGATACAGTACATATGTATATAGTACAGACTTACTTTAAGTCAATACCATAACGCATTAATTTTGAGTAATCCCCTCGAGATTATATAGAATGCAAATCCATATGTTAGCATTGCCTGCTAACATGGCACGACATAAATATGTTATGCTGCCTTCAATTGCAGCGCACAGTCTCTTATACAGTTCTTGTGCAACATCCTTTGTTCCGTATTCTACCACAGCAAACGCCGAAACACCCCTTGGACAAGCAGTCGACGCACACAATCCACACGGCTACAACTTTGTCGCTTTGCTGCCGCCGAGGTGGTGAATTCGCTTGCATGCTATGGTGAATTCGATTGGTTTGAATTCAAACTGACAAGTGTGTTGAAATAAGGGTTGAGTTGTGTTGAACTGTCAATAACAGACTGTGTAGACTTTTAACAGCGACTGTTAATAACATAAAATGTGGCTAACAGTTTTGTTAAGCAGTTTTAAATTTAACTAAACTAAAACTAAAATGTAAATAAAAAAACCTTCATGTATGCACAATTTGGTGTCTATATATTTAATTATAGCTAAGATTTCCATAAAAAAAAACTAAAATGCGCCATGCGGAGACAAATAAAATGCACAAGCCAAGCAACTTGAATGAAAACAAACCCTAGTAAGTGCAGCCTGCCAGCCTGTCTATACTCAATCAATAGAATCACCTGAATCCCAACAGAAACTGGGCACAAGTTGAGCACTCAGACGGGGTCAGCATGAAATTGAAGTGACATGTGTGACACAGCTAGACCAAGAGTCTTGTGTGTGTGTGAGTGTAAGTGTGTGTGTGCGCCTGTTCATGTGAATGAATCATGTAACCGAAGCTTTAACTTGCCATGTGAACGAACTCAAGCCGCAATAAATTTCGAAATCGAACTCAACTAAGGAGTAAGTACGAAGGGTTCCTTATTTCAACTCCATCGACTGCCGACTGCCTCTACCAGAGTCAACACAATCACAGAGTGCTCTATGCATGTGTGTGTGTGTGTCCCCCTGGGATTGTAAGCTGAAATTACATTGCGTTTATTTGCAAGGACCTCAATGCAAAAGTCAATTGACTCAATAAATTATTTTTAAAGCAATCAAAGCAACTTTTGGGCGACAAAATCCAATCGAAGAACTCTTTTTGAATTGGAAAGAGAGAATAATTCGTTAGTTTTGTCAATTTCTAATTTGTTTTGAGCCAAACATATTCAATCTAACCTTAGTTTCTTGTTGTCTTGTTGAATATGTTGAATTTGCATTATCAAGACAATCAAATTAATTTCGATTGAAGGCCTGCGAGCCAAAGACAAGTCAAGCAAGTAAAGGTTTAATTAGGTTGACAACTCAAAACGCCCACAAAACGCATTTGGTCGCTCCTCGATATTAATTGTCTTCGGTCAGGTAGGATAAGCAATTTCGGAATATTTTCAATTACCATGTGCAACATGACAGCGCACTGTGGGTCACAGACAGACACACATAGCTATGCAAGTGGAAGCGAGCAAGAGAGACAGAGAGAGGAACGGGTGAAATTAGCCAAATTATTGGAGTAAACAGGGCGACAGAGTCGACAAGTCGGGTCTTGTTTGCGCTTTAAATTTAATTTCACGCACAATTGAGTCCATGCATAATTTCGAACGGGGTGATAAATTATTGCTGTTATTGCACACGGTGGGACGGACGGACGGACAGACAGACGAAGGCATGCAAAACAAGAAACAGACCCCACAGAACCGACCGCATGCGTTGGGCAGACGACCAAACAGCCAACGACGTACAGTGGGTTCAGTATGCATGAAAGTGCAACTGCACATTAGTACTTGAAGCTAAATACTAGATTTCTTCTAATACAAAATTAAACATTTTGTAACATTCCTTTATTTATAGTCGACTTAAATAGTTGTTGTAATTGCATTTAAATAAAAGTATATTTTAGAATATATAAACACAAATAAGACTTTATTTGGATTAAAAACAGCTTTCAAAGATAAAATACTGTATACTTTTAAAACTAAAATTTGTAATTGCTATACTTAATAAAAAATAGAGCATAATTTCTACTTTTTTGGCAAGTTTTTTAAAACTTTACCAGCCCAAGCAGGTCAAACATTATTTTTGTTCAATAACTACAAATTAGAGGTGCATATTGATACATATTCTATGATAAAAGTGTAATAGATTTTGTAGTTTTGACTTGAGGCGTACTTATATCGAATTATTTAGTAAGGGTTTTGAATTGTTCAATAAAAAATGTGCTCCTATGAGTAAATCGCTTTTTTTTATTTAATTTGAAAACTTGAAAATTTAAACTTGATTTCCAGCAAATCAATTAAATGGAAATAAATATAAAATTTTAAAAATAAGAAATACAAATACTAAATACTAACGAAAATAAAAATAAATTAAATTAACGCCAATTCAATCAATTAATGCCTGTTTAATGAAACATTTATTAATAAAGTATATTTCGTTTAGTTTTCTCTCAATTCGCTGCACTGTGCGGTGCCTGTGCAACGCACTGGAACTAGCAGAATAATGACGCTACCTTACGGTGCAATGCTGCCTGCCTGTGCGCCTCTTGCTCTCTCGCTCTCTTTCTACTTGCATTGTCCTTGTCGTGCCAGGCTCAGCTGCTCTTCTCTCCCTCTCTCTTTTGCTCTCCTGCTCGTTTGCTACGTTCATTAATTCGCTGCCATAAAACAGCCAGGGGCATATTTTGCTTTGCTTGCATTTGCATACTTTCAGGCGAAAGGCGGCAGCGGCAGTAGGCACCTGTTACCGCGACCGAGGCGGACGCCGAGACCAGACCGGGCCAGGGCGGGCCTCCAACACATGTCTGCTCATAATTAATGTGTAAATTGTAAAGCTGCGCTCGCCCATTTCCTACCTTGTGGCCGTGTACAACAGCCGGCCCAACCAACTCGACAACAAGCCTATGCAGCTGCTGCTGCAGTGGGAGCAGGAGTGGGAGAGTTGCTTCGGCACGAGCCTAGTTAATACAAAACAAGAATGAAAGTAAGAATTAAACGTGCTCGACTGTGCTATACCCGTTACTAACCTAACTTAACTCTTTGTCTAGTGTACTTTGTGTTGCATACTTTGCAGGGTCTCCTCGAATTCTCGAACTTCTTAAACGTCTGCTCGTTACCTATGTACAAACATTTGTATAATACCCTTCTACCCCATGGGTAATGGGTATAAGCAACAACATCAATAAACGACTCGCTGACCCGGTGTACATGTTGGAGGTGGGCCCTAAATGTGTTTTGACGTTGCACGCTGCACAAAGCTTAATTGCATTTGCTTCATGTGCCTTTCCACCTTTTCCCTCCTCCTTCCCGCGATCCGATCGCAACAAATGCGATTTGGCTCATGGACGAAGGAACAATTTACTTAGTCCCGTGCGCTTAAATTGTTTTATGTTTACCCTCACGACAAGTTTATGCGTGTCCTGTGCTGAAATTCAATTTGAATATAAGATGTGAGATAGTGATGGAGATATATCGTACAGAACAGCAGGTAATTTGAAGAGAGAGTGAGAGAGTTTTATGAATTGTCCAGCTCTCTTTTAGGTAGGGTTGCCATATCTACTGAATTATCCGTAAATTTGATTTCAGCCTGTTTACTGATTCTGTTAAGAGATTTTTCTAAAACAATTCACTTCTTTCCTTGAGTTACTGATAACATAATTATGTATGTATGCGTATTTGTTATTGTGGTTATGAACATGCTCTCACACTCATTGACTCTTTAAATCTCGATCTCAATATGCAGCAGCACCTTTCCTCTCACTCTCTGACTAACATGTGTATTAGTGTATTATATGTGTATTTGTGTTGTGTTTGAGAACCTTCTCTCACACTCACTTACTCTCTTATTCTTGATGAGCGCGAGTCTGTAGCAGCAACAACAATACACTCCTATGCCTTTGCAATGACTTGCGCTCTCTTTGACTTACACTCTCTGAGCTCGCACGTTTGTTGTTGTTGCCTTGTACTGCACTGCCTTAAGCTGTCGGCACGAGGGCCTTAAGCTAACGGAGCAGATGCAACAGCACTCTCTCGCTCTCTTTGAGGTGTCTATTATAATAAGTGCTTGTGCAAGAGATCATTTCTGACTAGTTTTTAAAGAGAGGGCGCGCCATGCTGAGTTTGATATGCGAGAGCAGCGTATGATAGTCAAGTGGGAGCAAAAGAGACAACTACAATAAACTAATATAAATATTATTATTTAATTATCTGTTAATATATACCAGTTAAAGATGAATGTGTATTAACACGATATTTCCCTGTCGCTAAATTGTAGTTCCATTTAACATGCTTTTTCGTAAACGAGGCCGCATAGGGTCGCCTGGGCAACTGGCAACACAATTGTCTTTTGTCCCTATAGTCAGTGCCATTAGTGAGATTAAAACTATGAGCGCAGCTCCTGGGACCCTGGGTAAGGGGGAGAAGAGCCTGAGACAGAGGCACAAGAACTAGCGCAGTGCTTAGTCTTTGTTTCGGATAGAACAATGGGGCGTATCTCTCTGTCTCCCTCTTACTCACTCTGTCTCTCGTAATGACGCAATGCGTACTCGTATATTGCAGATCTGCGTCCGTCTCGTTGCTGCCGCTACACCCCCTTTCCCTCCTCTCGCTACCCCTTTTGTGTGTGTGCAGCACTTTGGGATGGAAAGAGATATATTATCTTAGTTCTGTGATGCAAGCATCCATAACAAAACAGTTGACACAAATGCAATGTGTATAGTTCTCCCTCTCTCTCTCTGACCCTATCTCTCTCTTTCTATCTCTGTCTCTCTGATGAGCCTGACGGGCATTCATAGAATTTGCTAGAACTGAGTTCAATTTGTTTAATTTCGCATTTGTCAGGCACACAAATCAGAACAGGTGGGGGGAAGGAAGGCTAAGGAGGAGGGGAATGGGGTACCCAGTTGCAGTTATACGTAATTCTGTAATTGACAGTTGAAATGCACAAATCCCATTTGACATCAGCACGCATTGGATAATCGTAATTTGTAAAGTGTCACATTATTCAAATGAAACCATTTGACATTAATAATCATCACACTGAATAATACCAGAAAATCCACATAACAATTTTATACAACAGTCCCCCCCCCCCCTCCCATCACCATCCGTTACCAGAAAAGATTTGGTAGTTGAGCTTATAAGTCCAAACTGTGTTTATTATTAGCCCATAATAAGCTTCAAATTGAAGCCCTAATGAGCTTAGTTGAAATTGTTTATACCCTGTAGCCAGTACTTATCGGTTAGGTACTGAATTGAAATTTGAAATGTATGTATGTATGTCGTTTCTTAAAACAAATCACTTATTTTCTTAATTTACTTATTTGACACGAGATCCACATGGCAACGCTAGATAAGTATTTATGCGTGTTGTTGTTGTGGTTAGGAACCTGCTCTCACACTCATTAACTCTTTATTTTCGATCTCAATATGCAGCAGCAACAACAACACACCTTTCCTTTCACTCTCTGACTAACATGTGTATTAGTGTATGTTATGTGTGTTTGTGTTGTGTTTGAGAACATTCTCTCTAACTCACTCACTCTCTTAATATTCATCAGGGCGAGTCTGTAGCAGCAACAAAAACACACTCATTTGCCTTTGCTCTGGCTCGCGCTCTCTTAGACTTACACTCTCTGAGCTCGCACGTTTGTTGTTGTTGCCTTGTACTGCACTGCTTAAGCTGTCGTCACGAAGGCCTTAAGAGAACGGATGCAATGTCTCCTTCTATCTGGTACATACATTTTCATTAAGTAAGTCTACCCTTTTTTGAACATTTTCAAAGGTTAAGGGATCTAATTATATTATGTTTTGCTACATAAATATCGAGCAACACTGGAAACCAACAATTTCTTGTGGTTTGTGCTTATTAAACGCAAGAACTTTCGCTGTCAATGTCGCTGCTATTCTATGCCATTCTAAGCTATTGATAGTTCCAAATTCCGTTCATAATTTAGTGGGAAATGCGACGGATGTGGAAAGTTGGTTGTAAACTCTCTCACTCTCTTAAGTTGGAGGAGGAAGAGAAGGAGGAGCAAGCAAAGTATGCAGTTAGCCAAGTTTGGCGTCTCTTGAAATTAAATTTAATTTTCACCTCTTTCTCCGCAGCTGGCAAGTAAAAGTTCCTTCTTGAAGAGCGTCAAACACTCGAGTTTGCAAGTGCCTGACGCTTTATTGTGGTCGTGGATGGAGCAGGAGCTGGAGACGGTGGCAATGGTGGAGCTGGAGGCTAAGAAAAATGTGCATACAGCGCGGTTACAAATTGGTTTGGTTTACTTTGTTGTGGCTTTTGGCCAAGTTGTGTTTTTTGCAATACTTATTACCCGATACAATTTGATTACAGTCTGAGACAGGCAGGTGCATGAGTTATGAGGCTAACTCTACTTCTATTTGCGCTTGACATTTACCAAAGTCACAGGAGGGTAATAGGGGAGGGGGGTCGCAATCAAATGGCACTCATATATCTCAAGGGGGGGCGAACTGAGCCTCCAATAAGTGGGTGAGTTGCTGGGAAATTGCTTGGCTGGTGCGGCGCCTTCATTGTGCATTTGTTTGCCTCGCAATATGCTTGCTCTCCTCTCCTCTCCCTCTCGCAGTCGTGGGGACAAACGGGCAGCAATGGGCAACCGGCAACCGTCAACTGGCAAGAGCCAACAGCAGTTTTATTAAATTCTTACAAAGGCTTCGTCCAAACAGGCAAAGCGAAAGAAGGCAATAAAAATCATTTAACAAAGTCAAACAACAATAAAAATTAAACTTTGCCGTCAACACAGCAAACAACTGAGCTGAGCTGAGCTCAGATGGCAGACTCTTGAGGTTGAAAGACTGAGAGATACCCTGTATAGCATAATGTCATATATAGTAGATACTTTAATGCCCCCGAATTTAATGTATTTTTAAAGATTTACAGCACTATATGTGGTTTCATCGGGTTTTTTCATATTATTTATTATATAATTTATTATTTATTTTATTTTATTTAAAAAACAAACGATAGTTCTATAATTAAAAATAAATTCCATGTGCATGAAATTTTTTACAGAAACGATTTCCTGTTGATTTTCATCTATCAACTTAATGATTTAAAGTGTGATAAGAGTAAATTGAGATTTATACGATAGTACTAACGATAGTTTAGCAGTAAAAAACATAATTCTCTGGTCTCTGCTGCTGCTTGGCATTCCCTTGCCCCAATTTAGTACAGGGTATAAAAGGAGGCAACGACAGCGACAGCAGTGAAGCGTAAAAAGCGCAAAGCGAAGCAGGGCAAAGCAAAGTAAACGAAAAGGAAAAGAAGAAGTACATAACAAAAGGAAAATTAAATAATAAATATAAATATAAATAACGCACTGCGATATGCGACTGAGCCAAGAGTCAAAAGTTTTCCAAATTAATTTTCAAATCTGCTGCAAGTGAAAGAGACTCATGTGTGAGGGACACACAAAAGGGAGATAGAGAGAGAGAGGGAAGCGAGTTGTGCCTGTCATCATTGGCAAAGAAGGCAGAACGGGAACAATTTATTATGTCATGCCTCGTCAGGCGCAAGTAGGGAAGAGGTGGCATCATCATAAATCAATCCATTTGACGACCTCAACAACGGAATGGAATGAGATGAGAGATGAACTGCAGCAGGCCGAGCAGTACGACGAATTTAATTACACTTAAGCGAATGTGTTTACCTCTCTCTCTACCTCCCTCCCCCCCTCTATCTCTCATTTGGCAAATAATTCAATTCTATTCACATCGATTCGCTGCAATGCAATAATCCTAAGTGCTTTGCCAGCATCCAAAGACGAGGCATGACACGAGCAAAGAATCTAAAAAAAGGAAGTTGAAGAAGAAAGACAGGCCGAGAGATAAGCAAGAAGCCAAAATGCTGATGTAATGATTGCCAAGCCTGCCATTCTCTCTATCTCTCTCTTCATACTAACTTTCCATACTAATGCTAAATGTCATTGAGTCTCATTAAACACAAGAGATATGTACATCGTATCTTTGTCCATAAATATTCAATTAAATAAAATCAATAAAGGATTGTTATTAGATAATGAAATTCTTCAGAAATTGATAGTTTATCAACATATAAAAACAATACAATTATTGTTTATTATAAATATTTATATTTATACTCTTGCAGAGGGTATATTCATTTTTGGCCAGAAGTTTGCAACGCAGTATCACCAGAGAGATCGATAAAGCTAAGGGCTGTCTCTCCGTGTGTCCGTCTACTTCATCGCAAACGAGTTTCTAAGGATGAAAACTATCTATATGTATATGTAAGTCAGAACGAGCCGCATTCGACCGATATATCGTACAGCTGTCATACAAAGTATCGGCCTATTTTTGTTATTTGTCAAGATATGAAACCAAATTTACTACATCGGACTCTTTATATTTATATAATATGTATATGCAGTCAAAGTTAGACATAATGTTCTACTGTTCTAATGTTCAAGTGTTGAGTAACTCGTGTATAAGTTATATAACCTAAGACAAAGAGTATCTAAGTTTCGAGTAGACTTTTATTTCTTATCAGCTATCTATCTTTTGTGCAATTACTCTAATAAAAAGCTTAATTTGTCATTATTTACTGTCTTTGAAGCGCATCACTTCAGATAAGGGATCCTATAAAGTGTGAATTCAGTCGAAACCTGCGACAGTTCACCACGAGTTGTGAAAATGAAATCACTTGTTCTAATAATAGTTCTCATCGCAAATGTGTATATCACTTATGCGGAAACGATAAATGCAACGCAATACCCTGCAAACTGTGTCGAGGCGATTGGAGAATCCAACAAAAATGGCATCTACAAGATTCTAATACCCGAATACAGTTCGGAACCCTTCGAGGTCTTTTGCGGTGGCGACTCGACACATGGCCACGGCTGGATTGTTATTTTACGTCGCGAGGATGGAAGCGTGAACTTCGAACGTGATTGGGAATCCTATAAGAAGGGATTCGGTGATCTCGATTGTGATTTCTTTATAGGCCTGGAAAAGCTGTACGCCATAACAGCCAAGCCTGTTAAGTTACTAATAGCGTTGTGGGACTTTGATAATGGTTATGCATATCAAACTTATGAGAAATTTGCCATCGGCAGCGAACGGGAATGGTATGCACTACAAAAGCTTGGCGCATCCAATGGAACTGCCGGAGATTCGCTGTCTTATGCGAAAGGTGCCAAGTTTGCAACCGTAGATTATAATAATGGCAACGATTGTCCGCGGACCAGCCGTGGTGCATGGTGGTATGTCGGTTGTCACATGGGGTAAGTAATAGAAAAAAATAGAAGAGAGAGAGAGGGACTTAGTGACTCTTTTATTTTTAGCCAATTGACGGGTATCTATAACAGCAAGGCGTATGCTCAGGGAGTCAACTGGCTAACGTTCCGCGGGCACCAATATTCGCTGAAGAAAGCCGTAATGTTGATACGTCCGCGGATAAATTAATTTAAATAAATTCAATAATAAATTACTGAAATTGGTTTTTCATACAAAATTCATTCATCAACTCCTATTTTAAAGATAGACTCTTGCAATTTTCGTGGTGTATTACTAAAAATATGACTGAATTTCGGTTTTGTTTTAGTCCACATCCACTGTACCATATACTTACGGTGATAAATATAAAAACATAAATTTATTTATATACTTTAGCACGAGTTGCAGGCCTGCATTCGTGTAACTCGATCGCTTTCCAACCTTCCTTTTTCATTTTATTTCTAATAAATTTAATATATCGAAATGGTTTTTTGGCGATTATTGTTGATGTTTATGCAGCTGCAACAAACTTCTAATTTTTAACTTTTGTCTCTACTCAACTCAATTAAAGTTACAGACCAGACAAATTACAAATTCAATACTTAATTAAAGTCAAAGTAAATAAATAAATACAGCAACACAACAGATAATGGATATTAATGCATTTTTATTGTGCACTTTGTATAAAAATGTAATAGAAAATAGATAGAATATGCAACCATTTATTGTACTTATTTATTATTATTATTATTTATTTATTTTTTAAATTGCATATATAAAGTTAGAAGTAATTCTCCAGCAATACCAAATCTTCTATATCACACATTCTCACATTCCCCGCATGTGGGTCATATTTTACCCAGGAATTTCACCCAGTTGGGTTAAGTCAAGTTGCCTCAGGCACCTCAACTCTCGCCGATGTCTTGAGTATTACGAGAAATCGCGCGTTTCCCTTTGATTGCGCCAAAGAATTCGGCAGTTTCAGTCTCTGCCGCGAGGCGAAAGTCGGGAAAACTATTTTACCAGTTTGCTCTCACTCTCTGCAGCTCTCTCCCTCTCTCTATTGCTCTCTCTTTCTCTTTCTATGGCTTTCTCTGATGAAGTATGGAAAATGCAAACGAATTTTTTAGCACGCAGCACAAAGTTTTCTTCATCTTCTACTTTTTTTTTGTTCGCTGTTCCAATTACATTTTGGCAAGGAAGTAAATACTCTGGTAAAGGAAGCAGCACTCAGCAGTCTGAGCAGGCAGTGGGGGAGGGGGGGCGTGGCAAGTTGCAAGTTTGTCATGCGAAAATCATACAAAACTTGAGTTTTTCGTGTGCTCACGAAAAGTAATTGAGGCGGAAATCCCTAATTGGCACCTTCAAACCGAAAGACGAACACGAAGATGATGAAGACGAGGCAAGTAAAATGGGGAAAATATGGGCTGGTGTGGGGCGTGGCTGGGCGCCACACGTAGTCGCATGCAAATGGGAAAACTTTGCTCATCAGCGCGCACAAATTGAGTGAAATTATCAGTTCAAGTGAAATTTACACTTGAATTTGTCGCTTCACATTCACGCGCGGCTGTGGTTATGCCGCCTTCATAATACCCTGTAGCGTGAGATAGAGGGGTATACGGGAGCAGTGTGTGGGGGAGGGATTGCCACAGCTAAGCTGCAAATCCAATTAGACATAAGAAGCGCAATGTGCTGGCAACATGTGTGATAATTTTCACCATCTGTTCTCGACAGTCGCAACTGTCTCCCTTTCTCTCTCCTCCCTCTCTTTCTTCTCTGCCCCCTTTGGCCTAATTAATGGCCAACTGCGAATTGTGCCTGCCAACATCTGCAGAATTTACAGCTACTTTTTGCTACTGCGCTCACTTCAATTGACTTGAGCCGCAGCCAACTGAGCCCTATAGTGACCCCTTCGAGAACCCCTCTTAGACCCCACTTAGGCACATCTTAGATCTCTCACTCACAGCTCCTCTTAGTTTCCTCTCTCTGGCCACATATTGCAGTTAGACAGTGTTGGGTAATTGCCATAAATTGAAAAGTGTGCAGCACGTTTTAATAGGCGACAATTGCCACGGAGCTTGCCAAGAATTGCTGCGAAACTTTTGAAATGCAATAAGAGTGCAATAATGTCTGATATACCCTTAACAGATCTTACAGATTTGTTGAAGCAATAAAATAATATATACAATTAGGTACTGGGATTCAAAGGCTGCTTACTATATTCCTTAATATTAGTGCCTATTTTTATTACTTCAAAAAGTATTGAAATGAAAAGGCGACTTGCTATATTCTATCTATATCTATCTGTATATATTTATCTTTCTGTATATATATCTATCTATCAATCTATTCAGTGTCTACACTACCTCATCATAAACATAGTAGAGAAGGTTAAAGCACTCCTCCAATCAGTTGAGCAAACAGTTCTTACCGTATCAAAGCAACGATTAGTATCTGCAGACTTTAGTGCACTACTCAGAAAAAGGTTGTACTAGTATTGATAAGGTTGTTACTACTTTCATATATTTAACTATTTATTTATTTACCAATCTAATTAACTCTTTACTAACTCAAAATAAATCTCAGAAGGTTGAAGGCCTCTTTTCATTTCTACTGGCCTTCTTTCTATTTTCAGTGATTAATACTCTTGGTAAGGATCTATAGTTTATTGGGCATTTACTGCCTGCTTTACTCTACATATTCCATACTCTACATCTTCTTACTTTATACTGAATATACACACTGAACCTCAATCTCTCCAATTCAAGCACTTTGCTCTGCTTCTCCTCAATCCTAGCACTTTCCTTCGTTTGTATCAAGTTTTTACACTCCCATTGCAGCTGCTTTATCACGTTACCAGAGCCCGTCAATCATCTCAAGTCGAACTGCGAACTCCCACAAATTTTGCATTCGCACATGAGTTCGTAACAATCATTAACGAAAGGACATGATTATCAAAGGGGTGTAGAGGAGGAGAGTGCAGAAGGCACAACCCAAAAGGAAAGGCAAGAATTTCAGGCCAAAATCAAAGTTCATTATTGCGCAGCAGTTTGTGGCCAAGAGTGAGAGGGTAAGGCAAGGCCAGCACAATCAAACTGAGAACTTGCCCGCGTATACGTAATATAAATGCGTAATTGCAGCAAACCGGCAAGGCAGAGGAGGGATGAGGGCGAGGTTTATCGGCTGCTGTGGCTGTTGCCATTGATCAACAAAAGAGCCAAGAAAATGAGCAATGCATGCCACATAAATCACGCATAACATGGCAGCGAGAGTGAGACAGTGAGACAGAGAGAGAGTGTGAGTAAAGGAGAGGGAGAGAGCAGCGCCTGGCGAGCTCATCAACTAAATGCAAAAGCTGCAGAGCTGCTGCACTGCGTCTCGACAAGTGCTGTAGTACAAGAATAATTGACGACGACGACGACGACGACGACGTAGGATAATGAGCGCACAGCACACACACATAGCATGCACACACACACAGCACACACACACTAGGAGTTCACAGTGGCATAGGCAACAAAGTTACAGAGGGAACAAGACATGCTTGGAACAGCATTACAAATACTCGGGCAATTCCCAACAATACAGTCTGCTGCCCGTCCTATTGCTTTCTCACTCTCACGCGCTAAAAATTAGAGCATCTTTTAGGCGCAGGCAACGCTGCTTGGCACTATGAAGAACTTTACTTTAATAACTTCTGTGTTTATTGTGCGATCGAATTGAAATTTGAATTTTAAATAGAAAGAATAGTCAGCTTACTATATGCCAAGCCAGCAAGTTGTAACTTTAATACATCGCTAAGAGATTGGAAAGTTTAGGTATTGTTTTGTGGGGACTGTGGGCATGAGGACTGTCCCTCACAAAAAGACGATAAATTAAGATAAGGAAAGGAACAAGAACGGATCAACTAGAGGAAAAAGAGCTTAAGAAACAGGACAATCGGTTTTTGATTTAAACAAAGTCTTAATTATCATAAATTTTGTAATTTATCGATATTGTTTAAATGGATCTTTGTATGTTAAAAATATGTCTAAACGAAATATGAAAAAATAAACCAATATTTCTGATATATTTGTTCCTTGAGCATGTTCCTACGCCACTGGGTCCTTTAACTTGCAACAAGCAGATGCAGCGTAGTCAGTAGAAGAATGAGCAGCAGCTCAGCTTGGCTCAGACAGAGGCACAGGCACAGTGTGTGTTCCCTACTCTCTCTCTATCTATCTCTGTACTCAATGTACCTCCGTCTGTCTGTCTGCCTGTCCCCTGCGCTTGTCTGGCTATTATAATCCTGCGGAAACACTTGAAAATGATGGATGAAAATTATCGCATTCTGCAACGCATGCAAATCCGCAGAAATTACTTGCGAATGATTAATGCATTACTCCTGCAAGACTCTACGACTTGTACTCTTCTTAATTATACAATAATTGTGGGAAAAGAATGAAAGAGAAAGAGAGAGAGAGAGAGAGGGAGAGAGGAAGACAGCTGCTGTAGTTCATTTGAAATTCATATTTTAAATATTCGTCAGTCAATTAGTTGAGCAAAAGACTCGACACCAAAATTTGCATTCGAGCGTAAAATTATCAAATTAATATTCAGTCACCTACAGAGGGGAAGAGGGGAAGGGGGGAGGGCAGCGATGTCCTGGGCAATAACTGTCAGAAGTCACAAGTTTTCTGTCATTGCCCCCTCGTTGCGCACATTTCGGCAAGTTGTCAACGCAAACACGAAACTTGCACGAACAATGTCAATTTGAGGGCGCATTTGAATGTGACCAGAGTGAATGTGACTGGGTGTGAGTATGTCAGGGTGTGAGTGTGCGTGTGTATTTGTCTGTTTGGTCCGACAATCGCTAATTGGTAGCTTTAAATTGTGCTAGACATAAGTCAGACCTGAGACAAGTTGTTAAAACTTTTAATGAAGCACCTTTCAAAGCATATGGAAGCTTAAAGTTGATTAAAGCTCAAGTAGGGGAATAAATCATGAAAGCCTCAAAGCAAAGGGCACACTTAAGTTATTTGAAACTATGGTAAAGAAATAATTCATAAGCTTTAACCTATCTTTCAGATTAAAGCTGATAGAGCTTAAAGTGGCTAAAAGCGAAAATAACATAAGAACTGTGAATTAAATGTATCAGTTATTAAGAGCTTTATAGCTTCTCACAGTTGATTGAAGCTCGCCTTAATGTTGGTTTAAGCCAAATCAATCAATTCTTAATAAAATTAAAAGTTATACGTTATAAAAAGCTTCATCATTTCGCATACAACAGCTTTTAAGTCGCAATAAAGCACAAATGTGATTTAAACTCAAGTCAGGGGAATATTAAAGCTACATCAATAATATTTCTCAGGCATAAACTACTAACTAACTGTAGACCACTTAAAGTTTATTTAAGTATCGCCTTTATGCAGACAAGTCATCAATTATTGCACGCATTTCGTTTAATTCCTCATTCCCATTCGACTGCAAAGCACTCAATAACTGTCGCCCAAGTCCAATGTGGCCTTGTAAGCGCATTAAAGCTTTAAGCTCAATTGCGCGCATTGAGATAATCAATCACAACTAAAGCTCAGTCAGGTCAACAGGCTACACAATGCGACTGATTATTACAACGATTCGTCTCGAGGCTAATGAAATTTCGGCCTTGAATTAATACAGATTTGGGTAACAAAAGAGTTAACTGTGCGAACAGTTATCGAATAAGCTGAATAAATGTCGCATTCACGTTCGTATTCGCATTGAATATTCCAGTCCATTTGGGGCATTATCAAATTTTAAATGCACTGCGAGAAGGGCGCCCAAGCATCCTTGGCCATTGATATACAACGATAAGGACGACAGATGAGTCTACCATCCCCCCCCCCTTCAACCCCTCCCGCACACGCACAGCCAATTCGTGTAGCAAACTAAATGGAGCCACGCCCACTGCCGGCCCACTTGGTACACATGCAAATCTGAGGCACTTGAGGCGAAGCTCGATTGTCCCTTTTCTATTTTCTATTTGCCCCACAGTTTGTGCTCGTCTCGATGTCTCTGACCACTTGGCTGCCCTCCCACCTTCCACCTCTCCTCCTGCTTTCCCCTCTACAGTTTTTATCTAAAGCCAAAGTGGAATATATTGAGATGGCTGTGACAATGCAGGCCCATGCTCAGTACTCGGAATTGTGGTGTGTGGACGAGTATCGGACACGGACATGGACAACGACATGGTAGTAGCTTCAGCCGGGCCCATATCATTAAGTTTGCACAAAGAACCCCGCACACACACACACACACTCGAAAGCATTGCACACAGTTTGTTTGTCAAGCTAAGCCGAAAAAAAAGAATGGGATAAAATCCATAAAAGCGAAAAACGTATAAGTACCGACTATCGAGAATACTTCGTAAGAGGGTTGCTGCAGCATTTCAGAAGGAAAGGGGAACCGGGGGAAGAGGACGTAGCGTAGAATGGAGCAATCTATTGTTGGCTGCCACTTTGTTAAATTTTTCAATCGAACATTGGGGCTTCAGCGAATGTCTTTGTGGTTGTGGCTATTTCGAATTCAATTCCCCAAGCCCAAACGAATTGGTTTATTGCCCATTAAAGGAGTTAACAAACAATAGAAAGCCATGGAAGGGGGACAAATGATTCAAATGCATTTAAAATCTGCCTAAATTAAGTTGGCAAGTTGGCATAGCAGGGATTTCATCAGCATAAATGAAATAAATGACTGTTCCAATGTAGATAAGCAGCCTGAGATAAGTTTTCAAATTATTTCACAACGCGGGCACTCAATTGCTATCGAGCTATCGATAGCTTGTAAAATGAGCGCCTGTTTTCAAGCTGCATGGCAAATTGTCTGTTTTTATGTAAGTAATAAAATATAAAATACAATTATATGATACAAAAATCAAAATAATAAATCTAGTTTATTTATTTATTCCAAATAATTGTTAACCTTTGCCGGCTGGCAACCGCAGCGTTGCCACTTAAGCATTTGTCGATGCCATTCACCCACCAACATTTTACATTAGTCTGGCAACGCTCTGTGGTTGTTTGCAGCCCTGTCAAAATTTGCGAAAATTAGTTCTACCACACACACTCGCGTCAATCAAGAAACGCAACAAAGCAATAAAAAAGTATTAATGTGAAATAAATTATTAAAATACTTTGCAACCAAAATCCAAATAATAGTGAAGCGAACGCGAGTGCGAGAGTGTGTTAGTAGAGCGTACTTATATTAGCACTGCTGCCAGAGAAATGGAAGCTTTAATTCCAGTTATCAACAAATTACAAGATGTCTTCAACACTGTCGGCTCTGACTCAATACAATTACCCCAAATTGTTGTACTCGGCAGTCAGGTAAGCAAAGAAGAGAAAGATAGCCAAAAATGGCACTGGCAGACCCAAATAGAGTCTCACTTGAAAAATTGCACACACACCCCGGGGAAGTTGACATAGTTTTCATTATATAACTGTGACCGATGCCATCCGGCTGATGCCTAAGCCGGCACGTACGTGCATGTTAACAATTGTCCGTCTGTGTATGTGTTGTTGGTGTCTTTAATAACACTTCCCCCACACACTTCCCGGTCTGTGTTTATATAATTTAATGCAACGGCAGCTGCTTTTGACGCCCCGCTATGAAAAATCGATATACACATAACACCACACAGCAGCTGCTGCTGTGACACATTCCTATGCGGAATACACAAAAGACACACACACACCGACAAGGGGAGCTACACTTTGTGGCTTGTTGTGATTATCGCATAAAAGCTGCACTTGAAGCTTAATTGCTAAATATAAATTGTTTACTAAAGTCAGCAGCGATTATTCGTTTGCCTTGTGTAACTTGACTCCCCCCAGGGAATTGAACTGCTGCATCTAGAGTGAAGGCGTGGCTTATGAAAGAAAAGAGGAATCAGCTGCCTCCTAGCAATCTTTACTGATATTACGGGCAGCCGTGCCATATTTAGTATGTTTCCTATGCAGAAATACCTTTTAGTAAGGTCCTGAGCACGCTACTATGGTGCTAGTGATCTCCAGACCTCACCTTCAGCTAAGATAGAGCTAAAGATCTATGTTGCTTTGTAGAGATCTCCAGAGAGATTCCCTTTTAATTGGAATGACTTGCAGATCAGTTAAGGAGTAAGTAGTTTATACTCCATGCTGAATTCCTATTGGAAATCGTAGATTCCACCGTAAAGTACTTTACAATAGAGGCATTAGAGGTCATGTGTTACTAATCCTTACAACATTCACTAGCATGTGAATCATAGCCGATCTTGACGTAATAAACAGGTTCATTGACGTAAAACAGTTTCAGTTTACATCCGGGATTGAGGTTTGATGAGTCAAAAATGGAATTTAATTCAGAGTGTCAATGCAATTCTCCATAATTCATCTAACCTCAGTCTCCTGACTCCAACAAAGTGTCGCGTTGACTGGAGTCAAGTGTTTTGCCTTCTATAGATTACAGATAAGGGAATACACATATCTAAAGTGCTTTAATCGAGGGGCGCTGGCTTTCCAGAGTTAGTTTGTGAGATTGCAAATTTGTTAATTTGTGTTTGTCATTCGTTTGCAGAGCTCGGGCAAAAGTTCAGTCATCGAGAGCATCGTTGGACGTTCGTTTCTGCCACGAGGCACGGGAATCGTTACAAGACGACCGCTGGTGCTGCAGCTGATTCACTGTCCGCTCGAGGATCGCGAGCATCGTTCGGCGGAGAATGGTAAGAGGCAGATGAACTTGATGTCACATGCATATGAATAACTCTGACTCTCTTCCAGGCACCGTCAATGCGGAGGAATGGGGACGCTTTCTGCACACGAAGAAATGTTTTACGGACTTCAATGACATCCGTGCTGAGATTGACAATGAAACGGAACGTGTGGCGGGCAACAACAAGGGCATTTGCCCGGAGCCCATCAATCTGAAGATATTCTCAACGCGTGTTGTCAATCTGACACTGGTGGATCTGCCAGGCATTACTAAGGTGCCTGTGGGCGATCAACCCGAGGATATTGAATCGCAGATCAAAGATTTGGTTATTAAATATATCGAGAATCCCAATTCGATTATATTGGCTGTGACAGCTGCCAACACGGACATGGCAACCAGTGAGGCACTGAAGTTGGCCAAGGATGTAGATCCCGATGGCCGTCGCACACTGGCCGTGGTTACTAAGCTGGATCTCATGGATGCAGGCACCGATGCCATTGATATACTCTGTGGTCGTGTGATACCCGTCAAACTGGGCATCATTGGTGTGGTGAATCGTTCGCAACAGGACATTATCGATAAGAAGCACATCGAAGATCAAATGAAGGATGAGGCAGCGTACTTGCAAAGGAAGTACCCCACGCTGGCCACACGCAACGGCACACCGTATCTGGCCAAGACACTGAATCGACTCCTCATGCATCACATACGTGACTGTCTGCCCGATTTGAAGGTAAGTGGGAGGATTAGCTTTGAAAAGGATTGATTAAATGTACATATCTCTTGCATTGTAGACCCGCGTGAACATCATGTCCACGCAGTTCCAATCGCTGCTCAACTCCTACGGCGAGGATGTGTCGGACAAGAGCCAAACACTGCTGCACATCATCACGAAGTTCTCCAGCGCCTACTGTTCCACAATTGAGGGTACAGCGCGTAATATCGAGACCACAGAGCTGTGCGGAGGTGCCAGATTGTGTTACATTTTCCACGAGATCTTTGGACGCACACTGGACTCGATACACCCACTGGCTGGACTAACTAAAATGGATATATTGACAGCCATAAGGAATGCCACAGGTCCAAGGCCAGCACTCTTTGTGCCGGAGGTGTCGTTTGAGCTGCTGGTGAAGCGACAGATTCGTCGTCTGGAGGAGCCTTCGCTGCGTTGCGTGGAACTGATACACGAGGAAATGCAACGCATTGTGCAGCACTGTGGCAACGAGGTGCAACAGGAGATGCTGCGGTAAGTAAATGAAAATGTACCACAATCTGTTGCATGACACCTGTTCCCTTTCTTTGTAGTTTCCCGAAGCTGCACGAGAAAATTGTGGATGTGGTTACACAGTTGCTGCGTTGCCGTCTGCCAGCAACTAATGTCATGGTGGAGAACATTGTGGCCATCGAACTGGCCTACATCAATACCAAGCATCCCGATTTCCACAAGGAGGCAGCTCTGGTGCCTAGCCTACTCAAGACAGACAATGATCCCTACTCGCAGCCACGACGCACGAACACGCCACGCAACAACATGTCGCCGCAGGTCTCGCAACACAGTCAGGTTTCACAGAACTCGCATCCACAACAGCAGCAGCAGCAGCAATACCAACAACAGCAGCAGCAACAACAACAGCAACAAAACGATACACACGAGCAGGTGAGCAGCACATTTATGATTAATTTATGGGTGTGGTTTGGTTAGAAGTAGTTGAGTAATTGATTGGAACAGTTGTTATAGCCTTCGACTAATGTAAACGGTTAAAAACAGTATTCGAATTTTGTGGGAATGTATGTGATTGACTTAAGAAGGCGTGGCAGATCTTATAAAGTATATATATTCTTAGCAATACTAGCTCAAGCGATTTACCCATGTCAGTCTGTTTGAACGCAAAGATCTCAGCTTTTGTATAAGCTAGAGACACAATGTTTGAAATGTAGGTTTCTGTTTATCCTTTGCAGTAAGAGTGTAGTTTGATTTGTGGTTGCCACGCCCACCCTCCACGCAAAACAGAAATTAAATTTTTCCATTCCATTGTAAGCAATATATTCAAGTTACAACTTTCTTTTCTTAGTAAGCTGACTATAATGTAAACTAAAACTCGAAATTTGTGTCACATCGGGTAATATACACATAAGCTATTGAAGTCAACTTATTCATAGTTTCGAACAGCGTGGTCTCTGCCATAGAAATGTTTTAGTTTTTGACTGTATGAAAGCAGTAGTTGCCAATTTATTGTGGGGCACAATCGAATATAGCTTTCTTTTTGGTTTCCCAGTATAGTGTAGTGTTTTGGTAGATAGTGTATAAAAAGATAAGTTGTTTAAATGAACTTTTATTTTCGTAGACTTCAACATTTTATGGGCTACTCTTGTCCAGGGTAAGCGGAGTTTTGTTAAGCTTCTTCCCTTTTGTTATTAGCCTTTCATTTCTCTATCATTCATCTGTTTGTTGTTAACCCTCAAATGTTGATAAAAGCGTAGAGAACCGTGGACATAACATCGTAATCCTAATTAAGACCTGAATCTTAGTTTACTATACTTACATCGATTTTTTATTCACTTTCTAGAATCATGTGGGAGAGAACTCCACCGGCTCTTGGCTATCGAATATCTTACCACCCGCGCCTAATCGCCCCAACGACAGTGTTGAGAACTCGGCGAGCAATACGCCGGTGCATAACAATTTGCCAGGGCATCCACTGAAGCCGGTCAATCTGCTGCCCGATGTGCCGGCACTGCACAACAATCCACGTCGCTTGACTGACAAGGAGCAAAAGGATTGCGATGTCATCGGTAAGAGACGATGAGGAGGAGGGAAACTATGTAAACTTGAAATAATCTATTTGTAAACTCTCTTCTTCTAGAGCGTCTTATCAAATCGTATTTCTATATTGTGCGCAAATCCATACAAGACTCAGTACCAAAGGCAATAATGCATTTCTTGGTTAACTACGTTAAGGATAATTTGCAGAGTGAGCTCGTCACACATCTCTACAAGTCAGACAAGGCCGAGACGCTACTTAATGAGTCCGATCACATTGCAGTGCGCCGAAAAGAAGCGGCAGATATGTTGAAGGTGCGTCAGAAATTGGAAATAGTATACTTAACTGTATCAAGAGTTTAAACTATATACATCTATATTATTTCAGGCCCTCACTCGTGCTAATCACATTATCAGCGAAATACGCGAGACTCACATGTGGTAGAGATGTGCAGAGACAGTTTGGAGCCTGTTTTGAAGACATACTATCCACAAGAACATAGTCAGCATCTGCAGCATATATCACACACTATTTATTGCAGACAACCTCAATAACTTTTTGGAAATTAGAACTCCGCCGCTTTGTTGAATGTTTCCGCATTAAATTTAGTAAACAAAATTGTGAAAAAACAAAAACAGGCTAATGCAGATAGACACCACATTATAATAGCTTTAAGTACATATTTAAAACTTAACTATCCTTTCGTTTTAACCTTCGCTCTTGAATCACGCTGCATTTTCAAAGAGTCGTCCCAGCATTTCTTCTACTTCATTTATACCATTTTTGCATGTGAGTTGGGGGGCCTCAGTTGAGGGGCACCTCATCGTGATTGGTTTTGTTTTAAGTTAATCGCAAGCACTTATTACATTTTTGAATAGTCAAATAAAATGAGAAACAGTTGATCGATCGATAGTATGAAGAGGTTTTAATTGGGCGGACCTATGGGAATGTTGTTCATTTATCTTAAAAGTGATAAGGGAATACGTGAGATTATCGAATTTGCTCACAGTTGTATACTTTCTTAATGAAATAGATCAACCAATTTCCATCTAACTCCTTCTCAAATGTCTATTTCCTTGATAAAATAGATCAACCGATTTCCTCAACGAACTATAGTAGATAATTAAATTTCCTTACAGATCTCAACTTCCTTAACGAAATGGATCATACAATTTCCTCATTAATCTCTATATTCTTTACGAAATATAGTAGAACACATAAGACGGTCACAGACCTAGATAGATAGCGAAATAGATCATATGGTTTACTCAAAGTTTTCTATTTCCTATTTCAAACGACAGATCAGCTTTGTAATAAAAACTTTAATACTTGATTACGAGTTAAAATCTAATTTGGAAAACTTTTGTCATTTTGTAAGTGCGGCAAAATCAAACTAGGGCTCAGGCTCAGACAATACCAACACCATCACCATCCTTGGCATCTGCTGTTGATCTCGGGTTCGGTTCTCAAGTAGGATAGTCCATCATTCCAGTCTACAACATTCATGACCTTAATATGTATATTTTGTATAAATCCTTAAATGGGAGGTGTCTCTAAGCACGGTTCGTGTCGGACAAGACGCGTACAATGCAACCGACGCCTCCCTTGGCGAATGCCTTCTCGTGCCACTGCAACAGATGCCCACTGGAACCCTCCGAAGGTATTTCGAAGCCACGATATATATATTTCATGAGCACATCGATAAGATCGTTCTGCTCCAGCGTATCGATAGCCTGATCCATTTGCGTTGACTTGATGGATAACAGCACACGCAGTGTTATATTCAGGGCGTTGTCCTGCAGAGAAACAGGGTATGAATCGCTTGATACGGAATGATTCGATTAGCTGACGCATTCGCCTACCTTGACGTGCTGGTTCTTGCAACGTAACGGGGCATTCTGGAGTGCACTGAGCAATGCTTCGACACTCTTTCCTTTTGTCAGCAGCGATGTAATTTCGTTCTCGTCGGGTCCGGCAGCGGCGCTATCGACACCGTCATCCTCCCGGAAATTGTCCTCGTTGTATTGGTCGACATCGATTTTACGAAAAGCATTACTCGAAGTGTTTTTGGCCATGTTTAATAGTGTTTTAGTGGAATTTTCTACAATTGACTTCGGCTTTTTATCCAGCAAAATGAATCACGAAAAGGCCCAATCGGCAAACAGATGTGAACGCAGGGTTGCAACTCTATGCTTCGTTGGTGTTTTCGAGCACCGAAGTAAATTATGCAGTAGCCCTAGTGCAACTCAATAAAACAGTGCTATCAGAATTTTTGACTGAAAAAAGCTAAATTACAGTTTAAAAGTGCTAAATAGTATAGAGTGCTAATAAAATAAGCTTTTTTAAGATATTAATATGGATATTTATATATTATTTTTGATTATCTGAATTTAAAAAAGCTAACTGGGCAACACTGCTATAATAACACATCTCGATTTCAACCAAGTGGCAACACCAGCACTGCTTCGTACGTAAGTTGATAAAATCAAAACTAAACACAGAGAATTTGATTAAATTTCATATATTTCACCTAAAAGAATGGCAAAATTCTTGGGTATCAATCGCCTGGGCAGGTTGTTCCAGGCCATACGTGAGGCTGGCGGCCTGAAGCAGGCGTATCTGAAGCTTTACAGGTGAGTGAAATGCCAAAACGGGTGCATCTTATATAATTTGCAAAAAATTCTTATAAACAAATAAATAGAAACGATGACCTGAAGACAGGCACCCTCGTCGGCATTGACAAGTACGGCAACAAGTACTTTGAGAATCCCTATTACTTCTATGGCCGCAATCGTTGGGTCGAATTCGCACCCCATGTGAATATGGACTACGATGGATCACAGATACCCGCCGATTGGTACGGTTGGATGCACTACAAGGTTGGTAGAGGAAGTAGCGAAGAGAGGAGTGCTAGTTTCTACTAAACTAATGCAACTGTTTTATGCATTTTGCAGACGGATTTGCCTCCCATTCGCGATGGCTGCAGGCCCCAATACAAATGGCTTGCGGATCACAGTGAGAACCTCTCAGGAACTAAGGGTGAGTCAGGTTGATTACCTCCTTCAACTCTTAGACTTACTATTATACTCTTGCAGAGGCCTACATGCCCTACAGCACCACAGCCCCCAAGATTGAGGCTTGGCAGCCAGACAAGAAGTGCAAGTGATCGCCATTGATGAATCCTTAGATTACCCCAACTATTAGAGAGTAACTCCAATCCCCAACCTGGATAAAATGTGAATTAAAGAATTGCTTTTTAGTCAGAGCAGCTTTTTATTTTTGCAAAAGGAAGTCACAGTTACGGTTAGAAATCTAATTGGAAATGCTTAAACTAGTATGTGCAGATCGCATCTGTGCCGATCTTAAGACTGTTGTTGTGGATGTGGTACTTGTTCTGGTACCTGTTGTGGTACCTGTTCTTGTGGTACCTGTTGTGGTACTTGTTCCTGTGGTTGCTCGTTCATCTCTTGTGCCTTAATGGCACGACGCTTGTACTTCTTGGCAGTGTCAGCGCACTTTGTTGTTATGGTTGCTCGAATGTTGCGCTCCTTACCGCCAGTGCGATTGCACACACTCACAATAATGTCCTCGACACGTCCCTGATCGAGCATCTTCTTGGCGGGACGCTCACGGCCATAGAAGGCGGGAGATGGCTTGCCGGTGAGTGTGTGTGTGGCCAGTTCATCGCTGGTGAAGATGACTGAGAGTAGGCAACGTGTTGCCACTGGAGCATTTGTCCAGAACACTTGTGCATAGTCCTGGGAAGTGATGGTAGTGCCATTGGGTCCCAGCACATACACTGCACTGCCATCCTCTCGCACCACACGTTCTGGGTACTTTGAAGTCTCAGTCGGTACTGCTGGTGCCGGTGCCGATTTCACAGTCGCTTTTGGGGCTGGTGCTTTGGCTGGAGCCGGTGCTGATGCTGGAGTCGGTGCTGGTGCTGGTGCTGGTGCCGGTGCAGGCTGTGCATCTGCAGAGCTGTCGGACTCTTCGCGTGGACGCTTTGCTGCTCTCGGGCTACGCTTTTCAGAATCAGCATTCGTTTCACTCTCTTCATCCTCATCATCGTCATCATCATCATCATCGTCGGGTTCTGCCTCGGTGCCTGCGAATCGTCGATTCAATATCTGCAGCATCGATGTGAGGCGTCCCATGAGCACTTTATAATGCTTTTGACTCTTCTCTATCTTTGCCACAGTCTGTTTAACGGATTCCTCAACTGGTGGCAGCTCCTCCAACTCATTATCATCATCAACGTCCCCCTGGTTGTTCCATGAAACTATCTCCACGTTCAGTACCGTTGGTTGCTCATCCTCCTGTTTGCTGGGTTTTGTTGCTGTGGCTTTTGGCAACACTTCATTCTCTGGCCTGAGTGCCCTCATTATGGGCACCTTTTGTGGCTTAGCTGCTAGTGCAGGTGCTGGTGCTGGTGCTGATGCTGGTGCTGGCTTTGGAGCAATCTCCCGCACTGGCGAAGTCAAACGTGGACGCTTGGCTGCCTGCTGGGATGTTGATGGCTCTTCTGACTCTGACTGCGATGTTGATGGTTGAGGCTCCTGTGCTGGTACTGCTGGTCTTGCTTGAGGTTCCTCGGCTGGTACTGGCTGTGCTGGTTCTGGTGCTGGCCGTGCTGGCTCTGGTGGCTGTGCCGGCTCTGGTGCAGGTACTGCCAGCATTGGTTGTACTTCTTCTGTCTCCATGGGCTCTGCTTTGGGTGGCTGTGCAGGCTCTGGTGGCTGTGCTGGCTCTGGGGGATGTGCTGGTTCTGGCAGCTTTGCCGGCTGTATTTGTGGTAGGAATGCTGGTTCTATCTGTACTGCATATGCAGGCATTGCTTGTGGTGCATATGCGGGCAGTGCACCAGCTTGAGTTGGCACTGTTGCTGTTGGTAGTGCAAATGGCTTAGCAGGTCCTGCTTGTGGTGTTCTTGTTCGTGCTACTGCAAACGTTCTAGTTAGTGCTAGACGAGGCAACCTTGATGGATCTGTCAGTGGTAGCCTTGGTGCACTTACTTGTGGCGGGTTAAGTTGAAGTATTTGTGGTGTCTTAATTGTAACACGTGGTGGCAGTTTGGATGGCATGCGCTGTGGCATCTTTGGTAGCAAGAGATGTGGTGGCGATGGTACCTTAGGTTGCTGTACTTGTACCTGTGCTGGTGGTGGTGCTGGTGCCACTGCTGCTTGTGGTATCATTTGAACCACCACCTTGGGTGCCACTTGAGGTGCTTGCAGCACCACTCGTTGTATAGGGCGCTGTGGTGGTGGTGGTGCCACACCCTGAATCACTTTCAAGGCAGCTGGTTGAGGTGCTCCTGGTGACTCCGTTGGCACTTCTTGCACTTCCATGGGCCGCAAGGGTAACAGACGGACCAATTCTCGACGTGCTGCTGCTGATGTAGATGGATTGGCCTTCATCTGCCTGTCCAGCTCGTATTTGATGTACTGCTCAATATTCATACCGGCTGCCATTGGATCTTTCGCTCGATCTTTGAAAGTGGACTGGGCGTTATTATAAAATTTTTGGTACTGCCTGAAATACTCCTGGAACCACGATTGCTCTGCTAGATGCGATAATGAGGGCAGGTTACCACAAGGTTTTGGTTGTCGGTTCTCTTGAGGATGCTGCTGTGGGTTCTCTTGAGGAAGCTGCTGTGGGTTCTCTTGAGGAAGCTGCTGTGGGTTCTCTTGAGGATGCTGCTGTGGCTTCTTTTGTGTTTGCTTCCGTTGTTGCTGTGGTTGTTGCTGTGGCTGTAGGTTCTCTTTAGTTTGCTTCCGTTGTTGCTGTCGTTGTCCCTGTTGTAGTGGCTGTTGTGGCGGCTGTTGCTGTGGGTTAATTTTAGTTTGCTTCCGTTGTTGCAGTGGCTGTGGCTGTTGCAGTGGCTGTTGTAGTGACTGTGTTGGTAGAGGATGCGAAGGTGCTCTGTTCTCTATTAGTGGCAGTTTTTGTAGAGGTTGCAGTGGTACTTTGAACGCTATTAGTGGCTGAGTTTGTATAGGATGCGAAGGTGCTCTGTTCACTGTCCTTGGCTGATGCTGTATAGGATGCGTAGGTGCTCTGCTCTCTATTAGTTGCTGATACTGTGTAGGCTGTGACGGGGCTCTGTGCTCTAACAGTGGCTGATTTTGTAGAGGAAACTGTGGTGGTGCTCTGTGCTCTAACAGAGGCGGATGCTGTAAATGATGCGCTGGTGCTTGGTGATCTCTGGAATGTGTTGGCAAATGCTCTTGTGGATGCTCTTGAGGATGCTGTTGAGAATGCAGTTGCCGTAAACGACGCAGTAGCTGTTGATGTTGAAGACTTAGTGGCTGTTGCTGTTGCTGTGGCTGATACAGCGTTCCATTCGTTTGGAAATACTGTATAGGAAACGCTGCTATATTCTCTCTGGGATGCTGCAGAGGATGCGGTGCTCTATTCTCTCTGGGATGCTGCAGAGGATGCGGTGCTCTGTTCTCTCTGTGATGAGGTATAGAGTGTGCTGTAGAATACGGTTGCGGATGCTTTCGCAAATTCAATGGTTGCTGCTGAACGTGAGTTTGAAAATATTTTAGTATTTCAGGGTTAACTTGATACTTCAATGCGTGATACTCGCGGTCGACTGATATCCTTCTGTCGTCGACATGTCTATTTATTTGGTCGTCCATCGTCCTCGTGAACTATGATCTACAGGTAGATCAGCAAAGATCAGACAGGTAGTTAGGGTAATGTAATAAAAATTAATCCCGTGCAGATGCGCAGACGCGGATTTTTCCTACGTGCAAATTATTTCCGTTTTATGATCGCGGATTAACAGTTATTCCCTTTTGTGACAGATGGTCAGCGATGCAGAGTTGCCAACGTGTGCGCAGGTAAATACCGTTACGAGGGTGGTATAAATATTTCGCGGATTTTCGCGTGCCATGCTTTGTACAACCGTTTAGCCAAATTCCATGGAAACGAGAAATGTCCTGAAAACCTTGCAAAACTGAGCAGACTAATTTTTGTACAATTTCGTAGAAACCATCAAGAGAGTCCTTGAAGTATTTTTGGCTACAGCAAACACTACTGAGTTTATGTGTAGTACTTGATTTGAGTACTTACAATCGTTAAGATCTATTAATTTTTGGTATTAGCTATTGCTGTGCAAAGGAGAACAATAAAATTATAAATACCAATATAAATTGCTCTGTTCTATACGCCCTTAACTTCTTGCGGTCTGTTTAAATAATACGAGTATTATATTATTATTACAAATTATACTATTACAAATATTAATTTAATTATGTAACATAGTAGTTGTTTTACTAAATCTACTCAAGATAAGAAGCATTAGCTACTTTAGTAGGGTCTTCGGCTCTAACATTGAGTGTTTTTATACCCTTACGTATATCCATATTTACCAGGAGTTTGCAGTGTATCTTAGGATATAGTCTCTCAATTTGAGCTAGTATATTATTATATTATATTATACATTATATAGTTTAAAATAATAAACTTGGCCATCATTCCTCGTATTGCTACACAATGTTAATAAGTCAGAACGAGCCATACAACTAATTTTTGTTATTTAAAAGATTTTTCCACCAAAATATGCATAAATATTTAATATAAAATGCATTCCATTAAAACTGTAATAAGCTCTATATTACATACATAGAGACAATCAGATGAAATGAGGGTTTTTGTATGAAGAGCAGCATTGTTTTTTCAAAATAATTCAACCTTTGTCATTCAAAGTTAAACAGTAATCTACGTATAAATCGGACAACTATGTACAATATAATATAGGCTTTCATAGAAACATTAACCTAAAAATAAAGATTTTGCTAAAAAAAGATTGTACATGTGTTGGAGTTATTACAACTGTTATTTGTAACTTTATCCTACATCCCTTGAGTATTTAATTACAACCGTCACAAAACATTCATTTATATTATATATGTATATACATACATACATATCTTCAATGTCGAAAACAATGTTTATTGGATATACATATGTACTTTATGTGAATATTTACGATCAGGGTAATCTATTGTAGTAATTTAAGCTACTAGTTATTACTTTTCTTAGGAAAAAAATGCATAAATAACCTATTCATATGTTTTAAATATTATTATTGTAGTCCAATATATCCAGTTTTCTATAAGTAATTTCGTATGTACCGTAATACTAGTAGCACTCAAGTTTTCAAGCAAAATCCAGTAAGAAAAGCAACAGTCGCGCGGCACGCGACACTGGGATACCTATCGACCCAGGTTCTGGTGTAGTTTAATTTGTTAAATTCATACACATATCGTACATAGGCACATGCTTTAAAATTATTCTCGGCAAATGGCCTCCCTTGTTAGCTGACACAATCACTTGGATTTATGCTCATACTTTCGTAAATAACTTCTGTGTTTATTGTCCGATCGGATTGCGATTTGGAGAATAAGTAGATAAAACTATCAGCTATATAGTAGTATATGTTAAAGTCAGAAAGTTTTATCTCTTCTACAGAGCTTATAAATTGAGTTCAAACATTAAATTATTAAATTGCGGGGGCGGTGGGCGTGGCAACCAACATTTGAAATAAACTTGTTCTGCGCCTGGTACACAGAAACCTTTATGCCAAATTTGGTGTCTCTAGCTATAATAATAGCTATAATAGCTGAGATCTGTGTGTTCATCTGGTCATCCGGACATGCAGACAGACAGACAGACATGTTTGTCGACTCGGCTAGTGATACGGAGCAAGAATATACGTATATACTTTGTGGGGTCTCCCTCGTGTCCTTCTGCCTGTAACATACATTTACACAAAGTTAGTATACCCTTTTTTGACCATTTTCAATGGTCGAAGGGTATAAACATTCTATATAGATAAATAAATAATAGTCATACAAATCGGTTTATTCGACACCCCTTTTAATTGTTGACGTTACATATGTACATCTGTTATACAAAATTATAGTAAAATTGTATCATAAATGACTAAAACAATTGTTGGAAAATGCATACACATCATTTTCTCTACAAGCGAATGCAATTTTCTTTTCTGCGAATCAAAGACAAAGAGTATTCTGTATGAATAGCTCTCCTACCTGGTGGAATCCAATGCACAAGATTCTGTTTGAAAACCTTCTTTCTGATCCTGTTTACGCTCTAATGGTTTTCTTTTGCATCTGCTTTTAGGGGGTTGATTTACAAATTCCGATCAGAGAATGAGAGAACACGATTATTTACTGTAAGGTAGAGGGGGGGACTGGTCCCATTGCATATTGCAAACCAGTTTTACTATGAGTAAAACAACATATAATTGGATATTGACGTTTTTAATCATTTTAAATAATACAATTAATTATTTGTAATAAATTAGGCAAGAATAAATCTGCTATTAGTTGCACCGATTAATAATCGCGCAGTGGAAACACTTGTAATTCCCTAAAAATTGCTGCTATAAAAAGATATTGACTTTTTATTGGTTTGTAATGATACAAATAAGTATTAGCCACAAACTTAATTTAAATCAAAAAAATTAAATAAACTGTTAAACTGTTTTTAGTCGCACAGATTAAATATCGGCTGTAGCTATCGCACAGTGGAAACATTGGTAATTCGCCAATACTGCTTTCGACACTGTATCAACATGATAGGCATTTTCATACTTCTTTATATTAATCAAATTAAAATTATTAGCAACAAATCGAGCAACAATTTAAAATGTTGTTAATTACATAGATTGAATATCGCCTACATATATTGCATAAAAACACTAGCAATTGCCAGTCTGGCAACTCTGTGCGCCTTCAAAAAATACTTCTTGTTCCCGCGCGAGGCGACGGCAGCAGCGACGACGACGCAGGCAGCAAAATAGAAAAAGGATCGACAGGATGAAAATTGGTCTCGCGCCAGTTGGGATATAGCATAAGGATATAGAAAGTCTCATTCCAACAAAGCGTTTACCTGACTTAAGCAGGGCTAGAAACGAGAGAGAGACACACAAACGCAAGCACGCAGCAGGCGCAGGCCAACATCACACACACAGGCACGAGGCAGGCAGGCAGAAGCGCACGTACGCATACACACACACAATGATGCCAGGTAGAATGTGTAAGTAGTTGGAATGCAATCTTCTTGTTGTTGTTCTTGTTGCTAAACTACCCCTCGGCGTGGTGCCTGTCCCTATTCTCTTCTCTCTCTCTTTGTCCCTCCCTTCTCATTTATTGTACCCTCTGTGTGTGCATTTTTCGGGTTTTTCGCGCGTTGCCGCCAATTTCCCTCAGTCGACGCATATCCTGCAACGGGCACGCAACGACAGCGACGCACAGAAGCCTGGATAGGAAAAATGGAAGCACACGTAAGTTGTAGATTACTCCTCTTGTGGCAACTTCCTCACCCTCGCCCCGTCTCCTTTCCTTCTTGTAGATTCTACAAACAAATGGCGCTAACTTTGTGAACGTTCGTGATTGGAGCAGCTCTGGTTCCCGTGAGCCTCCCATGCTGCTCACGGCATGGACACAGACCACGGGCGATGACTTTGAAATGCTGCGTGCCCTGGACAACGATCCGCAGCTGGAGGCCGAGAATCGTGCACTGCGCGACAAGGTGCGCTATCTGGAGGCCAAGCTGCAGGAGCACACGGATTTACTCTCACAGATTCATGCCACCTCGGCACGCATGCAACAGGTGACAGCAGGACTTGGCATATCCTCGCCAGCAACGCCACCTTGCAGCCTGCAGCCACAGATACTGACGCCGCCCAGCTCGGTGATCTGTGCGCCCGTTTCTGGGCAGGCACAGCAGCAGCATCAACACCTGGCACCACCTCAGCAGCATGCGGAGGTCATTGACTACAAGATCATTGCCGCTGCCGGCGCTGATTGCAACGATGCGGATGCCATTGAGATACGTCTGGCTGCCGAGAGTCTCAACAGTCTGAGCACATCGGCGGACTCGGATCGCCTGGAGATCTGTCTGGAGAGCACAGAGCAACAGTTGCAGCAGGTGAAGCAGGAGTGCAGCACGCCGCTGCAGCTGATCAAGCGGCGCAAGCTGGAGAACAATAACAACAACAGCGGCAACTCATTGCCTGCTCCACTGCAGCCGCTGCAATATAAGCTGCCCACCAGGCGCAGTGCAAGCGCCATTAAGGAGGAGGCGGCACCTGGCAAGGATCACGTGATGGTCTCTATTGGCCCAAACAACACTTGTGTGCCGGCCAGTGTGTTCGAGAACATCAATTGGAGCGTCTCCTCGCTGGCCACACGCAAGTTGCTGGTGGCCATATTCGATCGGGAGACACTTGCCACACACTCGATGACAGGGAAACCCTCGCCGGCATTCAAGGATCAGCATAAACCACTCAAGCAAATGCTCGATCCGGCCAAGATTCAGGACATTATCTTTGCCGTCACTCGCAAATCGAATGCCAGCGAAAAGGAAGTGCGCAATGCCATCACCACCAAATGCGCCGATGAGAACAAGATGATGAAGATCCAGAAGGGCAAACGTTGCAGCATTGGCGACAAGGAGAATAGAGAATAGATCTACGTATAGAGATACCCTAGCATGTAGTTGGACACACACATACACACACACACAAAGACTAACAATATGTATTCCCTGCCGTACAAAATGTGAAGATCTCAGACGTCGTAACCGCATCTCGAATACCCTAGAAAAAGGAATTTCCCTAAATGAATGTAACCCGCAACTGCCCTCTTGCTATGGGATTCTATATCCGTTTCCAATTGGAGCCGGCTTGGACTGCCTTGGACTGCATGTACTGAATATACATACATACATATGTATTTTATCATTTATCTTCCCTTCTTATCCCACTAGTTTAGCATGTAGTTAACTGCGTACCGTACAAAGTTGAATAAATTTATAGCAAAAACCAAATTAAAATGTCTTAACATTGACTTTACAGCACAACGTGACATTCGAACTTAACCGTTTCCTACCGTGACGAAGCGCACAACATTACGTTACGTATCTATTTAAAGGTAACGTGTCGGAGCGCAAGGTATTTCGTTACATTGTTTATAATTGTACAATCAACTGTTTTTTGTATAAATGTACTTATTCCTTAAAGAGTTCAATAAATGATTGCAAGCCAAATTAGAATGTATTAACATTTGTTTAACACCAACACTAACATTTTAATTTAAGCGTTTCATTCTGATTTGAATACGTAACGGAGTGCAGCGCATGTGTGACGTATCTATTTAACAGTAACGTGCCGGAGATCAGAGCATTACGTCACCTATATACTTTATATGTGTACAATCCAATCTATATATTTGCATTCAGTTAAATATGTATATGTATGAAGAGTAATAAATTATTGCAAAATAAATAAAAATGTATTAACATTTACTTAACAGCTGCGCTAACATCGCAACGTATCCTTAACCGTTGCGTTCTGATATGAATATGCAACAATACGTACGGAGAAAATGCATTATCATTTTTACAATTCCCAATAGCTAAGCAATCTATATATTTTGTGTATAATAAATAGTAGCATATTAATATATAATAAATTCAAACAAAACGTAAACAATTGCAGGCAACCATGTGCTTTTGCTAATGCAGTGCGTAACAACAACAATACTACAATTACGCATTGTGTTAACCGCAGAATAAGAGACAAAGGAGAAACATTAACAAATTAAATGCAAATTCAGTGTATTTTGAATTATCGCGCTGCCACAACGTAACAGCCGCACTGTCTACGTCACGTTTCGTTTGCCATATCGTCAGTGCTGCCAGCTCAGTCTTTTTCCAACAAATCTGAGCTTTTTAAAGGACAAAATTGAAAATATTCCCTAATCTAGTTTTTTTTTAATACCAAAAATTCTATACATTTAGTTTTTTTATTGCAACCACATACAATTCAGTTTTGTTTTTAAAATCTTATTTGGCTTTACTACTTTCCAAAATTCTGGCAGCACTGCGTAGGGAACGTGTGGCAACGAAACACATTCGCCGCTCAGCTGTTCCCCGTCGTCGTTAATCGAGCAAGTTCTGTCTTGTCGTGGTGGTGTTTGCTGTGCGAGAGATACTTGAAAATTGTGTGTGTGCACAACGGAGAATTAATAATAAAAAAATATAGAGAAAAAAAAAACAGAAATACACAAGCGCAGGCTACAAAGCGAAAATTGCCAACGAAAGTTTTATAATTTCGCCGCGCATAATTTATTGTTATTTGAGTCGTTTTGGTTCTTTTAGTTTCTCTTCTTTCTCTCTCTCACACTCTCTCGGGGACCGCAAATTGCAAAAAGGAAAATTAAGGAGTAAACGAAGGATTCTTTCGCTATGGATATATTGAAGAAAATGTTCCAATCGGAGGTCGATCAGCAGCAGGAGCAAGAGTAAGTTGAACCACTGCACAGAAAATGGATCGATAACCAGGCACCAGGCTGAGGCAGAGCTGCAGGCAGAGGCAGCGCCAGGCACCTGCCCCCTTATGATAGATACATTTTCTAGCAGGATACACACAGGCGCAAAGCTTGAGCCTGCCCCTGCCTGTATGTGTGTGTGCCTTGCGGAGGCTGCGCGTATTGAAGTAAATTTGCCTGCGGTTTCTGCCTGTGTAGGTGGGCAGGGGGTGGCAGCCTGCCTGTGTATCTTTGTGTGTGTGTGTGTGTGAAAGAGAGACACCTTTCCCCTTTTAATTTTCCTTGTTTTTCCCCTTTCTCATTTCTTTTTCGCTCTCTTTCTCTGCTCTCTTAGCGCTTCGGCTTGCAACAAGGACGAGTTCCGCAAGCCGCAATGGTTCGAGGAGGCTGAAACGGATGATGAGCTCTTCGATGATGATCGCAAGTTCGCCTTCCAGGTCTTCACCAGCCCCCTGGAGATGCAACGTCACTTTGAGCGGCAGCTGCAGCGTCTGCTGGAGTCGGTGCAGGAGAGCGAAGGTGAGAGAGAGTGAGAGAGAGGAAGAGAAAGAGTACCAACCTGTGTCTATGTTGATGCACTTGCTCCACAGCTGATGGTGGCGTAGGCGGTCTGGAGAGGAATCTACGTGAAGATTTCCTCAAGCCGGGCTTTGAGAGCAAGATACTCAAGGAGTTTCAGCGGCAGGAGAACACGCTGGACACGGATCTGGATGGCGAGTAAGTACAGGGGGAAGCCTCTGGCAGGCGTAGGCTTTTGGCAGTTAGAACACTTTGTCTTGGGGAAAACCTCTACAAGGGGGAAGCCTCAGGCAGCAGGAAATCTCTGGCAGAAAGAAACCCCTGGCAGGGGGAATCCTCTGGTAGTAGAAAACCTCTTGCTGAGAGAAACCTGGCAGGGAGAATCTAGACATTCTCTCAGGGCAATCCTCTGGCAGGAGGAACACTCTAACAGAAGAAGCGTCCTCTGTCAAGAGCTAAATCATCTGCAGACACTCTATACATGCCTAAACTCTTTTCTTCTCTCTCCTCTCTCTAGAATCTATCCGGATCAGCTGGCTTCGCTGATACAGCGCATGGATCCGCAGGCGGGCGTGCAGGAGGACAACATCTTGCGCTCCAATCAGCGTGGCAGGCTGGGCAAGCGCGTTCGACTCTCGGATGAGGAACAGATCATGGGACGCATACATGGTACTCTTAGCGCTGATGGGGGGGAACTCAAGCCGAACATTATGCGTCCGGCACGTCCGCCTGCGTCGCCGCCGAGTGGTGGCGGCAAGCCAAGCATCATGACGCCCATGACACCGTTTGGAGGCGTGTTCGATGGCAGCTACTCTGGCCCCAAGATGTTTAGCCAGAGTGTGATGACCAAGACGGTGCGCAAGCCCGATGGCAGCTATGAAACCACTAAGGTGACGCAGGATTCATCGGGACAGAAGACCACAACGGTGACACGCATGGTCAATGGACGCCAAGAGACGGTGGTTACTCAAGATGGTGGAGCAGTGGCTGCAGCAGTGGGAGTGGGAGCAGGTACCTCTGCTGCTGGCGTAGGCGTGGCCAATCGCAATATATTTGTGACAAAAGAAGGCTACGCCATGCCACGTAACCTCTGGTGACCAGTGGTGAACAACTATTGCCCCAATCTAGACAAGCGTTCCCAGCTGCTGCTGCTGCTGCTAATGCTCCTTCAACGGGGCAAGCAACTTCAACAACAACATCAGCAACAACAAGAAGAACAAGAACATCTGTTTGTAGAGAAGCTTCAACGATTCGTCGGCAACACACACGTCCCACACGGCATCCACATCGACATTGGCAACAGCATCCAAAACAACAACAACAACAACAGCAACCACAACAGCATCTACAATTGCTGCAACCACAACAACAGCATCCACAATTGCTGCATCCACCACATCCACATCCAGATTAGAATCCATTTCATTTTAGTTAACATTCTCCTCAGTGTTTGTGTTTGGTGTTTTAGATGAGACGCACTTGAGACAACAGAAGACGACGATTATTATTGAAAGCGATTGATTATATTCTCGAGACGGCGATGATGCTGTTTCTATATCAGTTTTGAGAGATAGCGCGCGCGCGCGCATCCACTGCAGCCCTAAAGAGAACTCCCTGATCCGAGTAGGGGATCTGCAGATGCGCGCGCGCGTGCCTCATATTGGTCTGTGAACCGTATGATTCTTTTTTCAGTTTTGGCCAATCCTTCACGTCCCTTATGACGTGGTCATGATCCATCCACTAGATCATGGCAGTGGGATGGCAACTGTGTTTTGTATTGTATTCTTCGTGGTACTATCTGTGTCTCAATGGAGCGTGCAGCATCTAAAGTGCCCGTAGTAAGAACGAAAGGAAGGAACGAAGTACGGAGAAAGGAGTGAGAGAAGAAGCATATTTCAAAAGTAAACCCTATAAAGAACACCCCCCACCCCCTACCTAACCCAGCTTGCAAGCATTATAACACTAGAGAACACACATGATTTTGTTTCTATAATATACCATATATACATGGTATATCTATGCGCTATGGTAAAAGGATACCTCCCGCCCCAAGCAGGTGTCAGCTTCAACTATATAAACATACATATACACTTTATATTATATATCTTTGATTGTATTATCTTTGATTTACACTCATGCAATTCGTTTGCATAGAGAACACATATATTTATTCGTATATTTACTATACTTATATATGATTTGCGATTACGTCTCTCTGCTAATCTTTATTATGATATTTAAGTTGATTCTCGGATATACTTACCAACCGCAAATAGACCACGTACACACGCATTGTATTAGTTATATCATTCAAGAATATGCAAAATCAATAAAAAATCAAGTTCATCTTGAGCAAACATTGGGATTTTCATTCAAAAAAATAGGGAATGTATTTCTCTTGAGAAACTGGGAGGTATTTTTTATGGGAACTTTCTTCAGAACTAATTTACTATAGTTTTCTTCAAGCAAAGAATGTGAAGACATGGTCTTTCATCTTTTCTTATGATTTAGGTATTGATCACGGGAATAATTATGGAACCCAGAGGTATTATGTGGATAGTTGTTCTTTAGAATAGAACTACATATAGTTTTCTTCATGCTACTATATGTAGTTCTATTCTAAAGAACAACTATTTGTAGGTTTTTCTTATAGATATGGGTCTTTGCTAAAAATGTATTATTCCCTAAAATGAAAGTCCAGACTCATTTAGCATAATGATTGATTTAGGTATTGATAACGTAAAAACAATAAAATAACGTATAGTTATTTTTTGTTTGGTAGACTTTCCTTGATGTGTTAGTTTAAGTATTGATTTAGACATTGATAGAGTGATCTTTTAAAAAAACAGCCGAGGAACTACATATACAGTTTTTCTCTATATGGTATAGTATAGTACAAGCTTAGACATTTAAGCGCTACGATTAAAAAAGTCATCTTTAGAGCAAAGAATCCTTCCGAAATAGAAAGAAGCTGAGGAACTATACATATCTTCTCTCTATATACATATGTAGTTCAGGCTCTCAAATATGCAAAATATACTCGTAGATGTAGTTTATAGGCTGACCTAATCAATTCCTAAAGAATCTCTTTAGCTGCTCTCTAGGACTCTCAAATACTTCGAAAATCTTTGCAAATTTGTATGCAGTTATTTAACAGTTTCTTAAATAACTTCCAGTACATTTCAAGTTCCGTTTAGCATCTTTGTAGTAATAGGTTTTTATTTTATATATTCATCTAACTCAAAGCTAATAACAGCGAATGACAGAGGAAGCGAATTCATTTAATGATGATGATCGTCCTTCTTCACGTAACGCAGGCCACAGTAGCCGCAGCAGTGATTGCCAGGCTTATCCTGAAATAGAGAGTATCAGTATAGCCTATATAGTAAATACTCAATGCACTTACCAGATTGATATAGACTTTGGGGTGTCCCAGAGGTCCGTCGCCACCGTCGCACCAGACAACGCGTTCTGTGGTTTCAATGGGTGCCACCTCGTCGATCAGCTTGATGCCCCAGTTCTCATTCACATAACGCTTGGCATTGACGAAGCGCACATTGCGGTAGTCATCCTTATCGAAGACCTTATAGAGCCAGAGATTTTGTGGAATGAAAACAATGTTTGCGTAATCGCATCCTATCATGCACAGCTGATGTGCTGCAACTTACCTGGCCGGTGTGTGTGACTTTCTCGATATCGCAGCGTGTAGCCTTGGTGCTCGAGTAACGTACGGCGGCCAATGGTCTTACCAAGCTTTCGGCACAGCGTCCGACTTTGCTTAAATTGTTTACCAATTGTTTGCTGGCCATAATTTTTGCCTTACTCCTAGAATTTGGCTCGAGTTATGAATCAGTTTAATTGAACGAACTGTTGAGTGGAGCAATGGAACTAACTGAATGGAACTAGCTGCTCACTCAACTGCACGGAAAGTTAATAGCTGTTTATAATATAGCAAAATGCACTACCATTTAAGGTAATTTTATTTTATTTAATTATTCACTAATTAATTCATTTTATGCATTCATTTAATTAGGCAAAATGTTGAATAAAATATGTTATCGATATTTAGACTTATTTTGGACATTTTTAAGTGAGCCCATGTTTTTCCTCTAGTATGGCAACTCCAAGCTGTGGTAATTCATTGCTGCGTGACACAACAGTTTTCGTTAGTCTGGCAACGTTGGTAAGTTGAGCGCGTTTTGTATTCTAACTAGAATATTGCAAAATCAGTTTAAAAATGTTTTTTTTTTAAGTGAAATGGTGTTTTCTTTAATAATAAAGGTAAAGTGAGTGTGTGATACATAAAATGCATTAAATGCATGTGTGAATGATGTGACTTGAAGCTGATTAAGTGTCTTCCACGGCGTCTGCTGGTTTAACGGTTAGTACACAAACTCACATATTGAGAGTTTAAATTGTATATTTTATTTCAAATCATATCAGCCTGCTACATTATTTCTAATATTTACTAACCAATTGATGCTGCATTGCAGACATAATTTAGTTTACGATCGCGGCTTGTGCAAGCATGACGAAGCAAAGGCTAACAAGACCCGACATGTCAGTATTGGGGAGGGGGCAGGAACTGTCTGTCTTTGAGAGGGGGGTAGTTTCATAATTTAGTTGGCATATTTATTATTATGTCCTGTCATGTAACTAACTGTAACTATAATTGTAATTGTTCTGCTGCTTGTGCACACACACGCAGATGCACACACACACACACACACAGCATCCTAAGTAAACAGAGTAAAAGGTGCGACACAGATGAAGTGAGGTTCCGTTGTGTTTGATTGTGCGCATTGTTTCATAGTTGCCAGTGTGTAATTATGCTGCTCTCTGTTCCTCCCTCTCTCACCGGGCAGTCCCACTACCCGTCTCTGTTACTCCTGGACACTGGTCATCGTAACAATATAATTTACAGCGCTTTTGTGTAGCGAGGCGTGAATTAGTTGGTCAGAAGGACCCAATCAAACATGTCCTGGGGCGCTGCTTTAAAATGTGTTCCTGCACCTAATCGCATTTGCCGACCGTGCCGGCAATTATATGCAATTTTCCAAGGTCCGAAAATGATTTTGCTATTTCAATTTTACAATTTGTCCGGCAACCGCAGCCCGGCGCACGACCCCTTTACGGCTGCGCAGCTGCCAATAAGTCAGCGCATGCGCACAGCACGTGGCCAAGCGCCGGACAATAACGGAACCAAGCTGGACGCATGTTTTGTCCACAATTTGCACCTTTTGAGTGTTGTTGTTTTTTCTCCCTTTCTCTCCCTCTTGCCGGTAAAGGATTAAAGCGAGGAACTTAACTCTTTTATCCTTGCGCAATTTACCGTAAACCCCAATCTATAATCTCATTTTTGCTGTTGTTTTTCTTGTGTAGAAATTTTTGGGTTTTTTTATTGTATTGTTTTTTTGTGTAGAACTTTCCACATTTGTCACTGCATTTTGTTGCGGTGAAAGTGACAAATTTTGCTGTTGTCTTTTTTGGAGATTTATTGCTACATTCGCAGTTACATTTTCTATTTTCACTTTTCAAGTGGTTGAGTGGTTGTTGTTGCCGCTGCCATAAGGGTTGACTGTGTCAAGAGGGGCGTGTAGCCAATAGATCATGGCTAGAGCAAAAGGAAACATAGATTTATGGCCGGCAAAACTCAAAGCGCAGAACTGTATAACTGCTGACAGTGGGTTGCAGTGAGATAAACTAAAACTATGGCAAAACTATTGTCAATTTATTTAGAATACTTTAACTGAGAATATATGAAACAATATGAAACAAGAAATTGATATAACTATTTTATAAATTAAAGACAGATCTATATAATTCTGGGTACTTTTCATTTACATTATAAATGAAAAATGTAAAATTTCAGCACAGAAAATTCTTGTCTAGAACATTCAAATTGAGTTCTTTAAGAAACTCTAGACTTAATTGAAGCTTCCTAAAAAACTTCTTTAAATTAAAACGTTGACGGTCTGTTATTTTTATTCTCTGGCAATTTTAATGTATTTTGTTGTTTCTATTTTTTACTGCTGCTGGCCAATCGCTTAACCAATTTGGAATAACCTTTCGAAAATAAACAACGGCAGCTAAAAAATGCAATGCAACGGCAGCTGCTGCTGCTGCTCACCTGTGTGTGTTGCGTCCCAACGGGCAGGAGGTGGTATGGGCACGGTGCAGTGGCGGTAGGGGAGGGGGCCACATGGTCAATGCCATTGCACGTTGTCCACTGTCCACACTTGCTGCTGCTGCTGGCTGTACAACAACAAAATAACAACAATATTGTTTTTGTTGCAAGTGTTTCTTTTTTCCCCCGTTTTGTTGTCGCGTTTCAACCGTTTTTCCGCCATTCAAAATTATTCTCGCATGAAAATTATAAACATGTTCTCTGGGAAATTCAATACGCGTGTGGACAGCGCGAGTGCAGGCAGGCGACATTGTCATTCATACAGTTATTCATTCAGTGCACTCACTTGCTCACTCACTCATTCACTCACTACTCTGTTATTCATTTATTCACAGCAGCAAATTGCTTACAAAAAGCTTTGTTAAGCGACAATTTTCCCTGTTCCCTGTTGTTGTTGTTGTTGGATTTCAAAATTAAAAGGCAAAAAATTGAAGTTTAATTAAAAAATGTCGACATTTCTCTATTGGTAGATCCTCAACAGGCAGCAAGCTAAATTAGCCTGCAGTGAGGACATGCTGTGCGCCTGCGCAGATCGCCTGTGAGAGAGGGAGAGAGAGAGAGAGGAAGAGAGAGAGAGTTGGTCTGTTCAGCTGTCTTTACAGAGAGCATGTCATATAATACAATCATTTATTCATGCGCATAGAATTTCTCTGGCAACATTTTTTCACGGCCTTCTTTTTTTGCGAGTGACCTCTACGCAGACTGCGCTGTTGACCCCCGGACAGAGGGAAGAGGGGACAGCGGTACAGATCGGGTGGTAAGTGGGTAGCTCACAGTTTTGTCAACCTTATTTTTGGGGTGGTGCGTACTCGAGTTCGTCATATGTGCGACTTTACATGCTGTTTTTTGACAATTTATGATGTTTGCTTGCGCAAAACTGAAGTGTTTTGGTTGCCGTCTGTGCCCAGTTTTGGGTGGGTTTATTTTTACAGTTATTTCGCTTGTTGTACACGTTAATGTTAGAAAGTGATGTTTGTGAAGATTTATAAGTATTTGCTGGCTAAGTAATCGCTGGAACTGCACTTAAACAAGAAGTTTCCCACTGTCTTTGGCATTGCGAATATTGAATAATCTCTTTGCTTTTTCCATTTTCATCTCCGTTTCCATTTCATGCATCATGAAATACGTACGTAATCGCATTTTTGTTTTGCGTTTGTTTGTTTCAGTTTTCTTTATCCTCTCCACCTTCCAATTTCCGAAATCAGCCCCATTATGATATAATCAAAGATGTCTATAAAAAAATAACAAATTTTTGTTGTTCATGTTTTCTTTTTTGTTTCTTTTTTTTTCTTCTTTCTTGGCTGTCACAAAACTTTCTTTTGTGCTCGTTAAATGTGGAATACACATGGATAATTTGACTGCAATAACAAGCTTCATAACCTGACGATAGACATATCAAGTGTCCTCCACGATACAGCAACAACTTCGTCATCATCATCATCATTATCGCCTCATACTCATCATAATCAACGCACTTTCGATTTTAATCAACTTGACGCATAGACCTCCACAATTTCAGGTGACAATTCGAGTTGTTATTGAATTTCAATTTCGATTTTGGTTTTTAATGCACGTGCAGACGATTAATTTTAGTTAAATTTCGTTTGCTGTTTTTTTATGATAGGCCCTATCTCTTGTCCCCCTCTCCCCCCCCTGCTGCCGTGTTGTCTTTATTTTCATGACAACGTTTTTTTTTAATCCTGTGCGTGTTTTTTATTTGGCTCAAGTATCCTGCGGTGCGTGTTGATTGTCTCGCTTTCAATTTCTTCATATTGCACAATATATTTCCCTTCCCTCTCTCTCTCTCTCTCTCTCTGTCTCCCGATTGGTATTTTTTTGCGGTTTTGTCATTCAATCCCAGCAACGGCTGCGCGGTTGCGGTGCGGCGTGTCTGCAATTGTCACCCGGGGTGTTTCGATAAAACCGTACCCCAACTTCTTCTTCCCTGGCGCGATGCGAAATTAAATGCCCGATAATTGTCAGTAGATTGCGGTCCACAGGCAGGTGATAAGACAGACAGACTGACAGGCAGGCAGGCAGACTGGCAGAAACTCTGCAGGATTTTAATAAATTGTTGGCAAAGACAAGCAAAACTTTGATTGAAAAGGTTAAGTTTGTTTTATGGCACGTTTGGTTAAAAAAATTAAAGTTGTTGAAGAGTTTCAGGGATTCCCAAAAGGTAAAGATTACATAAGATAATAGAGTATAAATATAATAGAAAACAATATATCATATCACTCATTTCCTACCATAGCATACGTTATAAACTTGTATAAGTTGAAGAGTTTTGCAGATTACACGCAGGAAGCTGATTTCTTGAGATATTAAAGTGTAAATACGATATAAATAATTATAAAAGATTATAAAGTTGTTAATGTCGAGAAGTTTAAAGAAAATGATGAAGAATAAAGGTCTAAGGTTTAAATTATCGACGATATCTAGCATGTAAAATAATTATTAAGATTTTTAAGTATAAACTAAAGAACAATCAATTTTTTTCTCATTTCCTCTTAAGAAACTTAGGGATATCTGGTTTGGTAAAGTTTTCTTAAGATATCTTCAAAAGAAATCAGTATTTTTATACCCTTCGACCATTGAAAATGGTCAAAAAAGGGTATACTAACTTTGTGCAAATGTATGTAACAGGCAGAAGGAGGCGTGGCAGACCCCACAAAGTATATATATTCTTGCTCAGGATCACTAGCCGAGTTGATTGAGCCATGTCTGTCTGTCTGGATGTCCGGATGTCCGTCTGACCAGATGAACACACAGATCTCAGCTATTATAAATGCTAGAGACACCAAATTTGGAATGAAGGTTCCTATGTACTCGGCGCAGATCAAGTTTAATTCAAATGTTAGGTGCCACGCCCACCGCCCCCACAAATCAATAATTTAATTTTTGAACTCAATTTGTAAGCGCTGTATAAAAGATACAACTTTCTGACTTTAACATATACTAAGCTGAATGAAATATCTACGTAGTCTCCAAATTACAATCCGATCGGACAATAATCACAGAAGTTATTTAAGAAAGTATAAGCATAAAACCAACTGCTTCTGTCAGCTAACAAGGGAGGCGGGCGAGCGCAAAGCGCGAGCGCCATCTGTCGGGATTAATTTCAAAGCATGTGCATATGCATATGTGTATGAATTTAACAAATTAAACTACACGGGAACATAGGTCGAAGGGTATCCTACTGTCGCGTTTTGGGCGACTTTTGCTTTTCTTACTGGTTCTTGTTGCCTTTTTCATAATTAGGTAAGTTGAAGCTGAAGAATTCTGAAGATTCCCAGCCCTTTATTCGCTCTCTTAACACACAAGTACAGTAATATCTCAATTCATTTTAAAATGGCAATGAATAGTTTCAGTTACATAGCGGGAAGAGGTGTGCGATTTCAGCGCATTATCATAGCCTTGTGATGCCGCCCCGCAACCCTTTTTCAACCAACATCCCACCCCGTCTGCGGGTCTACACACGCATGGCGTGCAAATCCTGACAATTATGCGGGTTTTAAAAATGATTGCGCTATGACGCGACGTCTGCTCCTCCTCCTCCCTCCCCCTTAGCTCTGCCCTTTGGCTATTGCCCTAACTCTTTGGTGATGTCTCAACTCGTATTCGGCTCAGATAAACGGCCACACCTACAGGCTCATTGGTAGTGCTCCTCATCCAGCAGCAGCATTCGCCTCGGGGCCAACTTCAGATTGTGTGGGCCAGGCAGGAATGGTAGAGAGAGAGGGGTAGGTGGCAATCGGGTGCGGCTGGTCGCTCGTCCAGCCTCTAAATGCAATCAACCACTCGAGCAACAACTGAGCAAAAAAGCCGTTTTTTCTAATTTGAAACAAAAACCTGGAGCGCCTCACCAAGTGCTTATAGTATGTATGAGATTTACGAGTACCATGCACCATGTGCCACTCTGGGTGTCTGTACAATTGCTACAGTTTGTGTAGGGTATTGACAGAGTATAGGGGAATATTATATGTCACTTGTGCGAGAAGAGAAAATATAGGGTATGAATTGTTTTTAATATCAGGTAGTGCTGCCATAGCTATGGCACTATTCATAGTGAAGGGAATAATTGATTTTTGATTATAAATCTACAAGCAAACTTTTGGGAAACATTTATTATGTTTTCTCTGCATTTGTTTCTTAATTTTTAAATTAATAACTACGATAATCACATGTATTTTCTTTTTATTCCATTTGGTAAAGTATTTGAAATTCCTTGCCATTTCTCTAAACTATTTTTCCTCCATTTCTTGAGATACTTCTAAGTGTTGAGGTATTTTTTCTCTTACCTGCATTTGTAGAGTATTTAAAGTTCGTTATGTTTACACAAGTTTCATGCTTCAATATTTTTTCAAGTGCAGTCGGCGGCACTTGAACGCATTGCGTTGGTCGAGCGAGCGGGAGGCAGGAAGCAACGCGCGGAAATTGTCGAGCTGCTGCTGATGCTGGCGGCAGGGATTGGGTTGAGTTGGTTGTGTTGGGTGGTGGCTATTGCTGGCACAACCCTTTCACTAGCCAGCATCCTTTCGGCCTTCAATCCTTTCATCCTTGCGCTGGCCGGACATGTAATTTATGCAAATTAAAGCGCACTCCATTTCGCGCCATCGGAAATATTTCCGTTTATTTTTTTTTTTTGTTGTTCCTTCACTTTGTGAGTATTTGTTTGATTTGTTGTTTGTTGTTGTGTTGCGCAGGCGCAACTCGCGAGCGACAACAATTGTTAATTGTTTTGCTTCTTCTCTTTTTTTGCTCTCTGTTTTTGAGTGCGCCCTTGCGGCCATAAATTGCCGTTAATTGACGGCTGCATCGACGACGAACGGCCGAACGCGCCGCCAAACCTTATCAAGCGATCTTATCTATACATTCTGCACACAATCTTCATCTCGATGCGACCTTAAGTACATTGTGCAACTGTCAAAATATGACAGCAAAAATTGTGCAAGAAATAAGGAAATTTTTGTATGGCCTGCAGGCAGTTCAAGGGCAACATCATCATTATGCGATCTTCGTTTGTTGGTTTTTAATCCGTAATAGCTTGAAAACCACTTCAGACTCGCATTGGGATTTGGCTTTGGGTTACGAGTTCGAGTTCGGGTCAAAATGTTTCAATTTTGAGCGCAGATTTTAGCGCGGATGCTGTCGGATCGTGTGTGCCGGCGCCGCCCCTTCTCTAGGTATAAATCTGCATGTTTGTTGTTTTTTCTAAAACGTTTTTAATGTGGAAATGTCACAAAATATCAAGAGACGAAACGGGTTCACAATTTGAATGACAATCGGGTGCATGGAGGGAGGAAGGGAGGACTGGTCCAGCACGAACTATAGAACTAGAAAAAAGGGAATCCTTTTTTCCCGTTGATGAGCTTGTAATGCGCTCGAGAGCAGGGTGCGGAGGGGTTTGTTGGGTTGGGCGTTTTGTATGCAGCTGTCCATTTGCATTGTTGTCTGTTGTTGTTGTTGTTGCTGTCTGATTTTGCTGTCGTTCTTGTTGTGCCTGACTGAGGTTGATCTCATCGCAGCGGGGCGTGTCCATTGGACTGCTCACTTTGCCCACTGCGGCATGGCTAAGCTGACGTTTTCAATATGCAATTTTGCATGCTACATTAAACAAATTCAACAAAGATATATACCAAAAACAAGAGAAAGAGTTAAGGGCAGTTCCACAGCGGGTGATGATGTGAGGTTGCTCTGTTTTTTTGATCAGAGCTTTACAACTTATTAACTGATCATTTAGTGCGATCTTAAGCATAAACTTAATTATACATATGTGTGGGAAAGATCTTAGTCAGATGGCCTAAGTTAATAGTAGATGGACTGGCAATGACGTGTATATGGAAGAAGAAGAGGATAGACCTCTCTTGGTGACGCGGAAGAGTTAAGACGTAAATAAAGGAGCAAGGCTGATCGTCAATCAATTAATTGAGGATTTAATAAAAAAAATCGATTAACCAAAACACGATTTAGAGACGAAACTAAAGAAGAAGAAATAAATACATTTATCACATAATGTATTCTACAAATTGATTTAAAATAGTTATTAGTTTCTTTCACTTGGCTAAATAAATAACTTCTGCCACATATCGTGGCCTTGTGCTTCTTTTTTTGCTAAGCACTTGCTAAGCTTTTGACACAACTGTCCTCACTGCAAACGCCGCCTCCGCCGCTTACTAATCCCCTGCTTTGCTGCTGCGTCTTTGTCGCTTTTATCTTAATTACAAAAACGCTGAGCAAAGTAATTTGCAATGCGGAAATGCGACAGTTGCGACGCTGCACCACGAAGTTGTGTCGCCGTTTTAAGTCCTTAAATGCGATTGCAACCGGACGACGATGTGGATAACGACCAGGACCAGCAACAGGACCAACAGTACGAGGGTGTGCGCCTGCAGGGGCAGAGCAGTAGGAGAAGGACGTTCAAGTGTCGCATATAGCCGGAGCAAACCGGAGTGCAAACAGTAGCAAAGAGCTGCAGGTGGAAGGAGCTGGGGCAAAGAGGAAAGTGCCAGGGAGTAATACGACCTGATCCACACGCGCTCTCTCTCTCTGTAGGAGTGTGCGTGTGTTGCTGCTATGTGTGTGTGTGTCTGTGTGTAGCGTTGACTGCCTGCTGGCCTGTCACTTGCCAAGGCAGAGGCACAGTGGTTAAAGACAGTACATTTATTAAACAACATTTGTAGGCACATTCTGAAGTAGAACGATAAATTTCTACTTTGCCCACTGTGCCTGCTGCTGTTTTTGTGCCTCGTGCCTCTTGCTCAAAAAGCCGACACATTTTAATTTTCACTTGCCGCTGCGGGCAGAGTTCATGGTTGTCTCCCCCCGTCAACTCTCCCCTCTCCCCTTTTTAGCTGCCAAGTGCAATTACACTAAACAGCAAAGGGAAAAATTGTAAATGAAAAGAATGATAATCATTATTGTCTGCACGAGGAAGGACCCTCTTTCACATTCTTGTTGCCAATATGCCGTTTGAAGTCTGCAGGGCAATTTTGTGTTGTTGCTGAAAATTGTTTTGGCTAATTCTAAAGGCCAACAACAATAAGAAGAACAACAACAACGTCGACAAGGAAAACAATTGAAACTTAATCAAAAATAAATACGCTCTAAACTACAAATGAGCACCCTGCACAACAACAACAACAACAATGACAACTGTAACAACAACAAACAGAACAACAAGCAGGAACTGTAACAATAACAACTCAGTGCAATACTTAAATAAACAAAGTTGCAATTTCCACTGGCAGCACCAGCAGAAAAAGGAAAATGGTGGGGGAAAAAATGAAAAACTCGCGCGTTGGAAAAATCGAAAACGCATCAGAAATTCAAAACGACCCACGTAGTGTCGACTACACCCCCCTCCCACCACACTCCGCCTCACATAGTTATTTACCCACATTTCTGTATATTTGCCATGTCCTGACTGGGAATGCGCTGCCTCTGCTGCTCTTGCCCTGCCTCGGGCTGTTGCTCTACTTGCTCCCTCTCTGTCTGTTTGCTTGCCTCGAGCGAAGAGTTGTCGTCCAGGCGCAGCTCTTGCGTGTTGCCTTCTGGTTAACTGAACTGTTGTTTTCCTTTGTGTGCTTACTGCTCAACAGGGGAAAGAGAGAGAGAGAGACAAACGGGGTTCTTTGGGAGTGGAACTAACTGTGGCGCGCCAAACGATTTCTCTCGCAGTTGCATTCAATTTCTAGTTTTATGCGTGCAGCTACTTAGCAGCTCAGCAGAGCTCGTGGAAATCTCAGAAGGAACAACAACCAACAATAATAACAACTGTCAACTAGTAACAACAACAACAAGCAACTAACAATGTCTGTTGATTGAAAATTAAATTGAATATAATTCTATAGCTCAAGTCTGTTTGCAATGTTTCTTCAAAGTGCAGCATGATGTAGCAAAGAATGTGATTGAAATCTATTGTGTGCAAGTCATTAGTTAAGAACCTATCGAAGCTACTTAATGTAGGAAAGGAATTTAATAGATTTGTCAAAGTTTATTGGGTTTATTTGGTATATACTCGTAGTATGTGTAGAAGTTGAGAATAAATGTTTATTAGTTCCAAAAGCACCCTTCTTTGCGCTTAAAAATATTGTTTGTCCTTAAATTCTTTGGTAATTGAAGATCCTTAAACTGTAAGTAACTTATAACATTGAATATTGAATATGTTTGGCAAGGATGATTGCTTTAATATGATATATCATCATATATCACCAATCAAAGTACAGAAGATTGAAAACTAAATACTTTTTAGCTGGTTTTCCATATACATAAGTTCATTACACATTGCCGTATGCCCTGTGGATTAATGACTATGTATCTGATACAGAGAATTATAAACGGTGTATATTATAAACCAAATTCAAGAATTCCTTCAATTAAATAAATTAAATTCATATACAATTTCTGTATCTCGACAAACCAGAATTGCCTCTTAAATTGCATTCCATCTTAACGAAGTTTCTGCTCTGCACTGTTTATGCAAATACTCGCATGCTTAGCTTGGACGGGACAACTGCAGTTTGTCTGGTTTTTGGGGTTAAATACCCTCCTACGCTAGCCATACCCAATTCCGTTCGATATCCTAACTGCATCTTCTCTAATGGCTGCGGCTTTTCTGTCTGCTATGTCTGCTGTGTTCTCTGAAAGCTGCAATTTTCACACTCCACACTCCACAACCAGAACAAACACATATCGATTGCTCTCGCTGCTAGTGCTGTAGCAGGTAAATATTGTGATTGGGGGACACAGTGAAAGAGGAAGAGGTTGATGGGCATGAAATGGTGGGAGGAGTAGGATGAGGGCTTAATCATTGGCTAAACTGCAGTGTTTGCCTATCTGAGTGTTCATGTTTTGCATATGGGCAACGAGATGACCAACAAATTGCCAGACAAATGAATTTGAATGAGCTGCAAATGCTTATCAGATGCATAAACAATGATATAGGGGAAGTTAAGACTATGAGAAAGACTATACAGGAAGTTAAGTGTTGCTATTGGAAAATATTAATAGTTGACTAATATTGACTTCTTGAATTGTGATATTAAATTCATAAACTAAGCTTTAGCTAAATCTTGCAACTTTGAACTATAGAAAACTTTAACTATACCTATGTATATCTAGTATTCTAATTATGTTCTATAGAGTATTTTTATTTATAACTATAGTAAACGCTAGTGAAAGTTAAGTTCAAGGCGTAGCTAGTATCTTACCTATATTCGACAGAGTATTTTATGTTTTAACTATGGAAAACTCAAGCTACACCTAACTCAAACAAGTATATTGTATCTCAACTATGTTCTACAGAGTATTTACACTTTCATCACTCTGTTTTTAATGCAAAATTCCATTAGGCTACAATATATAGAAGGCGTCTGGCATTTATGCAAGTGACAGATGCAAAAGATGCGAGAAATGCTCACGCCTTTCAGTTTGCATAACCCGAATCCTCTTCAGCCGAAGAGCCTAAGCCCAAAACCAACGCACATACTTCATAAATGTAACTGTAACTGTAACTGCTCGCAGTTGATTTATGTGTGTGTCTGTCTGTGTCTGTGTACAATCCAATTGCTGTACGTGCTATGCTGTTGCCCCCTCCCCCGTTGATCCGAGTGAGCTTCAGCCTCAACATATGCAAATGATGGATGAGTCCTTGTAACTATCCCCAGCTGTTTTGCCTTAACCCTTTTGTGCACCTTTTTTTTCTTGCTAGGCTTTTCTCCCTCCCTTCCTCTTGCACTGAACTGTCCCGTTTGAAGGGTTGTTCCATGCGCTTAGCCTAATCAATGCAACATTTTCTCTCTCTCTGGAAAAAAAACGATACAATTTTCTATAGATTTTTTCACTTAATTTCTATTTGTTTTGCTAGTTGATAACAATAGTGGAAAAAGCGAATGCGCATTGGGCTCATTAAATATGCAAATTATGCGAAAACCACTTGAATGTGTAAACAAATTCAAATTCGATAACGATAACACAAGGCGATAACTGAGTGCATACGCGTGGGTAACTGTACTACGCTGACAGAGAATGAGAAGAGAGTGGGGGGGGGAATTTCACTTCTCTAATTACGTTCGGCACGTAAATCCTATTAGGTTGCACACACGCAACTGTCGCGGCCACTTCACAATCCCATAGAAAAGGTAGTAACCTTTTGTTTTAATTCAATTCTCGCTCTTCCCTTTCCCTTTCCTCGCTGACCGCTGGTCACACGTCATTCAGGCAATGCTCAACCGGTTCTGACAGTTCGGACAGTCGAGTGACCTGACTGATAGCCCTATCCTATCCCATATTGCCATCCCCTGGAGACGGGGTTCTTATCAACCCTGTGGCGATCTTTCGGGTTCCGTGTAATGTTAATTGAACAATATTCAATATGCTGCACAGTTTTTTGATTGACATTATCGCGTGGGTGCGATATGGATCGAGATCGAGACTTTAAACTGGACAGTTGGTCGCTGAGGTCGAGACTCTGGGACAGTTGGTTGAGCTGTCTGTCGATCTTTCACGAACACGCTCTCCTTCGAAACCATTTGATCCGTTAATTTCAGAGTGTGTTGAGGCAAGAACGCCCCTAGGGAATGTGTGTGTGTGCGAGAGAGGGGTAGCTACCCCTTAGGGGAAATAAATTTGCCTATGCAAGTTGTGGAAAACCCTTTTGTTTTGTTCTCCATTTCGTGCAATTTTTCAATTTACCCGTGCAATTTTCACATTTTGCACGCATTCGCAAAAAATTATAATTAAATTATATTAGGCACGTTCCACATACTCCCCTTTCGCGGGCAAGGAAAGAAGGGCAGGGAAGGTGTGTGTGCTCTGCATTGTTTAGCTTTCTGCACGGCCACGTAATGTTTTGTCATAAATTTGCATTGGCACAATGTGCTGGCACTCTATCAATAATTTTCCCAATTTCCCCCCGTCCCTAAGAATTTTCCTTCAACGTGTTTTGTTTTGTTTGATGTTTTCTGTGTGTGTTTTGTTTTTTTTCGATTCCCCCCGTCTTGCTCGGGTTTCGGATAGCTAATAAATAGATTTTGGCTGTCGGAGGAATATATATTTTTTGGCTGTCATAATTTTTGCAATCATAATTTCAGCATTTTACTATGGGGCGTGGCCGTGACCTCGATAGGGGGTAAGTGAGCAGCTGCTGCGCTTACGATTTTTGCAGTTTATGCTTAATTAGGCGTAGAGCGAGTAGGCACTGCGTAGGGTAGAGTCGACTTAGTAGCAAAGGGACTAGGTAGAAGTAAAGTAAGAGAAGAGAAGGTTTGTAAAGATTTAAGTTTAATGTAGGATTTACTGAAATTTAGAAGATGACAATGAATGATGCTTAGGGGATAGAAGAATTGAATGCGTTATTAGGATCTTGGTTTAATTTAGATTTTAACATAGATCAATCAATTTATCAATCAAGTACTTGTATGTAAAGCAAGACTATCTTAGCATAATCAGATGGGACTATTTATTCATTACGTTTCCCATTCTTATTATGTTCAACCATTGTAATTGTATAATCTTTCTTTAAGGTAAACCACCTTTAGCCAAGTAGATTTTGTAGTTAACTATAATCTCGCATCCTCATACAACTTTAATCAAAGTTTGATTATTGACGCGGTACTTTAATAGATTTTACGTGCTGGGAAATCGCATCATCTTCTCTGATGACCGAAAAAGGCAACTAAAAATGTTAAAACACTTCATTAACTAACTGAACAACTAAAACAAAAGACGACGCTGGTAGATTCGTTACAGCTCTTTATTACATAAAGCAGAGCATCGCGATGAGATTCCACTACGAGTCCCAGTTTTAGTTTCAGTTTGTGTTTTAGTTAAAACCCGAAATTGTTTATCGGCTGATTTCGCTATACATCAAAGCGTAGCTGACGATGATGATAATTGCCTTGATGATGATGACGTTGAGTGTGGGTTGTTGGCGGAAGTTATCTGCTGCCTAACTGGAGCTTTACTGCTGGGGCTTTACCAGAGGGGGCCTCTCTACCTCTCTACCTGGGGTGCCTAATAAATTGAAGTCACTTTTACGTGACATTTATGGGCCACAAATGTCACCGATGCCTCCCGAAAGTCTTTTCACTCAGCCACATAAATATTCAAACCAAAATGCAAAACCAAAAAAACTGAAACGAAAACCGAAAAAGCGGAAAAAAGGCTAAAAGCAAAAAACTAAAATGTTTATTTATGCCGCATATATAACCATTATAATCGAATTAATACACTCGCTAAGTGCAATCAAAATAACATAAATAACTTTTCGACTGTGATGTGTTTGAGAAAAAAAAGAGTTATATGATTATAATGTGGACTAAAGAATGCGCTACCTGAGTAGCATTAGTTAGGTGTGGCCCATGGGTTAGTCAGCACGTCATTTTACAGCACGTAATGTGATGCGAAAATTGCTTTTGAGATATGATATATAGCTGTTTTTCAGCTGAGTGACTGTTAATGTATAGCTAGAATTGCAAATATAACAATTTGTATGTCACATTTTAAAATATATATCTTTAATAATACCCTGCCTAGTCGATCTAGTTGAGGTGTATAGATTTGATAGATATATTTGCACTAAACTTTTGATATATGTTTGCTATCAGGTTAAAAGAAATTAATGTATTTATGTGTCTTACTTAAGATGTTATGTCTGTACTAATTGTCTCTCTTGTCATTGTCTAATTAAAGATCTAGTTGGGATCTATATGACATATGATTGCTTTCAGGCTATGCGAAGTTGCCAATATATATGTCAGCTATATATCTACTTTAATATGTTATATCTGTTATATTGCTTTACCGATTTTACAGGAAACGAAAGCTGTGTAAATCAAATGAAATTTTATTGACTGATAAATTCACATTTCTTTTTCCGCTAAACATATTGCTGGCGGCGCTTAAATCACTTGAGAATTACAAGCAGCAAGCGTGTTAAAAAGCGACTTTCAGGAGGTACTTGAGCGTCTTATCTGAGTGCTTAACACCTCGTATCGTATCAGCATGTTGCTTTATAGGTAATCCAAGCTTCAGTCTGGCCCAAACTGTTTTTTGCGCTTTTCGCTTTGATTTCGTTTTTCGGTTTCGGTTTTTATGACGCGTGCGGCGCCGACAGCAGCCCCAGCGGCAGTGGCAACATCTGCATTAGCAGCAGGCAGCAGCCATCAGGCATCACCATCGACATGGACGATGAAGTTGGGCCCACGCACAACAGGAAGCCATTTTGCCCGTTGGCAACAGCAACAGCATCGTCACGCATTTGATGCTTTCGATAGTTGCTTTTTGCTTCGCTGGTTTCTCTACGGGATTGGAGCAACTGCAGCAGCAGCAGCAGCAGTAACTAGTAACTAGTGCTGTGTCTGTTGTTGTTGCCTGTGTTTTGGCAGCAATTAATCGGCATTAAAATTTATAACGGTGCGATAATTAATGGTCTGCTAATATGCCATAAAATTAGTTTGCTTGCAACGTTCAATTAAGGATTTGCTTGTATCTATTTATCTTGCGAGGAGAGTGTCTGTGTGTGTGTGTGTGTGTAAGAGAGTGCGAGTGTGACTCGTGACTTCCCCGTTAGCATAAATCAAAATGCTTATCACGCACTTATGACTGCAAGGCGACGCCTTCCAAAAGCGAACTTATCGAGCCTATCGCGCTGAGTCAGTGTTAGAGAGGAACACGTGTCGTGACACGAGTTAATAAGAAGTGAGATATGAAAATTAGTTAAACTTACTATATAGCAACTAAACTACTCGACTACAACTGTACGCACACTGTCATCTCTAATCAGTACCCACTCAACACCTTCTACTCTTCTTCTTCTCCAGCTCTACTTCACGTCGCGTTCGACATCTTCTGCCTCTCTAGGGGTCTCCTGCTGTTCGGCGACTCCTAATTGCCTACAAATTCGCAACGATTGAGAATGTGAATGTGGCGCGTAATTGCATAACTTGTGCACCTACACAAGGCACACGACGGACGCAGGCATTCATGCAGTGTGGAGGGTGAGTGCAAAGGTCAAGGAGGAAGCGCCATAATTTGCCATATTGTGTTGACTTTGATTTCAGCAGCAGTAGGAGAAGGAGCAGGAGCAGGAACTCTGCTGCTGCCCAAGGGGCTGCCACGGTTGTTGTCGTACGTCTTTTGCCCGTTGCCTGTTGCCTTTTCAAAATGTCATGAATTGAATTGAAATGCGAAATTTGAAACATGAGCTGGGCAGCAGGAGCACCTAAGAAGAGAAGAGAAGAGGGAGGGCAAAGTCAATAACGAACGTCAGGAAGGCATCGCGCAAGGAGCGCAACCGGTTTCCTTTTCAAATCTGCTTGGTCTCTAAGGCGCGCAAGTTGGTATATTTTATGTTTATTGTTGCTGTTTTTGTTGTTGTTGTTCGTCTTCTTCTCCTTTGTGGCCTCTTTTTTGCTCTTCTCTGCTTTGCCGACTGACCTTTTGGCTGGGGGAGCAGCAACAAATTTGCCAAGTAATATGAGCATCGACGGCATTGTGTGAATACCTTGTGGATGGGAGCAGATGGAAATGCCGTCAGCATCGTCATTATTTCATTCCTTCCCTCCTCATCATAATCATCTTCATCATCGTCTGATCATCTTTTATTTTTTATATTTTGGTTAGTCGTGTGTTTGGCTTTAGTCTTGGCCAGAAAAGTATGATTTATGTAAATGCTAATGCCAAAATGTCAAGTGTTTAGTTGAGTGGGAAAAATTTCATTTCGTTTTGTTTATGGCTCCGATGAGGTTGTTTAATCTGAGGGTTTTTTATCTCAAGCTCTCTTCGTATTCGACAAAAAACAATCCAATTAGCTAAGCAAAGTAGTGAAAGAACATTTGGAAAGGGAGTCGAATAGGAGTAAACTAAAATTATGAAGTTTCTGAAAGTATCTGAACTATTTGAACAATTTAACATGAATGTAATGAAGCTCTTTTAAAAGTTTAATGGCTGTAAATAAAATTTATGTAAATATAAAGCACATTAAAGCTTTGGCAAAGCGTATAATTCAAGATTTTCCATATATTTCTATATTATACATTTTAAGATTTATCTCTAACAACACCTTAAAGCTTCAGTTTGAACTTTAAGAATTGTGCAATGTGGTAAAAAACAAGCTTGCAGTTTGAAAGTTCATTTAATTGGTCAGTTTTCAGTTAGCTTGATTCTCGATAATCGTTTTGACTTGGACAGGCGCAGTGATAGGCGCTAATCAATTCTAAAGCGACCGCCAGAGAAGTCAAGGCCCCCATTGACTTGGTGCAACCCCTTTAGGCCAATTATTTATTTACGCATAAAGAGTGACTTCAAGGCCCGGGCATGGCACTATCTAATAATGGTCCATGATAAATTAAGTCGACTTGAACTTAAAGTAAACTGCGCACGACGTACATACTCTACTCACTGCTCCCTTTCATATTTGTTGTATGCATTTTGATTAAGTAGAAAATTGAATATGCCTCAACCCCCCGCAAAAGACCGACTTCACTGTGTCGAGTTCTGAGTTCGGAATTCTTGGCATGGAGAATTGAGAGCTGGGAACGCATTAATCATGCGACCGCTTGACACTTTTTGGTGGGCAACAAATGAAAACACACAGAGAACACACAGAAATTGATAAAGGCGTCAACCGGGGGCGAGGCGAGTGCACTTTATCACGTACACATATGTACATGTACATATATATACCATATACATACATAAACATTACAGTTGTCATGCGACAGGTCTGAGGTCTTTTTTCGTTGCAAGCAGCGGCGGAATATTACAAGTGTTTGGATTTGGATCGTGTCGACTGGGAATGGGAATGGGGGGACTACGATTGCTGTGTAGCAATTAAAAGAGAGAAATTGCCAAAGAGACATAAATAGAAATTAAAAGCTCAGTGCGCCAAATGATATTACACCATTAAAAGTGCCATTTAAGTGCCGCGGCACGACTCGGATTTAATTACAGCAAATTGCTACACTTGAAGAAATTGGCCCTACAACTGGTCAAGTGATTGGCAATTAGATGTTTGTTATTTGTCACGATTTGACATTTGAAATTCACTATATCTATTATTTATGGGACCTATAATGATATCAGCATTATGCTGTCAAAATTTCAACATATTTGGACTATTATAACACATGTTATAGCTGTCATATTTATGATCGATCGTTATTAGGCTTACTGAATAAAAAGCTGAATGGGTTTTCAAGATTTTGCAACTAAACTTTAGCAATTTAAGAGTTATTGGGAGCTTTGAAAAAATATATACTAATTTTACTTTAATAATTCGATTAATTTTCCTTTATAATAAATTAAAATATATGTCAAATTTTCTTCACTCTATTTTAAAGTCTTGCTAATTATTCTAAGTGTAATTTCTTCGTGACTTCACAGCGCATCAGTGAGCCGCAATGTGTTAATCCAATTTATGTGATGACCATTAGACGGCCCCACTGACCTGATTGTAGACAAGTTGTCCACAAATAGTCCGATCCACCCGTTGTCCGTCTGTCGTTTAGTCAGTCCGAGGCAATGTCAAGGTAACCAGTTTTGATTACAACTTGCTGCTGCTCTCTCTCCCTCTCTCACGTAAGGCAGCGTGACATAATTGGCAATTGGTTACATGCCTTGCTCTCCCTCTCCGTCTCTCTCCCTCCACCTCTCACTCTCTGCCTAGTCAGGATGTCCGCCTCACAGAATTTCATAATTTTGCAAAATGAAGGCTTGGGCCTTCTGTCTTGAAATTGATTGATTGCCAAGTCAACTCGAAGTCAGCGACCGTTTCCAAGCTACAGACAGAGCCAGAGAGAGAGAGCCAAGAAATTTCCACTTGACTTGGCGGTAGCTCAATCCCTCCACCTGCTACCGAGACTCCATCGGCGTGATATGTGGGTCGACGCGTATATGTGAAGTGCAAATTTGAACAGCTCAAACATTTTGCATGCTTCGTAATCAAACTCAGCTTGGGAAAAAAAGATTGTGCAGTTTAGAGCGGGTATTAAGACTAAGTGGAGTTGTTTGCAGGAAGAAAGAGAGGAAGGAGAGACAGCGGTGGGAATTGCGGAAGAATTGATAAATTAAATACTAAATATAGATCAGAGTGTAGTAGAGCTAAGTAAATGTAGAGGAAGTGGAGAGTAGAATTGTATAAATGTAGATTGACATAGAAGATGGATTACATAAGTTTTGAAATAGTAATAGAGCTAAGAAGGTGAGAGTGTAAGGTTCAGTTAAGAATGGATTAACAGAGAAGATAAGCTTTAGTTCAAGTGTATGATGACTAAGATGAATTGCAAAGAATGAAGATAACATGAAGAAAGAAGACTCAATGGAAATGATAAAACAATTAAAATAAAAGCAATGAAGCAAGCAGATAATCTATTGAAAATTGTTGGGGATAGGTCGTTCCTTTGTTTCCCACTATTATCTTAATGGTAGATAGAGATCAATCTCGAACCCAGATTCAATTTAAAAACCTCAAAATCTAAACAAATATACGCATTTCATGTTAAAATTTCACTTAATCCAAAGTAGAAGGGTATTGAAGGTACACCGTATCGAATTGGCTTTATTTTTCTTGTATTTATCTTTTTTTTGGGGGCTTCAGCAGATGCCACATGCCACATGAGGCGTTGTGCTGCGTTCCCCCATTTCCATGTTGAATCTGTTGCGAGTGTCGACGGGTAAATGACTCCAATTTGATTTGTTTGGGCTGTCGTTGCCGCGGGAACTTCCCTCTCTCCCTTTACCCTCTGCTATCTTTGTCTGCTATTGATGCCTGTTGTTGTTGTTACTGTAGTTCAATCGTCGACGTCGTCGTCTCTTGACTTGGGGCTTGGGCTGTCAGGCGAGCAGGCGCCCATGCACATTGTAAATGGTAAATTGTAAATTGTCTTTATCAATTTGAAGTGCTGTGCGGATTATTTATGCAACTTGCCATGCAAACTTCCATAGATAAAGTGCACGGCTTACCATGATAGTGTTACGACTTACGGTATGCAGTATGTGGCATGCAGCATGCGGCACATACTACAGTATGAATAGATTGCTTTGGCTTACTTAGTTGGTTTTTTCATTTGGGGGTTTGTCTTGGGTCTCTGGGTCTTTGGGTCTACCGTTATTCCGTTCACATGGCTTTAAATGTATACCCTGTAAGTGGAAGTGATTAAGAAAGGTATGAAGAGGTGACATATAACGATATATAAATGAATGTCAATTATACACCTGAGAGAAATTTGATATGCAAGAGTATTTTCAATGTAGAACTTAGTTTTGATTGGAGATTGTGAAATGTATCTTAGACAGAACTATCTAAAAGCGGTGTATATTGAAGATATGACTAGATTTCTGTCCGATATTTGGAAATTAGGTGTATCATTAATGTAGAAACATAATTGTAATGTATCTCAAAGATATCTTTAAAGGGATAGTTATAACTTATAAGCCTAAGAAACATAGTTGTGATAGAGAATTGTGACTTTAAAGAGACAGTAAAGAGTATTTTTGTTAGGACAGCAGTGTATCTTGAATATTTAACTAAATTTCTATCGAAAACTTCTGCGAACACAGTTCATTTGAATAATAGAAACTTAAAATTTGGCAAGCAGAAACATCTTTAATGTAGATACTCAACTATCTTAAAGATAAATATCATATTTAAGCAGTTCAACGACATTTTTAAAGTAATGTTAGAATGTATTTATTCTAGTTGCATAATCTGCTTAATTCTAAACTTGAAGTTACTGTACAGAGCATCTTTGCGTCGCTCAGACACGTTTAGCAAACTAATCTCACTTTTTTTTTGGGTCAATTTGGGCTTAAATTACGCACTCGGCACTTGGCTGCGGCGATTGGCTGCGGACGTTGCGACGCCGACGCTGACAACTTCATTGCAATGCAGGGCAGTGCTATGAAGCGGGGGGGAGGCGTGGCGGGGGTTGACAGCTCAAAAGGCAGTCAGAGCTGTGCAGCAGCATTTGCGGTTGCGGACATTGATTCATAAATGCACTCGAATGAATAAATGAATACATACTGAGTACAAAACAACACAAAATTAGTGCATACAATGGGCCTGGGATTAAAATGAGAAGTTTGGCCACGCGCCGCTCTCACAAACAATGCGCCTGCAATCAGTACGCAATCTGCCTGGCAACCCTGCCTGCCTGCTGCCTCCCTCCCTGCCTTCTCCTCTCGTTCTACTTTCGCTTACTCCCTCGCTCTCACTCTCTAATTGTGTGTATGTCCGGTTTGAGGGGCGTGTGCAGGCGGACAGTTTTTGGTTTTGTGGCAAACAGGATTTAAATTTGTCGATTTGGTCAGAAATTTACAGTCTACACGGTCTACATTTTACGAACTACGCCCTGCTGTCTACTACACACGCCCCTCTCCCACACAGAATCCTACCGTAATCGTCGACGTCAACGTAATCGCTTTAGATAATACCGCCCGTGAGCTACCGCAACAATTTGTGGCAGCTGCAAGTCTGTGACCCTAAGCCTTTGGTAGCGAATTTTCACGCACTTTTCCTAATGTTTTTCACGCATCAACTCGATGAATTGCTTCATTTTCGTTGCTTCCCATTGAACTTTCACTTTTTTCCCGATTTTTGTTTTGTTTTTCTTGTTTTTTTTCTTCTGTTTTGTTCGCTCTTCCAACTTTAATTAATTTTTCGATATTTTCAACGGGGTTTCATATTTATTTTCACCCGTTTTTTTTGTGTGTGTGTGCTGCAAAAAAGGGTTTCGTCGAGGGGGGAGAAAGGGTTATCAACGGGTTAGTCGGCAAAGCAACGGTTAATTTGTGCTGATTGATTTATTTGCCTTATCGAAATGTTTCACTTTTTTTACTCATTCTCTGCCTCTGACTCTCTCTCTCCCTGTCTCTGTTTGGGTAGAGCGAGAAGGTCAGGGTCGGGTATGGGATGCGCTGAACTGGTATGGAGTGAATTGAAATTGAAACCGGTAGCAGCGTTGCCCAGTATATATATAGACTGGCAATCATAATTTCATATTTACTTTGCGAAATTATGTTTGTTTTACTTTTGTGCCTTGTCCCGCAGAAGGGGAAAGGTTGAAGAAATTAATAATTGTGTGTGTGTGTGTTTTCAGGTTATTGATAAAAGAAGATATATTATATGACATCCCAGAGAGAGGTGAAGAGAGAGAAAGACCGACAAGTCTTCTTATCTGTCTTGCATAAATTAAACAACGTGCTGAGATCAAACCAAATTTCTTGACTTAATTTGTCTCTTTGTCAAATGTGACATTAAAAATTCAATGTCAAATACGAATAGATTATTGACTTTTGTTGACATTTGAGGGAAATTTGTTTATACTCTAGCAGAGGGTATATCAGAAAGACATCTCCTGCATTATGAAGTATAAAAAAAGTCAACAGAGAAGTTTTAGCTAGCTGTGTCTGTCTGTTGCTGATAAAACTTGGCACACTTTATCGCTCTCAGTGAATACTTACAAAATTATTCAATTATCCACTCTAATAAATAACTAGTATATAAACTATCATTAGAGATAGAAACCTTTCAAGGGTATAAAACTTTCGGCATGCAGCAGGTAGCCTTTCTTTCTGGTTAGGGTTTTAAGAAAGATTAAGAAAAATGTAAAACAATATGAAATATGTTAAACTTAGCTAAGCCTAAGTTTGGTTAGTTTCTATTAACACTTTTCAAGGTTAAATATTCATATTTTTTAATGGTCTGTGGCGATTAAAAATGGATTTGTTTACGAATGTATCATCGTATCTTCAAACAGAAATCAGAAATCTCTTACAAAGAAAGAGATACGTTTGTTTATTTTTTCGATATTCGTATTGGAATTATGATTAACGAGTCGGAGCTGCCCACATCTTGACCGACTTGCGGTAGCACAACGTGATGATGATTGCAATGAACATCATGATGCAGTTTATAACGTATGATAATGATGATGCTGATGATGATGATAATGTCTTGATGTCTTGGCTTGAGCTGTCCACTTAGTTGAGGTATTCCCCCGCACACTTTTGTTTTATGGGCGTGTTAAGTGCTTTATCACATTGGGGCAGCCATTTATGGCGTATTGTTTAGCGACGGTACTAGCTGGAGGTACCTGAAGATCGAATATATATATGCATATATGTATATGCATAGTATCTGAGTAGTGCCTCTCTGGGCAATGTTTCAATGATGTTTTCGATTCGCCTCGCCCATAAAGCAACTGCCAATTGCTGTTGAAGCGCAACTACTGCCGCTTTCGCCTGCTATGCAACTGGGTTAGTTAACAGGAGGGGGTAGGAGTGGGGGGAGGGAAGGTAGTCAGCTATATCTGCCGTATGTCATGCACGTCCGCCTGTCACGGCGCTGCCAAACGCGTCTCTCAGTCTGAGATAACTCTAATGACGTTTGACATATCGCGGCACACGCCTCAAAATAGTTTGTAGTCAGTGTAAGTGTGTGTGCTGTGTGTGTGTGTCTCTCTGTGTTGTTGTTGTGCAATGACGAATGTGTTGTTGTGCCAGCGCTGCGACACTTTCAAGTGCGAAAGGATCCTCGCAGCGCGTTGCCAAGTTGCCAAGTTGCACGCATGTCAGCGATGATTTGTCACAAATCAAAACTAAAGCAAAAAGGGTAGGAGAGACAGGCAGAGGGGAAGAGTGAGTGTGAGAGAGAGGGAAAGTGAGAGAGGAAGAGAGGCAAAGCAGTGCCTGACGCATTGCGTAATCCATCAGTGGCATTTGCAACGCTTGTCGAAGCGTGTCGCGAGGACACGCCTTCCTTGCCTTGCCTTGCCTTGCCACGCAGCTGGCCAGGATGTGCCTGGATGCCGCTGGCTTCCGCTCGTAAAACGAGTGCGAGTGCGAGCGCGTGTCATAAAAATCATTGACCCACTGCCAGAGTTTACCCCGCTCCTCCCTTAGACAAGATGAGTTTGTTGTGACACAAGCCTGAATGTCATTTTATGCCTCTGCAGCTGTATGAATGCGTGTGTGTGTGCCTTCAGTTTACAACTTGCTCTAATTAAACGCAATTAGCCGAACTTGCAACCGGCAACAATCGCAGCAAGAGCAGCAGCTGCTGCCCCAGTTTCATTCGCAGGACATACATAGTAGCTTCAATATAAATTACACTGAAAAATGCATAAAAACTCTCTGTCACAAATATCATAAAAAAAGCTATAAAAAATTGTTTTGGATTTTATTTTTATATTTTTTGGTTCTATTAAAATTTTGGGCAGGGGGTGAAGCCGGCGCTGACCCCTCGTGGTGCGTTGCTGCGCGATGATGCCTCGACAAATGCATTTTTTATGCAAAGTTAAGCTGTGTGTTGTGTGTGTGGCACAGTCGAAATCAAACACTCATATATTCATGTTTATATTCATATTCATATTTATATGAATACATTTTATTTATGAATGCATTCAGCGCGCTAAACACGCCTAATGACAACAGTTATTCGACTGTACACACCCCTTAAAGTGCTGTGAGTATATTGCAAGTGATGGACTGGCATGTGCTCTGGTTATTTGTGCTTTATATATAGAGCTAATCTATATAGTAATATCTGATTAAACAAAGTTTGATAGTCTTACATTCTATTTATTTGATTGTCTATTTATTATTCTATTTATTTGAATATTTCATATTCATTTTAAATCAGTTTATGGCGCTCTCTAATGCTCTCTTCATGCTGCCTGTAGTTTCTACAGGGTATATAGCAAATTATAAATCATGTGGCGTCAGTGTTCACAAATACATTTTTCTTGTGTGATTCTCTGCTGCCTCATCTCAAACTCTGATGAGGCCTGCTGGGCCTTGACTTGAAAAGAACGCGACGTCGCTGTTGTCGGCGCCTCGGGCGGAGCTGTTGATAAATACCTGGGCACACCTGAGCACACCTTCTAATTAATTAGACAGCAACAACAACAGCAACAACAGAGAAGGCAGTCAGCAATGTTTTGTCAACAGTAGCCAAAAAAAAGCTAAAATGAAGGAAATAAGTAAAACAAGGCAGCTGGACAATTAAATACCCTGATTTCTTATGAGTTAGCTTGGCCTGCTGCGAAGTTATGTATATGTTATTCTGTTAAGTCATGTCTTACTTAGTCCTATAACCCTGCCGATATGCCTATCAATAGAATAGTGTTGAATAACGCTAAAGGAGGCGGGAAGCATCATCACTATCGTTTAAGAGTGAATAGTGAAAAGATTGAAATTGTGAAAATACATTGTGTAAACAAATGTTAATGTAGCAGTGTTAAAAAGCACTGCAATTCATCGATTAATCGGCATTATACGATATGTCCCATCGATAAGATAAATAGATATTTTTATTCTAGTTAACAATATGCAACGGACAAGAAAGCAGCGTGTGGATAATAATAACTTCTTTTAATTTTATAATAAATCTTTATATCCAAATAAAGCCTAAAAAATACCCCCAGAATTGAATAAGATCTATATCCACACTGTTAAATCTCTTCCAGCTAGATATTTGTACTTTTGCACACATTTAATATGCCCATTTCCACTTCTCTTCAAGGCATGGTATTAAAATGCAGCGTTAATTTGCCTGACTCATCTACAGCTATGATGAGTTCTTCAAGTGTGTGAGTGTGTGGGTGGCTGTTAGACACATAAAATCGCGACATAAATAGCTGAAGATGGAACCAATCCCGATTCTGTAATAGGTAATTCGAAACTTACAGAGCACCCACCTAGAAATTGAGCTCAAGGCTTTTTGCCGAGAAACCAAACCCAACTCTGAACTCTGCATTGAGGCAGGTCTCGAATACGAATACGAGACTGAACGAAATGAAATTTGAATAAATGCGTGGGTTGTTTTTCGCTGAGACAATTAGAATAACAAAAGAAAAGTCTATAAAATAATAACGAAGTATTGCTGATTTCTATTTGGGCTTTATTTTGCACGCTCCATATTCGTTATTCGTAATTCCAGCTGCCGTTTTGCATTCACAACGAACTCTTTTGAATGTTGAAATTGCATTATTCAACTGCCACTCACATGTGCCGCAGATATGCGGTGCAGATATGAAGTGCGCCAAAGTTGCCACTCAAAATGAATTTAATGAAGCATTAAGTTTGGGTTTTTGTTCAGAGATCTACTTCGATAGATAATAGGCAGAGAGGACTATCGACGGCTCTCGATTCGATTGTCATTGTGAGGATCACAGAGCAGGGGTGTCTGTGTTGCGTCCACGGGGGGTTGCAAATTGCAATTTCGCAATATTTTTGAGTGAGATAAATTCACGCACCAATCAACTGTCGGTAATAAATAATCCCCCTCGAGAATAGATCGATAAATGCAAAACGTTGCACACTCGCGGCGAACTTCATTAGGCCTACTAAACGTGGGAGCTCCAATTTGAACTGGTCGCCATATATCAATCGACATCTGAATCCGAAATCCAAATTCAAATCACCAATCCCCACAAGCCTAAAACTCCAAAGTGTGCTTGAGGCGGCAAAACAACAAAAAACTGCTGGAATATAAATGAAAATGGTGCAATTTTGATTGATTTATAATTGAATGTGAATTGTTGATAAGATTATGATAAACGACATTCATATGCAGCCCCCAGCAGTTCCCCCTGCCCCTGCCCCACCGTGCCTGTTGCCAGTTTACTCGACGTTGACGTTGACGTTGATCGGCGTTGACTGGCCGAAAAAAACAGGTTAACGAACCATAATTATAGTACATGAGGAGGGGAGAAGGTGGTGTAGTAAGTCAGGGGTGGAGAGGGGGTGCTCTTGGAAGTGTAGACGGTTTGCCTTTGGCGTCGGCGGCATCGTCCAATACGTTTGCCCCCAGCAGCAGCAGCAGCAGCAGCGGCAGTCAGAGTCGCCTTCGGTTGGCCATAAAATCAGATGTAAAATAAAATATATGCAAGGTTTATGCAGAGATTGAAATACGCTATAAAGCGCGGGGGAGTAGGTTACAGAAAGGGGAAGGAGAGGCTGTAGTGTCATAAAATAGAATAAGCTCTTTATAATCTTGCATTATATATTTAGATATTAAATACTCTTTAGAAGTGGAACTTATCACATTAGAATTTGATCTTATCTTTGAAGCTGTTTTATTTATATGTCCTCAAGTGTTGGAATATGTTAATATGCGTGTAGTAGGAGAACTTCCAGAACTATTAAAAATTACTATAAAAAATTAAGTTGTTAAGAACACTGAAGTTGTAACGCCATTATTTTGTAACTAATTTATCTTACTGAATTGATTTGAACCATAATAATAAATTCTTTTTAACAATAACCTTATATGACTCCTATATATTATAAGACTTTAGTCCACTCTCTTACCAAATCGATATATAGAAAGATATTATTCTATAGATATTATATTAAAATGCATCTTTTGATTCAGTTCTCTTATCAAATCAGTATACCCTGGCCAGCATATAGTGTATAAGTCGTAAAAATGTATCGCCAAATTGTCAAATTGGCTTCGAGCGCATAATTTTTGTTCGTCGTCTATCGATATCTATTTACATTTTTCTCGCTGCTTTTTGTGGCTAATAATAAAATCAATAGACGCACACTGAAAACTGCATATTTTTCAGTTGCTTGGTAGTAGTAGTAGTATTTCTTGGTATTTTTTGTAGTATTTTTTTTGTATTAGTAGTTGGGTCGATCGCCGGTCGATCGCGTTTTTTTGAAGGCGACATTTAATTGCCTTTACCTGCCTTTGAGATTTGCTGCAAAAGTATTTTGTGCGTGGTTCGGTCTTGAAGTCAGACTCCAAAGTGGGGGGCCTGAACAGAGGAGGGGAGGGAGGCGGTGCAAAGCTGTAATTTTTGTCACTAGGAAATGGTTTATGTGACTAGCCGATCGATTCGAGTTGCTGTTGTTGTCGCACGATCGTTCGATCGGTCGATTGGTCGCTTGAGTTGGCCGACTTTTAATTTAAACAGGAAATTATGAATGTTGACTGCAATTTGTTTATGCAGAGTCACATGCCAAACGTCTGGAGTGGGGGCCCTCCCTGTCTTGCCTGCTCAAGATTTGCCACAATATACGCAGCGATAAAAGTTAATTTACTTTGTTGCAGCCGCTGCTGTTGTTGTTGTTGTTGCTGTTGTTCTTACGATCTATTTTGATGGCAAATATTTCACGGTGTCGCATTTTCTTGGCCTGTCCCGCCCCGTTCCAACGATGTCTGTCAGGCATCATTAGGTCTGGCCAAAAGGCGAGCAAGACTCCTCGAGTCGAGTCAGGTTCTTCGTTTCAGGGTCTTGTGTGTGCACCGCTGTCGACAAGCTGCAATCGATAATTAGTCATGTGCGGCGACTGTCACAGGCCGAGGTGAATTGAATGACAGATGTCCTAGCTGCAATATCTAAGAGACACTGTGGGAAGAGGTTGAGGGAGTTGTGAATTTAGCTTGCCAAATTAAATATAAACTAAGTATTTGTAAACAGAGACATAAGGCATATTGCACTCTCTAATTTCGCTCAGTGTAACATGTTTTATATGTTTTTTTTTGAAAAACTTTCCTATAGCTCTTAAAAAATAAACCTTTAGAGGTAATTCAAGCATATTTCTCTCCCATACATTTCTCTCAGTGTTGCTTACAATACTAAAGTAAGAATGTATTCTAACACAAAAATCAGTAGACAAAGTGGAACAAGCAGTTATTCTAGCACATTTCTCTACCAAGCTCATTTATTTCTCTCAGTGCAATATATCCCCGTATTATTTGTGCCTTGTCTTGTCACTTACTCCGTTCTCTGTCGTACGGAACAATGAGAAAATTGCATTGTGAGCCAAACCGAGTCGAACTGAGCTGAGGAGGCCATGGAAGGTTATTAGTCATTGATATGCGGCGAGACTGCTTTGTGACTTGCCGCACCTCCGATGAATGGACACATGTAACACACGACATGGATACGGATACGGATTGAGTTTATAGACAATATTGACGACTATTGGGGGATCAGCAGTTAGCTGGAACTGGAGCTGGAGCTGAAGCTGTATTGACAGAGCTGCTGCTGCCAACTTGTCATTGTCGATACCGATTCGAGGGCGAAGACAATTGAACAGCTGCTTAGCACGGCATGGTCTTCATTAGGTCTGCCCATATCGGACTTGGGTTAAATGGGTTAAGCAACTGAAAATAAGGGAGATACAATAGAGCAACATTTAAGGCATCTTTTGTGTGTGTGTGTGTGGGGAATTCCGGGTGTGTTTTTGTGTGTCGTTAATGAGCTACTGCATTTGGCTCATTAGGGCCAAATTTTAGCATAAGAGTGAGGGAGAGAGAGTGCGGGCAGAAAGACATTTACTTGCATATTTGTAAAGCACATACCCTGTAGAGTGAGGGGAAGGGAGTGTAGGAGTTGGAAAGTAACATTAAAAACTGTGGAAAGCTTTTCAAGTTGTAGAAAATGTCTGTAGATATATAAATGCTTTTAATATAGGCAATATATGAGAGATAATTCTGGTATAGGGTATATATTCTGTATTTACTGCACATACAGTTAGTTAGTCACCATATTTGGTACATGTTTACTTTGTGGAATCTTTAACAATCTACACACTTTCAATAGGGTATTTATAAGTATTGCCTGACTGTATTACCTACTTCATTTCTAGCCATATCGTGAGTCTGTAACATTTTGTTTTGCTTTAGCTTTGAGTATTTCCGTGCCTTGTCCCAGAGCCTAGCCCTACCTCATTCCCGTCCTCCCTGTACAGCCCTGTCTTCAGCTCTAGCACAGCTTCAGCTATAGCTTTGACTTTGGCCACGGCTCCAGCTGGCCAATTAATTACCCCAGAGAGTAAGATAGAGAGAGAAATAAATACAAAAAGTCGGTAAATCATTTTGAACTTGACATTCAACGTGTCGGGGCCGCATGCAAATTGTTTTTGTTGTAATCGCTCCAGCAATTAAAAGGAAGAGTGAGGAAGCAATGAAGAGGGAGGGAGAGGGATAGAGATGGACGGAGAGGCATAGAGAACAGGTAAAAAAGTATGTTGAAAACTGGACATGAACAACTTTTACATGGGGCCACAGTATCAACTATTTACTTGGCCAGTTGAACATGATTTAATGAGCATTTATGCAAATCGCGCCGAGAACCACATCCTGTCGTCGCTATCCTTTGCAGGCCGGCAGCACAGTGGTGCCGACTCCCGATGGTGTAAACCACTCGTAAATCATTCAGAACTGTCCGTCTGTCTGTCTATGTATGCGTGCGTTGTTTGTATTGCACTGCGTGGAGTGAGTGAGGCGGGCCAGACGTGGCCAGACGTGTGTGGGCAGCCCCTCAAATTACACACGCACACACATACACACTCACTCTGTGGCACTTTTGAGTTGCAATCAGGTGTAAAAAGATGCTCTGGCTGAAAGCAATTTTCACTTTGTGTTTCGATTTCTGCTTTCAATTTTTGGGGATGGACCAATGGATGACGGTCTCGGGGTATCGACTGAGCTATGAGGTATCGGCATGCCAAATCTATTGCGCCTCATCAATTTTGCAACAATGCGACAGTAGACATGACAAACGCAACCGACTTTCCTCCCTCTCGCTCCCTGCCTTCCGTTTGCCACCTTTCCCCTCTAGGCTACGTGACAAGCTGCTCTGCCTCACAATGAAACAATTGTCTGGTCCGTCCGACCGTCTGTTTGGTCTGTGGATAGGGTCCAACAATCTCGGCTCAGTCGTGTTGCGGTTGCCTCTTCTTGGTTTTTATTTTATTTCATTGTGTTGTTTTACTTCTCCTTTTGTATTGCCTTTTTGCTTATTGATTTGGCACTCTTGAGAGATTTTTCTGTGTTTTTTCTTGTGGTTTGGCGCGTGAAATCAATTGGAAAATGCACCTAATGATTTTCCAGATTTGCTTTCAACCTCACGCTTAATGGCTCAACTGTACGCGCGAGCCAGACAAATGCAAATCTCCAAGGGAGGGAGGTATGGAATGGTCAGACACGCCCAGAGTTTCCTTGGTAGCTGTAAGAAAACTGTAACAACTGTCGCAATGGAATGTTATATTTCCTTAGTATCATTATCATTACCGGCACCCTAAGTGGTCCCATTTCAAGCAAAGGGTGCAAGCTGCAGGCAACTCATCCAAGGGTTGATAACGTCTTTGACCAGAAGGGGGTTGCTTAAGGCGCTAGGAGACTTCTTTGTCCTGCTGCTGCTGGCATAATTATGTCAACTTCTTGAAGTGCCGACAACATTACTGTCGCCCATTAAGTTCATTTTCTGGGTCGGTTTCGGTTTCGGGTTCTTTTGGGCGGAAGTGCGCCGATCGCAATTTAAAAACGATCAAGCGTAACGATGAGCAGCTCATAATTATGGGTGCCACGATGCACACGACGGGACACGAACGGGTAATGTACCAAAGTAGAAGACGAGGCAGATAAGCAGAAGGTCAGTCAGTCAGAGTGTAGTCAAAAGCAACAACTGAGTTTAAAGAGGGTTAAAGTTATATTGAGAATGACTTAACTTGCTCTTGGGTTTGTCGATGCGAAAGGGTCAAACTACTCAAGCCAAGGCCAACTTATTGTTACAGCTTTAAGTGTATTTTTTACTTAAAGAACAGCAATCGATGCGTTCCTTAGCAGGAGAATGACAACCCTTTTCTTTAGCTTTAAATTTCTTTTGCTAATATTTGCGTTGTGTGTAGGAGGTGTTCGCAGCAGCGTCACTCGGGGCATTTTCCATTAGTTTTATGCCCTGTTGGGGCATAGATAACAACAACAACAACAGCAACAAACACCTTCACATGCGCACACATATGGAGGGCATCCCTACTCAGCCCAAATGGCCCATTACAATCGAGCTCCATTAACAATATTGGTCGGGCCAGCAAAAAGGGTGCACCGAAAAAGGGCACTAAATGAAAATTATGCGTGTTGCTTCCTTTTCTCCTCCCTTCTGCATACAACACTCTACTAGGCACAGAAGGATTCTGAATTGCAAAAGCTTTTAATGCCCACGAAAATGACTACTTGCTATTTGCCATTCCCGAAAGGGCAAAGTGGAAGGAGGAGGAAGGTGCGTCCTGCATCGTCACACCCTTTAAAAAGTGCTGAAAAATTGCAGTTGAAAACAGTTGGAAAAAACAGGAAAATTATTTTCAACTGATGAAACGATTAATATCACTTAATTAAGGTGGAAACTCTAGACGTGTGACAGCTGTCAAAAATGGGCGACGAATCAAACGAACGTATCAAATGCCTGTGTAGTAGGATAACCTAAAATTACGACTCAAACTTGGCGAGTTTTTTATCCCATTTCGAACTGCGAATGCAATTGGGCATGAAACAAAAGTTGCCCAGTTTTTTTGGGATTAGGGATTGCCGTCGAAAACATATATTAATAGTTATTGTCATTGTGCCCAGATAAAGAGAGAGAGTGAGAGTGAGGGGAGGGAAGTAGGACAACAAGAAACAGCAATCAAATCGCATTTGGCAAAAGCGGATTTCTCATTTCACATCTCTCTGATGGCAATCAATCAGAAAATAGTCCAAAAAAAGGTCGTTTCGCATGTTTTTGCCCCGAATTTCGTTTCCACTTTTTGCGATGTGTTTTTGTGTTGCAAGAGGGTGAAATCAAAATGCATTTAACTTCTGTGGTACGTTTCGGGTTCGGTAGAGCGTGTTTGGTTTCAGCCCCCTAGCAAAAAGTGCGTGTGCTGTAGAGTTGCCAACTTTTGCAAAGGCAAAAAAATTAATGAACTGAATAGTAGAAGGAAGTAAGAGCAAACTCTCAATGTTTTTATTACTAAATCTCTATAAAGAAGGTGTGAAAACAAAGCTAAAATATATAGCTAAGTTAAATTCCGTTAAGCGGCACACTTGGCAACTCTAGGCAGCTGCATTTGCTGTGTTCTCCCCATCTGGCGCTGTCAACGTTTAATCAGTCTTGGAGTTGAGCAACTCGGGGGAACTTGCAACCAAGTGCAATTTAATCTGTTTGACATTTGTGTTAAATTTGCCTGGAACAAGTGCCCAAGTGTACGTCCCTCGTACCCTCCATGACATGTTTTGTCTTCCGTATTGCACTTTGTGTACTCCAGAGTAGCTATTGGGTTTCAATTGTGGTTTCGAGTGGGTAAGCCAGAGAGGAGACTTAATGCACCGGGAGGCATTTGGCTTGGACTTTGACTAGGGTATATACGATAATGGGCTGACGGTTCGATAACAATAGCTGTGTTAATTGAATGCGTGGGCTGATGACGACAATAATACTCAGTCGATATGCGTGTCTCGAAGGTCGCCGTAAAATTGTAATGCTGTCCAGGGTTTAATTGTTTTTCGGCATCGATTTCATACGAAATTTAAAATGGTATTGTATGAAGTTTGACACAAGAAGAGGGAGAAAGAGACAGAGAGAGAGAGAGGGAGGGAAAGACAGAGACCCTGTAGAAAAAGTTGATGGTTTTATTACCCAAAACTGGACAATGGCTTTTTGTATGCCACTGTTAATGCTCCTGACAAGGTTGCCTTGGGCAAAACAATTGCTGTTTTGAGGTGAGGTTAGGTCTCCTTAGGTTGCCCACTTACCATATACTATCTCCAACTTCTTTGTTTATCTACAATCTTAAGTTTATTATTGCTAATAATAAAATACACGCACATTCCACATACACGTTGGTACATAAAAATAGTCAAACACAATCTGCTAACAAACTTAGGATCTAGCCAATTATCATATTACAATAGAACGAACTCGTCGTGTAACGTGAGTAAGTAGAAGATGATGAAAGACAGATAAGAAAGAGAGCATATAAATAACATAATAATATTATATATGTACGTTTACGAAATTCATTTAATGTACAACGATCCTTCTGCACCAGATATTGGTTTAGGATTTGGGCTTTCGACTTCGATTCGGTGAATTTCGCATAGCACGTCGTGTTGTATTGGATGCTGTTGCTGTTGTTGGGCTTATGGTTGTTGTTGGGAGTGTAGGATTAGGTGTTGTTGTTGTTGTAGTTCGCATTGTGGTTTTTGCTGTGGTGACAACCCTAGCACTTGGTCGCTCCCGATAGACACACATGATCTCATCCGCAGCATCGGGACAATCTACTTGCTGTGTGAAGAGAAAGATGTTCTAGGGTTGATTAAGGTTCTATTGGGTTGGGGGGGGGGTTAGCTTACCTTATCGCAGAGCTGATTAACTGTTATGCACTTGCCACTCACACAGCGCAGCTCATGGGGCAGACAACGTCCTGGTGCACGGGTTGGAGTAATCATTGTGCTGGTGCTGGTCGAGCTGGTTGAGGTACTCGAACTGCTACTGGATGTGCTAAGTCTCTCTCGCTCGCGCTGCTGTGCCAAGGCGGCAGGTGGAATGGCGCTGGCACTGCGTGTGGGGGCAGTGACTGTGGCAATGTTAAACTTGCTAGTGGTGCGATTTGCACGCTGTGCTGAGTACTTGAACTTGTTCTCCGAATCGCTGGTCATCATAATCTCTTTGCTGTCCCGAAAGTTCACTAACCCAAGAAAGGATAAAGGTCTAACTGAGGAGAGTCTTAGGAATGCAAGGCTTAGTAGCTTACCAAAACCCTTAGGTCCACCGGCAGCAGGGTCCTCCGCACTGGAATTGACTGAAACTGGAGCGGGTGCAACAACTGCTTCAGGAGCTGCCACCTGATGCAACTGGAACTTAGTCTCGGTGCCGGCTTCCTCATCTGTTGTAGCCGTAATATAAGTGTAGAGCTTCTCATTTGTCTCGTTGGGAGAGAGAAAGCTAGCATAGGAGAAGATGCGTGGAAAGGCGTTTAGTTCGGCCTCATCGAAGGGCGCTGCATCACCAGAACCGTAATCATCGCAATCCTCCTCATCACTGGAGTCAAAGCAATCGTTGTTGAGATCACAGCGCAAACTCTCCGGTATGCACTTCTCATTGGAGCGACAACGGAACTCCTCATGCTCACACACCAGACACTGTTCGTCCTCATCCTCTCCGCCAACACAATCCTTGATGTTGTCACATTGCCATTGCTGGGGAATGCAGCTACCGTCGTGGCACTGGAACTCATTGGAGTAACAATAGTCACGTCGCCTCGTGGGATCATCGCACTTGTGCGCCTCGTGTGCATCGGGGTACTGACTACAGTCGAATAGTTCACTCAATTGATCCGAGTTGGCAATTGCAATGGAACAGGCCTCCAGTATGGCTAAAGAAAGGCGACTCAATATTGATTAATGTGCCTCGTACTACGCGCAAATCCTTCTAGTTCTTTCTACCTTTGCAGATGCGCCTACACGGTGGCAGCTGTCCAATATGTGAGGGTCGGCATTCGGGTTCCAGGGCGGCGCAAATGAACTCCACGGCCCGTGCTGAGCAGTTGGACGTGATGAGTTGCTCGTACGCCTCCATGGTGGCTGCATCCCGTGGAGCTCCGTTGTTGTTGTTGTAGGTCAGATCATAGTCCAATATGCCACGACACATGGGCAGCGCCGTGGAGATGCAACCATTGGCAGTGCTACTTGCTGGAGTTGTGGTCATGGCCTCAGTGGGACGCCCACTGACACTCGACGGTGGTGGCAGGGTGGGGGAGACTCGTGTCAACAGATGTACATTAGCAGGGGGCGTGGACTGGGGCTTAGGTAGTAGCTGCACGGGGGAATCAGAAGGTAAAGGAATAAGTTATGTATGTGTACATTAATTCATTGTGAATGTGAACAAATTTAGTTCATTTTGAAGAAGGTGCGAGCTTTGCATTTAAGTTGTTATCAGTTCCTAATACCACAACAACGTGTTTCAGAGTCAGTTCCGGCAGTGGAACTAGTTCACAGTGCCAGTTCAAAACAATAGAACTAGTCTATAACTATTTTTATAGACGTTGTATATAGAAATATATCTCCTGTTTAATGATGAGAACCGTTTTGGAACTGGAACTAGCTCATTGCGCTAGTTTAAAACAATAGAACTACATAGGGTATATTTCCAAACAAACACTAGTCTATATTTGTATTTTTATATAGTCATATGTCATGAAGTTTAGACAGTATTGGAACTGGAACTAGTTCATTGCGCTAGTTTAACACAATAGACCAAGTTTACCATATATTTACATATTTCCAGTGTCTTAGTTCATTGAATATTTATGCTAGTATATATGGACAGCTTTGGAACTGGAACTAGTTCTTGGTACTAGTTCCTCTAAAAATTTTTGCCCTATTTCGAGTGTTTCTTTCCCCTGAACATTAACAAAGGCTTCACAGACATAGTATTTAGTTTCTAATCGAAATCGGTTCCCCTAACTAGTTCTCCTCTACATTCCCCGTTATACTTACATCTTTGAGCAGCTGCAACATGCGCTTATCCTGCTCGATGGGTACTCCGAAGCTGTTCTGATGTCCCGAGGTGAAGCGAATGCTGTCCGCCGGCAGCAGCACATCATCATAGTCAGCGTCGCCCCCCTCGATGCTTGCCACCTCTGGCTCCGCTGACAACGTTTCCCCCGCCTCTGTTACACTCATCAACATGGTTGTTGTGTGTTCCCGATTCATGTCGACAGCTCGCAATCGTGTTGACTCCTGCAGCGGATGCACATGCTCTGTGGTTGTGCTGTGCATCAAATCATCATCATAGTTCTCTGTGGACTCATCACTCAAGCCTTCGGTCCAATCATTTGTGAAGGTGGGGGAGGAGGAGGAGGAGGATATGGTTGCCTCGTAGCGTCGCTGCAGAAAGCGCGCACGTGCCACACTCAGATCGTGCAGCCAGAGGCAGTAGGTGATCAGGCCAAAGAAGAGCAGCACGCTGGCCACAAAGATGATGGGCCAACGTAAGTACTTCCAGCGACAGGCGCGTCGTGCATAGCCCAACAGCATCAGCGTTGGCGTTGGCTTATGCTGCTGCTGCTGAGACTGGCTGCTGCTTCGATTCAGATAATAGTTGGCCGTCAGGGGATACTTGTAGCGACGCACCTGGAGCTCGGCCAGGGTCTCTGGACTGCCCAGCATGCCGATGCGATACTTTTGTGTGTCAGTCCAACAGGAGTCGCTGCTGCCGTTGCTGTTGCTGCTGCTGTCGCTGCTCTTCAGTGTGGAGGCGCGGGAATAGTCCTCGTTTGTTTCATTAATGGTTTGTACCGTTATGTTTAGGCCATGTGGATATTTGGTGGGCTGACGCCGCAGGCCTGTCCCACTTCCATTGCCAGTTGCTGTTGCTGCTGCATCTTCATCCATTGCGCACAGCTGATTCGTTGCACCTTTAGCAGTTCGAAATGTCAATTGTTGTTGTCGTTGTTGTTGCACAGATTACATAAGTCGAGGCAGCCACAGCCGGCGCAGAGAGGGGGGGCCGGGGTAATTGCTATTGTCTTGCTGCCATTTGCAGAGAATGTCAGCGCGATCACAAGCCCCCAAACTGATTTGAGGAGGAAGCAACTGAGGTTGAGGGGCTGCTGATGCTCTCCTGCAAAAGGAAAGGAAATCGAATTGCGAATATTGCCAAGAGAAATAAAACTTTAAAAGCTAAAAAAAAACAAAATGAAAGTTCAGTCAATATTTCATTTCCATTTCCATTTGAAAGTTGTCACTCGACTTTATGCGCTTTAGCTTCTTCAATTACGCACGACTATTTCGCATTCGCCTGCCTAATTTACCAGCACAACAATGGGATAACCCCTTGGCCCCCCATGGGTCTCCTCCCTGCTTAACTCTTCACCCTTTACAAATAACCGCAAAATTTGCGTTTAGCTACTGCTAAAATTGCCGCAATTTGATTTCAGTTTTCCCATCCGCAACGGCAGCTGCAACAGATAATCGCATATTGGCCTGGCCTGGCCGGGCCTGGGCCCCTCTAGACCCCCAAAAAACGTATTGGGCAATAGTTTAGAAAGATTCAGATGTGAATAAATTCCCCGCAAGCGTCGTGCGGACTGTGCATTGCTCAAGCGGACGAGTCAAGTTGCCACAGCTCCAGCTGAGAGTCGGCATACAGAGCTGTGGCGACTCCAGCTGTTGCAGTGCCTGCCTCTGGGCCCATAGATTGTTGCCCAGTGCGCCTGTGCAACTTGTTAGCCAGAAAATGGCCAATAAAAAAGGCTGTAAAAGCACTTTGAGTTATACACTTGTAATAAGCTGATGTCGCTGATCTTCCATTAATGTTGTATTGTTTCTTTATGGCTATGATATCGTAAGAAGCGGAACTAAAGACTTTTAGATCTGCAGCTAAGACAGAATTAAAGATATTATAATTAAAGATATAAGATATCTGAGAAATCTATCAGAGTCTATAGATTTTGTATATGATGTCGAATATTGTAGAATAAATGATTTATGAAAGCAATGATCAGAATTGCACATGGTTGAAAATTTATATATATTATTTATATTATATTATAAAATTTTCAATACCAATACCAATGGCTTCTCCACCTTCACCAAACATAGCAAACATTAAAATGAATGATCTACAATACTAAAGAATACCATGAATAAACTAGTAACAAAAGCTCGACTACTACAGAAATTACAGTTTTAAAGATCTACCAATCAAATTTATAGATCAATATTTTGGTATGATATAGAAAAGAAGATTGGGAAGAAGAAAGGATAAATTTCAGTTGAAGAACTTGAGTATATATAAGAAGTTGGCCTAAGAAACCCTTACTAATTAATTCTTTCTGTATTTGCATATCAAATTAATTTAAAAGATATATAGATCTTCCAAAAACGTGGCAGCATACACAACATTGTATTCGCTGAAAGAAAGTTATGCCCCTATTTGGCAACTCTTCAGTTTCTTCGTCTGCTTTGTCGAAGATTGTAAAAAGAAAAGCCGAAAAGGTTTTCGAATACTATCCACCCACTCACACTCTCAGCTCGCATCTGGGAGCTTAAGTGCTCTTCCGGTAAGAGTATAGTTTGGCAAATCGCTTGAGCTTAGCGGCTACAGTTGGCTGACTTGTTGAGGGGTTTTCTAACGTAGCTCTCTCGTTCCCGTACTCCCCCTTTTGCCACCTGATCTGCTGTTGAGTTGCGAGTTGCCTGCTTGGCTTGGCTGCTGACCTTTTCACTTTTGTTTTCATTTACAGCCGACGCGGCTTAGCTTGGCTGACTGCCCTCGTGTTGTAAAGTAGCGAGAGAAGTTGAAGAGAGGGGGAGGGAAGACAGATCTACAACAGCTGTTGCTCGTTCGTTGCTCGCTTAATGAGCTGCAGCAGAGCTATCAAATCTCTGCAAGACGCTGCTAGTGACTCAGTCTTACCCCTCACCTCACCACGTACGGCAAATGCACTGTGCGAAATTATTAATAGCTTCGCTTGAGGCGGCATTTTATTTCGGCTTAGAGTGCCAGCAAGAGACACAGAGAGATAAAGAGAGAGATCTGCTAAGGTCAGTTGTGTGGCGGGAAAACAGCTGTCCAATCGCTCATTCGCTTCTCGCTTTTTTCTGCTGTTGTGGCCAACTGCAAAAGGTCATAAAAGCAATTGACGGTTTGGTTGAAGAACCAACCTTGTTGTAGGGTCTCTCGCCTTGAGTTCGACGGGTGTAACCCACTGACTACACAGCAAGCACTGCAATTACTTGTTGCCCCCTTGCTGTCCCACCTGGTGCTGCCCCTTTCCCCCTTCGCTTGACTATGCCACAGTTTGAATCGCTCGAGTTTAGGCATCGAGTTGTTAATGGGTTCCGGAGTTGGGACATGAAGTTGCCCAAGCGCATTCACCACATAACCTAATGGCCCTCTATCTGTCTGTCTGAGTTGGGTGCGTGAACTGGGAAAAACATCTGAGACTGTGACTGAGATTGGGAAGGGAAATGTGATGTGATATAGTAGAAAATTGCCCTACTAAACGATCTTTAATTGAGCACTGTAATAGATAGCTTGATATCTTTACTTAAGCGATACCGCAAGATCTTAATTAAACGTTAATTTTTAAGTAGAAGAAGGCAGCACATAAGTTTGGTATGGACTAGAGTTTGAAGAGATGTAATAAAGGTTGTCTAGGTCAGCTTTTGTTGGTTCTTAAATAAGTAAAGTTGGAGAGGAAGAAGGAAATGATTACATCACTTTGATGGACAGTATCATAAAGAATAAAGTTATTTATATATGAGATAAGATAAACTTGACAAACTATAGAAACAGTAATGATTAGATTACTTCAGGATACAACAAATTAGAAATACTAAATCAATGTAAATTTAAAATCGAATAAGATTGATATCAAATTGGGGAACTCTATAGAAACAATGAAGGTTTGTTATACAAATGAAGGATAAGATACTTTAAGTATAAGAGAGAATAAATTGAATTTAAATAGAAGAACCTCAATATAATTTAAAGCGATATACCATATTGGAAGTAAGGGCATTCAATGGTAAACCAATCAAAGCCTTAGATCGTTTAAGATAAAACTAATACTTTACTCCTAAGAACATATTGGAAAACATCCAAGAATGAAACTAAGTAGAATGATAAAAACACATAATATATACTGGACTGTGTTATAATAAAGTAGTAGAAAGATGTAGAAACATAATGAATACTATATTATAGCATGCTATAATAATGTATTTGAACAACTAAACAAGTTTCTCTGCCTCTGTTTGCTCGTCAAAAATTCTTGGCAATTAATGCAATTGAAACTTGTTCGGCCGCCTCTCACCGCCATCGCTAGTTAACATATCGACTAGGCAATTGCAATTGTAAGTAGTAGGTACTACTACATACATTCTATAGGTGTCTTTATGGTCCGATATCTAGCAGGTAATATCTAAGCAGGTGCTACCATATTGCGTTACGTGCAGAACCGCCCACTTTGGTAGTTTGAAGAGGCTCATTTGGGCAACCATTAGAACAGCTTTAGGCAATGTGTTAACGCCTGAATGCCTCGAGATTCGCATGAGTGTTATTCACATTTGTATTCGTATTCACTTTCGTGGCTAGTGCAATCTTCAATCTTGACTCGATCTGCGTTGCATAACTCAATTCTGACGGTCTATTCACACGTCAGACTCGGAATCGGACTTGAAATCAGTTAGACTCTTGACTCGACTCGACTTGGAGTTGAGACTGAGATGTGAGATCTGAGTCTGAGTCGAGACGTGTTTCGCATTCGACCTATGCACCACATTCCTGACATGGCTGGCGACTAAATTGCATTGATTACACGAACTTGTTGCGGCATCAGCAGCAGCAGCAGCAACAACAACGACAACTGAGGCAACAACGACGACGACGAGGCAACTCACGGCAAATGCCAAGCAAGCTCTGCTTATAAGTTAAGTCATTTTGTGGCTTTAATCTGCGCCAGAAGCGCAGCTCACAGCTCCAACTGAGGCCGTGCCGAGGCTGCTAAAGCTGCCACAACGTTTCTATATGCATTTCTGTTTCTGTTTCTTGCTTTTTAGAAAATAAATTGTTTATGCTTTTTGATTTTATTTGGTCAGCAGCAGCAACATTGGCAGCACGTAAGCATTTAAGTAGTATCTGCCTCTAACACTGCCTCTGCCTCTGCTTCTGCCTCTAACTCTGTCTGCCTCTAACTCTGCCTGCCAATAACTTTACCTCTGTTTCTACCTCTGCTTGCCACTAACTCCAACTCTGCCTGCACTTCTACCTCTGTCTGCCTCTGCTTCTGCCTTTGTCTCTGTCTCTGCCTGGCCAGGTTGCAAGATGTGCGAGGTGCATCGACAAGGGGCACCAAGCCGAGTGGGGGGCAAGTTGCCCATTTGGTTAGTTGGCCATGTTGCAGCAACGACTGAGGCCAGCTGCTTGTGGCAGCGGGTGGATGTGTTGAGTGTGTATTGCCTTGTTGTGTTTGTGTGTGTAGACTGACACGAGTGTGTGCGGATTATGGCAGTCCACATGTATGTATGAACGACTATGGTCATATTTGTGTGTGCATGTTACAATTTTGTAAAGTAATTTGCTAGTTGTCTTGTGCTGCATTTGTATCTGTATCTGTATCGATTGCGATGCGTCATGGCAATGAAACCAATCGATAATTGATAGAGTATGCCAAGGATGCGCGCACATTGAGTAGTAGGGGTGGGGAGAGAGAGAGAAAAGTGACCTACATACTTGAACCCCACAGCACAGCTTGTTAACTGCATTTAACCACCAACGATCAATCGATGATCGATCATGAGTTGCGGCATCGAGGTGAACTGCTGCAAACGGCGGGTGTACTAGTAATCAAATGTGCAATCTATAATCGATTAATCGATCATCAGTTAAGTTGACACTGTGCAATGAAAATTGCAGCTGGCTAAAGATTTAAAGAGACCTGCGAAAACTTGTAGACTGAGTTGGGTAAAATGATTGGGATTATAATTAAATGTTCAGCAATTATAGAAACTTGAAGTAACTATTCAACTTCAGGGAGGTAAGAAAATGGAGGTACTATCTAAATTCGGGTTGAATTTAAATTTAATGCTTAAGAACTTTCAACAATATGAACAGAGTTCTAAACTATATAATATATAATATTAATGCAGATTTTCTTTCTCAAAACTATGAGCTGGAATCTGTTTAATCTCTAAGATTTAACTACAATATTCCTTAAAAATTGAGAGTTCTCTTTCAAAAGAAAACTTTACTTAGAGCATTACACAACACAGATTAAGAACAAAGTTCCATTAGTTGCCTTACTTGTATTTGGCATTAATGTTGTACCAATTAAATGAATGAAATGAATCTCAAGCACATACCAGAAATACCTTTTTTTTATACAATAAACTTGATTATTTTTGCCATATGCCAAGTCAATTATAGCAAGAAACTCAGTCAATAACTGTATATACTATATACATATATATGTTACTGTATACACACTTGAGAACCTTTTTTTTCTTTCTCAAGAATCTTTTTAAAACTATTAAGTAAGATAGATTTATACACTTATTTTTTGCAGCAGGCAACACATTAATCATTCCGTTAATTAAATTTGTTAATCACTGACCGACACTAAGCTGCTGTGCGTGTGTGCGAGAGTGTGTGTCTGTGTGTGCGAGAGTATGTGTGTGTAGAGGCAGCTAATAATGCATGCAAAGCTTCTCTAATGCCTTTAAAAAAAGCTGTTGAACCACACCTTGGCGATTCGTTCTAATCACATTAATTTTTATGATATCTCACAGCGACACGCCGCTGCCCAGAACCGAGAAATGAACACACCGAGGCCGTCGAGATATGCTGAGGGATCAACTGATCGAGTTTTATTTGTTTTATGGGGCAAATGACACTGGTTAATTTTGAATTGGAATTACACACGGCGAATGTAGTTCAAGCTCATTTGCAACTTGTCGGATCACACTCTATAATCGTACAAGAGAGATTAAAATGTCAACTGAGGATGATCATTTCAATAATGATGAAGATGATGTTGTTCACTCAGTCTCATGATGATGTTGTTCAGTCAATCTCACTGCAATTGCGACACAGTTCTTAACGACAATCATCTTTTCATCAACAGCATCGTCAACATCTGATCAGCTGTCACAGACTCATTTAAATAGATTTGTAATTAAAGCAGCTACCCGAATTGCGAACTACACACACTAACGGACACTCACACACACACTCACAATTATATATGCATATAGATACATGAGCAATAATGATCGCAGATCACACGAGAACCTCACACTTGATGCTTTTCCACGGTTTGTGTTTTTGTTATTTCGGAGTTTTTTCGGGTCTTGGATCTTCTGCGGTTGAGTGTTTGAATATGAATGTGAATACGAATACGAGTGCAGCTGTTGCTTGCAGTTGTTGTCGCTGTTGTTGTCGTGTTTTATGTTAATCAGTGCTGATTGCAGTTTTTTGCTGTATTTAATTAATAACGCAAACTTCAAAAATTGTTTTCAACTTGTTATAATAATTATTTTTTTATTTTCGCATTGCAACAATTTGTTGTCGTTGTCTTCGGTTTTGTTGTCTTCTTGTTGTTGTTATGTTGTTGTTGTCTTTGTTGTTAGTTGTAGCATGTTAATTACAAAAGTCATAATTTGCATAAAAAGTTGAGTTTGGCAAGCATTCCGCAGCGTACAAGATACAAGCAAAGGCAGCCCAGGCACTTCAAGATACATTTGTATCTTGAACTTAGGCTTGCATTGCTTTGCTTAGCTGCGGGTGGTGTACATTGTTTTTGTTAATATTTATGCACTTGTTTAAACCTATTGATCGATTGATGCACTTGAAAAGTATCTTGACAAAAAATCTCGATAAATTTAAATCGATTAACCGCTTGAGAACTGCAACTCACTTGTTGGGCACTTGTTGTAATTGCACTTGTTGTTGGTTTATTTTTGGTATAGACTTTTTGTTTTGGCTTTTTTGTTGCACGACGCCAAGTTAGCCAGAAAACCGCACCGCACGTTCGGCTACCAAAATTACGACTGAAACTTGAAGACGCCAAAAAAAACTGAGCATGCGCAGCGACGCCAAAAACTTTGACTGAGATACGTCTGCCTCTCGCGCTCTCCCTCTCTCTCTTGCTCGTTCTTCTTCGCACTCCCTCTCTCTCTATATCTTTCTTATTGCGTGCTTTGCGTTGAGTTCAGTTCGGCTTGACTTTCGGTTTCGTTTTGATTTCGTTTTCATTTGAGCGCCTCGACGCGAACTGAATGTGAATCTGGTCTTGAGTCTGGTCTGCGTGTCTGGGTGTCTCTTTGAGTGGAAATCGAGTGCTGCAGTTGTAGCTCTTAGCTCTGCTCGCTCACTCTCTTAAGCCGTCGTTTGAGCCGCGTTTGAGTGCAGTTGTTCAAGTGGGGCAGTCGGTGGTGCCACTTGGGCCACAGTCTCGCCTGCCTTTTGGCCATTGTCGTTTGTTGGCCACAGCCACAGCTTAATGCCAACGTTTATGTTTAACTTATGATGCCATCTTTTGTGTCATGTGTAGTTAGTCTCTCTTTCAGTGTGTGTGTGTGTGTGTGTGTTGCAAAGTTGCCGCGCTGGGAGCGTGCCCGAATGCACTAAAGAACGTTTTATTTTGTCATTTTGGTTTCTTTTTTTTTATTATTTATATCTTCTTTTTCTCTATTTGTTTTTTCTACAAAATATATACATTGCGCATAAGGGGGAGAAGCGCTCAAATTGCGCAAAATATCTGCGTTCGTTAAAGTGTTGTAATAATAATCGTAGGATGCGTTCGCAGTACAGTGCTGCCTATAAGGAAGTTGTTAGGTGAGTTTGGGCAGCTTGCAGAGTCAGTCGATGAACGAGAAAACTTTAATTAATTTAAACTTTAGTTTCGGCTAACGAAATTACGAAATGCAACAAAGCGAATAAATGCTTGTTAAATTGAGGTGCTAAAAATATAAAAAAAACATTAAAATGCGCATTGAATGTTGACTATTGCGTGTGTAAAGTGCAGTTACAAGTGGTGTTTGCACAGTTAGTATTTGATTTTCGATACGGACATGTTTGGCATTAGTTTCAGTTGTATAGCAAATTTCAAGAGCATAAGTTTCAATCTTAGTTTAATAAGGGGTTCCTGGTATTAAATTGAGCTTTATAAGTTTGTCATTATGCTCCTGCAGCTATTTTCCATATCTTCAGGGCTTAGAACTGGAGTGGGAAGAGGATTATTCACTTAATTGCAAGTAATTTATTGCAAGTTAATTAATAAATAATTAAATTATTCTGGGACTTCTGAATAGAAAGACGATTAATAACAATAGTTACTGAGATTTGGAGAAAACCCAAAAAACCGCAATCGAATCATCTTAAACATTTTTGAATTGACCTTATGTAAGTCCGCCACATAAGCAGACTGAATACTGGAGCGCTTTATCTTCCTTTTCAATTAATGTGCAGGGAAAATTCATGTTTATTAATAAGGAATATATAAAATTATCAAATTGTGCATTATTATATGTTATATCTTTAGTATATTATATGTTTTATCCGACGTTATAAGAACCTGCCAAAGGTAAAGAACCTTCAACATGTCGAAGTTAGCCTTTCTTTTTGGTTTTAAACTCTATAGCAAATTTGAGCTTAGTTAACTGAGGCAAGTCAAGGGGTTACACATGCAAAAAAGTGATATATTGATTTGGTTTAGTTGCAGTTAATCTTTTAGCTGCACACACACAAACACACACAGAGAGACACACCACCTACACTCGACCCATAAATAATCCCACCCAGCTACGATTTCAGTTTTGCGGTCGTGGTCGGCATCTTGGCCCACTCCAGGGGCAAAGTGGCATGTGGCAAGTGGCAAGTGCACTGTAATTGTCCTGGGCACGACTCGCTTAACGACGGCAACGATACGCAACATTTATGGACTGTTTGAGTTTGACAGAGTTCAGTGTAAGCAGAGTAAGGGGAGTGGCTCGATGGGGGGAGGAGGAGGCACAAGGTTATTGAATTTCTGGCAATGTATCGATTTATGCCGACTTGTCTGATTTGGCGTTATGCATTCTAAATGTCAATGTTATGCACACACACACACACAGGGGTGTCTCTATAGATTTATCTGTGAGATACAATTTTGCAACTGTAACTTTACGTCGAGGCAGTTGACTTTTTTCTATGTTTTCTATGTGTGTGCTCATGTGGAATTTCCGCTATTCAAAACACGAACACACGACGCACTTTAAAAGCCACCGACTTCAGGTGTGTGTGCAGCAGGCAGTGCAGTCAGCAGCGCAGTCAGCGACTCCGCACGCGACGCGCTGCCACACACGGCGCGGAGGCTGCGCAGACGGGGGATATTGAAAAATACTTGCAGTTGTATTTTAAATAAAATTTCATGCACTGCGAGGTAACATAAATCTTCTACAGGTGTGTGTGAATTGTACGTCTCTGTGTGTGTGTGTGTGCGTTGCCATTGTGCGTTGCTGCTTAGTTTCTTGACTCTTGAGCTGAACTGAGAAATCAAATCAATCATATTGCGAGGAACGACACTAAAAAATGCAATTGTTCAAGCTAAGGTGGGTGTGCAGTGTGTGTGTGTGTGAGTGTGTGTTCCATGTATGTGTGTGTATGTGTATGTATGTGTGCCGTGTTATGACAGCGTCAACAAAGCGCAGCGCGATTAAAGCGTTTAATTAACACAAAAGAGTTTTCAGGCAACGAGCAGAGACAAGCACAAAAATCGCTCATACGCTCCGTTGAACCGAGAGGAAAATCCAAAGTGCTGGCTGCGTGTATACGTGTGTGTGTATGTGTGTGTGTGTGCCAAGGTGTACCATGCGCTTGATTAATTGTGCAATTGGAATTGAATTAAAAGCGCGAAAAAGAGGAAGACAAAATGAAGAAGAAACGAAACGCTAAAAGTCACAAGAGCCACAGAGATGCTAAAGAGATGCAGCAGCAAATGAAAGTGGTGGAAAGAAAAGAAGGGGAAGAAGGGGAACTGTAAAAAAGGAAAAGAGTTTTTCGACAGACAGTTTAATTGAATTTATGGTAAATGCAAATGAGTGGGAAACTGCGAATAAAATCAACAGCGAATTGATTGAGGCGAGCGAGAAATACGCAAAATTCATGTATGTGGCTGTGTATGCTGCTGTGTATGTGTGTGTGTAGCTATAGATATGCAAAAAGCCAGAAACAGCAGCAGCAACAATTAACAACAGCAACAACACTAGCAATACAACAACAACAACGTTGTTCACATTGTGCACACGAGCTAGTTGCTCTGGCTGCGATTACGATTAAACACGCTTGTAAATACTGGATCATAAAAAAAGGAGAGTAGCAGAAAGAGTAAAACAAAACAAGAGAGCTGGGGGATAAAAGGTAAAACTAAAGTGAAACAAGAAAGAAAGGTTTGCTACGTTGTGCCGAAGGTGTTAATACTCTTATAGTAGATATGTATGAAAACATCTTTACAGCTGTGTAGGGGATAACCACTTAAAAAGATTGCTAAGACATCAAATTGTGTATTATATGTACACTTGAATTGTATATAGAATATGAATTGTTAAAGATTTAAATAATAATTGCTGGGGATAAAGTAATTTTATAAATAACACAATTGAATATATTTTCTTAGTTTTTTATGGAAACATTCTATGAGAGCTATATGATATAATTGTACAATGTTTATCATGTTTAAACAGAATATTTAAAGAACTAATGAAACTGGTGTAGTATTCAAACCGAGGTATCCTGATAAACAATGATAATTTACAAGCCAAATGTATAAATTCATTTCACTTAGCATATTGATACTTATTTTGAATACTAGCATATTTATCAAGATCTCAGTGTTGTCTTCCTCCAATATAAAAAACATATTCCTAAAGGTCTCAGCGATGTCTACTTCTCTGTGCGTTGCAAACTTCAAGCCACAGTAAATGTACCCCAGCAAATTAACCACAATCCACAGCAATCGAAACAGAAATCGAAACAGAAACTGAATCCAAAATTTAAACTCGGCAGCAGCACGCGCTGTCGTTGTAGATAAATTTTGCCACAAAGAGAGATCAGAGCGAAGGCGACCCAGGAAAGACGCTGCACAACGAATCGATCCATCGATTTATTGAACCATTCGGTATCCGAGATATATTTTAATCGGAAGAGAAATCATTCGGGATTTATTACGCATAATGCACATGCGAATAGGAAGGAAGTGTGAATGGAATTCGGAATGAAAGCTACAAAGTTTGAAAAACAAAAGGATAAGAGGATAAAGAAAGGAGAAGTAGAAAGACATGTTAGCATTTTAGATCCTTAATATTGATTATTAAATGAATTGTCATATAAGAACAGATTATCAATAAAATCAATGCACATTTTATATAGAGTACAAGTTAAAATCTGTTTTAAAACGAGGTTAAGGGCTTCCATTCCAGATGCTGTCATTGCTTTTTTATTACTTAGATCAAGGCTATAACATGTACTATATATATATCTTGCAGGTGCATATCGAAGCAGTCTGTTAATTTATGGTTTTGTTTTAGCATTTTTACTGTGATAATTATAATAAATTATTTATAGTTAATGCGACCTGTTTCGAATCTTGAGACTTTGACATTTGATAATACCTTAAATGAAGCGTGTGGAAGTGCTAAAAAGATGTCGATCAATGAATTTTATTATATTTTTGTTAACTACTACTATCATGTCTTCAACTTGTACTGTACTTTAACTTCTACTAATAGTTCTGCTGCTACTTTTATTACTATTACAAGTACTAAATACTAATATGTACTCCTTTACTTACTTCTTCTACTTCTACTACAGCTGCTATATTTACTACCACTACTATTTGTACTTCTACTCCTACTAATACTATTACTACTAATTGTACTACTACTACTTCTACTAATTTTACTACTACTACTTCTACTACGACTAATGCAACTACTACTTCTACCACGATAGAGGTGACAAGGGGAGGTACAATTGTAGCCAAGCGAAAAGAGGTGTCTCTATTACTCACCCCAAACCAGACTGGATAAAGGTGTCACTCTCTCTGCTTTATATGGTAAGTGACACAGTCCATTAAGATGCTCACTACTACTAATATTTATATCACAACTTCTACTCCATCTACAACTACTACTCCTCCTGTTACAGGTACTGCCTTAATTTCAACTCCTACTTCTATGTATGTACTTTGACTTCTACTTTTCACTATTATTACTATTACTACTGCACCTTTCGAACTACTACTACTCCATTTACTTTAACTACACTTCAACTATTATCTTCTTCTACAAAACTAATATGCCCAATCGTGCGTTGCGCACTTCTTATATTACGCTAAAAAACCTTTTTTCTTTCCGTCTTTTTTTTGCGTTCAATTGAATTTGCGCACTGCTCAGTTGAATGACTAATGTCCACATTGATGACAGCTAAAGGAAGAAGAGAAGGAGGGAGGAGACTTGGAGGGAGGGTGGTGTCAGTGTCGCCACAGCAATTACATATTACAACACTAGAAACCGCGTGCCGCCACGACTCTGAGCAGGCATATCCAAAGTTAAAGTCAGAGACGCGAAGTCAGAGTCAAAGACAGGGGCAATCATGCGAGGCACACACACTCCCCCCCCCACCGCACATACACACTCACACACTTCAAAGTGTGTGTACTTTATATATAGTACACTCCACAACCCACGAAGGCAGCTGGAGTGCCTTCGTTTTCGTAGCGAATCTCGATCCGTACCCCCATTTATTTATTTATGTTTTCAATCTTTCGTTTTTCTCTATTTTTTTGCCCCGTATTCGCATTAAACTTGCACGTTTTTTACATACCAATCTGTAGTTTACTTAAGTATAAACTGAAGTTGTTGTTGCTGCTGTTGTATCATTGTATCGCGTTCACAGTTTGTGGTCAAACGAGTTTAAGTTTATTTATGATTTGCTTTTGATTTCATTTAATAATAAAAAGCAGGCACAAAGCCAGCGGGCGGTACGCGTAATTGCACGACGCCCGCAACTGAAGTGGGTGGACATGGGGCAGAGGAGGAGGAGGAGGGGCACCAGATTGACCTACCTATGCGGGGGTCCTAATACAGTTGTAAAACAAAGAAATCATTTTGCCAGCACAACTTCCGCATTTGGCAACGCAATGATCGACATCTGCCTCAAGGGGGCTGTGCGAGATGTGGGCCATCATCGTCATCAACGTCATCATGATGATCATCATCAACCCCATCATCATCTTGCTGCGACTTGGCTCTGCTTTTTTGGCCTAATCGCCTGGCATTAAGTCTTGTGCGCTTTTTGGGCCTGCCTCTTTGCTGCAACTTGTTCATCGTCTCTCTCTCGGTTAAATGCCAGCTCTTTTCGTAATTCCCACTTTGTAATTGCCACGCCGATGAACCAAAACGAAGTCGAAGGCGGATGCAATGTTGGGCTAAAAGGTTTAGAGATGGAACTGGAGCATCTGCGCTGCCAGAAGCAACACGACAGTGTTGTATGAGTTCGATAAGTTAAGAAATTATATATGTATTTAAATTATGAAATATTTACTAAGTAATCTAGGTATTTAAGGCATAGAATATCTACTGATCTATGTAACTTACTAGCTAATTCTATACCAACATCAAATATATATACCTAAGAAGGCCCAGCTGTATTATTTAAATGTTATTGAAATCGCATTGAAATATTCTTGTTTTTCCCATCATATCGTTATGATATTCAGGCATTACTTGTGCAAGGATAGATTTATATATGCTCTCCCTCTCTTTCCTTGCACACACAATGTTTTGCATGAACTTTCACTTCTATAAAACTCACGCTTTATATGTTATACAGAAATTCCATTGCAATACCACAGCTGAAGATACAGACAGATACGTATCCGTACCATTCCCTTCTTTTTTTGCAAATATCTTTGCTCATTTGCATATCTGTCCAAAATACAAACTATTTCCATGTATCTTTTCGTGCTCTCATTATGCCTCTTCGAACTCTGCGTGCTTTCAAAACTGCAGCACATCTCTAACAACCCATGGCAGTCTTGGCTGCAGTCTACGCTTCACTCTCACTCTCAGTCAGCTTCTCTATCCCAGTCTGCGTCTTCGTTGCAGTTTCTATCTTCTCGAAGTCTGTCTTCTGTCTGCATTTGCACAATGCGCACTCGTCTCTGGCTATGTATTTGGCCTGTGTGAATCCATGCTGGAGGCAACTACACAAGCCACCCACTGCCCTCAACTCCTCCACCGCTGGCTGTCGCACTCTCAATCTTCTCCAACTACTGTCCGCTTTGTTTGGCAATTACAAAATTTGTAATTTGCGCGAGATGCGCCGCGGGATTCGGTTTTGGCATCGCCATTGTAGCTTGCGCAAAGCCAACTCCCTCTGCCCCAGTCAGAAACTTGTTAGCACTGCATATGGTAATCGTTTAATCGCAGTAATCGCACTGTGATCTCGACAAGAATGTGACGATAATTGAAAGCCTCATGGCGTAGAATGTCAAACTGTGGAAACTTTTCCAAAAACGAAGCAGACCTATCGTACCCGTATGTAGATTACCCAAGCAATCCAAAACAATTTTCTTTTGGGGCACTCCTCAAATAGTTTTGCAGCAACAATGTGTACACAGAGAAAAATTGAAGGGCATATTAAATACGTAATACGTGTTATAATATTCTTTAGGCAGTTTCTTATAGAGGAACTCTTTTAATTGCTTTGAATGCCAGAAGAACTGCTGAACTTTGTATTTTTTATATAGAATTTGACTTTTCTATTGATGAGTTTCTTTTTATACAAGAATTTCCATACTTAAAGTTATTTGTATCTATACGAAGCCAAAATTTCTTTAAGTGTACCATTTGCTTTGCCCGAAGAGACCCTCTTGTTGTTCCCGTCGAGACAAGTATCCATTGCGCTCTGTGATCTGCATACAATGCCCATTGGGCACCCATTGAGGGGGTCTCTGAAATGATATCAAATCCCATTGTTGGCTCACTTGAGATCTGTAGCATTGAGCTCCCAGACTTGCTAGAGGAAGAGGAGGTGAGAGGGTGCCGAGGGAATACCTCTTTAATGATACTAAACAACATGATATTGCGGTTTTTATTTCCAGTCTCATCATCATACGACGCATAGTCAACGGGCTCTTGAGCGAATTTCAAATGGGATTTGTGGCAGATTAGGGGGGAGGAGTCGGTACTGCGGTACTGAGGCAGGTAGACATTGAATGCGGCTTCAACTGATTCAATTGTCGGCTTTTCAGACTGATGAGCTGCGTTTGGCGTTAGCCATGAAATTTGCATAGTTTAGCGATGATGGCAGCAGCGAGTGGGAGGGGCAGGCAAGGAGAGTGGTTAGGGGGGTGGGTGCGACTGCTGTGCAAAAAGGTTAAACTTAAATGGCAAAAATCAATGAGCAAACAATTGAAATCCGTAGCGAAATCGAACTCGAACTCGACGAACTGAACAAACAATAAACCGGGGGCCGTAAAAATGCCAAAAAATTGATTTGACAGTCGAGCGAGACGGCGCGTAATAGAAAGAGTAGAGCCGGAAATACCCTGTAAAATCAATACGAAACTGATCTTTACATTGCTTGGACGTAACTCAGCTAAATGTATCGATTTGTTATGCTCATTCAAGCGACTTTGCTAACAATCAACACTACAAAGCAGTAAGAGAAAAGTTTGAGATGTAAGAGGGAAGAGAAGCGCAGCAAATTCAATGGATATGGGTATAATCTTGAGTGATAATCAAGAAATAGAGTATAGAGTTGTTAAACATTAATTACTGTAGTCAATTTAATCCGAGTTCTTCTAATTTACAATACCTTCTCCATCTACCTTTCATACTTGCTCAAACAGGGTATAAAAATCACTTGATATGCAATTAGACCGCTAATACCCTCTTCATTTTGCGCTCGTGACTAAAAAGGGGGTATGCAAATTTTGTAATTGGATTTCGTTGAAATTTAATTAAGCTATACTTGTATGGCTAATTAAGAGATATAGATACGTGTTCTGTGTATGTTATGACACACTGTTCTAATAGTCATTTATCATTATTTTCTAACCTTGACTTGTGACTGAGGTACAAATTCTTTTCTTTTGCTTACCCACGTATGTTTCCTCGATGAAAACAAATGATGTTTTGTCTTGGTTCAGATTGGAATCGGAATTGGAATTGAAATTGGCAGAAAACCCACTGAGTTTTGTGCTCTCCAAATTTTAACCTTGACTTGCCTGACTTTGGCACATGCCCTGATTAACTTGCCGATCATTTCTCAAAGCCTGCGAAATCTCGTGTCGATCGCCAGCGCCCAAGCCCAGCCCAGTACTGCCCAGTTTCATGTGGGTTTCCACCTCTCTCCAACTGTGTTTCCTTCTCTTTCTTTGCTGCCCCGGGGCGGGTCTCTAAGTAAGATTAATGAAAACATATGCCAAACAAATGCGAATGCGTAGATCGCTCCAAGTTACACACTCCACACACAAGGCACACACACACCTTGTGGCGTAATTGAACATAACTTGTTGTCGTTGTCGTTGTCCCTCGCTGATTACAACGCCTTGGCGATGGTAGCGTGACAGAGTTGGAACAAATACGAGAAATGTTTTTGGGATATATGAGAAGAATAGTTTGTTATTTTAAAGTTTACTTGATTAACTTGTGCAAATCCTTGTAATGCAAGCAGCAAATTATAGCACATATAGTTAAGCATTATTTAAGATGAATCCCATAAAGATTGTTATGCTTATAGGGTATGAGCTCATCGACTACAGAGCAGTAACCACAGTGGGTGCTGCACAGTTGATTAACCTGTTGTTTCATATTCTTAACAGTAGCTTCTACACACCGAGTGTGTGAGTCATGTTCTCAATTTTATAAGATCTAATCACAAGGTATTTGCTTCACTATAAACTTCAAATGATGTTCTTTCTTGTTCCTCTTTAGTTGTTCTGCTAATCGGGTATTTTGTAATCAGGTACTCATTACAAATACTAGCACAAATTTAGACCTTATGGATCTATTGTTTTATATTTTACAAAGCTGTATCGACAAGCGATAGTCCAATCACACATTTATCCCCAGCTGCTCTAATTAAAGGGTGTTTTGTTAATGCAACATCCACACATCTCTAGTTGCACTAATCACAACATGCACTCATCTTTTGCTGTTCTGATTACAGGGAGTACAGCTAGTCGTTTTCCACTGCAGCATTGATAACTTCTATGTCATTACAATTTCCTATTCTGCAGTGCAGCATTGACAATCGATATCATTCATATTCCACACCCATCTTTAGCCTACAGTTAATAACAAACGCAGCAGGCATCCATCTTTGCCTGCGCTAATTACAGCACCATTAGCTAGTTGTTTTTCTCTACCCTGCACCATCAATAGTTCGTGTCACGCACACATCCCTAGCTGTAAATCTGCATAACTCCAGCGAGGAGTGTACGTAGAGTTGTGCGAACTGTTGGCGACCTGCTGCCGTCTGTTGTTGATGTTGGCCCCGGGACTTGCAGTTGGATTAGCATAAATTCAACGACTTGTAATTGCCAATATGCGTGTGTGTGTGTTCGAGTGTGTGTGAGTGCGAGCTATGCAACTAATGAATACATTTGGTTGGGCACGCGGTAGAATTGTTGTGAGTGTGTGTTTGTGTGGGTTGCACACAGGGATAGTTCGTTTTGTGGGCTTGTCTTGGCTTGTAGTTATATGTGTATATGTGTGACTGTATATGCATGTGTGTGTGTGTATTTAGCACAAAAGCAGCTGATCAAGAGTTGCTGTTGATGCTGGCAAATTGCGGCGAATCCAAATGCTGCGACAGAGTTGCCAAAGTGCCTTCTTATGCATGCGTGTTGCTGCAGTTGCTGTCTCGCTTGCACAATTAGCTCTAATTGTTTTGCAGTGCCATTTGTGCTGTCGACTTGTTGTTGTTGTTGTTGCTGAGTCACGCAAAATGCATGCGAAGCGTAGCAATTACAACAAAAAATGCAACATATTTTATTGTTTTGATGGCTTCCGCGTTAGCAAAAAATTGGAAAAGATAGAAGAGAGCAGGAGGGGGTTATACAGAAAAGGAGGTAGATATAGTGTAAGAGAGAGAGAGAGATAGATATCGAGTAAGACAGAGATAGATGGAGTGAGGCTAAGGCGCCCCCAGGGAGCTGTCTGTCTGACGTTGTCGCCGCCGCGCATCCTTCGCTTGCCATTAAGCTGACAAATTGTTATCGTGACCGTCAGCGTCGTAAATTAAGACAGAGTCGACACGGCGATAGTGCTGCAAGTTGCAAAGCCAGCAGCAGCAGCGGGACGTGGGGCAGACACAAACGAAGTGAAGCCACAAGTCGCAGTCGCGAAGCCTTTCACCCACTTTGGGCCACTGGGGCAATGCATCATGCAGTTGTCAAAAAAAACGTAGATAGGAGAAAGACAGAGACAGCAGGAGTGTGGTAAAGTGAGAGGGGGGGACTGAGACAAGCCAAAGAAAGCAGCGGCAGCAGAGACTGCTCCACTTTCGGCTGCGTTACGCAATCCCAAGTCGATGTCGGTCTGTCTGTCTGCCTGATCGTCGTCGTCTGTTACAGTTAACTCTTGCTGCGTGCCCTCTTCTTCCTCCTCTACCTTCTCTGCCCCCTCTTCCCCCTCTCTCCTTCTCCAGCTTCACCATCTACTACAGTGAGGTCGCCACGCTGATGTCTCTCTGCAGCCAGTGGCCAAGCTGCCAAGCTGATTGGAGTTTCATTACCAGAGAAATGCGTTGCCTTCTCCTCTTCTCGCACTGTCTCTGTCTCCCTCTCCCCCTCTCTCTCTCCCTGTCTCTGTCTGCCTTCCTTTTCAGCAGCATCGCCAACGAGTGATATAAATCAAACGTCTTGAAACAATACATCAAGTGAAGGCGCCGTTGCGATGACGTTTGCGTTGCACTGTGGTCAGCAGTGTGTGAAAATTAGAAGTTGTGAGATTATTAGATAATACAATTTATATAGAGAGGTATAAACATACATATAAACACACACGTAGAAAACATATAGATGCTATGCAAATGTTGCCAAGCAGAAAATTAGCATAAATTAGAAATAATTTCGATAATTTATAGAATGTTCATTTAGAGCTTTCACTTTCTGTTTTTTTGCATAGCCAGTTTTATGAGGTATTTCGCATTTGTATAATATAAAGAATTTCTTTGTTATCTGTTTAATGTCATTGCATTTTTATTGCATACTTCGGTAATTTGTCTGTCTTTTCATGTACTACAGGTTGCTACAGTTCACTTTCTATATATCATACAATCAGGTTTGTATTTCAAATTTATGCAGAACTTTGTTTATTAATTTCTGTTTTTTGTATCAGGTTCATAATATGGCTATTGCAAGTCAGTGTGAATCTTTTTGAATGTTATTCATAATTCTTCTCTAAAGAAATGCTCCGCAAACTCATAGAATTTTTATATTATATTACTCTCTTTACTTCATTGGAAATATTTCAATATATTTCTAAAATCCGATGAAAGTTTGAAAGTAAATTTAATCAAATTTATATATATATGTATATGATACTAGTATATTTTCATCATATACTATAAATGTAGGTAAAATGCACTTTAATCTTGCAGATATTTTTTCAGTACAAACTTTGACAAATAGTAAAGAAACTACTTCTTTTTCCTCCCTCAAAAAATGTCAAATATTTGCTAAGCAATAGCCTATTGTTTGCCCACTGTGCCGCATCATTTGTTCCGTGTGCATCTCGTTCGCTAATGGCCTTTTGGCTTGTTGTTGTTGCTCTTATTGTTGTGGCTGCTGTTGTAGTTATTGTTGTTGCTTTCGTTGCTGTTGTTGTTGTCGAGTACTGAAACAAATGTCAATGATATTGACATTTTCGTTACGTTTTCTCAACTGATTCCAAATCTCGAAATTGACATGAGAAACTTTGAAATCACGTTACATTTATTTCAAAAGGGAGGGGAAGTGGGGGATTCCAGCTTCAGATTTAGCTTCAATTTGTTGCTCTTTCTCTTTTGTATCTTTCTCCCAGAGAAGGGCACACTCTTGTGTGTGACTTTGTTTTAGTCTCTCTTTGTTGTTGTTTGGACTTTTCGGCTTTGATTTGACATTTGTAAACACTTCCGTGTGCTCCATTTTGGTGAGCTTCGCATGGTTTGATGTAATTGATGGTTTCGTTTTGTGATTAGTCGAGATTTGTGCGTGTGTGTGTGAGTGTGTTTTTGAATGAATTTAATGAGAGTTATTAACGGGCTGGTTACTGCTACTTGTTGTTGTTGTTGTTGCTTCGATTGGGTTATGTGTTGTGTGTGCTAATTAAGCATCTGTTGGATTATCAGATGTGGGAAGGGGGAAACACTTGAAGAATGACTTTTTTAAGGGGAGCAATAATAGAGATACTCTTAATATCTTTTAAATCTTACAAATACATTTGTATCCAATATGTACACTTCATGTACTCATATTACAGATACTACAGAAACTATTGTAATTATAAGCTAATAAAATATGTGGGAACCTTTACTATTCTACAGATACTTCTGTTTATTAAAGATGCTCTTGTATCTTTAAGATACCTATGAATCTCTCACACACCAATTTTGTAATTACGTTTGTATCTTATAGTAGATTATGTTTGTGTCTCATGGAGAGCTATGTTTATCGAATACTTGTGTATTTTAAATTCAAATATGTATCTCGCATGCTCCTTGATAGCTGCATTAAATACCAAAAATGTTTCACTATCCTACAGATATTTTTGTATTCTACAGATACTTTTGTATCCTACAGATACTTTTGTTTCCTACAGATACTTTTCTATCTTATCTATGAGTATCTATGAGATACAACAGTAACTCTAAGCTACAAAAGTATCTATAAGATACAAAGGTATCTAAAATATACAAAAGTATCTATAAAATACAACAGTAACTTTAAGATACAAAAGTATCTATTAGTTACACAAGTATCTAAAAGAGAAAAGTATTTTTTTTTCTTTTAGATACTTGTGTAACTAATAGATACTTTAGTATCTTAAAGTTACTGTTGTATTTTATAGATACTTTTGTATATTTTAGATACCTTTGTATCTTATAGATACTTTTGTAGCTTAGAGTTACTGTTGTATCTCATAGATACTTTTGTATCTTATATCTTTTAGTTAAATTTGTATCTTATAGATACTTTAGTGTCTGATACTTTTAGTTACTTTTGTATCTTATAAATACTTTTGTGTCTGATAGATGCTTTTCTATATTATAGATACTTATGAAACCGAAAGATACTTTTGTATCTTATAGATACTTATGTATCTTATAGATACTTTTGAACTTTGCAGATACTTTTGTATCTTATAGATACTTTTGAACTTTGCAGATACTTTTGTATCTTAAAGTTTCTGTTGTATCTTATAGATAATTTTATATATTTTAGATACCTTTATATCTTATAGATACTTTTGTAGCTTAGAGTTACTGTTGTATCTCATAGATACTTTTGTATCTTATAGATACTTTAGTGTCTGATACTTTTAATTACTTTTGTATCTTATAGATACTATTGTGACTGATAGATTCTTTTCTATATTATAGATACTTATGAATCCGAAAGATACTTTTATATCTCATAGATACTTATGTATCCTCAATGCAACTGCAATTTGCATACCTAATTCAAGTGCATTATCGAACTGATTATTCCCTTGTTCTTTCGCGCTGCTCATTTGCATTCATTGCTTTACTGCCCCAGTTCGAGTACATTTGAATCGACTCATTCACTCATGCCAACACCCAGCTGCCACCCATCAATCCATCCAACTAACACTCATCTATCTTTGGCTGCCGTGGCTGCTGCTGCCTGCTCCTGCTGACAACAACCTACGACAACGGTAATTACACTAATCCACTAGGCACGCGTCAACGACGGCGATGTTCAGGCTCGACGCGTCGTGCTCTCTACCGCTCTCCCTCTCTCACTGTCTTTCGCTCTCATGCTGTGCCATGAATATCAAATAACCAATCAACGCATGAAAAAATTTGCACTAATCCAAATGCAAAAAGCAAATCAATCAATGGGCCCACACGACAGGGAAGAACACAAGAGGACTGAACCCAAATCAATCAAACTTCTTCTTTTTCCTCTGTGTGTGCTCGCTCAGCACAAAATATATTTTAAACTTTTTAGCAACTGTTGACTTAAGCCACGTGTAAGTTGCCTTGTTTGTTGTGCCACACAATGAGGCAGGCAGCCAGTCAGGCAGGCTGTGAGGCAGGCACAAAAAGGTGACAACAACAGCAACAATGGACAGGAACAAACCCAGACAGAAGACAACAAACACCTCGTTGTGCAAGGCCTCAACCCTCTGCCGTGTGTGTGGCAAATTCGCAAAATGCTTCCATGATATTTTATACAATTTATGCAAATGAGGCAAGAAAGAGACAGAGAGGGAGAGACTACTCTGCTCTGCTCATTCTTATCATCAAATTAGCAAGCGCCCAAGCAGTCAACGATTGATTATCCCCCTCTCTCTCTATGAATGCAAATTGAATCTGGCAAAATCATGAAAAATTTGAAATTCGAATACTTTTTGTTGCTTTTTTTGCGTTCGTATCATTTGTCAACGCGACATTTTGCCCGCTCCTCACTGAGTATGATTAATTTGCACGTGATGGGAACTGGAGACGGCAGGATTAGAGCGACTGAGCCGTCCACTGTCCACTGTCCAGTGTCCAGTGTATTGGCGACTTCTCTATGCAATGTTTGCATAAATGTTTAAGTTGTTGAGTCAACACGCAGAGCAAGAGGGTAGCAACAACTAATACAAGGGGAGGGTGCAGAGATAGAGATGGAGAAAGAGGAGACAACGCGACATTATAATTAATGATGATGCGAAGGTAGAAGCTACAGCTACAGCAACAGCGCCAGCGACGCATTAGCATGATAAATGGCCATGTTGACCAGTTGACCAATTGAACAGCTGACCAAGTGACCAGCTCCAGATCACACTAATCCACAAGCTGCCTAGCGACGCGAATGCGATACGACGCGACGCATTTGCCACATTTGCTGAATGAGAAATTATATAATCTTCCCCTGCTCGTTCCCCCTGTGATGCCCGGTTAGCATACTTCATACGGTAGCTGGCACGATTATGAGTTATGATTTGTGCGTGTGTTACAGGCAAAAAGGACGTGAAGCACACTAATAAAACTCAGGTACAGGAGAGGGGCATGTGTAGAGATATAAGTAGGATGTATGGAAATATGCCTAAACACTAAGAAGTTCACTGCTTAGTAGCTTAATCAAACATTAAAGCTTTCAGCAGCTTTGTAAAGCTTATTTAATCTTAGAGTGTTAAGGAAAGTATTAATATAAAAGCACTACTGAGAATAAATAGAGCTCTGCATAGATTTGGAAGGTTTGGAGAGTTACTTAGAGCTTTAAGCAGCTTTTAAAAGTACATTTGATCATAAAGTATTAATGAAGATTTATAATATAGTAGGGAAACGTCATATGTGTGCCTTAATGTTTAAAGTAGAGATTTCTTAATCTTTTGAAAGCTCAATTAACACAATTTATCAAATACAAATACAAATAACCCTTAATTATTTAGTTAGTTTGTTAAGCTGCTTAACTATGTATTTGCTTAACTCCAGGAATACCTCTAACAGACTATACAAATATAATTTAATTTAATCAACACTTAATCGAGCTTAAATTGCCCTTATAAAGCATTCATTAACTTCGAGTGCTGCTCGAAAGTGATTGATTTCATGCCATTTTGTGGTCTCTCAATATTTATACAGCATTTTGTGCCAAGTAAACACTTTAAGACACGTTCCCAGCTAGCTTCTGTCTTCAAGGTCGTCTCTGACCCTCTTCAAGAGTGAGGAGGGGGGATGGGCGTATTTGTTGCATTATTGGTGGTGGGTGTGGCAGATGAGGTACTTTCGCACCTTAATGTGGTCGCATTTGTGCTGATGGGCTTCACTCAGTCGCCGGCACTCACCGCACTCAATACGCAAGACACTAACTCTGTAACTCACCGAGTCACCCACTCACCCACTCACTCGTCCCACATTGGCACATTGCGATGCGACTCACGTGTGCGGCTGATGGCGACGTCGTTCATTGAATTACGCACAAGTTGCTCGAACTTTTTACCAAGCTTCTCTGGACAAGTTTTTGAAGCATTGCCGTTTGAAAAGTGCCTGACAGGATACAAGCTAGACAGGGCGATGCGAAGGACTGACAAAACAGGTGGGCAGGTGGACAGGCAGACAGGGGAGAAAAGGGGGAGAGGAAAGGACTCAACTCTTAAGCTCTGCTGCAAATTGGCAGCAGCTCTCTCAAGGGACTACTTTTTTGGGGTCGCCGCAGCTACAACCACTTCGGCAGTCCACTTAATGGCTTTTTATTGATAGGGTCGCTTAGTGCCCAGAGCTATGGTAGGCGATGACAGCGTGACACGAGACGTGAGAATGGTACAAATAGCTAAAGCTACGGGATAGTGTAAAGTAAAAAGGGAACAACTTTACGTCTAAGTATACTTGAGAAAACACGAGGTGTTGAGAATGGCTGTATCCCGATGACGGGTTTAAGAAGAATACTCACGATCGATACATCTAACTAATATACAATATTTTAGATCCATTTGTATATTTTATGTATTGTATTGTATATTTATGTTAGATCTAAACAAAGTGTGTTTACTATATTCTATTCAATTTAGACAGACGAGAAAGAAGATGCCTTCATTAAAGTACATCAAAATTTGATCATGCAATTAAGATACAATGGAAACGAGCTTGAAGAACGAAAAGCGTAATATATAATTTTAACTACTGACAAAACGGAATTAAACTGTGGCGTTAGTTAATGTCGAATAACATGTTAACTTAATCCAAAGTTAGCACATCTCTAGCTCAGTTAACTCGCTTACACCTGTTGAGCTTGGGAAAGAAAGGAAAAAGGGACAAGAATCATAGCAAGACTAGAAAGGACTAGGACTAGGGGGCTGCTCGTGTGCTGATAGCAAAGCTCAAATACGCCACTTTGCCAGTTCGAATACGAAAACGAATGTGAGTGCGGGTGCGAGTGTGAAAGCGAATGCGAATACGAGTCTGAGTAATTGCCACGTACACGCGTGGTGCGTTTAACTTTTAATTGAATTTGATCGAATGCATGTGATAAAATTAATTGAAGAGCTGCAGCAAAAAGAGCACCCAGGAGAGAGAGAGAGAGGGAGAGAGAGAGAGCAGAGAGAGAGAGAGAAGGGACAAGGAGAAAGGAGCAAGCAAGGCGAGTACTTTCCGCAGCTGAGCCACTTGACCGAAAGTTTTTAATTGACTTTCGAGCATGAAATTTCTGCGCAAAGTGGTCTCCGAAAAGTGGCTGTGGGTGGAGGGAGCGCAACATTTTGTGGCAACTCGTTTGCATATGTCGACAGTCCACAGAGAGTTGCCCCCCCTACACCCTCTGCTCTTTACTGATAAGGGAAAACTTTGTTGCGTGTAGTTTGCGGTGTTTCATTAGCGGTTCTCATGGCATGTGGCCACTTTGTGCGTGGCACGTGGGCGGGGAGGGGCACGCGTTGATTGGACTTGCCACTTTTCTAAGCAGCTAAGCAGCGGCTAAATTTGATTTACGAGCTAACGCGGCTGCTGCTTTATCTGCCATAATCTGCGGCAAATGTGCCTCTAAAAGAGGCGAAGGCAAAAAGCCGCAGGCCGCCGCAAAGTATGCTACAAGAAAATGTGGGAAAATGTTTGTGTGCAGGTAGCGAAAACTGGCAAATAAAGAGACAGAAGGAGGGGACAAAGAAGGAGAGGGAGAGGAACAGATGAGGAGACAAAGAGCCTTCGCTGCCGAAACGGATGTGGCCAATTTTAGCATTTTCATAATTTCCGCTCTTGTCTTTTGGCGGTTGCCCCTTAAAAAGAAAGTATTTGCCTAAGATGAGTTTCCGCTCGCCAAAGTTGCTTGCCAAGAACTCTGCACTCTCTCTTCCTCTTCCTGTTCCTGGGACTGTGTGGAACCCAGCTTTATTTATGGTTTAATAAGGCTTCGTTTCCTTTTGTCGAATGTCTGGAAACCTTTTTTGTGGCAAATAAAACACAAATATGAAGTCCGGAAAATAACAATAAGCCAGGCAGGGTAACTCTCCACCTCTCCCCTCTCTTCCACTGTATCTGTTAATGTTACAAGTCGTGGCATAAGATATAAACAACATTATAATAAATTTAAAGCGCCTTTAGCTCTGATTTCTGCATTTGCCTCGGCTTTATTTTTAGCTCTGGCTCAGCTCAGGCTCAGCGCTAATTTCATCAGGGCAGCTCAGGTACATCAAAGAGACTAAGTGCAGTGTGTAGTGTAAGTGCGTGTGTGCTGCACGCAGAGATACCCTGTAGACAAAAGGGAAGTTTACTGTGGCAAGAACTTTGCCAAACCTCTGGAAGTGTTTGAGTTCGATATGAGTAAGTAAAGTAATAATACTCTTTTAGTTGTTGGTATATGGATAAATATCGCAACAATTTCTTTATATATGCTTCATATTGGATGAGATACCATGATACAATATAGCACCCAAAGTCTTTCTAATCACTGTAGAAACTAATGTTGTCAACCCATTCACCTATTCGACCAATTCGACCTATTCTAGGTTAGTAAAGTAATAAAACTCTTACAGATCGATGATGGGATCTCATCAACTTGCTGACTATATACTCCAATATCACTCACGTATGCCTCCTGCTACAGGGTATATGAGAGAGTGAGTTAGGCAGTCAGTTAGTTTGGCAGGCACACAGAGATTGGTAGAGATTGGGAGAGATATGTTGGGCTGCTTCGACATTAATGTATGCAAATGCGATGCTGCTGAGTTCACTTTGATTATGTTGTTGTCGTTCTCCTCGCTCTGTGTATTATAATAATAATATCCTTTTTTTGGCTCAAGTAACTTTACACAATTTGCATAGGATAATGGAAAGGGATCACAGGAAAAGAGAGACAGGAAGAGAGAAAGAGAGAGCGGATGAATGTAAATTGTTTTCGACGCGTTGGCAAATGATTTCTCAATTTGATTAATTATTGATTTGTACCCCCGACAATACAATACAATATATAGATCTCGCTCTCATTGTACATACATATTCATATACATATACATATGTCTATTTGATTGAGCGCAACACGAGCTTGTGAGCTATGGAAATAATGATTAATTTGCATTCTCGAGGCGTATCGAATTTCTTAGAGCTGTGCAGCTGGTCTACGGCAAAGTGGGTGGGGTTAACTGACCAAGTAGAAGAAGATTTGCGGTCAAAACCGGGTAGAGCAGGGGAGGAAGGAGGCAGCGAAAGAGGCGTGTGGACAGCGCTGGCAAAATGTTTCCTAAATGAGTTAAAAATTGCGCGCAGGCGCATAAAATTTAATTAAAACAAGCACAAGAAAAACACTGCATGAAAAAAACAACCCCTAGCAAAAAGAGTTGACTGACTGACAGACAGACTGTCTGTCTCTCTCTCTCTCTTTCTGTCTGTCTCTGCTGACACAAGTTCATCAATTGCGAGTGACAGGAGAGCACAATCCGCGCAATTAGTCACACACGGCGCATTAGCATGCAAAAAACAACAAAAGAACATATTATTTTAGGAGTTGCCGTAACCAAAGACCTGACCCGAAAGGGGGGAGGAATGCAGAACATTCCTAACATTCCCATGCCACTCTGATTTACGCAGTTTTAATTAAAGATCTTTCAGATAAGAACTGAAATTTACTTGTCCCGTCATGGCATATTTTCAAAATAAATATTCAAATTTTGAGCCTAAGCTGAACTGGGAAATTAATCCTCAAACCGTAACCGCATTCGGAATCAGGTCAGATCGTTGGGTCGAGGTTAAAAAGGTTGCGGGGAAAGAAACGTCGTTGCACTCTTCTCACTTACTCTCTCGCTGACAACTGAGTCGGAATGAAGTGTTTCCAGACGAATGCAAACCTCAAGAAATCACCAAAGAATCCAAAAGAAATTCATATAAATAGGTCAGCAATTTGTTGGTTCCCCCTTCTCTTTCCCGGTTCCCTCTTCGACTCAATAAGGGGCTGTTTCGGGTCTCCATTCTTTGTAAAATGCAAATGCTGGGCAAACAGATTTTGAGTGTGCTTTCTTTAGTTTTTTATGCGTGTCAAAATGAAATCAAGTGTAAGAATAAAATGCATAAATAAATAAAAGAAACGAGTCGTGGAAAATTGAAAGATGAAAACACTTTGTGAGTCTTTTTTGTCTGTTGATTTTTCTTAATTGTCCGACAGGGAGAATTTCATTTCTCGCACACATTTCATATGGAAAATATGTGGTTGGTATAGTTCGGATGGTGAAACCACCCTTAGTAGATTAGGTTGCATGCGAGCGAAGTTTGAGTTGCATTGGAACATGTTAAATGTTACATTAATGGGGTTGAATTTGGTTCGAACAAGATCGTCGTGCAACTTGTTGCAGTTGCACTGGGTTTGATATGTTATTTAGGTAGAAGGGAAGATTACGAAGGTCCACACTGGAGGACGATGAAGAAGAAGTTTCTCTAAACAACCTTGACGTTATTTGCTTAAAAGCGATGATAGTAAGGAACATTTACAATAAATTTCCAAATGCTCAATCATTAACTTAGGTAAATACATATATATCTAGTAAAAGAAAGAGAGTGTAAGAGTCTTCATGTGTTTCATTGGATTGTAAATACTTCAAAAGGAATCTAATATTTCAAATAATCCGCAATATTGCTATCTTAGCTCTACATAAACAAGCCTGCCTATATTTGCCTTAGTTACCTAATAACCCCATGATATATTTGCAGCTCTTTGGCTCGTGCTCATCATATTTGTTTACTTTGCTAATTCGCAATCGCAGTTCAATTGTAGCTCATCCGTGAATTTTCGACCTTAACGAATCTTATAATGTGCTCTCCATCATCGTCATCAGCTCGTCTGTTTCACAGTCCAGCGATTTGTCCAATTGGCAGCTCATAAAATTATGATCAAGCGCTTTAAAACACACACACACACATTGCAAAGTAGGAGAGAGTGAGAGAGAGATAGGAGGGCAGGGGGTAAAGGGTAACAATTGAATCGTGATGCTAGTTTATGTGCTGCCCCGAAGAGATTGTGCAAAAATATGAGGCCATTAAAAATAAATCATATGACAGGCAGACAGACTAAGGGCAAACTGTGAGTGGAACTGAAAGACGGAGGGCAGAGGCTGAACCCCCTCGTAACCCTTTTTCCAGGTAAACGGGCCAGTCAAGTGTGCAAAAAATGCATTAAACAACACGCGACTTTGAAAATCTGCGGCACGCACTAAACTCAAAATTGGCAAACCGAAAACGAAACCGAAATCGCAAAACTACAAACTCAAAACTGAAAAACGAAAAAACAAAAACGCACCACGCAAAGGCGTAGCCAGAGCTGCCACTTGAGGGAGGAGGCAGCGGGACGCCTGTGTGTATGACCCGAATGCGGTCATTGTTTTCGTTTTTTTTTGTAAATCTTTTATTAGCTCATATCGATAACGCTGATTTTTGTATGCACTTCCGGCGCAACGTGCCAGAATTTCGCCGGGGGAGGCTGTCGAGACTGTAGACTGACCAAAAATAGTTGCAGCTAATTGCAGCTACGGTGTGCTTCGATAAGCTCAAAATCTAAATCGAAGTACAACGAAACGCATAAATTAATATCGAATGACGTTGTGTAGGCGTATCACATTGTATTGTATCAAAAGAGAAATGCTACTGTTGACTTACCAATACCCTGTACTGCAGTTAAAGTAACCCGATGACGGATTTTAATGTTGAGAAAGTTAAGCAAATTTAAAGATGTCTGATAAGTTATAAATATAACACTTACATATATAATATATGATTGCCAATTGAGTTTTCTTCTAAACTACGCATGCACTTACTCATTTCTCGCAGTGCACAGTTAGAGTGTAATCGAAGAAGTACACAGAGCTGTAGCAGTTGCCAAGCATGACCCATTAATCAATGGGAATAAAATGAAATGGCGACAGGAATGACTTGGCAACTGCCACGGCTGCCACACTACTTGCCACTTGATTAAGACCATTGAATGTGGCGTCGGCTTTTAATTAACCAGCTACCATTTTAGTAGTTGCATTTTAAGTCTCCCCTTCTCTCTCTCTCTCTCTAGGTCCCTCTTCCACTGTCGTCGTCACCGTCACAATTTGATTTGCAGCCGCGATTAGCGTGCTGTGATTACATATTCAAATGATTGCCACTGGCGTTGCTTTGTCCAGTTAGTGATTGATTGATTGATTGACTGGCTGATGGATGGCCCATTAGTTGCAGCATATTCAGCTTGCGTTGTGCCACCTACTCGCACTTGTAAAGGAAGCAAAAAATAAGAAACACTGCCAGATGAAGTATTGCGATAGTGGGCAAACTTATGTGGGAACTCGCTTTGCTTTGTCAATTGCAAGAACAACTGCAATTAAAGCTGGTAGACTAGTTCATTAGCAGAGCTTCTTCTATGACAGAATTGCTGGGAGTCATTGGTAAAGAAAGTAAGAAATATAAATAGGAACTGCACACTATAAAGTTCTTATATCAATTGTGTTTACTTTCAAGAATACAATGGAATTTAATATTATATATTTAGGAATTATGTGGAATATATGTATCTGCGTATTGTATCTACATTCGTAATCTATCTACGTATTCGATAAACTTTGTTTGAAACTTATAAAACAGTTGCAAGAACAGAAACTCAACTCAGCTGTTTAGTTTGACTTCAAACAGAGCTTGCAAAGAATTTATGTTATGCAGAAGCATTAAGCTTCTATACTTTATATAGAAAAAAAAACATACAGAACGGGAATTCTCATATTACAATGTCAAGAAAATACCTTAGACATATGCTTAAGGTGTTGGAGATAGTGAGAATATCATATGAATTGACTAATAAAAGAGTAAAGAGTAAATTGTTTTTCGCTTAGTTGATACAGTTGACAGATATGATAGAGATATCATACATCTAACTCAGATCTGCGAGTTCTTACTAACTGATTTACAATACCTAACTAGAACATACAGAATATGTTGCAATATTTTATATTATCATCCCTGTGCAACATTAGGAAGAGACCTTGTCGAATGTAAATGGATAAGGTTTATTATGAACTCTATGCTTAACAGGTACAGTAGAACTTATAATATAGATCGCAGTATAGAATTCCTTTGCAAATAATTCCTTCAAGTTGTTACAAACCTATACATAAAGTTGAAATACCCTTTCATCTAACTCTAAGCGCTGCCTGCTTGCTTATGCAATTCTAAGCTTACCCTCCTGTTCAAAGTATTGTAGATAAAGATTGCAAAGCAAGTGAGGCATAAAACCGTTTCTCATGTGGTTACGTTAGACTGGTCAAAGGAATTTCAATGCCCTGCAGACTGCCCTGCCCTTCCCCTTCCCCTCTTTACACACACACACTCAACACGCTCTAATTGTGCAAATTCCCACAATTTAGCTCGTCACTCTCTCTCCTTGAGTTTCCTCGAGTCGGAAGTCTTTTCCAACTGTTAACACTTTTTCTCTCAGGCGCGTGACAATGGAACTCCTTGTGGGACTCCCGCTTAGGCTGGTGCAATATTTTTCCCAGAGTAAAAGGGTTGCCTAACAATGCTATGGAAAATCCATTTTCTATTTTCCACACACAACTAAAGCGTTCGCCACTAAGCCAAATAAACAAACAAAAGAAAGCAAAACAAACTGAGAAAGGAGAGCAGCGCAGAGAAGAACCAAAAAAAGGAAAATAAAGAAAGGAAATTTCGGAAAATTCTAAGTGCGAAAGAGATGGCATGCGAGAGCATTTTGGGCAATTGTGCGAGGCAAATGCAGCAGATCCTGCTGGCTGCTGCATTGTTGCACGTCCTGCTGAGGGGAAAGAAAGGGAAAGGAATGAAGGAAAGCAAAGTAGAGCACGGCCAAAGGATGCCGAGAAGGACGAGGCAAGAAGTAGCAGAGCAGCATGAGTTGGCAAGCAAGGGGAGTAGAAGAGAGAGAGGGAAGGGGGAAGGTAAAGAGAAGGAGAGCGCAGCATGAAATCAATTTGTGGCAGCTACTTAAAGTGCAACACGCACTTCATCAATGACGCCATCGCAAATCGATGGCTATTGAACCACTGTAGCCCCCTACCACTACCCCTGCCCCTACCACTGCTAACCCCCTCTCCTCTCTGCTGCTTTACTGGCAACACGATTTGCCTATTAGCGCGCAACACAAAACAAGAAAGCAGCAAAAAATGTGACAAAATTTATTTGCTTTCAATTCAATGCGATTTAATTAGCACACAAGCAGGCCTGAAATGGGTATGCGCGACTAGTAGGTATGCTAGAAATAAATAAAAGACTCGTCTACTTGTTACCCTAGCATACTGTAGTCTACGCACTTGCAACTAGTTGGTACCCTAAACAATGTTATATGCGCTCTACAAACTGCACAGCTTAGTATGTATAGTATTTTCAACAACTTTGCCAGACTTACAGTGTATTGCTAAGGAAATACTCGACTAATACATGCTATGTGCTGCGCTGCATAGTCCCGATGGTTTTGCTTGCTCACACACTAGCTCAGCATACCCCTCTGAATAGTGCTAACCTCTGCAGGGCATCAATAAATAACTGCAAAAAAAAAAGACATAAAAATTTGCATGCTGCGCACACCCCCCGAAAAATGCACATCCTGTCACACATGCACACACACACACACAACCAGTCATTATGCATTTTGCATATCTGCACACACACACACAGACACTGCAGTTCGGCACACTTCTCCCCCCCAGACTGCCATAAATTTTAATGGCAAAAAGTGAATTTTTTTTTTTGCATGCGCCTCTTCAACGAAAATCGCATAATCAGAGGGAGAGAGGAGCAGGGGCAAGGGAGGGGGTTGCCCTTAACGAGGCTTGATGTGGCACATTACAGGAGGAGGATGAAAAGGATGACGTGGAGTGGGCATGCATAATTTGATGCTTAATGGCAGTAACAGTGGCAACGGCAGCCGAAGGACACACATCTCAATCGATTCCGCGTGCCCCTCACTAAATGCCAATTTGATTTGTATGTGTGCCACAAATGCCACAAGCACGCTTGCAACATGCAGCTGGCCAGAGAGAGAGAGAGAGTGTCTGAGCACACACACACACACACATATTTGGGCCACAATTCGGCCATGCACTGCCACAGCCACAAAGCATCTTTTGGCCCGATTAGGCAACGCGCGCTGCCTCTTGCAACATCGGTCTATGCCACGTGCCGCTGCTGCTGACTGCAAATGAGCACAGCGTGCCACAACAAAAGCCACACAAACGCCTCTTCCCCCCCACACACACATAAAGCTTCCATCGTTCTCCTTCTGGCCGCGTGAACTCAACTTGCTGCCGAGCACATTATGCAAAAGGGTTCCTCGTATGCCAATGTGCTTGGTATACCCTGCTATTTTATTGGGTATGAAGGTGTTAAGGCAGATGCTGGTAGAGAGGGTGCGAGAGAGAGAGAGAGATAGAAAGAGAAGGGCTAAGAAAGTAATTAAATAGTAAGTCAAATTCAATGTGAACTAATTTTTATCAAATGAGATTTAGATTTAATGCAGATTGTATAGACGAATATCAGATAACTTTAATATAAGTACATATATAATAAGAACGATTTAGAGAAAAGTTGTTACATATTAAAAAGTAGCAGCCATAAGACAAACAGATGGAAAGAAAGTATTGTATATGTATAAAAATAAATAAAAGAAAATGGAAGATGGATATATGCTGAAACAGTCTTAAATAAGTAAAGAACTATTTTATGCTCTTAAGTATACTATAGTAAACACAAAACCATATTTGATCTATTGCATCAAATACTTAATTTAAGAACACAATGCCAAATTAAAGTTCCCAGTTCTGTATGCATTGAGTAATTTGCACAAGAAACTGCCATATAAAAGCTATGAATCACAGTCAAGTCTCGACACGCATGCGATGAACACGATGCGGATGACGATGTGAGGGTATGCGGATGTTTACGAGGACGTAAAACATACTTTTATCGGGCTATGATTCGCCGGAATTGTTATGAAGCACTTGAAAAGAGCATTAGCAATTTTCAGGGAATTTTTGCTCTGTGCTTTCTCTGTCTTCCTCTTTCCTCTCTGTGTGGTGCTCTGGGTTCAGCATCGCTTGGATGCATTGTTAAGGCAAAAGCCACAGGAAACAGCAAGCGAAACATGAGCAAAAACAGGCGTGGCAGGAGGGGGTGGTAGGAGCATGAGAAGAGGAGGTGTGGCTCAACAAGCAACTGGTTGCTTTTTATGCTCGACCCAAAAGCCAGACAAATGTAACTAGAAAATCGATATGAAAAGAAGTTGCACAATCTGTAAAAGACAAAGGAAGAAGAGAGAGAAAGAGGGAGAGAGAGAGCTGCGTAAAGCGAAGCCAATGAATAACAAATAGTTCAGGCAGAGAGCGGGGGAGGGTGGGGGATGACTTCCATCCGTCTAAGGAGTGTAAGGGCGTTGGCAGCCGCGTCATTTTGGCGCCAGTTTATTTTATTTATGAATGCGAGTCGAGACATTCGGCTAGCGGGACTAGTCAATGGGTCACCAGCAGAGAGGGGGCAGAGGGGGGGTGTCAGGTCAGGGCAGTACGGGGGTGTAGGGAAACTAGAGAGAGAGAGAGAAAGAAAACTCTGCCCAGTCCAGCTGAAGCGCTTTTATTGTTTGCCCAACTGATTTGCCCCAGCAACGGATGCTACTTTTATGACCATGTCCCCATCTCTCTCCCTCTCTCTCCCTCTCTCTCGTATCTCCGTTCACATTGAGTTGGATTTGGGTCACCCAACCAAGCAGGGAAACCACACGCATCCTTTGCCAGCCATTTACAGTTATGTCGTTGGCGTCGCTGACGCTGCTGCTCATGTTTTCTAATACCCTATAAAAGAAACGTGCCATGTGAACTCGACTAGTGATGGCACTTGCTTTAGAGAATGATTATATTAAAAGCTAGTACATACAGTATGTCAAGAAACACTTTACACATATGTACATAACATTTACATGTACATACAGTGCAAAGAGTTACTTGACTCACTGTATGTGGAGTAACAACGAATCGGGGCAGTGTAAGTTAAAGAAATGAGTATTTTTAATTAATATTTTAGCATATATTGATTTATAATTTATTTGTTTGCCAGTAAATTGTTTCTTGATTGGTTTTCGATGCTCTTTTAAAGGAGTGGGCTTTAGGAACTCACTTAATTTGACAGTTAGAGTGATGAAACATGGTTAAGTGCAGTGTAAACAATATAAACTGTTAAGTTATGCTCTATTATGTTAAGTCTTATGTTGTTAAGTGTGACCTTAGTCGATACACTATCGTAAGTTTATTTAGTTATCGTAAACCCTATCGATTAGATAGTGTTGAATAACGAAAAAGAAGCGGGAGAGCGTCACTATCGTTTAAGAGAGCTAAAGGAACACATTGTACAAATTGAAAAGAGCGTAATAAATAATTAAAACATTAAAGGATTATTACTTCATTCATGTTATATTGTATATTCTTATACCAGTAAACCTTTATGTTGTTTGGTTTCTGATGATATTTTGAAAGAAAATGCGCTGTTAATATGATTACTTGGGCAGTTAGGAAGATAACACTATAAATATGATGATCAAAGTTACATTCAAATATTCCCTTTATAATCCTTACAAACTTTGATATTCTATTAATTAAAGGGTATACAATATTATCTTTGCAAACTTTTTTTTGCTATTTCTTCTCGCGGAAATTGAATTGTTTTTCACAATTTTCCATTTGCTGCTACTGTGCATGGTGAGGGCGGAGGACGACAATGAAATTGTCAGCGTCGTCGAGTTTCTTGTAAACAACTTTTGCCTTTGCTGCGTGACATACTAAGTAGAAGGAAGTGAAGGAAGGAGTTCCGCTGGGCAGGGGGGAGTGTGCATGAGGGAAGTAGAGGGTGCCGTGACACAGATTTGTGTGTCGCGGCTGTTGACAAACTTGATGAAGTATTAATAACGCACAGAAAGTTTCTTGGCAAGTTACTTTTGGTTGTCAGTCTTGGGTAACTGTAACTGTAACTGTGTTTGGAATAGTGGCTATATTTAGGTTATATCACAGTGCGTGCGTTATGATTGGCAGCTGCTTTACACGTGGCACTTTACGAGCTGCCCCAGCAGCAGCATAAGGTGTGGATGTGGGTGGCCAAAGGCGCCGTCGAAGATGAATCACGGCATTGAATGACGATAAAAAAGACGAAGAAGGTGCCACACTACCTTCTTCTTCCTCCCTCTCTCGCTCCCACTCCTTTCCTTCCTCTCTCTTTACAGCTGTAAACGACAACACGCTGTCAATTTGCTGAATTCCTTTTGGAACGTGCAAATTTCAATTGCATTTGTCGCAAAAAGAAATAATAAAAGTCGTCGCAGTGTTTCAGAGCCAGTTGAAAAGTGAGCACGTGACAATGGGCCGGAAATGTGTTTTTCATTCAACATTTCGGGGCAGTTCATTCATTCAAACAGCACATTCATTCATACATTCATATGTTATACGGGTTTTGGGGTCAAGCTGGCTGAAAATGAAAATCCAAATTGAATTTGGCTGAAAAGGGAGAGAGAATCCCACAACAATTTCAGCTGAAAAAGGAAAGAGATAGAAAAATAGCTGTGGCAGATTCCTTAGCTATCTTTCTATCTCTTTACTCTTTCTGTTTTGCCTTTCTGTCACTCACCCTTCCTCAGTTAATTGCTATCATTTTGCGCAAATTGCGCTCTTTATACCTCTTCTTCTCCTCCTCCACTTAGTTGTTCAAGTACTTGGCTTTAATTGTAGTCATTGCACTGCACTTTTTATTGATTTCCCAGCAACTAATCCCCCACTTGGCTCACTACACCTAGTGGCAGTGTCGCCTCTTCTCCCTCCTCTTCTTTGCTTCCTCTATGGCCTTCGTCCCAAACTTTTCACGGTCATAACTTGGTCAATACTCAATTGATTTGTGAAGTACTTGAACTTGAGTCGAGTTGCTAAGCTTATCAAATTGCCAATTTAGGTTAAAATTTCATTTGAAATTGTTCGCAATTGTTTGAAAATTGTTTGAAATCTTTAATGTGCATTTGATATGGTAAATTGTTGATTGAACTTTATTTATAAAGTGCACTTTACAATATGCAACGACAAAGCATTTATAAACTTATGTTATGAAGAACTGAAGAGCTTTGTATAAGTGGCAAGTGGAAAGGGTTTCGTAAGATTATTATAAACTTATGAAGAATTACAACTTATCTAGTATACAGTGAGGAATACGTAGCATATAGTTTTGTTAGTGTTTTATTGTATAAATATGTTTTCGGAAGTATAAATTCGTATTTTTAGGGGACTCAGAAGTGCTACAACTATTAATGGAACAATACATAACTTAAACATTGACTCTTTAGTTAACATTATATAAATATCATAACATACAACTTTTAATTCAATTTCTCAAGTTTTTCCAAATTTAATTTTACATTTTCCATAAGATCTCTGGAACTACAGGAGAGACAGTCATTAAATTTCATACACATGTCCTGGGTGACCTTATAAAACATATTTTGATATGTTTTTTCAAGTATTTGCCTCATTTAAAACTGAAATATGACAACTACAAATGCATCTCCTTATCTCATCAGATCTTCAAGTGGTTTAGCTAAAGAAACTACACCCTCCTACACATATTTACACAGAACTCATAACTCAATTGTCTGTGCACTCAACACGCTTCAATTGTTGAACTCGAAGGCGGTGGGGGAGGCGTGGCAGCAGTTGCTTAGACAGTTGAGCATTCAAAATTGTTGATAAAGTGTCAAAATTGTTGTTGTCTGCCACGTGACAAAGAGGGGAAGGGACCAAACGAATAGGCAAATGTGCAACTCATTTTTTGTACTTTCAACAACACAATTAGAGAGAGCGAGAGGCAAGACAGACTCGAGAGCGACGCGTGCAACAATTAAAAATCTTACCTAGCAGGTAGAGAAAGCGAGTAGAGTCCTTTTTTCTTCCTGTTCCTTGTGCACTTAGTTACGCAACATTTGCGTCGATCCTGCGATAAGGAAGTCAAGAGGCGAGAAGAGAGAGAGCAACAGGGAGAGTGAGGGAGTAAGTGTGAGCAGTGTAGGCGTTGTGGCAGCATTTGACAATTTTTTATTTGTACATTTAAATGGCTTTGCCGACCCGACGACCCGGCGACCTGGCCAGCTGCTTATCCGTTCAGGCGCGTCTTATCCTCCTGACCCGAGTTCCGACACTTCATTAATTAATTGCCGCAGGCAGGCAGGCAGTCGTACTCCAATTCCTGGCGATGTCATCAAGTCTTGTATATGCGTAGGCAGCTCATTAATTTGCTATCCTATTCCAGCAACTTCTCTCGCTCTCTCTTCATCTCTCCCTCCTTCTTCAAGTGCCTGGCGACACGTGCCAACAGCGACAAAGCCATCAAGTCGTGGCCAAAAAGTCTCCGGTTTCCAGTGCGAGTTCAAGGGGTCCTACCCGTAATTAGTTGTTGCCATGCATGTTGACAAAATGCTCTGGGAAATTAGCCTGAGGAGGCCTGGTCAAACAATTTGTCGGGTTCAGTTCCTCCCACTCGTCGAGTACATTATTAAATTCGCCAGCGGAACTTGCAGTCTAAAGCTATTCATAATTATCGGATAGAAAGGGTGCTTAGCCACCTGTAGCTCAACTGGGATTGAGTTGGTTACAATTTAAGGGGGCATACCATAAAAGGCAGTGGAGGCGTGGCCTGTTAAATAGCCCCAAGTGGGGCCAGGTTGAAAAGTTTGATAACAACAGCAGAAAGCAGAACAATGTTTTGTATGCGGAGAGAGAGAGCGAGAAAGGAAGGAAGAGAGAAGAGAAGAAATGAGTGTAGTTACAGCAAAAACAACAGTAAGTTACGTTAGGTAGCAAGCTTAGCATGAGAAAATTCGAAAATCTAAAGCTGGTAGAACAACAGCCTAAGGTGATTTGTAATTCGCAACTGGTTAAAGCGTAAACAGTCAGCAGAGCAAGTAGAAACATTAAAGAAGGCAGTTTGGGGATGAGAAATAGAATGAATGTGAAGAGATAGAGAAAAATAAATGAATATTGTACACAATGAGTACGAATAGATAAAAATGGATAAATTAATATGGTTTATGTATGGTATATTTTCTTATGAGAAGAATAATGATTTTTGTATATACAGAAATGGATATGTACGGTCTAATTGTAATCGATAACAGACAGTCCAAATTATACTGCATACAACATGAACAATTGAAATTGTTAAAGAATGGCAAATTAAGTTAATACTGAACTCCTAGTTAAGAACTGCTCTTGACTTCGGTTTCTCCAACTCATTATAGCAAGGGATGCTCCAGTCTTTTAATCTACTACCCTTAATCGTTACAAGTTGAACATCAATTGCGAATTACTATCTAGAAAAGGCACCATTTCTTTAGGATAAAGTTTTATTATCCTGGGCAGTTTGATGGGTTGTTCCAGAACTGCTGAATGCCAAGAAAAAGAGTAGCCAGTTTGTGGAAAAAAGAGCCCCGAGCGGATGCGACACTTGGCAAAAGAGGAAAGCGCAAAAATTAAATTAAAGCTGATGTGAGATTTATGAGAGAACAAGGAGACGTGACGAAGAAGAATGTACAGAGACTGCTTTGGTAGACTGAGACGGAGTCTCAGACACTGGATAAGTGGCGGAGCCTGGCAAAGATTAGCGGCACGTTGTCTGACAAGTGCCACAATTGTGGCAGATGGGAGGCTCCAACCTTTTGCACAGTTGCACGCAGTTTTCCTATTTTCTTTGAAACAGCACACGAAATTTTTCAATTAAAACTTTGCGATGAAAAAGAAAAAAAAAACAGAAAATGAGAGAGGGATAGAGATAGATAGAGAGAGAGAGCGGGGCCAAGCTGGACAACTTTTGGCTTGCTCAAGTTTTTTATTGGCCAAATATTGGCCATAATTAAGGCGATAAAAAAAAGATACACTACAAGCCAGGCGAGTCATAATTATTTTTGGACCTCATAGCTATCTCTCCCCCTCTCCCTTCCCCTCTCCTACTGCTCCTTTTCTTCCTCTTTGGTGACTTTTAATTTGCATTTTAATTTATGGCGCCTATAACTTTTATCGCCATCGTTTCCAGTACAGGAAAGGCCAAGAGGCCAAAAGGTCGCAGGGCCAACGTTGTCGTAGTGTAGCTGGCTACGCAAATAGAACGATAAAACAGCTGTTGGATTACCCGGCTAGATCTACCTCTCTCTCTCTCTCTTTCTCTAACTTGGCCAAAGGCAATTAGCAGCAAGGTCAATGGGGTCGGGGTAGGCTGACTTTGTCCATAGGCATTCAAAAGGTTGACGGGGCAACAGCTGTGGATAGCTCTGAATGGGACCCCCAAGCGAGTGTCAACATGTGCCTCAAGTCGGTTGAAATGCCAAAGAGAAAGACAGAGGTCACTTTAGATAACCTGCGCGGTGTGAGATCTAAAGAGTTTCAAAACTGAAGAAGGGGAAAAGGTACTGAGAAGGGTGTCAAATCGATTGCTTATCACGGTGTCTAATGAAAGTTATCGTTAGTTCAGTTTCAATTTAGTAGAACGGTAATTGAATAAACATTTGAAAACTTATCTTTAGTATTTCTTTGGTATTTCAAACAGTTTTCAGATGTTTGAACAATACACTCTTGATTGCTTTGAATTGCAACTAAATTGAAGATCAAATTAAGACAAAACAAATTCAATAAACCCTTATTTTGACCGTTTCTAAAGGTCGAATAATATAACTTCTTAAAGCTCACAATATCTTAAGAATCGAATTGGTCAAGTGAACTTTAAAAACTCATAACAAAATCACTTTGAGATATTTATTTAAATAAATTAAATACTAAATTCTCAGTAAATTTTATCTTTGCTTAGCACTTAGTTAGTTATTAAAAATTTGAAAAGTTTTTGATATTTTCTTATTCTACTGAAACTTCCTGATATAATTTTAAAGATATTTTAAGTTAGCTCAATCCTTCAAGGCATTTTAAAGCAAAAAATTGAGTTGTAAATCCTTTTCTTAGCTTGTTTACTACTCAGTTATTTTGTACTCAGACAACTCCCACTTAGTCTCCTCACTTAACCCTCGTCTCGTCTCTTGACTGTCTCGTCAAGTACTTCACTTTCCGTCTTCACCCCCACGACAACAACAACAACAGCAACTAAGTAACAAGAGTCAAAACAGCAACAACAAGTAACAAGTTGCAATAATGTTCGACTCGCCTAATGAACATGTGTCAATTAAAGTAACGACACACTGTACGCTGCACTGCACTGCACTGAGCCACTGCTGTCCCACTGTCCCACAATCCACTCAACGGTGCCCACTGTCCAATGTTGCTGCAGCGGCAGTAACGACAGCTTCGCCAGCTTCTCCAAGTGAATCTGTGGAATGAATTATTGTGGCTGGACGCAGCCTGTGGCAGACAAGGCTCGCGTGCCTCGTCGCCTCGACGTCGCCTGCCTCCACCCCCGTGCCTGGTATTACGTCTACGCACAGTGGAGAGCAAGACAGTGAGACAGGGCAGTGAGAGAGAGGGGGCAGTGTGGCTAAGACACTGACAAGTTCCCTCTCTCCCCCGCCAGTGAGTGTGTGTGTGAGTTTCTCGTGTTACAGCCAAGTCGCCGGCCTGATTTATGTCGCCGCCGAAGGAAAAGTGTCGCGGGTGTTGCGTGTCCACCCGCCGTGTACCGCCCTCATGCCCCTGCCCGCTCCTCTACTCCTTGCACCATGCCAGTTGCCAGTCAAAGTGGCACCTGCTGCTACTGCGGCAAGTTGTGGTCAACTTTTGGGGTAAGTAAAGCGATTTCCGCTTTAATGTAATTTTGACAACAAACACACTGAAAGGGTAAGTGGGTGGAGGAGGGGGTTGTGTGCGACGTGCGGGGGTGTCTCATCATGTTACAAGGAAATGACGCTATATATATATATAATATATCTGCGCAACAAGAGATCTTTAGCCATTTGACATTTGATGGTTGCGAGCGATTCGATGCGATTTATTTCGATTGGATTTCATTGCCTCGACAGGTGGCAGCTCTGTGTGTCTGTCTGCCTGTCTCCCTCTCCCCTCTGTATATCAGTCTGTCCGCTGTCCGTCTATCTGTCCGCTTTTGGCTACCTGGTTTGGTTTTGGCTGCCTTATCATGCGATTTGTTTTCCACATGTTTGATTTATCTGATTTGCGGCCGAGTCGATTACAGCGAGTGGCATTTAGTGCGGTTTCTGATAAGTCGCCAAGTGGCTTTTCGCTTTCGCTTTAATCGCATTTGAAAACGATAGAAAACAAATACAAAAACAATAAAGAAAAAAGAAAAAATTAAATAATATTGTGTATATACAATATTATGTCTAAGCACAGAAGACTTAAATTATTTCTAAAATAAAAGCTGATCTTTATACAAAAACCCTCAATTCGGAACATTGTTCCTATGGCAGCTATATGTTATAGTGGTCCGATTTTGTTGAAATTTCATATGCATTTTATATATTTAGAAAAAGTCAGTTGTAGTAAGTTTGGTTGAAATTTCTTAGCAAACAACAAAAATCAGCCGATAGTTTGTAAGGCAGCTATACGATATATCGGTCCGATCCGACTCGTTACGACTTACTTACAGCATGCAGCAATAAGAAGCACGTGTACAAACTTTCATACAGATAGCTTTAAAGTAAGAGACTAGCTTGCCCATCACCATCATAGGAAGTTTTACAACCTACAGGATGCCCGCCTACAACATCTATGTATGCAGCTTCCACAACAGATCTCGTCACAGCCTCAACGATATGCGCCCGATCTGGCAATTCGCCATCGCCGAAAACAATCGATAGTGCAGCTGGCGATATTTGAAGCTTGAAGCGCACACATAACCAAAAAAACTATTACTGTTAAGTTAACATAAGTGCGCATATGAAATAAATGACCTGTCGATCTCTACATTGGACGGAAACATGGATACATGGACAGTCGGACAGACGGACATGGTTAGTTTGACTCTTCTGTTGGACATGATGTAGAATATATATATTCCAAGGTGAGGTGGGGTGAAGGTAATATAATGAAAGATTTATACCCTTCAGCTATTGACTTCTGCTAAGATTATTCATGTAGGAAGTATATATATACATATGTTAATAATAGACTGTGTAACATTGTGCATTTATTGATGATATTATTATATATTATATATTATTAAACGAGTATACATTATAAATAAAAAAGTACGTATGTTTAACAAGTTATCCTATTAATGCTGGTTGATATATTCTTCTTAAGCATATTCAAGTTCTCGGCCTTATCATCATGTGTGCTCGCTTCAATGAATAGTGATTGCCATGCCAACTTAGCCAATTGATGCCTTTACCTTTATCTTTATCTCCATACCTGCCCATCAGATTACTGAAACCAAGAAGAGAGTGAATAAAGTGATTCTCTGCTTTTTAAACTAAACAAAAATATACCTATGATGGCAATCTTTATACCACCAACCACCAGTAGATAATACAGCGCAATTGTCTGCGCTATGATCGTGGTGCCGATCTTGACTTGAGAAATACGTTCCAACGTGATAAGTAAAAGAGTCATCAGCAGTTCCATGGGGTTTCCCCAATGTGTGTAGCTTATAAAAATCCAGTTCATCTCCAATGGCAAATGCATCGTATTGCTCATATCTTGTTTCACCTTCATAATCCTCCATGAGGAAGAACAATTCTTGTGGCATATCATTGGTGAGGGCGTATATCTTGTCCAATCCAAGGAAGAATTCGCCATTCAGGTTCCCAAAACCTGCTTTGTAGTCATTCCACTTTCTGTAGAAATCCACACTGCCATCCATTCGTCTCAAAATGATGGTCCAATTTCCACCTCGAGTGTCTGCGTCGCAAACCACCTTAAAAGATTGCTTACTGAAGCTTGGAATGATTATGTCGTGGATTCCAGTGTCTTTACCAACACAGTTACGTGCCTGATGCATGCCTTTCAACATCTTTTCTAACCGTTTTTCACCCTTATCGAGAACCTTTTCATCTGATATTATTTTCTTCAATTCGTTTGTCAACACTTTCTGATTCTTTACTAGTTGCTCCAAATGAATTATTATATCTTCTATGATTGATAAAATGCCATCATTTGCCGCACACTTCTGACTAACAAAATAAAATGCAATTGTAATTGTAATTAAATGTAATGAGTATAGGGGCACAAAACTTACCTATTATCCAATTGATCTATCTTCATTAAAAAATGCGACCCATTGGAGAGCACGAATAATGAAATTACTATGAGACTGGAGAGTAACAACATTTTGGCAATGTCTAAAAGAACTGTGAAGATCGTAGCTAGGTGCCACTATTATTTATAGCAGAACCGATTACTAACATAATTTCTCCAAAAAAATATTAATTTCATGGAAATAAATAAATAGTTTACGGTTTACAATTAATATGGTCTTCACTTAACAACCACATCAAAGTAACACAACGTATTATATACATATGGATATACATACATATGTATAGTATAGTATAGTACACATTTATATAATGTTTCTTGATACTTAACAATTTAGTAAACAAACAAATCGCCGACCGTATAAAGAATATATTCTGAAATTGCATAAACAAGGAACCATCAGTTGTTTTTCATATGAATTTAAAATTGAGTATTATAGTTAATAAAAGTACATTTATTAACATAAAGATTATAAAGAGATAATTATTTATTTAATCTGGGACAATGAAGAGATAGACGATTAATAACAAAAGTTATAGAGAATTGGGGAAAACCCAGAAAACCCCAATCAAATCATCTTAATAATTTGAGGTTGGACCACCTGGACCAAAAAGGCACTTTGCATACTGGTACGCTCTATTGCACCTATTTTCCTCTTCAGTTATTTTGCAGTCATTTAAAGCCGGCATCATATATCTGTTTCCATCTTTATCAAGAACGCTCAAATTGATAAGATAACACAGAGAGGAACAATTGTTCTTAACTGGACGACTAACTGTCGATAACCAGTCTTTAACATATTCTCCCAATGGTACTTTATTGTCCCTTAAACACTTTTGCGGAACGTAATCTATTACCTTTAATCTCCTGTCGGCCAGAATCTTTAAAAAACCAAAACATGTTTTCATTTGCCAATCTCTCGAGTCTATAACGTACCTGTAATATTAAAAGCAACACGCCGAACAGGATTCCAGTCTTGTGCGACAGATAAATCATTTTGAATCAAGGTTTTTCCAGCTATACACAAGTTTTCCAGTTGTTGGTTTAAGTCAACCGCTTCTGACAGCTGTCTATCAGCAAAAGTTTCTTTTATTGAGTATAATTACGTTTTCTTCGTTCCATTTAATTGTAAATTTCACAAATAATTTGTACATTTCCATCATAAGCTTTTATATAATATAAGATAGATACACAGTCGACTGTTGCTTTCGTGCTTGTGTAACAAAGAAATATCTGAACCTATAAAGTGTATATTCTGAATCTGCATATAATTGAGTTTCTTATAAGAAGTTAATTAATAAATTTACATTTATAAATATAAATAAATGCAAAAATTTAATGCATTATAAAAAATTATAAAGAATAATTTTTTTTGGTGTTTAATCTGGGATAATGAATAGATACCCAATAATAATAGTTCATGCAAATTGTGAAAATCCCAGAAAAATGCAGTCAGACCATCTCAAAACTCTTGTAGTGACCATTCAAGTTGTTGAACCTTTTTTCAAAGCACTCTGCAAACTGGTACGCCTTAATGCACTTATCTTCCGTTGCATTTAATTTGCAGGAATCATCTTTTGTCCATTCTTCCGCGAGGGGCACTAAAGAATTTCCATTTTCATCAAGATAGTTGATGCTGATGTAAAAACAGAGACGCGAACAATTTTTCGATTCTCCATCGAAACCCAGAAACATGTCACGCATAAATTCGTCTCCTGTTACATTATTATCCATTAAACACTTTACCAGATTATCTTTTCTACGCTTTCTCAAATCCGAGGAAGCGAGACTCTTTAAAATAACAAAAATATTTTATAAATGCCAATCTTTTGTGTATACAACCTACCTGAAATATCAAAAGGAGAACGCCCAACAGGATTCCAGTCTTGCAGAGCTGATCGAACATTTTGAATCAAGGTTCTTCCTGTTATTCACAAGTTTTCCAGTCGTTGGTCTAATTCAACCGCTTCTGATTGGTATTTTTTCGCAAAAGTTTATTTTATTGAGGATCTTTAGGTATTTCTCGTTCCATTTAATTGCAAATTTCACAATAATTTATACATTCATAAGTCGTTATATAAGAAAGTTATACCCGCTACCTGTAAATGTATGTAACGGACAGAAGGAGGCATGTCCGACCCCACAAAGTATATATTATGTATTCTTAATTGGCATCAAAAGCTGAGTTGATATAGACCATCTGTATGTGTATCTGTCTGTCTGGCTGTCCGTAAATCGATATAAAACGAATTCCAAGTGTAATTTGAATTTTTAGTAAACAATTAACTATCATTGCCCAAATGTATTCTGATTGAAATCGGATAATTACCAAAGTAGTAATTTAAGAAATAATGTTAAGGATGTGCTGATTTTGAAGCCGCTCCCTGCAAAGTATGTAACAACAAGAGCAATAGTCGAACGACACGCGACAGTGGTACCCTTCGACCTATGTTCCGGTGTAAACATATGTACGAGCTTTCTAAGAATTCTCGACAGATGGCGCTCGCCTGCCTGCCTTGTTAGCTGACACAAGCACTCATACTTTGTTGAATAACTTCTGTGTTTACTGTCCGATCGGACTGCATTTTGGAGGACACGTAGGTAGTTTTATCAGCTTAGAATATGTTTAAGTCAGAAAATTATCATTAATACAGCGCTTACAAATTAAGTTCAAAAAATAAAATTATTAATTTGCGGAGGACGTGGGCGTGGCACCTAACATTTGAAATAAACTTGATCTGCGCAGAGCATATAGGAACGTTCATTTCAAATTTTGTGTTTTTATCTTCTATAATAACAGATACACAGAGAGACAAACAGACAGAGAGACAGACAGAAATAGGTCGATCGACTCAGCTAGTAATCCTGAGCAAGAATATATATACTTTATGGGGTCTGCCATGCCTCCTTCTGCCTGTTAAATACGTTTGCACAAAGTTTTCACCCTTTTTTGACAATTTTCAATTTCAATGGTCGAAGCGTATAAGAAAGACGCTATACGTAGGATCTATATATTTAGAAATAGTTTTGGTCAGGTGAGTAGGTGGTATATGACAGTCGAGGGCAATCGACTGTAGCTTCATATATATTTTGGCCTTATCATCATGATAACTCGTCTCAAATGTATATAATAAGAAGCATAGAAACGAAAAGTTCCCCAATTGATGCCTCTATAATAGTTGGGATCGTTATGCCTTCCCATCAGGTTGCTGAATATAAATAAAGTTCTTAAAAGTTTTCCAACTAAACAAACATTTGTGTAAGTACCTCATAGAGCATTCATTATACCACCAGCCACCATTCTCTTTTATGGCGCAATTACCATACGCCCATCTATCGTGGTCTTGATCTCGACTTGTGAAGTACATTCTGTAGTGAACACGTAATGAATCTCCAGCAGTTCCAGAGGCTCTGCCTAGAGTGTGTAGCAAATACAACTGGGTCTCGTCTCCAATTGCAAAATCGTCGTAGAACTCATATCGAACAGTGCCGCGGAAGTCCTCTAAGATGACAACCAATTCTTGCGGCATATCTTTGGTGAGGGCGTGTAGCTTCTCCAATCCCAAGAAAAATTCACCAGACAGTGTGCCAAAGCCTATTTTGTACCAGTACCAGTTGCGATAGAAGTCTACACTTCCATTGAACCGTCGCAGAATAATTGTCCATTTACCGCCATGACTCTCCGCATCGCAAGCCACTTTAATCACTTTTTCCTTGAATCTGGGTATAGATATTTCGTATATTCCACTGCCTTTGGAGGGAGTTATAACCTCGGCACAGTTGCGCCCTCTACGTGGCGGTTTTTTCGTTGTTGTCGTTGTTGTTTGTTTTGTTGTACTTACGGTTGTCGTCGTTGTTTCTATTGTTGTACTTTCGGTTGTCGTTGTACTTTCGGTTGTCGTTGTACTCGTAGTTTCTTCAGTCTCTTTCTCCGTCGTCGTAGTAACGATCGATTCTTTCAACATTTTTTCTAGCCGTTTTTGATCGTTCAGGAGCCGTTTTTTATCTTCGTGTATTTTATTCATTTCGGGTATTAACTTTTTCTGAGCCAATAGTAGTATTTCCAAATCTTCTACTAATGTTATTAAAACTGCTGTAAAACTGTCATTATCCGTACACTCCTGACTGTTAAAATGTTTAAGGGAAATTATATGTACATAAGGTGTATAAGTAAGAGTTACTTACTCTTTCTGTAACGGATCTAGTGTCAATTCTAATCCATGGGAAAGGAGGAATACTGAATAAGCTATAAAGCTGGTATATGCTATGTTTAACAACATAATGACAATGTCTGAAAGTTATTAGCTAGTTATCGACTCTATATATAACAGACACGATTATTTCCAGCGTTATTCCATTAAATTAACAATTTCATGGAAGGCGTAAATAGTTTATGATCTTTAATAAATAAAGAACCGTTTTCATTTGCCAATCTCTTGAGTCCATAACTTACCTGTAATATTAAATGAAACACGGGATTCCAGTCTTGTACGACAGATCAATGATTTTGAATCAAGGTTCTTCCTGCTATACACAAGTTTTCCAGTTGTTGGTCTAAGTCAACCGCTTCTGACTGCTGTCTATCAGCAAAAGTTTCTTTTATTGAGGATAATTACGTATTCTACGTTCCATTTAATTGTAAATTCCATATATATAAATTTCATATAAATAATTTGTACATTTCCATCATAAGCTGGTATATAAGATAGTTACACAATCGACTGTGCTTGTTTAACAAAGAAATCTCTGATTCTGAATCTGCATATAATTGAGTTACTTATAAGAAGTTAATTAATAAACTTACATTTATAAATATAAATAAATTTAATGCATTATAAAAATTTAAAAAGAATAATTTTTTTTTGGTGTTTAATCTGAGATGGTGAATAGATACACAATAATAATAGTCAATGCAAATTGTGAAAATCCCAGAAAAATGCAGTCAGACCATCTTAAAACTCTTGTAGTGACCATTCAAGTTGTTGAACCTTATCATCAAAGCACTCTGCAAACTGGTACGCCCTATCTTCCGTTGCATTTAATTTGCAGGAATCATCTTCTGTCCATTCTTCCCCGAGGGGCACTAAAGAATTATGCCACTGTCAACATTTCAAGTGTTTCGGAACACTTTACTTTTTTTTTTTTTGATGCAAATCCTTTGATAACCTTTACGCCTCTCACAACCAAACAATAAATTCTATACACTTGAAACTTGTTACAGATGTTCGGGAAGAGTGTCCCATCAAAACAAAACAAAGAAATGTATAATCGAAATTAACCTTACTTTTTGAACACACCACGTACTATATGTACGAGTTTTCTAATTATCGCTCTTCCGCCTCCCTTGTTAGCTGACACAAGCACTCATACATTGTTGAATAACTTCTGTGTTTACTGTCCGATCGGACTGCAATTTAGAGGACACATAGAAATTTATTATATTTTTGGTGTCTCTAGCTTTTATAATAGCTGAGATCTGTGTGTTCACACAGATAGACAGAGAGACTGAAAGACAGACATACAGACAGACAGACAGACATACAGAGAGACAGACAGACATAGCTCAATCGACTCGGCTAGTGATCCTGAGCGAGAATATATATACTTTGTGGGGTCTGCCATGCCTCCTTCTGCCTGTTATATACCTTTGCACAAAGTTTTGTCCCTTTTGTGGCCATTTTTACTAGAAGCTATATATTTAAGAAATAGTTTTGGTCAGGTGAGTAAGCTGTATAAGACAGTCGAGCACACTCGACTGTAGCTTCATAATTAAGTTCTTGGCCTTATCATCATGACAGCTCGCTTCAATGAGTATGTATAACCACGAAAAGTTCCCCAATTGATGCCTCTACCATAGTTGTGATCGTTATACCTTCCCATCAGGTTGCTAAAAAAAAATAAAATTCTTAAAAGTTTTCCAACTAAACAAACATTTGTGTAAGTACCTCCAAGAGCAATCATTATACCACCAGCCACCAGTCTCTCTTATGGCGCAATTACCATACATCCATCTATCGTGGTCTTGATCTTGACTTGTGAAATACATTCTATAGTGATTACTAAATGAATCTCCAGCAGTTCCAGAGGCTCTGCCTAAAGTGTGTAGCAGATACCACTGGGACTCGTCTCCAATTGCAAAATCGTCGTAGAACTCATATCGAATATTGCCTTGGAAGTCCTCTAAAAGGAAATACAATTCTTGGGGCATATCTTTGGTGAGGGCGTGTAGCTTATCCAATCCCAAGAAAAATTCACCAGGCAGTGTGCCAAAGCCTATTTTGTACCAGTACCAGTTGCGATAGAAGTCTACACTTCCATTGAACCGTCGCAGAATAATTGTCCATTTACCGCCATGAGTGTCCGCATCGCAAGCCACTTTAATCACTTTTTCCTTGAATCTGGGTATGGATATTTCGTATATTCCACTGCCTTTGGAGGGAGTTATAACCTCGGCACAGTTGCGCCCTCTACGTGGCGGTTTTTTCGTTGTTGTCGTTGTTGTTTGTTTTGTTGTACTTACGGTTGTCGTCGTTGTTTCTATTGTTGTACTTTCGGTTGTCGTTGTACTTTCGGTTGTCGTTGTACTCGTTGGTTTTTCAGTCTCTTTCTCCGTCGTCGTAGTAACGATCGGCTTTTCTTTCAACATTTTTTCTAGCCTTTTTTGACCCTTCAGGAGCCGTTTTTTATCTTCGTGTATTTTATTCATTTCGGGTATTAACTTTTTCTGAGCCAATAGTAGTATTTCCAAATCTTCTACTAATGTTATTAAAACTGCTGTAAAACTGTCATTATCTGCACACTCCTGACTGTCAAAGGCTTAAGAGAAATTATATGTAAGGAGTATAAGTAAGGGGTTACTTACTCTTTCTGTAACGGATCTAGTGTTAATTTTAATCCATGGGAAAAGAGGAATACTGAATAAGCTATAAGGCTGGTATATGCTATGTTTAACAACATAATGGCGGTGTCTGAAAGAACTGTCTAGATCGTAGCTAGTTATCGACTCTATATATAATATAACAGACACGATTATTTCCAGCGTTATTCCATTAAATTATCAATTTCATGGAAGGCGTAAATAGTTAATATGGTCTTTATAAAGAACCGTTTCAAATTTCGAATAACATAAGTTGAAATAATATTAAATCAGTTACTTTTGGGTTTTTGTGGCCATAACTCTTGTATGATATATCTAGGAATATACTTTTATAACACTGGCAAACACATTTAATACGAGTATTCACGTTAAGGAAGGCATTCCATAAGAACTTGTTCTACATTGTGCAATGCTCATTCTGTTTCCCTTCTCCTTCTTCTCTTACGCGTTTTGTTTGTGATGTTATCAGCCCATAAGCGACGCCTTTAAGTCTGGGCCATTATCTCACCCCAAGCTCGAGCTCGAGCCATAAAACTGCAATATTATGACCCACTTGAGAGAGTGAATGAATAGTCAAGATTGAGCAAGAGAACGAGAGAGAGTGAGAGCTCATAAACTATACTCCAAATGCATAAGTTCTCTTGACTTATTAATGCAGCCGAGGGTGCAGTTGGGCGACATTACGAAACAACTTGGCGATTTTTTTTGCAATTAGTAGGGAGAGAGAGAGAGAAAGAGAGAGAGAAAGAGAGTGTGAGGTATGGGGAGGTGGTTAAGTGAAAGGCGCCCACGCATAAGTGGCGTTTGCGTCAGTCACCTTATGAATTGCGAAACTGCTTCACGAAGACCTTGACGAGTTGATGAAGTACATTTCTCTAAGGGGAGGGAAACGAGTGAAGAGGTTTCGGTTAAAAATTTGATTGATTAGCGCAGTTTCTTGATTGATGTAGTAGCAGCTGGGCGGGGCATGCAACAGCAGAGAGTGGGGCATGCAACTGGACAGGCTCAGACAATGTCAGTCATACAGCGTTATCTTATCAGAAGACAAGAAGACAATGCAAGGCGAGGCCCATATGAGTACACTGAGAGAGAAGGTGGGGCAACATTGGTAGCAAATGAAAATATTGAATAAGAAGATTTTAAAAATATAGCTATTGAGCTTGTTAAAGATGCATGTTATGTATGTATGCACTTTATAATGAAATGTGAATATTTAAATGTTTTAAATTCAAACAATGTTTTAATGATAGTTTATATGTTTACGTATATCAGTGACTATGAGAGCTAGGACTACCAAATTAATTAGGAATATATCTTATTATTAGACTTAAGCTAAGTCTTAGAAAACTATATTATCTAATTTAATAATTAATTTTTTATTAGCAACGTACAATATTCAGGTGCAGAATAATTATAATCATTCAAATATTTCTAAGAATTTGATTAAAAACAGATAATTAACACAGATCAAATAAATAATTTCAGTGAACGTATCGATTTTCCGTAAAAAATTCAATTGATATTACACATTGAAAGGATCATTTTGGAACATGACTATCGTACTTGATGTATTACTAAGAGTAGTATTATAGACAGAACCATATTGAATATACCCTAAGATATTGAATTTTAAATAAATATATGATATAATAACTATATTATATATTCATAATCTAGCTGAGTTCTACACCAGATTTTAAATTCAATTAAAAGTTTATTTTTCTTTATAGAATCGATAGAATGAAAACATAATATATTATATTAATGCTAACAAAGAAAATCGATATATATATAATGCTCGTCCATCTATATGAATATTACTCAGCATAATTATAATTGTACTCACCAGACTGGTGTGAATACGCATAAGTATCCGATTAACTTGCTGACCAAACAGTCTTAAATATACATACCATGCATAACATATATATAGTGTATATATGTATATATATATATTTATATATATGAATATATATATAACTCATTTAGAACCGCAGTTTTATCAGTAGTCGGAACCGCAACGATGCAAGAATAAAGTATGAGCTCAATTAAGAAACAGAAGAAATGGAATAATGCAAAGCACAAAGAAGAGAGAGAGAGAGAAAAGTCAGTAATTCAAATGAGGAAAATGAGACAATAACAAAACAGAATACAGAACAATCTGTGGAAATTACAAATACGAATACGAATATGAATATGAATGTGAATGGTATGTGAGTGAGTGCGAGAGTTGCGCGCAGAGATAATCGTCAATGTATATTTATTTAGTATTGTTCGGGATTGCGTTCGGTACGGTACGGTTCGGTTCAATATAGTTGGGATCGTTTGACGTCGTAAGGTTCTACGGTCAGTTGAGTGCGACGCGTCAATTCGAGCTTAACATTTTTTGAGGTTATGCGCGATGAGTTCGTACAGGACATTGGTGGATCATGCAGCGCAGACAGCAGCAGCGCCAGCGACGTCAGCAGCGCTGCCTGATGCTGTGTCGCAGACGCTGCCCTACATCGACTGTGCTGCTCACAGTGCTTCCGATTCGCCTACGCGACTGCATCGCATGTTTAAATATTGGAGAAATAATTCCGCTAAAATTCCTGGACTACGGAAGAGTGAAAGTTTTGCGGAGTATCGACGCCATTCGGCAGGGGCGGGTGCAACCAGCACAACGGGGCGTGGCACGTTGCCATCGTCGCAGCAGCAGCAGCAGCAGCGACAGCAGGTGACAACGCGTTATCAACGACTCGAGAGCTACGATGAGTCGAAGTTGCAGCAGATGAGGTGAGTTTGTTTACTCTATACGCTTTGATATGCGCCGCAGTACCCTTACCACACCCCTCCTTCCCATTGCCCAACTTCCCTTTTAACTCTTCCCAATGCCCTCCTTTCACCTTCTTCCCTTCCCCTTTTGATCCACCCCCAAATGAGTGCGTGACTTTTGGCCTAATGCCAACAGTGGAAGCAGCAGCAACAGTTGGTACGCCCCCCCACACAACACAGCTGCGCTGTGTTACTCTCTCACTCGCACACACTCTCGCACATTGTTCGCCTTATCAGCTGCAACTTCTTTTATCAGTCTCAACAACAACAACAATGCGCACACTGCGAGGCTGTTGATAAAACGTAGCAAGCGAACAAGTGCATAACGCAGTCGCACTGTGCTCTCTCACTCTCTATCTCTCTCTCTCTGCTCCAGTGTGGAAGGCATTCTACTTGTATGTGTGTGTGTGTGTGTGTGTGAGAGAGCGCATGCTTGGCCCATAGCGCTCGTTCCTCCGTTCGTCTTCCAGTATCCACAACGAGCGCAAATGGCATCCACACACAGTTGGCGCGTGGTGGAGCTTATGAATGCGCTACACTGTCAAACAAAGACAAAGTCTTACAAAATAAGTTTAAAATAAAATTGCTTTCTTTATTTGTTGTTCTTTATTTTGTTGTTGTGGATTATGGTGAATATTTATGGCAAACAAAGGGAAGAAATTTTATATAAATCGTTAATTCACTAAGTTCTTATCATCAATATTCCAAGAAATATTTATATACATATATAAATTGTATTTATTATTGTGCGGTCAATTTAGTAAAATTATAAACTAAGAATGACTAATATTATTATAGGTATAGTGCAAGTCATAATAGTAGGAATGCTGGACAAGTCTATATATATTCTACAATAATTTTTAAATACCCTTAAAACTGAATTTCAGTTATTATAAATTTATAATTATCAAGAACTGAAGTTTTAGAATATAATTTGATATGGTAATGTATGTGGTCGTATGTTAAATATAATATATGTACATAAGTACTTTCGTATTCCATTATAAAACCAATTTAATGTTTATAATCTTCTTATCGTATGTTTAACAATTAACAAAACCATTTCGCCTGTTGCGCAGTGTGAAAACAACTGTTTATGATGATTCCACTACAAGAGACACAAACACACACAGTGGGAGAGAAAGAGAGTGAGAGAGCGCGTGCATTTCGTACGCTGCCAAAAAACATATGGAGCTTTGCTGCGTTGCTTGTATTGGCGTTGCGCTGCTGTGCTCTGCTCCAGTAATGTATGTGTTTGTTTGTATTTGTGTCCCACGCCGGTTGTTAAAAAGTTTGTTTTTGTTATCTGCGGTTGGGGTAAATGCAAAGCTAAACAACGCGCGCCGTCGCCGACGCTGTCGCTGCCTCTACCTACTTCTGCATACTTTTAGGGTAGCCACAGAAAACACTCAAAAGTTTTCGAGTTTGTGTGTGTGTGTGTTTGAACTGAAACTGAACTATGCAAATAGAATTGCATTGCCTTTGAAGTGGCCGTCATTGTTGTTGTTGTTGTTTGCTTTGGCTAATGCGGGCAGCCGCTGTCGCTGGCTCTGGCTCTGCCTCTGCTAGTGCTAACTGTATTTGCACAAAATGTGCCCAAGCCGCGACGGCGACAATAATCGCTTGCATTGGGAATGTAAATAAATGTAAATGTAAATAAACAAGAATGCGCCCCCATGCACCACTGTACAGCAGCAGCAACAACAATAACAGCAACTCCCACTCAGAGTACAATTGCACTGCACACACACACACACACATTAGGCAGGCACAGTCTCTCTCTCACAGACAGACAGGCAAGCACACACATGCACAGCAATGCAGACCAACTCTCATGTACACAGCCAGGCAAACACACACTCTCTCTCTCACGCACACGACCACATTTAACGGTTGTTGTCATTCCAGTTGCTGAGAGAGCACTGTGTATGTGGAGTGTGGATACCATTCGCTCTCTTGCGCTCACTCTCTGTAAGTGTCGCTCTCCCACACTTACTCTCTCTGCATTGTGGAACCTGAAATCTGAGCTTCGTGCGCCAGCCCCGTTGACGGCAGCGCAGTTGGGGCCGCAACAGCAGCCGCAGCAGTCCAATTGGAATTTCAGTTTCGTGCTGATAATCGACTCGTGTGGGCGTCGTACGCGAGCCGAAAGCAGCAGCAGCAGCAACAGTCGCAGCAGCGTCGCAGCATTTTCGTCGCGTATTTCTCGGTCGGTTCAGCATGCGAACCCTGTTGTTGTTGATGTTGTGGTGGAACTGCTCGTGCAACAGTAGCAGTAGCAGCAGCGGCAGTGGCAGCAACACGCACAGCGCAGCATCCTCTGCATTTGCAAATTAGCAGCATCGGCAGCAGCAGCAGCAACAGTTGCAACGGCAACTCCAAAAAATTCGTTGAGCGAATTCCCAAAAAACAACAAGTAATAAAGTGAGCTAATTTCTAAGTGAGTGGGAGAGAGTGAAAGAGTGATAAATGCATTTAATACTCGATTCAATAACTTGCGTGCACAAAGAAGAAGAACGTGCAGAAGAAAGCACCGAAATATGCCAAAAGAAAGAGAATAAAAACAGAGTGGGAGAGAGAGAACGAGAGAGAGAGAGCAGTGAAAATGCCGGCACGCGTTGAAAAAAGTGAAATTCATCAAAATATAAAGAAAGAAGCTAAAAAAAACTCGCGAAATTTAAGTGATCACATTGTGAATACTCTGTGAACAAGTTGTGAGTGCCGTGTGATTACTCAGTGTGTGTGTGAATAATGAACGGGTAATTGGATAACTAGAGAGTTATAATATTTTTAAGGGCCTCCAACGACGAAGACAGTGACAAAACGAAAGTGTTTTTAGCCTTTTTTAGGCAGACAAGTGAAATTCGCATTGTTGTTGTTTTTAGAGATATTTTATTAACCAACCAAAATTATAAAAAGTGTCATTAATAATTGTGTAAAGGCAACAACAACAACAACTATAAATGTATGATAAATAACAATCATAGGCGAATTGACAAATAACAGAAGAAAAGAGAGAGAAAAACAGTCAAAAAACGAGTCAAAAATGCCGCTAAAACTACAACAACAACAACAGTGTCCCAGTGTCATTTGCCATTCACCATCATGTCATCTCTTTCTTTTGTTGTTGTTATTGCAATTCGATTAAAATGCGTCACGCGTGATTGTTACGTGTGTTTCTCCCGCTTCTTCAACTTCAACTTCTTCGTCGTCTTCTTCTTATATTTCATTTCTGACTGTGTAAATTTTTATTTTTGTTTTATTATCATCGCTGCGATCACATTGAATTTTGATAAATGTGCAGTGAGTTATTGATTAAGTGTTTCTTATGCCCTGTTTGATAGATCGTTCAACAAGTGAAGTCTCTTCTCGTTGAGGTCTGCAACAGGTTGTAGTATTTGTGAAGAGGGATTTAGCCTGATATTATATGCACTTTAATGTCATCTGATATGGATTGATTTTGATTAGTTTTCAAGCCATTAGCCATTTATTTTTAGGAATTGAGTAATTCATGATTCATTGCTGAGCTTTTATCGGTTAAAATATTCTTTTTCGATAATTCTTAGTTTTGTTTTAGGGGAATTTCGTTCATTAGAGGAATTTCATTGTTTTTGTTGGTTTTATTGTTAAAAGTTAATGAAAACTATAACAATTGATTATGAATTCTTATAATTAATTGGTAAAAATCCCTATTTTATTCATGATAATTGGTTTTTATTGATTTTTATTAGAAATTCACAAAGTTGTATTCATTTTTTTTGGTTTTATTGTTAATGGTTTCTGAAAACTATAACAATTTGTTCGGTAATTCCCATAATTAACTGTTAAAAATCAAATTATTAATAAAATTCGTATTTTGTTTCTTGTGAAATGTTTGTATTTAATTTTCCTGTGTATTTTTTGCAATTTTAAAGAAGTCCTTAACACTTTTTGTGGAAATACTCAGTGCAAACCCTAAATGAATTTCTTTATACCCTTATCCCATATCAGTTACAGCTTAGCATCTGCATAAAATTGATTTCCCGCTTTGTTTTCGTTCCATAACGCATTTAATCAGATTTCCACATTCTCACTAGGTTCTTTATATGGTCTCTCTCTCTTTGTCTCCCTCTCTCTGTCTCTTTATCGCCCACTTCCAATTTCCTTTTTCCGTACTTTGCAAATATGCAAATCAAAAGTTTACACAGTTTTTTTTCGAGTGTGTACGTTTAATATGCAATTTGTTGTTGTTGTTGCTGTAAATATGCATGACCAGCGGGACTGTCTTCTTGTTGTTGCTGCTGTTGTCCTCACGTGCATTTCTTTCAAACGGGTTTTGTCATATCTCGCTGTTGTTGTTGTTGCTGCAGGTTTTCATTTTCATTTTTGATCTGTTTTTTTTTTCGGGCCTCGCCTTGCGCCATTTTTATTGCCCTGATTCGGAGTTGTTGTTGTTGTTCTTGGGGCGAGTTTCCACTTTGTTGTTGTTAGCTGCGGCAGCTGCAACACATGGAGGCAGCGAACAAATTCCTCTCTGGAATTTTTCAATACGTTTTTGTGTGCGATTTTTTTATGGCCTTCTCCCCAAAAATATGCGTTCCTTCCTCCCCCTTACTCTTCGTTTCTTTGCTTTTTCGCCTGTTGCTTTGTGCTCATACGCAGCAAAAGGTGCAACGACAACAACAATAACAGCAGCAGCAACTGCGACTCATCACAAGTGCCGTTTGAATACACTCACACACTCAGACAGTGAGTGTAAATGAACTTCTCGTGGCAAATTGCCTTCAGAGCGCCAGCAGCAACAACAACAACCACAACATCAACTTTGGTCACTTTTATCTGCACATTCATTGAACACCATCTTCAACCTTCCTCCCTCGCTCTCCTTCTCACGCTCTCTCTCGTTCCACTTCACTCAATACGCCCATCAATTGTCTTGTCATCGTTCAATGCTGCGCTGTTGCCGTCGCTGCTTGTTGTTGTTGTTGTTACTGCGCTTGACCAAAAGTTCAAGTTGAAGTGTGCAGCAAAAAAAAGCTCAGCCTCTGTCGCCGTTGACGTCGACGTCAACGTTCACTTTTAATTCAAGCTGAGCGCGTCGCATCAGTTGACTGAGCATTAGATCCCACAATGACTCTCCTTGCTCTCTCCCTCTTTGCGACTCTTACTCTCTTTGTGGTCTGCATTGGTTTTTCGGCTGCTGCGCTGCAAATTTACCGTTTACTGTCGCTTATCGCTTCGCTTGGCCCAGCAACAACAACAACAAGAACTACTGCAATAACGACAACAATAACAACATGCGATACACACGCGAGTTTAATTTACGAGGCGTGCGCGCGTACATTGGCCCACTGCCAAATGTTAGAGAGATAGATAGAGAGGGGCAGAGGAACGCGTTGTCTAGTCTGCAGTTGACCCAAAGGAGAAGCAGCGACAGAGGCAGACGCAGCGATAGAGGAAAAGGCAGCGATAGACGCACACAGGGTGCCCTTTATTTACTTTAATAGACGCGTGCGATTTTCTCAGTCTTCGTTTTGTTTACGCGCATTTGTTTGCAGCTGGCATGGCAAAGTAGCCAGAAAAATCATTTACCATCACTCATCTTCCACTTCTCACTCATCTCCCACTTCTCACTCATCATCTCTCATCGTTTTCCTCGTTTAATATTTTCGTTTGTAATATTCCGGGGATTATCTGGACTATGGACCAGATGTGAAGGTCAGCTTTGAACTATGTTTGCCCTGCGTGTGTGTTTACCTAAAGTTTTAGAGCCATTTTTGGTATTGAAGGTCAAAAGGGCGACTATATGTCAATGTATAAATGATATTTGTGTGTGAAATTTAATACCTAGAATTGGAAAAAGTTTCAAGTTTACATTTGCAACTGACTATATTGTTAGTTTATGCTTGGTATTCTTTATTTTGAGGGACTATAGAATATTAAAGAGGTTTTTTTAGGTCAGTATTTGAAATATATGGAAATATTTGGCATTTTTTTTGAATTTCTTTTGTTATAGTATGTTTTTAAAGGAATTAAATTGTGTTTTCGATAATTTTGTAAGTTTTGATATTTTTTCTAAATTTTTGCATAATTATGGTACGTTATCAGAACTTTTGCTGGATAATTAAGTTTCTTATTGTATTATACAATATACATATGAACTTAAATTTAGCTCGGATATGTAACTTAATCTTATGAAGTCCCGATTTACAATTACAAAATTAAAAATACAAGAAATATACGTCACTTTTTTTGAGGAGTTATGTTATGTTTTTCAAGGAATTAAAGTATGTTTTCGAAATTTTTATAAAATTAAGATGTTTATTCTTAACTTTTGCATATTTCTGCTACTTAATCAAAACTTTTGCTGTATAATTATGTATTCTTAATGTATAATATCATATTTTTAAACTTAAATTCAGCTGATATATTTTATATAGCTTTCTTCTATAGTTCCGTTTAACAATTACAAATTTATTATACTACAGTTTAAATCGTAAAAATTCCACTTCCCGAAAAATTTGCTCATCGCTCTTATCACAATTTCCGTTTTTATTTTTGTTTTCTACTTCTTCTTCTTCCTCTCTCTTCATATGGCATTATCGCAGCTAATTAGTTGGATGATAACTGTGTCAAATGGCCCCACGACATTCTCAAATATTTGTTTACCCTCTTTCACAGTCACTCTCTTCCTCTCTCTCTCTTACTCACACACTTTCGCTTGCTCTTTCCCACCTACGCTGAGTCAATATTTCGCAATCTGATTACAGTTTTCTTTGCGTCACTTTTGGTTCTTTGTAAACGAGGCCTGTAAACTTGTAAACGTTACCAACAACCATATTGAAGTCTCCAAACAGAGCTGAATGAATTCAACTGAAAGCAAATTGAGTCAGCTGCGACTAAGTTTACCTCTTGGCCAACTGTTGTGGGTGTTGTTGCTTATCAGAGCCGGTAGTATAGTAGAGGCATTTTGTTATCATTTACCAATTTGATATATAGATTTATAGATTGCTAGCATAAAAGTTTGGCAACCAACCAAGTTACCAAGCTAAAGTTACAGTGGGGAACTTGGTAGAGAGAAGGAGCAGTTAGAGAGCTAAGTCTGAAGATTGGTTGAGATGACAGTACAGAGAAAATTAAAGATGCCAGTACAGAGAAAGCTAGTGATGAAGGTAGGGAGAAAGGTTCAGTGAATATGTCAAAAAATACGAGAGTTGAATAGAAGAAAAGGATAAAGATTAAGGAATATACAAGTTCATGAGACTAGGCAACTAATGAATCTTATTGGTTGAGTGGAAAAATAGTATAATTATACTTATTTTTATTTTATTATAAACAATATACAATATGAACCCAATATAAAGAAAGAACACAAATCTTTAATCATATTAAATTTTCCATAATATTCTTCATACAAAATAATGACTTTATTTGAATATATAATATATTTTCTAGAGTTTCATAGTTCTATATCTCTGACTCTTATATACCCTTCTCAGACGGCAGTTTCCTTCTCGAATTTTTACTGTATTTCCCCCAAACCCATCGGTGGGAAAGCTAGAAAAACAGCCTGCAGCAGTTCCGCAGTTCAAGATCCCGTTGCCATTTCCCGTTCTCTCACCTCCCTCTCTTTGGTGTTTCCCCTATTAACTTGGGGCATTTTACGCTCTGCCACATTTCTGAATTTGTTTCATGTTTGTCTTGTGCCCCTCTTCCTACTGTTCTTCTCGTTCGTGTTACAGTTACACGTGTTTAAATATTTATGCCTTGACAAATTCTGTAAACAAATTCTCTTCCTTCCTTCCTCCCTCTCATTTCTTGGGGTCGTCCACAGGCGGCGCTTTGGCATCGACTTTGACTTCGGTTTTTGGTTAGGTTTACAAACAACAGCAACAGAGAGGAGCAGCTGTCGCCAGTTGGGATTGTGTAACGTTGCAAGAGTTTCGTAAATTTATCTGGGCAATTGACACAGACTTTCCTGAGAGGTCTGCATCTGTCCCTGTCCTGTCTTTCTACACTTCTCTTATCTTATCTGCCTTATCAGCGTAGCAATTGCTTGGACAACCTTGAGAATGATTGGTATTGAGTTCATTAGGAGACATGGCGGCTGGCCTTATTTCAACTTGAAGGTTTCCCGTCAAAAGTAATACACATATCTTATCAGACTTGGGAAGGGAAGCATATATTCTGCTTGGCGTCTTCTTGATGCCGTTAATTCCCAAGTTTAGTTATTGATTTCATTGGCAGTTTCATTAGGTTACTCGATTTTGGCAATGTCATTCGTTTTTTGTTGTCTCTGTTGATTTATTTTTAATATTCTTGAGATTCTTGTGCTCTCTGTACTTTTTAATTGGGTTTCTTTAAGATTTAATCGGTTTTTCAAGTATATTTGCCTCTCTTAACTACTTTGCTTAAGATATTTTAATTGCATTTCTTCTTTATCTTATCTGAAATGTCTTGATAGTTTACTTTGTATTAGTCGTTTCTTTTTATAATTCTTAAGTTAATATAAATGGTGATTTTTTAAGAGCTATCGGAAAGTTTTTCAAAAAAAGAACACATGAAATTGAGACATTGAGACATATGAAATATAGAATGTTTGAATTGGATGTTTACTCTTTCCAACATTTCGGCCGGTATAATAGCCAAAAAATCATCCTTTATATGTTAAATTCTTAACCTCCTTTATCAATCATCTCCCTGCCTTATAAATTAAATGCATCTTCTAAATTTCAATTCTCAGACAACTCATATGTGTCTCACTTTTCATACTCTTACGCATTCTTCACATTCGTCCCTCCTCAACCTCTCCCCATTGCACTCGTTTCGTTCAGTTTCAATCAAAACATGAGCAAAACACGTCAATAAAAATGCCAATTTGTGGGTCGCATAACAAGTGCAGCAAGAGCAATGAATCTTGCAAGTGTACAACAACAACAATTTCCCCCGCTATTCTCTGCCTTTCCTTCTTCATTCTCCACCTCCTCCCTTGCTTCCCCTGTACCCCTGCCTGCTCCACATTTGCGCTTCTCGCGCTTTAACCACAATTAGCCAAGCAATCGACCCACACACAGCACACCAAATGGAATTCCCCTGTTCTGCCCCTCTTATTCCCCACCTCCTTTATCACTCTCTCTCTCTCTCTCTGTCTCTCTGTCTGTGTCTTGCTATAAATTGTGATATATTTTATTGTATGGTACCATAAAAGGTCGTCAAAGTCGCGTCGTTGTCGGCTGATGGGGGCGGTTCCTGATGCTGATGCTGATTTAAATAAATTATTCTATATGCGTTTTTATTGCACTTCCCCTTCACCCCCCTCTCGACTTGCCACTAATGGATTATTTTTCGCATAGACCGCACTCTGGGGCTTAGGGGCTTAGGGAGGTGCTTAGTGGGGGAAGGTGTCAAAGGGTTGCATGAAAAATTGTTTACTGTGCCATGTAATTCAATTTGCTCACTTAATTCCATTTTACGCGAGAGATAAATGCACACATACATATATATTCATATACATTCCTGCCCTGATATCTGCCTATTTATCATGCTTACCTGTAGAGTGAGCTGGGGAAGGGGGGCGGTGTCTATCACTCCCGGAAAAGACAAATTTGCAGCGGAAGTTGCGTGTGCCAAAGTAACTACGAAAGTAAAGCAAAAAAATAAATAGAAATTGAATTCGAATTCGAAATCGACAGCGAAATAAAAATAAATCATTGCTCTTAATTCGATTTCAAGTCGATAGCCTGTCTCTCTCTCCCACAGTCTGCCGTCTCTGTCTCTCTCTCTCTCTCTCTGTCTCTTGTCTGGTAATTTCATCATGGACCGAGATCATTTCCTGGCAATTTCCTACAAAAAATCGCATGCAATGTGTGAGGCTTATCGATTAGGGTCAGGGTTATATATGCCACATAATGATAGATGATATAATAACAGATGATAAATGGTGAATAGCCAAATCAAAATGGGCGGAGTGAAAGTTGTGTGTGATGTAGCAGAAGAAACAATAGATAGGAGAGCAGTTATGGTTGAGAAAGAAAAGGATGGTTAACCTGATGGAATTAATGTTATAACATATTATAATATATGGTTACATGATGAATGATAACAGAGGAATCGGAAATTGATATTAAACTTGGGGGACTTAAAAGATTATTTAAAGGAATATATAGTGTATATTCAGGAAGATGTAACACAGAGTTATCGCGGTCTTTTAAATACTACTCAATAGTTTATATATTCTCACATAAATCAGGAGGAGATAAGAAAGAACGAAAGGCATATGTAAAGTTAATTAACAAAAGTAAGGAACTGAAAATTAATGATTTTGTTTTGTTTTATTCTTATGAAGTTCATAGAATAAAGATTGAAGCAGGAGATGGAGAATACTGAAAGATATAATTCGAGTTTATTAACTAAAAAAACTTGAAAGAAATGCTGTCGAGCTCTCGCAATAATTTCGTTTTGATATCCTGTATATTTTCTGTAATTTCATATAATTCTAACTATGAAAGAGAATATATTGAAGCTATATAAAGTATATAAATTGTTACAATTGAATTCTTAAAAAAGGTTAAAGTCATCTATCGAAGCTTAACCTGTTGAGCTACTCTCAAGAAGTTTCGATTAGACAATTGTCTGGCGTATTAAAAGACAATCCACTTAATAACAAAAATCCCCCTGAGCTTCCCCACCTTCTCCAACACTAAACTAATTAAGTCAAGTGATGACGCTAATTTCCTATGCTGGGGGCAAGGCATAATCATCTTATTGCCACTTGTCATGCGGAGGCGTGGACAATTGGGGTAGGCGGAAGGCAAGCAGAGAGAGAGAGGGAGAGAAGGAGGAGTAGGAGGGGGTAGAGTAGGAGTTGCAGAAAGAGGGAGGTGAAGGAACAGGAGGTTGCGACTGGGTAGTTGCCTAAGCGCCGAAAAGTTAATACCAGTCAAATCGCCTCGTTCCCTTTCTCTCTCTCTATACCTGCCTCCCCGGTAATGAAGCACTTAGAGCAACGCACCCAACTCTCATTTAAGTTGAGCTGCGGCAGCACCTGACAGAGACAGCAACAACAACAGCGACTGAGGGGGAGGGTCTGCTAAGCAGTTGCCACATGCCTTCAGTCAATGCTGTGCAACATAAATCATCTTGGGCGGCACTTGGACACGTGCCGGCAACCATTACCTTTCACAGTGACTACTCCTTCTCTACTACTTCTACACAGTGCAACCCTGGCAGGGGCTGTACACCCCAACCCTGGCCGAACTTAAGCCAATTGTCAGTGGGGCAGGTTCAAGTCAAATTTTGCTTTTCCTTTGCCTGCCACAACGCCAGCCTCGAGTGCTTTTTATGATGGTTTTGTTCCACGTTGCCAGGAGGAAGGGGGAAGGAGAGTAGCCCGGTTGGAGGTAGCAGTTGCTGTGGCGTCTGCAAGGCTCGTTGGTTCGTTGCTCTCCTCCACACATGCGGGCTGTTTGTCTTGTTCACCATTTCTCCCTCTCTGTCTCCCCCTCTTCCTGTCTGTCCAGCTCTGTCATTGCCTTTTCATATTGCACGCATTTTCACGCGCTTTTCCTCGCTTCGTTGGACAAAACAAAAGGCAGGCTGTAAGTAGAAAGAGCAAGGGAAGAGGGAAGGGCAGACTCGGCGAGAAGAAAGCAAAGCAAAGGAAAGCAAAGCCTGGCACTGCTTATGGCTTTTCAACATTATTTCTTAATATGCCCAGCACTTTATTTGGGCCTGAGTGATTTCCTTTGTTTTCTTCTCTCTCTCTCATTCTTGTTGTTGTTGTTTTTTCTTCAAAGCACACTTGATGAGCTTTTACGAGCCGCACATAAAGTTGACTCTCCGCTCTGTCAGTTATTAAATTTCCATCTTTTTACGTACTAGCCAAGATACCCTAGACGAATTGGTTGAGAAATGAGGAAGATATGATATAGATCTTTACGATATAATTTCTTTATGTAGTATAGATCTATACGATATATTGTCTATAAGTAGATGCATATATATCCTGTATATCCTGTAAAAATATATGGTGTGATCATATGATGTTAGGTACTAGGTGCAAAAGAATGGTGAGGAATTTTTGTACGAAGAGGGATGCTAAAAGAATACCGGAAGAAAACAGTTCAACAAATTTATACGAAGAATAATATAAAAAATAAAAATATAATAATATAATAATAATAAATATAATAAAAAAAAGGGTTAGAATAAAAAAGAAGAATGCCCAGTAATAGTAAGAAGACGAAGAGCTAAATCTACATACTTGGAATATTGTAAAAAACCTTAAATACTTTAAGAATGAAATTAATGAACTAGAAATTGAAGCATTAGCAATGTAAATTATTAGTTGAGAAGTTAACTTATTCCCATTATCTCATTCAAAATATATCAGTTTCGAACAAATAATAAATAGTAAAAAAATAAATAATTACTTAGCTAATTTAAATGGTTATTTACTATTCTAGTTGAGGATAATGATTAAATTAAATGAAGTTAATCATTTCACTTACAGTTTACTCCAATATGATATGTATGATGTATGATATGTATGATTTGTAGGGTATCTCGCAGTCTCAACTGCCAGCTCTCTCTCTCTCTCTGCCAAGAAGACCTCAGGTCATTTTAATGGTTCTCCTTCTCCTTCTACCTTCTCGCACAGCTGTTGCTGCTTCTTGCAGCAAGTGAAGCATCCAAAGCGTCGTAAACTGAATTAACATAAAAACGCGTTCGTGGCTCAAGTGACCAAAAATTTAATTAATCAACGGCCACTTGAGCAGCCCCTCTCTCTCTCTCTCCGTCTTGCTTTTGCTTTCGCTTAATGTGCACGCAAATTGATTGCATTAACTTTTAAGCAAGGCCGCAAAATAAGCAAATGTTTCTTCCCTCCCTCGCAGCCTCAAGCGCCGTGGAAAGAGAGACAAGAAGAAGTGCGACAAGTGACAACAGATCAAGGAAAACATCTAAAAGAAAACCTAACAAAAGAAAGCACAACCAAAACAAAATACAAGCAAACAAAAAAAGAAAAGCAAAACAAAACGTATCCAAAAAATTGAAACCAAAAATACAAAACCAAAAAGCAAAAGCAAAACAACAAACAAATCAAAACAGCAACAAGGCAAAACAAAGCAAAACAAAACAACACATCAACCAGTCAAGTCAATCCATCAATCAAGCCAACAGTCAATCCATCAATCAATCAATCAAACAACAATATGCTAAAGATACATATGCTGGAGCAGGTCGTCAGCACCGGCGACGTTTGTGGCGATAATGGAACTGGAGCAGGAGGAGCACACGAATTGTCCCCGAAGCGCAAAATAGCCACGCCTGGTGGCACTGCTACCGGAGGCAGCTCCTCCTCATCGAAGAGCACGCCCACAGTATCCGCAACCTCGTCGCCGCATCATCAACCCACGCCGCCGCAGCGACACATACACTCACACTCAGCCAGTGCTGCTGGCAGTAAAAGCTTCAGCCAAGGATCCTCACCAGCCGGGTAGGTGTAGAAGAGCATTTTATATATGAGGAGACTTCTTATGCTATTTAAATTAAGTGCAGTATAGGTCTCTAAAAAGCTTGAACTTTCTATAAATTTCATTTAAAATGTGTCTTTAAAGATAAAGTTTGATATCATCTCACGGTAGCGCTCAATATTCACAGTTACGTTAATTGATGGTTATCATTTACACTGTCCTGGTTAAATTATAGACCAAACTGAAGATGTTTGACATTGATACCAAACACGAAACGTGCATCAGCTGCTTAAACCACTGTTGCCAAAAAGGTAATAGCTAAAAAATCACCCTTTACAAGAGACTCACTTAAGATTCGTCGCAAAGACAATCGTACAGAGTTAAGAGATCTATTTCAGAAAGTTCTAAAGCATCGACTGCCATATCTTACGTTTTTATAGACACATCAAATTTAAATTAGAAGAACAGCTTCAGTATTTATCTAAGTGTACGCCAAAGCAGAAAATTTTAACTCAAATATCTAAAGGAATAATCACTAATAAACAATTAAGGAAGATTGCAGAAACGGACTTTTAAATTTGAAATATTCTTTAACTGTATTTAGTATAGAGCAAGCCCAATGTCTAATTATATCTGTCTAGTTCTTGTAGTTGCTGAGATTGCGATGTTCATAGAGACTGAAGGCAACAAGTTCTTAATTAATTGATTAACTAACATAATAACAAGAACTAGCTTATGTCAGATTGAGCTTAATGATGTAATTGGATTAGTTCCTTTACAAGTTAAAGACATTTCTATCTAATTTGTATTTGAACTGGAATTATATTAAATTTGCAAAGTTGTGCAATCTAAGCACCATCAAATTGCTTTCCTCTCTTTCACTCCTTCTCTCTCTTTCTACTCATCAAATTGGCAACTTGTCGAGGCCATTAGCAGAGCGATTGCATTTGTCGGGAAGAGGGAGCTGGACACGAAAATGTTGCATGATAGATGCCTTTTTGATGAGAGAGATGCTCCACAAAAAAGCTTTCTCTGGCTAGCTAGCTCTGTCTCTTGCTCTCCCTCTCTCCTTCTTTCTCACACACACTGCATTTTGTCACATTCCTTTGGTTTTTGCGGTGGTTCATCATCATCATAATGGGTGCATTGCATCTGCCACCGAATGTTGCCACCAGTGGCAGTTGCAATTACCAAGTTGCCACTTGGCTCTCGCTGCTCTTGCCCCCTGCCCCCCTTATTGCTACTTGCCACTCTTCAGCTTCAACCTGCCTTCCCATCAAATTTCACCGCAATTCTGTTGTGTGTCGTTGATTCGGCAAATGTGTTGCCTGCCAATTTGTTCCCCCACCTTCTCCTCTCCACCCTCTGGCAGACGTAACAATGCATCACGTGCATTGTTGCATTGTTTGTTACTTCCCAAAAGTGGGCGTGGCATTGTATTGTGGGCAACTGCGACTAATGAACTGTGAGTGGGCACACTATATGAGTAGAAATCAATTCATCTCTCTATGACGTCAGTGCTAACAAACTTGAATGAGCTAAATGAATGAATGGAAGAGTGAAAGAGGGAGAAAAGAGGGAGAGATATTCAGTCTTTGTTGTGGCTTTTCCTGCATTTCACCTGCAAAGATAAAGAGCTTGGTAAGGAATTTTTGCTACTTTTCAATGATGTTTTGTGAGCACAATAGGCACAAAACTGACTTGACTGTACCGAGAACAAGATTACATCCATAGAAACGGTCTATCTCCCGTCTTAAAGGTTCTAGGTGCCTGTTAGTAATATTTAAACGACCTATTTATCTCATTGCAAGTAAACTAAGTGACCTTCTACTCTTGAAACTCACTTTTCTTTGATTTCTTCCTTGGTTTTGCTCAAGAATTTATACAATAATCCATTAGATTTGAATGTATTTTAATAACATCTTAATGAACTATCATCTTTAAGCATACCTTGTGTAATAATTAAATCATATATAATATAATCAAAATCATGTATAATATCAAATCATATTATTTGTTTACTTAATATTTTGCATTTCTTTGTTAATCTTCTCCAAACAACATTTCAATAGACTTTCCTTACCTTTCTTAAACTCCATCAGGCCCTTATCAATATACGGAAATACTCACATATTCATTCCAATGCACACCTTCCAAAATCGTCTACTGCCTGCGATCCGCGTAAACACATCTTCGCGCACAATACTATATGCCACTTTAATGCTGTGAGTCTCTCCAATTAGTACCTTTTTGTTTCAAACTTCTAGGTATATTTTCAAAATAAATTTGTCATTAGTTTTATTTTGTACTTTTCGCTCGTAAAACTGTCCGATTTTCTTTTATTTTTATGCTCTTCAGGCTCGTAAATCAGCAATTGGTATCGAGGGAATTGAAAGTGCCTGATAAAGCAAGAAAACAGAAGAATAAGTAGGAGAAAAACCCAAGTTGGTAACAGCTTTAAAGCTCTTTAGGCGACTCAAGTTCACATTATCACTTGTTTAGTGCATAGAGTGCGTCATTCTCTCTCCTTCTCTCTCTATTTTCTGTCTATTTTCTCTTTTATGTACCTTTCTATCTATCTCACTCAGTTGCACCTGCCACAAATTGTGTGTGTGTGTGCTGCGCTTCATTTATTGCGCGTATCATTTACCACTTGTGTATCTCTCTCTCATTTTTTCATTCCTTCGCTGTCTGTTTATTTTCTTTGTTGTGCTTAGCTTGTGTCTCATATTCGCCTTATTGTTATTTGTAATTCTTTGCTCGTTATTTTCGCATTAGAGACTTGTAATTGATACCTGAATGTGTGTGTGGGAGGCTTAACCTCCCACCACACCCCCTATAGTTGGCACCTCCTCCTCCACGCCTGCTTCGATTGAAAAGCGAAAACAAAGCCAGTCTCTTCTCCCCCTCCTTTCCCTTATTTGTACATAATTATTATACCAGTCGCCCGCCTTGTCAACTGAGAGGAAAACAATTTTCTTTTCTTTCTTTTCTTCTTGTGTTTTTTTCCTTCAGGGCTTTTCTTCCCTATTCCCCGCCTGTCTGAACTTGACAAGCAAAAAGGGATTTTCATTTCTTTGCTTTGTTTTAAAAACATAAACACTTCCGCTGCCCCCTTGCGCTCCCCTCCCTGCCTGCCATCCTCCTCTTGTTGTCTCAACTCTTTTGGGGCTATTTTTACTTAATTACTCGACAGGGCTTAGCAGGGTTCCCATTCTCAGTCCCCAATGTCTTTATACATGCGTCACAGTTTTCTATAAATGTGACTCACTGTCGCATCTTCCTCTCTCCTCCCTCTCTCCCTCTCTCTCTTTCTCTCGCTCTGGGGGGAACTGTTCCCATTCAGCTTCAGCTCGATCTCCATTTCGTTTGTCGTCAGTCAGTTAGACGACCTAAAAACCAAAACTCTGGTCTGGTCTGGCCTGGCCTGGTCTTGTCTGCTTGTTAGCCCAGTTTGTCAGAGAGTTCCCGGTCAGACCAGACTGAGAGACAGACATACACTTTGTCAGTTGGCCAACTTTGTAAGCATCTGCCGAGCAGAATTTTTGGCCATCTCCGATTTCAATGGCATTTCCAGGCTAATTTATATGCAAGAAACGAGCGGGCCAACAAAAATAACTGGCCAAACAGCTGAGCGGGCCACATCATTTATCACTTTTCGATTTGTTGCGTGTTGTGTATACCCTGTAGAGCAACTAAATGGCTAAGGGGAGTACCAAGTTGATATAGACAAGGTTGAATATACATTAAGATGAACATTATTAATTAAATATTAAAGTAATTTATAATAGAAGTATCTTTTCTATATTTAGGAATACTTTTCACACCTTCTCCTCCCCACTCTAGCTATTCGTTAGACTATAACTCGCCTTAAGTTTACTTTATATTCATACATATTCATTGAAGCTTAATTTGTTGATGCTTCATTTGTTGACCCTTCATTCGTTGATGCTTCATTTGTTGATGCTTCATTCGTTGAAGCTTCGTTTAGCGTTACAAAATATGTCTTCTTCTTCCATTCCACTACAGAGTATCTAATGATACATCATACCTTCTGCACTCTCAAACTTTTGTTACTCGCAGATAATTTGGAATGTTTCAGCAAGCAGAAATGTGCCGGACACGCAACAAGCATTACGCTTCTACAGTTTGTGGGTGGTTCAAGTCACTCAGAGATGCCAAGAGAGAAAGAGAGAGAGAGAGAGAGAGGGACACATCACGAGTGTAGGGGGAGAAGGGGGAAAGAAAGAGTGCAATAGTAAATGTTGAAATTAGTTTTGTTGGTCTGGCAAGATAATGGCAAGATAATCACTTAATGATCGGTTAGCGGATGAGCCACAACCAACTGAAGCGCCAGAAATTGTGAATGAACTAGTTCACGGCATAGCCAAAATAAAGAAAGAGAGAGGGAGAGAGAGAGAGGAGCAGAGGGAAGCTGTAAACGATGTCAGACTGAGCACCTGACACTCTACGCGCGTGGCACGTGACATTTGACGGGATGCAGTAGAAGGCACCGCGGATGAAACTCAACTCGACTCGGGGATTAGACGGCGACTTATTTATGCCACAACATGCAGTGCAGCGAAAGAGAAGTGAGGTAGACAGAGGGAGGGAGAGCGAGAGAGCAGAAGACAGCGAGTAAAGTCGCGGACTGTAGGAGGGAGTTGCGTACGTGATTTCTGAGCAATTGCTACAAACGGTACAAAGGCCTCTGGCCCCTAGCTAGCCACTATGAAAAATCAATAGAATAGCCCGGGGGAAATTATGAACTATAAGATACCCTGTAAAATATGACAAGGCGACGTTGTGCTTTAACTAAGAGTCAAACACAGTTGAAATTTGATTGTTAACGTAGCTTAATAATAATTTGTATGTAATCTGATTAACATACCCTTTTGTGTTGGTAATTACAGGGTATTAAACGCTTATGCTTGGGTATAATAAGTAGAAAGAGTCAAATAATTGATGGTACAATGTAGGTAGCAGAAGAAGAACTACAAATCACCCTTGGCCACTATTTACAGGGTATGCCTGTGTGAAATTATTGCATTACGCAAAATCTTGATAAAGAATTTCAAGTAATTTTCTATAAAAAAGCAACGGGCGACACATTTAAGAGCCAAGCCCCCTCAGGGGTTTCTATACTTCTCCTCCTTTCCCTCTCTCCCTTTCTTTGCCCCTAACGGCACTTGTAGAACAGTGTAGCAAGACTAAGCAACGTGAACTGCTGAGGGGATTAACAAAGAAGTAAAGTAAATAAATGAGAAATAATGCATAAATATAATAAAAATATAACAAATAATGAAAGAAATAAATGATAGTAAATCATATGTGAACCAAGTTCAAGAAACTTCATGACGACTCATATTTATATTTGCCGATATTTATCGGCAATATTCATGCAATGACAATAGAGAGAAAACAAGTTTTGTAATCCGCAAGGCGGCATAAGATCAAATGGGGAACTGAAGGCGCATAATCGCTCTACATTTTTTAATTTATTAGCAGAATGACAGAATGACAGAGGTAAAGGGACACGAGGGAGGGGGAGAGAGGAAGAGAGATGGTGGAGTCTGAAGCATGCATATGAAGTTCAAAGATGCTGACAACAATTAAATTAGAGTCACGCCGAGAGGCGAGAAATCAATAAAAAACGAGAAGAGAAGAAAAGACAAAGAGCAAAAGCTGTGGCGACATTGCCCAGGGGAGAAGGAGAGATAGGCGGTGAGGAGTGTGAGGCAGGAGGAGGAGGCTGTGTCATTTTCTATGCCAGTGAACTGTCTCATGCCTGCGTATGTGTGTGTGTGCCTGTTGCACACAATTAGAAATGCGCCTAATTGGAACCTGAGGACAAACTTCAACACGCCTCATGCGCCCAGCATCAGCTCCTCCTACTCCTGCTCCCCCATCAGCCTACGCCAGGCGTAGGCGAAACAACAAGGCGTGACCCCATCGACCCCATTTGGCCCTCCCTACCTGCCTTCCTCTTCCAGCCCCTCTCTGTGACTGTGTCGAAAGTCAATTTCGCAGTTCGAGGCTAATTTATGCTGCGGCTATTCATTTCCAGCTCGTCTCGCCTTCTCTCTCTCTCCATCTCTCTGCCTGCCAGGTGTAGTCAGGTGTTACGATGAGCAGAGACCGTTGGAGGGGGAGGCAGGGAGTAGAGATTTGGTGGCATTCTTGGCCGTCGAACAAACTGATGTAACTTTTGTTTTCTTTGGCAGCAACAAACTTGTCTTTTGTTTATTGTTTTCGGTTTTTGTCGCACAATTATGCAAAAATTGAAAAGGCACGTTCAATCAGTCTCCCCTCTCCCCCTTACTCCCCTCTCTCTATCTCTCTCTCTTTCTTTCACTCTCTCTCTCCCTTTTTCTCTATCAGAAATGAGGCTAATAAATGGTTTCATGTGTGTGTGGCTTTGGCTTTACTTATGAGTTATGCATGAGGTAAAATGGCTTAGGAATGCGATGTGTGTGTGTAGCAGTCTGTGTGTGTGTTTGGCAATTAGGAAAATTGATATTTTTGCTGAGCATTGTAGTAAACTAATGGGCTAACTTTGGCTAGAAATAGCACAGTAAATGTTAAATAGTATTAAGTAGATTAGAATCGTATAATCCCAGAGGATTAAGAAAGTAGTCAAATGATGGCAGAGCACTGAACTTTGACCTTTTAGTTATCAGCAACAGTTTGGCAAGAACTTTAACTGGACATGTTAAGTAAAGTTAAGTTTCTGAAGGAACTATGTAGATTCTAGATAGAAAAATAATCTATCTACATATAGTAGACCCGATTACACATTCTTAATTCATTCAATTACCAATTCTGCATATTTCTATCACAGATATATGCTATAGAACTTTATTTTTGCTTTATTTTGACACTTTTACACTGTTACAGGTTACAATTTTATCAATTTGCGGTTGCAGTGAGCGTGGCATCTTATATTTAACATCAGCTTTAGCTGCGTACAGTATATAGGAACCATTATGCCAAATTTGCTGTCTTTAGTCTTTAAAATAACTGAGTTCAGTGCGTTCATACAGACATACAGATAGACAGTTACATTGTACGTCTCCTGCTGGTATGCAACATACATTGCCTTAACTTAGTATACCCATATTTGTGAGCATAAATGCTGCTTGAAATATCATATTCATTATGAGTACACTCATTTGTTATTCACTTCTATTCACGCTGTGGAAAACTCTTGAAAAATGATAAAAAAAAAAAGAAAAGAAAAAATTGCTGAAAAACTCATCTGCGACTTCACGTGGCATCTGCAGCTGCATCTGCATTTCTGTTGCCTGCTTCCATCTTCTATCTTGCCTCTTGCAACTGGCAACTTGCAACTTGCAACTTGGCGTCGACGTCTTCACTGCTAACCCAATTACGAAGGCAGCATAAACAAATTTTATATATATTTTCTTTCTTTTTCATAGTGGGTTTTATGCAGCCCAGACAAATTGCCAAGAAAAACACTTTGCCACAGCAACAACAACAACAACAAGTGTTGGGGAAAAGTTGTGGGTAGGCAGGCGAGGAGGGAAAGTGGAAGAAGGAGGGTGAAAACATTTGTTTTGGTGACACTCGAGTAGAGAGAAGATGCTGAACAAATGTTTATGAATTATTAATTGGAAATTGTGAAACGAGCTGGGAAAATGCAAGCGAAGAAGTTAAGAGAACTCAAGCTATGTTTCTCTCTCTCTCCTTCTTTTTATCTCGTTCTATCTCCCTCTCTGCCCCTGCTGAAAGTCAAAATAACTTGTAAAACTTTTACATTTTGCGGTGAATGACTTATTGTTCTTAAAGTTGTTGTTGCTGTAACTGCAAATTGATGATGTGCCAGAAAAAAATGAAAAAACTGGAATAGAAACAATAAGAATAAAATTGTACAAATGTTCTAACTGTGCACAGTGGAACAGAAGCTAATTGGGGGACAGTACATTTTTAGAGTAGTGAAATTAAACAGAAATTGCTGAGGTAAAGAAAGCTACCATACGTAGCTAGACAGACATTTAGCTAGTTACTATCCATGGGAACTTGAATTGTAAGTAAGATAGAAGGCTGAAATGAGAAAGAACTGTTGTCTATATTATATCATAATAATGTTTATGTTGATTCCCATTGAATCAGCTTACCATATAATGTTAGAACTTAAAACTTTCGATGAAAGTTCAATGATATTTCTGCTGTCAACAGACGAATCTGTTTTGATATTTTTAGAGACTATAAAATGATAATGATATACGAGAAAGATACTCAGATAGAACCCAAAAGTAATATATGATGCATTCCATAGAGTATTCTTAAACTGCATTAGTATATTTTGCTTTATTGATGAAAGTTTGATGATATTTAATTTGCCATCAAATTAGTCATGATATGTTTTATGACTCTAATGACATTACTAAGTAAGAACACCCAAAATACCATTTAACTATGGTTTACTAAAGCTACATTAGTATACCTTTCTAAGCATTCTATTCTATTTCATAAAATCTCATTCAATTTAGTTGCATTCGCAATTTTCCATTTTCCACTCGAAAAAACTTTTTCTAATCACTTTTTTCGAGTTGTGCCAGAGAGTTGAACATTTGTTTTTAAGCTGCTAAATGAAAAGTGGAAAAACATTCGGAAATTGAGTGTGACGTGAGACAAAAGAGAAAGAGAGTAGCAAGAGGGGTGGTAGGGGGTACAGTAGGCAGTAGACCAAGTGGCCCGGTGGCCGGAGATCAACTGTGGCGCCCGAAATGTTAAACAAGTTAATTGCATTTGCAATCGGTCGACTTGCAGTGGCAGCAACAGCAACAGCGACAGCAATAACAACAACTGCAACTGCAACAATGCAAAACTGGAAACCGACAAGCAACAACAACAATAACAACCGGCATCAGCAACAAGAACAACAACAACGAGCACCGACAACCGGCAATAGCAAAACTTTTTTTGTATCTCAGTCAGTGGGTCAAAAGCAGCCGCCACTTTCAGCGTTTTTGGCATGCGACTACTCAGTTGTTGTTGTTGTAGTTGTTGCTGCTGCTGTCGTTGTTGTTGTTGCTGGTGCAGTAGCAGCATTTGTTGCTGCTGGCATCGTACCAAAAATAGTTGCTGCCGCCGCCAGTTGTCAGTTGATTGAGCTCGCCAGACAGACGCGACAGTGCTCGGAGATGAGACGAGACGAGAGACAATCGCATCGCATCGCTACTGTTTACTACGCTACACTCGCGGCCAGTTGAATAGAAGCGATTGTGTCATGCCTAATACCCTTGACGTTGAATGAATGGATGAACTGTTGTCGTGCCTCTGCTCTGACTGGGGCAAGTATTTATTGTAGTAACTTGAGCTGAATACTTTGATTAGCTATATAGACAGTTGGATTATTACATTTGCATAAATTGTGTACCATATATATACGGCTTATGATTAATGTTAACTTTAACAGCTGAACATTAATCATATTAGATCCTTAGTTGAGAAAGAAAGAAATTTAAAGCTTGAAAATGCTTTCAAGGCTTGGTCTACCTCAGATATTTTAAAAAGCTTTAAGGTGCTTTCTAAAGTTTTGATGTGCTATAAAAGCATATACTGTGTTTAAATATTTGTATGTTTAATTTCCACTACACGGTACTCGATTTTAAACTTTGTGTTCTCACTTAACTACTTAAGGTATTTCATACAGCTTTAATGTGCTTTATAAAGGTTCCTCAAACACTTCTTTATAAGTTCATCATCTCTAATAGAAGTCGCATCGTATTATTCACATAAATTGAATAATACGATGCGACTTCTATTAGAAGCTTTAAGAATCCCTAACAGAACTTTTAAATGAATTAAGTATGTAGCTTTAGCAATTTGAATAGTTCATTTGCTGCCACTGCTTCTACAGGGTATAAGCACAGCCTAGCAACTGGTTTCTTTAACTTTTGGGCACTGTGTGTGGCGTGCGCAGAGTTTGCGATCGGCGGAGATAGCAAAGTGACTAAACTGAGACCAAATGACGGGCATTTCGTGTGATTACCAAGCAAATTTATGTAAATATGCAAATGTTGGCCAGCTGGTCAGCGAAGAAGATGAACAAAAGGAGAGAGAGAGAGAGAGAGGATGGAAGAGTGCGAGCAATCGATCGAACAAAGGAAAGTCAAAGAGTTAGCGGCCAAGTTCATTGTGCACATTGTTCATGTCTCTCGCGGATGAAGGTCAAACAAAGAGAGGCAGAGATAGAGAGAGAGAGAGAGAGAGAGAGAGAGAGACGAACGAGCTGCTAATTATGCAATGACAGTTGAAGCTGTACAGATAAGTGAGCAGCAGATGAAACAGGAAGATGTGAAGTTGAGCAAGAAGCAGAATGAAAGACTTACACACACTCATACGCGGCGTATACGTAATGCACTCACGTACCTAGAGTTGTCGAGGTGGAAATACTTTCGTTTAAAGTCAATTTGAAATCAAGTCGAACTTCAATCTCAGTCACAGCCTCAGTCACAGTCTCAGAGTCTCAGTTTCAGTCGCAGCTTCAGCCTCGACATTCTTTATGGGCACAATTAAATGTTTGAATGAAAATGCTTTGTAAATGTGTTGCAAATGTTTTAGTTAATTTATCAACAGCCTCTCTGGGGGCACTTGCGCGTTTAATTGCTCGAGTCATTAACGCCCAATTAAGTTGGAAATTCTATATTCGTTTTGCAATTAAAAGAAACTAAACAGAAACTACTTTAGTTAAAGGTTTTGTCAATTCACTTTCGATTAAGGCAACAAATCGACAGACAAACGAGCTGTCAGTCAGTCCCCCTCTCATACTTTGTCTAGGGTGTCTGCGTATACCCTGTAACCGATCGAAACCAAAAGTGTTTTGACCATTTTAGCTTTGGTTTGGCTAATTACGTGTTTCACTCGGCTGTCTCTTTCAATTTTTGTCCAACAATTTTGTTGCATTCATTTGTCGGCCATAAAAGTCGCCGTCAACCAAACAAACGAACAAACACGAACGAACTAAAAGCGCCAAATTTGCCAACAAAGCCGCCTTACCATATTCTCGAAATGAGCCGCGAATATTTGTCGTAGTATTTCTCTCTGAGGCGGCTTTATATGGCACTTACCCTTTCCGCAATACTGTGGGGCAGCGGCAAAGAGTTGTGTGCCTAGGCGAAGATGTTGGGAAAATTGCATTACGTAGAGAGCTGAGAGATTAATCAATTGCAGCTGATCAAATTAATTAGCTTACGCAGAGCTTTGTGTTTGAGATACTTAGCTTAATTGAAATTCTTCTAAAGTTCATTTTACTATTATTTATTTAGTATTATGGTAGTGAAATTTAAATTAAAGCTACTGTAAGCTCATTTAAAGCTTTACATTTGAATGTATATCATTTAAATACTTCTATTTAAGCTCACTGAAAGGTTTACATTCTATTAAGTTAAGTAGGCAAATATAAAGAAAGCTTACTTTCGTTTATTAATCAAAGAATAAATCATATTTTCGATCTCTAATGATCAATAGCTTTCAAGTATTGTTTATGCTGCTCTTGTTTATATCTTTTATATAGTATACCTTGTAACAAATTTCTCTAAAAGCTCATTAAAGTCCACTTAACTCTTGACTTAAAGGAGCTTTTGAAAGCGCATAAGGAAATCATCATGCTGCAAATTGTATTTACATTGCTTGTATTTTGTCTATAAATTACACACACACACACATGCACACACACGCAATCTTACTTGCAAGTCTCAGCTGCAATTCCCTCAAGTTGCTTATCTAATGTGGCCCGCGGCAGTGGGCGTGGCATGTTAGTATGGCCTGCCCCCATTTGAATCAACAAGTAAATCATATGCGCATTGTGGATGACGTCAATTCTGAAATTCAAATTCAACGACTGCCCGGGGAGCTTTGCCCAAGAGAGAGACAGGCAGGGAGAGGGGGAGCGGAAGCAAAAGACGATGAAGATGAAGAAGAGAAGAAGGAGAAGGGGTTGCAGGAGCAGCAGCTGAAGGAATACATATTTAGACATCTATATATGTATGTTGTGTGTGGTTCAGTTGTGTCGCGGTTTTCAGTGTCAGTTTGCTCTCCCTTCCCCCTCCCTCTCTCTCTCTCATTTTATTGTATTTGGCCTGTGGCTGCATACGAAATTCATCTCAATGACGCTTGGAAGGCGCCGCCGCTGGAGCAGCTCATCAGCAAGTCAATTGCCGAGGGAGCCTCGGGGGGCTGTGACACACCCCCCTGCTGCCGCCCTCATTCCCGCGCAATACAAATTTGTATGCGATGCTGATTCGATTATCGACTTGGGCTTGGATTTAACCAGAACCACAACAACAACAACGATAACGATAACAATCACACTCTCTTTATAGATTTTCAACACTTTGAAATTGAAATTGACTTTAAAGTGCGATCTTTCTCGACCCTTTCCCCTAGAGAGAAGGCCCCTGCCTGGCACATGGCCCCACATTGTCATTATTATCTGGCAATTTTGGTCTACACATTCTCTGCCTGAAGTTTTTCTATTTTTTGTTGGTTTTCTGTTTCGAAAAACTCTTTAAAGTCGCGCCACAACAATGTGTCCCAGACATAAAGATGCGCCATTAGTGGGTTCTAGTTGCTGCACACATACACATACACACACTGGCGACAGGCAACAGCTCTGCGGTCCCATTGTATGCGAGCAGCACAGTGGGGCGAAGGTGGGCTAAAAAGAAAATATAAAAAAGCAAGAATTATAATAAGAAACACTTCTAATGAACTACGAACTTCTAAGGTATTCACAAAAGTCACTTTTCATAATACTTAGGGATTTAAATATATAGAAAATATGAAGCTATAAAAATATATTAATATATTAAATATCTTGATCATTAGATAACTTCTAATGAATTCCTAACACAAATTGAGATACTATCAAAATGCACTTCGCATATCTCTAAGGGACTTTAAACTTGAATATGTTCATAGAACTAATTCAGTCTCCTCTGAATTGTCCCACTGTGCCTGGCAAATCACTTTACAACCCGATACTACTCACACATACATATACACACACAGATATACCCCTTATACACACTCGCACGACTTCTCACAACTTTTTGTCTACTTTGGCGGTGTCTCCCTCCCATCGCTCGAGTTATTACATAGATTTTGTAGAATTTTGTGCCCAAAATGTATGAGGCAAGCAGAGAGATACACAAGATATAGACTTTTTGGACTCTGCAACAACAGCAACAACAACAACAACAACAATAATGGCAACGACAACGACGACATATTTATGATTCCTTTGCCACTCTCTATTTATGAAGCATGGCGAAGTAGGGGCGCAGTTTTGGTAGGTGGGTGGTGGAAAGGTGGGGAGGTGCAGACCAGGGACTTACTGCCTGCATAGTGCAACTATGATATATGTATGTATATATTTGAACGTGAAGGAGATTATTACACGCTGCCCAAATATAATTTCCACACTGTAAAAACTTTTGCAACTTGCCGCGTTTCTCGCTCTCCCTTTTCCTATCCTCTTCTGCCGCTGCTCTTCCTTTTCGTTTTATGCCTCAAGAATTATGAAAAAATGCTGCAGCAAAAGCAAGAGAAAAATGTGAGAAATGAAAATGGCGTGCGGCACGAAAATGTGCAACCAAAAAAACAAAAAATAATATCGAAAAAATTGTAAAAAACAGTGTAAAAATTGCCTGGGGTTAAATTTGGCAAGCAGACAAGGCTGCAAATTGTCTGACCACTGTAAGGGGTAGAGGGGCAGCGAGAGAGAGTTATAGGGAAGGGGGAGCGTACGTGTCGAGTGCAATAAACGCAAAAGTGTCTGTGCGAGCACTTTCGTCGGCCAGTGTATGCGGCTCTGGCCCCATTGTTGTTGTTTGTTTATGGACAACGTCGACGCGTCGACGATTTGCCTCAGTTTAAATAGTAAAACAGAAATAAAACAAGAGTTATTTAAACAAACACACACACATACAGTAGTGCAGGAATATAAATAATAAAAATATAAATCATTTTCTTTTTTGTAGTTTACTGAATTATTCGTTGCGCTTTAATTTTTCGAAATTGAGCAGATAAAACAAAATTCATTTCCGTCTGTTGCGAATTTGACAAGCGATTTAGTTTTTCAATGATTTTAAACGATTGTACTTTATGTTATGTAAGGCAAACTTTAATAAAAGAGGGTGTGTTAAGTTCTCAACTTGAGTAGAAGAAGACAGAGCAGAAAATATTATTACAATATGACAGTTTTAAGCTTGTTCAAACAAAATAACTATTATTTATAAATTATTCTTAGCTCTTGCTTCCTATATGTGAGTTCTTTCTTTAAATAGGTTAAAAATAGGTTTATATTTAATAAAAAATCAAGTTTTGAAAAACTTTTGAGTTTCATATTGACAAATACCTCATTCCTAAAGACTTATTCTATTCCTTATTAGTTGATAGTTCGAAGTTCCACCTAAACACTTTATGACTATATACAATTTTAGTTTTGGCTTTAAATAGATTACAATTGTATAAAATAACAACTTTTGCGATTTTTGATTTATTCCTTAAAGTATTGCTTCATAGTTCACGTATGCAGAGTATTCGCAAGTCGAATGCATTCATATACAGCTTCCTTTGGATATTTTTTTCCATGGGGCAGTTGGAAAAAATCTCTGAAAATATTTATGTGCATTTTAATATGTTTCGATCGCATAACAATTACAAAATGCACAATTGTCGCGCGTGCAAATCTATTGGAAACAATCGAGAATTGCATTCTTAATGTATTTGTGGCAATAACAACAATAATAAATAAACAAAAAACAAAAAGTATTGAGAAAAACAATCGCAATTAGAGCCGCAGCCTTCCAAATGGAGAGTCGAGCAATGGCAAAATAATTAAATAGAAGCGACGCGTTTACAGGCTACACTTGTGGCCACAAAAATGTGGCAGGAGACAAAAACAGAGAGAGAGATGTGTCATGTGTGTGGGAGAGGGTATGAGAGAGAGAGAGAGAGAGAGAGTCAGAGACAGTTGCTGTAGAACTTTTCCAATTTAATTCTGGCTGCAACTCATCTCAGCTTGCTTAGTTCTACTAACTATGCATGAACTATGGAAAATATCTCAAGTAACGCATGGCAACCCTAGAAGTTTGTCATGTTTTGAGTAAGTTTTGCAGATTTTAGCTTGGCTTTTCATTATTCACTGTCAAACGATGACATTAAAATGGGAAAACTTAGTATTCCTCCAAATGAACTGAAGACATAAGAGGAAAACCTTTTCTAACTTTTCGTTTAAGTTTGTCATGTTCAGATGGCAACTCTAAACCTTTCCACACAGTATGAAATGCAATTTGCGACGTTGCCAAAGTTCATTTGTGACACTTGCATTAGATAATTCACTTTCTACAACTTTTCATTTATCAATTAAAACCTTCACTAGTTTTGGACACTACTCAACAAGTTGAGTGGACAAAGTGCAAGTGAAACCTCATCAAGTTTCTACTTTCTGCTTTTGCAAAGTTTTCTTTTAATTGGTTCTTAATTAAAGCTATGCACAAGTTTCAGGAAACTACCTGCTAAAGGATTATGTCGAGTTTTGTTTGACATTTGCAGGCTAATTTGCATTCAGAGGGGGAGGTAATTGTTGAGTTGAGGTGACCCCTTTGGCGGTTTTTGGCTTAGCTTCACTGATTAATGGGTTCAACAACGAGGTGAGTTGGGAGACTCTGACTGGCGACTGGCGCGACTAATAACTGGCCATAAATTTAAGCTGGCAGTGCAAGTGTTTGGCCAATTAGCAGGCAAATTGCACACACACTCTAGCTGACCAAAATGGCCAGTTGGCCAAGTCTGACGAAAACACAACAAAGCTGGGGGAAAAACACATGTGGAGCTCGAGGAGGCGCTACACAAATTAGAGGCTGCATATGAATAAGTGGCAAGTTGTTAACTGCAATTCGGTGCAAGGTGCCAAGTAGAGCAGAGCAACAACTATTTGGTAAATCTGTACTGCACTTATCGCTTAAGTATCGCTGGCAGTTAAGCGACACAGACCCATAAACAGTAATAGGCTGAAGAAAATTGGAATGATGTAACAGTAAATTGAAATTCCGGGAAAAATTGTATACAAAGTTGGAGGTAATATGATTTTTGCGTATGGGAAATGATTGACTCATGAGTAAGTTAAAGTTGAAATTGTAAAGAATACTATATGATGAAGTTGAAATACTTTAAACTATCAATAGGTTACTTTTATGAGAGAAGTTAAGGTTGTCTAAGTATTTTATGGATTACAGATTATTGAATTGAAGCCGGTTTAATAAGTGTGAGAACTAATACTTAAAATGTGTTTAACTATAGAAAGGATTAGTTCTTGTAATAGATATTCCTATTCAACAACTCTATTCATATTCAAGGTATAAAATCATTTTCTGTAGATATTCTTTTATTACTGCTTTTATTAAATCTCTGTTTCTTATTTAATCTCTCTAAATTATGCGCACATTATCATTAATCGAAACTTTCTCTATCGATTGCTTTCGCAGTATTCAGAAAAGTAAAAAAACAAAATTGTAAGTCAACAAAATGAACAAAACACGAACGGAAGTACTGTTAATTTCAGTTAGCTATAAATTTTAGTGGGCCTTTTTTGTGAGTCATCTGCGAGAGTTGAGATTGAGACAGACGAGAAACCAAATGTAATTGCGAAACTTGGAAACAGTTTGAAGGATTTTCGTGGAAACTGAACGAGAAGAAGAAGAGGAAGTTGGCTTAGGTTTACCAAGAGGGAGGGAGATAAAGAAAGTGGGACTGGAACTAGCATTGAGGTTAGAACTGAGTCAAGAGAGAGAACTGGAGATGAGCTTGTAAGGCTTCAGTTAGTTGCTTTTGCTGTGTAACTTACAGGGAGAGACAGAGAGATAGACAGAGGAAGAGGGTGAGGGAGAGGCGTAGAGTAGGTTTTCATGTCTTGCTTTTAATTTTGCACTTCCGATTGTTGCCCAAGACAACCCAACAACAATCGAGTCAGCTCAGCTAAGACGCCTATTAAAATCTTCTTTTTTTTTTCTTTTCTTTTCTGCTCTCTTTACTTTATGCCGCTTCCTTCCGTTTCTTTCGACTCTTCTCTCTCTGTGTGTTTGTCTTATGTCTTTCTTTTCGGGCCTTTATTTGTGTTTGTTTTTTAAGTTTTACGTTGATTTTGGCAGCAACTAAATTGTTGTTGCTGTTGGAAAACAACTTTATTAGCAGCGCTAACAAAATTGTGTATGATATAAGGCCTCCCCAGCTCCACTGTGCCACGCCCTGTCTATGTAGTTGATGTTGTTGTTGTTGCTGCCCATTTGGCTGCGTTGAATGCTTCAACGATTTGGCGATTGCATCGCATAAAAAGCCAAATTGTTCATTTTGTTGTTGCTGCTGTTGTGCGATGTGTTGCAACTCGGCAGCATTTTCCACATTTATTCACGCGCCATAATGTCGTTGTTGTTGTTATTGTTGTTTTGGGCTGCATTAAATTAAATTACACGCTTATAAGGTTTTTGTGGCTGGCTGGCTAATTGCTGTTGTTGTTGCTGTTGTTACACCTTTCGTTGTTGTTTACCTTTATAATTTATATCGAATGAATTTAGTTAAATTACATTTTGTACTTTCGTCGGTTTTCTGCGGCCTTAACAATTATTTTTCGTTTTTTTTTCGCTTTGAAAAATTAAAATTGCATAAAAGTTTTAATAGTCAACGGAGGCGTCGATATCGGGGCTCTAAAACATTGCAAATGTTTTGGCCATTTGGTTGACCGCAACCAAAATTGCTGCAGCTCTATTTATGACCAGCAAGTGGAGTCCAATGACATTGGCCGAAAATCCCCGTAATACCCATAAATTATGCTATAAATAGATAGTTCGTGAGAGTGGAAGAGAGTGTGAGAGCGCTTGAAAGGCAGTTAGAGAAGCAACTGAGCTTAATTCCCTTTGTAAATAGATTTATTTACTAAGTAAACAACTTAAAGCTTTCATGTAGTTATAAAGCTGGTTCTCAAAAAGGCGTTTGTTTGCTCAAGAGTTCTTTTTTCATAAATTAATTTTAAGCAATAAAGCTTGCACTTGCTTCAAAATTGTAGATTAACTGAACTTAAAATGTTCTACATAAACTCTATTTCTTTGACTTTTTCTCCCTCCATATCAGCTAGTTTCATTCAGTCAAATGCAAACTGACATGAGTCCTAGCTCTATCTGTGTTATCTATCGTTTGGTGTCAGTTCGATTCGATGCAGTTACAGCCCAGTGTCCACCACAACCTCACCCACTGCCTGTCTGGTACTGCTGATTTCCCTCTGGATTTCCACTTTGCAAGTGGAGAGACGGAATCGTATCGTTTCATTTCGTTTCGTTTCGTTATGCTGAAAACACATTGAGAAAAAATTTCATTTGGACTCCCCTGGAGCCAGAGTAGAATAGACAGAGAGACACAGAGCACATTGCAAATTGGCCTCATCATCTGCATGTCTCTCATTATCATCGCATCCCCAGCGTCATCTTCATTATGATGATGACGATGCTGATGCAGATGATGACAACGATGTTGTTGTCATTATCGCCATTATCGATTCAAAAGGCATCGTTAAATTATCAACAACAAAAACAGACAAACAAAAAGCAAAGTTTGCCAAATCGCTTTATCGTTTCTCTCTCTCAACTTTGAATTGTTCAAATTTTTATTGCATTTAATTTGATTTCGTTTAACTTTATGACATGCCCCGAAAACAAAATAATAACAAACAAAACGTGGTTACACATATAACATTTGGGCTTATTTAACCAACCATAAATGACGTTTTCCGATTATGGCTGAGCAAATATTGTTTTTGCATCGCAACATTTTGTTTGCATATCTAATGATAGGTTCATTTAGGTTTATTTATGGCTTAGACTCGAACTGGATAAGCATTTTCATGCAGAGTAGAACATAATATCTTTAAGTTAAACTTTCATCTAGTTTCCTATAATAATTTATTGATTTCCTCTTCTGTTTCTTTCCAGGTAAGCGCAATATCTTTCCGTCTTATCTTATTTTGTCGTAAGTCTTCATCAATTGCAGATATTCTATAAATACATTGAAAGATTTCCAGTTAAAAGTTATTACATCTGATATTCCTTCCTGGAAATGCGTGTGAGGAAGAGGGGAGGGGAGGTAGTAGCAGCTCGATTTCAAATCAGCTTTATGGCGACAGCTTCCGTAATTCAATAAATGTTTCATTGTATCGGTGGGGTATATATACAATATATATAAATATCGTTAAGTTTCGTGCGTTAATACCCTGTGCATGTTGTGCTCCTACAAAGTGGTATATGCATTTTATGATGCCCATAAAGGTTGAGTATCGTAAACAACTTGATTATCTCTTTGAGAATCGCTGTGAAGGGCGGTCGTTCAACTAACGTTTAATAAAGATGATTGTATAACGAGTTAAGTTTGATTGACTTGGAGTTTAAGCAAGTTATGGTATACGATATGATATAATGATGATATAACTGAACATCGACTTAAACTTGAGTGTAGAAAACTTATTCACGACGCCTGGGATTGCAACTGCTAAGAATTGATTAAGTCTGCAGACAATATTTTAAGATCCACAGAGCAGGCATGAGGACCTTCTCATCCCCTTCTGCTTCTCTCTCACTCTCGTCAATTTCAACTTGTGAGAATCACTGAGAAAGGTCGTTGTCGTTTAACCTAAAGATTTGTTCAATATTTGAATCAAGTTCCTTCAACTGATTAGTGATTTATTTGTTGCATTGATTGAATACAAAACTAATTCACACTGAACTCAATGGAGACTCATCTCAGGCTGGCGAGGGGAACTCGGAGAGTTCATTAAACTTGGCGAGGTGTTTGATGTGCCATCAGTTTTTGCAGTTCGCTGTTCGCAGTTCGTTCGCCTTCAGTTGTTGCATTTTTGTCGCACTCAATGTTATTCATGTTGTCTGCGAGTGTGTTGACAGCTCCAGCAACAACAACAATGAGTGAGCGAATGAAACATGAAACCGCCCAGCAAGTGGCAGATAACGGCACATTGTGAGAACTGTGAAAACTGAAGCTGAAAACTGAAAACCGACAGCGGAAAATACAGAAAACTGTGCAAACTTTGAGCTACAGCTGCAGCTCCAGCTCCATTTGCAGTTGCAGTTGCAACTTTGGCTCCGGTTCCGATTCCTGCAACATTTATTGATAAATGCGCTCCTGTGGCTGCAATTTGTGAGGGGGGAGGGAGGGTAGATAGGCCTATATATGGTAATGTCTGACAGCGTCGACACACGCCCACAATGAGGGAGGGAGAGAGGAAGGCAGGGAGTTCATTTGGGGCCACCACAAATGTTGCACAGTGCCACATAAATAAAACTTTTGTTGCCACCCAGAGAACTTTTGTCCTGCCTCATCTCGTCTGGTCGGTAGCGTGAGAAAAGCCCGTTGATAAGGCGACTCCAAATGGAGAGCTGCCGGAGAATTGCAATATTTATCGCTGCTAGTGAACCCTGCACTGGGGGGCACTCATATATTGCGCCTTGACTGGAGCGACAACTCATGCTTGAAGATGGAGAAGAGGGGAAATGAGGCGGAGGTAGAGGGAGCTTTCTACATGTGTCGAGTGGGAAATGAGCTGTGCTGTGCAGATTCCGATCAGATATTAAAATATATAAATAATCATTGCAGTGAGTATGGCAACTCTGGCTAAAGTGGAAGACTCTTTGTCACTTTAAAGAAAGAAATTAACTTTTAAATGATGCATCTTAATAATGTAATTAAAGAGAGAAATTAATGAAATGTAAAATATTATTCTAAATAAGAATTCCTTTTTAGAAATCTATTTACTCTTTAAAAATATGATTGTATTTCATCATATAAATTATCATTGTAGAGAGTGTGCCAAGTCTGGCTGTAGTAGAACCCCCTTTATCTGTTTTAAAAGAGAAATTAACCTATAAATTATAATTCTAAATTAGAATTTCTTCTTAGAATTTTAATTACTCGTCAAAAAGAAGAATGTATTTAATCATATAGATTATAATTGCAGTCAGTATGGCTAGCTGAAATAAAATACCATTTAAAGAGATAAATTTACGCATACATAAATTATGATTCTAAATTCTTGTTTCTTCTTCGCAGCATTCTAATTAGCCATTAAATATGGTAATAAATATTTGATGATTCTTTCTTTCTCACCTTAATAAATTTCCTTTGCAAATATTTTTGCCTCATTTTTATATTTACGTTAAATGTCACAAGTGCGATAAATGAAAATGCCCAGAAGCCTATAAAATATTGCAATGAATGAAATTGAAGTTTAATTAAACTGCCCGCAGCCTCTGCTCTATCCCCTCTCTCCCTCTCTCTTTCACACAGCCTGACAACAATTTGCCTGTCATTGCGAGGCGTCGACTGCAGAAACTGTAATCACGAATGAGAAATTACCAAACCTGCTGCGAGGAGAGAGACAGAGAGAATGAGAGAGAGAGAGAGAGAGAGGGGGAGAGGGGAGAGCGAGACAGACAGAGATAGACAACAAAAACTGACCTCGGGCCACAGGAGGTGGACAATAGGCACAACTGGAGATGAAGCTGACGCCGCAGCCTGCGTGTCCTGCTTAAGTTGAGGCGTCAGCTTCCCCTCTCTCCCTCTCCCCCTTTCACTTGCTTGCTCTGCTGTAGCCACAGGTGCGATGATGCTGCTGCGTTGCTTGTTGCTTTTTTGTTTTTGGCTTTTTTTGGCAGCCATTTTGTTGGCTGTCAGCGACAAACATTTCAATAGGCGCACCAAAAATTTCCAGTCTATTTTTAGGCGCACTTTGTGCAAAAAACGAGCATAAGAACAATATAAGTGGACGGGAGAGGGGGTTGTGTACACACACACATCCATAAGCACACGTGGGAAGTGTGTAAAGAGGCAAACAGAAAAAGCAACATTAATTGCTCGAGCTAAAGAAAGCGCGTGGGTAGAAGCGCAAAAAATATGACAGCATAAAGATCAAAAGCAGGCACATTATGTTTACAGTGTAAGCATGTCTGTCTGTGTGTGCGCGTAGGTATGTTAGTTAACAGACAACACTGTGACAATAACAGCAGCTGCAGTGGGAGTGGGAGCAGGCAATTATTTAGCGTGTCTGTTATTTATTTGCCTTGGCGCTCTCTCACGTACATACACTGCAGCATACTTCCACTCTCTCACTCTATCTCCCTCTCTCACTCAACTTTGATCAATTAAAGCACGCACACACACACACACCTGCACGCACGTTTGCTCTCAATCTCCCAAGCAGTGTCAACATGAACAGTTTACAGTACACACACACACACTCGTGCACAGGAGTTGCCAACTCACAAACACATTTAAACACTTTACTTTGGCAATAAACTCTCAATAACAACAACAATAACAACGATTAAGGTTGACCAAATTACGCGAGGCAATCAAAAAAGGAGAGAAATGGAAGTGAAGCATGTTAAGGACGCTCTCTTACTACTTACTTACAGTTTCCAGTCATTTTCGTCTCTCTCACTGCTACTATTAACATAATTCTTGCTAAATCAAAACGATAACAACAATGCGTACAGTGAGTTGAGTAAATCACGCACTCTCATGTCCATACTTGCTCTCTCTACCTGTTAATTAGAACAACAATGCGTACAGTAAGCAGCTTTCCTTAGTGATCCAATTGTTCTCTCACTGTTAATGTTAATAGAATGCAAGCTCTGAATAACAGCAACATGTCTGCTTACTCTCATCCGCAGCTGCTCTTTCTCGGTTTTAACATTAACATAATTCAAGCTGTACAGTGCGTATGTAAGTGAACAGATCTCCTTACGCGCTGCTTGTAGGTGTTTCCAGCTCATACTCTCTCATCTCTAGCTTTGCTCTCTCACTGTTCATTTTAATTGAGTTCTGTTAACTGACGGATAATAAGAACAACAATGCGTACTAAGTAAGCAGATCTCCCTGCAGACTTCTTGTAGGTGTTGCCAGCTCACTCACTCTCATCTGCACCTTTGCTCTCTCACTGTTCGTTCAAACTGAGTTCTGTTAACTAATGCATGATAACAACTACAGTATCTACAACTGTTCTCTTACTCACTCCCATCTGCATCCTTGCACTCTCTCCCGCTGTTAACATTAGCATAATTCAAGCTGAGCTCTGTAATTCGATTTTGTCGCACGTTGGCGTTGGCTCGTTATTAATTAGATGTGACCAACGGTCGTTAAGGGAAAATGGCCTGTGTCAGGTATGTGTGTGTGTGTGGGCTAAACAAAGGTGCACAGTGGGACAGGGACCACCCAAGAAGCTGTCGCCTTTGCTGCTGTTGCCTGTCGGGACTGTTAACGACAAGGTGCCATAAAAATCAGCAAAGGTGACAAAAATAATGGGGCACGCCATAAAACTGCGCCTCGATGAGCCAACTAATTGATGGCAGAGAGGGAGAAGGATACAAAATTGAAATTAATTAATATATATTTCTGACAAACAGGTAGACATGTCTACATATATATAACATGTGTGTGTATATGTGTATATGTATTGGTATAGGTTTATTTGTGTGTGTTCAATTATTGCAATTTGCTTGTCGACTTTTGTGCTAACGAGCCACGCGATGTGCAATTAAAATTCAGCAACAAATCGAGGGGCGTGGCTGGTAAACGTGACGGTTGCCCGCCAGTGGGCGTATGTATGTGTGTGTTTGTGTGTGCGTTGCGTGTGTGTGGTCGCATATTGCGCATATTTCAATCATCATCATTATCATTCGCAAAGGGGCAGAACCTTTTAGCGTTTTCTTTCTTTTTTTTTACACCTGACCAGGGCAAATTAAAAACACATTTTGTGACATGTAAGAAGGTGTTGCTCTGTCTGTCTCTCTCTCGCTCTCTATCAGTCTATCAGCCCTCTTTCTACCTGCTCTGCTTGCTACTGTTAACACATGTCGTCCTTAACACCTTGGTAAGGAATGAGGACACGCCTCATTAGACGCAGACACGCAGAATGAATGCGAGGGTTCGATTTGAATTCGAGAATTTTGTACACCCCCAAAGAAAAGTAATTAGCCCTGTTAGCAGGTCTACAAGGACTAAGCATAAGCTGGCATAGCACGTGGCAAATGTCGCGGGATAATGAAAATATATTTAAAATAAAAGAAACTACAGAAAGGGTTCTATAGGTATCGTAAATAGCAATAAAAACTTCATAAAACGCATGGAATATTATAAAAAGATTACTAAACACTTAATTAAGTTAATGTTATTTTGAAATTTTAGATAACTAAAAGGGAATAGTTTCTAGTTAACTTAATACTCTTTCTGTCTCTGATTCATTTATTGTAAGATACAATATTATAGGCAATGAAGGAGGCCATATCATTGTTGAAAATAAAGAGCAATTTTTTAAGAGCTATAGGAAAGTTTTTCAAAAAAAAAACACATTAAATTCAGAGAAATGCTTGAAGTCTTTATTTAAATCGAATTCATATTCCCCTTTCTAGAGCTGATCTCCCTTTAGCTCTTCTTCTTTCAGATTATGATTTGAAAAGTTTACTGTAAATTGCTTATATAATTTCATTATTGCTTTCTATTCGATTCACTTGAAACTAGTTGGCTAAGAAAACCGCCAACTGTCGACCGTTTTCCCTCTAGACGTTTTGCATGCGGATTCCTTTTTCAAGTCCAACACAAAATGAAAGCCGCTTGAAAGTTTTTTCTTTCTGGGCAAAAGTTTAGTTAAATAGATTTTGCATCACAGCAGGACAGTGAGGGAAAGAGATGGAGATAGACAGAGGAGGGAGTCAGCGAGGGGAAGGGAAGTAGGGGAGAGTGAGCTGACCAGATACGAAATGTCATTTGCCAATTCAGGATCTTGTTTAATTGAAAAAAATTAACTCGGAACACAGCTTGACATGCAAATAGAGCTACAGAGCAAATGCCAATAGAAGAGGATGTAGAAGTATACTAGGTTGACTAGCAGATACCCTGTAAAGGTTATCTTTCAACTGGACTATGGCTAAAGGCGCTTTCCACTTTCGCTTAAACTACGCCTGGACTTCAGGTTATACTTATGGGATGCTTAGCGATTAGTAGATACCCTATATATAAACATAACTTGATTAATCTCAACTGGTTAGCCCGACTACTGTTAAATACTCCTGCTGTACGATAAACTATTCCTGAACTATAGGGTATTCTTTATAGGCAGAAGATACAATAGATGAAATTCAACTAATTTCTTTCTTCTTCTTCTTTCGTTTTTATTTCCCTGACCTGTTCAACTGACTCTTTAAGACATATCTCCTCCTCCTTCATCTACAGGGTATTCTATTGGGTAGGTGACGAAGCAAGTTTTGTGAGAAGAGAGCATGTTATCCGTCAGGGTACAAGAAGGTTAAAGGAAGCTTAAAATTGGCATTAAAGGCGTGTGCGGCAGTAAATTTGCATGCACAGGACACTCGAAATGGAAAAGGGCCAAAGAAAAGAGGAGGGAAGGTAGGAAGGCAGGAATGCAGGAAGAGGGAAGGATGATGAGGAGGAGAGCGTGTAAAGAAGCGGGTTAGGGCTAGGCAAAGAGAGGCATCTCATATGTCAATGTCGGGGAGTTGCCTGCCTAGTCGCTTAACGACTACTGAGGCCATCAGCAGACGATGAGTTTGTCAACGTTGATGAAATGCTGTCTCGCTTACCCACACTCTACCCCTCTCTCTCACACTCACTCTGTCTGCCTGCCGGCGTGTCCTGTGTGTGTGTGTTAGCTCTGTGTACTTGTAAGGACTCGTTGCGCACAATGCAGCGTCGGGACATTGCACTGTCTGCCCGCACTCGTACCTCGGGCTCGACTCCGTCGAGGTCTCTGGCTCTGGCTCTAGCTCAGGCTCAGACTGAGTCTGCCTGCCTGTGTATTTGCTCTCTGGGACCAGCATGCGAGTCGTCCAACTTTCTCAACTCTTACTCTCTCTACCTTCCGCTACCCTCTCTCTATCTCTGTAGGGTCGTAGCTTGTGTGTGTGTGGAGGGTTCGCTCTATATTCATTTATATATTTTTTTTACGTTTGCATTTTATCTCTGAGATTCATCGCCGTGTGTTGCCCTTTAAACCTGTTTCTTCCCCCCCTCTCTTTACCTCTCTCTTTATCATCATCGACATCCAATTACATGTCGAAGCGGGCCTCAAATTGGTTTGTCACTTTAAAGAGCCCTCTCTCTATGCCCTCTGTATACCCTGTATAGTATCTGCACTTGGTATCTGATTTCTGAATTGTTAAGCTAACAGAAAAATTAACAGAAAAAGCAAAACCCGTCGAGGTTACTCTTCCACTGGTGGGGGGGGGCCCTCGAGACGTACCGCCCTATAAAAGTTGCAGTGCCTACGTCAGGAGGTTGCCTTGGGGGAGAAGGCAACTGCTTAAATCTCATTTGCTGCATTTAATGGGGGGAAATTATATTTGTATAGAACTCGAGGGGGTAGAGGGAGGGAGGGAGGGGGAGAGGTAGGAGTTGGTATTAAACCTGGCATTAAAACCTGTTCAAGTGCATCCGATGAATGCCTCGCTGAAGTTGCAAAGTAGCAAGAGGCTGAGCAGGGGAAATGAAGAAAGGAAGGGAAGAATGAACTGTGAATACCCTAGAAAAGTAAAGGATTAAGCAGCGGAAGAGACAGAGTCATAGTTGAGAGAGAGAGCAGGGAGTAAGCTTAAATAATAAATTAGTAAGGCTTAGCTTTATAATTCTAATTCTTCGCAGACTGAATAGGTTTATAACTTTCCTTCCAATGTAAGACTTTATTAGCTTTTAAGAAGAGATTAGCCTATTATACTATACAGTACATATGTCAGTTCCCTCTTTAATTAAACAAGTATTATTTTAAAGCTTTCTATAGTAGACAAATTATCTATGAATATAAGAGATATATAAGTATAGTATATTAGAGATATATTAGTTTAGTATTAGTAATATGAAACAGGTTTTACTTATTTCTTCCTCAAGCTCGTAGTTTACAGACTTTATTAGTATGATATCTGTCCATAGTTATGTATATATACAGTGGCAGTCCCGACCTTAGCACACTCTGCTTTAGCAAGCCTCCTTTTCTTCCAAAACCATATAAGATTTATTATTTCATAGAAATAAAACTCGTTTTTATCTTGCATTTCTTTCTTGAGCCAATATATTTCACTCTTTATTAGTTAATATCAATTCTATACCTGCTATATATCTCCCCCAAGTTGTAATGACAAATTAACTGCGACATTTGCAGCCAAAGAACTTAAACAGAACTCTACAATCTTTGCAAGCGTTTTTCATTTGCATAAACTCATAAAACTAAAGCGAGTTTTCTATTTTAGTTGCCGCAAGGCGAATGCCCAACTGTGAATACCCTGGGATTAGTGAGTGCGCTGCAGCAGCAAAAAGTGCTGACTGCAAACGACCACGATGACGTTTTAATTATGTGTGCCCTGAAGGCAGCGCTGACTAGGGGCGAGCTAGACTCGGTAGGGTAGAAGGTAGCAGGAAGGGGTGGGGTGGAGGCGAGACGGGCCTAGACTAACCTAGCATAGCAGAGCCGAGACGCTTGCGAGACAGTTTGAGGCAGGTTCTCTCTCTCTCTTTGTTGAGGATTTAGTTTCAATTGAGGTGAGGGTGTTAGGAGGAGGGAGGGAGGTAGGGTAAGGTGCTGTGCTTCTGTAGGGTAGGTCGTCGGTTCTTTGGGGCCATTTTGAGCAAAGTGAAAAGTGAATTCAAAACGGAAACATTGCAGAAAAAATGCGCCAATGCAGCAAAAGCGCGAGTCGGCAACGTGCACCGTGTCGCTTTCGTCTGTGCCAGGCTTTATGAATATGAATACACACACACACATACATATACTATATTTATATATAGAAATATATATATGTAGGTATATACTGTGTACACTGTGCGAAATGTGAGTGAGAGTTCGGCTCTAGCAAAAACATTCATAAATGCAATTAAACATTTAAAAGCTCTATGTGCGTGTATGTGCTTGTCTGTGTGTGTGTGGGTGTATGTGTGGGGGTATTTGCAGTTCATTAAATGATGTTGCGAAGCAGCAGTTACCCTGTACCCCCCTTGCTGCCCTCTCTCCCTAGCTGCCCAGCCACTTCCTGCATAGTAACTGTGAATGTGAATGTTTTGCAGGCTTTGGCGTAAATTAACAAGCGTAACAAATGCACACACAGACACACAAATACACACACATAAACACCCATTCGCACATAGCAATAGCAGAGTAAAAATGTTTCTAAAGGGTGTCGCCAGTCGCGTTATGCCGCTGCCTCTTGTGGGTGGCTGTATGAGGCTTTTTTTGGGGCCGCAGGAGGAGGTGCTGCTTGAGTAGGTACAGCAGAGAGGGGGGCTGGCAGGTAGAGGATGAAGAGGTCTCCTCGTTGTATGCTGTATGGCCTTAGCAAAGCAATCGACAACGAGGCCTGGGTTAATGTACTCTCTCTCTCGTCAACGACGACGACGGCGGCGTCTGCTTGACTGCGAACACAACCCACTGTCGCCTGTACTCAACGTCCCTTTCTTCCTCCCCCCCCCCTTCCTACTCTTGTGCAGCGATAAAATGTTGTTTTATTTAGCTCATGTAATTCTAACATTTCATTTCCATTTTTTGTTGTATTATTTGTAATTGCGGAAATTTTCATTGAAACGAATTAGCCGGCTGAATATGCGGAATGAGTGTGTGAATATGCCAAATGGGTGTCGTTTGACTGACTAGGGGGTAGCCCCAAACACGAGTTGAATGCTTCATATCAATGTCAGGGTCAAGCTGATTAGGCACTGTGCAGAGGAAGAGCTCTAAGGTCCACCAACCTTGCACCATTTCTCTTTGATTCTCTCTGGAGAAACCTCTTTGTAAAGCACTTCAACGAGGTTCCCAGAGGTTCCTCCCACTTTACGCTTTCGCTGCTTTTATTTCAAATTCATGTCAGGTGTACGCATTATTAAATAGACCCAGCTAAATTCTGATTCTCTCCAGCCCTCTCTTAATTTCCATTTTCTGCCTCTTTTTTACTCAATTGGTTTTGTAGTTCCCTCCTCCTTTTATGTTTTCGATTCATAATCATATATGCAGAACCAAAGAAACAAATTTATAGTTTATTTGTCGCGTTCTCTATGGTTTGTTGCTGTCAATTCATAAAAATTATGTTAATTTTCGAATACATTTTCGACTACATTTTTTACATTTTTTTGGGGCTGTCCAATTGATCGAATAAATTCGAAAAAAATGTTGATGTACAAAAAAAATCGTATAAAAATCGTATAAAAAATTATAAATTCAAACAAAATGCATGAGCAGCACGAGGAAAAAAACGTGTGTGCACCCTACTTGAGAGAGGGTAGCTAGGGGTGAGGCTGACTACCCCTCAGAGCAGCGAGGGAAGCGCGTGCGCGGCCGCCTTTGACACCTGAAGCAGACAATTGCAATGGGAGTAGAGGAGAAAGCAGGACAGAGAGAGGAAGAAGGAGGGAGGAAGGTAGCTGAAGTACGGCTAGGGCTGCTCTTCACCCCTTGCGTTGCGCTTGCCACTTGAAAAGAGCTGCAAATTATAAAATCATAAAAAGCAAAAAAAGCGTAAAAAAAGTTCACTATCTTGGGTACAATCAGAGCAAGAGGTGGGAAACAGTCAGGGTGTATTTGTTGGGTAGAGTAGAGCTAGAGAGACTACCCTGCATACCCTAGTCTGAATCAAGAATAGTTAAGCCAGAAAGATTCTTGAATATAACGCAAATTGCTTTATTGATTCATTTTACATGACTCGCAGCCTATTTATCTACTTTTTATATACTTTTTACATAAACTTTACCAAATCTCAGTTATGTTGTGCACACCCCTTAAGGCACCTCTCTGCATGGAGTGGTACTAAAAGAAACTGGGTGGAGTACGTTGTCGACTAGCGACAAGTCTACGACAACTTAAAAAAAGAAGAAAAAGAAGACACATAAACAGGGGCACAACTAATTTGCATAATTTCATGAAGATGGTAAATAAAAAACGTGTAAAAGTAGCTAAAGAAGGTGAAGAGAGAGAGGGAGAGAGGTGGGAAAGAGAGGAGCTGTATGAGTCGACGAAAGTGAAGTTAACGAGTCGGGAAACCGCGCATAGAGCGGCCTAAGAAGTGCCTGATTATCGTGATTATGTATGCACACACACACTCGCACACTCTCACACTCGCAGACACTCAGGCACAGGTCGAAAGACAATAGAATTATGAGGTGTTGAGCGGTCTTGGCTTGACTAGCGGAACGTTGTCTATAAAAACAAATAAAAGTGGAAACCGAAACAGGGTCTAAGAAACCCCGCCGGGTATATCTCGCAGCTTGAATCTGCTGTAGCGCCTAGTTAAATAGAAAGACAATAGATGGAAAGTTATGTGTTTCAAAGTACAAAACAGAAGAAAAGTGGCAACACCAAAAGCGAACTAACTAAACACGGCTAATAAGGCAGAGCCAAATGGGAACTTCATTCCTCAGTTGAGTGAGAATCATCTTGCGATCAACTTTAGCCAGAGATCGAGTTGAGATTATTATTCGTGACCTAATCAAAAAACCCAAAAACAAAATGAAGCAGTTGTTGTGACTGAGGAAGTGGAAATGATCTTGAGGTTTTTCTTTAGCGCAAAGTTGAAATTGAATTTTAATGACTGAGCAGAGGATAATTGGGATTTAGTTTAGGTAAGGGTAGACGAAGAAAGAAACATAAGAAGGGATCACTTGCTGTCGAATAAAGGAGATTAATTGGTATATAGCTAAGGTTGTTGCAGTTGCAGAAGGCACCTTCAGCACCTTAGTTCACATAAGCGTTTCATGTTAATTGGGGTATGACTAGAGTGAGGTCGTGTTGGGGTGTGCATGTGTTTGGATGAAGGTAGTTGCAGAAAGGACCTCTATAACCTAGCAAATCGGTTACATAGAAGATTCCTATTAATTGGGGTTCGTGTAGTGCTAGTGTAGTGCTGGTAAGTGTAGTGCTGGTTAGTGTAGTGCTGGTTAGTATAGTGCTAGCTGAAGAAAGAACCTTTGTTACCTTAAACAATAAGTTGTACTGAAGACTCATCAATTGGGGGTTGGGATGGGGTATGGCTAGTGTTAAGGTACGGTACCTCAGCTAGTGGTTCTCAAATAATAATCTAATATGATATTAAGACCTTACCTACCCTAAAATCTCTATCGGGAATTCATATCAATCCATTACCATGAGTTCTTGTTGGCCCTACAAGTTATTCTACTTTCTTTCTAAGCACTACACTACCTTTGCTTTCCCAGCTCATTACTCGCACCATTTGATTAACTCTGATTGAGCTAACCTCCCTGTGAATGAGCTTCGGTTCGCATAGTATCGGATATCTGATCTCTCGGACCACTGGACTGACAGTTCAGGTGTTAATGACTCCTTTACAGGCAGAGCTGGGCACACAGACGAGCTCAGCTCGTATTGTTTCGGCTGTTTTGCATGCCCGAAATTAGTATGCTGTGTAGAGCGAGACCTACACGACGAAGTGACGTCCATTCCCGTCCATTGTTTTGTTCTGGCCACCCCAAAAACAAAAAACAACAATGCCTCGTCCGTTGCGGCGGTTCGACTGTCCGCTCAGGCCTTTTGTGTGGCACGCTCATATCCGGTAGCCGGCCGGTGTTGCTATAATGGCTTGATAAACTCGAAAAGGCCTCAGAGCACACAGCGACATCAGTATCAGCGACGTCGCATCGAACATGTTAGAAGCGATCGTGTCGCAACGCTGGTTCCGGGGTTGAAACTCGCTTAGGTTCGAAGTTGGAAGTTGCAAGTTGTGCTGCTGGTACCGCCGAGTGCCGATTTGAGCCTACAGAGTTTCCACGACCTCAAACGTGACTTCAGTTTCAACACAAACGTTGTGTCGTTAGGTCGTTGTATATATTCGCGTGGGCTCTCGTGGGTTTTCGTCTCTGAATCGAAACGAATTAAAATATTACGTGAAAATTAAACGAACGTGTAGAGAACTGTAGTGCGAATCTCGCTAGTTTTGTATCTAAAAGATACAAACGGAACTTGTAGTAATTTGTATGTAGTGTTAAGAACGTTTTAGTCTTAAAGATCGTGCAATACAAATGCTTAGCAAGTGCTGACTACCTGTCAGCGACGAAGAAGAGGATCGAAATCAAAGATCCCTGCTTGACCTAAGCAAACAGAAACAGAAACCAGAGAAAAGAACAACCAGAATAACTGAAGACAAAGTGAAGTAAAAGTGAAAGACCTGTCTGTGAGCTGTGTTTACCTGAGACAGATACCAAAACAAAATGAAATATCTAACGCATACACACAAGGAATCCTACACACTCGTCGCACGCAAGCGATACATGAAGAACCTGCTGTACGTATAACTAAAAAATGAACAAGAGAGAGAGGAGAGAGATGTATCTCCCACAATATCAGTGCACTTTAATAACATATATCATATATCATATATGTACGTATGACATGTACAAATATTGATGCTGTGCGTGTGACATATGCGAAAATTATGCAAATCTTTTGGAAAATGTTTTGCATGCGAAATGCGACTTGATTAGCCCGAGTGAAATTGCATTTCCCTCCACTTTTCGTGCACTTTTCCTGCATTCGCAATGCGCCCATTAATTAATGCAATTTTCAATTTTGCTGAAGTGCGCATAAAATATGCTAATTTTCCTATCTCTGCAAATGTCATTCGCTCTCTTTGTGAGTGTGTGTGTGTTTGGTGTGTTTGTCTGTCTGTCCCTCTGTCTGTCTGTCTGTCTCTCTATCTGTTTGTCTGCTTGTCTGTTTGTTTTTCTTTGTTTGCCTGCGCTTGCCTTTTGCCCAATTTCGCAACCACAAATGACAAAAATTGCACATGAGTTATGGTTTATCAATAGAAACCCTTGAGGCAACTGCAATCGGAGAAGGACCTTCTGTAGCAAAAGGAGTTGCCTAGGCTAATGCAGTAAACCCTTTTGCTTCTAGAGAAGAAGGAGTCTCCTAGGCTAATTCAGCAAACCCTTTCACAGCAACTTTTCTTACTTTGTCATTTTTTGTCATTCTTCTTGTTAATTAAATTTATGATTAATGAATGAAGGTGAACAGAAGGTTGCTGACGGTGTCGATGAGAAGAGAAGGATGCGGATGCTGCCACTGATGATGTTGATGATGATGATGTTGCATTTGCAATCTGTTGTTGTTTGCTCAAGCCCTGCATAACAAAACAGCTGTTTATAGTTACAGCAACGGGACATTTTTATGCGCATTACACATGTATGTAAGGCGATACCCTCTTGCCTCTTCCCTCTGCCCTCTATAAGCCCCTCAACCCTTTTTCGCAACTCACCCCACGGCGCGTTCAGTTTGCAAATCTGTAGAGTCAACAAGAGAGTTGGCAACCTCTCTCTGTCTCCCTCTCTCCAGTCATTGCTTATCAATTTGCGGCGATCAACGTGTAGCGTGTACCTCTCTGTACCGTTAGGCGTTAAGCCGCAGTCGACGTCGCAGTTGGCGGCGACTATCGGCGACGATCATCGCGCTGCACAATAAATCACTTTGGGCAAACCCACACAAGGCAAAAAAAAAACAAAAAAAACCTCAAAATCTACACTTCCCTCCCACAGTTCTACACCCCCTTAACTCCCACCTACCCCCTTCTTCACCTTCTTCTAGCTGAGTTCAACAATTTGCTTAGCAGACGCCAACGCAGACGCAGCCAGCGCAGTCAAGTCAGTCGGGTCAGCTGGCGGTTTAAGACGCGCCCGCAGCACGTCTGATGACAGAGAGAGACGAAGAGTAAAGGAGGGGGAGGGGTAGGGGAAGGAGTGTGGGCAATTGCCAAGCGACATGCAATGTGGCAACAGCATGTGTAATTAGAAGGCCGCGACCGCTGGAGGAAGTTGCATTAGCGGGCAATCAAAACAATTTGTTGCGCTCTTCTTGCTCATGTAGAAAACGCGCGCGCGTTTTAAAACGCATCCACTATAACACACACAATAATGTGCTGGAAATTGCATTAGCAGCTAATTAAAAATGTTTGCTGATTACAGTGTGCAAGCGGAAAACGCCAACAAGTCGCGCACAAGTCGCGCACAAGTCGCGTCAGAGTCGCGCGCAATTAAAAAGAGCACCACAAGTCGCGCGCGCGACTTTTAACGCCTGACGTAATCTCGCCTGGCCTGGCAGCTGTAATACGCAAAGCGTTTAACCTACTAACACCTCAGCCAGCGTCGCTGCTTTGCCTCACTTAACAATCCATCAAATCCGTGGATGACTTCGCGACTTGCAACGCATCAATACGTCATTGCACTCGCGTCAATCTGTCAAAATTCGACAGCAGATTTTCGGGAAATGCGTTGCGAATCGCGGTGGCGACTTTAGCCGCAGCGCAGCCACACAGTTTGACGCAGCTGACTGCGCAGTTGGCAGCGCAGCCCACATTAAATAATTGCAAATTAACCAGTTGTTGTTGCTGTTGTTGTCGCCTTGGGCAACAGTGATTTGAAAACGCGCACAGTTGACCTTGTTGGCATCACCCACGCGAGTTTAAACGCGCAGCGCAGAACTTTGACGCCGCCGCCGCAAATCGAAAATGAGAATGAAAAGTTTTGTCGCATTAAAAAGTCGTTGCTGTAATTGCCTTTTGCCAAGTTGCTAGGTAACCTGAACTAGACAAGGAACAGAGCAGGGCAGAGGAGAAGAGGGGGAGAGAGGGAGGTAGACAGACACCTTGACCTGGCTAAGAAAGCGCGCGCGTTTTTGGGGCGGCACGTGGATGTTGAGAGCGTGTTTGTGGCACATCAATTGCAGACAGGCAGAGAGGGAATGAAGAGAGGGAGTAGAGAGAGGCAAGAACTACCTGTAGTTCATAAATATGCAAAGTGTAATCCCCTTACTCTTACCTTCCTCCCCGCCTCGCCTCGCCTCGCCTCGACTAGACATTATTTATGTAGGTTCTCTCTTGGTCTCGTACAGGTTCCAGCAGCTTGCAGAGTCTCAACACGCTTAAACGGTTATTACCGGCGTTTTCATGCTGCATTTGCCTCGAGTCCATCACCAGCTCCAGCTCAGCAGCTCCTTCTCCAGCTCCTTCAACAGGTTGCCCAGTCGAGCCGCGCTCAATTGCGTGTCAAATTGAACTTGTCCAGAGGGGGAAAAGTGCGCAGAGAAGGGAACTGTGCGAGGGGAGCTTTTGTAGTTGTTAATGACACTAGCAGACAGTTTATGTAAGTGTGTAAGTGTGTGTGTGAGGCAGCGAGAATAAATGGATTGTTGACTTGTTGAAGTCGCTAAAGATATTTGCATAATTATCGAAGCAGGCGCAGTAGAAGATCTCTCCATGGGGACCACAGTGCCTTGAGCGACTTTTGTGCCTTGGGTGGTTGATGGTGGGGAGGGGGAAAGGTAGTGAGTAATGGACAATGGATAATGCATAATGAAATGGGACGCTAAGTAGCTTTTGCCTTGACCAAGAGGAAACTGGGTTAGCTTGACTAACTAGAGAGATAAGGAAGCAGACGAAGAGCAGAGTAAGTGCTGCAAAGGTGTAATAGAGTTGACTGATGTATCTACCATATAGTAGATGCTTTATCGATATATTGATTGAGTATAATTGAGTGAATATCTTAAGTACATCTGGCTTAAGGGTTTGCTGATGGACATTACAGAGAACAGGTTTTACTAACTTCTTCTTTTTAATATATATCAATATTAAAGACCTTAATTTAATATGACTTCATATAAGTTGTTTGGCTTCCTTTCTTTTATCTATCTGTCACAGTGAAGAGATTTTTCTAACTTCTTTCTCTTGTTAGCTATAAAAAGCAGCGATATGCCAGCTGCACTAGAGATCTTGCTTAGTCTTTGCTTCTGTGCTTCCATTCTTGTTCTATCTGCATCTCTCTTTCAATAACCTACCAAAAGAAGAGATCTTCCTAGCTTCTTCTTCTTGTTGTCTATCATGATTAGAGATATTCTAGCTTCTTTAGAGACTTTGCTTAGTCTTCAGTTTCTTAGTTTCTGTTCTCGCTTCAACTCTCTTTTAATAACTTTCTTTCAATTGTTTAGAATATATTCTAAGTCAAGCTTATTCATATGCAAAGGTCTCAACTTCATTCAGTGCTAACTCGTCTAACTCTCTCTCTCTTCTTTACGTACTACCTACTCTCTCTCGCCTAGAACATCTGCTAGGTATGTCTATTCTAATCTCTCCCGCCTCATCGCATCGCTCTCGCATTGTTTGACTAACCTGATCTACATGTAACACTTTCACCTCTCACCCAGTTAGATCGGGTTACCTCTGCTGCCATCTGCTGGCAAGAGTTCACTAAAGCACATAGGGCTAATCTGCCTGCAGCATCTAAGATTCTCTCTTTCTCTATCGTTTTTCCCATGTTACAAACTGACCACAGCTGCCCCTCCGGCTAGCTGCCCCTCCTTCTGCCCCAGACTTTCACTTTAATTGCGGCTACTCTCCTCGATCGATCAGCCAAGAAGCTGTGACGCTATAAATTTAAGCAACTGTCAGCGATATGAGAAGGGGAGGCAGCGAGAACTCAAGGAAAACTCGGGGAAACCTTAAGCAAACAGCAGGAGGAACAAGTTCCTCGGGTTATCAATAAAAGATGTGGAAAATGCCCACGAAAATTGTGTAATTTCAACCCAAAAAAAGAGAGAGAAAAAAGGAAAAGAAAAGAAGCTGGAAATTATGCAAATTTCCCAAAGTTTTCCGGCAAATTTGTGGCTAATTTACGAGCGCGTTAGAAGTGAGAGAAGTGAGAGAAGAGGAGAAGCAGCAGGGTGCTGGCTGTACCTGGAAGGACCTTCTTGCTGTCTTATCCTGTTTGCTTTCGAGTGGAACGTGTTGCATTTATGAGGTTGAACGAATTTCAAACGGCAAACGGGTTTCGCTTGGAGAAAGCAGTAAGAGTCTTTCTCTCTACTTCCTTTTCCCTTCCTGCTGTCCAACCCCTTAAGACGCTACTGAATACAAAAGGAAACTGGGCAGAGACAAGTTTTTCCATGCAGCGCAACGGAAATGAGAAAAACTTGCACGCGAATCTCATTCTCGATTCACAATTCACAAGATTCGGAATTCGAATCCGCGTTCGGAACTAATTTTAATGACAATTCACGCCGTGGCGCGAATAGGAAACGAACATCGCAATGCAAAGACATCGAGGCTGGGCATAATGTGAAAATGCCACCCCGCTTTTCTTTAGCTTACCTTCTGGCACTACCCCAACCCCTTAGCCACTACTCACTACCCTCTACCCCTTTTTCTTTTCATTCTCATTCTTCTTGGCTTCCGCTGCGCGACTTTCACAACTTCTGCGCGTCCATTCATTCATCATAAATGGCAAACAAGAAATTTCCAACTCAATTTTCACTTTGCTTTTGCTTCAAAAATATATATTTCACATGTCTGCTGCGGGTTGTAATTATGCTATTAATTACAGCAGCTAACCGGGACCTAAACTAGACCTAAACTAGACCTAAAGTCAACCTAACTGGGACCTAACCGAGACCTTACCGAGGAAGTCATTGGGAGGTCCACTTGCCTGCTTCTAGTGACCTCCTGGAGGTCTCTCTTTCTCTCTCTCTCTCTCTTTGCCATTTAAGGCGACCTCTTAGAGTTCTGCCTTGCTCTATCGCTTTCCCTCTGTCTCTCCCTGCGACCTCAAATGTGTCTTTTGACTCTTGGAAATCCCTTAACACTGTCCCACTGTCCCTTGTCCAGTTCTGCCTGCTTATCGCGAGTGCATCGCACTGCAGTCCCTTTCACAGTCCTTTCTATATGTTCTATGCCTGTTTTTGTCCTGCCTGCCTGCGTGTGTCTGTGTGTGTGTGTGTGTGATATTTATCAGTTTTGTGCTCCAGTTTTCAAACTGTCGCCTGTCCATAGCTGTCCCAGCTGTCTGTCTCTCTGTCTCTGCTTGTCCCTCACTTCGTTGTCCTTTGTTCTCTCTGGGGACTTGATTTCTCTCTCCTTCTTGCCCTCTCTCTCTCTCACTCTCTCTCCTTCTCTCTCTCTTGTCCTGGACATTTCCTGTAATTTCTCACCGGAAAATGATAAAACTACACACTGTCTGCGGCTTCGACTGTGAATCACTTGACTCTGGCTGCCTTTGCCTCCCTCTCTCCCTCTCTCTCTGTCACTGTCTCTGCTCTCTAATTAGCGCCTGGGGAGCGCTGAGAATTTGACTCTCTATCATTCAGCTCAACTAGCTGCGCTTGTTCCCCCGCTCTGTCCTCTTCTCTCCCTCCTCCCTCTCTTTCTTCTACTCTGCTTGTTCTACTATTTCTCATAGATGGACAAGTTTTTCCCACGTGCCCACAGCGTATATTCTCGCTTGGATCCCCCTAAAAAACTACAAAAAAAAACACAGCACAAATCCCAGTCGCGCTTTTTGTTGGCCTTCTGCAGTTGTGTGCACTGAGAGAAATGTTGAGGTAGTATGAGCTTGGAAGTGTTGAAGAGAAATCATTGTTGAAGTGTTGGAAACTATTTTAGAATACTTTGTTATAGGAATCATGGCTTGTAAAGATCTGCACTGAATTCCATAACCTTCTTTGCTTTACTTGAAGTTTTGGAATTATTGTAGACTACTTTGCTATAGGAATCTGTTCTAGTGTAAGTCTCCACTGCCTGCTTAGTGTGTCTCTGCTGTTGTTCATCTTCTGTTTAATCAAACTCTCTTCAAAGTATTCTCTACTTTACTTCATCTCCTACACAATCTCAGTTCCCTTTATACACCCCCACTTTTCTCTCAGTGCAGCCAAACACTTGCCGCCTGTCGCCATTCAACGCTGTGCGCTGTGATTAAGTGCAGCGCCCCAAACGGGCCATATATCTTCTTGTTCTTCTTCTGCGCGTATTCCCAACTCCTTTTCAACTGTCAACGCCTCCAAAAGTCGCGCAAATTCTGCCATACACTTGTTGTTGTTGTACTCCTCTCTCTCTCTTTCTGTTGTTGCTCTCTCTGGGTGTTGTTGTAATTGTTTTTCTTTCATTAGTAAACATTTTCCACTCTGAACTCGACGCGACTCGGCGAATGCGCTGTGCATGCCAAATGACTAAGAAGGAGAAGCAGAGGGGGGTGTAGAGGCAGGGGAATGTGGAGGAGAAGGTAGTAGGGCTATAGAGGGAGTGTGGGGGGGAGGGGGTAACCCATGAAAGGGCTCACATAAATTTGCATTTAATGAACAGTTTTCGGTGTGGCAAAGAAAAATCACAGAGGCAGCTACAGAATGGGAATCAGAAAGGGGGAGGAAGGAAGGGGGAGGTGGAGTTGTAGGCGTAGCTGGAGGAAATATTAACGCTTTGTATGCTTGTAATAGCTTTTAATTATGTGGGCGTGGCAGTGCCTCTCTCCCCCTCCTCAAACAAAGGCAAACAATGGCGAGCAGCGCTGTTTTTTTCGTGTATGTTGCATGCCACAAACGCAGGCGCAACCGCAACAGGAAGCAGCGCAGTTAGAGCAGCTAACCCATATACCTTGCCAGCTGTCCACCTTGCCTACAGCCCTACCCCCTCTCCCCTCTCTGTACCACACTCTGCTCATTCTCCTTATAGCATATCATGCATTGCCCTCACCTTGACTTCTGATATTTATCCCACTGACTTTACAATCCTGTTCTCGCTCTCGTTCTTCCTTCCCCTTCCCCTTACCCCTCCTTTCTCTGTCCCTATTTTTATTGCTTGTTACATGAACATGATTTCGATTTCCTTTTTCTGCTCGTCGCATTTTCCTGCGAATTCATGTGAAAAATTGTCATAAAAATGCAATAAAATATTGTCTCGTAATTTGATCAGAGTCGAACTAGTCGAACATAGAAAATACTAATAAAAATACTGTAAATACTGTTTCCATTTTGAGAGAGAGAGAAAATATGAAACATTTTATTACATTTTAACGGTTGCAGGAGGAGGGGAGGGGAGGGAGATGGAAGAGGTTATGAATGCAATGGAAATATTTTAGTTTGTCATGTGAGGAATGATTTGGAAATGGAGTTCGATTGGTTAAGGATGTAGTAACAGTTTAAATGGATTATGTCAGATTTTATATATATATATAATATATTGCATATTTGATATGCATACGTCGCATATGCGTACATATCTATTATGCCTTTCTAAGTATTAGATTTGACCTCATAGTTAAGTCTAGAAAGAGTTAATTAGCCAGCTAGTTTCTCCATCTCTTTCCCCTCTCTTATTTATAGCTATGCCAGCTGTGGCTACTTTAGCTCCGCCCTCTGCTTGTACTGCTACCTCCGCTTGCTCTCTTACAGCCACTCCCTTAACCCCTCCTTCCTCACTTTGTCCTGTCTGCAGCTTCTCCAATTACCCAACAACGGGTTAGGACTCTTACTTCCACTTTCACTCTCACTTCCTCACTCTCCTTGACTATCTCTCTTACTCCTGCAGTCTCCCTCACTCGCACTTCAAACTATCATCAAGTCAAGTTGTTGTTGTTATTTCTCTCTTGTTGCTGTGATGATCTCTTCTTGTTGTTTTTAAAGTGTCGCGACTTTGTTGCCTTCTGCCTTCTTCTGGCCTTGTTTTCAATATCCTTTTCCCATAACTGTCATCATTTTATGTGTGCCCCGCGCTCACTACTCTCTCCCCTTCTCCTCTCTTCCACTCTCTATTTCTGTCTCCTTGACTATTTCCCCCTATCTCTCTCTATCTTTCTGCTCTGCTTGCTGAACTCCCTGTAGGTGTTAATTTATGGCCAGCGGGAGAGTGCGCAGCTCCATCTGCAGCAAATTGTTTATGAACAACAACAACACGCAACGTTGACAATATTCATCGTTTTGTTTTTGTTGTTTGTTTTGCGCTGATATGTGGAGCAGCAGCTGCAACAGCAGCAGCAACAGATGAAACAACAACAGCATCCTGAGGTGCCCCCAGAAAGGTGTCCTCTCTGCACTCTACTTCCTACACGCTCCCATGCCTCTGCTCGCCTCTCTTTCTGCACCTCTCTACTACTCACTCCTTCTCCTCTGACTTCCCACTCTATTCCCCTTCTGTCTCTATCTACCCGCCTTTCTCTGTCTCCGTCTCTTTCTCCTCTCTTCAATTTGTGCGACAAAACTTCAGAAAACCCCAAAAATTACCAAAAAGTAGCAATAGAAGCACACCTCACACACATACATACAACACACACACACTTACCATACACACACACACACAATGCCAAGTGACAATAAACATGAGCAACAAAAACTCGACAAACACACAAAATATAACCGAGAAGAGTCAATGAAAAAGAAGCTGAAAATGTTGAAGAGGCACTCATAATTTTTGCTCTTGTTGCAGTTGTTGTTGCCTCCCATTGTTGTTGTAGTTGCTCTCGTTGTTGTTGCTGTTGTGTGCCTCATGATGCGTGAGCGCAACTTAAGAACTTGAGAAATGTTCCACTCCAACTCGAAAACTCTATGAATTTTCGCTGCTTTCCTCTTGGCTGCAATGGAAGGAGGCAACTCTAGAGGCAACTCTGGCAGTACTGCAAGCTGAAAAGGAAGATTAGGAATCCTTTTCAAGTGCACTCGAGCTTTCATTGCGATTGTGCCGAGAGTATTCGGTAAAGGGGAGCATTGCCTGATCGTTGATTATGGGAAAAAGTTGCGACGGCGACTTGAGTGAAAATTGTGGACAGGAAAAAGGGGAAAAGAAAAGTAGAAGGAATGGAAAAGAAGTAGAACAAGAAGGTTTTTAAAAACTAGAACGTTGCTAGGAATACGAATATGATTTCTAGGATCTTGAAGAGTAATAAGACTAAGAATAAGTTGAAGGATAAGTCAAGGAGGGCTCTGCATTTGAGAATATTCTGATCTCTTGAGGATCTTTCAAAGCGTCTTAATAAGTTTCTTGTATTGTGAGAGAACTCTTCCTTTATTTTTTGATCTATTAAAGTTTATTCATTGGTATTATTGCTATATGGGCTTATTACATATGGGCTCTTGTTCTTAGTTCAGTTCTTCAAGTTCTTCTTTCTTTCATTTCCTCTTCTTCGACTTTTGTATCGTATTACCCCATTGAAGCCTCATATTACTTGCTAGAGCTCTTCATATTACCACAATGACCATTTTAGGCAGTTCTTTCTCTCTCTCAACTATGCTTACCCTATTTCTAAGTTCCTTTCATACTGCGAACTTGAGTGAGTTCCTGCTTGAGTTTGATTTCTTTTTTGACTTAAACGTTTCGCTTGACGATGTCAAGTTGCTGTACAAATCGAAGAAGTCTTTATTAACCCCCCTCCCCCCACCTAGGCTGTGTTCTAGTGGTACTGCCCTGCTACCCCTCTCTCCTTCTCCCTGCTCCCTTTGGTAATGTCATGCCAAGAAGTCGAGGGTTGCACTCGAGTTTGCGCACTCGATTGAATCAGTTGAATCGCACTTGGACTTGGACTTGGTTTGCTCTTTGGTTTTGCACTTGGTCTCTTGCACTTGGCGCTGAAGCATGAAGGGATTGCATGACGACGACGTCGGCGGTCACCCAAGTTCGCCCGGCGACAATGAGGCCTTGTCTCGGCTTGGCTGGGCACGAAGAGACGGAGAGAACAAGAGAACGAGGCTTGTGATTAGCTTTTTGCGTGCACTATTATTAAACAGAGTTTCCTGTGTCTGCTCTCTCTCTTACTCACTCCCCTTTCTCTCTCTCTCCCACTCTTTTGCAGGCGACAACATGCCTTCATGGCAGCGGGCAGCATGAAGCAACAGCCAGGCAGCGTTGGTGGAGGCAGCAGCGTCACACACAGCCCGGAACGACTGCGAGGGGCGACGCAGGATCTCTTTGAGCTGTTGGAACGTGTGCAGAGCTCGCGACTGGATGATCAGCGTTGTGCGATGCCAGCGTATTTTTCACAGGTGAGTTAAAATACTTGAAAAATACCAACTAAATACTAGAAAATATCAACATAATACCTAAAATATACCATAGATAGGATTAAAATGCCGAAATTGGTACAAAAATACTAAGGCAAATAGTTGCAGAGTTTTAGACATGAAAAAAATACTACAAAACCAGTAAGAAAAGCAACAGTCGCGCAGCACGCGACAGTGGGATACCCTTCGACCTATATTCCCGTGTAGTTTAATTTGTTAAATTTATACACATATGCATATGCACATGCTTTGAAATTAATTCCGACAGATGGCGCTTCGCGCTCGCCCGCCTCCCTTGTTAGCCGACAGAAGCACTTGGTTTTATGCTCATACTTTCTTAAATAACTTCTGTGTTTATTGTCCGATCGGATTGTAATTTGGTGAATACGTAGATATTTTAATCAGCTTAGTTTATGCCAAATTATAAGGTTGTAACTTTCATATGCCGCTTACAAATTGAGTTCAAAAATTAAATTATTGATTTACGGGGGCGGTGGGCGTGGCACCTAACATTTGAAATAAACTTTATCTGCTTATAGTACACAGGAGTCTTCCTGCCAAATTTGGTAACTCTAGCTTTTATAATAGCTGAGATCTGTGCGTTCACACAGACAGACGGACAGACAGACAGACAGACAGACAGACAGACATGGCTCAATCGACTCGGCTTGTGATCCTGAGCAAGAATATATATACTTTATGGGGTCTCCCACGCCTCTTTCTGCCTGTTACATACATTTGCACAAAGTTAGTATACCCTTTTTGACCATTTTCAATGGTCGAAGGGTATAAATACAAGAAAATACCAACAAAATACCAAAAGTATACCAATAAATACTCAAAATGCCACAGAAATACTAAGGCAAATGTGTACAGAGTTGTAGACAAGCAATATACTAATGAAAATACCAGAAAATACTAACAAAATACCAGAAAAATACCAAAAAGATACAAAACATACTCAAGCAAAGGTAACTGACCTCACATAAGCTGCAGCAACTTGTGCAGATACCTCCCCCCTTCCCCCCGTGTCACATGTGGCTAGTTCCGCTTCCCTCACCCCCCTCTCAGCTTCCGAGGCTAAGCGGAACACGACCCCGTGCCCGTGTTGACCCATAAAACAGCGAGAGAGAGAGAAGAAGGTCGTTAAAATTTTTACTGTACCATTCACGAGGCCAAAAGGCAATGACTACAACAACAATAACAGCAACAACAACATGAACGTGCATGTTCTCTATATAGAGCTGACCCAACTTTCAGACAGTTTTCACACCTCACACTCCCTGCCTGCCCCCTCCCACTCCACTCCTCTCCTAAGGGGCGCACCTTTAAAAACATCTGGTATAATTTGACATAATATGCGCTTTTGTTGTGGTTCCTCCAATAGAAATGGGCATTACTGGAAGAGGAGAGTGTGTGTGAGTATGTGGTGTGTGTTTGGTGTGTTTTGCGGGTGTCATGCAAACTGCGAGCTGGCAGGGATTACGCGCGAGACTCGGACAATTGTTTAGTTCTTGTTGTTGTTGTTGTTGTTATTGCTGTTGCTTTATGGCCAATTTCAGCTGCTGCTGTGGCAAATTTTTGATTCAAGGTGTGGCTCGGTGTGGCACATTTGATTGCCAATTTGTATTTATATACGAAATTTTTATTGGATAAATTAACTGACAGCAACAACAAAAGCCGCAACAACAACTGAAGTAATAGTGGCAGCAACAGCAGAGGCATCAACATCATCAGCAACAATTAGTTGCGTCCCTTGTACAGTTTGCATATCACAAAAGGCTATTTTAGTTCAGCCACTCTACCACAGATGGCGACATTGCAAACCAAAACCCACGACAACGTGTAGTTGGCTGTTGCACACTGGCGCCGCCAAACGTGCTTTTAGGCAACTGTTGTACATGTATCGTAATAAGAAACACAACAAATGCTAGAGGGCGCCACTATTGTTGTGCACTTATCGTAAACTATTGTACTTGTATCGTAAGCAGTTGTACATGTATCGTATTCTGTTGTACACCTATCGTATTGGTAAACTTAAGCCATGCTAGAGGGCGCCACTGTCTGACAACTGTTGTACATGTATCGTATGCTGTTGTACACGTATCGTAAATAATTCTATATTCATCGTAGACTACACGTACACGTATCGTAAACTGTTGTACACGTAACGTAATGCTTAACTTAATGAGTGATAGAGGGCGCTGCACACTGGCGCCAATAGTGTTTGCTACTGCAGTCTACGGTAAGAGTTAGTTACTCACTTTAGCGCTAGCTAGATGGCGCTGTGCGATTTACAAGTAGTTCACATAGCAGACAATAGGTGGCAGCAGACCACCTTTTTTTGTTAAGGGCGCCTGAAAGTCTACAACAAAATACAAAATATTTCATCAGATTTCAAAATTTGTATATAAATTTACGTCTTTTAACAAGAAAGAAGAATACGGAAAATTACAGAATTGTACCATCTTTTGATACCCAGTAAATTGTCGCAGAGTGTTACTGCACAATATTTACACAAATCTGTAAACTTCACAACGCTCATACTTTAATATGCTGCACTCCAAACTTTCCCATCATAAACCTCTTTTTGGCTTAACCCACTAACACACACACACAGTGTTGTGCACATAATCCACTTTATAATTAAATTGTTGTTGATACTACATAGCAGCCCTTTTCAGCTCAGTCCCTCTCTCTCTCTCTAACCTCTCTCTCTGTCTGCTTTATTCTCTATTCTGTTGAACATCTTTTCACATTTTAATTTAGTTTTCACAAGAAAATTTTCGTTGCAAACTTTGCCAGTCAAAGGCGGCAACGGGGCAACTGCAACTGGCCACCGCTGCTTGCCGCTTGCCACTTGCCACACGCGCCACATGCTGCACGCCGCATATTGCTGCTTGTGCGCCTTGTGCTCGACTCTCCATGCCTGATCTGCCTCGAGGAAACCTTGCCTCTGCCTGCTGTTCCTCTTTCCTGCTATGCTTTGTACAAGCTGCGGGCACACGTAGCGGGGGTAGAGGGAGAGCAAGACAGACGCAGCCAAGACGTTGCTGCCACAGGGGCTGCTGCTTCCCTTTTGAGGCTTTTTATGCGGGAAAACTGGGTTGCAGTCGAAGTTGACTTGCAACTCCTTGGCACAACACACACATTCTGCCCCTGCGCCTGCCCCTACTCCTAGTCTTCCCACTGTTTCCTGTGTATACCCCTGCCACACCCTGCTGCCTCGTTGCCCTCGTTTGCGCTGCGCCTTTTCAGCAGTTAAAGTGAGTTTGTATGAAATTGAATTTATGTAGGCAGCCCAGTGCTGCTCAAACTGTGCTGCACACACTGCCACTTGGCCGGCATTTGCCGCATTGTCGCATGCCCCATTGGCCATTGCATACTTTGAGGCTAATAAAATGCACCGAGAAGGAATCCTGAATGGGAATTCCAGGGAATTCCAGGGGCAGAGTCCTGTAGAGACTCTGCTGCTGCTCCCTCCCTCCTCTCTGTCTCTCTCTCTCTCTATATCTATTGTACTTCCTTCTACCTCTCTCTACCCTTCCCTGCCTGGCGCCTAATTAGCCAGCGCATTTTAATGCCGCACACACACACATGCTTCACATACATTTGCAGATACATTTGTATCTTTTTGCTGCTTTGCCAGCGTCGTTTGTATCTTTTTACCGGAAACAGGCCGCAGCTGAGGCTTCTCCATTGTCCGCCAAAGTCCGCTTAAATTTATGACTTTGCCGCTGGCCCTTAGGCTGTCACTCCCCCCTCCGTCTCCGCCCCCTTGGCATAATAAAAATGTAACTTAAACATTTCATTTGGTTTTGGCGGTTTTTCTTTAGCTTTTTTTCTTGCATATTTTTCACGCTGCTGCACCTTAACGCCACATTAGAAGTACAGGTGTGTGCAGGGGACAGCTGGCAGAGGGAAGGGGAGGTGCAGGGGAAAGGGGGGAGTGGGAAGCGTGCAGTGTGCAGAGATATTTCAATGGGCCGCATTGCAATTTGTCTGACAGTCTCTCTAAACTTCAACTGCTGTAGAGTGTGGGAAGGGAGAGGGGAAGGGAAGCTGCCTACTGGCGCTGCATGCAACGAACGTTGAAGTTGTTAATTGCCTTCGGTCGTCAGCCGCAACGACGCGTCGTCCTCCTCAGTCCACACAGTTCGTCTTGTCTTTCCCCTTTCCCTCTTCCTGTGTGCCTCTTTTTGGGTCTGCAGCTACTCCCACAGTCTGCCTTCTTCTTCTGCTGCTTCTTCTCTCTCTTTTTTTGCAGTTGCATGAAAATGAGTTGCATTCACACACTCACACACTCACACACACACAGTCGACATCGTAAACACACTCTTGTTCTAAGCCACAAAATGTGCGATGTTTATCTGCCGCTGCGGCCCACACGTCTTTGCTGATCTACCTGTGAGCTAGCTGTGTCTCTCTCTATCCCTCTCTCTCACTCACTACTTCTATCTCCCTCCCTCTTTCTCCTTCTACTCTACAGTCTCGCTATAGTAAACACACTTGTTCAACTACATTTGAAACTGAAACTGAGTCTAGGCAAATATTTGCTTTAAATATGCCATAAAATGAGGCAAATAACATTGTAGTATATAACAAAATATAAAGTAAACAATATCAAAATATATACTAAACATACTCATTGTGTATTCCATTAGTGCACCTTATCAGTGTGCTCACTGTACCTCTAATATATTTGCAATTAATTATTTATATTTATTTTTCCATTTACATGCCCGAGTCTAGGCAAATATGCAGCTGTAAATATACCAAACAACCTGCTAGTATATACCTAAAAAATACCACCAAGTACCCCTTATGTATTCCTCACTAGTTCACTCTCTGCCAGTGCTCAATGTACTTGTAATTATTTATTTATAATTATTTTTTCGCTGCTCTCCCTCGAGCAGATTCTCTGCATCTTTTGCCGTTAGCAGCTCAGATTCTTAGTATTTTTTTTACAACATTTTCTTCACTCCTCCCCCCACTGCCCCCTCTCTACTTCAACACCCTGTGGCACCTGCATAAAACAATGCAACTTTAAACTATTTTTCCCTTTGCTTGCAACTTTTGGTGGCTTTGACGTTGACGTTGGCCTCTGACTCCCCCAGGGCCAACAGCAGCAGCCCCTCTTACTGCCCCTGCTCCACTCCTCTTCCCCTCCTCTGCTACACAGCTCTTCCTCTTCCTACTCCCCACACACACGCCTCCTGCTGCCTCCCCTCATGAGGTTTTTCCTACTCTGTTTGCCCATGTTGCTGCTTCGCTGGCTTCGTTGTTGATTGCTGTCTGTCGGCACAGCGACAACATTCATCCAACAGCAACAACAGCAACTACAGACAAATGACAGCAACAACAACAACTCTTCTTCTTCTCTTCTTCTTCTTCTTGCTCAGGTAACTCTTTAGTTCACAACTAATTTTAAAGCCATGTTTTGGATTCGTTAGGGAACTGTCGCCTAATGCGGGTCGCTTCCCATTAGATTTGTGAGTGTAGTAGAAGAAGAAGAAGAAGAAGCAGAACAAGCTTAATTATCATTGCGCATGATTATCATAATTATTATCATACAAAACATGTTCAGAGTACCCACAGTTTTACCCACAGTTCTTGCCATTTGCAATGTGCTTGTCGGAATTGTAAATCTCTGTGGAATCTGTTCAACTTGTGCACCAATTTCAGTAGGAATATTCAATATTATATTAATGTTAGTCTTATATTATTTGCCAGACTTTGTTTAAGGTTTGTAATTAGAGATTCCTTTTGTAAAAACAGTTAAGAAAGCTGCGAATGAGTGTGGGGAACTGTTTTACAATTATTCAATTATATAATCTCTTTATAAACTTCTCTGTTCATCAATTGTGCCTTAACAAATTTACAGAGTTTGTTGCATACAAAAAAAATTAATATTTTAGCTTTAAAATGGCTGCAATTTAATTGTTATTGATTTACGAGGGCGGCAGGAGGAGTGGTGAAGTTCTGAGATATAGGCGTTCATACGGACAGATTTGGCTATATATCGTATGTAAATGCAACTGGTAAGGCTGTGGGGATGGAGCTGCCCGTTTTATACAATTTTCGAAGTTAAACCACCCTTCTACACTATTATTACTTGGAATAATTATGAATCTCTAGTTTCTTGTTAACTAATTTCTCAAATTATATACAAGTTAGTGCTCTGCTTCAGTTTGTTATTGGATATCTCTTCATTAGAAAACATTCCTGGTTTCATATTTCCAAAACTACTACATAGACTATAAAGTAATCTAGAAAGCGCACACAATCCATTGCAATATTTTACTCGATCGCATTTCAAACTGTAGCTGCGCTTTTGTTTATAAACAATTCTTAGAGCACCCTCGCATGGTGACAACAATAACAACAACAACAACAACTTGAGACGTGTGCAATGCGTTACTTTCGTATAGAGGCACAACTATGTGTTGTTATTGTTGTTGTTGTTCTTTATTATATTGTTGTCGTCGTCGTGAACGAGCGTTCATATTGTACGGTCTACAGTTTTATGACTTGAATGCCAAGGTCACGTGTTGCTAGTGCATAAATTGTGTTTGTTTTTGGGGCTCGTTCTTATTTCTATTTATTGTCGTTGCGCCTTTGTCTTCAACACCCCCTACACCCCTTATTTAACCAGTGTAAACCACGCACACATTATCGTATTATCGCATTTGCGGGGAAAACCTCATTAAATTCGCTTCGGCTGTACCCCCATATACTTGGAGATTGAGAATGATATGTATATATATGTATATGAACATAAGGGAATATATGTATTTATACATTTTATTTGTTTTCGGAATTACCCATGTTTCACGCCGTGCTCTTTAGTTTATCTCGTCATCTTTACATGGGCAGGAAACTGCGTAGTTCGCTGTAATTCGCGATAAAACGCATAAAAAAGAGTTCTTGAGATGAACTCATAATTTACAGGGTATAATAAGTTAATGGGCTAAAAATACAGAGTAAATAAAGATACACATAACATAATTTTGTGCCGTTGTAATTGCTATCTGAGTTACCGATTTCTTTTTTACTGATGGACCTTGATTTATCATGAATTTAGGTGAACGAAATATTTCTCGGAGACATCTGGTTTCTTTTTAACTGAATTTTAAAATGTAAGTAATTAACACAACATTTTTGCCCATTTGAATTTTGCTCTACATTTGGCGCCACTGTGCGCCTGCAGCATATGTCTGTCTCGCTTTAACGCACGCAACTTCAATGACAAGCGCGCTGTTAACAGCTGTAACTGGCGCGCGCTCTGTTAACCGTCGCTCACTTGAGCTGTTAACGCACGGCAGAGAGAGCAAGAGAGTCTCTCAGAGAGCAACAACGTCGCTGTTAACATTGGCAGTACTGTAACGCGTGCTGCTTTGCTGCGTCGTCGTTCATGCCGTTTTCATTCCAGTCGGACGCGCGTCTTTTGTCGGTTCACATTGTCGGATCGTTTCGTCTCCGTCTTCATCTTCGTTTCGTCGTCGTCTTCGTCGTTCGTTTTGTTCGTTACAAATTCAAAACAAAACGCAACGCGAGTTTATTTATAGCGCAACAACTAAAAATTGATTTGAAATTCACAAAAAGAAAAAAACCCAAATGCAGTTGCAGCCTCAGTCACAGTCGCCGTCAACGTCAACGTCGCAGCTGCAGTTAAAATCACATAAAAGTCAAATTATAAATATAAATTTCTCTCTTGCGGTGCGTGTTTGTGCGTGTCTTTAGCGTTTCTTCTGCTTCTTTATTATCTTCTTCTGCACTTCACTGACAAAAATAAAACATCTGTGTATGTGTTTGTGTGTATTGTGCATATGTGTGTGTGTTTGTTTTAAGTGAAAATATTCGCTTAGAAATTCGCGATCAATTTGCATAAAAAAAGCTCGACTCGAAAGTCACAGTTTGGCAGTCACTGGAAGCTGACACTAACTGACAAAATAACCGAAAAAAACCCGTCAAACGAGTTGAGTGAGAAAACAGCAACAATACCAGCAACAACAACACGAGTCATAACAATAATTTGCGTCAGTTGCGAGTTGCCGCAAGAAAAACAACAACTGCGAAAATTATAACAATTAGGCAACAACAACAGCAAGTAGTAGCGATAGCGCAGCAGCAGCGGCGTCAGTAATAAATACAGTTTGAAGCTTGCACACTCCAACACACCTCAAACCCCCAACAGGCAAACCACCCACAAGCAGTTGTTGGGCAAGCAGTGCAAAAGAGTGCTCAATGCAGTCGGCAACTAAGTGCAATTGAAGCCTGCACAAGAGAGGAGGAACAAGGACAGCAACAACAAGAGGAGCAAGCAGAGCAATAAGCACAGCAACAACTGCCACTGCCATAACAACAACACAGCAACAACAACAAGAACAATCAACGAAGGTGGCATTTTATAGCGAAGGCGCTGAACGGCGTTGGGTGCGTCAGGCAGTCATGGGGGTGCTCAGGTGGCGCGATCTGCCCGGATCGCGTATGTCGTCGTCGGGCTCGGCAGCATCTACAGCACAGCACAGCAACAACAACAACAATCAGCAGCAACAACAACAATATCATCACAATCAACACAACAACAACCACAACAACATAAATAACAACAACAACAACAATCACAGAGAGGTGAGTTCTGAGAAGGTGTCAAACTGCGTGTGTTTTGCCTTGAGAGTGTATGTGTGTGTGTCGAGTGTCGGGTGTGTGTGTGAGAGAGTGACTGAGAATGTGTGGGTTGTGCTTTGGCGATACATTTTAATTAATTAAATGCAATTTGGGCGTTGTAATTGGCGTTGTTCCGCTTTTTTTGCTCAGTCTACTCCTCCTCCTTCTTCATTCTCCATACTTCTCCCCCCCATCTCCGTTTTCGCCATCTCTGCGCTCTCGTTCTGCTGCTTAGTCACCAACGTGTTACAGTTGCAGAGCTACTGCGTGGGCGCAATGCCCGAAAAAAGCCTTGCACAGCCAGGCCAGACTTGACGGGGGGTTTTAGCGGCACTGCCTGCTCTGTCAGTCAGATCCGCCTGCGCCTTAGTGCAGTTGTAGAGCCATTGCCTCAGTCAGTCAGTCAGTTTCTGCTCTGCCTGCGCCTCTGCCTCTGTAAAGTTGCAGAGCATTGCCTGCGTCGCTGTAAAGCTGTACTGCCTGCGTCTCTGCTCTGCCTGCGTCGCACTTCAATTGTTCTGCCTGCTGTTAAATGGCTTTAAAACTGTCATCAAGCTGCATTTGAATGGGGTTTCGACTTTGATTGGTTGGAAAAGGGAAGGAGGAAAGAGGGAGGAGGCTGCTGTGGCTTATCAATGAGGCATGTAACACGCGCGCTTTAGCTTCATATATTCTTTGTTATTCTTTCTTATTCTGTTTTTTAATACCAATTTACATAAAAATGCTGCGGCTTTTTTACGTTTAAGTTGCTTCATCGCGCTCTCAAGAAATTTCCAACGCTTCAGTGATAACACACACACACACACACACACACGCGCGACTCCTTTCAACTACCTACCTAATGTTGCTGCCTCGAATGCTGTCAAAGGTCACACACACACACGCGCACACAAAAGAATTTTCAGGCAATTTGTTTGAAGATTGGAAAACCGAAAAATGACAACAAAAAGAAGAAAAGACATTGACACAAATGGCATAAATCACTTGAAACAGCTTCCACATGGCATCCACACACCATCCACACACACACAGTCTACACAGAGCGAAAGCTGTGCTGGCAATCAAACAATCATTTTAAATCATTATGAAGATTGCACATTCATCATCATTATGAGCGATTAAAAGAGGCAGAGAGGTGGTGAGAGAGGGGGGTAGAGTAAATAGAGAGAGGGGGAACAGGAGAAGAGGCAGTTAGAGAGTTAGAAATGCCATTCTTGCGTTACCTACGCACTTTTACTGCTTCCCTTCTCCATTCTCCTCTCTTTCATTCCTTCCTCCTCCTCTTGCGCATTTATGATCTTTCTCTTGGCATCTTTTGCCAACTTTCGCTCAAGCAATTTTCGTGGCAAGAATTATGTCTTTCAAAGTGATTTTCAAGTAAGAGGGAGAAGGGAGGGAGGTAGGGAGAGAGAAGGCATTGAGGTAAATAGATCGCACGCTCCAATTCCCAAAAAAGCGTTTTGAAATTGCTCCCATTGGTGGGGAGGGGGTACGCACGCTTATCGGCAGCTTAAACCAACTTGACTTGAATTCAATTTGAACTAAGGTGCCCTTCCCTCCCAACAGGGGGCGCTGCTGTTGCTTATCGTGGCGCACGCTTTGTATTCCTGCTTCGTTCTCTTTTCTTGTGTATTTCATTTTTAATTTATTTCATTTTTTCATTCAAAAAGACTTCAGATCTGTGTAGATATAAATATAGTACTATATAGTATATATAGTCTCTTTATGCTACGTCTTTATCTAAATTTGCTTGGCGTGTTGTTTGAAGTGAAGAGGACGGGGAATGGGAGGTGGAGGGGGGGCGTGGCACCAGTCTGTCTGTCTGTGAAAAACTTTCGCCTTCTATTTAGCTTGTCAAAGATACCCGCGTTGTATCTGTCAGATACTTTATGTGCTACGCCTACAAATGCCATCAGCTGTGCTTGCTTTGCCACTGCCTGGGCAGAGGAGGGGAGATGGGGTAGAGGGGGTGTGGTAATTTATGACATTGGCCACTTTGATGTCAAGGTTTCTTCTGCACCGCGACTTCCTGCTGCGCCTGAAAGCAAAAGGAATCTAAACTGAGCTGGCACTGGTTCATACTGCCTGGTCTACTCATAGTGCACTCATAGGGCACTCATCGGGTACTCATCGAGTACTCGGCAGGTTGAAAAACCCGCGCCAAGGTCTACAGAGGAGGCGTCTTGAAAACGCTTTCGCTTTTTGTTGTCGTTGTCGTTGTCGCCCTTAAATGGACCGCGGGCTATGTAACTAACGACGACGACGTGTGGCAGGCACCTTCCTACCTAGCCCAGGTAGACGCCCAGTTCTGCTTGCCCTACTCCCCCTGCCTGCTGCCCCTCTCCTTCTCCTGCTCGACTGCATCGCATATGGTTTGCAGTTGGCGGCAGCCGCAGGCGCGTGTCTTGCATAATGGACAACGATTAATGCCTTCTCTGGATGGAGAGAGAGAGAACAACAATGTGTGCTGGCAATGTGGCAATGTGGCAATGCTGCAACTCATGTCTGTACCTCACTCTGTCTCGCTTTAACTGCTGCTCTGTCTCTTTCCCTGGTTAGTTAGTTAGTGATTCATGGCAAAGGGTCTCAACTCCTTAACTCCCTGCGTGCTACGGTCCTAGTTAGGACTGATACCTCGACCCCTTTTGCCTGTGCCTCACTGCGCGTTGTGGCTCTCCACGTACTCTCACTTCCTTGGCCAGCGACCGGATATGCAGTTTGTAGTGGGTCCAGGAGAGAAGGAGAGCAGCCAGCAGACTCGATGGAGCAGGGAAGAGAGTCAAGAAGGAAGCGGCAGCTAAGAAGAATGAGGAGTCAGAGAGAGTAGGAATTAAGGGGAGTAGGTGCTTGGGAGAGTTGGAAATAAAGCAGGGAAGGCAGGCAAGAAGAGTAGGAGCAGACAGTGAAGAGGCAGAACTGGAGAAGTGTGAGGAGTAGGCAGTCAAAGAGTATAGGGGGGGGAGTGGGCAACCCCAGCGAAGTCTCCACAGTTTGCATTCGCGAATGGCTTTTGCTGTTGCTGCTGCTGCTTTACGAGCATTAAAATTAATGTTGCTGCTCTGAATTGCAATCACAATTCATAATGAAAATGACAATGACAATGTGCAGGATAATGATCAAGTTGATGACGATGATGAGAATGATAATGATGATGGGGATGGGGATGAGGATGAGGATGTTAATGCTTGATTGTTATGCACTGCCTCAGACTGATTAAAAGCGAGGAGAGAGACTGGACAGGCAGGCAGACAGAGGCAGTAGGTAGCAGGAGAAACAGAGGCAGACAATGCCAACGATCTGATAAGGTCAGTGATCGAAAGAGAGACAGTGAGAGACAGAGAAAGTGAGAGAGAGAAGGCAGGCTAAACAGGCAGCATGTGTGCATCACTCAACAAGTAAAGAAAATAGAGAAAACTCATTGAAAATGGAAAATATCATTGACAGCTGGTAAAAAAAAGGTAAACAAAACACAGAGAGGGAAAGAGGGAGAGATTGAAAGAAAGAGAGAGGGAGGGAGAGGGACAGAAAGTAAGAGGAAGACAGAGAGAGCAAGATAAGATCGAAAGTGGACACGAGTGCATGTGAAATTGAAACCCCAGACAAGAAGAAGCACAGAGCAAAAAAGGTTTGGGCTAAAGGGAAAGGCAGGGGAAGAGAGGGAGAGATGGAGAAAAGAGTGAGGGAGGGAGGCAGAGGGTAACCCTATACAGTCATACCTAATGCAATGCAGAATGATAAGCCAAACTGAAGTTCAATATCGAAACAGTCGATAAATGATTCGTTATACACGATTCATTTGAATTCAATTGAAATTTCCAATGCATTCACATTCAGTTTTAATTCACATTCAATTTCATAATTTTCCACACAATTGCGTGTGTAATTTGGTAATTTGTAACTTTATAGACCTTTTTGTTAAACTATTTCATAAATTTAATAATAAAAAGAAAACCTTATTGACTTTTTGCAATGAGCTTTGCTGGTAATAAATTGTTTGGGCTGTTTCACACGTGTTTTATGTGGCATATTCCGTTCAAGGCCCCGCGACGAGAGAGTGAGAAGAGACAATCGTTGTGTATTCATTCGTTGTGTATTCATGAGTGTGTGCAGTGAATGTTGTTGTTGCTGTTGCTTTATGCTCGATGGGTACTCGCAGATAGATGCCTCAGATACCTCGCAGATACATCGCAATTGTCACAGCAAAATGTGATGACAATGCGACATGAAGAGGGCTGGGAGAGAGGTGGCAGTAAGAGGTGGATGGGGGGGGGGGGGAGTAGTGTGTATTGTTGCTGCTGGTGTTGTGTAACGGCAATGACAAGCCGCGTCGCGCTGCAAAGAAATGAAATTGCGACGACGAAGACAATGACAACAATTCTTTTTGGATAGGCAGCTATACATAAGAGATAGAAGAGAGGGGGGTGGGGGAAGAGGAGAGGTGAGGTAATAGGAGGGGCTACACCGGAGGTAGCTCATAAACATGCGCTATTAATTAAACAAGCAAGAGTTGCAACGTCTCGTCGAGTCGTGTTGCTTTTTACGGTAGCAGCAGTGCTACGAGGGTCGTTTGATAAGTCCGTGACTTTTTGTATTTGCCGCGCACCTGCTCTAAATACAACACTGCTCCTGTCAGCAGTTATCGATTAACAGCTGACTGTAAAATTTTGAGAAAGCTGCGTTTTTTGGTTTGCGTTTTATAGGCATTGAAAGCAGACGATCTCGTGAATTTTAACGAAAATGGAAAAAAGTGAATTTCGTGTGCTAATTAAGCATTATTTTTTGCGTAAAAAATCCATCACCGAAACCAAGGAAAGACTTGATAAATATTATGGGGACTCTGCACCATCAATTTCAATGGTTAAGAAATGGTTTACTGAGTTCCGTTGTGGTCGTACCAGTACAAGTGATGCCGAACGTTCAGGTCGCCCAAAAGAGGTCGTCATGCCAGAAATCGTCGACAAAATCCATGGAATGATATTGGATGATCGGAGAATGAAAGTGCGTGAGGTAGCTGAGGCTGTAGGCATCTCAACTGAACGGGTACATCACATTTTACATGAATATTTGGACATGAAAAAGCTTTGCGCGCTATGGGTGCCGCGATTGCTCACACACGACCATAAGCGCAACCGTGTGACCATTTCAAAGGAGTGTTTGGCGATGTTCAACCGCAATCCAAACGAATTTTTGCGCCGTTTCGTTACCGTAGACGAAACATGGATCCACCACACCACATCAGAGACCAAAGAACAATCAAGACAGTGGGTTTCTCCGGGTGAACGTGCACCAAAGAAGGCCAAGGTGGGTCTGTCGGCCAACAAAGTCATGGCCACAGTTTTTTGGGATGCACAAGGTATCATTCACATCGATTACCTTGAAAAGGGTAAAACGATCACCGGCGAATATTATTCAGAGCTTTTGGACAGATTCGATATTGATTTGAAGCAGAAACGACCGCATTTGGCGAAAAAAAAGTGCTGTTCCATCAGGACAATGCACGGGTGCACACGTGTGTAGTCAGCATGGCAAAATTTCATAAATTGGGCTACGAACTGCTACCCCATCCAGCATATTCTCCAGATTTAGCCCCCTGTGACTATTTTTTGTTTCCAAACATGAAGAAATGGCTCGGCGGTAAGAGATTCGGGTCAAATGAAGAGGTCATCACAGAAACAAACGACTATTTTGAGGGCCTTGAGAAAACCTATTATTTGGAAGGAATAAAAAAATTGGAAAAACGCTGGACTAAATGTATAGAGCTAAAAGGAGATTATGTTGAGAAATAAAACGCTTCTTTGACGAAAAAAATATATTTTATTCAAAAAGTCACGGACTTATCAAACGACCCTCGTACCTTAACGTGGCCAACAGTGAGGTAAGACACGGGCAGAGAGAGACAGAGAGAGAGAGTGAGATAAAGAGAGGTGCAGAGTGTGCAGGTAACACTCTATCAGCTAAAGAACCAGATAAGACACTCCCCATATCATATCAGTATGAAACAGAAAGGTCTCTGCCTTGGACTCGTCTTTGTATTTGCACAGTCAAATTGCAGGCGAGATAAAGAAATAAAGCAATAGAAACCGTATCCACAATACCCTGTAATATAGCTGTCAAAGACTAGCCTGACTCACTTGTAGTTTACTATTTATATCTACCTTATCTTTTGTCTTTGTCTAGACATGTTTCTTTAGGCTCAGCTTACAAAGCATTTGCAAAGTGAAACTGAAGAATCTCTTAAAGTTATTTCTTCTTTATTTCTTTGTTTATTCACAGTTCATATTGTATAACAGTAGCACAGTTAGCTAACTGGCATAATAATATAGTAATGTGTTTACAGTACAAACTGCATGCAGAATACGATTACAATACCATACCAGATATTCCATAACTCTCTATTATTTCTGAGGAGGGGTATTCCCGTGTTCCACTCTCTCTTTCAGCCATTGTTTGCTTTGGAATCGTCTCTTTATTTACACAGTGCGACCTCTATTTTATCACTTTATTAGTTCTTTTGATTAAACAATTTTGCGGGTAAACAAACACGGATCATGTCTATATATACGAGAGATATAGTATGTGTTTATGGATATAAATGTGTGTATGCTATACAAATATATCATGTGGCAGCTGTTTCCAGGCTATATCTATTTTTAAGTGAGCATTTTCACGCTGGAAAATGCGGAAAAAAAGGCTGACAAATTGTAAACTGCCAAAATTGCGACAGTGCGAGAATGAAGAATAAGTTGAGGAGATTTCTGAAGAGTGGCGACTGTCAAACTGTTGACAAATATGTGTAAAGTGTTTTATGGCCAGGGCTGGCTGTGTAGACTGTAGACCCACTGTCTCAAGGTAGATCGCCCTGCCTAATGGCGAAATCACTCAGGTTCTATACAGATATATACTATATGGAAATGGCTTTTGTTTTCTTTATGGAGACAGCCCACGCGCTGTTTAAATAATTATGAAATGTTTACAGAAATATCAACACTCACACAGATACTCACAAACACACACACACACACACATACTGGCATAGACTGAAATGCAAATCAACTTCAGGTTACAGTTACACAAAAAAGTTTCACTCGACAAAGAATTTGTCACTGAAGTGCCTCCAGTTCTCTCTGTGTCTGTGTTTGTGTCTGTATTTATTTCTGTATCTCCAGCTAGAGAGTATCTGCAGCTGAGTATATGTATCTGTATCTGTATCTCTGTCTCTGACTCGGCCTCTTTTGTCGTCGAAAAGTAAAAGTTGTTTCACTTTTTTTCATCCACAACAACAACAACAACAAATGCAATAAATAACAGCTAAATATTCTCTTGATGATTTTTAAGATTTTCACTTTATTATTCATCGCAACAACACCAACAACAAACAACAAAAACAAAAGCTGCTCTCGTACCATTTCTCATCATTCAAATTCGACTGAAAACTTTGACAAATTCGTTACACTTTCGCCTTAAATATGCCACACTTCATATATATATTATTGCAGTCACTGATCTCTATAATATAAGGGGTGTATTAGCATATTATATATAGTATAAATATAGCATACATTAGCATGTGTACAGTATGTGTATTTTCACATTTACATATCGCACTTGCTGCATAATTTATTTTCGTTTAGCCGCAATTTGCTGTTAGCCGCAAAAAAGCGAAAACGATGCGTGAAAAAACTCTTTGAAAAATTTGTGAAAATTATTTTTAATTAATTCGCATTTGGTTTTTGTTATTTTTGCAATTGTTTCTTTTTTTTTTTTTTTTTACAATTACTTTGTGGCTTTTGTTGTTGGCCTTTACACAGAACTTGCCGCCTTGGCAGCCTTTTCGTTTTGGCTTTTTTTCTTCAGTTGCCAAATGTTATTGACCCAAATTGAGAAAATCTACACGAAAAAATACACAAAAAGAAAATCAAGAAACAAGAAAAAACGAAACAAACTCGTAAAATCGCCTTGCAAATAGAACTTCTGAGAATCGTGTGTCGTCGTCGAAGAAGTCGAAGAAGTTGTCGTTGCTATAGCAATATATTATGTTGTTTATATGTCGTTCTATTGTACATATACATATTGTACATATTGAGCCATATATCAGCTGGGGGCATGTTGCATTACGTGTTCCCATGAAAATAGTCGGAGGATCTATAGTATTGATCCAGAGCTTTTTGTGGTTCAACGACATTGATGATGTTTCTGCTCTACACATTCTTCAAGACTTGCTCAACTTCTTTTTTGGTTTTCATTCATTGTGAGAACTTCTTTCCCCAGTTGTGATTCACATATCGCAACTGTTTTTGTTATCTTATCTTCGATGTTTCATACTCCATTTGAATAAGTTCTTCATGAAGTTTTGCAACCTTTGTTTGCTTATCTCATTTATTTTGTAAGTTCTGTTAGGCAACTTTGCTATAGAGATTATGCTTTGGGATTTATTACTATATTGCCAGGGATATATTGTGATATTTTCTTTGGCAATTCCAACTAAGATTGTCACATCTTTTATCTCTAAAGTTAATTTCATTGTAAATTCATATTCAATATTGATATTTTATTGATCTGCCTTTGTTACAGTTCTATTTAATTTGCTGTTGGGAATTCTAAGCGTGGTTTCCCCAGTCTTTTCTATCTCTCTCTGTCTGTTTCTTCTTCCTCTTTGCCTTTGTTATTTGCATAATTTGTGTGTTAAATTAGCCACTTTTTTTTGGCTTTATTTGCCTCAAGCACCTGTTATAGCTTTGTAGCTTTGTATCTTCATCTGTATCTCCATTTGTATCCGTATCTCCAGCTTAATTTGCCTGCATGTGTATCGGCCTAAATTGGCGCGCTGTGGCAACAGCTGAATCAATACCTGAATACCGCGAATACTTTAGCATATAAAAAAACCTTGTCATACTCAGCCTCAGTCTGTTGACAAACTAATTTGCGCACACTCTTTAGTTTGTACTCCCCTGCAGCTCTGCCCCCCATTTCATTCCTATTTTCGCGCCTAATTAGCAACTCAGTGAGCCTGCAGTCTTGAAATTTAACTAACAATTAACATAATTGGCCGCCAGCTTTGGCTTTAGTTTTAGTTTCAGCTTTTTTTCGGCTTTTTCTTGGCGACATCGAGTTGCCAGTTGCAAGTGGCAGCGGCAGCGGCAGCATGTGGCAAGTTTTGTCGCATGGAATGCGGCTCTTGTGCGATTTGGGTCAGCAGCGAACCGCGTTAGCCAACTCTTCTCTCCTCAATGCGAACGGTCTTTGAACTGGCCAGTTTTCCTCAGAGAGTGTATATGTGTGTGTGTACATGTGCCTGAGTGTGTGTGTGTCTCTCGTGTGTAATCTGAGCCATGTGTATCATAATTTTTGCACTGCGCGCATCTTTGTAGCCTCAGTTAGTGGGCCAAGCCGCAACGTTGCGCATACGCCACGTTGTTCAAGACTTATCGCAGCTGCAGCATCGCAGCTCAGCATAGAAACTTGTGCTGTGCTGTGTCTTTTGTTGTTTTCTTTTGCTGTCTTGTCTCTTGTCTTTCTCCCCCCTCCCTCGCTCTTTCTACATTTGTTTTCGATGCGTTGACTGACCCAGAAAACGAGGGAAAAACTTTCATGCCAGCTGCCTCTGCTACTGCCTGCCTCTCTCAGCATGCAACCGCAACAGCTGCAAGTGTTTTGCCATAGGGGGCGTGTAGTCAACACTCACCGCCCCCGCCCCCTCAGTTACGCCCCCTTTCAACGTGGAAACAGCTGGCAATGGCATTTGACTTATAATTAAAAGACGCGAGACGAGACGAGCCTCGACTCGTCTTTTGCTGTTGATTTATGTGCCACATTTTGTTGCATCTGCAACCTGTTTGTCTGGATGATTAGGCAAGTTCCAGAGTGATTAAAAATCGCTGCCTGCCTTGGCTCTAACTATGCAAAACTTTTATTTATTTTTCAATTTCGTTTCGTTTTTCCGCAAGCATCAACAGTTTTTTTATTATTATTTATTATTCATCCGATGAAAAACTTGTGCTATTAACAAAAATTTACATGCCAGCAACACTACAACAACAATTACAGCACTTGGCACTGGTTTTTTGTTGTTGGTAAACGAGTTTTTTATATTTACAAACATTACAAACTTGGCTTGGGTCGACTGTGAGTCGCGACTGTGTTTGCAGTTCTCGTGTTTAATGAACAAGTTATATTATTTTTGTATTTATTTACTATACTTGTTGCTGTTGTTTTTATTGTACAATGTAAACAGACAACGCACAACAACAGCAACAAAAAAGCTGTTGATTATGTAATCGCCAGCAGCAGCAGCAAGAGGAAACACACACAGCAACGCAATTGTGCATGACTTTACAACTGTACAGTGACTGTGAAACTGTGTTTAGCTTTGCAGTGTAGCTGGGGAAGAGTTTACTAGCATTAGTGAGTGCAGTTGTAGTTAAGAAAATACTAAAAAATATACAGTGCATTAATCATTTATTAAAATATTTACTTAGGTTAAAAAGAAGCGAAAAGGGGCATAGAAATTGAATTTAAAAATTAAATATAAAATGCTAACAATACAATTAGAGTTAATAAACATTAAAATAACATTACAGATTAGTTTAGTTATAAAATACTAGAAAATAGCAGAAGACAATAATTAATTATATTGAGTAGTTTAATTAAGTTGAGTAGCTGACAGAGCTTTGATGCTGACTTTAATGATGCTGTTCAAGTTTAGAAAAATAATAAAAAATACCACCAGACTTTAGATAATATTTATATTAGTTAGAAAATAGCTAAAAGAAACAGCTAAAAATAAATAAAAAGTAATAATAAAAAACTGAAATTGAATGGAATTTTGTTTTGTTTGTTTGCCTTTTTAGACGCACGAGGCTTAATTGGACAGTTGAGCAAGCTTTGTATGAGTATAAATTGCTATCTCTCTCTCACTAGAGGCTGTCTTGCTCACTCTTTCTCTTGATCTGCGTCTCTCTCTCTTGATCAGTCTTCTGCACCTACACCCCCACTCTATCCCTCCATCTCTGTCCCCTTTCACAGTCTCTCTGTGTCATTGAGCAGGCTGCCAATTTCAGTTGCGGGTGGCGCAGTTGACTTGGCCTAAAGCGGCACTGGCAGCTGGGACACACCTTGCACAGCCAATACCAACAACAACAACAGCAGCAGCCACAACAACAACAACAAAAGGCGCTTTGTAATAAGCCACAGAAAATATGCGATGTTGTTGTTGCGCCTTTCGAATTGCAAACGTAAAACTGTAAACTGGTTTGCAATTGTTAAAGAAACCTACCTCCCTGCCTCCCCCTTACAGACCACCTTCCTGCACCCCCCGTTCAGCTCGTTCAGCTGTCAGTCAAAAAGTGATTTGATTTTGATTAGTTTTTGTTGTTGTTGCTGTTGTTGTTGTGGCCAGTTGCCTGGCTAATTGACCTTTTGGCTGGCATAAAAATTGAATCTGCGGTTTGCTTTGCTTCGCTCACATTTTTTTTGTGTTCCCCAACATTTTTCCGAACTCGCATGATTAAAAATTGATTTTTATAACGATTTTCGAATTTTGATTTGGTATATCCCCCTCTACCATCTCCCCCTACTCTTCCCCTTTCTCTGCTGTAGTTGCTTTTGCTTTTGCTAATTAAAATGAAAGTTTTTTTGTTGTTGTTCGATTTGCAAAGTGAAATTGCCTATTGGCACTTGACTGCGTGATGAGCTGTGTAGCAGGAGAGGAGTGGGAGTGAGAGAGGAGAGGAGGCAGTGTAATTGCAATTGACAATCACTGTAAAATGTTTTCTGCCCCAGCAGCACACGAGCGCAGAGAATGCGAGCGAAACTCTGGCAAAGCAAATGTCATAGAAAGCAAATTGACGCGTGCCGGACAGTGTAGAGGACAGTGGACTGTGGACAGTGTACACTGGACAGCAGACAAATTAAACTAATTGAAAATGTGAGTGCAACAACAGGCAATAAGAGGGGCAGAGAGAGAAGCAGGAGGAGAGACAAGGAGAATAGTTGAATGATTGCCAAGTTGAATGCATTGAAAGTGCAGAAGAAAGTATGAGAAGCATGTGTTTGCAATTGATACTGATAGCAAAATATGCAGAAGAAGTTATAAACTATGTTATAAAAAATATATAAAATAAATATATATAAATATGCTAAATAGTATTTCAGAGTTGAAAACATCTTCAAAATCAAATTTAATTGGGCAACAACTTTGAACTGCCAACATAAGATAAAGAATGCCCATCAAGTCTTTCAATTATAATTCCCAGAAATTCCCCAACTATCAATTTTGAGCTTCTTCAGCTCACTCTATGATAATTGCTGAATAATTGCGTAGATATTCAAGGTGTATTCACATATCAGCAAAGGCCAAAAAGGCTGCCGTGAATCACATGTGCTCGTATCGTATCTCTTTTGTTTCTTTCTCCACTTTAAATGAATCTTTTTTGTTATGGAATTCCATAACGACTATATAGTCACTATATCTATCATATATATTTAGATAGATATATAGATATAGCGCAATTTATTGCTGTATTTTTGCTTTCGTCAGTTCAATCAGCGCCAAGCGGCAGCGGCAAGTTCAAATGTCAATGGCAAAGTGAATGACTGAACAGAAATATCGCCTGCTAATGGTGGCAATTTTGCACGAAGAGAGAGAGAGAGAGGAAGAGAGAGAGGGGGAGAGAGCTACGCCAGACAATTGATGATTGTATTTAATTGCTGGAAATTGACTTTGCTTTGCCGAATCGAGAAATGAATTCGACGAACTCGAAACTATGAAGACACAATCACATCCTGACGAGCAGGACGACGACGCGTGCTTGCAACGCGTTTCCTGGTCGCGACTGGCGCCGTGTCTCTGTCTCTGTCTCTGTCTCTCTCTCCCTCCTCCCCCGTGCCACTCTAATCACCTTCAATGTGGTTGACTTCCACGAATTGCGTCGCACAGAGAGTAGGGAAATATGCTGGAAACTACCTGAGTTTGGGTTACTGTTTTTGTGTTTTTCTCATATCTCGTATCTCCTTTTCCCAACTCTCTCTGCTCTCTGTTCACCATGTGTTGTTGTCACGTCTCTGGGCACTCTCTCCCTCTCCCTCCCTCTTTCTCTGGTTAGATATTGTTTTTTAAGTGCCAGAGCAGCTAAGGGGCCTGCCACGCCCACGCGGGCACATTGTAAAGACTCTCGCACGCTTTAAATGTTTTGGGTTTCAGTGTTTAGTTTATTAGCGGTTTTTTCTAGCCTTTTTTTCGAGTGAAATGTTTATGCTGTCATTGTGAAATGTTTCATTGTTGTTGCTGCTGGGGAATAATATTATAATTTAGCTTAAATTTACGATGCCTTTTTTGTGATCACGTTCCGCGATGGAGGCGCCTCGTTCAGCAACCTAATGAGCTAATCAGCTCAAAGTGTACAGTTGCAGAGTTACTGTCACAGTTTGAGAGGCAAGTGAACTGTTCATAAAAGTTGTTTATGAATAGTCTCTACATGTAAGACCTGTTTGCGAAGTATGACATATTGGAATCTATTTGAATTTATAATAACTGAAACTGCAAAAATGTTGAACAGTATTAGAAGTGAGAACTGATCTCATCAGCTTGTTTTCCTTCCTCTCTTTAAGCAGGGTTAATCTCTATGCCTTATCAATGCACCGAAATTACACAAATAGTCGAAACTTTCCATCCTTATCTCATTCTCTCTCTCTCTCTCGCGATAAGCCATGGAAATTATTTAGCCTTTATTTGTTTGTATGTGTTTTGACAGCTATTTGCATAATGATATGAAGTTGTTTGGCTATTGATTTTCCAACTCACTCAGACACACCTCCAAATTGAGGTCGCCCACATGCGACACTAGAATGAATAACATTCACACTCATTACTGATTACTCACTCACTCGATTTGGCCAACATATTTGCTAGAATTTGTGCCAGAAGAGACTCGTTAAAAATGAAACTAGCCGAGCAGACGTTGCTGGCTCTAAGGTCAAATGGCTTGTAAAACAAATGGGGCCTAAATCGTAAAAACTTCCGCTAAAAACAAAACTGCCAATCTCCGGCCATGGCGCAACTCATCGGGGCGCCATAAATGGCTGAAAGAGAGTGAGAGACAGGGAAGTAGATGAAGAAGGAGACACAGACAGAGACGTGGACAGAGAAGAAGTCGATCATCATCGTCATCATCATCATCGAGCATTCTGTCAGCCCTGTCAATTGGCATTTGATATAAAACACATTCAAATGTCACTTTAACTAGCCAAAAGCCGTATCCGACTAAGCCATGGTCCACCGAAACCCAACTACAAATCCCCAACTTCAGCTGCAGCTCTGGGCCTGCTGCCTGTGTGCCTGTCTTGGGCTCTGACTCTCTGTCTCTGTCTCTGGCTCTGGGCCTGTCCATCGTTCATTGTATTGGCAGCTGCCTTTTGCTGTCTTTCTTTCTCTGTTTCTTTATGCTCTTTTGTTTTTTGCTTGGCAACGTTTGAGCACAAGAAACCTCCAACAAGTTGGCATGATGTCATAAGCCAGACACACACTCGCACACACACAACACACACAAGACTAAAGCAAAATGTTTGAGAACGAAATGTCTGCCAACTTGGCTTGTTTTCGATGCCTATTGCTGATATGTTGTGGGGTAGTTAAAGGCAACAGGTACCACGCAAAGTTAAGGAAGGAAGAAGAAAAAGAGTAAGAGGGGAAGAACTGTTATTAGACTGCTTAGACAGTTCATTACAGCCAAAGAGACTTTCGCATAAATCGAAAGTGCGATAAACATGTATAGAAACAAACAAAACTATCGCATGTACTATCGTAGAGAGAGAAAATTGAAGTGGTAGATAAAGGAGAAGGAAACGAGACGTGATGAGAGGAAGGAATCTATCTTAATTAGGTAGAATGAGTAGAGAGAGTCAAAGAACTTTTCCAGTAGACAATCTAGTGAATAACTAACACAACTATTGCATGTACTATCGTATATACAAACTAAAATAATTAAAATGAACGTTAAGCAAGGAATAGTAATGGAATAATATCAGATTAGGCTACTTCAAAGTTTTTTTAGAGCAAAACACACTTTTACACAAATCAAGTAAGCTAAAGAACTATCAAAAACTATCGCAATTACTATCGCATAAACTAAATTACGAGCTTGTTATGCTGTTGTCAGTCTGCGCAACCCAAAACTTTATCTGCATCTACTTCCACTTCTTCTCGTTCTGCACTCAGTTCATACTCGTACTCGGACATGACTAATTTTGTTGCTGTTGTTGGCCTTTTTTAGAGTCTTTTTCTACTGTGGTCTCTGTTCTCTGTGGTCTCTGTTGGCTTGTCGCCTGTCACACAACAGTCTCCTCTAGCATTGGGCGTCGTTTTACATATGGTTATTGTAATTTTCACATGGCGCCAGTGCTCACACTGCAAACGGCAACAGGATGCCCGATTGGCATGGGGGGAAACAGGGCGGAACTGGCTCTGGGAACTGCCCACGGTGGCAACCCTTTTGCTGTTCCAACTATGATTTAATGTTGTCTTTGCTGTTGTTGTAGCTTATGACATGACACAGGCCACAAAGTAATGAGAATGTAGTGAATGAATGAGGCAATGAGTGAGTGAATGAATGACTGAGTGAATGACTGCATGAATGGCAACTCTGGTCCCAGGCTGGCCTGGGTAAATGGCCAAAAATGGCAAAACGGCAACGGCGGGCAACCGCCAACGGGCCAAAAGGTGCGCCCACAAAAGGCTGCTGATGGAAGGAGAGAGAGAGAAGAGGGAGAGTGAGAGGGGGGACTGGAAAAAATGCTGCGAGCTGGTTGTTGCATGACTCTGCGGCGTTTCGGCCAAAGTTCAGGCATGGAGAGCGTTCCATACTCTACTCTGGCAATGGCAACACCTTTTTGGTTAGCCCACCAAAAAGGGGCGTGGCACTAAACTGCGCTCTCGGCTTGACTCATGGAAGTCACGTAGCAGCAACATCAGCAGCAGCAGCTCGCGCGGCATTTGTTGGCGCATTTTGCTTGGCACGCCATGTTTATTAATATTTAAATGCAACGAGGCATTCGCCCCAGACTCCTCTCCCCCCTCCCTTGCTAGCACCCCTTCTCTGCAGCCCCCTCTATAACCATTACAGAGAGTCGAGAGTCAGCACTAACAACTGAGTTGAACAATTTCAGGCTTGAGCGAACTCTACTCGAGCTGCCAAATGGAAGTCAACGCGTTGCAGTTGCAGCTTAGCACCCTGTGGCTGTAGACACTGCAGTACCGGGTATTATGGGAATATGGCTTAAGCTAGAGTGATGCAATTTGGAAGAGAATTAGCTTAGGTTGTTAGTTATGTGTGCTATAAGTTTCATTTTGATTGCTTGAGGACTGAAGAAGATACACAGTAAACTAGATGAGAGGGTAGCTTTAAATAAACAAATCTAGCAATATCTTACACATGTTTTATGTTAAACTCTGCAATCTTACTAAGGTACAGGGTATCTGCTAGTCTTGTTTCATTCGCCAGATCGAGTTCTACTTGCTTGTGACTGCCTTTTAGTTTGCTCCGATTGCAATTGCAGTCACATTTTGCGTAATCCTTTTGGCGTTGCACTTGTTCTAGGAATGAGGTGAGCAGGCTGAGAGAGGGATAGATGGAGGAGGGGGCAAGCAGAGGCCCGGCCACATGTTACATTTCTAATGATGCATGTGGCACAAACACGCAGCCAGTTGGCCCAGTTCGTTTGGGTCAGTTTACGCGTCGCATTGACGACGCATCGTCAGGCTCGTTAGTTCGGTTTCCGCGACAGGTTCCGTCTGAGAGGGGCAGAGGGGGGAGAGGATCGAGGGGCTATTCCGTTTGGGGTACTAATGAGCAACGCTTGTCCAGTTTATGGCCATTTGCCACTGACTGTGCCCTCTCTCTACTCATGTCTGTCTTCAGGGTTCCTTCAGGGTTCGTTATCTGTTTCACATCCGTTGGCAATTGATTGCGGTTCTTCCTCCTTTCTTGAGATTATCCTTGCCCACCCGCTGCGTTTGCTTATTATTGTTTTCTGTTTCCCTGTTCTGTTCTGTTTTCGTTGCTGCCACTTGTAAGTGCCACCTGCCGATGGATGAGGAGTGGCTTGAGGGAGCAGGGACAGCGTTCAGGGTTCACTGAGTGCCCTCTCGAATTCGAATCCTGCCTTGGAGTGCAGCAGTTGTTTTTGTCAAGTGCAGCCTGCTACAGTACCCTGCCTCTACACTCTCCCTCTCTCTATCTCTCTTCTTGCTTTCTCCCCTTCCTTCCTTGTCTTGCTCTTCCTTCTTCTTCATCTTTCCCTTGCCTGAGTTGTTCATCTCATCCCCTTTTTACAGTCGTTTATGCTGTTGTTTCCGTTTGTTGTTTTCATGTTTGCTTCTTCGCGCGTGTTTCCTTCACAGCTCTGCCCCCTCACTCTCTCTCCCCTCTCTTTCCCTTCCGTTTACTGTTAGTTACATCCTCTTGCGCTAGTTATTCTCGCCAAGTTTGCTTCATTTGCATTACAAATCAGCCGAGAGCAAGTGAAAATCTGCGCAAAGCGACCTACTTTACTTTCCTTTATCACCTACCTCCTCTCCTCTTCTTCCTCCCGTCCTTCCCCCTGCTTACTCACCCTTCTTTGTTCACCCTTTATCCTGCTGCCTTTCTTCACACATGTAAACCGCGCATTAGCCTGACAGTTTTTAGGGATTGTCTCCTTGCAGCGCATACTACACTGCCTGCCAGCAGTTTTCGCATTCGCATTTACAAAAATCCCCCCTGCACATAAATCCTGCAAGCCTGCTGCCCCCCTCTCTCCCTTCCCATCGCACATCCTTTTCTTTTTCCCACGTTGCAATAAAAATAAACCACAGCGAAAAAAAAATGAAACGAGCAAGAAAAATATTTTTTATTGCAAAAAAATCCACTCAAGTTGGAAATCATATATATTGTATAAGTATGGTATATTGTATAAGTATGTGTGTGTATCTCTGTGTGTGTGTGGCTGCCTGGGGCGTGGCAGCTGCCGCCTTTTGTAAGCAACTGCAAACTAATGCTCGTATTTCTCTTTTCTCTTCTTTTCCATTCCATTTCAGGTTCGTATTCAGAGCGAGAGAACTGTAAACTGTAAACACATCCAAACCAAACCAAACCGAAGCAAACTGAAACGACCTTTTGGAAAAGCCTGATGAATGCCCCAGGCCAGTCCAGAGCAGGCACAGAGTGTCTGTGTGTGTTGAGGCCTTTTCACGCGGCAGCAAAAAAAAAAGAATTTGCCCCATTTGGTAAACTGCCGCGGCGGCTGCTTCAGTTTTCAGCCGAGTTTTCCCCGAGTTTCCCCCGAGTTTTCCGCAGTTTATTTCATTCTGAATTGATGCGCCAAAAGCGGATTAGGTTTCATAATTTCTCGCTCTCTCTCTCTTTCTATATTTATCTCTGCTTCTCTTTCTACGTTTTTAATTTAGTTAATGCAGTTTTCAGCTAAGGCGACAAAATTAAATGCGCAAATTTATGGCATTTAATTAGAAAAGGATTTACTGCCACAGAGGTTGTTGCAGTGGCAGTGGCAGTGGCAGTGGCAGCATCAGCTGAGGCTGCGATAGCAATAGCGACAGCTGTCCCATGACAGCCGGTGCGCACTGTAAGCCGATTAGTGGATGGCAATGCGTCGCTGAGCTCATCAGTTACGGCTTAGCTGCGATTGCGATTGCCGAGTTGAGTCGATTCGAGTTTGAGCTGCGTTTTTCAAACACGCTTCGGCTTCGAATTTCGAAATTCCTTTGGTCAGCAGGTGCTGTGGGTAATTGGGGATAAGTTGTGCCTACGTTTGGATTAATCCCTTATAAAAACAACTTCAACTTTAGTTTGCTCTCTCTGTTTCCAACTCGAGCACCCAATTTTAGTGGTCAACAAGTGTTGCTACTAATTGGGAATAAATCTTTATAATCCTAGGCTCAATCTAGTCCTTTACTTTCTACTAAGGCTTCTTTTGCAGCACCAGTGCCCTTCTTTAAGTTTCGGGTGCAGTACCTTTTCAAACACAGTTATCTTCTTCGAGCTTAACACGAACTGGGATTCTAATTCCTCTGTTTAGCACTGGCTGGGACTCTAATTAGTCATAAGTCTCCTTAATTCCCGGCTTCACCTTTATTTGTAGTACCTTTTGCAGTACCTTCTGCAGTACCTTCTGCAGTACCTTCTGCTGTGCCTTCTGCTGTATATTCTGGAGTACTTTTTACAGAACTTTTGCAGTATCTTCTGCAGTCCCTTTTGCACTGCCTTCTGCAAAATCTTCTGCAGTACCTTCTGCACTAACTTCTGCAATACCTTCTGCAGTACCTTCCCCAACTCCAGTTCAATCTTCAACTTTCGCTGTCAATTTCATCACTTTCCTTTCTTGCCTTCAAATCGATTGAGGTTATTTCTCTTAATTTCCCTGGTGAGTGCGCCTCGTTCACTTCCTTAGGCCCTCGTCAGGCGTCAGTCGAATCAACTAAGCAAGCATTAAGACATGTTTAATCATGTCTTGACATGTCAGCGCCGGGCAAATCAAATCAACCACAAAAAAGTGTAAGACGATAGCAGAGAATGGATATGGAAATGGAACTGAGTAAGGGGGCAACTGTGAGAACGGGAGAATGAATGAACCAAATATGCCCGAATAGCTTTGAGCATGTGAATACACACTCGTTATGTGTGTGAGTGTGTGAATATCCGTTGACTTGGCTCTGTTGAGTTATTGAGCCCAATGGAGCGAGGCATGGGAAACGTGTAGGAAAGCAACAACAACAACAACAAAGTTGTGACAACTTTTAATTACATTTATAAGTCGAAGGCATGAGGAATGTGAATGTGAGGCCCCACAATGTGACGTCACATGATGAATGGCCCAGCGGAAATGAGCTACTTTGCTGGTGTTGCTCTTCTTCTTCATCTGCTTTGTTTTTTCTTGGCTCACATGAAGAATATACATACAAGTATATTTGCACAGACATTAGGCCCGAAAATTGTCGGGGGAAATTGCGTCGATATGCGATGCGAGGCGATGAAAACGAATGTCGACGCTTTGCTGGGATTAATTAAGCAATTAAGCAGCAAAGTTTGATTAATTGAGCGAAATGAGCTAATGAAGCCACAAGAAGAGAGTGAGAATTGATTTACATCAAGTTCGAGTGAGATAGAAGGTCAAAGATGAACTTAAAGCTTCAATGTGTTTTTATAGATATTAGAGTGCGTTATTAAGCTTCATGTGTGTGGGAATGATGTGTGTGATGGATTAATTGACTGAGATTCTATTTAACTGATGCATTAATGTGCTTCAATTTTATTTATATTGATGCATTGACAGAGACAAGACAAATGCGCTTTAATAGCTTTGCAAAGTGCTTTAATTTTACTTAAATTGAATGCACTTCACAGTCTCAGCTTTAATGTGCTTTAATAACCTTGCAGAGTGCCTTAATTTTATTTATATTGATTGTTTAACTATACTTAAACTGGTCACAGCTTTAATGCGCTTTGATGGCATTTTAAAGTGCAGTCATTCAGCTTTATTTTCAATAGATTGACTGCGATTAAGCTCAGTTGCAGTGCAGTGATTTTTAATGCGCTTTCTCACGCATTTTGCAAGCTCAATTTCACTTATGAATTGCGTTGCTAATAGAGATCGCTGCTCATATTAGGCAATTACCACTGTAACATCATCATCAGCATCAGTAAGAGCTTTTTGTTTTAACTTGTTTTTCTTAGCGTTTTTGTGCTGAGTTTAGTGAACTCTTTGCCGTGTGTTGTTGATGATGTTGATGGCGACTTGAGGCATTAGTCAACACTTGAGGAAGGGAAGACTTGACTTGACTTGGCAGACATTAGATTGGCCGCCTCTGGGTAATTAAGCGATGTGGCAACGCTCACAGAGAGTTCCCATAATTTATGGCCTGGCAAATAATTATAATAGTAACACAATGCACACACACACATGAAGGAGAGAGGGAGAACGGGGAAGAGGGAGAAACCTCTACAAAAGCGTCTTAAATTTTATTGCATTCGAGACTGTTTTGCAGCTCTTGCGCTTTGATTATGGGAAAAAGTCACAGATTGAGGCACGTTTGGTCTCTCTCAGCAGCCTCTGCCACTGCTGCTGGCTCTGCTGACGTCGCTGCTGCCGTCTTAACGGTATTGGGTAGCAAATGCAGCTAAAAAAAAGCCAAAGCTAACTGCATATTAGCCATGCTACTTTTTCTTCTACTAGTTGTTGTTGTTGCTCTGTTAATTATGCAAGCGCGATCGAGCCAAGCTGTGCCTCGAGTGGTTCTTGCCCCGTCAGCAATGCCACTTGCCACGCTTGCCACACTGGCTGCCAATCGTTGGCACTTTTGCATGCCGTCGCAGTCGTTTCCAGTTCTCTCTCAGGAAGTGGGCGCTAGGAAGTAATGCCTGCCTAGGCTGCCCCCCCCCCCCTCTCACCCTCCCCTTGGCTACCTGCTGCTGTTGTCTGCTATGGCACCTGTTCGCAGTCGTAGCCAAAGTCTCCTTCGAGTCGGGACTTGCGTCATTAATAAAAATGTCTGGCAAAGTCGTAGAATTTATGGCATGCTTGCTAGCAGCACTTTAACATGTCGCAGACATTAAGCGGGTTTTCTAGTGAGTTTCCCCCTCTCCCCCCTCCTTCCTTACTTCCCTTGCAGCCTCCTCTGCATGCAACATACGCAATCTCAGCCCACTTGCAGCTTGGGCGTGTGTGGCCTCTTTGCGCACACAGTGCTTCCTCAACTGTAAGCAAGGCCTTGCTGTTGTACTCCTCTCTTCCTCTCTTTCTCTCTCTTTCAGTTTATAGCCTGCTGCCTTTGTCATTGTTGATCCCATCAGCTTTTTATACAGCATATCATATCATATCACATCACATCATATCAAAATTGACAGGCAACTGCAATGAGCCGCGCTCTGATTCGATTAAGATGAAACCTTTTAGCGGCGCCTTTTGTCAAGCCATCGATAGCACACAATACAAACACACACACACACACACACATATAGCATATATATATAGCACAAACACACACATATGTACATATATGGCACAGCACACACTCTTTCTGTACCATATTCTGGCACTTTTTTCCCAGGGTGTTGTTGTAGTCGGGGGCAGGCATTAATGCATTTGACATGTCGCATTGCACAGTTTGAGATTTATTGCGCAGCAAATGTTGCCATTGTTTGTTGTTGCTGTTGTTGTTGTTGTTGTTGTTGCTGTTGTCGGCTGTTGCCTGCTGCTGCCAAAGCGCGTCAACTTTGAACTTTTGCCGCTGACACGCAATTGCTGCTCCACATCGCGCGACGTAACGCAGCTGTCAGTGTGTAAACACACACACACACACACTCGCACAAACTGAGCTCATGTTTTATGCAACGAATCCTTGGGGCCTTGCTGCATGTGGCATGTAGGGAGTGATAGAGGGAGGGAGGGAGGTAGAGAGAAGGAGGGCCAACGCGTCGTGCCATAAAACAATAAACGCGGCTTATAAACCAACTGCGTTATTAACACAGCCCAGTTGGAAACATTTTTGGTAGGCACTGTAGCAGAAGGAGGTAGAAAATGGGAGAAGGCATGGGGGAGCAGAGGGAACTGTAGAAGAAGAAGGTGAGAACTGTAGCAACTGCTATGGGGTCTGCTACAGGCTCTGCTCTACTACCTTCTCTACTGCTTCTTTTACTGCCTTCTCCACTGCATTCCCTACTCCCATTTGCCCTGCCAAGCTCATGAGTTTCTCATGTGTAACTCACTCAAATTTCATAGCCAGTTCAACTGGGCTATGTAGGACAAGGGGGAAGTTTTGGTAGAAAGGGACAAGCAATAATTAATATGATTGAAACGAACTGGCGACGAAGCTAATCATAGTTTGCTATACACTTTCCCCTCTCTTTTCCTTCCCTCTCTCATTTACTCATGCCGTGTGTTACCTGCCACAACTTTTATTTGTGTCAACTCATGCCACACTCATTTAATGCCCTTTACCAATATTCCCCCATCCCCTCTGCCCCACCAGCAACTGTCAATAAAATGTGTGTCAGTCATGGCGAACTCCCCCACCCCCGCCTTTGCCTGCCCTCCTGCCCCGCCCCCATGCCATTGTTGGCTTATTAGTTTGCCCCAGAATTGACGTCATTCTGTGTCGCGTTCTTCGTTTCAGTTTCAGTTTCTGTTTGGCTTTGCCTTCGCTTCTGCTGCTTCCTCTTCTTCTTTCGATTCTTCCGCCGCTCAATCATATTCTCGGGCAAGGCAGGAAGGATGCGGTTGTAAAGAGGAGGCAGAGAGGAAGAGGGGGCTCTCGGTGTTTGGTTCCGCTGGCTTCGGTTACTTTTGCTTGCTCGCTTCCGGCCAACTTTGGCCAGGCCGTGGGATTTGTTTGACTTCCTTTTTAACATTTTCGCTACGGTTTTCATCTTTTTTTATTAATTACATTTTAGGGCGATTGAACAGCTGTCTGCCCTGCTCTCTCCCTCTCCCACACTCTCCCTCTCTTTCAACCTCTGCCAGCTGCCAATTTGAAATTTTAGACAGTCTGTGGTTTATTTACGTCACATTTTAAGGGGCTTCTGTGGCACGCGTCGCATCCTGTGGCCAGGTGTGCAGCTAAAAGGTGTTGCAACCTGAGCAAATCAACTGTGTAGGGAAAGTGCAGTAAATTTCTAGTGTTGGTTAAGTGTTAAAAAGAGTGGGAATGATACATATGTATATGAGAGTTAACTTCCAATTGAGGCAGGTTTAGATACATTAACAGTGTTGCAAAGTGCACTGCATATAAGCAGTGTTGGTAAACTGCTGAAGACAGTAAGGACAGAGAAGAGACATTCAGCAGTATAGAACACACAGAAATAGCTGCCGTAAGTAGTGTTGCTCAGTGCTAAAGAGTGTAGGGAAGAGTTAAAGATCTAGTGTTGCAAAATGCAATCAACTTAAAGTGTTACAAATGCTTGGAAAGGGAACTATTAATCATTTAAGTGTTCTATCCCACACTTGAGGCAGGTTCATAACACGCACACACACCCTTCTCATTCCCAGTGTTGCAAAATGCTGTCACGCTGTCGCTTAGCTCATTTCCATTAAGGGCGTTGTAATCAAATTATTTTTAGTTGAATACTACACGTCGTAGTACTTATAGAACCTGTCCGCCCCCGCATTTGACACGCCTCCCTTTCCTACCTTCCCAATGTTCTTTGGTTAATTGTCGTGCCAACGATGACCTAAGCAATGTGAATTCCATTGGAGTGCGATGACGACGACGACGGCGACTCCCCAAGCGAGCAAGTTGCCCATTATGGTTGGGGTTCATTTAGCTGTTTTTGGCTGCTTTTAGCTTGATGTTTCGCGCTCGCTTTTGGCTAATTTGTTTAATTCCTCATAAAACGCAAAGAACGCAAACAAAGCGGCAACAAATTAAGGTCATTAATGGGTTAATAATGCGCCAACAAATTCAATTTGCCTAAAGTTCTCAGACAAATTTAATTTTGCTGTTGTTGTTGCCTTGAAGCCAAGAGAGAATATGATATTTTTGGTCAATAATTGGGCACAGTTGCAGTTACAGTTTGACAGTCACTGTGTGCTGGTTCAATGAACCAAGCTCGCGCGACAGTCATTAAAACCCGCTGACCAGTCAACGACTTGGCTCTTTTACCGCTGTACTGTGACAGTTTACAGCCAAAAGGGTCAAGCTTTTTTCTGCTGCTTCTTCTTGCACTTTTGATGGCCGTTAATTTGCTACGTGCCTCAGCTGCCCCTCTTCTTCTTACTCTTGGCATGCGTCGAGTGATCTTTAATCTGCAAGTGTGGCCCGAGGCTGACCTCTTAACCCGACAAAATGTAACGGTGCGTAGGCTCTAGCTAGCAGCTGTTATAGCTCTTTAAAGCTAAAGATTGCAGGTAATTCAAGCTAAAAATTTGATTAGACTTCAATTTGAAAGTGATGAAAGTTCTCAAGTGCTAACTAAAGCTCATGCCTGAGGATTAAGCTTCTTAAAATTTGCTACTAATTCTACTGCAATTGCACATGATTTGCTTCTCTCTTCATCTTTCATCTTTGTTATTGCACTTTGCTTGTGGTCTTAACCCACTTTAGAGCCTGTGCAGTCACCTTTAGATAGTCTTCAGTTTGTTTGTGCTTTAGTTTTGTTTTTTGTTGGGCTCAAACTCGTTTGGTTTCTTGGCTCGCCTTGTTTTGGCTGCTCTCGATGAATATGTCAAAGTTATCATCATATTTTGCACATCTCGAGCTGAAAGACAAACAAGTCGAAGCACTCTCTGAGCGCGGGCTGATCCGCTCACTTGTCAGCCTTCAGCAATTGGAACTGGAGCTGCTGACGACGCACAGTGGAGCTGTCGCACAGTGGGACTTAGCAGAGCGGCTTATGGCATTTGCACTTGGATTGATTGCCACGCTCAAATGGTTTACTTTGCTTTGGTTTGTTTGTTGCCTCGCCGCGCACAGCAATATTTCTATGTCAGCTAATTTCTATAGCCTTGTTAGAGCAAATGCCAACACACACCTGCACACAGACATATACAGCTAGAGCTGCCTTGGCATTTACATAGCCTGACGCCGCTTTTCACACACAACTTTTCTCAGGCAGCGAAAGTTGGCAGCAGCAGCTAACCAACAATAACAATAAACAATGCTTTTCCGGCGTGCCACAGAGAGAGTGCAACATGCCGCGGCAAGTTTTTGGCCAAAAAACAAAGCCAAAAAAACACGAGAAATCAAAAAAAAAAAACCCAAATGCAGCCAATGCGAATGACAGCGCGAATTGAAGATACTCTGTTTGATTGGGGAAGAAATTAAATAGAGATGGAGAGAAAGGATGGTATAATGTAAGATTATTATGGAGTATGTAAGGTATAGGGGCTGACTAGTAAAGGGAGATGTTATAATACAGTTAGAACATGGTGCAAGCCAAATTTGCTGACAGTAATTGCTATTAATCAAGGTATACTAGCTGAAATTGAATGGAATATCATATGTAACAATCAGAACTAACTACAGACCAAATGTGCTAAAGAAACCATATACAGATCTTGAAATATAGCAGTAAATGCATAGTAAGGGCCTGCCTGGAACCCTTTCACAACTCCAAACGACTCTTACTCACACTTTAACACTTCACAGGGTATACTCAACCGTGTTTCCATGCTGAGTTTCATCCAGCGTGTAGTGCTGGCTGCCCAGAACCATTACAAGGCCGTGGGGTTTATTGCAGTTGTTATTGTGGTTGCTGTTGTTATTATTGTTGTTGTCTGGTCTGGCATAAATTAAACGTAAGGTCATCGAAGCGTCGATAGGTGAACAAAAACAAGAAAAAACAGTTAACAAGAGATAAACAAAGCAACGGCACTAAAAAGAGGCAGCTAACAGTAACAGAATACAATGCAGAGCACACAAAGAGCAGGAGAAGAAGAAGAAGAAGAATAGAGCAGGAGAAGAAGAGGAAGAAGATTGAGTAGTAGTAGAAGGGAAGTGGAGATGGAGAATCAGGCAGTCAGTCAGTCAGTCACTTCTCTCAGTTATTTACCAATCACGTCTGAAACGTGGTAATCAACAATCATCGTCTCGAAAGAAGCCATAAAAAGGAGAATAGAGTAGAGAAGAATAAAGAACGATCGGGCAGGTGGATAATACCATAATAATTCTTCAAAGCTTTATTCGCATGCTAATCAAATTGCCTTGAGAGGGGCGGAGAAAGAGAGAGAGGAAGCCACAGCCACGCCCAGCGCTGTCAATAATTTATTTGCCAATTTTTTATAAACTGTTTACCTTCTTGTTTTTTGGCGCCCAAAGGCAAATGGACAATTGCGAGCTGGGTAAACAATGTTTTCCGCTTGTCATTTTCTGCATAGAAGGCAGAGGAAGGTAGAGCAGACAAAGAGAGAGAGAAAGACGGAGAGAAGGCAGGCAAAACTGAAAGTTAACTGGTTTTTCTTCTGCTCGGTTCTGGCCACGGAGTAAGCCAAGTTTGTCTTGCAAGTTAAAGCTTGCGCTTTTGAGTGTGTGTAAACAGATCAGTCGACGGGGGGCCACATTAGAAACCTTAGACATGACTGCAGCTCTACCTCCCCCTCTCTTCTCCCACTACAACATTTCAGCAAGTCATCAGTAATGCAAGACGCAAGCAACTAAGCCAAGGCTAAAACAAACTCACACTGCAACAGGCGCTTCTAATATCATGTGTTATTTCATGTGTGATAAAGGCTGCACCCGGTTCTCATTGAGAGTTGCTGTATAGTATTTCTCTGTCTATCTCTCTCTAAGAACCAGTTCCAGTCCACTTTGCAACTAGTCTAATGGCATTAGAGAGAGAGAGAAATGATGGGATAATCCCCTAGAGATCCAAATATTTTCCAAATCTTCTTCAGCTCTTCTATAATCCTCTTCATCTCAACTTGACATTGCGCAGGCATTAAGTGCGAGTTCTTCTGCTCATTCATCACTTGTCACATTGATTTAGTGGCCTCATGTGTGATACACACACCACATGCAGATGATCATCCACTTGACCTCGTTTGTTGTAAAAAACAACTCATTACTCTGCTAAAAGAAACAATATAATGCTATAATAATCTCGGCAAACCTTGACTGTAGTTCAATTAATAATCTCAGACTGATCTGTAGCTTTATCTTGAATATATCTATTTGAATTTTCAATTTCAATTTGAAATTCTGTTTCGAGCCAGAGACAAAGGCAAGTTGTGCCAAGGTTCAGCGGCGTCGTCGCGTGCGTGAAAAAGAAATAAAACAAACGGTAATAAGCTAGTGGACAACAAAACGAGAGATACTGAAACAGAAACAGCAACAGAAGAAACAGATACTTAAGATACAGATACAAATATAGTATTACCCCTGAGAGAGAGACAAGACAGACAGCCAGACGAGACAGACAGACAAACATTATTTTGGTTCCGGTTTTTTCGGTGGGTTCACATCAGTCACTGAGTCTGGGAAAGAAAGTCAAGTTGAGGGGCCTCTTTTTCTAAATCAAATGTTAAAAAATTCATTAGTCGCGCATTGCCGCTAGGCGCGGCATGGACTGAGCTGAGCTGAGAAAAAGCTAAAATTGTTAACACGCCCACGCATGCCACGCCCTCTGATTGTGCGCTCTTCTTTTCGCTTTTGATTTTGGTAGTGTTTTCGTTGTTTGTTTTGGTTTTTTTGGCTTTTTTTCGGCGAGTTTCTTCATAAAAATTTCGTAAAAAGAAAGTTGCCAGCACACAGTGACTTTCAAACTGTAAAACGCACCCAAGAGTGCCGCGATGAATCATGGCTTAAAGCTGAAATTTGTAATTGTTGTTGTTTCTGTTTTTGTTGTGGAGTGTTGAAAGTGTTAACTGCATTGCATAGTAAACATGGCTGGTGTATATAAGGGGTGTATATGTAGTGTAGTGTATGCTTTATAGATACAGATAGAGACACAGATATAGCTACAATCACAGCTACATTTTCAGCTATGGCTACAGCTACATTTGCTGCACACAAATACAGTTATAGATACATATACAGATACATATTTATTCGCAGTTATGTTTGAGTTTATTATACGTTTATCTAGCTGCGTTTTTTTGGCTTCTTTTTTGGCCTTTTCGGTGCATTGCTCAACTTGCAGTTTGTTGCTCGTTATTGTTGCTGCTGCTCTTTTTGTTGTCTAGTTTTTGCTTTTGTTTGCATTTCACTTTGAGCCAATTTAACGGCCTGTTGTTGCTATTGTTGTTGTTGTTGTTGCTGTGGCAGTTATCAGTTTAGCTGTCAAAACATTAACAATCGTTGCAATCATTTATTTTTCTAGCTTGTTTGCTCTGTTGTATTTCTACTTTAATTGCAATGCCACATGCAACACATGCCAATCCGCCAGTATATCAATGTTGCCTCTATCTCCGTCTCTCTCTCTCTCTCTGCCTCTCTCTCTTTCCCATTGATTGTTTGCAGTCTTCTTCATTGCGTGTGTGAAACATTTGCAATTGGTATAATTGTTTAAATGTTTTGTTAAGTTTATGCGCTGTTAATTTATTGATTATTACTGTGCAACAGTGTTTAACTTAGTTCAATGTACGCTTAAACTGCACAATTTAACCCACTGTGCAGTTGCCCAGTGCAGCTCAAACTAACAAGTGAGTCAGCAAGAGACTGCAAATAGTTTTAAGAGATTTTCCATCTGCATTTCATATGCATAAATTCTCCCCCTTCTGTTCCTTACTCCACTGTGCACCCTCTGCTCAATCTGGCATCTTTAGCCGTTTCTGGCTTCCTCTGCTGTTGATTCCCAATATAATTCCCAATGGCGCCGCAGGCAGAGGGGCAGGGGTTGAGGAGGGTATTCCCCTACACACTTGTGGGCATTCACTTGCTATAAATATGGCGAGTGCGAAGGAATAATCGTAAATAAGTGTGCAAGCAATTTGTGGCAATTGTCGCCTCAGTTTACAGTTTGACAGCCACAGTCGCACACTCAGCAGGCGACAGATGCAAATGAATAAGATAAACGATGTGCACAAGTGGAGGCAAGAGAAGAAGAAGCTGAAAAGCAGAGAAGTTGTTGCCGGCAAGGCGAAGCGGACAAACGGCGGCGCGTTGACCCACATTAAGCAGCCGAAAAACAGCCGAAAAAGAGCCAAAAAAATAAGCAATGCGAATATGCAAAAAGTGAGATACATATGTGAGTTATGCATATGCACAGAGCACAGATACAAGCAGAGCTACAGCTATAGCTAGAGATACAGAGAGGGAGGTAAAGAAAGAGGAGGAGGGGGAGACAAAGGAAGAGGGAGACAGAGACAGACAAAAAGTGAATGTTGACGATGTTTGTGAATGTTTGCGAATGTTACTGCTGAGAGGAGAAAGATGTAGAAAGGCGAGGAAAGCAGGTAGACAGAGAGAGAGAGAGAGAAGGGGAAACATCAATGAGAGGGGAGAGAGGGAACAAAGTGGGAGGTAGAGTAGTACATACTGTAGGCGGGTGGTCAGTTTCGAGAGCAGATTCCAACGTTCATCAAGGCATAAATCAATCAAAAAGCGACAGACAAATAGCTACTAAAGGACCTCCAAATATGTGTGTGTGTGTGCATGTATGTGCATTGTGCACTAGAGATGTGCAGGCAGATCGATAGACAGACAAAATCTAGACTACACTTGAGGATAAACTTTCCTGGCAGTCTGAAAGAAAGAATATGCAATTGATTCTTAGAAACCACTTTATTATTAATGATTTCTTACTTTCTAATAAACATACAGTCTCAGCTGTATGGTATATCGATATCCATCTATAAACTATTAGAGATGTGTTTCGATTTTAGTTTCCAATTGATAAAGCTGACTGAAAGAAAGAAGGAGCAAGTTAAGACTTAAGAAAAGTCTGCATTCAGTACAGAATATCTGCCAGACAGGCATTCTCTTGTATATATCAATATATTTTCTTTATTCTTTCTTTATTTATCGATAAATATAAACAATTGTTTAGCTAGTTAACTAGTGGAATGTTTTGCAAACTAGTTTTTACTTTTTAAAATTGCATTCAAACCAAAATTGAAAAGGAACTTGTTCTCTTCTTGCCACCTTCTCTTAGCCCCTCTTCAACTCGTCCATCTCTAGTGTGCACACACTTTTTACACACAGTGTACAGTGCTCAGGCTGACGTCAGCAGGCTCAGGGCCAAAAGCCAAAAGCGAGAGAGATAGAGAGAGGGAGAGAGTGAGGAAGAGGGGGCGTTGAGCACCTGAAGAGTGAGTGCACTTGAGTGCATATGCAGGCTGACCCCATTGAGCGCGTCCACTTTCCCACTTAGTGGAAAAAGAGAGGCGAAAGGGGGCACCCTAGACTGCTGCTGCTGGCAGGGTTGCCAACACCATCAATGATGCAAATGCGGCGCATTGCGCGCGTTGTTTGGGCCGCGTAAACAGCGACGCGTTCCACATTCGTTAAACCAACTTCGTATTTTATTTTGTTGTTTTTTAGTTTTTGTTTTCCGCTTGTTAAATCAATATAGAGCACACTCTCAGGTGTGTGTGTATGTGGGCGTGGCACAGCCCTAATTGCCAGTGCTGCAGCTGTGTAATTAAGAGCGGCAAGAGTTACGAAGTTCAGTTCCAGAGTTGGCAAAGTTTTGACAGCTGCCACAAGAGATGGAAGATGGAGAAGGAGGCAGCAGTAGAAGAAATGAAAGGGTAGGAAGTGCTGGGCTACAAATTCTTAGTATTAGACAAAGCCGCCAGGTAATAGCCACGCCTCCCGCCACCCCTCGTCTTGTAGATTACAAGCTGAGATGGAGGCAAAAATTTGTTGCTTCGGTTTCTAGGAACTGCCAAAGACCTTAAGCAACGTGGCTGTTCTTCTGTCTTTGCTTCTTCTTCTTCTTCTTATTGGTGTTGTTGTGCTTCATGTTTCACGCTTCGTTGCCAAATTCTCAGGCAGAAGAACGTGGGACAAGCCACAGTTGAAGAGGAAGAAGAAGCAGCAGCAGAACATGAAGAATAACAACGAGTTGCTTCGTCGTCGTCTCTTAATTCCCAGTTGAAAGCCAAAAGTCTACGCCCTTTTTGCCTAGAGGGGAATTCTCTCTCCTCTCCCCCTCTCTACTGCCACTTCTCCCTCTCTATCCCTTTTCTGGTCCCTCTCTCTCTAGCGTGGCTCAACTTCATCACACGCGCAATTATTTTATGAGAAAAGCAAACGAAGCGCAGCGGGAAAGCAGCTAAAAAACAATGGGCACACAGTGGGCAGCAAAAGGGAGAGAGAGGGAGGCATGGAGAGGGAGGAGGGGAGCAGGGACTGCCCTAAGATTGGGCAAGACTGGCGGTAACTTTTGTCAGCTGTTTGTAATTTAAATGCGCAACTTACACAAAGCCACCTCAGTGCAACACGGAAAGTCGCCTACAGTTGCCTCCGCCTCGTCTCCAGTTGCCTCCTCTCCTCTCCCTTCTCGCCTTGAAGAATCGCCCTCAGTTTGTGCAGCCAAGTGGAAACGGCGCAGCTTCAATGCACATGCGCAGGCAGCCCAAAAGGGCCAGAGGTATAAGCTATAGCGATAGCGATAGTCCGACCTCCGATAGGGGTCCCACAACTCAAGTCGAGTCTTGGCATAACTTGAGTGTACTCACTCAAGTCGCTGATTGATGCACTGTGGCCAAAGTAGTGAAAAATGCTTGCACAGTGGTTGAGACAGCTTAGATTATATAACTCCTGATGAAAGTTGAGATAAAAAGTAAAGGAAACTGCGTAGAAAAGCTTTTATAACATAAATGATTTGCATATTAACTAAGTAGAGCAGTTGATGCTTTGACTATATAAGAAAACAGTGGAAGGAAGTGAGCAAAACTGGGTAAATTTGTATATAATGTGCAATATAATAACTTACAAACTAACTAAATAGATGAAAAGGTTTATTTTCTATATGGAAAACTATATTTCAAGTTTAACCTATTCAAACCTCATCTCACCTATGCAACAATTGATATCCAAATTAATTCTAATGTAATTGACAATTTGTGAATTTCAAACACAACATTCCTCAGACGTTGCCCCACTGTGCGCAGTCTCGATCGCTGTTTACAGTTTGAGAGGCAGTTGGAGTGTCCACAAACTGTCCGCCTTGTCGTTTTTGTTCCCAGCAGCGACGCTGTGCACAGCAGCATGACAAAGGAAAAAATGATGTGGTATCAACGTATCAAGCTGGAACGGGTTCAGGGTTGCATTTTGGGGTTGGGGTACCCTCTCTGTATGGTTCCGGGGTTCCGCTGCTGGTTGCGCCCGTGGGCGTGAGAGAGTGTGAGTTTGGCTGCAACTGAAGTTATTTCTCTACTTCTTTAGCTTCTGCTTCCTTTACTTCTTGTTTGGCTAATCAAATTGTTGCAACTAATATTATGCGCTGCACACGATGTTGCATGTTAAGTACAGGCTGGGAGGAGATAGAGAGAGGGAGCAGGGGCAGCAGTGCCTGCCTTAATTATGCAAATTGTTGCATGGGTTCATTGCGCACAAATTGGGTCAAAGTTGTGACATGCAACGCATTGCAAGAAGCAGGAGAAGATGGAGGAGGAGGCAATTAAAAATAAAATCAAAACGAAGACGAAGGCGAAGAAACAAGTTGAAAAAGCGAATGAACAAATTCAATTTTCGCATTGGCAGTTTAAATAAATTATAAGCTAATGCGTCTATTTATAAATTGTGTGTGTTTATTAAGTAATTATAACATCATCGGAATCAATCGTAGCCAACACAAACTTGCATCATTTAAATTTCAATTTGGTCAACAAAATTTGGACTTTAATTTGGTTGTGTTGTTGTTGTTGTTGTCTGTCCATATTTGTAGGCGCCTTTCGCTTTTTTTGGGCTAATGAAATTGTCGCAGGCAATAACAACAACAAGAGCAACAACAACACTCGAAACTGTGACCAGTTGTTGCCTTATGTGAACTGAATAATGCAGAGTTGTTTACGAGCAGTGCTGCTCAAACTGTCATTACGGGTTCTCCAATTCGAATTGAATGTTGTAGAATTGCCTCACTCTGATTACGTTTCAAGTAGAACTTCATTGGAATTCTATTTTAAATAGTTTAATGTCAATCTTTATAATAAGATAAGGCATGAAGCCCCTATAAAATGTACCGTGTGTGAAGGGGAAAAATACTCACACTTTACTCTACGCACTTCAACTGTATGTGTGTTAATTGGATTTGGGGGAAAGCAGGCTTAATAACGACTATTTTGGCACTCAGCTCACGTGCAGTGAGCGTTACGAAAAGAAGAAAATACCTCTATATATAGTACCTTCTGTACCTTTGTGCCCCAGCAAAGCTACTTTCAATAATCAGTAAAGTTCTTAGAGGGCCATGACTAGAAGAACTCATTAAACTCTACTGAACTTTTCTAACTGTATCAGCAGAATAGTGAAGTCTTTAGTTAAGCAACTTTGTAGACCGTATTTATAAAATATAAGTGAGTTATAGAATGAGTTAAGCAACAAAAGAGCAACTCTATTTCTGTTGCTGTAACTGAAAGACACCCTCCTCACATACATGTAATAAATAGTTTCATTCCTCGTAATAAATGTACATATATCTTCAATATATACATTTCAATGTTACATTTACATCTTGCTGCTATACCTGGCAGACACCCTCTTCTAATATCTATAACATATCATATAAAGTAAGGCACATTTTCACTCATTCCACTCTCATTCACATGCCATATCTCATGCATAATCTTGTTCCCACACCCTTTATTTGTATCTTTGATCTATCTTTGATATCTTTCGCCTTGAGAACCTGGTCTGTATGTACCTCGACCCAGCTACACTCTTTGCATATCTAATGCTTGTCATCGATCAATAAAATATCAAAGTTCTTTCTGCTGTTTCTCATGCAGTTTGAGCTGAACTTTGACAGTTTGACACGCACTCGTGTGATTTATTATACGACTGTCGCTTGATTTATACTACTCTCGATTCCATACACAAGACGATTTTATGTGAGTTACAGTGGTAAACATTAAATATATATTTTCTATCATTTGCTCTGTCTCAGCAACTACAACAACAACAACAACAAGAGAACAACTTGTGTTTGTCACATAAATCATGTCAAGTTTTAGGGGGGGGGGATATGTGGGGGGAGCACTGTCTCAAGAGATTTTCTGCATCTGGACTTGTCTGACACTTTGCACGTGCGTAGCCAACGCATGACACGCCTACCTCCCACTCCCCTCCATCTGCCTCTCCTTCAGTCTACCTCTCTTACAATATCAATCAGTTGCGCTTTGCTGGCTTGCAACTCTTTTTGGGGCTACGTTGTGTGTGTGAGTTGCATAAGTTATGAAAAGAAGGCAGGTTGCAGAGTCACTGGCTCTACAACTGTGTTAGCTTGGATTGTGCGGTATTGAATGTGCTTCAAACTGTGCTCAGACATCAATTTCCTGTACTTGACAGTTTGGCAGTCACAGTTTTAGAGCCACAACTGGCAGCGCCTTTGCTTCCTGTCCTTTTGTTTGCGCCACTCCTCAGTGCTCTGTACTCAGTCTCTCTGCCTGCTTCAGCCTCTCAGCACTCAGTACCCCCTCTACCCCCTTACTTACCCCCCTCAGCCTACGCCTCTGCACCGTTATTATACTTTGTTTTCATTTTGTGGCAGCTAAAGATTTCAACGCCCCCGCTGCAAATGCAAAATGCACATTTTTAATGACGGCGACGCTGCACTTGAGGCAGCAACAACAATATAAAGCAGAGCCAAACAACAGCAGCAGCGTGGCACACACATGCTCTTGGGAAGAGGGGCGCGGGGGTGCAACAGGCAACATTATTCAGGGTCTGACTAAGGCAGGCAGTCAGGCAGGCTCTGCTGCCCTTCGACTTATGCAAATCGTCTTCAGTTCCTGCCTTCTTGCTTCATGATGATGATGGCCCCAGTTCAATGCAGTCTGTGCTCTCAGTGCTCAAGGGGTTGGCTACACTGTCTGCCGAGGGCACACTCCTCTCCAGACCCCTACCCCACTAACCTCGAAATGAATATATTGCACAGACAGATGTATCTATATATATATACCCTGTATATCCACAGTATATGTGCCCCATATGCGCTTTAAGCTGCTTCTTCTTTGTAGCTCGTAACACTTTTATGAGTCTCCCTCTCTCTGTCTTCTCTTTGTAATCCGCTTAAGTTGTCGAGAATCGGCACAGCAACAACAACAACAACATCATCATTATTAGCGCAATGTTCATCATAAAATTGTCATAAGTAAAAAGTTTGTTCTACCTTTTTATTTGTATTTCTTGTTATGCTTTCCTTCATGTTAAGAAGTTCTTGAGATTTTTCGCATTGCTCTTAATACTCTTCCGGATGGGGTCGCCTGCCCTCTTCCCCCTCTTCTCTTCTTCCTCCAATTAGACACGTCTGGCAATGCGTTTTTAATTAGACTAGAGAGAAAGAGAGACCCTCTCTCTCCTTCTATTGCAATCAAATCTCATCAAATTAGACTCAACATATCTTGACACATTCCCGCAACCAATTAAGCAAGAGTACGCCCCTTCCCCTTCTCCTTTGCCAGGAAATTAAGTTTCGGACATTGTCTGATGAGTCATGCCCCCGCTAACCTCCTCCTTCTCCTGCTCAATAAGCCAGAGCTAAAGCCAAACCCAGACACAGACTGTGTGCGAACTGTTTATCCATCTATTTATCTACTCGGGGGCAAATGAAGCCAACAAAGCGTGAGACGACAATACACAAGGCAAGTGAGAGGGAGGGAGAGAGTGAGAGAGACACACAACAAACTCCCGTTTAGCCATTGTAGTAACCCCTCCACCCCCCCACCAACCATCGAACTCGTCTCGAGTTACAACTAAATTTATTAATTCCCTCAATTGCCACATGAGTTTTGTGTTTCAGTTTCATTTTTCAGTTGTTTTCTGTTCCAATTTCGTCGCGTTATTTGCATAATTTTGTTCCACTTTGTTCCATTTTGTTCCGTTTGAGTTGTTTATTCACACGCTGCAGCCACAATTCGTGAAACGTGAGTGCAGTGTGAATGCATTCGATTATTCAAGTCGAGTTCGAGTCGAGTCGAGTTCGAGTTCGAGTTCGAGTTTTATTGAGTTGACAATGCAATTCATTAGCGATGCATATAAATTGCACTAAAAGGGGGGCCTCAAAAGTGCAGATGAATAATGATGAAATCATATGAATTTCGTATTCGAAAGGTTTTGACCTTCGTTGCTTGGATAAGCTTATGATTATTATAATCTAAAGCGATTGAGAGACCTTGATATAGTTTTGACAAATATTTGGAAGTGTATTTCATCAACTATAGGTTTTTCCCTGGGTTGTCTTTTTCAGCTTTAAACTAATTTACGACTTGATTCCATTTTCTCTACAGCATATTCCTTCCTTTTTAACTTATTCCTCCGTTTATTCTCCTTCTCTTCTGCATCTTCCTCAACTTTTAACTAATCTAAACAAATTTTCACAATTTGTCTTTAAAGTAAATTCAATTTGCTTGACTAATTTCAGTTTCGAAACAGTTCTTCCTCTCTTTCTGGGTCAGGCTTTGTTCTGACAACACAATTTTTCTTCATTTCCTGTTTCCTGCTCTTCAGTTCCTTCTCTCTCTGTCTCTATCCGGAACTGCCCCTTGTCCACTCACGTCCTTAGATCGCATTACTTAGGAGCAGTTGCACTTGGCAGCCTGTAGACTATTAAATCAAGGCACGAACTATCGATGAACCCCAAAAGGTCCCCACTGAAAAGGAACTTGGACTCTGGGCGCCTCCTCAGCCATTGATTCCCTCTCCCTCTTCCTATTTGGCAGCAAGCCAAGCAAATAAAAGAAGCGCAGACAAATGAAAATCGAGGGAACAAAAGGAAATGAAAAGCAGTTTTTAATATGTGCCCTCTCTTCTCTATGGGGTTTGGGGAGTAGACAAGGCGCCAGGAGGCAGTAGCTCTCGTTGGGTTTGTGCTCATGTCAAATGAAAACGTTGGCTTAATGTTATCAAAATTTAACTGTCTATGCCGTAATTCCTCCTCTCTCTCTTGTGCTATTTGTCATTACCCTTTCCCCTTTCATTTTCCCCATCTTTGTGGTGTAAATCCACAACCACAAAGCCGCCCACATGGCGCGCGCCATCGCGTATTTGTTTTGAGCCAACAAAATTGCACAGCCAGAGCTTGGTTTCCCCTTCCCCCCCTGACCCTACTCCGTCTGCCCCTGCCGTCGCTGCCTCCTTACAGTGCCTGCCATTATCCAATCCATCCAAATCCGCTCCAGGCCTTCAGCCGCAGCATTTGCATAGTTTGTAGGTGCCTCCCAGGAGGGGCGTGTGCGCCCGACTACGATAATTGCATGAAATTATAATGCAGCCATGTGCCTCAGTGTGCGTGTGTGTATGTGTGGAGTGTGTGTTTACCATGTAGGAGTAGCTAATCCTACACAGAAACCCAAAGCCAGTCGACAGTCTGTTCCCACTTTTGCCCTGCAATCAAAACTGTTTGCGCAGGCAGCTGCACAGCGCCAAATTAGGAGCTTGGCAAATAACAAATTATCATTAAAAGATTAACGAAAATCTCTCTCTCTGAAACTTTGGGTGAAAACTTTACTGTGAAAGAAGAAGAGTAAAGAAGTTGAAGGAACGGATATATACAGAGATAAAGAAGTAGGTTTTGATAATAAGATTGATGAAGAAATGAGGAATCTCTTTAGGCACTTTACTGTCTTTAGATCTCTATTGAAAAACTGTAATCCTTAAACAATTCTGACTTTCTTCCCAATCTTTCTTACACTCAAGATGATTTCAAATTGCAAATTTGTTGGCAAGTTTGTTTAATTCTTAAAAAATATACTGAGTAAAGGTAATATAAATTATATTATAACTCTCAAGATCTTACTTCTCAGAGACAAACAACAATCACATTCAATCTTCCCCCCGTTCAACTTTAATTTTCCGCTTTGCAACTTATAAATTGCTCTCAGTGTATTCTAAGAACTTCAACTTTATAAACTTGACAACTAGCTAATCCTCGCTCTCTCTCTTTTTCTCTTCCTCTTCAACAGAATCATCGTGGCAGCAATGCAAGCGAGGAGCGTGTGCCACAGCCACATTCACCACACGACGCCAGTCACAATGGGGGACTGAACTCGGGATCGGGATCGACAACAACAGCATCGCGTGCTGCCATGCGCCACTCGATGAACCACTCCAGCAGCTCCATCACTGGCTCCGCATGCAGCTCGACACCAGCATCGCCACAGCTCAGTGGCGTGGTGCAGTTGCTCTCGAATGGACATCATTATCAGTCACAATCCTCGATGTCATCGAACTCATCGATTGTCTCCGCAATTCCCGCCTCGCAGCGTCTGCTGGAGGAGGCGCTAGCGAAGCCAGCACCATATCCCATGATCCTGCTGCCGCTGCACGGAGGTTATTGGGTTGATGGCACCGAGCACGAGTGCAGCTACGATGCACGTGGCAATCCACAGTTGCCGCAGACCACATGGATGGCCAAGTTCGAGACAGACGACACTGCAAAGTGCTATAGGAGATTCTATGCCGCGAGGGAGCACTCCAATCTGGTGGGACACGATGAGCAGCTGGGTCCAGTGCTGATCTCCATCAAGTCAGAGAATGTAGCGAATCAGGAGCACATGAGAATCCTGCTGCGTCTGCGCACAGGCACAATGCATGAGCAGATCCCCGTCTCGTGTCTGGGGGCACAGCCCAGTCCGGCCAAGATGGTGAGGGTGCTGAATGAGCAGATACAGGTGGATCACTTCATGCCCGTGCTGTGCCCCAAGGCATCGCAGCTGATCAGTGTGTACGATGAGCATGTGCTCGTCTCGCACTTCAAGTTTGGTGTGCTCTACCAAAGATATGGCCAGACCACAGAGGAGGAGCTGTTCGGGAATCAACAAACATCTCCGGCATTCGAGGAGTTCCTCGATGTGCTCGGCCAGAGGATAAGGCTCAAGGAGCACAAGGGTTATCGTGGTGGCTTGGACATACAGAACGGTCACACTGGCGACACTGCTGTCTATGAGGTGTTCAAGGAGCGTGAGGTAATGTTCCACGTCTCCACTTTACTCCCTCACACTGAGGGAGATCCACAGCAGTTGCAGAGGAAGCGACACATTGGCAACGACATTGTCGCCATTGTGTTCCAGGAGACAAACACACCCTTCTCCCCGGACATGATTGCCAGTCACTTTCTGCACGCCTTCATTGTGGTGCAGCCACTGGAGCCGAATACGCCACACACACGCTACAAGGTCAGTGTGACGGCTCGCGACGATGTGCCCTTCTTCGGGCCCACGCTGCCCAGTCCCGCCGTGTTCCGCAAGGGTCAGGAGTTCAAGGAGTTCCTGCTCACCAAGCTGATCAATGCGGAGAACGCCTGCTACAAGGCGGAGAAGTTTGCCAAGCTGGAGCTGCGCACTCGCACCTCCTTGCTGCAGAATCTCTGCGAGGAGCTGAAGGAGAAGACACGCGATTTCCTTGGCGCCGATTTGTCGCAGACGCTGGCCGGGAGTCCCACCCCAGAGACTCCCAAGTCAGAGAGCAGCGGCGGTGGCGGAGGAGGAGGTGGAGGAGGAGGTGGCAATGCTGGTTCCCGATTCATTGACACCGTCAAGAAGGCTCTGATTATGCGTGTGCGATCGCAGAGTGTCGACACTGGCAACGGGGCGGATAAGTTCAGTGTGAACACCAAGACGGGCACACTCAATACCAAAAAGGAGACGCAGCCAGAGATGCAGACGCCCAACTTGAATGTAAGTAGAGACAGCAAACAACCTGAAAGAACTGCAATTAACGTCCCCCCCTTCTCTATCTTACAGAGCTGCAGTCGCACTGCCTCCAAGTCATCATCCAAATCGAAATCCTCGAATGAATCCACCTCATCATCGCCGGACATCACGTCTAGGCCAGCGAACAACAACAACAATAACAACAACAATAGCAGCGCCAATGTAGCAGCTAATCTTGCCCAGCAGAATGGCGGAGGAGTGGGAGTGGGAGTAGGAGTAGTAGGCGTGGCAACTGGCGCAGCTGTTGTGGCAGCAGCACAGAATGGAGGCATTGCTGTGGCTGTGGCCACCATGTCCGAGACCAGCGATGATTCCAGCTTGAACAGCGTTGATTTGGATCCCATGATGGGCCATCTTGATGGCGGAGCTGCCTACATTGATAGCGACACTGGGCTGGAGAGCATGAGCTCTGCCGAGGCAACCACCAAGGCGTGCTCGCTGTGCCTCGAAGGCGTGCAAGGGGGTACCATGATGGGCAGCTCCCCCAGCAATGAGACCATTATGATGATCGAGAATCTGCGGCAGGAGGTGACGCGACTCAAGTGCGACAAGCTCGATCTGCTGCGACAGAATGTGGTAAGTAGAGAGAGAGAGAGAGAAGGAAGGTGAGAAAGAGAAGAGTTAACTAACCTTGTACCTTTTTCGCTTACAGACCTGCCAGCGCGATATAAAGCGACTGCGAGAGCGAGAGATGTCACTGCAGGGTGATCTGGCGGCGGCGGGACGTGAAATTCTGCGACTGCGAGATCTACTCAGGGAGTACATGCCCGAGACGGCAACGGCGCCGCTCTCCACATCGCCGATGTAAAGCGTCAAACGCAACCAAAGCAGGCAAAGGAGTTGGAGGCAAGCAGAGAAGGAGACATAGAGAGAAAGAGGATGAGGAGAGAGGAGAATATTAGAAGAAGGAACCACTGTGCCGTGTCTAACACTTTGGAGAGCGTCGTTGAAGCAGAGCAAACTGTATTATATTTAGTTGGCAGATCAAAAGAAAGCAAGAGAAGGCGAGCAGAAAGAAAGAAAGGAAGAGCAAGAGAAAAGTTATTATAACACTTAGTAGTACACACAATCTATGTATAACAGTTACAAACTAAACAAAAAAAAGATAAAGCAAATGTAGCAAGAACACAGAAGAACACACAGAACTCAAAAAGTTACACCAAATATTTAGATCGTAAGTCTTTAAGCATATTTAATCCCCCCCCCAGACGCAAGCCTAATCCGTAACATAAGTAGCCAGAGAGAGAGAGAGGATGAGAGAGAGAGAGAGGGAAGGAGAACAGTTTAAGAGAGAGAGAGATGGAGAGAGGGAGCTATCGATTAGCGTACATCACAGTTACAAGTTAAAGTTAGAGAAAGAAAAGAAAGAAAGTTACAAGATACAAAATTATTATTATTATTAGAGATGATACACTCACCGATACACACACACACTATGCCACAATAGTTATCGATTAACTATCGATTCGTAGTCGTTGTAGCCTCGTTTCCGCACACACACATCTCACACACAAACCTCATCAGCAATTTATAACCAAGCTAACAAAAGAAACAACTAAATTACAATATATCTTATATATATATATATCGTATACACTATATACAACAAAGTATCAAGTATGAATGTATGTGTTTTTAATGTTTAACAACCCCTCGATAGTTTTTAATCGATACCAACGATTGTCGACGATCACAAGAGATCGAAAGAGAAATAGAAATCAATCCCAACCCAACCCAATCCAATCAACTCTTAACATTAAGTTTAAGTTGCTTTAAATACTTTCTACGTTTAACTATTTAAGTTGAGATCAGACTCAGACTACTGACTCGTTGTATATATTATTTACAAGCATTATTCTATCGATTACGATAAACGATACCCTCGATTAATCGCAATTAAATGTATTAACAAAGAAAAAACATAACAGAAATCTAACGAAAGAAAAGAAAAAGAAAAACATGTGCAACATTTTCGGATATTTATAGCAAAATTAGAAAGAAATAATTATCGAAAGTTATCGACACACACCAACACACACACACACAGAAATCTGTCTATGAATTATCTACCTAAGTACCACAAATTGTTTTTGTTGAGAAGCATCATAATTTTTAAATGTGTAAAGTATAAAACAAAACCAACAAATATAAATATATATGCAAAATATATGGAATATATACAAAACTATACCAATTGTCTTTTTATTTATGAAAAAGTTATCGCAAATATTCCCAGAGAATTATAAATCTTTAAATAATCGAAAATTAAGTTTAATTTTGTAGGTTTCTTTTCAAATCACGCGCCCAGCTTACAGCACTTCGCAACACTGCAGTTGAAAGCTCACTGCTTGCTGCCGCTTGCTTTTAGGTTGACCAGCTTTGTGGCATTACAAGCTTTTGCTTATTTTCCAGCTCAAGCGCTTTGGTCACACTACTAAAAGTGTTTTCCATGCAGTTTTGTTTATTTTTGTAAGAAATTCGAATTTTTTTCTGCTACTTAAAAGGTTTTTACTAATTAAATATAAATTTAAAATTCGTTTAAATGTAGTAATGTTAGTTTTACACTGATCTCAAGGCTCTGTTAAAAGGGGTCTGCATAAACAATGTTGCGCTCTCTGCCTGCAGCTGTTGCGCTCTGCGCAGGTTCTCCCAGGCCGCATAAACACACACAGACACTGCCTAGGCATACCCTGTAGAGGGTGAGCAGTAGAGAGGAGTGTACAATAGGATTCATTAAGACTAAGTTAACTAAAAACAAGTGTTTTCTTTCATTATCAATTCAGATTCAATGAGCTTTTAATCAACTTCGAACAACTGTACTACACCTTTGGCACTCTCAACCAATTACAGGGTGTTTCTTAGTCATCACCTGGCCGGCTATGTACGCTCACTGCCTCAACTTGCTACGAATTTATTTTCAAACACTCAAAACGCGAGAGACTTTTGCTGTGGACGGACGTTTCAACGTTCCATCGCCGTCGCAGTTGCCGTTGCCGTCGTCGTCGCTGTCGCCGTCGCGTGTTGCGTTTATTTTGTTGAATTTGAGACTTGTTATTGTTAGTGTTATTGCCTTCAGGTGCTGCAAAGGTGTGCGAGGTAAAATAATAATTAAAAGGCGAGGCAACAACAATAAATAGAGAAGTTCTACAATTCGAAACATTCTCAAATACTCGAAAACGAGAAGAAAGAAGAAGAGGAAGAATTCCCAAAATCAAAACGTATTCGAGAGTAATCGCGTGTGTGTGCGACTGTGAGAGAGAGTGTGCGAAAATTGTGCACAACAACAAAAACAAGAAAATCAACGTCTTTTACCTTTGTAGCTGCTGTTTTTGGCCTTTTTTTGGCGGCTGCTGCTGCACGTAAAATATAAAAAACGATTCTCATTAAAATAATAACAACAACTACAACAACAAAAGCTCTGTGTGTGTGTTTGTTGGTGTGTGTAAATGCGAGTGAGTGAGGCAATTTTTTCCATCGTTATTACTTCATAACAGAGCGCAGCGCGCACTGAGGTGCTCTCTCCCGTGTGTGTGTGTGTTTGCTCTCTCTTAGTGCGCTCTCTCTCTCAGCAGCAACAGCAGCAGCACCGGTCCCACATCAGGAGGGTTGCAGCAGCAGCAGAGGCGTCGTAAGCCAAACTAAGCTGGCAAAGCTTTGTGCTAACCCGCTCTCTTCTCAGTCGCGCTCTCCCTCTGCCGCCGTGGACGCGACCGCCGACTGCGCAGCCACCAAGAGGTAATTAATGGCATTTTATTTTATTAAAGTGACAAATAAGCAAATAATTGTGAGTGCGTGAGTTGCTTTGTCTGACTGGCCGGCAGCATGTGTGTACGTGTGAGAGTGTGTGTGTGCATGTATGCGTAAGCAAATGAATCAAAAATACATTTGAGAATGCAAACAAATTATTGAATAACATAAGCAGGCACAACTAACAGAGTGAGAGCGATAGGGAGAGGGGGAGTTAAAGAGAGCGCAAGATCAACTGCCGCTCTCTCACTGAGCCAAGCTTTGCCTACGCAAGAGAGAGAGTGGAAGAGAGCGCAAGCAGCTGGCAAAAGCATCTCCCCACCTTGAGATGCCGTAATCGTTGCCGGCGGCGCCAAAGCCGCTGCCTGCGTCGCTGTCGCCGTCGCTGCCTCCTTTGCTGCCTCTGTTGTTGTTGTTTTTGGACAACAATAAAATGGCAATTAATATTAAGTATTTCCACTGCCATGGGGTGGGTGGGCTTACACACATGAGTAAGAGAGGGGGGAGAGGGGCAGAGGCAGGGGGAAGAGGTCAACGTTACGTGAACTCGACTGCGTCTAATCAGCTGCTGCTGCTGCCACTGCCCGTAGCGACATAGTCGTAAGTTGCAGATTAAGTCTGGGCTTATCTGGCAAGAAAGGGAGAGGGAGCGCAAGGTGAGGGGAGGAGGTGGTAGGAGGGGTCTCTAGTGGATGCAATGCGCAGCGAAGGTGAACGAATTGGCGGGGGCAGAGATAGATAGCAATATGTGAGCATCAGGTAGAAGGAGGGAGGGAGGGGGTAGTGGGTAATCCCCAGCAGAGTTCCACTTCGTTGGGTTATCAGAGAGTGAGGGAGATAACAACACCAATGCCATACATGGAATTACGAAAATTGTTTATAGAGTTGCAAAAGAGATAAACAAATTGATCGATCAGGTTAAGCAGGAAAGTTAAACACGATAAAAGATTGGAGAATCTCTAGGGATTATCAAGTATTATAAAAGTTACGAAGAAACAATTAAATTCAAAAATGCATAAAGAAATCAGGGGGAAATTCTCTTGGGCTTATAAAGTTTAATGCTAATTATCCATTAGGGAATTCTAAAGAGGCATCGAAGAGGAACTATAGTTAAGATAGAAGAATACTTGTGCTATTAATCATATATTTTAAAATTATTAAATATTATATTCTAGGAGTTCAATAACAATTCTATGAATATTATGAAATGTGGCGTAGATCAAAATAATAGCAGTGAAAGAGGAGGTTGAATTCTATGATGATTTATCAATAATTTATTATTTATTTTGCCCAATGCAATTAATTTTTTCACATTTGATGACTGCCAATATATTTATAGATTCCCTGATATTACAAATATTCCAGGCAAACCCCTAGGAATGCTTTATAAAGAATTTACATTTCACAATTACTTCCAGTTATCATGAAGTTTGTGCTTCAAGGTCGCAATAAACATAGGAAACACTTGTTAAATAATATTACGAGGCTCATATCTGAAATATTTGATTAAGAAAAGCGCTGTAAGTTGCCTCTTTGAGAGCTGAGAACATTACTCAAACTGTTCTCTCTTTTTTCTTCTCTTTCCTGCTACGTGGCACAGCGTAACAAATCATGTGAATATGCATCAGGTGGCCCCCATTTAATTGGCCGTGTGAAGAGTCTTTGCTCCTTAACCGCACAGCTCAAGAATCTCGCGCATCTCTGCTTGCATTCTTCCATCTCCCTCTCTAATATCTCCCTTGAATCTCTTGGCATATCTCATATATCTCTGCTAATGTGCCATATGCCTCGTGTTCTCCCATAACACGCAGCCATTATCTTGTCTCAGGTTTGTTTTATGCGTCTCCAGTGCTGCCTGGCGTCTGTTTGCAATGCTGCCAGCTCGCTCTTACCTCCTTACCTCCCTTCCTACTCCCTATCCCCTCTCCCCTCTCAAGGGAAACCACCAAGCCACCCAGCGAAGCACTCAGGAGACGCAGACAAAGACGCAAACACAACAAGCAAATAACTTTTAGCCCGAAAACAGCCAGAAAACACCCACGCACCTCCTCCCCATCACGTAACCCTCCACCACGTCTAAACAAAATTCCAGTGAAGCACTCGAACGGCAGGTGGCGCTGTTGTGCGTTGGGGGCACGCATTTTTCAAGTGTATAAAAAGGGGCGCATAATTTTCAGTTTAATTACAAACAAGAAAACTACTCTGCACCCTCTTTCCCTTCCTCCCCCACCTCTCTCGTCACCCTCTTCTGAGGGTGACCTCCTGAGCTGCTTTCACCTTTGGCGCTGCCTATTAATAAATCTCATTAATAAATTAAACGTTTTCAACGCAGCAAATTCCCTTCATCATCTTTGGAGAGGAGACTCCTGCTCTCTCTCTGCTTATTTTCGTGTTTTCGCAAAGAAAATGTGTGTTTTTCTTTTGCTGTCCTTTCACTCTCCCCTCCCCTTCCCTACACTTACCCCTGCCCACCACTCTCCACCCACCTCTCTTTACTTTCTCATTTCGTTTTCCTTTTCGTGCGACGTCATCACCAGCGGTTTTTATAAATAAATCACAAGTAACCATAAAAAAAGAACAGACGGAAGCTACAGTCGACCATGCCTGACAGTAAAATACCCTGCGCTCCCTTTTATAAATACACGTAGAATACCTAAATGCAAAGTCTTCTGTCTATATTCTGTTTAAACTGTGTCCACTGAGGGTATACAGGTACTTACATGCCAAATGTGCCTAACTGATAAAGGGTGATTTTTTAAGAGCTATAGGAAAGTTTTTCAAAAAAAAACACATAAGATTCAGAGAAATGCATGAAATCTTTAAGTGAATCGATAGTACGGTCCATTTAATTGAATGTTTTAAGATTATTCCATGCAAATGTTGACCGTGACTGCGTATCAAATGGTCCATCCGCTTATTCCAATTTTGGTATATTCGTTCCAACATTTCATGGTTAAATTATAGACCAAACTGAAGATGTTTGACAGTGATACAAAACACGAAACGTGCGTCAGCTGTTTAAACCAGTGTTGTCAAAAAGATAGTAGCTAAAAAATCACCGTTTATAATAGCTGAGTTCTCGATGTTCGATAACCTTGGTGGGATCTGCCACGCCTCCTTCTGCTTGTTATATTTGTTACATTTGCTCATAGTTAGTATACCCTTTTTGATAACTTCCAATGGTCGCAGGGTATAAAAAGAAATCGTTCATAATTCTGCTACGATTCACTGCATTCTCTTTTGCACTTCGACACGCGCCAAGAATGCGGGAATAGCTCCCTTCTCTCTCTCTCTGTCTCTCTTTCTATCTCTCTCTTCCTCTTTCCGGTTAATGTTCATCAAATGTTTTCGCCAGTGTCGAATCACGTAGAATTCTCATTTCTCTTCATTTTCGCATTAATTTTACAATTGTTGCTTGTTTTATTATTAAAGTGCTGCCAAGTTATGCAAAGTAACCGAAGAACCGCGAACCCAGAACCGAGCACTACCTAACCTAACTACCCAAGCCCAACCCAGTTAAAACTGACTTCATTATATACGAATTATCATGGGAATTGCAATTGTTTTTCCTCTTTCTTTCTTTCTGTATTTATGTTAAGTATTTTTACACTCACCATAGACCGATAATTATGGAGACTATCTAGGGCCAGGGGGGTTGCTAGTTTCTGTGGTTGCACACACTCGACACGACGACACTGTAACAAAGTAGAGTGAAATGTTATATGGGGTGTATGTAGTATATAGTATATAGTATACACAGTATATGCTTTATGGGTGTACGGAGATACGACACGTTCGCAAATAAAATAATATTATTAATATAAATAGAGGTTACGGTGACAGGCAATTAAACAAAGCTTGTGTTCGGTAATTCGTTGTGAAGGTATATTGAATATGAATATTGGGTTATGCAATCAACGTTAAGTACAGTGAAGATGGATTAAAGGGACTACACATAGAACTTGAAATTGAAATGAGACATCGGCATTTTACACATTTAGCTTATCTGTCTTGCTTAAGGACGTACGAACTGTACTAATGAATATGATAATATTAGAAATTGGTTAAGGTTGAAAGTAAATAGAAGTTTTTGAAATTCATCAATCGTCCTATACTGTTTTTTATTTATATAATGCATATTCATCATATTATCTACTTCAACAACTATCATAAGCAACATTAAGTATGAGCACAGGCTTGTGAAATTGAAGATTGAGTAATGTGAAAAATTACCAAACGACCTATGTATTTTTCCTTAGAACATTCATATCAATTAAGTAAGTTCTCTTTACAGCTTTCTTAAAGATTATGAAATGTTAATGTAGGTCTATTATATCATTGGAAACTAAAGTTAACTACTATTAACTATGTCAACTACTAAAGAGAAGAGAAACTTGTTACCAAAATTGAGAGAACGACCTATTTTTTCATCGAACATTTATATCTCTTAACAGCTTTCTAAAAGATTATTAAATGTTAATGTAGGTTTATTTATCATTAGAAACTAATGTTAACTACAATAAACTAATCAAACTACTAAAGAAAAGAGAAACATGTAACATGCAACCAAAATTGACCAAACGACTTATTTTTTTTAAATTCTTATATTAAATCCTCTAAATTAATCATATTTTCATCTTCAAGAACTTATTTCCAAAAGTATTCCTCGTAGCGTGTCTGTACTGTGCGCAGAACCAATTTCAATGGAACATTTTCTGTTAGATTATTCAATTTCTCAGTCAATTTATAGCACCCACCAATAATAAGCACTAACAACACTAACAATAAATGAGAATCACAGTGATTCACTTTACTTGCGGAACTGATAAACGCCAAAATGAGTTAATAATAGGGAGAAACAAGCAAATTATATATAGTAGAGAGATCTGTCGAGTTTTTCTTTTCTTTTTGTCTGAAAATTCGCAATATATGTCGAAAATTGTTTATGCCCCCAGACTTTTCTATATGCCCCGCGAATAGTTTAGTTTATTGCGCCTCGTGACCTTTTTTTTTGGTTCGTCCCCCTCCCCTGTAAGTTTTACAACGCGCGCACCTGCAACTGCCGTTGCTTCAAAGAGAATTCTACACTGCCCCCACCACGCCACGCCCCGTCTACGCCTCTGCCCTCCTCCTTGGAGCCGGATGTTAATGTTATTTGAGGCATATTTTGTGGGCGCTTCGTGCTGTTTTTAATGTTCACTGATTTGTTTGGGAAAAAATAAACAATTGAGCAAAATTTATTTAGTTGGCCAGGCATAGCCACGCCCCCTCCCTTGCCGCTTCCCCTGCCATCTCTTCTTTGACTCTGGAATGTCTGTCTAATTGTTGTAGTTGTTGTTGTTCTTCTTCTTCTGCTCGTTGTTGTTGCAGTTTACGATCAAATAAATATGCAATGAAATTACTTTGTGCCATAATTCGTCCAACTTTATCGCTCTATACAACTTAGTGGCATCAGTAGAGGGGGGTGGGGAAGAAGGGGGCACTTGAGTGGGTTATGGATTACAGTGCTTACAATTTGCATATGTATCTCTGCTCTGTGTGTGTGTGTGTCTTCTTCCCTTTATATACATCGACCTTGAGGACAACAATCAATCAGCGGGGCAACTCTGGCAGCTGTGGCAGCTTAAAAGCAGCATGCAACACTCTGTATATGTGTGTGTGTGTGTCTCTCTGTATGTGTGTCTCTTTGTGCTTGCCTTTTGTATTGTATCTGCGAGATACTTTTGTATCTCTCACACGCTTTTTCACCTTGTCAATCAGCTCGGCAAATTTGGGTCACACACGCAGCTTCCCTTCCTTCCTCTCAAAAATCACCATTATCATCGTCATCGTCGTCATAGTCCATGTCATTTGAGATATATAGACGATATATACTATATTGTGCGTGCACACATGTTCGTCTGTTTGTGCCACTGTACATCTGTCTGACCCACTGTCTGCCTGTTTGTTCCACTGTGCCTTCCTATGTCTGTATCTCTATCTTTCTCATGGTCTGCTCCACTGTTCGTCCCTCTGTTTGTCTATAAGTTCCACTGTACGTCTGTGTATCCTACTGTGCCTCTCCTTGCTCTACTGTGCCTCCCTCTGCCTGCCTGCCTGTCTGTCTGTCCCACTGTCCATCTGTTGTGCTCGTCCGAAATCCGTCAAGTTATTTGGCGCTTGTTACTCACGTACGCCGCAAGCACATTAAAATTAAAATCATAAATAAAAATTCTTGGCTGCAACTGTAATTCAAATTCAAATTAAGGCACACACTCGACTACACACACACACATTCACATACACAGGCACACACACTCACACACGTGCCAAACAAACAAACACAATTCACATTTGCCGATTTTTATTTGCTGCTTTGCCCGTTTTAGTCGCTGATTAGGCAGCAGTCGCTGTCGGCGTCGCAGTCACAGTCAACGTCGACGTCGCTGTCGGCTGACACGCCTACTGTGTGCGTGCGTTGCCACTTGTCGTCGCGCAACTCCCCAAAAAAGGGCGAAACAATGCGAAATTATCAACAGCAGCAGCAGCCCAAGCAGTTCCGCGTGTTTGCCTAACTAATAAAAGAGAAGCATAGGGCAAAGAGAGCGGGAGAGAGAGAGAGAGGGACAGGGAGAGCGGCAGTAGAACAGAGTGTGAACAGTTGAGAGAGACAAGCAATTGAGAGAGCAGCACAGTTGAGTAAGCTAAGCAGTTGAAAGAGCAAGCAGTTGTGGCAGCAAGAGAGCAAGACTTGTAGGTGCAAGCAGTTGAGAGAGTCAAGTATATGAGAGAGTGAAGCTATGGGAGAGAGCACGCCTGGCTGAGAGAGAGAGAGAGAGAGCGCGAACGCGTGCAACTCTTATCAAAACATTTGCAAGCTTTTCCACAAAAACAATAACAAAACGCATGCACAGCATGAGAGCAACAGAGAGAGAGGGAATGAGGGAGTAAGCAGTTGAGTGAGCAAGCGGTTGAGAGCGCAAGCAGTTGAGAGAGCGCAGCATATGCAGCAGCATGGCAATAAAGCTCTTTGTATAACAGATTGGCTGCGTGGGGTGAACACGCAAAATATTTGCAATAGACACAGTGGCGTAGTGGGAAGAAGGGGACTACGGAATGTAGTAAGTAAAAAGATACCCTGTGAAATACAGATCAAAGAGAATATAGTTCTATTATTACCTATACAAGTGAATCTATTACAAATGTAGCAGACTATAAGATATCCTATAAAGTGCAATACAATGGCATAGGAAGTAGTTCATCTATTAGCAGACGAATAGATACCTTATTTTGATAGCCTGCTGAATGATTTTAAGGCAACACGTAACTATAACAGGGTCACACGGATCTGGAGCGAAGGGAGAACTACGAACATAGCAAATATGATCGACTAAAAAATACCCTTTAAGGCAAACTTTAAAATATTTAAACACATTTGAAAGATTTAGCTTTGACTGCCTACAAAAAAGTCTATGTTATATTCATACATACCCTGTAACGCATAAATTCAAATTTTGAATTTGAACAAATTTAAAAGATTTATGAGAGATTTATGTATACCCCGTATATGTTATTATTATACCCCGTATATGTTAATCAAATAGTATTATAATAATAAAATAGACCCTGTAGCATACCCTGTAAGTATATCCTATGGCAAAAGCTTTCTGTCGTCAATTCTTTCATTACTTGCGCAGCTTTAACGCTTTCTTCCTCCCCAGGGGAACACGCTTTCAACACGCTGCCACTGGCGATGCCTGTGAGTATAACAGTATAACACTGCTTTTGGGCATTTTCGTTTTATTTACAATTTGACATTTTCGCAAGCACACACAGGCACGCACACTCACACTCACAGAGAGTAGCTCACCTTCACACTGAGGCAAAAAAAGCGCTGCCCGCGCTGTGTTAACAAAGGTCGTGCTGCTCTCTCATGCATTCTCTCTCTCTCTTCATCTCTCTTTCCCCCTAACTCTCTTACTATCTCTCTCTATCTCTCTCTCTCTGTTGCTCCTTATCTCTCGTTCATCTCTCGCTGCTGCTGCCTCACTTGAATTTCCATTTTCAATTTGGCTTTTCGTTTCGATTTCTCAACAGACACACGTCGCACGCTGAAGCGTTCGGTCGCGTTTGCTGCGCTGCGCCCAAAAACAGAAGAAAAACAACAAAAAGAAAAACACAAAAAAGAAAAACACAAAAAGAAAAACAACAAGAAAAACAAGGCAAAAAGCAAAAGCAAAGGAAAAACTTTGAAAAATATCTCAAGTAATTCTCGGAAATACAGAAACAGACTCCGCGCTGTGCCCCACTGTGCGTGTGCGTGTGTGTGTGCCGCGACGCGTGTGTGAATAACTTGATAAGTTTACTGCTGCCTGCCTGCCTACCCCCGCTGCCCGGGCAGCCACCCCAGGTGCAACTCGCAACTGTATAACGGGAGTAACTGATCCACACCAAAGTGATCCCTCGACTGAAACTGAATCTCCACTTTGAGTGCAAAATTTGTAATTGAAATAGCAAAAGATACAATACAAAACGATAAGATTGCTCATCTGAAAGTCAAAAACAGGTAAAGGAAAAAGCAAATAAATAAATAAATTGGGGAATAGAGTGGGAAAGGCAAGAAAGAGTGGGAAGCAAAGGAAGAGTGGGAAGAGCATCAGGAGTGGGAAAGGGAAGACCAGGTTTAGGGGTAGTGTAAAAACAGAAGAAAACGAGAGCAACAGTCGAACGACAGAGGGATACCCTTGGACCTATGTTCCTCAGTAGTTCAATTTTGTTAAATTCATATGTACATGTGCATGCTTACAAATTATTCTCTACAGATGGCGCTGGAGCTTCGCGCTCGCCTGCCTCCCTTGGTAGCTGACACAAGCACTTAGAGTTATGCTCATAGTTTCTTGTATAACTTATGTATGTGTTTATGGTCCAATTAAATTGAAATATAGAGGATACGTAGATATTTCATTCAGCTTAGCATATGCTTAAGTCAGAAAGTTGTATCTTTTATACAGCGTTTACAAATTGATTTCCAAAATTAAATTATTGATTGGCGCGGGCGGTGGGCGTGGCACCTGACATTTGAAATAAACTTGATCAGCGTATAGTGTACAGGAATCTTACTACCAAATTTGGTAAATCTAGCTATAATTTTAGCTGAGATCTTTGTATTCACACAGACATGTCTCAATTGACTCGCCTAGTAATCCTCAGAATATAAATATAAGAATACGCCTCCTTCTGCCTGTTACATATTTGTTTTGACTATTTTCAATGGTTGAAGCGTATAAAAGGCAAATAAAAATGTGGAATACAGTGGAAAAGAGAAAACTAAAGAAAGGAAGCTACAAACAAATGAAATTTATAAATTAGGAATACATTGGGAAGTTAAGAAAGCAGACAATGAAATTGAGCAGGAAGGGAGGTACACAAGAGGAGGGGATATGTGGTCAAGTAATACTCAATTCAATTTCGATTTGTCGCTCAATTTCAACAACATCTTCAGCCCTCAAAACATCAGCAATATCAAAAAGAAATTCGTCATCAACTTCGCCTCAAACGGAAATCAAATCAAAATACAATTTCATTCAATTCAATTTCAATTTTGTATATACATTTTCAAACATTTTTGCGCTGTTTTCTAAATGAAAATTGTGCCGAAAATTGAGAGAGAGACAGAGAGAGAGAGAGGCAGAGCCAGAGAGAGAGAATGCTTGCTGTGTTTGTTTTCCCTCGGCCAATGTGTTGAAAAGTTGAACGATTTTTTTGTTTAGTTGCAACACACACACGCACACACAGTGGCAGCACAGAGGAGGGTTACAGGGGAAGGAGGCAAGTGGCAGAGGGGAGAGAGAGGGGGCACTTGGCTTGGTCCAACAGTTGACGCTGCTGTTGCTGCTGCTGCTGTTGCCCGTCGCCGGTTGTACTTGAACTCATAAGGCGAATGGCAGCGGCAGACGGCGAATGCCCCCGTAGACAGCGACGTATCTCACAGATACAAATGTAGCTGCAGCTGTAGCTATAGCTGTAAATGCTGTTTAGCTGTAGCCGTGCGTCACACAAATTTGGACAGTTCAGAGAGTTGGGCCTGCAATTGGCAGTGAGGGGGGACAGGGAAATGGAAAAATATCAATGAAAAGTTATATAACTGTAAACTATCAATGACGGGGCAAAAGTCACAGTAAATCCCATAGAAATTGGCAACTGTCTGCATTGATAATGCTCTATGAAAAGTGATGAAGGGCAAAGTCAGTTGGGAGTATAACAAGCAGCTACTCGAAGAAGGTGAAGAAGGTTCAGGTGCAGATGTTTCTCTCGTTCAGGTGAAACTCTTCTTCTGAAGTCTCTCTCCTTCAGTTGTCGCCCTCCTTCAGATGTCTCCCTCCTTCACCTGTCTCTCCCTCCTTCAGGTGTCTCTGCCTCAGTTGGCAACTCAATTTGTTATGAAAATATTTACTTAGGGATTTCAATTTTGATTCCCTTTTTGATTCCTTTTTGTTTGTCGCATCTCATGCGAAATCAAAAAGGGAATAAAGAAACAATTTTAAAGTGAATACTGTTTCTGTAGTAAATTTGAGCTTAATCTTTTACACTTAAAGAGATTTCTAGCGTTGATTTCTTAGAATTTCCAACTTGCCTTAGTCATCAGCAAATACAGCTTAGTCATCTTCCATTCCCACACTCTCCATTCTTCTTTCTCATTGTCAATCTATTCTGAAATGATTTATTAATTTTGTCAAAATTCAAATCACACTTTCCACTCGGCATAACTCTATTGAAATGACGCCATTTTGAGCATTTAAACAGCCATAATTTGGCTATAAATCTAGCTTGTTTCTTGTTTCTTTTTCAAAGCAAACATTTCTTTTAATTTCCGCATGAATAAAACTGTTTGCGTGCTGTGTGTGTGATTCACATGTTTGACACAAAATTATGAGAACTTTGTAAGCTCATCGAGTGCAAAAAAGAAAAAAACAGACGAACACTACAGTAGGGCACACCCGACTTTAAGATACCCTTTGCCCAGTCTTGAGAAACAAAGTTTTTTGCCATCTATTGCTGTAGGCATGCCTGCAAAAACTATAGCATACAAATAGGTGCAGGACTAAGGGTGTCTCGTCTTAGAAAGTGTTGACTAACTTCTGTGTTTATTGTCCGTTTGGATTGGAATTTGTTGATTTGATATAAACTTTACTAAAATGACTTTATGTTAAAGTCAGCAAGTTGTTTCTTTTATACATTGCATACAAATCAAACTGAAAAGTTTAACTATTGGTCTGCGGAGGCGGTAGACGTGGCAGACAATATTTGAAGTAACTATTATCAATTGAAGGTATACAAGCACCTTTATACCAAGTTTGAAGTCGTTAGCTTTTACTTTAGCTGAGATTTTAACGTTCAAACAGACAATCGACATGGAAATTGATGTTGAGCAAGAATATATATAGTTTCTGAGCTTCTTCTACAACTGTACAACTGTGTATACCCCATTTTGAGTATTCTCAATGTTTGCAGGGTATCAAATAGCCAAATCTTGACATATTTATGTGAAAATTGCCGGCATGGGGGAAAGAAAATTGTCTTGATTTTCTCAGCAATTAATAAGCGCGTTTCGATTTATGGCTAGCAGATAAAACTCTTGAATTGCTTTTGCTGTGGCAACATTCTGTTTGTTTTTGCTTAACGAGCTGTTTAGTCTAGGTAGAGCAACCCCCTCTTACCCCACCCCTCCCCACCCACTTTACTGTGCACCACATTGCGACGCCAGTGGCAACTGTTTTCAACTGTGGCTTTTGCCAACGCATTCCGACGCCTTTGAGTGGATCAGCCGCCGCTTTCAATCAGTCAAACGCAATTAAGGCATTAAAACGACAGAGACAGCAATAGACAGAGTGACAGAGAGAGGGAGAGAGAGGGACAAAGAGAATGTGCGAGTGCTGGCGGCAATTAGTGTACTGTGTATGTGTGCGAGCACAAGAGAATCCTCAATGTGCAACAACGCACACTTGGCTCATTATGCTGTTTATCCTCTTCCCTGCCCTGGCCACGCCCCCTCCTGGCTAGGCAACTTATCTGCTTAACCCCCTTCCTTCTTCTGCCTTCCGCCCCTTGCTCTGCTCATCACTTTGAGCTGCTCATTAATTATTTAACAACAACTGCGACGCCAACTTGGCTGCAACATAAAAAAGTTACGCATACGCAGCGTAGGCCAACTATTTATATGTTGTTGCTGTCTCTGCTGTTGCCAATGTTGTTGTAGTTGTTATTGTTGCTGTTTTTGTGCTCTGTGCTGTGTCATACACCAACGCACAACGATCTATCATTATAATGAAGCGTCAAATCTAATACGGGCATTTTCTAACTGCCTTCCATGCTGCCATGTGGTTCCGCAGCTGCCACGCCTCCTACCCCTCACTGGGTGTGGAGCGGAGAGTGTGTCTCTGCTCTGTATGTGTGTGTGTGTGGTGTGTGTGTACTCGCCCTGTTAACCGTCGGCTATGGCTGATAACGTTGACAAACTAGATAAAAGCGCGATAAAAATGAAAACAAAATTTACAGAGTCACAAAATAAAGGCAACAGCGGCGGCAGAACCGTTATAAATATAACGGTAGATGAGAGCAAGCGTAGCAAGCAAAGTAGTATCTGCTGCCATATTCTACGGATAGCCGTGCGAGAGTGCAAGAGGGAGAGAGGAAGAATAGCAGCAGAGGAGGAGGAGGAGGAATCTATGAATATGAATGAGCTGAGCAATACAGGCGAATTTTAGCTGTTGTTTTCATACCCTGTTCATGTGAAGAGGGGCCTAGCAAGGTAGTTAGTGCTGAAGTTCTGGAAAAAACTAGTGATAATGTTTAATAAAAGCCCCGGCAAAATGTACAAGGCTTAAGCTCTAGAAAAAGCTGACAACATAGAATAAAGTGTGTCCAGAAAAGGTTTGCGGTTCTAGAAAAAGTAAAGAATGGATTCGTATTCTTTATTCTTCTATAAAGAAATAAATATTTATTTAAATGGAATCAAATTTGTTAATCAAATTGTTGATTTGATTTGAAACTGTCCAATCTTCATTTAGAAACGTTTATAGTGTACATTTTTCAGCACAGAACCTTGAAATCTGACTGAGATTTACATTTAAGCATATCTGATAACTATGTGCAAAGTTTCAGTCAGTTTGCATATCAATTGTAGATTGTGGCATAGAATTGCTTAGCAATTATAAGTGCTAGAAGAACTTGACATCATATGTAAAGTAGATACAACTTTAAACTACACATATGATAGATTTTCAACTCAATATATAAAACAATTGATTGTATATTATATAACTGGTGATAACATATCTTATAACTCATGTTTCTTCAATAGACTCTTAATTGTGGAGAGCTTAACATGCAAGATTCTTGATATTTACAGTTGATTTTTGATTTATATGTATGTTACACAGTTATGCAATCCTACACGTGCTCTTATACGGAGCTGCAGCATGGGTACTGTCACATACGCATGCAAGAGCGCTTGGAGTGTTCGAGCAGAAAATACTACGCAATATCTTTGGTCCTGATCGTATCAGGGACGACTTTCGCATTCGAATGAACCACGAATTTTATGGGGCTTTACAACGACATTGACGTAGTCCGGCGTATTACAATACAATGTATGCGCTAGCTCGGAAATGAAGCTACAACAAAGAAGGTGTTTGAGACGAGAGTCGATGTTGGGCGACGAAGGGGACGACCACGGCTCAGATGGATGCACAAAGTGGAGTAGAACCTGACTGCGCTTGGTGTAACCAATTGAAGTAGGCGCGCAAGAAACAGAGGATGTTGGCGTGCGATGTTGTGGTTGGCCGCAACCCAATGGTGGGTTGTAATGCCCACCCAAGAAGAAGAAGAAGTTATGCAACTACGATGCAAGTTGTAGCTTAATCGATAACATTTGTCTGGTGTCTACAAAGCTTTGTCTATCAAATTTGCATATCTAAGAGAGTCTACAAGTCTTTCTCATGCAATTATCTGCTACTTCCTAGCACAGGGTAGCAACTAGTCTGCTACCTTTCTCTTTTGATTTGTTGTTTGTTGCTTTTAACGTGCGATAAACTTAGCACAAAGTGGCGCTCTGTCTGCATTTATAGCTCAGTGTGCCTGTGTGTGTGTGTTTATGTCGCGACATTGAAACGCGGTTTTAATTAATAATTATAATTATCGCTTCACTTTCTAGAACGTTTTTCGGCTGCGGTTGCCCCCAAAGTTGATTCGTTACAATGATTAAGATGATGATGATGAGAACTCAACTCATACGGCCACAAAGTGTGACAAATCGACACACAGTGACAGGGCGCAACCGCAGCGTGGTGCAGCGTGCAACACAAACACACATAAATTACGCATACGCAGCGTAGGCCACAAACTATGCAAAGAACTAACAGAGAAGGAGAGAGCGAGAGAGGGGAGAGCGAACACGAGTTAATGATAGTCGCGTGATTAATGCTCCTCTCTTTATTTATTTATTCTGCTGCTAATGCAATACGAACACGCTGCTCCCTCTCCCCTCGCCCCTCCCTGTAGACCTCCCGTGAAGCTGCCACCGGCCGCAATTAGCCGTAATGAAAAGCTGTCCGAGATTTATGGGGCAACATTTCCCTCGCTTTTGTTTATCGCAATTTCAACTGTTTGTTGTGTGTACAATGTGTGTGTACAATGTGTGTGTGTATAGTCTGCGTGTGTGTGTGTGTATTGCGTGTCGCAGCGGGTGTGCGTTGGCGAATTGGAAACATTTGACTTTTGATCTTTGCCAAAATGTCAAAAACTTGACAAGCCAACCAGATAAGCCAGTCAAGGAAGGAAAGGAAACGAGAGAGAGAGAGAGAGAGAAGAAGGGGTGAACTTTAATGAAATATGAAACTGCGGAAAGGCGACTGAGCAAGAGCAGCGTTCCTACCCTTTTTCCCATCTCCTCTGACCTCTGCTTCCTCCTCACTCGAACTGATTAAATAGATAATGAACTGAGCACATTCTGATTCTGATTGACAAGTGATGGTAATGGAGTGCCGTAATGAGCATTATGCGGACGCACAAGGTAAACAGAGAATGAGTGATGGGAGGAGGGAAAGACAGAGTGAAGTAGAGAGAGAGGGAGACTGGGAGACAAAGAGACTGGTATATAGATACAGCTGAGTGTTATCTTTTAATGGGATAGTCCAGCAAGAAGTGTGGGAATCACAAGTAAAATAATGTTCGCTCTGCTACTTTTCTTCTCGTCATTCTAGAATTTATAACAATTTAATAAAACAAATATCATATTTTACAATTGACAACTTAAGTAGATCAAATAAGAGTTAAAATAGTTAATAACATGCACAGCTCATTTGTTTTCTTCTTTTCTTCTTCTTCTTCTTAAAGGATCTATACTCAGTTTTCTAATTCGTATTATACTACAACATTTAACAAGTAAAAGCAACAAGCGAGTTTATTCAACATTTAAAACTGTAAAAGTATTTCTATACATGCAAATTTAATAGGAACACTTTTCCCACTCCTTTCAATTCCTTTCTTCGCATACTTCCCTCTTTCCACACGTATTTCTCTTCCACATTTTGCTTAAACTACGTAAGGAGTTTCATCTTTCAATTGCCAAAGCATATCCCCATCTATTTCCAGTTGTTTGCACCCAAAATCCTCGACTTGAACTCGCAGTCAGCAATGCCTTTAAACCAACGACGATATCTCAGTTATCAATCGATACGTGCGAATTGTCTGTTTGCCTTATCAAGTAACCTCCTCTCTGCCCCTCCTCCTGCCTCCCCCCTATCACTCAGTCATGCCAAAAACTATGCTAAGCTCTGCTCGCACGAGTGAAAATAACATTGAACCCATCGCACACTTTATAAATAGATAAAAGAGTAGGAGCAAGTGGCAATGATGATAATGGGGAATGAGGCAGGATGGGGGGAGGTGGAAGCACAGTATCGAGTCTCGCGTGCCATCAATTGTTTTGTCAATATTTTCACAATTTGCCTGGGCTGCGAGTGCCTTATCTGACGGCCCCCAGAAAGAGAGTTGGGTCAGTAAACTTCACGCAGAAATTAAGTGAATTTTCACAGGGCCAAAGGAGGGGGGTGGGGTACAAAATTAAAAATGCAGCCCCTACTTCGAAGAAAGTGTAACAAAAGTTTTCCAATTGAGGGGAGGTAGAGAGAGAGGGACAGAGCAGAACACGTTGACGTTGATGAAGGTGCCAGCAAACTTGATGGCACCAAGAGCTGTTCTTGTTTTTTTGGTGCGTGTCATTGAACTGAATGTTATTGTTGTTGTTGCTGTTGTGGACACAAGGACACTGGCCCCCTCTCTCTCCCTCTCTAGCCCTCTCCTAAAGACTCTGCCGGTACTTTATATTTTTATTTATTTGTGTACTTTTTGCTACCGATGATATGCGAGTCTATAGCCCCAAGAGACGGCGAAGGCTGGCAAATTGTTGACTCAACACGCTCCCTACTCCCTCCTCCTCCCCCCTGCTGGTTTGTTGCCTGATGAATTTTTACGAGTGTAGCGGGCAAAAATTGTCCAACAACAAGGAAAATAAACAACAACAAACATTGCAAAAGTGAAATTTACATGATTGCCGCACAGCGTTGAAACAACAAGAATAACAAGAACAACCACAAGCGAAAACAAGTGGGCAGCACCGAAAATTAAACACACTTTTCGTGCAGTGTAAGAGAGAGGGAGGCCTGCGTAAACAACTTGATGAACTACCTGCAAAATATTGACAGATGTGTGTATGCCAAATTCTCTAAGGAAAATTCTTTTATTTTCCATATTATTTTAATGGCGTTTCGGATGCTGGCTTTACAAGAAGAATTCTTCTGAGTTCTTGAAATTTTGAAATAATTTTGGAATTTTTCTATCTTTGTTTTTCGTAGTTCTCATTAAATTTCGATGAATTCTATGCAATAGTTTTGCCCATAAAATCTGAAATAAACAAGCTGCATAGTTAGCTTAATATTTACAATATTTCTAATGAGTTTTTCCATTTTCATTTTGTTTTTCCACTTTTGCGTTACATTTTCAACATGCATAATGACTTTCAATCTGTATATGCAACTAAAAATTCGTTATTTGTTTATTATTCGTTACCGAGAATTCCTCACTCTACAAGCATTGCTACTTATAAATTCAAGTATTAGATTTAGTTTTTGTTTTACTTTACTAACCATTTCCCCAATGTGAAGATGGAAAGAAGTTAAGTTATTTTCATAAAGAACTCAATGTGAAAGTTAAATATTGATCACAGCTAGAGTAGCGCTATATGCATACTTTGCTCTTGCATCACCTTCTCTTCATCTCTCTCTCTCTTCCTCTCTCTTTCTCTTTTCCCTCCATAAAGTATTCCATTTGCGTGCTGCATATTTAACAACACTTTCACTTTACCATGGCTGATTTTCGATTCTCTTTCGATTCGCCATGAACAAAGTTCTTTCCACACTTTTTATGGTGCTACGAATTATGCGCTTTACCTTCCAGCCAGCCTGGCTATAAGGACAACAACAAACAGTCACTGTAAAGTTTGGCTGGGGCAAGGCAGGGGGCAGTGTGTAGCGGGGGGTTTCAAGGGACAGCAGACCGCAAATTACTCAACACTTTCGCATTTTAATAAACCCCAAAAAAGCACTTGGGCCAGCAAGAGTGCCCTCTGTGGGGCGTGGCGCCGTGGGGCGTTGTTTGCGCGTATTAAATATTTGATATATTTTGCTGCTTGTTGTTGTTGCTGTTGCTCTTGTTGTTGTTGTTGAACTTGTGTGCTGCGTAAGGTCAAAGGTAATTGCAGACTCACTCGACATGGCGAGGGGAGCCTCAAAATTTTCTAATAGGCAACACGAAACGTATTCGACATGTAGAAGTGAAATATAATTTCGCCGTCTAAAAGCTCCACTAACAATACAAATACACAACAACAACAACAATGACAAGCTAAAGCAATTAGTTTAATGTAATTCCCTCTCACTCAACCACACACACACATTTAGGCGCTCTTTCTCTCTCACTTACACTCTCTCTTTGGTCGCTTTGGGGGCTCAGTCAGAGATGAAGCGCGTCGTTGGCAAAAGTTTTATGTACCACAAATGAAATTATATTCAGCACACACACATACACACAAAGACTATACACACACACACTTACTGTACACACAGTACACACACACTCCCAGCACACACACACACACACAGTGGCCACAGGCTGTCGCTGCAATTTGCGCGTCGACAAAAACGTTCGCTCCTAAAAGCATGCTACACATTTCAGTCACCTCTACTCCCTCCCTATACACTTGAGCTGCCACTTCAGCTGCCTTTGCTGTTACCTGAGTTCTCATGCTCTTATCTCTTTTCACCTGCCTCACTTTTAAGCATTTTAACTTCGCTGTCGCTGCCGACGATGGCGTTGGGAGATGGCAACGCTGTCGTGCACATTAACCAAATAGCTGGCGCCTTGATTTGATTATCGTGTTCTTCTTCTTCATCTATCACCCCCCCCCGCCTCTTACAAAGTAAGTTGCCTGTTTGACAAGCAACTTCCTCTATGCCAAGCAAGAAGAAAATGAAGTACAACAACAACAGGCGCTGATTTTATGCCTCTCTATGTGGCATCTACCCAAGCAGGCAGAGTTCTTTGATTATCAAGTATAGATAGAGAGAGAGCTACAGGGTATGTGCTAAGGGTAGCTTGCTTCATAGAGTCAGCATGCTCGACAATAAGTTTATACGTATTAAAGAAGATAAGCAATAGCATCAATATATTCTGTAGTCTGTTTAGGAAAATACTTAGAAGATCCTACTGAAGTGAGAATGAATAGAAGCTTACTAAGTTTCATACAGAAGTCAATGTCAAAGTTGAATATTGACCTCAGCTATAGTAGCTCTATATGCATACTTTACTCTTGTTTCATTTTCTCTTCTTTTCTCTTTCCCTCACTCTCTGTTTCTGTTTAGAAAAGTACATACTTAGAACCTCATCTTAGTTTTGGATCACACTGACTGACTGTATCTCTTCAAGTGATGCAGAGTGCAATTAAATAGGTTTATGTGCAGGCCCGTAGCAAAGCGTGTGCAGTGCGCAAGAACCCGCGCCTGCCAAGGGGCCCTATCGACTAAAAAATGAACTAAAAGTAGACTAAACTATTGTATGCTGCAAAACTTCATGTCAAATGTTGTTGCTTTAGTTTCTATAAAACAGAGATCTTCATGTTTAAGCAGACGGACTAAATTAAACGCTATTAATACTGAACAAGAATATATATTTCTTAAAAATCATCATATTAAACGTCGTTGATGAATTTACCAGAAAAATATCGAGTATAGAGTCTATAGAGTATATTTTTAAAGCAAGGCAATTACAATAAATTTTAAATTCAATACTAGTAGGTATAGAGCCTTATTCACTTCTTACTAGGTGTGAAGTAGCAGTAGAAGTAGTACCTATAAGACCTTTCTGCCTTACTCCATCACTTCTAATGTGACTACAGAGAATTCCCGACTTACAAGTCAGCAAGTGAGCCCAAATCACAGAGAGAGAGAGAGAGAGAGAGCAGCCCCACTGTGCGTTTGATAAGGTTTCGCTGGGGCCACAGTGGTCTGTAGGGTATTTCTCCTCTCTGTACGGGGGCACATTCACAGTTTACAGTCGGAAAACATATTTTTGACTGGCACTTTGATTTATGGCACTGCGACTGGCTGCGGCAGAAGGACGCAGTAGGTCAGGCAAGGCCTGTAGGGGTCGAGGAGGGTCGGTGAGCTGTTAGGGAAGTGGGGATAACATAGGGGGGGGTGAATATGGAATCTGTGCGGATACGCAAACTGCGTGCAGAGGAGGCGACGGAACCGCCATTTTGTACTGTTTGTGTCGCATGCATGATTCATGTGACTCTTCTTTCCCCCTCTCTACCCCCTTTCTCTTCTTTTCCCCCCTGCCTTCCTCTTTCCTCCCTCTTGCTCTCATTCCTTCTCACGTTGTTGTTGTTGCTGCTGATGTTCCCTGTTTGACTCTCAACTAAAGTGGAAGTCACTTCAAATCTGTGCGCTGTGATTTGCCCTTCTTCCTTCCCCTTCCTCCTCCCCCTCGCCTTGTTGGTTACATCTGCAAATTGGCTGCAATAAATTTTTGCCCGTTTGCCATAAAACACTTAAAACGATTTGTGCGAAGTAAGAGAAAAAAGTTGGAGAAAAAAAGGCAACAAAACGTGGCGCAAAAACGAAGCGCGCTAACAATTTTCATTCGATTTTTCCCCCAGACGCGATGCTTGTGTTATGTAATCAACGATTTTCCCATCATTTCCATACGCAGTTAAGCTGAGTGAGAGAGAGGGGGAGAGAGGCAGAGAGAGCGCTGAGAAAATGCTTAATTACTTCCTGGGCGATCAGAACTCAATTTGAACAAATTTCGCAAAATGAAAATGCCTGGGAAAATGGCCAAGTAAATACATGTGTGGCACACACATACACACCCACACATACACTCACACACAGCTAGTGTAATTTAATTTTATTTACGAGTATTTTGGGCCAAACAACGAAACACAAAAACAAATGACTTCCTTTTGTCGACGATGTATAAGACACACAGCCACACACACTATAGATACTGTAGTTACTATATATAACTATATACAATACAAATACACACACACATATATGCCCACACACACACATGTGGTTCTGTGGTGCTGGCAAAAAGTTTTGCTTACATTTTCATTGTGTGCTGCGAAACTGAAACTGAAATTGGTTATGGCATCACTAAAAGAAATTATAAACGAATTAGTTGCAAAATCACATGTGTGTAGATATGTCCCTCTGTGGGTGTGTGTGTGTGTCTGCTACTGTTATCTCACACTTGCCTGCGGGCTTCGTTCCAGCTCTGTAAGTGGATTATAAGTTGAAAGCAAAAACGATTTGTGAATGAAGTTGCCTCCTTCTCCCTCTCTCTCTCTCCTTCTCTCTTTCACTCAAGCACCCTTCACCGTTATCGACAGCTGTCATCGGCCAGCCAACGGATGTCTATTTAAAGTGAAAACACCCTACACACAATGGGCTGGCTACAGTTTTAACCATTCAGGGGTCAAAAGTCGTTTCGCCCCGACAATTTTGCTAATTGAAAAGTTCGTATAGAATCCCAAATTAGCGCCAAAAACCGCTTTGCATAAATGTTAAATGCGAAAAGTGCACAATGTGCTCTGCCTGATGCCGCTGAGGCAGCCCAAAAATAGGCTAACAAAGCAAAATCTGTGCAGAGTGGGGCAGCTGGCAACAGACTTGACCCCCCCCAACCCGAGTCGAAGCAAAGTGAAACGATGCGAGACAAAAGGCATGAAAAACAGAATATTTTCATAAGAAAAAGAGATAAATACATGTATATAGAGTAAGAGAGAGAGAGAAGGAGATAGAGGGGAAGAGAGTTGTAGCACAAATCGATTTGGGCATTAGTAACTCATCCTCTCTCTCTAACCACATTAAAACATAGTTATAACCGAAGCAATAAACCATTTTCGGTTTGCCTCAGTCAGAAAACCATTTTTGTGTAAGATACTTGACTTCTCTGGTGTGAGAGAAGAGGCAAGAGAGAGAGAGAGAGAGAAAAATAGATGTGTTGAGATGTAAATCACAAATTAAGTTTATTCAGTAATTAATCCATTATTACTTTAGTTATAAAACCAATCTGTTCTCTTATTTTAATAAGCAATAATAATCGAGTTCTTTAGTCAACATTTCGTAGGTTACTGTAGGTTATTTAAATTGAAGACAGTGTGCTCAAGTGAAGCCATTGTGAGCTTCGGAGCACAATTAAACAAAGTTCAACTCAGAAGCCTTTCAAGTTCTTTAAAATGAGTCTGATTAAGTAACCAGAACCACATTCCCATATCTCACTCGAATCTAATTAAGCCAGACCAGAAACATTTTGAGTTTCTCCAGGCGAATCTTAAATTTCGATCAATGAAATGTTCCGCTACGCTTTGCCAACTGTGTGTAAAGGTATTTTAGCCGCATCGATGCTGTTGCGGCAGGCTCAGGCACATTCAGCGAGATTCGCAGATAACTAACTCTATTGAATGACATTGCGGCAAGTGGAAGGGAGAAGGTTGCTGGGGTGAACAGAGGGAAAAACTCTTTTGTTACCATTGATAAACCACTCAATCCGCATTGTTTTGTTTGTTGTTTTTGCAGGCCGTGGTTGGAATTTTAATCAAGCGCTGCACGAGGCACGAAGCCCACAGAATGCAGCAGGTACAGCAGGTGAAGCGTGCCCCACAGATACAACGTGGCTCTAATTGAGAGAGAGACAGAGAGAGAGAGAGAGGCCAGGATAACGGACACGGGACACGGTCAAATGGCGTCATTTGTATGCAAAGCAGCAGCCACAGCACAGCAACATCAACTGGAACTGTAACTGGAACTAGAACTGTAACTAGAACTGTAACTAAGCGCACAACAAAGGAAATGCAGTAGAGAGACTAAGCCACAGCAACTAAGAACGCACAGAGAGAGAGAGAGAGAGAAAGACAGTGGAGAGAAAGCAACGCACAGTCAGAAGTAAAGTCAGATCAAAGGCGATACAATTGAGAAACGCAGCAACAAGATGATGAGCGCAGGGGGCACCTACATATCCACGGCCAGCGTGGAGGTGCCGCAGGCTCTGCAGGATGGCGAGAAGTTCATTAAATGGGATGATGTAAGTACCATATAACTTGATCTACAGTTACTAATCAAAAGCATACAAAAGCTTTCCTTTAACAATCTTCTACACTTATATTATAACTTAAATAATGGAAAAGTCATTCTATCGTTTGATTTACGAAGGCGTAAATGGGCGTGGCTAAGTTCTAAAGCAATCTTTATCTGCGTGCAACTACAAGAGTAAATTTCACCAAACGTGTATGTGGTAGTCTTACCTCTTATGGTCTCTGAGATATAGATGTTCATACAAACAGACATGGCTATAGAGACTCTAATGTTGAAGCTAAGCACAACACATGTCATTTTTAGAGTCGTAGAGAGAGAAAAGTTCCCCATAGGTTGTGGTATAATCTCCTTTATATATTTAGTCGATTCTTTTGTCATACATTTAGTAATCGTTTTTGTGATCAGCGATCCATTGGACGTAGGAGCCAGTGGAGGTGTAGACCGAGGGGTACTTGGTGCTGGCACAGGGAGTGTAGCCCCAGGAGACAATACCCACCTGCTGTACAGTGCCGTCGGGCAGGATGTTCACCAATGGGCCGCCACTGTCGCCGTTGCAGGCACCGTCGGTCAAGCCGCTGGTGTAGGTGCAAATGTTCGAGTCGGCCAGGCTGCTGCTGCTGGGCAAAGCAGCCTTACAATCGGAATAGCCAATGATGTCCACATCGAGCTTGTTCAGTTTGTCGGGCAGAGAGCCAGAGTTGTCGCGTCCCCAGCCGTAGAGGGTGCCCGCGCTGTTGGTGCTGAACTGATTGGTGGGCAGGGCAATGGAGGCAACGGGTGCGCTGCCATCACGGTTCAGGGCATTTAGATTGAAGGGCTCATCCAGGAAGATCAAACCAATGTCGTAGGGTCCTACACCGCCGCCATATTTCTCATGGATTGTCTGACGAGAGCTGCTGCCGATGCGCACCTGAGTCTCGGAGTTGTCCTTGCGGCTGTGGGCGCCGGCAACAATTCGGAAGGTTGCATACGAGGACATGCAGTGGGCAGCAGTCAGAACGGTGCGAGCATCAACTAGGGAGCCGGCACAGAAGTGAGATCCCTGGGTTGACTGCAGCGAAACGATGAAAGGTGCCTCGCCGGCAGTGGCCTCATGGCCGTTGATAATGCGACCCTCGGGGAATCCGGGCCAGCCGATGGTATTGGCCGATGCCGAGGCAACGGCAAGAGCGAGTAGCACCACAAATTGTTTCATCTTGATTGTCACAACGAATGTGTTTGGCATCAGTAGCTAAATCGTTTGCTTTTATAGTAGCTAACTAGGCAGCCTTATCTAGCTAGACTCTGTTATCGATCAAATCGATGTCTAATCGATGTCGACAGATTTACGATCCTCTGTGCCCATGTCCTGATTAACTCCACTCGCCGCACTATCAGTCAAAAGAGCACACTCTACTAGATCCACTTCAGATCAATATCAATGGCTCACTTCCTACCCTTCTCACCAAACTGTGGAGTGTGTCTGGCCCAGTTCTGCGGTTAACCTGCCATGGTTATTCCATTCACCTCAGTTTGTAAATAAATATCGCGACAAGTGGCTCATAAATCTTGCGAAACATTGCGCTTTATTGGCAACCGTATATAACCATAATCTGTATAAACAAAGCGCGTTTTGTGGCTTTTTATGCAGAATCATCAGCCCGATTGGTAGCTGCTCGTAAAGTCAGAAGTTCAATTCACTGCAGACTTTCGGGGGATATACGAGTAATATCTTTATACTTCACTATCAGCGTATACTAAACGCGCTCCAAGTGGCTTCTTGACATTGCCAGATTTGTGGTTATTTGAATTTTACGAGCATAACAGCTGATCGGTTGATAGTTAACGAACCACTAATTTGATCGAGCTAATTGACACTGATTTATGAAGATTAAACAAGTTGGGAAAGTACAGTGCATGCGACTAGAGGCTACCCTGGACATACGATACTGACTCGCAATGTGCAAGTAATTGGATGAAATCAAATCAAAAACTATTATAATATGTATAACCCCCAATGATAGGTAGCATACATTAACGGGTAGGCGTTTAAGGCATGAGCGAATATGCAACACGCTGTTATGCCTTATTAAAATGAAGCATAGGCTGTTTAGAAAATACTTTTCCTTACTACAAGATAGTTTTGTTGTACTCAAGTGACTTTGCACTTTGCAATTTACCAACGATGAATGTTGAATATAAATATTGTCTTGTATATGTAAGAGACTTTTGTATCAGTAAAATAACCTTTTATATATACAAACATGGTACTTTTATATCTGTATGATACTTTTGCTTACCTACATGATAATATAAATGTTGAATGTATATACGAGTATAAGACACTTTTGTAACAGTCAAACATCCTTTCAAATATACCAACAAGGTGCTTTTATATCTGTATGATACTTTTGCGTATCTACAATATCATTTAATGCAGTGGTGTATAACCATACACTTGCATTTTTTATTTAATTTCTGTGGAGCAAAGTCCACTACATTTTCTTACTTTGCACTTAACGAAAAGATAAAGCACAGCCCGAACTGCACTGACGAGGGCACACTCCTCTGTGTATCGTCAGAGATTCGACAGAGGCACTGCCTACGTGCTGCGCATAGGGCTCTGGGAACCACTTTATTAATCCTTTCAAAACATTTTTGTTGTTTGGTTACCTTGCTGCTTTTCAATATCAAAACAAAACAAACTCAGCACCTAGTTTTGATCCACCTTAGCACTTTCCCTGAGAGGATCCTATCTCTCTCTTATTTATTACTTTGTCTATACTTCTAATAGACTCAAACCCAGTAGACATAAACAACGGAACTCTTGAATCTACTGCAAGCAGAAGCTAAAGTCTTCTTTTTATTGATACCCGCTTAGTACAGTGTGTAGTAAGCGTTCTGGATATTGGTGATCCAGTCGATGTAGGCAGAGACGCGAGTGTAAACCGAAGGGTAGTTGGCCAATCCGCAGGGAATGAAGCCCCAGGAGACAATACCGATCAGTTCAGTGGCAGTATTCTCCTTTTCCACAACCAGCGGGCCACCGGAGTCACCATTGCAGGCGGATTTGCTTTGCTGCAGTGAGTCGGAGCAAATGTTGCTCTGAGCCAGAGAAGAGTTGGCGGGCATTCTCTCCAGGCAGCCATCGTAGTTGAGGATTTCGGTAGTCATGGTCTGCAGAGTGGAGGCGGCAGTGAACTGGAATGCCTTGGGCTGTCCCCAGCCATACAGATGGGTCTCTCCCTCATGGACCTGCTCACGGCTGGGCAATGTGGCGGGGCTAACCCACTCGTTGAACTCGAAGGGTTCGCTCACGTGCAACAGGGCAATGTCGTAGGGTCCGACGCCGCCGCCGAACTGTTCGTGGACACGTCCAAAGTCGATCACACGCTGCTGGGTACGCTCATCGACCACGGCGCGCTTGTGCAGACCAGCGATGGCGCTCATGCCGACGGGGTTGGAGATGCAGTGGGCAGCAGTCACGATCCACTCCTTGTTGAGGATGGTGCCACCGCAGCTGTGTGCATGGTTGTCCACTCTGCTGGCCAGCGAGACAATGTAGGGTGCCGAGTGAGGATCGGCATCGGTACCGTTGATGACGAATCCAGTGGCGAAGCTGGGCACGACCTTAACGAGGGCATCGGTCAGTCTACCAGCCTGGGCGGAGGCAGCCAACACGGCGAAAAGTGCAATCACTAGAACCTTCATTATTGTCAACGTTCAAGACGAATGATTAGATTCTAAACTGAATAGGGGCTTATATAGTGTATAAAATCCGGAAGCACGTGCCCCCCTTGTTATCGAGAGATTAGCCGGATGGATTTATGAGATTGATTTCCCTTTATCAAAATTCGCTTTAATCAGCTGATGAAATTTTCCAATAGTCAGCATTAACAGATAAAGATCAATCGAAGGACAGATTTGCGCAGAGTAGAGAGAGTTGACAACCCTGTTAACTTCGTCATGCTTATGGTGAAATTGCGCATTCAAACTCTCATCAAAATCAAACACGGAGTATATAAGGACAAGCTTAACAATCGATTAAATTAGCAAGAGATTAGATTTGTTTGAAATCGATAACAGAGGCAATTCAGGGTTGTTTTAGTTTATAAACAAGTTACGGATAGTTGAGAATAAACTATTTATTAATTTACTATTTACTAACTATTATCGAGGGGTAATAAGTAAATTTTATAATGATACCAATATAGACAGTGAAGTACAACTAAATTTGTTATTAATGATTAAAAATAAATTTTATATCGATTGTAAAGGCTGATTTTTTAAGAGCTATAGGAAAGTTTGTCTGTATAGACGATTCATGGTAAAATTATACCCCAAGCTGAAGCTGTTTGACTGTGATACAAAACACGAAACGTGCGTCAGCTGTTTAAACCAGTGTCGCCAAAAAGATAATAGCTAAAAAATCACACTTTATTATCGCGAACTAATAAGTAAGTTTAAAAGTGATACCTATACCAATAGGGTTGGCTACACAGTTAAATTTGTTATCGATAATATACTAAACAACTGATTTTGTTATCGATAGTTCGCTGACTTTCTAGCAAATTATTATATTGTAAATAATAAATCGAAGAGTTAATGTTTCTATGCCCTTTCTTTATAAAACCAGATAATGGATTGATTTTCAACATTATAGTTTCATCGTGATAGTTTTATCGATATTTTCAGCATTCCTTATTCGTTACTTTTAGAGCTTTTGAAGCTTTTAGTTCTATTATCAACTGATGATAATGCCTTCGCTTGCTTCCCGATTGGGTGCACGTAACCCGACTGAAGTAATCTTAGCGCACGCCCCTAGACAAAGTACGAATCAAATCAAACATGAACTATCATAAATCGTAAAGCCAATTGCGCCCGTTTTAGCCATTCTAATCAGATCATTATAAATATTCGAACCGCAAATAGCGCCGAATGATTCAAACGATCAATGAAATTAAACAGATTTCTTAGTATGATAAAATTGGGCTTTAACAAAGTAAAGCGCATTTATTAACTGCAAGATTCTGAGCTTAGTTCAGCACGTAGAAGGCGCTCTGGATCTTGGTAGCCCAGTCAACGTAGGAGGAGACACGGGTGTAGACTGAGGGGTAGTTGGCCAGTCCACAGGGAATGTATCCCCAGGAGACAATACCGATCAGTTCAGAAGGAGCATTCTCGCGCTCCACTACCAGTGGGCCACCAGAGTCGCCGTTGCAGGCAGAGATGCTCTGCTGCAGCGAGTCGGAGCAGACGTTGCTCTCAGCGAGGGGGGCAGACTCGGGCAGGACCTCCTTGCACTTCTCGTAGTTGACAATCTCCGTGGTTACAGTCTGCAGGGTCCTGGCGGCAGTCAGAATGTACGACTTAGGTTGTCCCCAACCATACAGATGAGTTTCACCCTCGTGGATTTCCTCACGGCTGGGCAGGGTTGCTGGCTGAACCCACTCGTTGAACTCGAAGGGTTCGCTCACGTGCAAAATGGCAATATCGTATGGTCCAACGCCACCGCTGTAATCCTCGTGGACACGGCCAAAGTCGATCAGACGCTGCTGGGTCTTCTCATCCACTTCGGCGCGCTTGTGCAGACCGGCGATGGCACTCATGTTGACGGGGTTGGAGATGCAGTGGGCAGCAGTCAGGATCCAATCTTTGGCAATGATGGTACCTCCGCAGATGTGCGAGTGCCTGTTAAAGTTGGTGGCCAAGGAGACGATGTAGGGAGCCGCGTGGGCTTCGGCATCGGTGCCATTGATCACGTATCCAGCAGGGAAACTGATCTTGGCAACAATATCGCCGAGTTTGCCCGCTTGGGCGCTGACGGCCAGCAGAGCAAGAAGTGTGACAGCGAGTACTTTCATTGTCGAAGTCGAAAACTCAGAATGATTGGATTACGAGTCTAGACTGGTCTTTTATAGCTGATTGATTATAGCAATAGTTATGTCAACCACACACGCTAATCGATAGATTAATAGATGAATTTATGACTCTGATTTCATTGTGGTTTCTACATTTATATTTAGTTTTTTCCCATCTAACGAAATATAGCAAATCCAAATGGGGTTTTTGAAGCGTCATTGTGCGATAATGAGCATGTCCTTGAAATGATCTAAAAGTTAAACATTTTTTGAAATGGAAATTTTTTTTTAAAATCAATAAACCATGGGTTCTTGGCAGACATATGAAGAAACGTGAGGAGGAGTTGCATCAGTAAGGGAAGCCTAAGAATAAGTACAACAATCGATAATATTTGCGAGAGTTATGGCTGACCAAGACAGTCGATAACTTTATTGATATTAAATGAAGTAAATATATACCACAATTCAATTTTCAAACCTCACAGTATCACAGATTGTTCTGGAACTCTACAAAAAGATAGTACAAGTTTTCACAAATTTCAATGCCTGCCCTCTCCAGAAACACACAAAAATGCTATTCACTGAAAGCTTTAAGAGCTTTTACCTCTCTGAAAGCTAACTGTTATCGGTTGTAGATAAGACTTTAGCTTTTTTATTTTTCTTCAATTGAGAGAGTTATCAGAGCACACGCCCCCGTAGATTAAGTGAAAGTGAAATCATGAAATGGCAACACAAAAACTTCTCAACAGGCTGTACCAATATCTGCAGCTGGTCGGCAAGGTGAAGAGTCTATAGTCAATAGAATAAAGATAGAATAGGCAAGTGAAGTCGGCAAACTAGATCCGTAACTAAACCAAATTAAAGACTCTAGATATAATCAAACTGTGCTTTAGCTTAGTAAAGCGCGTTTATTGAGTGCAAAATTAGTGATAGCACATTGAGCCTAGTTCAGAATGTAATAGGCGCTCTGGATCTTGGCAACCCAGTCGAGGTAGGCGGAGACGCGAGTGTAGACCGATGGCCTGTTAGCCATTCCACAGGGAATGTAGCCCCAGGAGACAATACCAATTAACTCGGTGGCTGCGTTCTCGTACTCCACAACCAGTGGGCCGCCAGAGTCACCGTTGCAGGCAGAGATGCTACGCTTCAGGGAGTCGGAGCAGACGTTGCTCTCAACCAGGGGGGCAGTCTCGGGCAGCAGCTCCTTGCACTCATCGTAATTGATAATCTTAGTGGTCACAGTCTTCAGGGTCTTGGCACTACTCAGATTGTACCACTTAGGCTGTCCCCAACCATACAGATGGGTCTCTCCCTCGTGCAGCTCTTCACGGCTGGGCAAGGTGGCAGGCTTAACCCAATCGTTGAACACAAAAGGTTCGCTCACGTGCAAAATGGCAATGTCGAAGGGTCCTACTCCACCGGTGTACTGCTCGTGGACACGTCCGAAATCGATTCGGCGGTGCTGAGTGCGTTCATCCACATCGGCGCGAACGTGCAGACCGGCAATGGCACTCATGTTCACGGGTTCGGTGATGCAGTGGGCGGCAGTCAGGATCCAGTCCTTGCTGATGATAGTTCCTCCGCAGATGTGCGAATGCTTGTTGTAATTTTTGCCCAGGGAGATGATGTAGGGAGCCGCGTGAGCTTCGGCATCGGTGCCGTTGATCACAAAGCCCGAGGGGAAGCTGATTTTGCCAACAATGTCGTCGACAATGCCAGCCTGGGCGCTGGCTGCCAGCAGAGCAAGAAGAATGGTTACAGCGAATACTTTCATTGTACTTCTTAGTTGAGGATGGGAACTCGGAATGATTGGATTACAGCTCTACACGGGTCTTTTATAGTTGATTAACGCTTCGCGCTAATCGATATAGATTGTGAGATGGATTTATGACTGTGCTTCCATTACTGTCTGCTGGTATAATACCTGTGCTTATCTATCGAAATGTACCTGATCCAGTTGGATTTACCTCATTGCATACTGAGGATGATGGCTTTAATATGTATTTAAAATCAATAATAATTATGGAAAGTGTAGGCATTTCACGCGTGCTAGTACGCATCCGACCTGGTTACCCCTTTACGCATAAAAGACCTAATGGGGAGCTAAAAATATGTGCTGGCTATAAAGGGACCCGCGTCCTTGACAGGTACATGAACAAACATGAGCACGAGGTGAACCACAGCAAACCAAGGGGTGCCGACAGAGGGAACGGAGGTGGAGTAAAGTGGACCGTGTCCAATGTGCGAAAGATGGCGGCCATTTTGAGGGCGTGGCCAATTAAAAGCAAATTTTACGCCATGGCGAGCTGTGGACTTCGTGGTAGCAACAAAAACAACAGCAAGTTAGCGTAGGGAAATGCCCAGATATGGGAAAATACCATGCGGCATAAATATCAGTTAAAAATCCCGTTGGACGTTGATAATAAACCTGCAATTCACGGATTAGGAAATACCCCTTCATAATGTTATCTCTAATGTGAAACTGATTGAAGTGGGATAATCCAATTAAGCTATTAATGTGCTTATGCTGGAGTTTATAGATTAAATTATGGACAGGAGGTGGTTGTTGATGGTTGATATTGCATGGGATATCATAAGTTTTAAATCCCTATTTGAGAGTGGAGGTGTGATCTTGCCAAGTAAGGTCTCTTTAGTTCATTCTTAAATGAGAGAGTTGTTGAGGAGGGATAAACAAACTCAGAGAAGACTTTAAGAGAAATTCGCATTAGGATAAAACCAAAGACCCAAAAGAGAAGTCAGTTGAGGTATCATCTTGCCAAGTAAGGTCTCTTTCGATCACTCTTTAATAACATATTGATTGACTTCATAGACTGGCATTAGGATAAAACCTAAGACCCAAAAGAGAAGTGAGTAGAGGTATGATCTTGCTAAGTACGCAAACATATTGAGCACAAAAATCTCTTAAAATCACTCTTAAATGACATTGAGGAGGAGTAAACGAACTCAGAAGATACTTTAAGAGACACTTTCATGGGTTAACCTTAGGTTAGTTACCTTACGGACACTAAAACCCAAGAGAGCAGTGAGTGGAATATCTGGAAATAGTCTAAGTTAACCTGAAGTTAACCTAATCTTCAGGCATAGCAATAAAGTATGGAGACTAATGGACATTTTCTCCCACTTCCACTCAATAACTCTTCAACTGTCTTGAACTCTCTTAGCAAGTTAATCGCGCTGATTGGTTATCAAAAAAGCTTGACAATCTACGTAGAAAACTGCCTAAAGCTTTTGGCATTCGACCATAGCACACTCCATTGCCAACAGTTTCTAACAGAATGTGGAAGTTGAAGGTTTTGTTTGCTCTGCTGCCAATACTACTGGCCATGGCCAATGCCAGGGCCAATATGCCGCACCTGAGCAAAATGTTGGCAGGGCACTACGATGAGTTGCAGACAAAGGAAGAGAAGGTGCAAAGTGAGTTGAACTCAATTTCCAACTTGATGCAGCAAATGATGCAGAAGATAAGTGAGAAATACTCAGTGATGGACATGTCCAGCCGCATTATCGATGGCTTCGATGTGCAGGGTATCGACAATGCACCCTACCTAGTCTCGTTGAGCCTTAGCTCGCTGATTTACACACATCAATGTGGAGGCGCCATCATTGGCAAGCGTTGGGTTCTAACCTCAGCGCACTGTGCGGACCAATGGCTCAGCTCCAATGGCGAAATTGTTGGCAATGCCATCTATGCTGGACTCTCGAATCGCTCCAACCTGACTGATGCACAGGTACGCTACGTGGACTTTGCCTCAGTACATCGCCAGTTCGATGGCACTGCTGGCAGTGCCAACATTGCTCTGTTGCATGTGTCCGAGTCGTTTGTCTACTCGGCACGTGTACAGCAAATTGCCTTGCCCGATCTTGATGAGGATTACAGCAACAAGACGACGATTGCTTATGGCTGGGGACTGACTGAGGTCGATGGTGATGCCTACTCCAAGGAGCTGAAATATGCCTTCGCCCCGTTGCTGAATAGCACCAAGTGCGCAGAGCTGCTACCCTCCGATGCACCACTGGACAAGAATCAAGTATGCGCTCAGATCAAGGGCTGCTACGGCGATGGCGGTACTCCCATTGTCTACTGGCCCATCAGCGGCCCAGCGGAACTGGTGGCCCTTGGCTCATGGAGCTACATGCCTTGTGGCTATGCTGACCGTCCCACAGTCTGCACCAAGGTCTCTGGCTATATCAATTGGATATATTCGGTGATGAGCGCCTACTATCAGCTCAACTAAACTGTTGGTACACTCTCTCAAGTGGTCCACTTCAATATACAAATATATCACTAATCTACACTTTTAATAATTATTTATTATAATAAACAAAGAAGCAAAAGGGAAAATTTATCAAAGAAGCAAAAGGGAAAATTTATCATGATTTGAATAATTAAAAACCAATAAGAGTTATTGAAAGTAAATTTTACTTGAAACTATTTCTCAATGACTGTTCAGAATTCCGCACATAAATCTAATCTTAATCTATAAGGAGATCTTTGCGTAATACCAGCCACTTGTCGCCAATTAAAGCAAACACACGGTTCGTATCTAATCAGTCAGCTCAGTCGTAGTTCGTTGTAGTCTCAGATATCGGGCATGGGGCTACCATATCGCGGCGATGGTCACTCAACCGACATCGATAAGCCTGTCGTAATTGATTGCCCAATTTGGCGCCGCATTGCAAATGGTTCAAATATTGCAAAATTCGCTGCGAAGCTAGCTAAAAAAAGGCTAAAAACGCAGCACCTGCCAAGAGTTCAGGGTCAATTTACGAGTGTGCACATCTTCATCAATCTTCATTTCAGCTGTAGCCACATGACATGCAACTGTGACATGCATTGACAGCGACTGCTGCTGCTGTTTCCACTACTGCTGCTGCTGCTGTTACTCCTTTGGACCGCATCCATTTGCTCGAGTAATGAGTACTGACTGCTGACTAAGTGCCAAGTGCCAAGTAGCGAGTACTGCTAACTGGTAACTAGTACCTAGTTCAAACTCCCTAGTACCACTCGGCGTATGCGCAATAAGTGATGCAAAACTTTAAACTAACATGGGACAACAGCAACAGCAACTCGAGCATTAAGTTTCAAGTGCTTGACAAACTTTACACAGGTGACAAGCATGCCATATATACCCTGTAGCTATACATATTATTAGCTAGGCTATGATAGAATCGACAACAGACAGCGTAAGTTAGATATAGTCAATAAAGATAGAAAGAGCTTAACTGAAATTGATATCAGTGATATTGCCTTTACTCCCCCCTGTCATTTACAGGGTATTCCCCTAGTTAAACAGCAAATATTTCAAACACTTATGACATCATTTGCAAGTAGTTTGAAGCTGCAGCTGCTGACGCTTATTTCAATAGTCTTTTCCCTCGATGGAGCAGAAGCGCACACACATCGTCCCTTCTCTTCTCTACCTTCCACCAGCCCTCCCTCTCTCTATCTCTAGCACACACAGCTGGTTAAGACTCAGAGCAAATAGCATTTGCATAGTCCCTTGCTAAAGCTGCGCTCCGAGCTGAGCCCGAAACAGGCACTTGCCAGCTTTTATTGGCAGGCCCCTAAGCATGATTGACAGCTCTAGATATGTGCTTGCATGACTTTATCTCTATCTGTAGCTGTATCTGTATCTATATCTGTAGCTGTGTATGTACAGATGTTATAGCTGTAGTTGTGGCTCTGTATATGTGTGTGTATTTGCTGCATATCTGCGCCAAGCTATCCTTTTTGCACAGTCTGTTCTCGATTCGGGCTCTTAAAGGGAGCTCCATTTCTATATAAGCGAATGAGGTGTGGTATGAGCAGGGGGGAGGGGAATAGAACGTGGCGTCAGGCTGTTACATCAATTGAATTATGCATGTAATCGCTCTCGGGCAAGACACTTACGGTTCTCCAGTCACGATACGAATCATTCTCTACTTCGTTTTTCCGTCGATTTCGATTTCCACTGTCGGTTTGCATATTGAAATCAAATTAACAGTTCCTAAAGCAAGAGAGAAATGGAGAGATAGGGAAAGCGTGCAATTAGTTTACAGTAATTAGACAAAACTGGCAAAACAAGACAAGCCAAAAGCTCAAGTGGGCATATCTTGGGATTGGGTTCGCACGGAGTCGAGGCAAGCAAGGGCGCGGCGAGGTGAACTGTGTAGTCCAATTAGCGATGCGCAACCCTTTTTCGATGCCATCCCAATCCCAATGCCCCGAAAATATGCGCTTAATTGAATATCACAAAAGGGAAGCAGCAACCGTAGCCCATAAACCCCCCGTCTAACCTCTTTAAACGGATGATGACCCTCAAACGTCCCCGAAAAGCACGTTGCAAGTAAATGTTTTCAATATCAATTATTAGAAGGCGCTCTGGGCAGAGTTTGGGGCTACGTAGTGAAACTGTAGCCGCCTTGGCACCTTCATTGTGAGTTCATTAAACCGACAACAAGTGAGAGAGAGAGGATAATGAACTCGCAGCTTGCCTGCCCAAGAGACTATTACCCCTAAACGTTAATAGCCTATGTATATCTCTGATTAACATGCTGGCAGAGTTAATGAAAACGTAAGAACAATACCAGTTATAATTAAAGGCTGCTTATTCGTTTATGCTCAAGTTTTTATACCCGCTAACCATATGGGGTAGAAGGGTATTATAACTTTGTGCCAACCTAGCTAGTGCTAGCAAATTTGGTGTCAATGTTTTATTATTGAACGCTGATCAATCTTGTTTTAGAATTCAACCCGCATATTTCTGCCCTCCTTTATCGATGAAAACCGATTTCAATACATAATTTTAACACAGGACAGCGCAATATTTTTGGTAAACACAATAAGGGTGATTTTTTAGCAATTATATTTGTTCTTCGTCTTATTATAACTGTCAACATTTGCATGTAATTATCTCCAAACATTCAATTATATGGACCGTACTATCGATTCAAATAAAGATTTCATGCTTTTCTCTCAATTTTATGTGTTCGTTTTTGAAAAACTTTTCTATAGCTTTTAAAAAGCATCCTTTATCAACGTACAAATTTGGTTGCGATCGGATAATTAATATATAAGTTATTTAAGAAATAATTTAAAGAGTTATTGCTAAAATATGCAACATGAAATACGTGTACATCACAGTCGCGCACAGTCGAATGTAGCTTTCGTGTAAGCCAGTTTATTTTTATTTTTTTATTTATTAATTTGTTTTATTTTTGTGTAGTTTTCTTGTTTGTTCCAATACTACTATAGGTATATATACTCCAGATTTCTGTACTCGTTAAGGGCATTTTGCATGCGCTCTTGAAACATTTCCTGATTGCACGTCACTTTACGCCTTTTTCAAGCCAAATTTTAACGGCTTCTTCGGGTCGTCTTCAACAATGCGTGGCGTCTGTTTTGCATATAAGTACAAAAGAGAGAATACAAAAATACATATATTAAAAAAAGAAAAGAGAAAGAAAAGAAAATATAAAATATTTCATTTTTGGCAATGCCAAACAACGCATCTGTTTGCCATTCCCATTCTCGGCGTAGGTTCGTCAGGCATTCGGCCAGCTGTGGCCAATATGGAGAAATCGCATTCACATTTTTCTCTGCGGATTTTTTTTTATGAATGGATGCTAAAATATTTATGAGCCTAGGCAACATTTTACAGGCCCATTTAATTTGACTTAAATAATAAGCACAAGCACACCGTCCACAATTTGTTTTCCTTCCCCATTTACTGGTGGCGAATCGTTTTGTGGGCAATAAGAAAATGAAAATTCGCCACAATAAATTCATTAAAAGTTGAATGAACTGAACCAGTTGAATGAAAAGAACAAAGCACAATGGATGCAGGAATTTCGTACCAAAAACTAAATTTATAAATCAATAATAATAAAAGTAAAACCTCACACAGATGATATTAAAATGACGGCTCTTGAGTCTCTCTAAACTTCATCCCATCCTTTATTTCTTTTTGCAGGATTCAGGCAGCGGAACGCCAGTGACAATGCGTGTGGATTCCAAGGGATTCTTTCTGTATTGGATTGACCAGAATAATGAATTGGATATACTCGATATAGCCACAATACGGGATGTGCGTACGGGACAGTATGCTAAAAAGCCAAAGGTGCGTATACGCTATGCACTGCAATCAGTTATCTTTCCCGCCATCTGCATTTTGATACAAGTGTCTTTGATATTCTCGATAATCGTGTCTCTAACTTTCTGGCAATTACAACGAATGGCTGAAAATATATAAAAAATGTATATATATATGTATATATTAAAATTTATATGGGAATACAAATTGTAATGTTTATTTTAATGATTTGTTTCTTAACAATTTTTATTTAAACTGTAAGTGGGGATATTGTATTTATAAAGAGTTCTATTTTCTATAATCGTCGGAATCAATGTTCATCATCATTTATCTATCCTATTCCTATATTTAACTCATTTTCACACGAATATGTGTGAGTGTTTATTGTGTGGTGTGATTGTAGAACTTTTCGATGGAAGCCTCTCACAGAAATAAAAACTTGAAGATATGTTATCTAAGATGCCCTTATCAACTAATCTAAATTTAATTGTATTGTACATTTGAATCATCTCAAGTCTAAAAGAGTATTGCAAAATTCGATAATATTTTACGGAAGTTTGCACTCATGTGTGGTTTTTCGGAGCTCTCTTTTTGTTTGTTTGTAAACAAATGTTCAAAACATTAAATATTCTGGCAAATCAGAGAGAATGGCTCGTTCCGGGCTATGGTCTGTGCTCTGCGATCTGTTTGTTGTTATTCTGTGGAAACATTTCGTGAAGCTATTTACATTACGAGCTAATAAAAATTGCTTGGCCTGTGAGTGCGACGTCTGGCGCCAATTGAAACCCAATTACATGTGGAAAATCAGCCAAAGATTGCTATAGTCGAGATGCACACAAAGAAACATAAGCAGACAATATTTTTGCTGCAGGAAAGCAAAACCTTTCACATAGTTACCTCAGCCTTGCATAGGGTATATTAGTTTTGGCCAGGAGTTTGCTATGTACCTTAGGAGACTTCTTTGACCCCATAACGTATATCAATGTATGTATGCTGAATCAGCATTAACAGAGGAGTCGAACTAGCCCTGTCCTTCTGTGTGTCTATCTTAGAGCTATCTTTATAGAACTTGGAACACATGCTTTGGTGCACTCTATAAATAAGTTGGAACGAGTCAGATCGCACTGGTATATCTTATAAATGTCATACAATCGAACGATTGTTGTTATTTGTCTAGATATTGCAAAATTTACTAGCCTTTAAAATCATATAACTGCCTTAGGAACAGCCTAAATAGGCGCTATTATATAAAGATCAGTATAGTTTTGAAAATAACTGAACTTATCTGAGCTTTGTCAAAGTTAGAAAATAAACGACGTATTAATATTCATTTCTGCAACATTATATAGAACTAGTATTCGAACAATCGGAGTAGATAAAAATCTGCAAGTGTATACAACTTTCAGCATGCCGAAGGTAGCCTTTTTTTCTCGTTTTCATTATATATTTTATTGCATTTCTCTTTTAAGTTTTCTTCTCTGTGGCATTGTTTTAAGGTAGCCATATTTGCAGTTGCAACTCTTGCTCTAACTGTAGTATAACTGTAACTGTTTTTGTCCCTTTTCCCCTTTGCAATCTTGCCGGGCATTTCACACAATATTCCTTTCATGGCAAAACTGCTCATTGTTTGTACTTAGTGTGTAGGTGTGTGTGCGTGTTTGGGGTGCGGGTGTGTACCATGTGTATGTGACCCAATACATTTATCATTGCAATGACACGGCAATATGCTTCTGTGATCCTTCTACTCGGCACTCGGTGCTCGAAGTTGAACGTAAAAAGCATTTTACGTAACGTTAAAAGGAAGCGCCCCTCATTGCTGTTGCAGGCATATGTACAGAATGAACAGAAGAACGGACGACGATACGAAACGGCAGCCGACAGCCGGCAAGCGTATCCTGCCAGCAAATAGGAAACGACAAGAGCAACAATACTGAATCTAACAGAAATCCAGCTACAACAAAAAGAAAACATCGACTTTTTGCTCTGACTTTACCACAACTTACACTGGGGCCAGTTAGAAAAGAAAACACAAAAAAAACCAAACCATCCTCTCACATCATTTGTTTAAAGTTCATGAGCGACGTTGCTCTACCCATGGAATGGTTTCATTGATTTTCTTGGTCTATTACAACATGATTCCTACTACAAATCATTTGGAACTACTAAGGATTGGTTAGGGAATCATAGCCCACTTTGGTGTGCTTTCTTTTTCAAGTCAATGGAAGTCGTAACTCAGGAAATCTATAGGAATAAATCATATAGACGACACACCCATAGTGAGTTTCGCTCTGGCCCCGCTTTGACCTAAAGAAGACAGCAAAAATTGTTGCATTCATTAAATGCGCAGGAAAGCAGGCAAGAGTGGGCGGAGCCACACACACACCATTAGCACAACTGCCACCACTAGCACTTTTGGATAGTAAATATGTGAGATGATTAACTCACAAAGTTGCATATTCTGCGGCGCATAAAGTCTACTCAAAAGTCCGTATAAAACTCAACTCAAAGCCTGCAGGAGCATAAGTATGTCGATGTGTGTTCGTGTATGTGTGTGTGGATGTATGGCAAGTGGGTGCTTGTGGCATGTGGGTGCGGTCGTTGTCGTTTTGGGCACACGTTGATTAAAAATGTACTTTTTCTTGCCCTGCTTCCCTTGCATTGAAACGAAAACGGAATGCGAATTTATTAAAATTCGCTGAAGCGTGGAACGAAAAGGACCCCAAGGGCAAGTTGCAAGAGAAAGAGAAAGAGAAGAGAGAACGAGCGGACCTTCTATACAATTTAAACTACATCTAAATACTATACTAGAAAACTGTACTTACGTCTCTGTTCCGGCACAAATTCTCCGCAACCTTTCGTGTATCGAGGTCTCAGTCTTGGCAAACAACATTTCATGTAGGAAGTGCAATCCTTTTGTTGACGTTTCGATTGCTGAAAACTACCTAACAGATGCCAATAGAGCTCATCGTAATTCCTTGGCTCCGGCCAGGGTTTAGTAACCTCCTGAGCCATTTCCATTTTGAAAGCAACTTCATATGGCATAGGATCTTGTCTGTATTTCATCCATTCGTATGCTGTGCATTTGTTTTCCGCAATGCCGCACTGTAATTCACAATACTTGTGTTTTCTTCGTAGACCATGCTTTTGCTTCTTTTCGGGACGCTTCATGTCGAGGGCTTGTGGTACGTCAAACACTTGTCCGTCATCTAAAAACGGAAATTCTGGATTATCTGGCTCGGGACACTGCAACCAGGTGTGGGCATTTTTTGCATTTAGTTTTCTTGTCACAGTTGGCATGGCGTTAACTATCTTCGATAGCACACAGCGATTAAGGGTGAAGCCACCCTTGGGTACCTGTACTTTAACCTTTTCGCCTTCGGTCTTTTCTTTTTTCTCTTTCTTCTCGTCAACGCCATTGGCTACTTTCAGGCTTTTCTGAACCGCATCATTATATAACTGTACATCAGGTCCCGGAATTTTTGACTCTATGCCATAAAATCCCAGTTTGTCCTTGTTTGGAGTTTGCTTCCATACCTCCACCAAATCATCGCCTGGATCTGTACCAAAGCCCCGACAACATCCCGTAGCCTTGACAGCGTCAGCTAACCACCACATTGTCTGCTGATTACTGCACAATGAAATTGGAGGCCTGATACTTGGGTAGGCTTCCTTGTTTCTGAAATTTGTCATCTTGCAGTTTGTAGCCCTTATTACGTCATAGGGAGTAACCTTACTCCAGTCTATGGGGGGACACTTTGTTTCCGTGCCTGCATTTTCTCTTCGCATCTTCTTAGCGTTCATATTTAGATTTCTTTTTATCTTCTTAGCATTCATGTTTGGTCAATAAAATCAAAGGACTAAAGCGAAAAACTTGTAGATCTTTTCTGAGGTTTTATTTTGTTAGTTCATGTTTGAAATTTGAATTTTCGAAATATAAAGTTGATGCTACGATTCGAGTGAATAACTAAAAAGCTAACAAAACTAATGCACAACCCATAACCAAACAGCAGGCTATGACACGATAAACATAAGTATGACATACAGATATAATAAAAGGTAATTTTTTAGCTATTATCTGGTTGGCAACAATGGTTTAAACAGCTGACGCACGTTTCATGTTTTGTCTTCAGTTTGGTCTACAATTTTACCATGAATGACAATTCAAACGAACAACGCTTGCAAATTATTGCATTTCATTATCAAAATTCGTGCTCTGTTAAGAAAGTTCATTGCGAGCTTCGTCCATTTTATGATCAGTTTAATCGACCCACTGAAGCGGCTATTCGGGGTGTTAAGACTAAATGTCTAATTTCTATACAGACAAGCCCGCTTCAATTGACGCATTGGAGGACAACATTCAAGCCTTTATTCGTGAGATACCGGCCGAAATGATGAAAAGAGTTTGCCAAAATTTGGCTAAGCGGATGAACTATTTAAAGCGCAGTCACGGTCAACATTTGCCTGAAAGAATCTTCAAACATTCAATTATATGGACCGTGCTATCGATTTAAATAAAGATTTCATGCATTTCTCTGAATTTTATGTGTTCTTTTCCGAAAAACTTTCCTATAGCTTTTAAAAATTCATCCTTTTTAAGAAAGCTTGAAGGTTATAATAACCTGCAAGAGTATAGAACCTTCAACATTATATTTATATCATTTAAACTTCACATATCCACGCGAAGATAAGATCTCTTTTTTTGTTGTTTTTATTTTATTACAATGGACAACCCTAGTGTCGAAAGGACTACTAAACAAGCGAATATTTAAGGAATTCGCATATTTAGTAGACTTTTTGACGTATGATTGATGAGCTTATGTTCTATATAATTTGAAAATATTCCGTTGATCGAGCTGCAGAGGCGCCAGCAAAGCCGCGTTATAAGTTTCTTCACCAGGCAAAGTATACCTCCATCAAATAATTCCTCAGTCAAGATATTGAAAACTTTCTGTAAGTTAAGTATTTGTGACATTTGAGTTTTCACTGGGGTTTGAATATTGGGTTTAATATCGGACCAAAGTTCCGCCTTGTGTCGCAACCATGTTAGGTGACCAGGTCGGCTATCTATCAGATTCTCTTGCAAACACTTTTGTGTGCAGTATTGCAAAAGTTCCTGACGTTTTTGTTCCTTTAACATTTCGGTGATGAAGGGTGGATCCACCTCATGTTTTTTACGATTTAGAAACTTGCAAATATTACAGACACAATCTTTCTCCGGCTTGTCGATTGATTCTTCTTCTATTTCATCACTACTGTCGATATATTCTTTTATTTCCCATTTTCTTTTTATTTTTATTTCATATCGACCTTTATAACTTTTTCCGTCTTGTAACTTTTTATCACTTTTGTCTGTTCTTTTCTTATTTTTTGATTTTGAATTCTTTTCATCATTTGCTTTTGAAACATTTCCTTCATTTGATTTTAAATCGTTTTTATCATTTGATTTTGCATCGTTTTTATTCAAAAAATCAGTCATTTTCACGCCAAGGTCAGTCATTTTCACACCAAGGTATCCTTTTTCATCCTCACTGTCACTAAAGCCTCCATCAAATAGCAGTTTCTTATGAGGACCTTTAGTTTTAGTCTTAGTTTTAGGATTTTCGTCGCCAGAATCCTTTGGATCTGTACGGATTTTCTTCGATTTTTTAGATTTTATTTTATTACCATCAACAACACCTCCTTTCGTATCGTTTTTAGACGTTTCTCCATACACAGTTTTAGTTAGATCTTTGGTATCAACAATACCTCCTTTCGTATCGTTTTTAGACGTTTCTCCATACACAGTTTTAGTTGGATCTTTGTTATCAACAACACCTCCTTTCGTGTCGTTTTTAGCCGATTCTCCATACACAGTTTTAGTTAGATCTTTGTTATCAACAGCGTTCGTACGGATTTCAGACGATTCTCCATCCTCAGTTTTTGGTAGGTCTATGCTATCAAAACTGCCAATATCACTACCGTAGCTTCCTGCGGGTTGATCTTCAACCATTTCCTGATGATCACCTGTTTCACCTCTAAAAGAACTTTCTTGAGAACGCTCTTTAAAAGTCACTTTAGAACGCCCTTTAGAACCTCCTTTAGAAACGCGGATTTGGCTATAGTTATCTAAAAGTATATCAGTTTGACTTAATGGCTTAAAGCAGGTAATTAGTTTATTATACAGCTCATCATAGTAGTTTGGCACCGCCTCGTAGTCGTTATTTACTTGTTGTGATGCATCTGTTTCGATTGGTCTTATCTTGACGATAGGACTGTTGCTTGGACGTAGAATTTGCTGTATGTTATCCATTTCAGCTACTTTCGTCGTCAATAATTTTTGATTAAGTATGGTATTCTCTTTATGCTTTCTTTTAACTGATCTGTGTTCCGTCTTTTTGTTAGTTAAATTGGTATTTATATTATTGTCACGAACGCCAGCTTTGAGTAGAGATTTGGAAACTACATGTTTATAAGCTAATGCTTCCGGTGTTTCTTTGCCTGCATTTTCTACACCATAGAATGACAATGTTTCTTTCTGGGGAATGTTCTTCCAAATGTCCATGGCATCATTTATGTCCTCGTCGAGGCATTGGCAGCCGCTATTTTCAAGTGCATTTATCGCCCACTCCGCTGTCTGCTCGGCAGAGCATGGTGAAATGGGTGGTCTAGTTGAGGCATAGCTTTCACAATCGCGAAATGCATAGTGCTTGCAATTTAGCATTCGTATCAGCTGGTTTTGTGTTAGCCGATCCCAATCAAATTGTTTTACGTTCTTTGGCAGCCAAAGAGATTTTTTTGTTTGAATCTTCTGTTTGTAAACAACGGGAGGTTCGGTAAAGATGGCGCTTTTATCTATAGATTTTCTCATTGGTTCTTGTAATAGTTGAAGATTAAGATTTCCACATCCAAATGCCTGCATTGATCTCGAGAAGAGGAAATGAGATCTCTCTTGGGAGCATTGGGAAACTGGAGGTTTGATGCTAGGGTACATTTCCCCCTTTTGAACTTTGAATAGTTTCTTATTTTCCCTTTTGAATACATCGTAAATATTTAATTTGCTATAATCCAGCTCTTCGAAGGAATGCTTTTCCCCAAATTCCATTATTAAGGGATTCATTCTAGTGGCATACTGTACTGATGAAGATTGATTACTCCGCATTGTGAAGGCAACCAATTTCGATGATAAAATTAAAATATAAATATAAAAAAATTTGTTAAAAGGTTAAAATTTTTGACATTTTAAAATATACTTTTTATAAAACTATTCTGTAAAATGAACGCAAATATCAGGTGAACCTACTGTAGCTTAACCTAATCTTTTGATAAGTAGGCTACGAAAATATGTGCTCTAATCAAATATATTTCTAATTCGGTGGCACCATTAAAATAATTAGTAATTTATTTGTTTAGCTTTTATTAATACAATATTTATTTTTTACACTTATACCTTTTTCTCAAAATATTATCTGGCTTTGCGTTATATCTGGTTAATGACAAAAAGTTACTCATTTACACTTAAATATCTCATATACATAAATAATTTGATTGAGGATTACATGAATTTTTGCTCCTTTTTTTTTCTAAATATCGTCTGTTTTGGCGTTCTTCTGTTTAATGTCCTGAATTTACAATTTTCTTACTTACACTTGCGTCGACAATAATGTGTCACATACATAAATGATACGCAATCCTTTACTGCTTGCGTTTTTCTGATTGTCTTATTTGGGAACAACTCTTGCCGAGTGTCTGGAGTTAATAATACTAAGTTACTAAACTTATCCAATAAAGCTTTTAAATCGGTACAAAAATACTCCAAAATGTTAATAACATATATCCTCTCTGAAAATACTCTGTACTTATATCTTAATATAGAATAGAGTTTAACGTGAAAGTTTTCTTAGACTTTTCACTTCTTATCTATAGACTTTCACATAGACGGGTGCAAATACGATCTTTTAAGGCCCGCAGTTCGGGGCATTCATTGGGTGCCAGTAAATCTTGCAGTTGCTGCATGGTATTCAGACATTCGCAGTAATCACTTAACTTGGGATTGCAACAGAAGCAAATGTCACACTCTATGTCATCGCATTTGTGAAGAGGAGCACGACACTCTGAATTTTGTATACACTGTCGGTGGCACATTATTTTTAGGTAATCCTTCAGTTTGCGTCGTTTCTCCTCTTCTTTTAATTTGCTTATTAGTGGCGTGTCCGGCTCGTGCTTTCTTTTATTCATAAATTTGCATATGTCACAGGGGCAATCTTTAGTTTTGTCATCATGTTTCTTTTTCTTTTTGCCTGATCTCTTTGGTTTTTTCCTCTTTTTTTTTGGTTTGGGTGGAGTGATCTCTTCTTCTGGTTCTTTAGGTTCTTCTTCAGTATCAGGTTCATTACCTTGCTCACTTGGTTTTTTTGGTGAAAAACCATCATTATCACCTTCATCGCCCTTACCATCTTTATCGCCATCACCATCTTTATCACCCTTACCGCCCTTACCACCCTTACCACCTTTACCGCCCTTACCCTTTTTACCTCCTTTATTGCCTTTACCGCCCTTACCACCTTTACCGCCCGTGTCATCTCCATCTTTTGACTTATCCCCATCACCATCCCCATCGCCACCTCCATCACCACCTCCATCGCCACCTCCATCATCGCCTAATCCCTCAGATATATAACTATCATCATCACCATCACCAGCACCTTTATCACCATCTCCTTTACCTTCTGTACAACACTCCAAATACTTCTGCATATCCTGATCACACGGTTTTCTATCAAAACAAGTTACTAATTCGTCATAAAGTTCGTCATAATCCTTAGGTTCCGTTTTAACAATCTCCTCACTTTGCTTTATTTCCCTATAAGCTTCATCAATATCCTCGACTTTGGGCTGGTATTTCATTCTCTCGTAATCAGTGCAGCTATTTTCTGGAATTCCGCACAGGGGTTCACAGTAAACATGCTTCTGCTGTCTGTGCTCTTCCTCTTTGGCTTGACTCTCCATGCCAATAGCAGCTTTAAGTGGAACTGGGTCGGACATCAAGGGGGCTTCAATAAAAGGCTTACCATTTTTCTTACAGTAACTCCAATTGGTTAAACTCTGTTGGTTCAGCATCTTAAGCACAGTAGGCATCTGTGAAACCGTTGTCTCTAAATTTTGACGATTAAGTACCATGCCACAGGGAGACATTGGTTGTCTAGTGGTTTTTGGACGAACTGGCGTACCTGGCATTGGTTTCTGCATTGGTTCACCAGCTTTTTTAACGCATTTCGATATTAATTTGTTAAACACTACAGCTTCTGGCCTTTGAATGCGAGTTGCAATGCCGTAAAAGCTAAGTGTTTCTTTTCTAGGGCATTGCCTCCAGATCTCGAGTGGATCACCCTGCTCCACATTAAAAGTATGTTCACAATTGATATCTTCAATTGTATTGTACAGCGAGTGCGCTGTCATCTTCGGGTTACACTTAAATTGGGTTGGTCTTATACTGGGGTACACTTGGCACTCTGTAAAATCATATACTTTACAGTTTTGCAACCGCATCAAGTCATAGGGTGTCGCCGTTTCCCAGTCAACTGTATTCTGTGTCCTTTTTTCCCATTGACGGTTTTCTCTCACCGGCTTACGGTCTTTACAATAATTAACAATGTTTGCACGGGGAACTTTATGCAAAGTCTTATTCAGAGCTTCAGAATATGGATCTTTTATAGATTTTATCATCATATTTGGATCGACAACTTTACAGCCATATTTCGGCACTTCTTCGGACATCCATTCGATTGCGTTTTCATTGCAACATTTATTTATTTGCGGTCTTATGCTTGGATACGTTTCATAAGGCTTTAAGTTATTATTAAGCTGAAACTGGTATTCCTTTAAATTTTTCTTTCGCAACATACTATAGGGAAACGGCACTTCGCCCTGTATCAAATGTTTTTCTCGTTGTTTCCTCATTATTATTAAACAAATTTGCTCAAATATAAAAGTATAAAAAATACTAAATCTATAATTTTGATGTTGTCAGTAAGAAAACTTTTTAAATTATAACCCAAACCTGATTATAATTATATTACTGAAACATGGACATTTTTAACGAAAGTAGGCCAATATAGTTTACTCATATCAAACTCTGTTGTCTAGATTGTCCTCTTCTATACATTGCAATCCATGGGTAATCTTACCGAGAGCAACAGTCAAACGCACTCAACAGTAGGTTACCCTTCGACCCATGTTGTGGAGAAATTTAAGTTGTTTAAATCATACACATACATACACGTATATAGTACATATGCATACATGCTTTTAAATTATTCTCGACGGATGGCATTTGCCTGCTTCCCTTGTTAACTGACACAAAAACTTGGTGTTATGCTCATATTTTCTTAGAAACCTACTGTATTTATTAATCGACTCGGCTAGTGATTCATAAATATATATACTTTATGAGGTATGTCACGCCTCCTTTTGCCTGTTACATACAAATGCACAAAGTTAGTATACCCTTTATTGACCATTTTGTAAATGGTCGAAGGGTATAATTATAAATTTTAAAAATAAAAGCCTGAACCATTTTATACTTTTGTTTATAAATTACAATGTTGCCACAATACATTGGATTGATCCAATCGAAACAAAGGTTGCTGAAGACAGCTAGAACTAACTCCTCATGACAAACTATTACATAGGCGATGAAGAATGCTTTTCTTGAGAGTCTCCAGGTTGAAATGCACATCGTTCTTTGCAGTGGAATACGTCAGAAGCCTTTGCAGCTCCTGAATGGCATTCAAGCAATCGCAATTCTGTTGCCATTTGGAATTGCAATAGAACCAGTTATCAAATTTAATGGGATCGCACTTGTGTTGTGGAGCCGGATATGACGGTTCGTCCCTAATGTACTTGAAGTAATGTAGGCGTTTGTAGTAGTCACAGAGCTGTCGGCGTTTCTTTTCTGCCTTTAAGTTTCGGATGAGCGTAGTGTCCGAATTGCGTTTTAAAGATTCACAGATTTTACAAGGGCAATTTCGTACTAATGGCTTAGGATCTTGCTCTTTCAAATTCTTCTTCTTTCGAGGATGATGAATGTACTTTTTGTGCTGTTTTCGATTTCTGTGTTGTTTAAGAATCATGTCAAATGAATCATTTCTCGATATATTAATTGATCTTTTATCGTCGTTTTGTTTTAAGTTCGGTTGTTCATTTTTTCCTGATGGAATAATTGGTTGCTCAATTTTTTCTCTAGGAACAATTGGTTGCTCAATTTTTCCTGAAGGAACAATTAAATGCTCAATTTTTCCTGAAGGAACAATTGGTCGATCAGTTTTTCCTGAAGGAACAGATGGCTTATCAAATTTCCCTGAAGGAAGAACTGGTCGATCAATTGATTTTTTTATAACAATTGAGTGATCATTTTTTCCTGGAGACAAACTTGAGTTTCTTCGCGGACTGAGTAAGCTGTCCCTTCTTTCTGGAGAATGAATGGATTGTCTTTGTGTTTCGGGAGGCTCATATGGCCTTTTAAAATGTTTTCTCCAATTTCTCATTCGTAAAAAGCTTTCCCTATTTTGAGTTTCTAGCGTTTCTTTTGACTTTTCTTCTTTGTGTTTCATTTGTATATGTTTTTTTTCTAGAATTTTCTCTGGTTTTGATTTGTCAAATGGTTTACGAATTGCACTTTGTATCTTTTTGTCTTTCTTCTTTTTGTCCACTAGAGTATCAGTTCGAGGTCCGTCTCCTGACCCATAATTGTCGTCGGATTTTGAAGGCTTGCTTGGCAAAGTAATTTTCAAAATACTATTAGGTACTAGGTACATACTAGGTGTATGCAAATTTGAAAGATTATGTGGCTTTACACCCACACCTTCTATTCCTTTGCCTCCTTTGCCTATTGTAATTTCTATTCCTTTCTTTTCTCCTTTACCGTATCTTTCTGTACTTCCTTGAATTCTCTCACGATGTTCCCACTTTCCATTATACCCTTCTCTCTCTTCTTTCGCGGCTCGCTTTTTCTCGTTATCCATTCTTTTTCTGCAACATTTCTCATAAATTTCACACATTGGATCGACACCTCCGTAATCAAAGCACTGTAGTAGTTGAACATATAATTCTTCATAGTTTTCTGGCTCTGAGTCGACTTGTTCCAACAATACCTTCTTAATTTTCTCTTTTAAAGCTTTCTCATATAGAGAATCGTCCTGTTTATATTGTTTGCATTCACAATCTAAATTATCCTTCTTTCTCGGACTGCACCTTTGTTTCGAAACTAAATCTTCAAGTGCAACTTGCAACAAATCTTTATTTTGAATGGCATTAGACGTAAACGATTGCTCGTTCTTTTTACGGCTGTGCAACAACGCCAACGCATTATTTGCTTTTAGGTTTCTTTGCACAGTGGGCATAGTGAAGACTTTCGCGGCTAATAAAGGAGTGTTCAGAACTAGCCGGCTACAAGGATTGGGAGAAATCTTCTCTGACTCTTTAATAGTCTTCGGGTCTTTAGTTATTCTTTTTGCCGTCGGCGTTCTTCTCTCTTGCAATTCCTTAAAATCATTTGCTTTATTAAGGCATTTCGCAATTAGACGATTAAATAAAAGTGCTTCTGTCTTTGGTAGCTCTGAGCTGATACCATAGAATCCCAACGTGTGCTTATTGGGACTCTGTTTCCATACTTCCAAAATATCATCGGATTCCATGTTAAAAAACCTTCCATGATTATTGTCTTCGGCACAAGAAACTCTCACGGCGGGCTTAACTGTCTTACGAGGCCATATGTTAAGTTGTTGATATTGTGTCTTATCATTCCAACGATTGGACGAAATTGTCTTAGGGAGCTGCATCGTTGTTTTAGCAAAGTAATTGGAGCACATTTCGGGCTTTGCATTCACATTCACATTCTTTTTTAATTTGCAACCAATGTTTTCCTGTGGGCTTTGGCCTAAAATTGTTTTTTTTTTTTGTAATTTATTCTGCACTTTGTTCAAAAAATTTGTTTTTATATTGTTTTATTTTTTGTTATTTATATTTATATCATTTCTTTCATATAAAACAGTCAAAGAATCTGTCAAAAAACTACAACATGTCAAATTTAAATTTAAATAAATGCTCAAAATTGTACACTTCTTTATTATAATGGGAATATGCCACGAAAAGTTGTAGCAAATTTTAAATTTTACAAAGGTCTTCGTCGGGGATTCCGCAAGACTGATGAAACAATGTATGACAGTTAATCCCAGTCTGGCTACGTAATAAGCGTTCTTAAACTTATAATTAGAGCAAAGCTAAAGAATTAGCCTGGTGCACGCTTGCAAAGCATCCACGGTGCTTCGTGCCACAATGAGCTGCTGTGAAAAGCGATTAAGATAATCACCTTTCTGCTTTTGCACGTTGCCCAGAATGTTTTCAGTAGGCGTGCTGTTTATTCTATACCAGCTCCTTAGTCTCTGTATGTATATGTGTGGATGTGCTTATGACATTGACATTATTAAGTGCGACAAATTTGGACAAATAAGTTTTTATTCAAAAGATGGCGGCACTGATAGCGGTGCCATAGAAAGACACAATTTCTAGAGAAATGGCTGTAAACGGAGCAGACAGTTTGGCTGTTAGCAGCTAAAAACCAAGCTACTTATACTACTTGATAATAATATTCGATATAAACGATGTACATACAAGTAGACAGTGTAATATTTATAAACAATGAATAGGTCGTATATTAAAATATTCATGATAAAAATGCAACACACTCGAATGAACAGACAGCACACAAAAACAAACATATGTGTATCTCATACTTGTAATATTTGCCACTGACAGTTGTCCTTTATCCAGTAGTTTGTCATTGGCCAAAGCGCACACATTCATGTATATAAATATTGAGCTGACTCTGGTCTACTGTTAATATATGAAGACATGACTATCCTCAAAGTTAATGCCAAAGTCATGCAGCCGCTTCCGATGTGACAATTTACCCAATCTCCTTGCCCCACCCGCAGTTGATAACAACACTTGTGTGTATGTACCCACTTGTATGTACTATAGATTTTAAAAGACACTGATCCTCCATATGTTGGCTTTGCCACCGGGGTGACAGCCCAATAAAGCCAACCGTCGCTTCAGATAACACCCCGAGGCAAACGATGACGCCGACACTGTAACTGCTAGTCAGTAAGTCAATGCAACTGTACCACGAAGCTGCAGATACTTTGACAACTGCTGCAGGGGTAATGAAGCAGGCAGAGAACCAACTGCCTTATTGACAACAAAGATATAACTAATACCGACGCTTGTACAGCCAAACAGTGACTCACTCCAGTCTACGTTCATTGTAACCTTACAGAGTCGAGAACAAAGAGAACTACGAATTATATTTTAAACATAAACTCACATCTTTTATTATTATAATAAAGATGAAGAATTGTATAATACAATTTCGAGATACACAATAGGACTATTGATTCAATTCAAACATTCTAAGAATCGAGTGCTCATACGTTCTATTAAATTCTGCATATCGGACATCACTTCATCCTTATTTGAATACTCACACTTCAACTGTTTCTTTAGCTCATGCATACCTTTTAAACAATTCGAATACTCGCTCAACTTTGGATTGCAGCAGAAATCGTTATCAAAATCAATTGGTTCAGTCTTTCGTTGTGGGGCAGGGCATTTTAACTGTTCGTTTTTAGCCTTGTTACGCTGGCACATTTCCTTGTAGTAATCGCGCAGTTGACGACGTTTTTCCTCATCTTTCATTTTCTTGATGAGCAGATTTTCACTTGAAACATGTTTTATGAACTCACAAAGTTTACAAGGACAATCCCTTACAGGCTCTACTACTTTCACTGGTACTTTTGGCTTTTCAGGCACTTTCGGTTTTTTCAATTTCTTTTTTTGGACTTTTGGGATTTCAACTTCTTCTTTCTTCGAAATATCTTCTTTACTAGATTCATCTGTAATTGAAGCTTTGGGCTTATGTTTGTGCTTTTTCCCCACCTTACCTTTTCCTTTACCTTTACTAGAACTACTTTTTCTATGTTTCTCTCTATCAGTACTACTTGTTTTATCTTTGTCAATTACATCGGAGTCTTTATCGTCAGATTTATCATATTTCCTCGGTTTATCTTCGCTGTCACTTTTTTTAATTTTTTTTTTACCAGTTTTGCCTTTATGCGTTAAATCTATATCACTGTCACTTTTTTTAAGTTTTCCTTCACCAGTTTTGCCTTTTTGCGTTTCATCTTTTCCACCTTTATCACTTTTTCTTTTTTGAGCTTTTACAGGTTTATTTGGAGGTATTTCTTCATATGATGAACCACTTATGATAGGTTTGTCGGTTTTTTTTTTAGTTTTTAAAGGTTTATTTGGAGGTATCTCTTCCCATAGTGTACTACTTTTTTTTCTACGTATCCTACTTTTTTTACGTTTACCTTTGTCAGTCTCATAACTTTTCTCAGTCTCATCTATAACTTCTTCAGGTTCTTCTTCACGTCTCTTTTTCTGTTCAATAAGGGGAAATCTTTTTTTCGGAACTTCTATTTTAGGTCCATGGTCTCCTCTCCCCCCATCTGCTCCAACATCATCATCAGCTTTTCTTTTAATCAAACAACACGCCTTGTACGCCTCACACAATGGATCCAGTTGATTGTTTTCAAAACATTCCATTAGTTGTTCATATAGTTCTTCATAGTTTTTTGGTTCAGGTTCAGTGGCCTGCATCTGCCGTTTCTGCATCTCTTCCAATTCCATTTCTTCATTGAAGGCCTTGGCAAATGGCTTGGGGTCATTTTTGTATTTCAACCATTCGAGATATGTACAGTCATTCTCTTGTATAACACTGTTTAAATCGCAATACTTGTGCTTTCTTCTCCGACGAGGCATTTTTTTCGAAACGCTCTTTTCCATGTCATCATGAAGGGATTTCAAATTAAAGAAACCATCACATTTATTCTTCACAAAAGGCTGAGTCCCGCCGCCCTTAGCCGAAGGACAGTGCACCGTCTCCAGAGCGTTGATTGCACTTATCTTTTGCTTTACGGTGGGCATAGTGTACACCTTCCTCTGCAATAGCATATGATTTAATACAAGACCGTCACACAAATTTTCGGTTTCTTTTTTTGGTTTTTTCGAAACTGTTCTGATTTTTGGTGGATCTTCCACTTTTTTTGCAACCTTCTTTAGGCATTTTGAGACCAATCTATTAAACGCATCAGCATCTTCCTGTTGACTCTCAGTGTCAATTCCATAGAAGCCCAATGTGTCCTTATCGGGACTCTGTTTCCACATATCAACGATATCATCCTTTTCCATTCGAAAATACCTTCCACAATCCGTGACTACAGCATTGAGAACACCTTGTGCTGTTCGATTTTCGCTACAAATGTATTGTGTCGGTCGTATGCTGGGATAACTCTCTTTGGAAAAGAATTGAAACGATTTGTAATTATTCTTTCTGATTACTTCGTACGGTGTCATCTGAGCCCAATTTGAGGGAGCTATGTATTGCCTATTAATCCTACTTCTTACTTTAACAGGGCAACACTTGCGCCCTTTAGTGGCCAATACAAGCGGAGCATATTGGGCAGATACACAATCTGTTTTAATGCTAAAATACTTGGAGGAAAGTTTCTGCAAATTATTTGGCTTATCGACATTCTGCGACATTCTGTTAAACTACCCAACTTGTTACTTCTGGTAACCAAAAATTATATATTTTTTTTTTATTTTTTGTGTTACTTTTAAATTTTGATTCTGGGCTACACCACAAAACAAATAAAAAACAAAACACAAATTTTGTATGTCAAAACGAAAGCAAACGCGCAGTCAGCGCTGCACGGAGATTTCAATTTGAAAAAAGGTTTAAATAATATACTAAATAGTATCTTCAACTATACTTGTATGTTATGTTGCATATCTTATGCGGGCCAATCCCAGACAGACTGTGAGTATGTGTTCTGGCGATTCAGCAACTAATTCGCAGATACCGCCTGGCGCATAGCATCATAGTGTGATGGTGTTATTTATGTATGTACTATACATTTTAAAGGACACTGATCCTCCAGATGTTGGCTTTGCCAGCGGAGTGACAGCCCAATAAAGGCAACCGTAGCATCAGATAACACCCTGAGGCAAACGATGACGCCGACACTGTAACTGCTAGTCAGTAAGTCAATGCAACTGTACCACGAAGCTGCAGATGCTGTGACAACTGCTGCAGGGGTAACGACGCAGGCAGAGAATCAACTGCTTAACTGACAACAAAGATAAAACTAATACCGACGCTTGTACAGCCAAACAGTGACTCACTCCAGTCTACCTTCATTGTAACCTTACATAGTCGAGAACAAAAAAAGAACTACGAATTATATTTTAAAAATAAACTCACATCTATTATTAATATTATAAAGATGAAGAATTGTAAAATACAATTTCGAAATACACAATAGGACTGTTGATTCAATTCAAACATTCTAAGAATCGAGTGCTCATACGTTCTATTAAATTCTGCATATCGGACATAACTTCATCCTTATTTGAATACTCACACTTCAAGTGTTTCATTAGCTCATGCATACCTTTTAAACAATTCGAATACTCGGTCAACTTTGGATTGCAACAGAAATCGTTATCAAAATCAATTGGTTCAGTCTTTCGTTGTGGGGCAGGGCATTTTAACTGTTCGTTTTTAGCCTTGTTACGCTGGCACATTTCCTTGTAGTAATCGCGCAGTTGACGACGTTTTTCCTCATCTTTCAATTTCTTGATGAGCAGATTGTGGCTTGAAACATGTCTCATGAACTCACAAATTTTACAAGGACAATCCTTAACAGGCTCTACTACTTTCACTGGTTCTTTTGGCTTTTCAGGCAATTTCGGTTTTTTCAATTTCTTTTTTTGGACTTTTGGGATTTCAACTTCTTCTTTCTTCGGAATATCTTCTTTACTAGATTCATCTGTAATTGAAGCTTTGGGCTTATGTTTGTGCTTTTTCCCCACCTTACCTTTTCCTTTATCTTTACTAGAACTACTTTTTCTATGTTTCTCTCTATCAGTACTACTTGTTCTATCTTTATCTCTGTCAGTTACAACTACTTTACTAGAACTACTTTTTCTATGTTTCTCTCTATCAGTACTACTTGTTCTATCTTTATCTCTGTCAGTTATAACTTTTTCAGGTACATCGGAGTCTTTATCGTCAGATTTATCATATTTCCCCGGTTTATCTTCGCTGACACTTTTTTGAACTTTTTTTTTACCAGTTTTGTCTTTATCAGATACTTTTTGCGTTAAATCTATATCACTGTCACTTTTTTTAAGTTTTCCTTCACCAGTTTTGCCCTTTTGCGTTTCATCTTTTCCACCTTTATCACTTTTTCTTTTTTGAGTTTTTACAGGTTTATTTGGAGGTATTTCTTCAAATGATGAACCACTTATGATAGGTTTGTCGCTTTTTTTTTTATTTTTGATTGGTTTATTTGGAGGTATTTCTTCAAATGATGAACCACTTATGATAGGTTTGTCGCTTTTTCTTTTATTTTTTAATGGTTTATTTGGAGGTATTTCTTCAAATGATGAACCACTTATGATAGGTTTGTCGCTTTTTCTTTTATTTTTTAATGGTTTATTTGGAGGTATTTCTTCAAATGATGAACCACTTATGATAGGTTTGTCGGTTTTTTTTTTAGTTTTTAAAGGTTTATTTGGAGGTATCTCTTCCCACAGTGTACTACTTTTTTTTCTACGTATCCTACTTTGCTTACGTTTACCTTTAACATCACCTTTGTCAGTCTCATAACTTTTCTCAGTCTCATCTATAACTTCTTCAGGTTCTTCTTCACGTCTCTTTTTCTGTTCAATAAGGGGAAATCTTTTTTTCGGAACTTCTATTTTAGGTCCATGGTCTCCTCTCCCCCCATCTGCTCCAACATCATCATCAGCTTTTCTTTTAATCAAACAACACGCCTTGTACGCCTCACACAATGGATCCAGTTGATTGTTTTCAAAACATTCCATTAGTTGTTCATATAGTTCTTCATAGTTTTTTGGTTCAGGTTCAGTGGCCTGCATCTGCCGTTTCTGCATCTCTTCCAATTCCATTTCTTCATTGAAGGCCTTGGCAAATGGCTTGGGGGCATTTTTGTATTCGAGATATGTACAGTCATTCTCTGGTATAACACTGTTTAAATCGCAATACTTGTGCTTTCTTCTCCGACGAGTCTTTTTTGTCGAAACGCTCTTTTTCATGTCATCATGAAGGGATTTCAAATTAAAAAAACCATCACATTTATTCTTCACAAAAGGCTGAGTCCCGCCACCCTTAGCCGAAGGGCAGTGCACCGTCTCAAGAGCGTTGATTGCACTTATCTTTTGCTTTACGGTGGGCATAGTGTACACTTTCCTCTGCAATAGCATATGATTTAATACAAGACCGTCACACAAATTTTCGGTTTCTTTTTTTGGTTTTTTCGAAACTATTCTGATTTTTGGTGGATCTTCCACTTTTTTTGCAACCTTCTTTAGGCATTTTGAGACCAATCTATTAAACGCATCAGCATCTTCCTGTTGACTCTCAGTGTCAATTCCATAGAAGCCCAATGTGTCCTTATCGGGACTCTGTTTCCACATATCAACGATATCATCCTTTTCCATTCGAAAATACCTTCCACAATCCGTGACTACAGCATTGAGAACACCTTGTGCTGTTCGATTTTCGCTACAAATGTATTGTGTCGGTCGTATGCTGGGATAACTCTCTTTGGAAAAGAATTGAAACGATTTGTAATTATTTTTTCTGATTACTTCGTACGGTGTCATCTGAGCCCAATTTGAGGGAGCTATGTATTGCCTATTAATCCTTCTTCTTACTTTAACAGGGCAACACTTGCGCCTTTTAGTGGCCAATACAAGCGGAGCATATTGGGCAGATACACAATCTGTTTTAATGCTAAAATACTTGGAGGAAAGTTTCTGAAAATTATTTGGCTTATCGACATTCTGCGACATTTTGTTAAACTACCCAACTTGTTACTTCTGGTAACTAAAAATTATTTATTTTTTTTTTATTTTTTGTGTTACTTTTAAATTTTGATTTTGGGCTACACCACAAAACAAATAAAAAACAAAACACAAATTTTGTCTGTCAAAACGAAAGCAAACGCGCAGTCAGCGCTTTCAACTGAAGAACAGGTTTAAATAATATACTAAATAGTATCTTCAACTATACTCGTATGTTATGTTGCATATCTTATGCGGGCCAATCCCAGAAAGACTGTGAGTATGTGTTCTGGCGATTCAGCCACTAATTCGCAGATACCGCCTGGCGCATAGCATTTTTGATGGTGTTATTTTTTAATGGCAGATCGAGCTTAGTTCTTATACTAGTTTTAAATTCATACTACAATTACTAACTGGCTTTTTTGCTGCCTGCCTAACCGACAGAATTGCAATTTCTTTTCTCAAGTAGTTTCGGTTCAAATGGAATATGGTTGTGTATTCCAAGGTTCCGACTTATGATAAGTTGTTATAAATGTTTAAAGTAAGTACATAGATAGGTTCTTGCAATTACATTTAAAAGCGAGTGGCGCAACAAAACAAGGCTGTCTCTTTATAAAGAACTCAGGTTAGGGCTGATTTGCATTTGTCGTGGTTTTATTGGTGTTTTGGTTTGGTTTTGGTCAGCAGATTTCACTGTTCGTTAATCCATTTAATGTTATTTAATTGAAATATGGGATACTCCAATGGAGAAGAAGCCATTTTAGACTCTCATGCCATTATCTATTTATGCTGATGCTCCTGTTCAGTTATTTGCTTTACAAACTGCTAAATGAGTGTCACAGCACAATCTGCGGATTAGAACTAAGGATAGGGCTTCGATTTACAAGACACTGTGTGTGGGTATAGTTATACAACTTTATCTCTGCTTGTGTAATTATTAATACTTATTGTCTCACTTGTCTTTTTTGCTCTCTCTCTCTTTCTATTTAAAGGACGCCAAGTTACGGCAGATTGTGACGCTGGGACTACAGGACACACTCGAGGAGAAAACTGTCACCATTTGCCACGGCTCCGATTTCGTCAGCATGACATTTGTCAACTTCTGCTGCACCAAACGGGACATTGCGCAGGTAAGGGAAATGACTAAAGAAAGTGGGACGGAGGAAGAAAGTAACTAGAGAAAGGAGGGGAAATCGTTTTTGGTAATAATGAGCTAGACTCTTCACCAGCTGTGCCAACTCATTACGGCCAATTGACAACTTGACGACAATTGTAATACGAACACTGATGAGGCGACGAAAGTGGGTCACAAACACACACACACATACACTCGCACAACTGATGATAATGACTGCCAGTTGAGTCATTTGGGATACCTTGGGGGACACACCTGCCGGTAGAGACTATTTTTAAACGTTTGCCAAATGCGCGTAAAAATATAACTGACGAAACACACACATTTTATTGATTTAACATAAGGCCTCTTCATGCATGTGCCTGTGGGTGTCTCTCTCTCTCCGTGTGTGTGTGTGTCTGCCACGCCCTTTATGTTATGTCTGACTGGACTCTTAGTTCATGTCCTTGCCACTGACTCTGCCCCCAGCTGGCTGACTGGGCTGGTCAAAATCAATGTTCTATATTTTAGCACGCGGCCCAATCAACCTCAGGGCCAGGCGCAGTTAAAACCGGACACAGGCACGCGAGAGGGGGAGGGAGTGCCTTCTGGCATGTGCTTTGTTATTGTTATTATTTTTGGCACGCGTCGCTAGCATTTCTATAAACAAATTTGAATGCCAAAATTTCATAAACTTTTACGGAATTTCGGGGCACACACAAAACAAATTCGTTGAATATAAACAAACATGCAAATTTTGGCATTCATGTTGTAATGGCCCACAAAATGGCAAACATATTGAACTCTTATATTACTTTCGAAATTAGTATTCAATATATACCAATTATTAATAGTTTTGTTACATTCTAAACGCCTTTAAATTTAGAAAAGTCTCCCTTTGTTTTATTAATTTCCTTTTTTCTTTCTAACAGATCTGGTCGGATGGTCTCATCAAGCTGGCCTACAGCCTGGCCCAGTTGAACGGTTCGGCCATAATGTTCCTGCAGAAGGCGCACACAAAACTCTGTCTTCAGGTGGACAAAAGTGGACGAATACCAGTGAAAAAGTAATTGTCACACAGAGTTAAACAGACTCTCCAAAGCTCAAGCACAATCCTGGCCGCAAAAGGAAACCCAATTTAGGAGGGATTGGAGCTTTAGCTTCGTTGGGCTTTTATGTATTGTGTTATTTGTTAAGTGTTGTTTAGAAAATTGAAATTTACGCCAATTTCTTCTTTACATTTTTCTTCTTCTACACTCCACCTTTCTCATCTTTAACACAACAATTGAATGTGGCTAACAAAAAAACGTGGCTCATGCATCACTGACGACGTCTGGACCTTCCCCATTCGCAATTTCCATTCCCATGCTTGCCACGACTTCTTTCTGCTGGCCGTGACCACTTTAGCATCATTAAACTTTTTGCGCAAAATAAAGAGGATCGGAAACGTGTCGAGAAGGCACTGGACGTGACCGGTTTGCCATCCGGCAAGGTCGATAGCATATCGGTATCGAAATTTCAATTCGAGGACTTTTACAATTTGTACAAATATCTGACGCAGCGCTCCGAGGTGGAGCGTCTATTCGATAGCATGTGAGTAACGTTTTGGCATTCCCTTCTTGATAGATACATATAATAACGTGACTTTCCCCTCTCTCTTCCTAGTGTGGGCAACTCCAAGCGCAAATGCATGTCCATTGTGCAACTGGTGGAGTTTCTCAACAAGACGCAGCGCGATCCACGTCTCAACGAGATCCTCTATCCCTATGCTAATCCAGCGCGAGCAAAGGAGCTCATACAGCAGTACGAGCCAAACAAATTCAACGCACAAAAGGGCCAGCTCAGTTTGGATGGCTTTTTGAGGTAAGTTCTTTGAGAGAGAGAAGCCTCCCGCAGGCGGCTGCACTGTGCTGTGGTTGACAGCTTATCGTCGTGCTGCTCTCAGAGGCAACGCCTGTTAGAGTCACTCGACGGCAGCAACGGCGGCGCCACTTGAAACACACATACTCAAAACAAGCCTGTGCTCATGACGCGCAAAAGGGCTAAGACGCCTCGTCAGCGACAACGACAGCGTCATCGTCATCATCCTCTCCCCCTCTCCTCTGATCATCATCATCAGCATTCACAAAGCGCGCACTTTGCTGCCTGGCAGCAGACGCTAAGGACGCTTCGTCTTAGCGTCCTTCACATATCACATGCAACATATGCAAAAAAAATATAAGTGCAGCGAGAGCCGCTTCGCCAGTTTGCCCAAAATAATTAAAAAACCAGTAAGCGGGATACCCTTCGTCGTATGTTGTTATTCCCGACAGATGGCGCGATTTGTGGGGGGCGGTGGGCGTGGCACCCAACATTTGACATAAACTTGATCTGCGCCAGGCAGATCATAGGCATTTTGATAATAAAATTCAATAATTTTCAAGCGTTGTTCGTTTGTAAGACGATTCATGGTTAAATTATAGACAAAACTGAAAATGTTTGACAGTGTTACAAAACACGAAACGTGCCTCAACTGTTTAAACCAGTGTTGTCAAAAAGATAATAGCTAAAAAATCATCCTTTATACATATATGTATTATTTTTACTAACTTCATTCCTTTCTCTGTCTGCTTCTCTCTCTCTTAGATATCTCATGGGCGACGATAACCCTATAATGGCGCCCAATAAGCTTGATCTCTGCGATGATATGGATCAGCCGCTGTCGCACTACTTCATCAACTCGTCGCACAACACCTACCTAACGGGACATCAATTGACGGGCAAATCCTCTGTGGAAATCTATAGGCAATGCCTGCTCGCGGGCTGCAGGTAAGTCCAGTGGGGCCATGGGCGGGCGTGGCCATCAGTTTGTCGCATTTAATGACGCAATTAAATGTAGAAGTGCGTGTGTGTGTGTGCTGACTCTCTCTATGAGTGTGCGTGTGTGTGTGTGTGGTCAGTTGACACCATTTGGATGCTGACCGTGACCTTGCTGCGGCTTAACGCTACAACACTTTTTGTGTGTGTATGAAGAATATACAATGTGACAGGTGTATGTGTGTGTGTGTATGAAGGATATACAATGTGACAGGTGTGTGTGTGAGTTTTATGTGCTCACCAAAAACGGAAATTGCATGGTCGCCATTTTTTACTGCCGCCATCATCATCAGCATGGCTGACGTTGATGATACACACACGCAGACACACACACATCACAAATTTATTGACGCAAACTTGATGTTTGCCAAGGACATTTTAAACGCTTCTTTTTTCGTTTGTCTGCGTCAACTGATAAACTGATTTTTTATGCGACGCCATTTTGTGTGAAGATTCGTTGACTTTATCTTCTTCTTTCGCCTCTCTAGATGCGTTGAACTGGACTTTTGGAATGGACGCACCGAAGAACCAGTAATTGTGCATGGCTACACGTTCGTACCCGAAATCTTTGCCAAGGACGTGCTCGAGGCCATTGCGGAGAGTGCATTTAAAACATCCGAATACCCTGTGATATTAAGTTTTGAGAATCACTGCAATCCCAGGCAGCAGGTGAGTGAAAGAATGATGAAAGTAGAAGGTGTTCCTACAGTTTGTTTTAGCTGTCAGATTTGTATACAGTCAGAACTTTAGTATATTCTTTTGGGTACAGTTAGTACTTTAGTTTATTCGCTTAGCCACAAAGCCAGAAATTAAAACACCCAGAAAAAGTGGCAGGAAGGGGGAAAATGAATATTAAGCCAGTTTTTTCACGTTGCTCGTCCTAAACTAACATTAGCAAAAAAGAAATAGAATAAACTCATAGTCAACACAGTGGGCACCCTTTCTCTCTCTCCCTAGCTCTCTCTCTCCATCTCTCTCTCCGTCTCCCTCTGCACATTAGCCAAACAATCCATCAGTAGGCAAACAAAAACTTACACGTTCACACATGTGTATTTCCCCGTTGTGGGAGAGCTGAAAGAGCTTTCTACCTTTGCCGCCTACACCCCTTTTAGCCTCTAAAACAGCTGCTGGTAAATCTCAGAAGCTACTCGAAAGGTAATTGCCTGATGCTTCAGCTCCACCGAGATAATAACAAAGGCAAACTTTTTACGGCAGCCCTGGCGCGCGCAAGTTCTGTGTGAGCTAAAGTTTAACCATTAAAAGTAGTAATATAAACTAAATTTACCATGGGGAACACAGGTAACTACTGCCAGACAAAGCCATCAACATACGTACGCTCTAGCAGGAGCAGGGGGCAGGGGAAAGGTGGGGGACTGAGGTAAAACTCATCAAATTTCAGTTAGCAGTGAGTTAAGTAACTATACTCTATGATGTGTGATAATGTTTCCTCTCTCTCTCTCTCTTTCTCCCACACTCTCTCTTTGTTTCTCCCCCTCTCTCTCTATTTCTCCCCCTTCTCTCATCATAGGCAAAAATTGCCAATTATTGCCGTGAAATATTTGGCGATATGTTGCTGGACAAACCGTTGGACTCGCATCCCTTGGAACCCAATATGGAGCTGCCACCGCCATCGATGCTGCGACGCAAGATCATAATTAAGAACAAGAAGAAGCATCATCATCACCATCATCATCATCATAAGAAGCCCAGCTCAATGGGACAGGGCACACCGGCGAGCAGCAATAAGTTGATGACGGCTAACTCAGGTGAGCTGACATGCCACACAGCGTATGCGTAATGTGTGTGTGGCGTATGCGTAATATGTAGTGTGTTTTATATGCTGTGCGTGTGTATGTTGGTAACGGTTGTTGTTCTTGTTTCTACATCGTTGGACACCTCTTGAAGGGGTGTAGAAGTGGGGTGTTCTTTTATGCCTTGCTTAGCACCTGGGGAAAATGCAAATGAGCTCGACACACGCAGCTGTTTGTTGTTTTTGTTTGTTGTTATTGTTGTCGTAAACTAACGGCATGTGTGCGTGTGCTTAACACCAAGGCGTATGTATAATTTAAGTGTTGGAAAATGGCATAATATTTTTTAAGAAAATTGCTGTTCAAAAAAAACAAGACATAAAACTATAAAAACAATCTGAGATTGACATGAAGTTGAAAGTAGTTTACATACAGAAAGAAATGCATATAATCATATGATTATAATCAATGCAGAATTGAGCTCTGCTTACTGTGCTCTCTTCCCCTCGCACGCTCTTCCTCTCCCACTCTCCCGCTCTCTATCTTCTCCTTTCCCTTTCCTGTAATACGATATCACAGTTTATTTAACTTTATGATTAAACTACTCAGTTGATTGCAGTTTTGATGATTCGATCACATACTTAACACCCCCGTCCATATGCTGTGACAGCACTAGGTGATATACGATATGCAATATACGATATACGATATGCCTTGCTCCTCATCTACCCATCTTCCTTTTCCTTCTCTGTTCTTTTGCTGGCAGTTGTATAAAGTTTTATTAGTGTTTTGCATATAAATGCATTTAGTTTCTACCCCCCCCCTTCCTGTGCTCCTCCTCTCTTCCCCTTCCACGTCTGTGTTGCCTCACTGCCCTGGCTAATGGGCCGCTGAGGCGCGCTTCCTGTGTGTGTCCTGTAGGAGCCATTTGCATGCACAACTGCACAATTTACTCACGCCTCACCCACTTTCCCCCTTCTTCTGCTTTTGTCCCCCCTCCTCCCTGCAGCCACCGCAGTTGACATTTCGCTCATGAATTGCAAACAGCCAATTTATAAATGCAAATGACTTTTGCCACTGGCTGCAGTCCTCATCGTCGCTGGAGAGCTGCACTTCTCCCACCCCTTCATGGCAATTGCCATTGAATATACACAGCCCCCACTTCCCTTCACCCACCCTACCTAATCCCCAAGCAATTGGCCAATTGGCGGTGCGACTCCTTGGCAATTTTCAACTTTGTGAGGAGGAGACTGGGACAGAGAGAAAAAGAGAGTGAATAATGGCATTAATTTATATTTTATTATTTATTTTATACACATACAACATAAAGATCTCTTCCTCTCTCTCCCCCACTCCCTCTATTCCTTGGCTAAAATGCTTTAAAAGCTTTTTGGACATGTCATAAAATTGTATTATTTACTTTGGCTATTTTCTGGTTAGTTGTTGTTGTTGTTCTTGCCTTATTGATTTTATTCAATTTAATATTAATTCTATTTTTTGCCATTTCTTTGACAAGTTTTTAAAAGCTTTTACGCTTTTATGGGCCTTTAATTTATCATATTTTATATAAATTGTTTGATTAAATATTTTTTTTCACTGTTTTATTTTGCAGTTGATGCGGCAGCAAAGGCGGCATCAGCAGCAGCTGCTGCTGCCAATGCGCAACAAGTGGCGGCGGCAGCGCATGACGAGGGAGCAGCAGCTGGAGCAGGGAGGACATTGACGGGCGCCGCAAATGGCGACATTGTCAGTGGCGGAGGAGGAGGACATGCGCCGCCATTGCAAGTAAGTATAGATCTTAATGTATATGTATGTCTGTGTGTGGGTGTGTAGGCGTCTGGGTGTGCGTGGGGGCGTGGCTTATAGCATGCCTGTAATTGCATTTAATGGCAGCACACGCACCCACACACACACACGTTCCTTTTCTCTATTTGCCTCGCTTGATTTGTCCCAGCACTGTTTATCTCACTCTGTGTGTGTGTGTTTGCGTGTACACAACACTCCCCCCTACTTCCTCTCAAACACCCTTTCAATCTCCTTCTCTTCCAAGAATCTTCTCCCTTTTCGAGGCAAAGAGTATTACAGCTGTTGTTTTTTGATGTTGATTGTCGTCGTTGCTGTGTTTACGCTCTGAGTTTACATATGTATGTGGCAATGACAACACACCCACACAGCAGACACACACAACACACTCGCACTCAGAGTTGCGCACATAAATGGATGAATTGAAGAGCTGCTTGATGACCAGTAACAATCAACGAACCGTTAACCAGCAACAAAAAAATAAGGGGTTACTCAGCAATTTATGATGATAATAATGAGCAGCAGAGCAGCTTGAGCAAAAGAACACTACATTTAGCAACTTCAGATATGTAGAAAACGAAACAAACTTACTACAAATTCAACAGTTTCTAAGATTTGAAGTTTTGTTTACCTATCTAAGCTTTGCCTATTGATCTAGCGATTAATGGTGGCGTGGCCAAGTTTTAAAACATACATTATCTGCGTGCAGTAGTAAGACATATTATTACCAAATTTAGTTGGTCTAGCTCTTGTAGATGCTGAGTTATAGATGTCTATACAGACAGATATACAGATATTTATGAACTTTGTGGGGTTGAATGGCTTCTACTGTTTGTTCAAAACCATTTCGGTTGCCACAAAGTTAGAATACCCTTTAAACCTTTAGGTAACGGGGTTACGCACTCAGTGACCTAAGACTTGCTTAAAATTGAGTACCTTTTCTAGACAAGAACAAGAACTTTTGGGGCTGCTTTTCTTTGTGGATTCCTTTAAGTTAAATAAAGTTCTGTCTTCTTTTGCAATAGGTTTGTTTTCCTTATAGCTCAATCAACACTCTTTTAAGCTTGTTTCGCAGCTCCCACTCTCCATGTTCTAAATCAACTGCAGCAGACTTTATATGCGAATAAAGATCTTATTTATTTATTCAATTTGACTGCTGGCAATTTCATTTGCTAGCGGAGAGTATAACAAACAATTACCATCGAGCATTAACAAAATTGCGTTCATATCCTTGCTTTAATAGCTTCATCTCCCTCTCGCTCTCTCTCTTTGTCTCTCTCTCTCTCTCTGTAAGCCCCACTAGCATTATGCATATTAATTTAATTGCACAGTTTGCTATTAGTTGGCATCATTATTCATGATTTCGGTAGGCAGTCACTGCGTATGCATGTGGCAAGGGGCGGATTCCGGTTTGTTGTTGCACAACAAGCACACACGGACAGGCCATCGAGTTGTGGGCAGAAAATCCAAGCTAATGGCAGCGGATGTGGCTCTTCCGCAGTGGCAAGCAAACGAACACACACTCAACTACACACACACTCAACCACACACACACAATACTGGGATTGCATTTTGGGCTCATTAGCCACATGAGTTGCGGTCAGCAGCCAAGGGGCATGCAACAACAACAGCAGCAACAAACTCTGTTGACTAAGGCTGTCACAATTATAGATTGCGTTGCTTTTGAAAGGTCAAATCGATTCAAATTTTGACGTGAATGCGATGCGAAACGAATGGCAAAAATCTAGAGGAAAAACCTCTTTAAATTCCATTGCTGCGATTACTGGGAAATGTGAAAATAAAAGTAGAAACCAGAAATGGCTTAGGTTCCATGCCCTTGCAGGTTGTTATATGCTCCGATCTTTCCTATACTAGTGATATTTTATGGTGTAGAAGCAATAAGAAGCATTTGTTTCAAGTTTTATCTTCAGCTCTAAAAATGAGAAACTAATTTACGTTGCCACAGACAGACGGACGGACGGACATGGTTAGTTGGACTCCTCTGTTGATAAATGATTCAGCATACATATATTTTATGGGGTCGAAGTTGTCGCCTTGTGTGCCTTGGCAACTGCTGGCCAAAATTAATATACTCTCTGTTAGGGTATAAAAAGCTTTTTAAGCAGCTTGTTGCCTTTCTAATATGTCCAGAAATAGTTTTCATTTTCCGTTAGTATCCCCAGAAACTCTCTCTCTCTATGGTCATTTTTTTCATATACTCAGTGGCAATCTCATGTATTTCATGCCAGAGTGCATGGAGGAGCTTGCTGAATAAGAGGATTGAATACGCAGGCAGATGAAAAGCGACAGAGAGAAGAGAAGGCAACTGGGGCAGGGGAAGGCATTGAGACTGTTGTGCATCAATAGTCGTTGTTGTTGTTGCTGCACTGTGAACTTTATGCAATGCATGAGAGGCACAATCGGACGACATGCAGCACACTCCTATTGTGCAAAGTCCATTCTGTTCTCTGTTCTCCCCTTTTTCTTTCGCCTATAGAGGAAACATAATCTACGCCATTTTCTTGCCATTATGCGCAGCTTCTGTCGCTGCATTATCGACACCGACACCGACCCCATTGACTTCCGTCTGCGCGTCTCTCTTTGAGTGCGTCCTTCCCCCCTAGACACAACATTATAATGGCTTTCATATTAGCAGCTGCTGACCTAAGCTGCACTCCAGGCAGGCAGACAGGCAGGATGACATCGCATCCAATTTAAATTTCAACAAGTCACCAATTACCAGACAAGATTTCTATATCATGTTATTTGTTTTATTAACTGTGCGATAACTTAAGTGAATCCTTTAATCGTTTTCTCTTTATGCTTCTTTAACTTTCACAGCAAATACGCCAAAGCTCGAAGGATAGCACCGGTTCCTCGGACTCGGATAGCTCCAGCGATGATGAATCCCTGCCCAATACAACGCCCAGTGTGCCCAGCGGCAATGAACCACCGCCAGAGAAGGCACAGAAAGAAACTGAAGCTGGTGCAGAAATATCCGCACTGGTTAACTATGTGCAGCCCATACACTTTAGCTCCTTTGAGAATGCAGAAAGTGAGTGCAACTTTTGTTGATGATCCCTTAGTTATAGATAAAGTAATGCCATATCCTTTGCCCCCAATACAGAGAAGAATCGCTGCTACGAGATGTCATCGTTCGATGAGAAGCAAGCGACAACGCTGCTCAAGGAGCGACCCATTGAGTTTGTTAACTACAACAAGCATCAGTTGTCACGTGTCTATCCAGCGGGCACACGTTTCGATAGCTCCAACTTTATGCCACAGCTGTTCTGGAATGCAGGTTGTCAATTGGTAGCCCTTAACTTTCAAACACTCGACTTGGCAATGCAGTTGAATCTCGGCATCTTTGAGTATAATGCACGTTCCGGTTATCTCTTGAAGCCGGAGTTCATGCGACGTTCGGATCGTCGTCTGGATCCGTTTGCGGAGAGCACTGTGGATGGCATTATTGCTGGCACTGTATCGATTACCGTATTGTCGGGTCAATTTCTAACAGACAAACGTGTAAACACTTTCGTGGAGGTCGATATGTATGGTCTGCCAGCGGATACAGTGCGCAAGAAGTTCCGCACGAAGACAGTGCGAGACAATGGCATGAATCCAGTCTATGATGAGGAACCTTTCGTTTTCAAGAAGGTCGTGTTGCCCGAACTGGCAAGCATCCGTGTGGCAGCCTATGAGGAGAGTGGCAAACTGATTGGACATCGTGTATTGCCCGTCATCGGTCTCTGTCCTGGCTATCGTCATGTGAATCTACGCTCTGAGGTGGGCCAACCCATTGCGCTGGCATCGTTATTTCTCTGCGTAGTTGTCAAGGATTATGTACCCGATGATCTATCGAACTTTGCTGAGGCTTTGGCCAATCCCATTAAATATCAAAGTGAACTGGAGAAGCGCGATATACAATTGTCAGTGCTGACCGATGAAACAGATGCACTGGCCAATGCTGATGAGGATCTGTCCAAGTCGTGTAAGTAGTCGTTGTGCTCGTGCTCGTCGTTGTTGCGTTGTGTGCGTGTGCTAAAGAGCGAGAGGAACAAGTGCGAACCCTGTTTGCCTTTTAATTTACTTTCTTTTCTTTCTACTTTTCTTTTGTATGGTTGAAAAATAAACTTTTGGATTTTGGATTTGGTTTGAAACGCACCCACGCACCCACCCACCAAAAAAACACACAACACCATCACACAAAACGGTTGACGGACACACAACAACAACTCAAACTGCACCACGATTTACCCCCCTCCTACTCCGATTCCTACTCCTCCTTTCCAATTTCTCTCTCGAACTATCTGGCTCTCTTTCTCTCTCCTACTTTTGCTCGACTCTGCTCTGATCCTCCAGTCGTTTTCGTCCAAGTAGGTGGCCAAAAGAAGGAGCTACGCCCAGTGGAATCGCTGGCAACCTCGCCTAAGCATCGTGCAAGCATTTCTACCGTCGCTGCTCTCTCCGTTGAGCTACCCGCCGATCGCACAGATGGAGGACGCAACGATGACTGCACTTCAATTGTAGCACCTGGTGGCATACAACATCAACATTCGTTAGATCAATCGGTGAGCACTTCAATTCGGCAGGTGGAGTCATCACAATTCGATGTGGATCTTGTGCTGGCAGAGCCACTCGAGAAGATTCTCGAACACAAGTCTGTGCGTGAGAAGCGCCTCGAGATGGAGAAGAAACTCGAATCATTGCGCAAGAAACACGACAAGGAGAAAGTTAAAATCGCTGGTCAAAAGATGAGCCCACTGGAGGGCAAGAAGCCAAAGTTTGCCATAACCAACAAGCTGGTGAAACGTCTGAGTAACAAGAGCCTGTAAGTGTCTGTGATTGCTGTGGGAGTGTGGCACTGCCAGATGACGCCATTGAAATTAGTAATTGTCTCTCTCCATACAGCGAACCAGGCGTGGAGGTGCCACCATGTCCACTCGATCTGGGCGACAGCAGCGAGGAAAGTGCTGGTGCTGGGGAATTGGGGGATGAGGCTGCCGCTGCCAGTAGCTTGGAGGGCACACAAGATTCTCGTCTACGCTATGCTTGCCGCGAGTACACGACCCAATATCGCGAATTACAGGAGAAATATCATGAGGCCATCTACACTGCGGCAGAGAAGGTGCTCAAAGCATCGCAGACGAGTCAAACAAAACAGCTAAAGGCCTCACTGGACAAGGTGACCGGTGAAGTGATGCATCAACTGCAGGAGGCACGACGCAATGAGGTCAAGAACCTGGCAACAGTGCACAGAGATCGCGATGAGTTGGTCAGGTAAGTCCGAATCGCGAGGCAACTTTGATAGAATACTTCCTCTAAGTAACGATATATTCTTTGATAGAATGAAACGCGAGGTGGCCAGCTCGGTGGTGGAGCGTGGCGTGGCAGAGCGTGTGCGTCTCAAGCAGACATACGACAAGCGCACAGATGAGCTACAGAAGCAGCATGATGCAGTGCGCAATGCGCTGGCAGATCATCGATCGAAGGTGAGTAGGGGAGGTATTTAAAAAATAAAGTATGTGGGCGAATAGATTCGCCTGTAAGTGTGCAGTACATAGAAGTTTCCTATCTAATTTGACATGGAATTCATGTTTTCGGTCTTTCTTTTGTTGCAGGCACGTCAAATACTCGACAAGGATGCAGAATCTCGCAGTTGTGTCTCGAACAACGGTTTTCTGGTGCTTTTCCATGGCCCACACCATCATGGCTGTGCGGGTGCGGGAGTTGGAGGTGTACCTAGTTCGGGTTCAGCAACAATATCGGGCAATAATCTCACACTAACGCTGGACGCTGCTGGTGCTGGAGGGGCATGTGGAGGTGGTGGTGCTATGGCCATTTCACCAGCCAAATCACACAATAGCATTACGACAGAAATGAAGACGTAAACGTGGCTAGATCATAGAAGATTTTGAAGAAGATATTCTGTGCATGAACTGCAGAGATATTCCATGTGTGGGAAGATCACAGAAGAAGGATCCGTAGGCTCTCAGTATTTGTGGCAGTTGTGTTAAAGAAAAGAGAAACAAAAAACAAAGTAGAAAACAAAAAACCAAGTCTTCGTAGTGTTAAGCTAAGAAGGAAACTCGATTAGTTTTGTAGACCTAAACTATAAACTGTATACTGTAAACTGTAACTGTAACGAAGAAGAAACGCGTTTTCTAACTGAACAAACTAGCTGTACTCTCTCTCGCATACAGATACACATATGAGTAACTGTATCTGCAACTGTAACTGTATCTGTATCTGCTGTCTGTCTATGTAGTGTAACTGTAACAGTCGATGTATTTATTATATACGTACGTGTGTACTATATCTATCTATAGCTATAATGTAATTGTTTTATCTCTATCCGGATACAGTCTACACCAAAGTATCTGTATCTATATATATATACCGCATACCATAACGGTTTCTTCCTATTCGAACAACTCTGAATGTCTAACCTAGAAAAGAAACTTAATTTATTAAACTAAACACGAATGAGAAACAGGTTAAGCAAACTAAGCGACGCACAAAAAGAATATTAAGAAGAATAAGATACAGAAGAAGCAGCAGAGTCACAACTGTCTCTCTGTCTCACTTGATCTTTGTAGACTCTCTTCAATCGTGCTCCATTTCTACTACTATTAAATGTGGTTGTGTGTATTACTTTTATATAAATTGATCTTAACTCTTTTATATACATATGAATTAATTAATTTATCTACTGTATCTGTACATGATGTGCATATTTCTTTGCTCTCACACAAATGCACAAAAATGTAAAACGAATCTCGCGCAAATGGGGGAAAGAAGAAAAGGAAAGGAAAGGAAGGGAGAAGATGAGGCACAAGCGCAGGCCAACATTTAGTCAATTTCTAGCGTTGGCTTTCCACTTATTTATTTATGCTTGTTTTAGTCAATATTCGTATTTACTTTTTAGTGCTTTAGTTTAGTTTATAGATATTCGCGCCTCTAATAAAATTATCTCTGTTTATGTTTTTATTTAAAACGAACTTTGTTTTCTCTCTCTCTCTCTCGCTCTCGATTTCTGTCTCTCTGCCCAACCTAACGCACACAGACACAGACACATACGCACAAACTGTCACAGACACACACACACACACCCAGACGGCGCACAACCTACAACACCAAAATACGAAGAAAATACCAAAAAAAATGGGCGTGCCATAGTTTGAGCAGCACTGGCACGCCCCTTCGAAGCGACAATCAAACAATAATTGTGTATCGAACCTAAATATGATTTCTATTTTAGATAAACCCAAGCTGCCTTGTAAACAAATTATCGATATCGATATCGAAATCCAAAATTTCAGAAGCAGATAGAAAACCTTTAAAAAACAATAACAACAGCAACAACACGTTTCTTACACGTTGTATATGTATGCATACATGTAATGAGAAGAAATCAAAATCTAAAACGAAAGTTGAAAGAACATTTCACTGGACGGCAGAACCACCTTAGATGTTGTAATTTCCTATGCAAAAAACAAAAACAAATTTACGTAAAAAATCGAGAATGAAAAACTCTTTCTCCATGTCCCCTCTCCCTTAGAACTACCCCCTATTCCTACGTACTCCCAAATTGATGTTGTAATTTGAATGTGTTGTAAACGTAGAATTACTATAATTCCAAGCAATACTATCCCCCCCTCAGCCACTATTTCCTGTCCTCAAAATAGGTGAATACAATAAATAAGTATGTGTGTTGTTGTTTTATCTCTATAAGGAATCGATTAAAGAATCGAATACAAGTTCAAATTCCTTATAGAACTGATCCCACTGAGATCATCAACAATGTTGTCTTAATGTCTATTGGTGTTTAGTAAAAAGTGCATGCGCAAACATGTCCAGATTTGCGCACAACTGTTTTCTATATATGTATGTGTATGTGTGTGTGTTATATGTAACAATAATTGGCCCAAAAATATCAAGCAAATAGTAGACCCCAGTTGGGCACATTACAAGAGTATTATCACAGATCGGTTTCGGGGGAATTCCACTTTGAAAGCTAAAAAGTATGCTATGGAAAATAGATATGGCATTTGGGATAAACCGAAACCGAAACCGGACTGTATATAGTATATCAACAAATAGTTTTGGTGTTGTATGTATGTACATAAGTCCATTAAGCATAACTATCTATCTGTATCTGTGTGTTGTATCGTTGTCGTTGATGTTGTTCATGTTGAAATTAATGTTGTAGTTGCAATCGCTTTTTAAATAGATTCTTTATTTGCTTATCCCAAAAAAGAATTGCATGCGCGTTTTTAAATTGCTTTTATTAAACTAATTCGTTGTTGTGTGTATGTGTTACTAAAATTTAATAAAGCAAAAACAACACTTAAATATACGAAAAACGGAAAATGAAAAAGCAAAAACGGTGTTTAACACCAACAGAAAAAAAGAAAACAATTTAGGCCCCGAGAAAAAAGAAAAAACAATTTGAATGTTATAAAGGAAAAAATAAAATTTCTTGAACAGCAAACGAATTTGTTGCTACATAAGTATTATACTTTAAACAATTGAATAAATACAATTTAGCTAAATGAATGTTAGACCAGAACCTAGAAACTATGTATTTACTATGATATATGTATGTGTGTATATGCACTCGAAGAACTCCCCTTGTTAGAACCAACAATTTTTAAACATTTTCTTGATGTCATTGAGAAAAAGAAAACTCAAGATATAAGTCTTTAAAGTCGGCAGATAATTACGAATATTACCATATTTTACAACTTCGCACATGCATTCATTCAGAGGTTAAATAAATATAGCATTTAAAAGTGAATTTCACAACATTTTCGTATGAAATCCCTAAGATAAAAAGAAAGCGACTCACCTAAATTATTTCTCTTTTCCTTCTTTTATTCCGCAACATTGGCCACTTTTCACTCTAAATTCACTCAACACACAAAAAAAAAACAACAAACAAGATTAAGTGGAAAAGGAGCCAATACCCACACTTCACTTAAATTTGACTCTTTTTTTTGGTGACTCAACACACAAAATTGCAAAACAATTCTTAATTTTTCCCTTTATTTCACTTCATACTCATCATTGCAACATTTTTTGGTTTACCAACACAAAGAAAAAAAACCAGCAACAAATAAAAAGTGAAGGAGCCAATATGGCGGCCGGCGATCCACTCGCGCGCAACTTTTGGCAAAAACAACTCGAACTTTTCATTATAAATTAAAATTAATCCGTTAACAAAAAACCCGCGCGACGAACAACCAGTTGTTGTTAACAATATTAATTTGAATATTTTTCACATATTTCCTATATAAACACAAAATTTAATAACAATTTTAAACAAATCAACAAGTGTGCGAAAAAGTCAAACAAATGCATGTTGTGAAACTAACTTGCATAGCGTTGCCACTGTGTTGATCTTTAATCAATGCAGTTGGCAACACGCCTTGGCGCCTTTTCTAATCGTTGGTTACTTTTCAAATTGCACTAAGGGAATTCAATAAAAGCATAACAAAATAATTAAAACAAATGTTAACTTTAAATAAAATGTCAATGGAGTTCAAGTAAAAAAGAAACAAATACCTAAACTTAAATCGAATTAATCCACATTGTTGTTGTGATCTGCAGAAAAGAAAAACATACAAAACAAACGTTAAACAAAGAGAATAACCTTAATTAAAGTAAACTTATTTATTTATTTTGATTGATTTTGCGACACAGAGTATAAAAAAAGTACAGTATAACTTACAGATAGGTTATAAAAACAACATGATTACAGTACAATCCTGGACACATAAATAATTTCGTTTCGATATGTTCTATGTCTTTTCGGAGACATTGGCAAATTTTGGAGCATTACGAGTTACGATCACAATATAATGTACAATGTCCGAAAGTAAAAGCAATTAACTATAGATTTACATAATATTAATTTGCTAAGGCACCAAAGAGGACGCGGGCGACAGGGCAGGGTCACAACATCTGCACAAAGGCGAGACTCAGTAGAGATCCGGCGGCCATGCCCACACTCAGGGAGGCAGCCATAATGGACGAGGCAACCTCCTTTTCATGCTGCTTGACGGCTCTGCAACAAACAGAAAGGATGATAAGAAATGCGTAATAAATAGTAGATTCCCCCAATCCCACCTTGGCGCCATTATGAGCAGCATGTTGGTGAGGTAACCATTCGACAGGGCAAATACCACAATCAGGGCTATAAAGGTGTAGTCGTGCTGCACCAGAATAGGCAGAAATCGATGCTGGCCACTGTTGGAGCAGAGCAAACAGGGCACGAAGAGCACACGCATCACAGTGAGCAGCAGGCACGTGTTCTTGTTTGAAGGCATGTCCAGCCAGCCTGCCGCCAAACGCCCAAGATAGTCGCCCGTGTTGAAGAACAAGTAGTTAACCACGGGCAGAAAGTAAATATCTGTAATTACAGAGAGTATTAGCATGTCTATCTGGCATAATATTCACTTTCTTTAGTCTTACCCGTCCACTCGGTGTGGCTGGCATGATGCTCTGACCGCATGAGTATCGTTATGGCAGGATAGACCGACAAGGTTGTGGCATAGAGCACCGCCAGGGCAACTGCATGTGTGTAGATCTTGCTCAGCACTTGGCTGAGTATCGGCTCCAGTGGCACGCCCATTTCATCCTCCCCTTCTTCGCCTCCACGACTGTGCGAGGGCACCGCACTTATCACTTTGTACTTATCGCCGCCGTCAAGATAATACTGGAAGAACGGCTGACGATCCACCAGCAAATAGCAAATAATGCAGCCCAGTATGAGCAGCGCTCCCATTATGAAGAACACAAACGCTGTGGCCGAAGGTCCAGCATCGAAAGCCAGCACCAGAATGAAGGCCAAAGCAGTGAGGATTCCGCCAAGTGCTTGACCGCTGACCACAGCGGTCATGTACTCCGAGGGAAAGAGTCCAGCGACACCGTAAAGAGCACCAGACATGGTGGCAGCGGAAACTGTATAGAAAAAGCAAGAGCAGGAAGCAACAGATAAGCAGGGAAAACGAGAAAAGACATTCACAGTCAATAGGGGCTTGACCAGTCTCTGAGATCGAGGTGTTCATACAGACAGACATGGCTGCTTTTATACCCTTACAGGAGTGGCCAGGAGTTTGCAAAAGTATATGTATATATTCTCAAACATGATGAACAGAGGAGTCGAACGAACACTGACCGTCTGTCAGTGTATTCATGTGTCCATACACAAATTAGTCTCTCTTGGCACACATGTTTCTTGTTGTAATTAAGTCGTAACGAGCCGAACCGAACCGATATACGAGTATTGTATAGCTGCCATACAAACTATCAAATGATTTTGTTATTTATCAAGGTATTGCAGAAAAAGTAACTATATTGCACTATTTCTATATATATAATATAATATAATAATGCAGATTTTTGTATGAAGACAAGTTTATGATCTTAAAAATAACTTAACTTATCAGTGCCAATCAAAGTGATACATCATATTGTAATAATAGTATAAAAACAACACCATTTCAATTCTTCACCATATGTAACTAGAGTTGAAACAATCGAAGGAGGTATGAACCTGCAAGTGTATACAACTTTTGGCATGCCGAAGGTAGACTTTTTTACTCATTTTCGATTTACGGCGCTGGAAGTGATCGTGCCCGATTTCTATATATTTAAGTGCAACCAGTCGAACTCTACAGTCAGACTCTGACTGTATAAGACCATGCATTTGCACTATATACATATGCGTTGTATAGCATTAAACAAGAAAACATGCTCAATCAAGGCATTTTAAAAGCGAGTGTGTCACACAAGAACTTTAATCTGCAGCTGTAATCCAGCTTGAACTGAGGGGCGTGGCAAATTTTTGAAATAAACTTTGAGACACTGCAATACACACGTTTGATGGCAATAAATTGTATGACTCTAGCTCATATAGTTGCTAAGAAATAGGCGCTCAAACTGACATACAAATAGGGCTTAATCGACTTGGCTGTTGATGCTGATCCAGAATATAAAGGGTGATTTTTTTCACTTGGGTCTATAACTTAATCATGAATCGTCTTACAAACGAACAACGCTTGCAAATAATTGAATTTTATTATCAAAATGCGTGCTCTGTTAAGAGAGTTCATCGCACGATTCTTCCATTTTATGGTCAGTTTAATCGACCCACTGAAGCGGCTATTCGGCCTATTGTGACTAAATTTTGCACCAAATTTACATTGTTGGACATTATTGAAGCATTTATGAGTGCGATACCGGCCTAAATATTGGAAAGAGTATGCCAAAATTGGACTTAGCGGATGGACCATTTGATCGCAATCACGGTCAACATTTGCATGAAATTATCTTCAAACATTCAATTACATGAACCGTCTAATTCAAATAAACATTTCATGCATTACTCTGATTTCTGTTTTTTTTTAAACTTTCCTATAGTTTTTAAAAAATCACCCTTTATATACCAGTTAGGGTCGGAGATGCCTCCTTCTGCCTGTTATGCACATTCCTCGTGCAACAAACACAATAGACAATGGTTTCTTTTAAACCCATGGCCTAATAATAAGGCATATGTATATACACGTCATACAGACAGACATGGCTCAGCTATTGACACAGATCAAGCTTATATGTAAAAAGTATACACATTGTACTGGCTGTTTTAAGCTTTAACCCTACGGATACCGGCACTAATCTAATTATATTCCACTCACTGTTAAGCAGCACCACGATGATCAGTGTAATGAGGAAGAACTGTTCCTGCCAATTGTCCGTGTTCACCTCCACGAAGCTGGTCGTCACTCCAAACAGCACAAGGATGGTGCTAAGTGTGCCCAGCATCTTGACACGCAGTGATATGTGATGGCCGTAGACGGCATTGAGGAGCAGGAATGTGGTGCCCGAGATGGTTGCCGTGAGTGTGAGGTCACAGGTGAAGCTGCGCTGCAGTGGAGTCAAGTCATCCCCGTCATAGGGCAGACTGTTGTTCTCGCTGGCATTGCGGAACTTGTACTTCCAATACTGTAAGTAGAGAAGGAGGAACGGGGTTAGACCGAGTTGAGTCAAACAGAAAACAAAGCAAACACACAAAGAAAACTAAAGACGATAGCGACAACAACAACAAAAAAGCAATAAAAAGCAAAATGTAGCGCGGAGGAAACAGATAAGAAGCAAATGTTATGCACTTTGGACACATGTAAATAAGTCTACCCATTTCTGTGCTGGCACTGGAGACGGACCTGGCTGCAGGCCTGGCTTTGACCTTGAGCCGCAGTTCCAGTCTAGTACAGGCCTGCCGCCAGTCCCGACCTTGCTTCACTTACATCTTCTGCTGTGACGAAGAAGTTCCACGGTGTCATGGTGCCAATGCCGAGCAGGTAAAAGACGCAGTAGGTGAGCGCTGCACCGGATGTGGGCGCCGATGACATGAGCATCACCTCGTCCTGGTCGCGCTCCAGCAGGCTACGTTCGTCGCTATCGTCGACGAATGCGGGCACAAAGTGGGGGGGACTGTCAGCGCCGCCCTGCAGCTGCTCATCGTCCTGCAGCTCCTGCTCCTGTTCGTTCTCCTGCCGGACCAGCAGGCGCTGCCTGTCGTCGTCTGCATTCCGATGCATTCTTATCCAATTTAAAATAAACAGCTGTTTTTTTATGTTACTTCATCAACAGCAGCAGCTCATGGCACAACAATGCACTGTAGTTGAGTGTGTGTGTTTCTGTGCGTGTGTGTGAGTTTGTATTAAATTACAATATTTTGCCCGCGTCCTCTCTTTGTTGTTGTTGCGCTGCCCGTGGCGTAAACAATAATAATAATTAACGTGTGTATTAACAAGTTGAGCAATCACTTTGTGTTGTGTTGTTGTGTTCTGAGAGCTGCGGGTTCATTGTTAGTATTTTTAGGTATTTTTCATACGTTGATCGTGTGGCCACACTGGCAGGCACACTGATTAGCAAATTAAAATAAATAAATGGTGCATAATTATGTTGAAGACTTTGGTTGCAACTACAATGCAAAATAATTTATTCTGGCATAAATATTACACTTATTAAATGTATACATTCAAAGTTTGATTCAAAACAACAGCTTATTGCGCAGTGCGCGCAAATAACAGAGATAGAGAAAGAGGGCTGCCAGACACATATGTGTAGCGTTGCCAGTTTGACTGCTTAAAATGCGCGTCGACTTTTAACAATTCATTTGCACATTGTTTTGTTTTCATTATGTACTCGCACTTTGTGTTTATTTATAAAAAAAAAAAACATATATAATAACACCTTTTATAATTCAAATATTTCGCACTAGTGGCCATCTTTAGTCTCTCCCCACACAACTCACTCGCATTGCCAACTACAATGCAACAGCTAGTGCTGCCATATCAGTCAACAGCGCTAATTGATGCTGCCAACCTGTTTGACATGGCGCGCACATTTTCAAATAACTAATTATTGCTTTATTAAGTTTCTTACAACAGTTTCGGTTGTTTGTACTGACTAATTGTGTTTTATAGCTTGAGAAACGAGCGAATTATGAGCGGAGGCTCAACTACAAAGTGTAATTTAATTGCCCAGGCAGCGGCAGCAAACAGCAACAACTGCTGCGGCATCCAATGATGAATGAATGCAATTTGTATTTAATCAATAAGCACGCCCCGCAGTGTTTTAAATCAGCGCACAGCGCCGCTTTACGGCTTAGCGCCAGTGCAGGATTTGATATTGAGTCCAAGAGGGTCGCGACTGCTGACTTGGGCAATTTTAATTGGATTTGCATTCGGAACGGGCACACACACACACGTACAACTCGTTTACACACTCACGCACGCATCTCGCAGTCTCTTCTACCTTTCTTCGGCCTGGCCAACGCCTTTGGGCCGCACATAAATTTATTTTTAATTTACTTATGTATGCGTGAATACGCGGGCCTTCCTGCCTGCTTCACTGCCCTGCAGCTGTTTGATTTGCGAATTAAACTGCATAAAAGCACAGGCAAGGTGAGGGAGGGGAGGCTCGTTAGCAAAGGGACCGAGGGTTGGTAAGGGAGGCATGTGGAGCAGGTTGCATTGCAATTGTCATCCACACTGTGCAAATTAGATTAGTCTATAATGGAGCACACACAACAACAACTCTCTCTTTTCCCCTACTTCTCTGTCTCTGTCTGGCTGTTAATTCATCTTCTTCTTCATTGCCGCCAGAAGAGGCGTGTCGTCTCATCAATTTGGGTAAGAGCAGAGATCGTCTTGCTGCCTGAGCGCCCAAATCAATCTGCAGATGAGTCTACCACTTTGTCAGCCTCCTCTATCTCCCTCTCCCTCTCCCTCTCCCTGTCTACTTGTTTCTCTCTGTCTCTCAGCTGGCCACACACTCAGCGGTTTGTGGCAATTTAAAAATCACATTAAATTAGTCAGCAAGAAATCACCGCAACGAAACCATCAACAAATCATCTTAAATTAAATTCATTCAGCAGCAGCAAGAAAGAGAAAGAGAGAGACAGAGAGAAGAGGAGTAGCACTTTGTTGCAGTGTCTTCTCTCTGTGTGTCTCTCTCTCTCTCTCTCCCTCTCTTTCTGCATCTCTGCGCGGCAATTAATAAAAATGTAAATTCAATTAAATTTATATGACAGCAAGCTGTCAGAAGAGCTCAAATTAAAAATTACTAACAAGACCTGTTGCCCCCCGCAATTCTCCACCTTCCCCTTACTCTCAATTGCTGCAAACTCTGTATCTCCCCCTCCCCCTCTGCCAGGCCTACTGACGAAATGGCCTCGGGTGCAGGCACAGTCCACGCTTAATTAAAAATCCAACAACTGCAAAGATCTTCACTCTACAGCTCCCCCCGCACTCCCTTCCTCTTTCTCCGTCTCTCGCACAATTCTCATTTGCGAGACTTCAATTTGAGTGACGTTCGGGTGACCACCCCGAGCGGAGCAGCAGCAGCAGCAGCGACAGCGGTAGCCGAGTGCCAGTCAGCAACGCCCGACGAGCAACGGGACGAGCTATGGCTCTGCAGCCTGTTGCGCACTGCAAGAAAAAAGGCTGAAGAAATTCAAATGACATTACATGACTTTGAATATTTAAAAAGTTTAAGCAAATAAGTTGTAATGAGCAATCAGCAAAGAGAACTCGCAAGGGATCATGCAATCTACAATTATTGACACAAAAGTCCAAGGAAAGTGGCAAAAATTGACACTATGCTCATACTTTCTTGAGTAACTTCTGTGTTTATTTTCCGATCGTATTGAAATTTTGGAGCATACGTAGATATAACAATCAGCTTTGTATATATTAAAGTCAGAAAGTTTTAACTTTTATACAGCGCTTACAAAACTTGATCTGTGCCTCATACACAGAAACCCTCATGCCAAATTTGGTGTCTCTAGCTTTTATAATAGCTGACAGATAGACAGACAAACAGACAAACAGACAAGGCTCAATCGACTCGGCTAGTGATGCTGAGCAAGAATATACATATGTATATACTTTATGGGGTCTGCCACGCCTCCTTCTGCCATTTACATACATTTTCAAAAAGTTAGTATATGCTTTTTTGACCATTTTCATTGGTCGAAGGGTATAAAAAAGAGAAAGAAAGAATTTCTTCGGTATGCCAAAGGTTTTAAACACTTGAACAAACATTTTTCTCAGTGTATTCTGTGAATGATTTGCGCAGTTTTCGCTAATAGCGGAAGCGTTGCGGGGTTGGGTCTCTCCAACGTCCTCGTGGTCGGTGCACCGCCTAATAATTAATAAATTAAAAACAAAGTAACACGCACATGACGAGAGAAACGAAACAAAAGCGAAGAAGAAGAGGGAGAGAGAGGATGAGAGAGAAGCTGAGGCGCAGGATAATCAAATGCTGATTTATGGCAATTTGAACTCGACTCCGAGTCGTGGCACATCACTTCCGGCGCAGCAGCCGAGGCAGCGCCAGCTGTGTGAGGTCCTGGCCCAGTGTGACCCTCATCTACTCATCCTCACATCCTCCTCCTCCTCGTCCGTCATCATTATCATCATCAGGGCAGCCTGAAGTGTGTTGTCTGTGGAAATTAGTAGCTAATTTGGTGCTGTCATCATTATCGTGTGTTGTGCAAACATTTGTTCGACTCGACGCGGCTGGGAAACTGAGCGAGCGAAAGAGAGAGAAATCGCGAGAGATCGAGACCTGGGATCCCCACTTCGGTTAGACTGTGCCGAGACATGCATATAAATGAACCAGCTCCATGATCGTCGTCGGCCATCAAAACATGATGGTAAACTGTGGTAGGTTCTCGACGGGGCGGAAAGTCCATGTTCGTAGATCGTTATTAATTTCAGCTTGATGGCGTTTACAACGCATCCAACAGCGATTTTACATAACACTAGGCAGCCCGTTTTTTTGGGAACTTCAAGATTCAATAATTAAATAAGATCTTCAGCGAAAGTTTTTAGTTGTAATTATTTAGTACAATTTTAAAATTTTCGATTAAATCGATTCTCAAAAATCAAATCAATGCATCAGAGAAAGTTGAAAAGATCGATTCGAGAATCGATTTAACTTCCAGCTCTACTGAGAACCGAAGAGTGTTGCCACAGGAGAGTAGCGAAAGAGAGTCGCAGTCGATCGTCTCTCGTATAAAGTTGATAGTTGAACGTACGAAATTAAACCGCTATTAAGTTGCAAGAGTTGCCAAATATTAAGTTGTGAAGAACACTGAAGCTGTAACGCCATTATTTTGTAAGTAATTAACCTTACTGCATTGATTTAAACCATAATAATAAACTCTTTTTAATAATAACCTAACATATATGTTACATGTGATTCAATGCTACATTCAGAAAGATCCAGACTTTAACATCGATCAACACAAATTGAAAATGTGTTGCGTAGTGTTCAAATTAATTAGTTTATGGCAACGAGAAGACATGCGTAACTACCAATCTTCCCTCGCTTTATTCCGCCGTCTTCCCCACACAGCTGCCATATTTAAGCATCTAACGACCTGCTGAACAGTCAATTAATATATTTTAATATTGCATATTCATGATCGTCATTATCATCATCAGCTTGTCCATTCGATGCAGCCCACGCAAAGAAGAACTCACAAAAAAATAAAAAAATAAAAATCAAACGAATCGAATCGCTGAGAAATTTGATTTCCCATTTAAATAATGAGCTGCTCCCCCCTCAGGGGTGGGAAGATCATGTTAAAGGGGCGTGGCTGGCGCATTTTAAGGTACTAATTAAAATTATGCAGATTAAAACGATCGATTCGAAAGACTTAAGCAACGAACTTGTTTACGTCAAACTATAAATTCATAATTCATTCATAATTTGCAAAATTTAACAATAAATGCTAATCAAATTAATTAAATGGTAGCCCCAACAACAATGATTAATGGATCAGCTCGCAGTCAGCCCACTTCCCATTCCCCTTCTCCTACTCCACACCCAAGTTTAGCTTCTCAAGGTTTGCGTATATTTCTATATATCTACACCATATACCCCACATAAGTAAAGGGTGATTTTTTAGCAATTATCTTTTTGGCAACACTGGTTTAAACAGCTGAGGCACGTTTCGTGTTTTGTATCATAGTCAAACATCTTCAGTTTGGTCTATAATTTAACCATGAATCGTCTATACAAAGAAGCCCGCTTCAATTGACGCATTGGAGGACATTTTTGAAGCTTTTATTCGTGAAATACCTGCCGAAATGTTGGAAAGAGAATGCCACAAATGTACCAAGCGGATGGAGCATTTAAGGCGCAGTCACGGTCAACATTTGCATAAAATAATCTTCAAACATTCAATTATATGGACGGTACTATCGCTTTAAATCAAGTTTCATGCATTTCTCTTATCTATAGCTCTTAAAAAATTACCCTTTATAATCATAGCACGCTGCCAATTTTCAGTGAATTCGTTTCCGGAGTTCATCGACATTCAAATCGAAATCGAATTCGCAAAACGTCGAACAATAATCGCTAAAAACGCCCCCCTAATCAAATGTCTGACCCCGCGAGACGCGATGAGGTGTACGAACCACTTTGGATAATGCGCAAAATGAATGAATTTTAATCATATTACGCCCGTCATTTTCCTGCCAGTTTACGTGAGCGGATTTCAGTTTGGTTCGACTTCTCGAAATTCGAAAATTTCTTGAACTTGCAAGCCAAATTATTTTCTCATCTCTCTGATTCCAACGCAGAGACATTTCGGGTCAAAAATCATTTTGACGGCCACAAACCGCAACAAAAATTGCAATCAAATGCTGAAGAGGAAGAAAGGAAGGGAGTGACTGCAAGATGGAAGTAAGTAAAGAAAAGGAAATATACAGAACCGCCAAAATGAAGCAAGTTTTATTTCGAACAATTGTAGAACTGTGTCTTTATTAAAGTTTAAACGAGAGCAACAGTGGGATACCCTTCGAGTAATGTTGTCGTAAAAAGTATCTGACTGTATGATACTCTCTTCCCCTTATTACATAGATATATATAAAAAAAGCAGAGCCTACAATATCAAATAGAAGGGTGCTATAACTCGTCCCCCCTCATACTTTCTTGAATAATTTTTGTGTTTATTTTTATGCGTAGATATTTCCATCAGCTTTGTATATGTCAAAGTTATAATCGCACACAAATCGAATTTAAATATAATTAATTTGTATGTTTATGAATTTGCGTGGAGATACAACTTTTTCAACCTTCTACATATTGTTAGCTGATTATAGTATCTATCCCTCCTCTTCAATACGATCAGACAATGGACACGGAAGTTATTCAAGTAAACTTACTCCCCAAAATCCCTGCCCCTTCTAGTATGCATTAGTTTTTGCGGGCGTGGCTGCACATGTGGCAATAGGCAGCATTAGACTTTGCCTTTAGGTTTCATTCCCTCTTCTGTTGATTGGAAAAATAATAGTTATAGATCGGTCAATTCCAGATCGATTTTATTCTCGGCCTTATCATCATAATAGCTCGCTGCAATGAGTATCTATGGCCACGCCAAGCGCTCCACATTATGCCTTTACAGTTTTTACCATACGTGCCATACGTCAATAGACTGAAATAGAAAAAAAGCTGAAATTGTTTTTCAACTAAAGAAAAATGTGTATATTTACCTGTCATAGCAATCTTTAAACCACCATGCACCCGTTAAATCTTGGGCGCAATTTCGAGATGTATATTTATCGTTTTTTCGATCATAAGTTGAGAAATACATTCCATGGTGATAACTAAATGAGTCTCCAGCAGTTTCAGACGCCCTGCCCAGAGTATGCAACTCATAGTTGTCGAGATAGTCCCCGATTGCAAACTTTTCATACCTCTCATACCTCTCTTGACCTTCGTCATCTTCTAAGAGGAAGAATACTTCTTGTTGTTGATCGTTGGTGATTGCGTGGAGCTTGTCCAAGCCCATGAAGAATTCACCGTCAAATTGACCAAATCCCACTTTGTACTTGTCGCAGTCTCTATTAAAGTTACGTACTATCGATTCAAATAAAGATTTCATGCATTTCTCAGAATTTTATTTGTGTTTTTTTTTGAACATTGTGTTATTGTGTTTTTTTTAGCTCTTAAAAAATCACCCTTTTTATTACTACATTATAATCGGAGGAGATAAGAACCTCCAAAGGTATACAACTTTCTGCATGCCGAAGGTAGCCTTTCTTTCTCGTTTTATTTTAAACTGAGGATGAGTATTTCCATGGACGTAGCTTAGCCCCTGCGTATATCCTTGTTTTGTTACTTTATATTCAAATTTTACCCGCATCTTCATCAGTGTCTTTATCAGTATCTATATCAATATCTGCATCAGTATCTTTGTTAGAGCCACCAGTCAATATGTTTTGTAACCGTTCTTGACCTTTTTCAAGTTTCCAAAGATCATTTCTTACTTTTTCCATTTGAGATGCCAACTTTTGCTGACCGGATAAAATGAGCTCAAATTCCTCTATGAAGTCTTCTAAAACCTCTTTTAGACTGTCTTCACTCGCGCACTTTCGACTAGCAAAAGTTCAATTGAAATTTCAAAAGGGTATTATTAAGTGATAAAGTCCAGTGAACTCACGTTGTATCAAATTTCGCTAAGTCTGTCGTAAGAGTCGAACCTTCGGAGAGTGATAATATGGAATTAGCTATAAGGCATGCATATGCGAAAAATAAGAACATTGTGGCGGTGTCTTAAAGCAGAACTGTGTAGACTGTAGTTAGGAATCGATTCTATATAGCAGACCCAATTATTTCCATTGTTATTCCATAACATTTTCAATTTGATGAAAGTAATTAATAGTTCATGGTTTCCTTAATACGTTTTATCTTCGCTCGAAAGCCGTTACAATTACAAGTTATATATATACATGCATATGTATACATATTTACATAATATTATACATATTCCCCTAATTCCTAACTACTCGTACACATAAACTCAATCAATTAATTCGTTGCTTATTATGAATAAAGAGTTTCTTAACATTGTTCATGTTCATGTTTGATTAGAGATTTAGCAATTATAATTACCATAGACATTACAATTATATCATGATATTATATATGTATATACTGTATATATAATCGAATGATCATCATATCATGAGTTATTCTGTGTTCTATGGTTATGGGATCTACGCATTCTGCTGCCTGTTAAATATGTACATGTTCGGTTGGCACAAAGTTAAAATACCCTACTACACTGTGAATAGCGGGTATAAAAGCAAATTCCAGCAGCTGAAGTTGTCACGCCCACATGCCTGCAAGTAAATATAATATATGAGGAAGGCGTGTGTATAGTATGTTTGGGGGCAGAGCGAAGCCTAATCAAATTTAGTAAAAATCACGAATATTACAAAATTGTGACAGCAACAAGAACAACAACAACAACATAATGAAACAACAAAACCAACAACAAGGCAAAAAGAAACTTATTCAATTACTCATTTTGTTGTCTCATATGCATTCAAATTAAATTATGTAGGTGCAACAACAGCAACAACAACAGCATACAACTGCAACTGCAACAAGAAGAACAACAACTGTTGCAACAACAACAACAACGAATTGGCCCTGGCAATTACAGCAATAAAGCCGCCAAACACGAATCGCGTGCAAAAACAATTTAAAAAACAATCAAAAATACTTTGCCAGCTCCAAAGAAACAAGCCAAGAAGGGCAATTGGGGGGGGGGCGTGGTAAAGCAACAACAAGAGGGAAAGAGAGTGAGAGAGAGACAGACTGGCAAAGGGACTTGGACTTGAACAGGCTGCCACTTTACACTTGCCCCCAAAGAAATGGTAAAAGTTTAAGCAAATAAAACTTGAGTGTTGCTGTTGATACCCTGTGCGCAGTTGTAAGGGGTATATGGGCTGCTTACTTACTTACTCACTCACTCTCTCTATCACTTACTCACTCTCTCTATCTACAACTTAATCTCTTAGAGAGAGAGCTCTCTCTGTCTGCACCTTCTCTTCTCTCCTTATCTGTCTTTCTATGCTCTGCTCACTCATTTACTCATTGTATGCACCTCTCTCTCTCTCTGTCTCACACTCTCTTTCTCTCTCTCTCTCTTTTTGCTGCACTGTGCGCCCTCTACAGGGCATTTCTGCTTGCATTAACGTTTCATTTTGATTTCATGTAAATTGCCTGTCGACGACACCAACACGACGCACATCACAGCTCTTGCACACCCGCACACACACATACAAACATAGTCTGTCGCTCTCGCACTCTTTGCCGAGCGCTGATTGGCTGCACAAGAGGGCGGTGCCTGAGCATAAGAGAGAGAGAGAGAGAGAGGGAAGTTCGCTTAGTGTCGGCAGGTGTCGCCACAGCAATTTGTTTAGTTGCTGTTGCCGACGGTACACAAAGAGAGAGAGAGAGAGAGAGAGAGAGAGAGATAGCGAGAGAGGGAGAAAGAGAGGGAGGGAGAGAGAGGAAGAGAGCGAGGCAATTGCTGCACTCCAATTAGGCCAGATACAGTTGCCCGTTTTGGCTAAAAGTCTTAATAATATTAATTTAAAATATGCACTTGCAGCGAGAGAGAGATACCCATAAAAGAAAGAGTGATAGAGTGATGGAGAGGGGCAGAGAGGTGGGGGTGCTGCACCATATGATACTCACTGCTTTGCTATCCATATCAAGTAGCTGACACCTTCCGCAGCAACCACGGCCTCTTCGACTGAATCGCGACTTGTTTGTGGCATGACTATTTTTGGCAGACGATGCTGCAATGCTGCAATGCAACAATGCAATGTGGCCGGGGATGGATGACAGGTCTGCATGCCAATCACGCGTCAATTGCAAAGACCTTGCGGCTATTTAGGTAGGACCAGAGAGAGCACAGCACCACGACCATCTGAACCTGCAGCCCTGTCAACGTTGATGAGTTGATTTTCGTCGTTGACAGGCGCGCAACGATCCTTATGCAGGAGCCCCAGTTGTCCCTTGTGATCTCTACATAAAGAGAGGCAGCAAGAGACTGACTATAAGGAGAGATAGCAAGGTACTAAGTTCATTAGATATCATTAGAAGATAGTGCAAGAGGGTATTGGAAATGGAAAAGTGAGTTACGCACACGTATGCAACTAGGAAACCCTCTAGGCATCTTGAGAACTCGCTAAAATATTCCTTCCAATTCATACTTTATGGAATATTATATTTTATGCAATATTATACGATGGTTTGGATAATTCAGATGTTTCTATAAAGCATGTTAGAATTTCTTTAGAAATCTAAGAAACCCTCAAATTACACTACCAATCTTAGGAACTCAAAATTCTCAAAATTTCAATTTGATCGGATAATGAACACAGAAGTTATTCCAGAAAGTATGCGATAACACCAAGTGTCAGTTAACAAGGGAGGCATGCTAGCGACATCTATCCAGAATAATTTGGAAGCATGCACATATATGTACATATGTATGAAATTAACAAATTAAACATGGTGAGGAAACGTAAAACAATATTAAGATGTAGAAATTGTAAATATTGTGCATATATTTCAAAACTGTTTCTATGAAAATCTTATTTAGCTAGTCCCCTAATGTTTTATCATGATTTATTATTAATAACTTTAAAAATAGTTAATCGTAATCAAAATAAATATAAATATGCCTCTTGGTCTTATAAATAAATTTCGAAAATGTAAATTTCTTATTATAAAACAAGTTATATACATATGTACATAAGAGAGCTCGATGCGGGTGCTACAGCTCGTAAGATTTTGTGTTCCATAACTAGTTGAAGATATTTCAAAATATTTCTTACGCACTTTTCCAATTAATTTCATTTCCGTTTCGCAGTCTCTCTCTCTGGAAGACATGGCCTCTGGAACACATGTTTCAATCTTCAAAAGGTAGCGAAAACATAGAATCAATAATTAAGAAATGTCAAACATGAAACGAGAGGCCCGCAAACAGTTGCGATAAGGCCTAGGATGGTAGAGGGAGGGGGGACACACTTCGTATCTTTCGTTTTTTTTGGGAACTCGCGTGACAAATCATAATTGATTGTTCGGTTAATTGAATTGGAGGCTGATAAGGTAGAAGGCCCCCAAATCAGTTGCCGCAATCGATACAAGGATAGATCAAAAGGAGAGCAAAGACAGAAAGAGAGAGAGAGCAAGCAAGAGAGGGAATGGTAGAGGGAACTGACTCATAGCGGTATATAAAGTGACTCACGTGATCCCATAAGGCGGTAGAAAATGCTACGAACACTGGTTCGAACACGCTAATAAATTGTTAATGGTTTTATCACAGCTTTCAGTTTACGATATCGCCTAATACGTCCGACAACAACAACAACAACAGCAACACCAAATGCGATCGTCGTAAAACAGGGCACCAAATACGGTATACGACAAGCCGAACACACAAGCTGCAAGCGTGAAGGGAGCAAGGGAAAGAGGGGGAGCGGCAGACAGACAGAGATAAGCGGAGTTTGCCCCCGCGACTCGCATTAGTCACATACATATGTAGAATGGACGTGAGCTTGCAGGGAGTTGAGTTTGTCTAGAACTGAAGAATTACGGGGCCGAAAGGGGGTGTGGCAAAAATCTAAAATAATTTTGATCTGTGCGAAGAATTTTGACCCTTTTTTCATATTTGTTTGGTACTTCTAGCATTTAAAGTCTGTAAGGTCTTGATTTATTTTCATACAGACAGAGAGACAGAGAGAGATACGGACAGACAGACATTTGATCGGATATGGCTATATTGACTCGGCTGCTGATGCTGATTAAGAATATTTATAGTTTGTAGGGTCTGCCACGTCTCCTTCTGTTAGTTACATACATACATTTTCAGTTGGCAAAAAGTTATAATTCCCTTTTATATTTATGTATATTTTTGTTATAATCTTTATATCAAAATTTCAAATGCTCTTTCAGTTTTCAAGTTGATAACTGACCATAAAATGGAAGAAGCGCGCGATGAACTCTCCCAACAGAGCACGCATTTTGATAATAAAATGCAAAAATTTTCAAGCGTTGTTCGTTTGTAAGATGATCCATGGTTAAATTATAGACCAAACTGAAGATGTTTGACGGTGATACAAAACACGAAACGTGCATCAGCTGTTTAAACCAGTGTTACCAAAAAGATAATAGCTAAAAAATCACAGTTTAGTTGCGGAGTTGAGCTCAGAAGTTTGCATATTAGTCCCAAACATTATATGTTTCATGAAGTCACATTCAAAATATAAAATACTGTCTTTGATATGTATAGTTTACTAGCCCAGGTTTAAATGCAAACTATAGGGAGGGAAGTAGGCCTTTGGAGTTACGTCAAACGGATGCCTGACCAGGGTAGATCGTGTCATTTCCATTTGTCGAGTTAAAGGAGACAGAGACGGAACTATCCGGAATAAAAAAAACAAAAATATACATATATCTTTTATATATTTTGTCACACAGAGCACAGATTTATATAGATAGATTGTATAGCTAGATTTCTTTAGAGTATTCAGTGTTCAGTAAAGCGTCGTAATATGTTTCGTTCGTATGTGCGTGAGATGATTAAGGCCAGTCAAGGCTTCACTCGGTGCTACTCAAAGGATGTTCGCTTCGGCATGGAGGCGAGGGCACGCATGATACGTGGCGTCGATGTCCTGACGGATGCAGTTGCTGTGACCATGGGTCCCAAGGGACGCAGCGTGATCCTCGAGCGACCATGGACATCGCCAAAGATAACCAAAGATGGTGTCTCGGTAGCCCGCTCGATTGCACTAAAGGATCAGCATATGCAACTGGGTGCACGCCTGGTGCAGGACGTTGCGGACAATACGAATCAAACAGCTGGTGATGGCACCACCACAGCCACCGTGTTGGCGCGCTCCATTGCCAAGGAGGGCCTGTCGCACATCACAAGCGGTGCTAATCCGCTCGAGATCAGACGTGGCGTCATGATGGCCGTGGAGAACGTAAAGGCGTCGCTCAAAAGGATGTCGCGTGCTGTGGAGACGCGTCAGGAGATCGAGCAGGTGGCAACGATTTCGGCCAATGGTGATGCCGAAATTGGACGCCTCATTGGGGAGGCAACGCAGCGTGTTGGCCGCAAGGGCACCATCACCGTCAAGGAGGGCAAGCGCCTGAAGGATGAGCTGCAGGTGCTGCAGGGTCTGCAGTTCGACAAGGGCTACATCTCGCCCTTCTTTGTGAACAGCCACAAGGGTGGCAAGGTGGAGTATGCCAATGCCTACGTGCTCATCACGCACAAGAAGATCGACTCGTTGAAGCAGATCGTGGGATCACTGGAGATCTGTCTGCGCCAGCGTCGTCCACTTCTAATTATTGCCGATGACATTAGCGGCGAGGCACTGAATGCACTCGTCCTCAATCGGCTCAAGATGGGCCTGCAGGTGTGCGCGGTGAAGGCACCTGCCTTTGGGGAGTACCGCAAGGAGCTGCTCGGCGACATTGCCATCGCCACTGGTGCCACCATCTTTGGCGATGACATCAACTACTCGAAGATTGAGCTGGCCAAGCAGAGCGATTTCGGTGAGGTCGGTGAGGCAATAGTGACCAAGGACAGCACCATGTTGCTGCAGGGCAAATCCACGGCTGAGACGTTGGAACGCCGCCTCGAGGAGCTGACGCAGGAACTGGAGGATCCCACAACGAAACCGGAGCAGAAGGCACGGCTCAGGCAGCGCATCTCCACGCTGACCAATGGCGTTGCTGTCATTCACATTGGTGGCACCAGCGAGGTGGAGGTGGGTGAGAAGAAGGATCGCGTGAATGATGCACTCAATGCCACACGTGCTGCCATCGAGGAGGGCATTGTGCCTGGAGGTGGCACCGCCCTCATACGTTGCATTGCCCCACTGCAGCGGCTGATACCAAAGAACGAAGACCTCAAACATGGCATCGATATCGTATGTCATGCCCTGCGCATGCCCTGCCAGACCATTGCAAGGAATGCTGGCGTCGATGGCACCATGGTGGTGGCCAAGGTGATGAATGGAAACAACGATTATGGCTACGATGCCATGCGCAATGAGTACGGCAGGCTTATCGACAAGGGCATCATAGATCCCACCAAGGTGGTGCGCACGGCCATCCAGGATGCAGCTGGCGTGGCCTCACTGCTCAGCACCACCGAGGTGGTCATCACCGAAGTTCGCAATCAGCAGGTCATTGGTGCTGCAGATGCTTCTGCCGGGTTGGAGGATGTGCTCAGCAGCATGGATCTCAGTGGCATGTCGGACATGGATGCACTGGCAGCGCTGGGCAAGATGGCTGGCCTCGAGGGCATGCCCGGCATGGAAGGCTTGGGAGGTGGCTCGAGCTCAAGTGAATCTAATGTCACACCGAATACTCCTGAATCCATTGCCGAAATGAATGAGGCTGTCAAGAGTATTCCCGGCATGGAGAACGTCGAGGTTCACGACATCGATTGCAACAAGTTTTAAGAGCAGGTCTCCCTCTCTCTCTCTCTCCCTCTTTGAACGGTCCTTCCTTTCCTTTCGTATTATGTTTGTGTACTAAATTCTTTTTGTTGTACTGCCCTAATAAAGAAAAATTGTTGACAGTGCGCGCCAAGAGAGAGCAGGATGTAGTTGCAGTTGCCCCCATAAAGGTAGAAGGAACAGGAGCGACAGCAACACGTGGTGACCCACTGAACCCCAGCTTGTAATGCTATCAATAATTAAGTGACGCTGCCACCTTCATATAGATACGAATAGGGGGGGGGACTGGGCAGAGGTATAGCTGACGGGATTGGGACATGGACTGCTTAATAAGCGGCGGCTGCTGCATAAATTTCCACCAAAAAAGCACAAGGAAAGTGCGTAGATGTTGTGTCCAACGTACAGTGAATACTCTGCTTAGTTGCAGAAGGTAGAAGGTCTCGAATGAGTAGAGGTTGAGCTGTGATCTTGTTGAAAAAATAAGTTTGAAGGCAAACGAAAGTGAATAAAAAACTTTGATTGTATAAGGTTTTGTTAGTAAATGCTTTACGTTTCGCCACATTTACAGGGAAAACTTAGGTGAGATCTGACTAATATTAAATGGCAAGATAAATAATTTTAAGTAGAGTATCTCTAGTCCCTAGAAGACTATCACATTGGTAATGAAGAAATTACTTGATAAAAAACCGTCAACTAAATCTCAAGTAATATAAATAATAAAATATATATGTAAATGAAGCTGAGTGTTCCAGCTCTAATCATAAACTAAAACATTACAGTTGTAAGTATCCGGAACTTCTTTATGAAAGTCGGAAAGAAGAAGTATTCATTATTTTTGGGACTTGTTTTCTTTCTTTCTTTTGGCAAAGATTCTATAAGATTTTTGTATTATCAAAAGATTTCTTTTGGCTAAGATTCTTTTTATTATCAAGGAATTTCTTTTGGCTAAGATTCTATAAGATTTCTGTATTATCAAAGGATTCTTAAGATCGCATTTCCACTGCATATGAAACTTACACTCAATATTTTGCTTAGATCCGTAGAAAACTTGCTTCAGTCTTTAAGGTTACTTTAAATTCTCAAATACTTGTGCCTTTTGTAACAAATCCAATTAGAATGATGATAATACTCCGCCCACATAGAGTATCTGTAGAAACGGAGTGTGTTGTCGCTTTTCAATGCGCACGCAATGCAAAAATCTTGTTAAGAGTCGCCAACAGAATGTGGCAAGCAACCGAATGTGGCCATGGACACGGGCACGGGATAAGGCACAGTGGACAGTGGACAGCAGACAGCGGACAGTGGGCAACATGTGCAAATGCGCATGCGTAATTATTGAAACAAGTTAATTACTGCCGACTGTGCGTGGAGGTGCCATGGCTCGACAGCAAACCCCAACTCCTTCTACAACTTCCAACTCCAATTCCAATTCGAGCGCGGGCGATTTTGCTGGCTGGGCCCGATCAGGAGAGAGTTAATATATGCACGGCCACATTCCGATCTTGTTGGGGGCATCCTTTTATGGTGCAGGCAGGACCCAAAGTCGTTGCAGCTGCAGCTGGACAGCGTGATCAAAGTGTGAAATGACTTGTTGCTGTCGGATGGTCGCATACAAATTGCTTGATGCCTTTCGATCCCAATCGCAAGATCTCTCCTTCGCCTGCATCTATTGCCTTAATTAAGTTGTTGCTGACGCTTCCCAGGAAGCACACAGTCGTCGGAGTCGTCAGCCCCAATAAAGTCATCGTTAGGATGCCAAACGGCAGCTAATGAAATTATGGCTAAACTCGGCCCAATTAGACCCGTTCCAATGTGCCTTGATTGGTCGAGACTTACTGATTACCCCAACGAGCGAGAGACTCTTTAGTGGATCCATCCATCCAGGCACATCAATCATATTCAATTAAAATCAATTTGTGGCTTGTTTCACGCTAGAAAAGCACAGTGATAACCGGTTAAATGCCAGATTCGTTTCAGCTAGGATTTCGAAGGTCTTCGAGCGGTGTCAACGATAAGAATCGACATCAAATAGAAGAGAGTAACTCGGGTTTATCACAGATTTCTCTCTTGCATCTCTTGAGCACGCGCTCAACGGATCACAATCAAAGAGCGCCAGTCTCTCTCCCTCTCCGTCTCTCACTTACTTCATTTGATCCATTTGCCTTGTCTTCTCTGTCTTTCTCTCTCTGTGTGTACTCAGCCCAATTAGCTAATAGGGTAACCCATGGACGTCCCGCAGGCAGCTACGATCGCCACAGCCTGCCACTAATTATAAAGTCTATCGATTAATAATCGACTCGATGCCCTCTCTCTCTCTCTCTCTCTCACTGTATCTGGCATAGACTCGCAGTAGTTCCACATTTATTTGCATTCTTAATTTGTTCCTAATTAAATATTCATCTTTTGTGCCTGGGCAACCTCTCGCTGCAGGCTCTGGCGGCGCGTCTCACGCTGTGTCACTTTTATGGCACTTGATTTATTCGAATATCTCTGATTAATTGAAGCCGGCTCGCGTCTAATTTTCCACAGAGAAAGTCCCCAAAAAAACATAGAGAGAGAGAGAGAGAGACAGATCTTCGTTTCCATTAGGGCTCGTTAAACGACGACGCTCCTCTGCCTCTCGGTTCCCTTCCACATTTGCTACGGTTTATTTTTACGCTTGAGCCGAAGCATAATTTAATAACCTCGCATCGGGGCATGTGCATATAAGTCTTCCCCACTCTCTTCTCCTTGGGTTTTCCCCGCTTCATAAGACAAATGGGTTTATTATATGATGGCTGAAATTTATGCGCGCTATTAAATTGTTTATTAAACGGCCGAAATGGCGAAAATAAATCGCTTTTCACTCTGAAATTAATTCAACGCTCTCCCCTCCCCCCACTCTCTTTCTATATATTCCTTCTCTCTTTCCATCTGCCTGTCTCTTTCTTAGCTTATCTGCTTCGCTCTCACCTGCCGCTGCTGCGAGCAAAGGAGCTGCTGATGAACTCATTTGTCAACGTCTGTGAGGAGGTTGCCTTGATGGGGCCCTCTTTTAGACCCATCTATTTAATTACCAATATGTGTTACCAAGTATCGCGTAATTGCATTCCCCTCCCCTTGCCCCAGCTCACTTGGCTACTGTGGACTTTGGCTAAGTGTTGCCCCTCTCATTAATCAGTCCACCAAAGAGCCAAAGGTAATATGCACGAGGGTAGGGCAACTCTGAGACGAGTGTCGAGCTAACTTGGTAACTCGATAAGTTGGCTAGGCTAAGTCAGGGCTTACATAACTCTTACATAACTCTAAACCATCGAAACGATCTTAAGTGATCTCATTAAACTAAAGAAACGATCTGCACTGATCTCTTTAAACTACTTAGAAAGTTATGTACTTAGAAAGGTTGTGATCTTATGAAAGGAAGCACTTAAGACTCTAACCTCGAATTCCAGTTTTTTGAAACGATCTCTTATTAAATAGTAACTAAAACCCATTTATAACGCTAAACAACTTTAAGTACTCCTCAAGAATTGATCAATCTATCAATATATGTATCATCTTGTGATCTCCTTAAACTAGTAAACAAATTCAATAACCTAGTTTATCAATACATATCTCATATTGTGAAACTAGTGGGCTAATGCTGGCAATGCTCTAATAAGACTAATCAACTCATCACAAAACTGACATTGCCAGAGCAATAGATCATTCATCTGGTCAATTGTCAACAAACTTATAAGCCTATCGTATAAAGTCAAATAAATCCTACATAAACATAACATTAATCAAACACACACATAGTTAATGTCCCATCAAAGTATGTCTCATTGCATCAACAGTTTGTATGTTATTACTTAATACAAACTTTAAGAACTGTTCGCTTTTATGGGATTTTTACTGTAGTCGCTGGCAAATGTAAACGGAAGCCGCGCTTAGTGCGAAATTCAATTTGCGAAACTCCAGTGGAAACTGGAAAAGTGCAAGAACAACAACAGTAACTCATAAATGGACTCCCAGGCTGGCTTGACTGAATGACGGACAAACTGACTGACGGACTGACTGACAGAGAGGTTCGAGTATAAAATTTACATTCATTAGCTCGTTATCAATCTTAATGCGGTTCGCAGTCATCTTAAGGTACTTATGACTTAAAACTTGCCTCACGCCGCCTGCCACATGCGGCCCAGCTATAAAATTTGCAACTAATTACAAAAAGTAATTAATTGTGAGCTCAGCTCTCTTAATACTGATGCTGCTGCTGTGCCATGGCGCCGACTGTCTCGAAGGCCGTAGGCGACCTCCATCCTCCAAATGCGTTTCGCAATGGCGGCGTGAAATCAATAAATTAATATTCAACAAAAAGAATCGTTATTGATCGCAATGCTAAAGGCGAAATACTCTAAACTGGGAAATGAAACTTGGTAAAGAGTAGGAGAACTTTTTTGGAAGAAGCATAGTTAGCATTTATCTTGCAACAAACACACCAATCCTTTGAACAAGTTTTTCCCTATTTTAACCGATTCAGATGAATTAAAGTTATATGTCTACTATAGTCCTAATTAACCTGTCTACAATATTTCATCACTCTAGCAACAACAAGAGATGAGTTCACATAGACAGTTGGGTTCTAACTGCTTAATTTCTCGCCTAAACCAACTACACCACTATTTGTTAGCTGCTCAACTGCAACTTTGCAGTGTATTACATATCTAATGACCCAAGCAGGGGTAAAATATGATAAATATTACGAGAATTCTCCCGTCATCAGGCGGCGGCGGCCTTTCCCCGCTCCACGCGAATCGAGTCGTAAATTTAACGAGCGGTGACTTCAGTAGCCAACATGGACATGGACATAGACATGGACATGCATCGTGTGCATGTGGGATATGGTAATAGACGGAAGCAACTGGCCTCAGTTAACGGGTTTCACCAGGGACGGAAGAAGGCACGGGGTAGGGGCGAGGATACCAACAAAATGAACATCATTTACAAGTCAATAAAATCAATTTGGGTGCTGAGACCAAACGAATAGCCGACAGGGAAAATAGGGATATTACTTAGGATAACACATGCCGCAGACCAATTATAATTCTAACTGTAGCCGAAGGCCTTCTGTGCGGAGTCCGGAGAAGGACCGACCTCTAATTAATCAATTATAAAACAAACGAATTCGATGCGATGATAGAAGGAATGAAGCAAACAGTGAAGGTGCCCGATGTGCGGAGCGAAGAGGAAGCGAGAAAGGGATAATCGAAGATTGTGAGAGACACACAGAACGAAGTTCTACACAGCCACACACACCTGGACCTTGGTACACCTGGACATCATCTGCCTGTACATCATCTGCCTGTACATGCAGACGCTGAGCATCTGAAGCATTCCAGACAGTTACTTGATGTAGGGTATTTTCCTAGGGTTTCAAAAGGGTTAGAAAAACCCTTGGAATATAGTTTGAAATAAAAGACAAGGCACTTATATTTTATAATACTATATTAAACACTCTAAGCGCACTAAGACAGAGATTTCTTATGCCCAAAACAAGACAACTTAATCAAAAAATCTTTTTAAATTTTAATTTCCCTAAGGTAGTTAGAGTATTAAGAATATTAGTGCACTTCAAATGCGTTTTCCCAAAGTTAATATAAAAGTAAATCAATCAGAAAAGTTCTGTATATTATCCATATCATATAAATTAGTATGTGACTTATTAGAAACCCCTTTCTCGTACTCACTTTTCTATAGCACGCCAGACATTTAACATTTTAATAGTCATTGGCCTCGACAACGATACGGTATACCCCAGTACATACATATTCATATTCTAATCTGTCGCAATGTGAACTGGTCATTTTAGAAATTATATTTAATTTACTAGAAATACTACTACAAAATGCCAAAGCCAAAACGAATGAGATAAACAATAATAATTTTAATTGACGCACATTAAACTGAAATTACCTGGAAAAACATTAATTTGCAAAAACAAAAAGGCGCAAAATGAAAGCCGAAAACAAAGTTGAAAACCAAAAAAAAAAAAAATACGAAAACTAAAACTCCACTGAAGGCAATTAAGTTAAATTCCCCTCCCGACTTTGGTACACGCACTAATTACCAAAGCATTTTTCATTTCTACATTACGAATTGCCATGAGTTTCCATAGATGAATGGTGCGGAGTGTATATTTCTGCGTGTGCAGGTGTATTTCTGAGTATGAGTATGTGTGTGTGTGCGTTTTCATGTTTTCCACAATTAGATTTACGTACAAATGAAATTACCGCGCTTTCGTTTTAATTGTTGGCTGCTTATTGGGCAGCTCGGGTAGTCAGGAACACGGGTTTGTTGCGTTACACTGACAAAAATTTGTGTGTTAGGTGACCTTAATATGAATAAAGTTCTTTTAGATAGCAAGTACCTCAAGTTTTCAAAAACCAAGATTAACTTAACTTAACTATCTTAAAATTAACTTTCTTTAAATTTAGCCAAAGAGGAAAGCTCATACTTCTTTTCTCTCAGTGCCTACAATGGGTGATCGAGAGAGTTGGAGAGACCCACACCCGCTAGCTGCTTATCGCTCGCCTGGAATCTGGTAGGCGATTATGGCTTGCATAAACCAGTTAATAACGCGCTTCCGCCAAAGTCAATTTGCCGCCCCATGAAAATTGAGTGAAAATGCACTTGTCGCTGGAAAATGTCACCGACGACGTCGACGGCGACGGCGTCGTAATCAAAGCAAGACAAATCGACGTATCAAATTACCAAATTGTGGGCGGGAATGCAGAGCCTACCCAGATATAGCAGACCCCCGGTTCGGTCGGGTGATTATGTCACACGCCTGCCTCATTTTTTGTCGTTTGTCGTCGCAAACGCAACCATTTGTAATTGAATTAATGTCCCAGGTGCCCGAGCAGGTACCCGATTGGTGTAGTTATTATTATATATGGTGTGTGTACATATACATAGAGGAACGGGACGACTTATCGCGGCATTTGATCGCGCGACTCCAGTAACCCTAACTAATCGCACGTAATTAAATATAATTTGGTATCGTTTACAGTTGCGCGTTGCGTTTTGTTTTTTCACCCCACTAAAGGGGGTGGGGGGATAGAAAATATACCCAACTATGTAGGCCAGACAAAGATTATGCCAACGCATCGTTCGTTCGCATAATTGACTAACTACCACGCCCCGTTCCCACCTTCCTTCCATAAACACCACGCAAAGCAAATGACAAATGTTGCTCGAGAAAGCTAAAACTACTTGAAAATGGCCAGATTTGTTGTGTGAAAATGGCTAAAAATTCCCGGTTAATGGCACCACATAGTCGGGCCCTAATCTACATATCAGTTAGTCCCCAGCTGCCACTTGAGAACTAATCACAATTACTTTGGGTTTTCGGTGCGAAAATCTTCAGAATTTGAAATCTAATTAAAATGTAAGGTTATCAAGGGTTTCTAGTTGATCTTACTGAGAGAGACGGTTTGATAATGAAACTCGTGTAGAATTATATAGTCAAAATAAGCTAATGAAATACACTTTAGATAGAGCAGTCCCGGAAATAGCTGAGCTATGTAGAACTATAGAATATATATATATACAGAAAGATTAGACATCCGAGACAACATTGTGTAGATCTTTTCCTCGCTCTTAAGTAATTTGTTTTTAGTTATATTCCAACTACGATAAGATAAGATAGAAACCTTCTCGAAATCAAATTAGTTCTATAATTTCCAAATTAAATGAAATTCCATGCGAAATAAGTTGACGGATTGAAGAGTTTTGATGGGAAATCAAGTAAGGAATGACTACAAAAATATTTGAGACTGCTAAAATTATAAAAGTTAATTTTCTCGTATTCCTTGTATAATGAGATTTCTAGTGGATCTTTCGAATTGGAAAATAGAATGAAATAAAAAAATATAAACTACATTTTGATATTTAAGCAATAAAATATGAGATAATTCCTTGAATAGAAAATATATTTGAAACATCTGATATACTTGTATGTATATCTACTTCTGTCTAAATACTATAGTTCTTTCTCTCATCATAAATTAATCTAATCTAAGGACTGTTTAAACAAATTACTTTCTACAAGTACTATTATATATTATAAGGTATACTGCGTACTTAATTGTTAGACCTTCTTTGGGATATACTTAGACTTAACATATAATAAAGTAGACGCCTCGGAAAGGCGATAAGGCGCTCGTTCGGCGCTACACACTGCACTGGGAAAGGCAACGCATTGCAGTGTGAGTAATTTGTTTGCTATTGGCTTGGCCGGCCCCGGGCTGGAGCTGAGCTGGCGTTGTGTCTCTCAAATCAACTGGCACTTAATGCCGCCGACAGAGGAGCCAACTAGGAGCAGAGGGGGCAGGCGAGGCCAGAGGAGTACGCGGAGCAGAAATAAAATTATTTAATTGCGCAATTAAGTGCACATTTGTAACGTTTTGCGCGACATCTGTCCCGAAGCCGAAGTCGAGGCGCAGATGAAGGAGAGGGGAACGAGGAGGGAGACAGCAAGGTAGACCGGAAATTCAATTGTTGAGATAATAATTACATTAGGACGTGCGCGCATGCGCAGCGGACTCGGACTCGAATCGCGAAGCATATGGACTGAACGGTGGACTAGAGAAACACACAGTGAGAGAGAGACGAGCCAGACCAGACCCGAGTCCCGCGTCCAAAATGAGTGCACACCTTGCGCGACGAGCTGATTGACACGGCCACATGGGGACGCAGAGCGTGTACCGCTACTCACACACACACACAAACACATAGAGAGAGATAGTGACGTCCCCAGGGCGACCTGCAGTCGAACATTGAACCCAACCAAGCTTGGAGAGTCCGAACTGAAACTGAACCTGAACCCGAAACCCGCCAAATGGTCTTTTGTTTGCATTGCGCCTGTAAATGAAGCGTGAAATTGGCTAAAGTGCAGCCAGACCAGGCCGCCTCGCATTGTTTACTTCTTGTTACCGAGTCGAGTCGATCCGATGCGATCCCAATCCAATAATACCCGCACAATCGCCATACAATGCTCATGCCATAATGGCAAACACCAGACTATTTGTATGCAATTGCCATTAACACTTATTTATTGCCTGTGTGAAAGAGATGCAGCAAGAGGAGGGGAGAGGGCACGTTAAGATGAGAGAAAGACTGGAACTGCGTTTGTCTGTTGCTTGGGGCTTCAATTCATGGGGGAACTTAATGAAGTGGTTATCGACCAATGAAAACAAATGAGAGAATAGAAAAACAATCAGAAATGTAATGAGAGGAGAGTGTAAAGAAATGAGCTTTTATAAAAACCATATTTGTTAGGTTTGTAAAGAGTACGTATTATAATTATTAGAACAACGGATTAGGGAGATGAAAAGAAAGAGATAACGAGTTTAATTTAAATGCAGTTTATATCAAAGACAATCTTAGTTATATAGGTTTTATAACTTTTCAGCTAAAAACATTGCCTTGTACGCCTTCATCTCATGAAATTATCTTGAACATAACATATAATCATGTATATTTAAAGATTGATTTTAGTTTCACTATCTTTTTATTATATTTATACTCTTTATATTTTGAACACTTTTCGTATAAAATATCTTTTAATTTCTTATCTAAAATTCTAGTTGAAAAATTTTGATATTCCCATTGATGTTTGACATTTTAAAACTAACACAATAATCGATAGTCGTACTTAATACGCGAAGTGGTCAAGGAGTGCAAAAGTTGTGAAGAAAATCGTAAGCTGAAGCCGAATATAGAAACACAAATATTAAGTTGTCAAATGATCTAATCTAACACATAACTAAAATACAATTATCTTAATCTTAAAACTATTGAATTAAAACTTATATGATTTAAAATACAACTTAAATTTAACTTAAAAATTTTACTTTGTTTCTTATGAAGTGCAATAAGAAATCTTAACTTTGCACTGGAAGCCATCAAATTGCAATTATTTCACATTGATTTAGGTACTTGACTGGCCAACTATCGTGCCGCTCAGTTACTCGTTTACACATCCCCATCTCCTTCTCTCTCTCTCTCTCCTTCTCTCTCTCTCTCTCTTTCACTCTTTCTCTCTGTTGCTGCGTGTCATGCAATTAAGACCCTCAAGAGTTGGAGTCGTCATTCAGGAGGCCCTTCACACTGAACGAGAATGCAACACGCGCTGCGACGCCTAAATTATGTAATTTATGAGGCGCAACAATGAGAAAGAGAAAGAGAGGGAGAGAGAGAGAGAGAGAGGGAAAACGCATCTATGGCAAACAAATGCGAAAGCAAACAAAAAGTCTGAGAAATAAATTTCCATTTTGCTAATCAAATTTATTGCACTTTGTGCGAGGCTTATTCAATTACGTGCCACGCCACACACAAACACACACACATACAGAGGGAGAGAGAAAAGTGGCAAAGAGTGACTGAGAGGGAGAGAGAGAGTGAGTGAGATTTAGCCGGCCGGTTAGCCGCCATTATGCGAGTCTCTCCCATTCAAGCTGCGCCAATGCGACGACAGCAGCATGCGCTCTCTCACTCGCACACCAGCTGCGCTCGTTAGTGTGCGAGTGAGAGAAGAGCTGCGTGAGAGAGTGAGTAAGGCGGAGCTGCTGCTGCTCACCTGCCGTGCACACCTGCAACGCTCGATCGCTCGCATGCTTCGCTCATTCCGATCACCGATCGCACCCTCTCGCTTTGACCCACACGCCCAGCACAGCAACAACAGCAGCAGCAGCGGAGACGGCGGCAGCAACCGGTTGTGCCCACCTGAGTTTAACACCGGCCTCGCTGTCAGCTTGCTGCTCTTTGTGTAGTTTGCTTGCGGCACTGACGGAGCGCAGTTATCATTATCCAAAACGCCGCGTCGCGCTCGAGAACCGACGACGAATGTTTCCATGTTCCGTTCGGCATTTCCTCTTCCTCTCTCGTGTGTGTGTGTGCGGTGAAAAACTAAACAATATTCTCTATAAATTCTCAAGATATATTTGATAATTCCAATCGACATACGAGTTGGCAGCGATTTACTCAGGCATCGTTAGTGTGCAAAGACCGTCGGCAAAAGCTACACACTGCATGTGTTTGTGTGTGTGTGTGTGCGAGTGTGTGTGCCTTATAACTAGAGTTCCTTAACATTCGCAAGTTATCAGAAAACTATATAGTACTACTGGACAAATCAGAGCGACGCAAGAATAATTCCATAGTCACAAGTTCCAGTCTACAAAACAAGAAGGTAAGTTGAGGATGAGATTATAAAACATATTATAGTATATTATTATAAATATATACATATATTATAAATTATAGTAAATATTTATATATATATTTGAATGCATATTACTTTATAGTATTTCTTATTCCATGTTTGAAATAGAATATCCTATATCCTAGATCTACTTCATTATATATTATTGAGGATAAGATTATAAAACATATATGTATATATATTGATACAGTCTTTGAATGCATACTACTTCATAGTATATCTGATATAGAATATCATATTAGATCTTCATTATATAATATATTAAGATCAATGTTTTAATTCGACCTATTCTTCGTTACAAACCATTGATAAAATAAAACTTTGGTTATTTTATTCTGAGAACAAACCTCATAAATTCCTTAATTCATCCCAAAATCTCAAACTTGATGATAATAATGGTATTACTTTAAAGACCAATGTACATATTTGTTAATACAGCCTTAAATAATGTTAAGGGTACTTATTGGTTTTACTTTTAGTATTAGGGCAAACCTTCTGTTCAAAAAACTTTTCGAGTTGAATCGTACAACCTGTCAACCCACTTACTTTCTTAATGCTCAGAATACCTTCACAATTGTATAAGATCCCTAATCACTACTACTACTTCCTCTAACATATCTATACCGAAAATTTCCAATTGTCAAAATACGTCACAGCACAATAAAGACTTTGCTTAGTCTGTTCTTTGCCACTTGACATAATTTGACCAATCAAAAGTTTCGAATCTACAGTGTATACTATTTAACGCAATAGCTCTACACTATCTCTCACACTGCAGTGTAACTATCAGTAACTCCTTCTCCCCAACCACCACTTGACCTCATTTGCCAGTCAAAATAGTTGCCCTATCAAATAAAGTGCTAAATAGTCGAATCTTTCGACTATCATTATCACAAGATATGATCGCTTGATGTACCATTATTTGTCTTACAAATGACCTACTTCGCGTCACAATCGGATAAGTTTACATTGCACAAGTCGAGTAATCGAGTAGGTAACCCGAAAACTCAAAACGAAAATTAAATATCATTAGATTTGATTAATTCCACTCGGACATATCATATCACCTTGTACGCGGAGAGACCCTCATCGAACCTTTGAAAAAGAATTTGATTAACTCAGCAAAGCTATATTTATAGGGTATGCCACATGCTGATAGGTCGATTAGGTTATGGGTGGTTTATCGCTGATTGGCTTTAATTAAACACCATTAAAGAAAGTACAAAAATTGTCAGAAATCACGCTTTGTCATTGTGATGTCCCAGCTAATCTTGAACAATGAAAATTTAAACAAAATAAATGAAATTAACTGCCCGCACTTATCGCCCGCAAGATAATCGTGTCAGAGTACCCGAAGTCGAGTCAGTCGAGGAAGTAGCAGTACTAGTTAGTAGAAGATATGCTACGGTCAATTGGAGTCTAGATAAGCTGGTGGTGTACCGAGTAGAACTTAGCACTTATTGATTTAATTAATAATAATGCCCATGTGACTTGTCACTAACAATTTCGCATTGACTGACGTAAATGGCAAAGCTGGCAACTAACTAATGGTATCTCTAGGGTAGCATCTCTACCAATAGATAATGGGGGCCTACCCGATTGATCGGGCGTAAATTAAAATCTGTTGCAAGGGAATTTCCAATTGGTTATTTCTGCAGTTCAATTCAATTAGGAGCGACACACAATTAAAACTTGTCTGGGGGTGCGATAGTGTATCGTATCTGACAGATACGCAATACACATTTGTATCTAACAGATGTGTGCGATACGCTGACATTTCTTAATTAGAAGGCGGTTCTACTAGACAGTCACTTCTCTCTCTCTCTCTCTCTCTCTCTTTTGCGACACCCACGCCCAGTTACGGACGGCGATAAGAGATGGCGCCAAGACCTGCCCAGCTGTGCATCAGATGCTTCATTAATTCCCCCTCCCCCATTCCCATTCCCATTCCTACTGCGACTCGAGGGCAAATGGAACATGCAAACATGAAATATCAACCTCAGACACGTCCCCAAATTGCTCTGTCGCTGCCCCCACCCCCCTCACTTCTGTGTCGTCTCTTATCAAAGCGTACAAGACAATGACAAAGGGCAGAGACACGGATGCACCTCCAGTCTCTGTCTCTGTCCCTGTCTGCAGTTAACTTGGCCAACAAAGCCAACAGCGCCAGGCGTCGCACAACAGTTGTTCAGCTTCTCAGTCTCCCCTTCTCTACCCCTCTACTCTACACTCTCGCTCAGCTTCTTCAGCGTTTTTAACATGCATTTTATGAGTAATTGGCCTCGCATCATCCACATCAACAGCTCGCAAGGAAGCGAGCTACGCGCATCGTCTGCCCGGACCTGACTCACTCTGCTTGAACCTGCAATAAAACCAACAACAACAGCAGACTCCGACTGCGACTCTGGCTACCGTCAACAACTCTTCCATTAGGGTGGCCAGCGTGGTCGGCAGAAAACATGACTAAAACGAAAGCTGTGGCTGTCACAATGAACTGGAAATGCTCTATAGAAATATTTTAAAGCGGATACACAAGAAACACAAATACATTTATATAAGAGTGACCATTGATAGAGCTACCATATAACACAAATGTAATGGCCAAGAAGAAAATATAATTTGAATTTTTTTGTTATTAAGTTGCACAAGTAGTGGGAGATATGTACATATGTAAAAGATATTTCAGCGATTAATATATCAGAGTGACCATTACTAGAGTGACCATGTAACAGAAGAACACATGAATAGAATTATTGACTAAAACTAAGTTGCAGAAGATATGGGAGATGTATATAAAGGAGTGTATGAAAGATATATGAGCAATAAATATATTAGAGTTACCATTTCTAGAATGATCATGTAACAGAAGAACATTTGAATAGAATAATTACCTACAACTTAATTGCAGAAGATGTGGGAATTATATATAAAGGAGTATATGAAAGATATACGAGCAATAAATATATTAGAGTGACCTTAACTAGAGTAACCATAACTAGAGTGACCTAGTAACACGATGAAAATGGACAAAAAGAAGTTCCATTCATCCCCTTAAACTCTTTTGTCTAACTTTTGTGATTGAATAAATAAACATGTCATTCTTATTTCCCCAATCTGTGCAGCAATTGAGTAAACAGCTCTACTACAACCCATGTTTGGTACTAATCTAATACACCAAATACTTAAATATTATTCAGCTGTCAAAAGAGTAATGAAATATCTCAATTAATCAATCAACTGATGACAAGCAATTGTTTGCAATATGATCGTGAACGCACTACAACACACAGTTCTAAGACCTTTCTCATTTGAGGTAAGGGTACCCCTCAGTCGTGTTGCCCAGCACACGATAGGCAGTAAATTGAATTAAGATTGCGCCATCGACAAATGAGGCTGCCGGGGCTTCGACACAGGATATGAATAAACTAATTATAATTGGGTATAGGCTATGGTCCATAGGCGTGTATGGTTGTATAGGGTGCATTAGAGGTATCATAATGTACCGACTTCGTCAGCGGCGCCTCGCAGCCCAAGAAGAATGCCGGCTTATCGCCAGCTGGCGCCAAGACAAGCGGCAGCAGCAGCAGCCGCAGTTCAGCTCAGGTGCAGCCTCCGACTTGGTTTCATTTTATGTTGTTGTGTGTTTCATTTTCGGGTGAGTCACAAAAATTGTCGATTCATAATTGAGCTTATCAATGCATAGTCAGTCAGTCAGGCAGGTGGGCTAAGTTCGACTCGCTGCTTGAGATCAGCGGCCAATCCATCAAGCTGGACCACACACTCGCCCATCATCGTGTCGCCCCATTATCATTTATGATGGGAACAACAACGAGCTTTGTCGCCACCCAAAAAGTTTGCCATTATCATCATCAAAGAGGGTAGCGGAGGGGCATTACTACAATGCTGATGATCAAAGTGTGACTAAAGTGGTTTAGCCTAATGTAAACCCATAAATAAAGTGAACCCGATACGCAGAGCAAGTGGAACAGAACAGAGAAGGAGAACGACAAGACGACAACGACGACGCTGGGGACGCAGACGACGCATTAACAAAATGCCAGAAAAGAGCTTCTGTTTCGAGGAGTCGCCTCTACCTGACGGGTAGCTCCAGCAAGTTAATGAAATATGCCAGTTGCCGGCCCAGTTCCCCGAGTGAAGAACACAAAAGTGCAGCCATAAAAACAACACCAGGCAGAGAAGCAGGAGAGGAGGAGGAAAGCAGGGGAAGATGCGAAGATGATGCGAGAACAGAGCAAAACATTGATGCTTATCGACATGACAGAAGTGTGTGCAGAATCCAGACAGGGGAATCGAGTAAGCCGGAACGAAGTACTGCACTCAGAATCAGGCAACAGGGAGCTGGAGTTTCCGAATTTTAACCCTATGTAGTACTTCTTGTTTTTATTAGAAATTAATTTCTTAATTTCAGCACAAAACGCAAAACGACAGACAGACAGACAGCGAAGAGACAGTAAGACAGACAGACAACTGTAGAGCCCCCAAGACAGTCCGAAGTTGGGCAAGAAGTTGCAAGTTGTGCTCTTAAATAATTTCCAGACACTAATGGAGCTTATCTCTAAACGAAACAAGCAACTGCAGACTGACTGCCTGACAGACTGAGTGACTGTGTAGACGGAGGAGACTGCACATGGGGAGAGACAGGAGACAGAAGACTGCAGACTGTAGACTGGCGCTTGGCTTGATTAGCATGTGCGCCCTAACTGCAGCATAGCATAGGTGCCTGTCTTCTTCTCCCCCCTCTCTCTCTTCGTTCTGCTAACTTCATTTCTGTGTGTGTCAAACAGTTAGGCACGATGCGTCTTCCCTCACAGCATGTGGGGATTGTGGGAGAGAGGAGTCTTGCCAATTGGCCATAGAAGGAAATCGCACTATCTGCAATTGGGCAGAGCGAGCGCAGCGCTAACTTGATTAGTCCACTAAATGAAGCAATCTTCAACCAGCTTCAGCTTCAGCCACAACCCGAACCCGAACCCGACTTCGACTGCCACTTGGCGACGGCTTCTGGCTACGTGTCGACGTCAGCAGTTGACAGTTTGACTGAACAGTTTTTTAATTACCCATCGAGCCTAACAAAACGTCAATCAGTCGAACTGACTTTGATCAACTTGTGTACTACACGGTCAGAAAAGGGAATACGGTAAAAGTAAATAACGATAACTAAATTCAACTTATTCATGGTGTTTTATAATTAAACTTGTGCATGCTCGCCTAGTTCGGGTATAATCGGGAGAGAGTACGTAAGAAACATAGATGGTGCTGATTATTTTAAAAATATATATCTCTATATATTTATGTATATCTGGAGCATAGTTTAAGTTTGCCTAATTAAATTGTGAGATTGTAATTTATTATAAAAGCTACGCATGCTGACCTGATTTGATCAGAATTGGATGTTTAGTTTCTAAAAAAAACATAATTAAAATGTTATTACCAATAAGAACAACTTAAAATATTTCTAAATAAGATACAACTATGAACCGTCTGAACTTTGAGCAGATATAGATGAAGATTCAGAAGAACTATATGTCTATCTAACATTTTCATAACCTCAATAAATTCATCAAAAAAGATTCTCATACACATTTTATTTTCGGTGTATTAGCTTCATTCTCAGCTTTGCTTTGGGCCTTGTGCCACATTCTTCAACCTCCCTCTTTCTTTATACCCCCTCTACCTCCATTCCTCCCTCCATTCCTCTCTCCGCTTTGCAATAATAAAGTCGTAACGCGGATACAATTATAAGGCGGCCTCACAACAAAGCCAAACGGCAAAAATTCCCCGCATAGCACTGTCAGGAGTGTCTACTGTACTGGCACCGTATCTACAAGTCCAAAGCAACAACAAGAGAAGAAACAACAACGAGATTTTTACAGTTCGCATGCTACGAATTAATCAGCGCGATTTTACGATGTTGATGCCGAGAGATTAACCAGCTTGACAACGAGTAGAGCAGGAAGGGGGAAGAGGTAGACGGGGTATTTCTCATAATTGCAATTCGTACAACTAATTTAATAATTTGCGGGCCACAGAGAGTTACACAAATTAAGTTTGTCAGCTGTCAATGCGCGGAATTTGTTAACAACATTGAGAACTGACAGTGCGAATCATAATAAAAGTTATTAATGATGAGTTGCGGCACTGAAAAGCGATGAGTTATGAACTGACCAACAGAAGTACAGGAAGCCACAACTAAAATTGATTATACGAAGAGTGTGTACTCTTTCTTATGAGTAGCGTAGAAGTGACTGAAGAGAAGAGACAGACAGAGTTGTAGCAGAATTGTGAAGGAACTTTAACATATTTTCGGGGTGTCATGTCAAGTATACAATTTAAATTTCTTCGGGATGTGTACTTAACTCACAAGTTTAATATATTATGAGCACCTGATGATCTTAGGATTTGTCTTTTATGTTTCGTATTTATACAACATACTTAATACATGTCCCTTAGTTAGCAAAATTGCCTGTATTCTTATCTTTGAGAATAAAAAATGTTTAAATGAAGGAGAATTTTATTTTTGAATTGTTGAATCTTATATAGACACAAACCTATTAGTATAGCTGGAACCCACAGCAAAGTGTCCTACATAGTCAGCATACCCTCACTTTCTGTTACTACACTGCCAGCCCAATGACATGGCAACTGCACAGTGAATCCACTGTCCCCCCATGTTGATGTTGATGTTGATGATGATGAAGCTGTTGCTGACGATTCTCTCTCTCTGGATGATTATGAGGTTGTCTGCAACGTTGCAACTTCATCGCTCGGCGCAAGAATGCAACTAAATCAATCAGAACCACACTAATTTGCCATTTAACAAGGTATTTGGACAATTTTGATATATGTATTCAGTCGTGCTGAAGCGGGTAAGAAACGGGAAAGAGGCGAAATGTCAACGGTAGCCAACAACAACAATGACAACTTAAAGCAGGGCCATCAATCAAGCTGCAACGCAGCCAAACCGGAATGCAGTGCCGGGCAAAAACAGAACCCAGAAAAGGTGGAGGCCAAACTCAAATAAAAGTTGGAAAAGGACAACGAAATTACATTGTGGGGGCTAATGCAGTTAATTGTCGCCGGGCAGAACATTGTATATTAATTAGCAAAACATGAAATTAACAAAATGTGCAACCATTACCAAAATAAGAATTGAATTGAGGCACATGTAGACAGACAGAAAAGTGGATGGAAGGATGGCAGATGAGGCAGACTGACAGGCAGCTTCGACTGGCACCTGATCGCATCACGCTGGCAACTTGCCCCCGTTTGCGGTTTGCAATGCTGTTGTTGATGATGATGAAAATGAAGTTGCCGCCCAATTTAATTAAAATTCCAAACGATCTGCACATGGAACACGGCCCACAACTAAATAAACGCAGCAGGGGCAGCGACCACTGAACAGTGCAAAACGTGTTGATGAAAGATCAGCTGAGATGGACGCAGTCCCCCCTGGTCTGTCTGTCTGTCTATCTGTTAGTCTCTTTGTCTGTCTAGCTGCTTGGGCGATTGCCAGTTATCGATTTGCATTGAGAACTGCCACAGCAACAGACTTCACGGCCATATGCCACGCGGACCACAGACCGCAATTATGCGGCGCGCCGACTTACAACACTAGACAACAGGAAAGCGTAGTTTAAAGCTATTGCAACAGCTTGCAAACACTGTGCAACATAATTAATGAGTTGTAGAAGAATTTGTATTTAATGTAAACTTTATTGACTTAATGTGCTTTTAGAAAGCTTTTATTATTTATAATATATAAAATATGACAAGATTACCTTTCTATATAATTTTTATGTTTGTTAATTTGAATTTGTTATCCAATAAAAGCTGCTAGTCCTAAGTCAGCTTCTTAGAACTTAGGGAGAGTTTGTACCGAATTGAATTTGCATTTAATGTAAACTTTATAGACTTTATGTGCTTTTAGAAAGCCTTATATAATTTCTAATAATATAAATAATATGACAAGATTACCTTTATTTATGATTACCATAAAAGGTTGAATATAGTTTACTGAAAGAGTACTCCTAAATCTGCAATACTCGTATAACATCTCTCTAAAAACACCCCTTACTTGGATTAATCATTTAGCTGAAATAAATTTCACATGCAAGTCATTTCCTTGGTATAAAATAGACCTAGCAATGACTTCTCAAACTCTCCCCTTTATTCGCTGTTCACACCTTGCCCACTGTGTAATTGATTAGCCAAAGAATTGTTGGCCATGTTAAGCAGCGTAGTGCGCGCCACGCAAGGTGGCAACCGCAGCTAACCTCAGTGCACGCTGCCCCCTAGCCCCGCGCTCTCCGCTCTCACACTGGGGAGCCTTCATGGCAATTGAGAATTATAGAAATTGGCGTAATAAAGTGCACGATAATTGCATGTTTAGCTTTGATTGAATTACGAGCTTCTAATGCGAGACTAATCGAATGTTGTCTCTCCCTCCTCTCTCTCGCATCTTCCTCTTTTGCAGCTTCCCCTGGCTGCGCTTAACTCGGATTATGGGCATATCGGAGGAGGTCAAGCTGGAGGAACTACCGCAAGAAGCCAAGCTCGCACACCCGCATCCGGATGCAGCAGTCGAACGTGGCGGCGGTGTAGCCTCATCGGCATCGGCTACTGCCGTCGGTATGCTCGGCTCAGTGCCTAGTGGCGCCAGCGGCGGCACCAACAGTCCCATATCGGATGCCAACAGCGACTGCGAGGCTGATGAGTATGCGCCGAAGCGCAAGCAGCGACGCTATCGTACCACCTTCACCAGTTTTCAGCTGGAGGAGCTGGAGAAGGCGTTCTCGCGCACCCATTACCCCGACGTCTTTACGAGGTGAGTAGAGCGAGCAGAGCGTAATATGACAAGAGAGATAAAATCGAAAATAGAACCCAATTTGCATAGGACAATGCCGAAAGGTATTTTATGATACCTTCCCTCTCATTCTCTTCCTCTTCTCTCTTATTTTACGAGCTCAATATGGAAAATCTTAAGATACTAAACAGTTCGATAGCGCCCCTGCTGCTTTCAATTTCCATAGTCCACTTTGAGAGCTGTGTGTGTGTGAGTTCCACAAGAGACAACTTGGAAAAATTCAATTATCATGCAAGTTGTGAAAAACTGCAAGAGTAATTGCCATAAATTAGAGCTCAGAATCGACTTCAGTTGCAGTTGTTAATTGGATTTACACGAAACTAAAAAAGGCAAAAGAGACACACAGAGAGCAAAAAGGAGAAACAATTCCAATAATAATGTTAATAAAACAACAACAATTAGAGCAAGTTTTTGTTGCAGTTTTTTGATTTTATTACTGCCGACAGTTTGAGCTATAAATGCGAAACAGTCAATTAAGCAACTGTCCAAGCGAGTGATGTGAGAAGTGCCGAGAGACAGCGTACTATTTTTGAGAAGCGCAAAGGAAGGCGCATAGAAGAGGATAGAAAATATAATCCAGTGTAATCTTTCTATAATTGAATGGTATCTATGATTGAAAGATATCTATAAGGAGTTTAGACCAACTACCTTGCAAATCAAATTGAGAAGCGCTGAGAAAGGCGGGATACGCTTTCGGAGAAGCGCTAAAAAAGAATTAATGTAAGAAGAAAAACCCTTAAGAGAAGAAGCCTGAAAAAAAGATAGAAAATAGAGTTCAAAATAGCAATATGTTCTAAAGAAACCTTGGAACTTAAGAAGCCAAGAAAAAGAAGCATAGAAAATAGAGGGTATTTAGTCTAACTACCTTGCAGAACTTAAGCGAGATTAGATAACGATCTGCCTTTTGGTTAATCGCTTTTTTACAGCAGTCTGATTAACCAACTATAATTCGTTTTCGTCTTCTTCATCTTTGCAGGGAAGAGCTGGCGATGAAAATTGGATTAACCGAGGCGCGGATTCAGGTAAATGCCCAAAGCACCCTCTAGGCAAGGAAGGCTAACCGATTAGTTGGTACTTTGCGGTTCGATTCGCGTGCTTCACGAGTGAAGTTAACAATGTTGAAAATTGAAAAATAATGGAGCATGTCGTCCCTAATGAAATGAGAGAAAGAAGAAGACTTCGAAAAAGAGTTTCAGATCATACCTTTAGTGCCAGTCATTACAAGCTGATCCGGTTTGAATACGAAGCTGTATGTGTCCGAGCTGTCCGACTGTGTCTGGTCTGGTTTTTAATTACCGTTCATGCTAAACAACATTATTTGTTTACATAAATTTCTAGCGGTAATTGCAAAAGAGCCCCAAGGGATTCTCGCACAGAGACAGAGATACGACAGCTGCACTGAGAGAAAAAGGCAGAGTCAATAGATCATAATGGATAAGAGTACCGTCCATATGCAAACTCAATTTGAATAAACCAGCACGAACTTAACTTGTACCACAGTCTTTTATCCGAGTGTAGCTGCAATCAGTTGCTGCTTGGCACCGACACGACTTCAGATTGTTATGTTAAAAACTAATTAAATGGGCGTTTGCAATGCGCCACGCCTCTTAATTGGCTGCGCCTTGCAACGCCATGGGAGGATGCGATACAGTAGCCTGCATTAAACACATAACTCAACTGCGCCTCCTCCTGCTCTTCTTAACCTCCTCCTCCTTCTTGTTGTTCTCTCTTCCTGTAGGTCTGGTTCCAGAATCGACGCGCCAAGTGGCGCAAGCAGGAAAAGGTTGGACCCCAGTCACATCCATATAATCCGTATCTGCCCAGCGGCGCCGCCAGCATGCAACAAGTGGTGGGTGCCGCCCTGCCCCCCAATCCCTTCACCCATTTAGGCTTCCAGCTGCGCAAACCCTTCGATACGCCCGCCAATCTGGCTGCGTTCCGCTATCCACACTTATCTGCGCCTATGATACCATCCGGCTACTTCAATCAGTTCCAGCGGTAAGACAGACAGACAGTCTCTAATCCTCTATAGAACTTGCTCTTTATATTTGCCCCTCTCTCTCTCTCTCTTCCTCTCTCTTTCTTTCTGCAGTGCTCCACCGCATATGCTGCCTCCAGGCATGGCATCGATGTATTCGCCGTCGAGCTCCTTCCAGTCGCTGCTGGCCAACATGACAGCGGTGCCTCATGGCCGTGCTCCACCCCTGCCGCCCTCGCTGGCCGCCAAGCCACCCATGCTAGTGGGTTCGCCTGATTTGCATTCACCTAACAACCATCAGCAGCTGCTCGCCTCGCCGCCCAATTCGCCTGGCCTACAGCAGCCTCCGCTGCCACCGGCTCAGCTTTCGCCGCAGCAGCTCGTCGGCATCTCGCTCACCCATCAGGCGCCACCACCACCAGGATCGCCCACTATTCAAACGGCGCCTGTTGCCCTGACCTTGACGCATTCACACTCGCATCCTTCTCATCCGCATGCGCCGCACGCTCATTCACCACAACGTCAACTGGCGCCGCCACCGCCACCTGCACGTGCTGCCACGCCCCCGGAGGATCGACGCACCTCGTCCATTGCCGCACTGCGACTGAAGGCGCGTGAGCATGAACTGAAGCTGGAGCTGCTGCGTCAGAATGGTCACAGTGGCGATGTAGTCAGCTAGCGGTGCTGTACAAATCATACTAGTCCTAAGCTTCTTCTTCCCCTCTTCCTCTCCCCCTACTCTGTATGCCTGTCCCTGCTCACCCTTCTACTAAGTTATTCGAAACGGACCCAGCTACTTTTGTTTGTAATAGATCACGGAATTTCCATTAATAAATCGCAACCACAGACGTCCCACTGTTTGTGATACAATACACAACGAATTTTTTATGATACCCTGTTATTATATTGTCGGATCTGAGAGAAGTATTGAGCGAAATATTTACAAATAATAAATACTATTAATAGCATATCAATCTAGGCTTCGAGAACTAAACAAAAAGTCATACCATATCAAAATCTTAATCAAGTATTAACAGGGTTACGTTAGTCTACTTTGGCATCCTTTGGCTCGTAGTGTAAAAATTCATGCCATTTTTAAATCGTTGGAATTATGACAGAATTACGTGAGTCTTCTTCTTCTTCTTCTTAGGTGGCCATTACAACCCGTCATTGGGTTACGGCCGACCTTAACATCTTGCGCCAAGAGACTCTGCTTATTGCGCGCCTCCTCCAATTGGTTACACCAACCGCAGCCAGGTTCTGCTCTACTTGGTCCATCTACGTCAATGTCGTCGTAGAGCGCACACAGTTCGTGGTTCATTCGAATGCGAAATTCGTCCCCGATATGATCAGGACCAAAGATCTTGCGTATAATTTTCCTCTCGGAAAGTTATTAAAAAAATATGTGTAAAATCTAAACAGAAATCGAAACCTAAGCAATAAGCCAGGCTCGGTAAGGTTTTGAATGAGTTACGATAGCCAAGAAAGTGATACATTGCAAGAATGCATAGCGAATGTTTCCCACTGAGAGTAATGGGCATCTTTTAGTCACTCCCACCCTCCACTCTTGCTCTACTCATTTGTTTCTTTTATTGGAAATCACGTAATGCCCACAAATTACGCTTAAGTCCCGCATTACAAATGGACTGACTCCAAACGGAGCCTAATGTGCGTAACGACACCTACTTAAGTCCCAGCGCTAACAGGCATCGCACAAGGAGAGAGGGAGCGAGAAAGAGAGAGTGAGAGCGAGAGGGAGAGAGCTGAGAGAACTGATTCACAGCCAGTTTTTGGGTTCCCAATCAGAGTTCGAGGTACCACAAGCTGCCATTAATCAGCGGATGCCACATAAATCTCTCTTGGCCAAAAATAAAAGCAACAGCAACGACTGAAAATTTACCACGGGCGGGTGCTACAAATATAAATTTATGAATAAATTAGAAACAAATTAAGTATGTTAATTAGAGGCTGAGCGAACGAAGGTTCCAATGTCTCTGAAACGTATATCGGACGAAAATTAAATTGAATATTGAACACACACCGACGCTTAGCGATTTCTCTCTCTCCAGTGTCTGAGAACCATTATACACTATAAAAAAATACATTATACACTATACAAAAGAGTATGGAGTTCATAAGGAGTTCTGAGAATCATTACACACTATAATCTGTAGAAAAGAGTATACAGTTCTTAAGAAGTTGATCTTGCATTAGCTTCAATATGAATTCAAATTGGTTGTATTAAAGAAACTAATGCAAGTATGCCTGCTTTAATCAAGCAAAACATTATTATGATATAAAATTCATATATTAAAACACAACCTTTTCAATTTGTGTATAAGGTACTGATTAGGTTATAGATCAAGATATAAAGACCCTTAAAATGTTGTTTGATATTTAAAGTACTTCCTCGTTAAATTTCCATACACAACTTGACTCAATTATGTCGATTTCTATCAATCTAAAACCAATCAAAATATCATCTAGCCCCTTTCTATAGAGATCTTTTATCTATTAATGATATGATATATTTAGCAGCGTATTGAATATTCAGCTGCCCGGAAAATGTACAGTTATTCTGCAGGCCAAGCTGTTTTTGGGCCTGAATTATGCGTGGTAATTAATAAAATGGAATATTTATGATAACATTTATAAAACACGAAGCTGCTTAATTCGATTACCAGATCGTCTTCTTTATTTTTTTCTCTCTGGATCCTCTCTGACTATCTAGCTATCTCTCTCACTCATTGCATGGTAATTGCCATGAGGTGGAACTGTGATAATCATGTTTGAGCAAGGCCTCGGGGGCCTCTCGTGCTCTTCACATGGCGACGGCGACGTTTCATGCATTCTCAATGAGTTCGTCAAATGCAAAGCTACCAATTAATTTGCATAATAATCGAGTCAGTTGGAGGAAGGCATTGCCAGGTGATGGTGGAAGACGGGGACATGGAGGGGGAGGAGAGATGTGTGCGAGAATATCGGGCAACAACCATATTAATAATCATTAATTAAGGCGACTAATTAACGCTGACATTAAGAGACCGCATTTTAATTACGATCCACAAGTTTTTTTACTCTCCTCACTCTCGATTAGATATTGTCATTCTTGTTGTTGTTGTTGTCTTTCTTGTTGTTGTTATAGTTGTTGCTATAATAGCATTATACTAGTACGAGTACAAGTATTACATCTGCTTTGTAGTTTTTCCCCTCGGATTAAACGTCTCTATTTCAATTCGCATTCGATTAAAACGTTCCTTAATTCAATTTAACTTCAACACAACTTAATTGTTTTGTCATGAGCACCGACAACAATAACAACAACACCTGCACTTACAACAACAACAATAAAACCAACGAAACGTGAGCAATGCAACGGCTGCAATGCTTTAATATACTCCGTATTCATGGACTGCAAGGGTATGATGTGTGATAAACTTAAGTGAAGTATTAATTTGATTGTTTGTATAAATTTGACAGGTCTCCAATATTCTGGCCCCTCTATTACAGTTCCTCTATTAAATTTGGTAAGCACATTCATATTATCATTCAGCTACATGCAGTTCTCTTCGATATATAAGAAATATAAAACTAAGAATGTCATATCTCATTTGTTAGCTGAGCTAGATTGCTTAATTTAAAAGTATATGTTTATTTAAAATTTATTTCAGGCTGCAACAAATTTTATTAAAATCGCAGCATTATTAAGCAACGTAGAACAACAAATACGATCTATGTTCATTATATAAGTGCTATCTACAGGACAACCCAAAGTCCGGCGCAAATGATTGTCTCCTTTTTGGCTTGTTTTACTTTTTGTCAGACAAAATGCAAGCAGCAGCATTTGTTGGATTTTGTTGCTGGCCAGGCATCTGTAATTGCATATAAGCGTGTGTGAGTGTGTGTGTGTGTGTATTGTAGTGAGTGTGTGTGAGTATTTCGTGTGTCGGCGCAATTAACTTTGCGTTTAATTTGCAATTATCCAAACGACTCAAACTAATTAGCGCCACTTTGATTAAACTTTGCAAAAATTTAACAATTTTTTCCTCCTCAACAACAACGACAACAAAAGCAGCTGAAAAAATGCACTACAACAACTGCAACAACAACTACAGCAACTATGTGAATGAAAATTGTATGCGAAGCAGCAGAATTTAATTAGGTTTTCATAATTTACTTCCACCTCCCGCTCTCCCCCCTCGCAGCAGCAGCAGAAAGAAACTTCAATTTTCTTATGAATGAATAAATGAATATGAATACATGTGAGCGCTAGTATATTCAACGTTGTATGCCTGCTCGCTTATCTAACCTGTTGTCCAAATATATAAAACTGCGAATCATTATCAAAGTCATCGTCAAAGATTGTGAGAAACAGAGATAAACAGAGACGATCGCATTGGGCTATTAAAAATTCATTCACAGCAAGACAAAAGACTTAGGCAACGAACTTGGCAAGCGCATGCATAAGTTGAGCACGAATTAAACCAGCTGAGAGACAGTTGACTACGTCTGTTGTTAGTCACAGCATGCCAAAAAAATAAAACTAAATATTGACAATCTGAATTGAATTTTTTAACGGTATATTGATTTTGGAGAATTCCTGTATTAGAAAGTGAGGTTAGTTTCGGGTTAAGCACTCGTTGAAGGCAGTGAACTTCTATGAAATTCAACATATATGTCCCTTACTTCATAAAGAATATTATATGAAAGTTTCAGCTGAATCGTAAGACTTTATCATATAGTTTTTAATGGAAACAATCAGTATAAATTCCAGTTTTTGTACGAAAATCAAGATGGAGCAAGGAAACTTTTTACATTTACGTTTTAAGGTCTTCAATATATACTCTATACAATTCATTTCTATCAGGTGACTATAACATTATAGTTTTCTAAGAAACTAACAGTAGAAATTGAAGAATTCGATTATAAACTTAGTTAACTTGAACAGATGTTCCTACCAAATGATGTTCGTAAATACATTCTAGCTGAATGTATAGTAGTATTTATACATAATATAATATTATTAATTTATATTTATCTGTATACTATATCATTAATCTAATTTTAAGTCTTCTTAATTTACTTTAATCCATCAGTCATTCACTCGTCACATTTTGCCGACGGCATTCCCGATTTCTATCCCACATTCAAGCTTCATTAAGCTCCAAGCTTATCTGCTCAATCTACAAAGTTATAGGCTATATATGGCATATATTAGTGTCAGTTTGAATGTTGTGAAGAACACGCAGGCTTCCGTTCGACACACACACACTCACTCCATTCACTCACTCATCTATTAAGATGGTAAATCAATGTCGTGTTTCATGTCAGCATCGCTGAATGATGCAGCCTGGTGTGGAATGTTGTTCGAAGTTGAAGTTGAAGTCTACGCCATCGCCTTTGCCCCATTTTCAGCTGGCACACTTTCAAGATCCCTCTCCCTCTGCCTGTCTCTCTCTCTCTCTCACTTTTCTCTTTCTTCCCTCTCTTGCTCGGGATTTATGTAAAATGTCTTTCCTTTCGCTTGTTTCCATTGAAATTATGCAGTGTTCCGTCTCGTTGTTTGGACTGTGCGTCTGTGCATAAATTAAATTAACGCTGAGGATTGTAAAATTGGAACTGCAACTGCAACTGGAGCTGGAGCTGGAGCTGGCCACAGTAGCCAGGCGCTTCCTCCTCTTGGGCTGCTATGCAAGTCATGTGCAGCTTGTGGGGAACTTGTCGATTCGTTGGATTCGTAATTAACTTGTTGCCATAATTGCTCACTTTTGCATTTGTGTGTCGTGTATGTGTGTGTTGTGTATGTGTGTGTGTAAGTGTATGTTGTGCTTATGCTACACTATGTTGTATGTTGCATGTCACACGCCGTCGGCCTGTGCTGCATTCTGTGGCAGGCTGTGAGTGGCCATTGGCCATTGGCGAGTGCCACAAAATTTCTGTATAACTCATTAGAGAACATTACACTGAGAGGATTGCGCATGTAAATCTGTAAAGAACGTCATGAATAAATAATACAAACTAACTTTACAGTATCAGTAAATGTTATGGAATATTATGCAGTTAGATTATACTATTAAAATGTGGGCACATTATTTTAAAAATTAAAAAATACTGACTCTTTTAATAAAATGAAAAACCAAAGAGAGCAAACTGTCTATAAAAAAAATAAAAATATAGATCATTTTGAACCTGCATTGCTTGTTATAAGCTGTAAATAATATGCGCTCTTTAAAATATTAAAACACTAAAGAAAACCATAAAAGAAATTAAAATACCTTTAATATAAATCCTGCCAGTCAATCAATAAAAAGTTGAGAACATTTGAAGCCTAAAATATTTTTCAAGCCCTGAAAGTCTATAATAAATTATAAATTCTAAAATTATATGATCCAAAGCAGATTATAGCGTGCATTCTCGCAGTGTACACACTCTCAACTTTATGGCTGAGCTGTGGCTTCACACACACACTCACTAACACACACCTATAGAGTACAGACTGACCCGTAAAAACGACAAAACGGTAACGACGTGACTTTTATTGTGAACAGCAGACAGCAGCAAGAGCGACAGAGAGAGAAAGAGAGCGGGGGAGGGGAGTTAAAGGAGGAGCAAGAGGGAAGCCGAGTGCAGCCAAAACGAGGAGAAACATTTGGCGCCGCAGCAATTAGTTATCAAAGACGTCGCACTGTGACAAGCAGAAGTCAAAGCACTCCCGGACGCGACACTGCGAGCCACCCAAATCCTCGACAAAGAGAGAGAGAGGTAGAGAAGGAACACTTACGATTATATATGCGCCATATAAATGAGTCACGCGTGAGGTAATGTCGAAAGTGGAACTCGAGTGAAATTACACACGCACACACACGAGTTTATATTTAGCCTCGGAGCCATTCATCAGCCTCGAGGCAAATGGTGGAAGAGTTTCAGGAGCAGCATCCTGCTACTACTCCCAGACTCCACACTGGCTCTGGGCCACGCCCCAAATCGTGGCAGCGTGTGCCAGCAGCGGAGAGCGAGCGAGACAGACACGATATTAAAACGTAGCCCGGCTAAACATTGATCCTTATCGACATGTCAGGAAAGTGATGACGCTGCTGCTGCTGCTACTTCTACTGCCTCCCTGCCTGCTCCGACTTCTGCCGACTGCAATTGGTAGCCAGAACAGCAGCAGCAACAACTTAACACGAGACACCAACAGCAGCAGCACGCAAGCAGCACGCAGTGAGGCAGATCAATGGATACGAGAAGTAGTAGAAATACAAGCAGGAGTAGAGGGCGGCGTAGCAGGAACATGAGATGTGCTCTACGAGACTACAAGCGAGTATAAGTGTCTGTGAGTGTAATGGGGTAATCACCTATGTCAGAGTATAGAGACTTACAAGAATAGAGACTATCGTATTACTATCGGTAGGAAAGAAAATGGGGAACAATTAAAAAATGTTTCGTATAAAACATGATTTCCAACATTAATGCCAAGCTATGTCAAGAAAACTATTACTAAATTAAAAGATGTTCTATAACAATACAACAAAACTATAATTAAACTATCGCGTAAATATTTTGCCATGTTTAAACAAACCAAAGCTAACCAAATGCTTCATATATGTTTATTTATTAAATTTATAGTCGAACTATGGTCAGTTGACTGTTTAAAAGTAAAAAACAATTAATATTCATAATTGTTTGCTAATTCTCAATTCAAACCTTTCAATTTAAAACGAAACTAGAGAAAAGATTGAATTCTTCTACAGCTGTCAACTATCGTTAAACTATCGCAGGGAAATAACCAACAAGAATAAAGCTATAAAACAATTCTAACGCTGATTAAATCTCTCCAAGTTGAAAAACACCTTTTTTACTGTCGGTTGGCGATAAGATCGATCTTTTGTCTACCGGGCGATAAGTTATAAAAAGATTTGGTTAGCTCAAAGCCAAGGCATGAATGCATAATTCGACTTGGAATTCGACTTGGAAATCGAATCGAAATATGCACTAATTAAATAAGCATAAAAAAACTCCAACGAACATTATCTACGCCTCCTTAGCTTATCTGGCTACATATGTAGGCTCTAAACTGTCTGCGCTGTTGTTTTTTGGCCTTTTTCTGGCTACATATATCTTTCTTTTCACTGTGGACATTTGCATAGACAGACCCCTACGCAGCAGCTACTAATGAGCTGACCAAGCGCTTTGATCGCTTTGTGTGTAGGTGTCTGGCGTGTTCGATTAGATTAGGCTAATCGGGTAGCAAGATCTCAACTGGATCGGGAGGCAGATCAAACGTAGTAAGCGACGCATGCCGAGGCGTAGCATTAGATGGCAGCGAGAGGTGTATAGAGTGCAGAGAGAGAGAGAGAGAGAGAGCTTGGTAAGTTGTCGTTAATTGCCGATAATTAACTCAGACTTCGCGATTTATAATTTCTGCTCGCAACAAATTAAAATCGCCAATCGAGGCATGTGCGGCATGCGGCCCCTATGAAAATGCGAATGCGGTGCAAAATCTGACATGACAAGAACAACATAATAAAAATATGTTGGAATTCAGAGGCGAAGCAGAGGTGGCAGGACTAGAAAAATACCCTGTAAGAGAGAATAGAAATATATATCATAGCTTAGCATGAGCTGAGGTAACAGAAGATACGAATTGAAGATAAGATATATTCATGTCTAAGCGAGTAGAAAACTATTAAGCATAACTTACATAGCATTGGATGATAAAAGAGAGAAAATAGTGAGCATACAGATTGAAAAGCTTTTATAGTCCTGTGAGATTAAAGTCATTAAAGATTTATAATAATTTATAGCATACAAATGCAAATCTGTTCTATCAAGTCAGTCGTGGGAATAAAGATGTAATGGCTAGTGAAATTAAAATCTAGAAAACATATGTCATATGAGGTTAAAGCTTAGCGCTCTTCCGATTTTATAAAACTAATATTATGATACAAAGCATTTTTCTATTATTTAAAAACTTCATTTGAAGTATTCACTATGAAGATTTTAGAAATCTGTAAAGATTATAGAAATGCGTAGTCTTTACTATTCTTATGCGCTTTTCTACTTTTAGCATACAATATAGTCTTTATATATCACTCCATATACACTCTTCCCTCCCCTAAACAGGGTATAACTATGTGAAATTAAATAGGCCGTGTAGCAGCTGCCCATACCGATGCAAGGAGAGGCGAGTTGCGGGTTGCAGACAAGAAAGATTGGGGACATTTTTAGGCGTGCCCAAAAAGAAACAACAGTAGCACGAAGAGCAGAACACAATGCAGAGGGAGGTGAAGCTGTAGCAGATGCAGGGAGAGTGCGGGGAGAGCTGGGTCACTAATTTGCCATTTAGGCTGGCATTTGCGGCATTTGTGACAGGCCCAGAAAAGCCGCTGCAAAAGTTCCAAGTTAATGGCTTAATGCAGGCAGCTTCAAGGCGAGTCTGCAGACAGAGCGGAGAGTCAAGAGACAGAAGTGCCGAGTTCCGAGTCCCGTGTGTCCCGCGAATCCCGTGAGCTGATAATTAACAATTTCAGGTGCCATTTGGAAGTACGAACAAACTGCGATTCGAAATGGATTTTCAATCAGAGCTCTCTGGCCGCAATTACAGTTCACTTGGGCAAAGAAATCTTATTAAGTTTTGTTTGTTTTCATCATTATTTTCACGGCTGATCGCGGCTCGATCGGTCGCTGATCTGCTGATCCGTTGCCCATTTTCGGCCATTAAGAGTGAAAATCTTGTGTAAATCGAATTATTTGTAATTTATGGTGTGGCAGTTGTTGAATAAATGGAGGTTATTACCGGGCCAACAACTGGCAACGGGCCAACGTAGCTGGAGCTGGAGCTGGAGTTGGAGCTGGAGTTGGACTTGGCCTAAACCAATAACCATTAAGCGTGCTAAAATCAATCGCCCCCTCTCCACCACTAGAAGTGCCTCGACCCGAACGAATCCTCCTCTCAGTTAGCTTGTGGTTGCAATTTGCAGACGATTTGCGGTTCATACTCTGCGGTCGTCCGTCTCTCTTCCTCTCTCTCTCTTTTTCTCTCTATGTGTAACCAAGATGGAGAATGAGAAGCACTGTGGAGAGGCCACAGTCCATACTCGACTCGAGCCAGAGCCAAACTGGTTCAAAGAGATTATCGATTTTCAATTACCAGGCGAGTGTGCGGCTAAGTAGTTTGGTTTTTTGTTTGGTCTAGCAATTTTCGTAACTGCAGCTGGAACCAGTTGCCAGGACAGCAGTTATGCACACACAGAAAGCGCAGCAAGCACTGTGCAACATGGCAGCGAATTAAGTAAACTGAGCTTGCAAGGATTAAGAAAATAAGAAGCATTAAAGCGGTTATGAAATGTAAATGAAAAGTCTACTAAATACAGCTTTGTTGATTGAATAAGCTTAGATGATTAATCTGATGATGAATAATCCATTGTTGCTTAAACCTAAGTTGTATCTTAAGCACCTGAAAGTGTGCTATAAAGGCTTTTTCGTTTAAATCACCTTAAAAAATGTTATTAAGTTGCATAGCCAATATCCATTGATAAGCTTAAAAGCACATTAAAGCTTCAATCCTGAAAGTACTTCAAAGCATAACAAAACATACAAAAGTTCATTCTTTTGAATAAAGTGCATGAAATTACTATATAAAGTTGCTTAGTCAATATCTGTCCATTAAACGTTGATATGCTAGATATCACATTAAAGTTTTTAACTTGAAAGCACTCGAAAGGTTAATAAAATATACAAAAGCTTACTTTAAGCTGTGAAACAAATGAGCGTATAACTCTTAATTGCACTTGGATTTTTAAACCTGTTAATGTACCACCCTCAACCAATGAAGAGAATGCCTTTATATCTCTCCAAGTAGCAGAAAAAGCACCTCACAGCCCCTCTCATCATATCTTTCAGGCACACACTAAACTAAAATTACCCATTCAACTTCCACATCGCAAACTTGTTGCTCAGTGTACATGGCTGTGATAGGAGAGCAAGCAACGTCAGAGAAATTAAACAAATTAAGTGCGACACTCGGCAGCATGTTCCCAACGGCAACAACTCACACACACACACTCGCACACACACACTCATCGCTGGTCGCACACACATCGCATAAATATATCTTATCTATCAAATCGTTTAACATTTATAACCCGTTTGCCGTTGTAGCTGTCGGTGTTGTTGTTGTTGTTGTTGTTGCTCACTCCTCGCTTCTATCTATGAATGAAAGCTGCTTTTGTTTTGCGCTGTGTGTGTGTGTGTGTAAGTGTGATGCGACGTAATCAGCAAGCTAATCCCAGGCAGACAAGACGATGAAAGCGAAGGCAGCTGCCGCTGCGACTTGGCCAATCTGTGGGCTATGCTAATCGTTCGTCTTATAATTAATTAATTAGTCAGTCAGGCAGATAGTCAGAGACAGAGAGAGAGAAGGAAAGAGACAGCAGAGGAGAGAGAGAGATGATGAGAGTAACATGTGCAGAGGCGTTACATGCGGCCAGTTCATTGCCTAAGTCTTTTGTTTTCCTGCGCTTCGCGTCAGAAATTTAATCAAAAAATTTCATAAATGCAACGACGAAAATTGCACATTTAATGACAATAATTTGCGTAATGGATTTTCATGTTTTCGTAATTGAATTTATTTTAATTTAAACCAAATTGCACGCTCCCCACCTGCCCTCCACTCCACTGCAGTGCAGTGCCTGGCAAGGAAGGCCCGAACAGCGCGAGCTGTATATATAATTTTATGCGCTCACGCCGTCCGCTACGCTAATTGATTATAATTCTGTCAGTCGCCACCACACAGTCGACGTGGGCAACAACACAGCGCGCTGGCCATGGACTTGCAGCCAGGCTCGATCCCTGCTGCTGCCCTGCTGCTGTTGCTGTTGCTCCACATTTCGAGCATTATTTTCGCGCTCGTTAGCCGCCAGCCAGAGGCTGAGATCCAAGTCAGGTAGGCAGCAGCAGCAGGAGAAGCAAGAAGCAGAGAGAATAGCAGCAGGAGAAGGAGCGGAGCAAGCGGAGGAGGAAGAGTAGAAAGAGCAACAACAGCAGCAGGAGAAGGTGGAGCAGCATCTTGTGATGCATCACTAGCTGGCAGGTGTTTTGGTATCGATCGCTCAGGCTGTTGATAAATACATGTACATACTCCATTTACCCCCTACCTCCACTTCACTTCACTCCCCTGCCACACCCTCACCCCTACACTACTTCGTCGGAGTTCCACCCTAAGGTGTCTGCGAATTGTTGATGAATTTCATAATACACATGCATTAAATGAGGCGACGACTTCCGTTGCACACGTTGCACGTTGCACACGTTGCATGCTGTTGCAAGTTGGCCAACTTTGGCGTTGCCTGTTGTTGCCACAATTTACTTTTTATGAATGTCAATGGCTTTTTAATTAATTGCCAGTGAATTGCTCTGAATGGCTATTAACGGTACTTCTCTGAGTGCAATGCAGGCCGTAAATAACTTGAGTTTTCCATTATATAATGAGAAATATTCCAACTATTAGGGATACTGATCTGAAATAAAACCCAGAAGAAAAGGCTACCTACGAAAGTTGCATTTCCTTGCAGGATCTTATATAAATTAAATTGAAAAATCCGATGTAGTAAATTATAATCTTGACAAATAACAAAGTCAGGCGATAGTTTGTACGACAGCTATACGATATATCGGTCTGATCCAGATCATTTCAATGTACGTACAGCGTGCAGCAATATGAAGCATGTATGCCAAGTTTCATCGAGATAGCTCTAAAACCATTAATGTTTAAATTATAGACCAAACTGAATAATTTTGACAGTGATACAAAACATGAAACGTGCGTCAGCTGTTTAAACCAATGTTGCCAAAAAGAAAATAGCTAAAAAATCACACTTCAGATTGATTCCCATGATAATGCTACAGAATATATATACTTTATAGGGTCGGGGATGTCATTGTCTGTTCATTTCATATCGTATATGCTATAAGACAGTCAGTCTTTCTATCAATCCTTTTCAATTCTTTTCAACTATTACTCAATCCGAAAGCTATAGATCTGCTTGGTATATTTAGCTCTTTTCTGGTTTTCGCATTTTGTTTTCGGCTTTTTAGAGCTCTTCGGTTTATGTGCGTTTGATGCGTTATATGGAAAACGACTTTCAGCTGCCTTTTTTTGTGAACGTTCCCCATAAATCGGCCGATTAATTACGCCCAATTAATAAAAATCCACCACGGCGAGATCGTTAAAATTTTAGCTGTTTTTATGCGCCAATTAAATTATTTCCAATATAATTTTTAGCTTTAATTGTGGGCATAGAAAGCTGTCGTAGACAGAGCCTGCAGCTGCAAGTCGGAATAAAAGTCATAAAGTTTTAAAGTTAAAACAGTTTATGATGTCCAACAAATATTGCACAATTTTGCAAATTTTTGTAATTTTTTAAAATGACAATAATTTCACTTTCTAATTTTAAAATTTCATAATTTTTTAAAAGTAAATAAATATATAAATGTAAATATAATATAAATATAATATAAATATAATATAAATATAATATAAATATAATATTAATATAATATAAATATAATATAAATATAATATACATTTAATATAAATATAATATAAATATATATGTAAATAGTTTTAGATACAGAACCAATATCAACTAGATAAGATCGATCACACAGTTCAATTACAGGGTATTTAGTGTTGAATATAGTTTGAGAAAGCCAAGTAAATGGATTAATTGTGCGAAGACATTTAATAAATTAAATGAACACAATAAAGTAATCTTCACATTTAATAACTACTGCCCTGTAATAACAGGGTATCTGTCAGTCGCCCCTCTTTCCACATTGATTGTTTTGCTGCTGCTAAGCGAGAGTTAACAGTTGTGTGCTTCTTTGCAGCGCAGTTCATTAAAGGCGCTTAAATTGTATTTCATTGTGGGCATAGGGCGTGGCACAGTACCTGCCTCGCCCCTCCCTTTGTCTACTTGGCGACTCACACTGAGCGCCAGAAGCGCACAAATCCAATTTAAATGCAGCCGAAGATGCCAACAGCGAAAGGGAGTGCGAGCAGTTGAAACGGAGATATGGACAGAGAGAGAGAGAGAGAGAGCAGGCGAGGCGCAGCGAAGCGTAGCTGCGTCGAAGAAGATCGACCCCCTGCGCGTCTCATTGTCGTAAATCACACATTAAAATATTTATTTGTATTTTTAGTTGTTTAAAAATTAGTTAAAAGCCCGCGGCGCGAAGAAGACCAGGCAGAAGACGAGGCAGAAGATGAAGTAGAAGACGAAGTCGAAGCTGAGGCAAGACCCGAGGAGAGCTGAACCCGAGTTAAGCCAGAGTTCGAGAGTGAATTTTAATTTCCTTTTTATGATATTTTAATTTATTTGTGCGTAAATCAAAACCCCAAACGAGCTTGGCTCCACAGTCGATGGTCGATGGAAGATCTTCTGCTGCACCCTCCTCCCTTCTGCAAAGATCTGCTGCTGCCTTGTTCCCCTCTTCACCACGCGAAAGATCTTCAGAGATCTGCGGCTGCACTTTTAATAAATTAGATTACTCTCTGCAACGGCAGCGGCGCTTCCTTCGCGCGAACTGCATAAATCTCCAAGCCAAAGTAGGCCCCATCTCGGAGAAGGAGGAGAAGGAGGAGGGGAAGGAGGAGGACTCCACTCTCCTCAGCGCAACACGCAGACAAAGATTGCTTTTTCACAGCTTGAGGTACGTCCGGCTGTTTATTAATTTGACGTGCTAGCTGCCTCTCTCCCTCCCCCCTCCCTCTCTCTTCCTCCCTCACTCTGCCAACTGCAACAATTTGTATACATTTTACGGCGACAAGGCGTGTGGGCGTGGCATAACTCTCACAGCAATTAGCGGCCTTATCTAATTACAAGCAGCGCCGCCAACGCCAGCTGCGGAAGCTTTAGGCAGCAAGCTCTACTGTGTCTTTCTTTTTTCCCCATAGATGGCGCTGCAGTGTAACTTAGTCTTATACGCTGTTAAGTATGCAAAACTTTTCTTCATGTCGTAGTTCGAACTGGGGTTGTCTGGAACATGTTACATACTTTGCAGCGGGCGTTTACAGACTCATGTTAAAATTAAATTTTTGAACCGCACACCGTCCCTATGATGGTAACAAGGACGATTTTTAAGCGATATTCGTCTGTACAAATTGAAACCAAATGAACTGGCCTTATCTTTGGCAAGTTGTAAACATAGCAGTGTACTGCTTGTATTTCAGGCAAACAATCTCATTTGAACTACCTAAGGAATAGCGCAAAAGAAGCTAGATGTAAGCTGAGCTAGCAATACTGTGAGACTGACATTTAACAGCTAACATGCAGAGGAGTCTGCAACGTGTTGCAGTTTGCGTCTGTAGACTAACAGGTTGTCACTGGAAGTGTTCATTCTCAGCTAGGGGTAGCACTAACAGACACTGTACAGAACAGAATGAACACCCAACTCCAGTGCAAATGTTAATGTTATTGTTGATTTTATGTTAAAATGAAATACACCAGCAGAAACATGACTAGACAGGCACAGCCAATAACAAACAACAAGAGATTAAATGAAGTGCAACTAAACTGATTATAGACGCTACCCATAAGATGGAAAGGTATTTTAACTTAACTGTACATATGTAACAGGCAGCAGGAAGCTTGCATACCCCACAAACTGTAGCCGAGTCGATACAGACATGTCCGTCTGTCTGTCTGTCAATGCGTTTGTATGAGAATCTCAGAGGCTAAAAGAGCTAGGACTAACAGAATTGTATGAAATAATAATATATAATAATAATGAATAATATTGCCGCTAGACAAAATTGTGTTAGATTTTGGACACGCCCTCTTTCGCCTCTATAAAAAACCACATTAAAACCGCGTAGATTCTGTCATTTTCCAGTTTACAAATATCTTGAATTTCCTAGAATTATTTCATTAAAAACCATAAAAACATTATAGAAATTCAAAGCCAAATGTGCATATGTATATATATGGGAATTGAGCGACGGTGGGCGTGGCACTCAGTTGACAGTGATGCCTGGCAGACGATGTTGGGCGAAGTTAATGTAGAATCTCTGTTCGGTTTTAAAAGCATATGAACATACTACATACGCTATGTTGTTTTTATGCCTCAACACTTTCGACTAGAAAGAGAGAAGGTGGCGGGGAGGGGGAGGGAGAGGAACAGCAAGAGAGAGAAATGCAAGCGGAAGGTTTAAAAAAATTTGCATAAAACGCAGCAGACTTCGCTAACTAAGTAGTTAGCGGACTTGCAGCGAACACACACACACACACCCACAACCGCTGGTGCCGCCCTTCAGCCACATCCTGTTGCCACGCCCCCTCGCCCTAGGGCTGCCTGTGCATGGCGACAGACATGAGAGTGGCACAATGTCATGGCTGCCTGCGTGTCTAAGTGAGCACATAAGTCGCCAAGAAATCTATGCGAATTCCGGTCATGTGTGTGCTGGGATATCTAATGTGTGCCCCAATATGTGGCATGTACACACGACGGCTCCGTATGCCCCAGATTCCTGTCCGTTTCCTCCTTGGACTGATTGCGAGCTGAGCAAAAAAGTTTTACATAACACTTAACGAATTACGATCTTGCAGTATTAAATTAAGATTAAGTTCATTCCCATATCACAATAAATATTTGTTATAAATATTATATTACATTATATATTCATAAAGTATTGTACTGGATTACAGTTTCATTCATAACAAAAAAACCAATTCATTCCAATTTCACATTAAAAATTAAACACTTTATTCTCTTGAAAAACTTCAGGCTCATCATAGTATACAATCGATATAGGCATATAGTATTTTATAAAGGATAAATAGGAAAATAGAGCTCTGATTTGTCGTTATCGTAGTTGCTAATGAACATTTGTCGTTAATGGTGTAGAAAGTCTTCGAGTGGAAACGAGTTCTGGCAAGATTACTCTGGTTTTTTCACTTTCTCGGATTGCTTAGGTTCACTTCGTTGTCCGTCCACTTCCTGAGGTTGTTCAACCTGCTCTTGATCACTGAGTTTCTCCTTCACTTCCTGAGGTTGTTCCTCAGTCTGCTCTGGCTCACTTGGTTTCTCTGCAGAATGCGCCCTGCATTCCTTCACCTCTTCCTGGAACTGCGAGGGCTGCTCCTGTTCATTCTTTTCTCCTTCTTTGGGTTGTTCTCCTTGCTCTCCCTCCTCAGGGTAGGGTATCGCTCGTAGGCGTTGCACCATATTCTCCAAGGAATCACTCTCCAGCTGCTGCTGCTCCCTGCCCTTCTCCTTCTCCTGCTCCGACTTGGTGCGCTTCCTGCTCGCATCCACATGTCGCGCCGCTGCACAGAGCTGCGCCAGAGGTTTCGTCTTGTACTGCACAGGATTGGGATTGAGATTGGGAGTCTTTGATATGGCGCCCGTGCAGTGTTGTACTGCTGCCAACTGACTGGATGTGGTGGTGATAGTAGCGCTGCATGCTGCTCCTGATGCTTCCTCCTCCTGCTGCACAGTTGTGGCCTCCGCCTCCACTGCTGAGGCTGGCGACTGCTCCATCAACTGTTCCGCCTCCTCAGTCTCGGCCTGCCGCCTGTTGGCCTCCCGTTCGGCAATGCGATTTATCATGGCGGTGCCTCGCTCGGAGGTGTTGCTTAGCCTGGCAATCAGCTCGTTGCCCTGCTCCTCCAGCCGACGCAGTCGCTCGGCACGACTTGCAGAGACGCGCTCAATGTCTTCCAGACGCTGTTCCACTGTCAGCGAGATGCTGCCTGTGCTGGTGGTGGTGTTGCCGCCGTCGTGCCGCTCGTGCAGCGTGTCTAACCTGTTGGAGAGACTCTCGCCACGCTGCGTGTTTCTCGAGAGCTGCGAGAGCAGCTGCTGACTCTCCTGCTCCATGCGCTGCAGTCGCGCTGCACGGCGACTTGTGTAGGCCTCCTCCTCGGCGGTGAGTGGGGATGCAACTGGAACTGAAGGTGGTACTGCAGGTACTGAGGGTGCTGGTGATGCCTCCTTCTTGGGCTCCTCCTCGGTGTTGCTCTCGAAACTGCCCTCACGACTAGGTGCGCGTCTTATGCGATCCAGCGACTTCTTTAGATAGTGTCCCCGATCCGCAGTGCGTCTGATGCGGGAGAGCAGCTGGCGAGACTCCTCCTCCAGGCGACCCAGTCGCTCGGAACGCTTGCGTGTGTATTCCTCCTCGCGTGGCGTCAGGCTGCCCGTTGCTGGCGCTGAGCTGGCACGCGTCATGCGCTCCAGGCGCTTGCGATTGATGAACTCCTCGAGAGGCACCGCATGCTGGGCTGGAGTGATCTCGTCCTGAAACTGACAGAGTTGTACTTCAAGCCGTTCGCGGTTGCCGGACGTCTCTAGAACCTGCTGAATGAGCGACTTGCACTGCTCCTCCAGTTTCTGTATGCGATCTGCAGTGGCTGGAGAGGAAGATGGTTCCGGTGTGGAGCCTTCAGTCTCCGGCTGCGTCTTGCCACGTTGCCTGCTGCGTGAACTGTGCGTTGTCTTGGGAACTGCTCCGCGCGAGGTGCTTGGCACATCCTCTCGGCTCACTTCGTCCTCCTCCCCCTCCTCTACTTCCACCTCACGCCAGCCACAAGTGGGCGGCGCACTGTTCCAACGCAGCACAATCTCCTCCGTCTCCTCAGCGCCCGCCTCCGACTCCGCTGCTGCTGCTGCTGCAGCTGCCTGTCGTCCTGGTGAGGTGCTCTGCATTCTCTTGATCTTGCGCGTGTGTTCGAACTGATCCCTCAAGTGCTTCCTACGGCAAGCTGAGGTCTCAGCTGATGGTACCTCTCCCTGTGCCACTGCACCCGCTGAATCCTCATCCGACTGCGGCCCCGAATCGCTATAGCCGCTCTCAGCCGAATGATTCGCATCCTCCAGCTTGCGACGCGCAAACTCTCGCCTCCAGTCGTTGCACAGCTCCTGACTCTCGTCGTTCTTGGCCCTGGCCATTGCCCACTTGCGGCGACAATACTCCAGCTCATCCTTCAGTTCGCTGAGAAGGCGACGCTTCTGCTGCAACTGATAGCGCAGTATCTGCTCCTGCGTGTGCAGCTGCCGATGCTGACGCTGCATTTTCCCCACCAGATGCCATGTCTTGGTCAGCTCCAGGCTGACCGCACTCAGACGCTTCTCCTGCTCGTTCAGCCGATTGTCCAGATGGCAGTTGAGCGTCTTCAGTCGCGTCGTCTCCTTCACCAGCGACTTTTTCTCCATTATCAGATCCTGAAGAAGAAAGAGAAAAGAAAGAGAGATGGTAAGTCTTGGTATACTAAATACTTTATAGTTCTTGATAGTATTAATATATTAGATTTTTCTTAGATATATGGTATAACATAGATATTCTATATTAAATTCTCACAGTTAATTACGCTCTTCATTAGTTTATCCTGCTTTTCTTACAGTTTAATATTGATTTCTATTAACTCTTCGAGTCTTTCCCTCAGTTCAACCAGGACTTATCACGCTTATTAGGTCAATTTGGCTCATTCAATCTACTGCGCTGCAACCTACCACGGCGAGTTTGCAACCTTTGACCTTTTCAGGAGCAGCACAAAAAGGCTTTTAGAACATGCTTTGTTGCACGGCGCAACTGACCGATAAATTCAATTACAGCCTAACCCCCGTGACCCTCCTTCCTCTGCAGGCAACCTACGGGAAGCGTCGCCTACAAATTCGGCTGCAGTTCGTCGTCCTACTCGCACAGCACTAAATAAAGCGCTTGAGTGAATAATGCAAAACTTTGGCAACAGCCGCAGGCACATACAGAAGGGGAGGAAGGAGGGAAAGGGAAGGGAGTGGATGCTGCACTTCATCAACGAAACGGATACGACAGTTAACAAGCCCGATTGTCCGCAACACTTGAACAGGCGCAGGCGGTACTCACCTTCAGTTTGATATAGGTCTTGCTGACGCTCAGCTCGGGCGACTTTGCAGCACCTCCTCCTGCTGCTGTTGCTGCCCCCAATACTCCTGCTGCTGCTGCCCCTGCCCCGAATGCTGCTGTTGTTGTTGCACTTGCTGATGTTGTATTCGTTGGTGTCGTCGTCGTTGTCGTTGTTGTCGGCGGCATCTCTTCAAACTGCACACGCTCAATTTTGTGGTGACTCAAGAGCTCCATCAACACTTTCCAAACTTTTGGCAAGTTGCCAATGATTTCTTGGGCCGAGGCAGGCTCATGGCTGCGGCGTCTCCTCAGCTGTAGCTGCCTGCGCTCCTGCTTAATCGCATCCGTCTGGTCTGCACTTGTCTCCGCCTCCTCCAGTTCGTGCTCCTTTTCCTGATCTGGCTCTGGCTCTGGTGTTGGTGTGGTGCTGCGACTCTTCTCGTCTCTCCCCTCTTGCCCCGCTGCTGCCTGCTCGACCAGCTCAAAGAGCAGCTTGGGCAGCATTGCAGCATCGCCACTGCAGCTGCCCTCGGCTTGCGTCATCTCGTTCAACAAGTCGCGATTCTCCTCAAGCATTTTGGTAAGGCGATCTATGTCCATGTTGTGTTTACCATTGCCCAGCACCAGCTGACTAAAGAGCTGCAGAGAGTAGGGGGATTAATGCTGACTTAAGCTGAGATTGCATGAGATGACCTACCAGATTCACTGCACCCACTTGCTCCTTTAGCACACGCTTTTCGTACTTGTGCTCGCCGCATTCCTCGCGCAGCTTTGCCAGCTGTTCATTGGCTGCCTCCAGTTCCCCCAGCAGCAACTGATGACGCTCCTCGTAGTTCTTTGTTCTGCAATACGAAAGGGAATGAGTTTAATTAAACCAGAAACACAGACTGACGCAGTCACGGTCAACATTTGCATGAAATAATCTTTAAACATTCCATTATATTATATTCAAATAAATATTTCATGCATTTCTCTGAATTTTATGTGTTTTTTCTTTGAAAAACTATCCTATAGCTCTTACAAAATCACCCTTTACTAGTTATGTGTATTCAATATTATATCTCACTTTGATTGGCACTGATAAGTTAAGTTATTTGTGAAATCTAAGCTGATCTTAGTACAAAAGACTTCGTTTTGACCTATTGTTCCTATGGCAGCTATATGTTCTAGTGGTCTGATATTGATGAAATTTTATATGCATATTATATATATAGAAAAAGTTCGATGTAGTAAATTTGGTTGCAATATCTTGACAAATAACAAAAATAGGACAATAGTTTGTATGGCAGCTATACGATATCGCGGTCCGAGCCGGCTCTTTCCGACTTATATACAGCGTGCAGCAATGAGAAGCATGTATGCCAAATTTCATCAAGATAGCTTCTAAACAAAGAGACTATTTTGCATTGCAACAGACGGACAGATAGACAGACAAACGAACAGACGGAAGGACTCACGGAAGTGCTTAGTTCGACTGCTCTGTTGATTCTCATACAATACATATACTTCACAGGTTTGCAGATGGCTTCCCATGTCCACAATCAATATACACTCTGCAAGGATGCAATGATTCCCCCCTCCTGCAGTGGCTCTACTTACTTCTCCTGCTCTGCCAGCAGTTCATCCTTCTTGATGGAGATCAAACGTTGCAGATTCTCATACTCTGCGGCAGCCACGCGCTGGCGCTCCTCATAGAGCTGTCGTAGTTGGCGTATGTTAACCAACTGACGCTCGTATTCCTGGCGCAGATTATTCGACATGATCTTCATCTCGCGCTCGCTGAAGGAGTTCTCTATCTGCTGCAGCTTCATCTTGAGCTAAGGGCAAGGAAAAGGGGATTGAGTTGGGGGAATGTTAAGTGCTGCTAGTGCTGACTGACTCACCTGTGCACACTGCTCCTCCTTGACGCTGAGCATCTGTTTGCAGCAGCAGATGACCTCCTTGAGTGTGCCCACTTGACGCTGCACTACCTCCACCTCGCTGCGCAGCGACAGATTATCCGCATTGGCCAATTGCAGTGCCAATTGCGCGTTGGCCAACTCAATGTTGGCATGACGACTGCGACTGCTGGGATTCTCATCATCCTCGTCTCGTTCTGGCTGTGATTGCTGCTGCTCCATGGCAGAGTCTTCCCCCAGCTCCAGCTTCTCCCCTCGCAGTCGACGATTCTCTGCACGCTCTGCTGTCAATTGCTCACGCAGTGTGGCCAATTCATCTCGCATATCCTGTACAGCAGTTTGACGCGCCGCACGTTTCTCAGCCAGCTCTGCCTTGAACTCTTCCAGATCACGAGGCACAGCCTGCACCTGCTCCTGCTGCTCCCCCTCCTCATGCTGCTGCAATTCCTTCTCTCTTGGCTTCGCTGCCATCTGCACTGGCTGCTGTTCCAGCACTAAATTCTCATGTTCGATTGCCTGCCACCATGATGGCTCGTCATCCTCCTCAGCCAGCACCTCCGACTGCCGCTGCTGCTGCTCCGCTGCAGCATTCGCTGGCTGCGGCGCCGTCGTTGTTGACTCGACATTGCCCATTCTTGTGCTCAAGAACAAAGAACAAACGATCGCGTTCTGCACTCGATATTTATTATGCTTTTCCCGTTGTCTTCTTCTTCTCTTCCTTCTCTTCTGCCTTAATGCGACTTTTCTTTTAGTGCTCGACGAGACAAAGAGCCGACAATGCTGCCCCCGTTCCTCCTCCTTCTGCTTCTGCTGCTGCGTCTCCTTTTCCTTCTCTTCGGCTGATCAGTTTCTTTTCAACACAAAATCTTGGCACATACGCGTGTCTATATAGAATTAGTGCTACACCTTCTGTATATATTCTAGATATATATATATAACTTATAGCAATCGATCACACGCGCGATTTCGCAATATTTTATTGACTTTCACTTTCTCGTATGCAACCAAAGAAAGTTTTCCAATACACACAATAACTTTCCCTTACTTCACATGTATATACATCGATCTATATCTATATATATATATATATATAGAGGGAGAGCTATGCACGTTAAAGTAAATATAATGTGTATACTATGGAAAATTTCAATGATTTTCCGCGCGCGTATCGCACGCTACTTTTCACTTGGCCTGCTCGTGAAAAACTGAGCACGCTTCTAATGTATGTGGCTATTTTTACCATCCAAATCAATTCAAATATTTCTCTCTATGCTCTAAGCTCTCCCAAAATGCACAACTAACTGAGTGAAGATCGTGCCACATCGTGCAAGATCGTGTAGCATCGTGCAGCATCTTCAGGATTCGCTTGCTCAACAAATTTCCCCGAATTCCTTAATTTATTTGCTTTATGCTTTATACTACTACTACACAGACTAATAAGTATTCTATGCATTTTAATTAAAACAATATATGTATATATCACATGCAAGTGTTTAAATTTAGCCAGACACGTCAATCTCATTGGATCTGACTAAAGCACAGTTGCCACAATTTGATCAAAACAAAATAAGTTGTGAAGCATGTCAACTTTTCTTTTTGTTTTCACTAATCTTCCCCTCTCTCCCTCTTTCTCTCTATTTTGCTCTGTCTCTGTCACTTTCTCTGTCTGTTCACCTTGGCACTGAAATAGAGTGCAATAATGTGACATTGATGAAAGATCATCAAAAGATCATCACAAGATATACATACATCTGATCAACATCTGATATAAATCTAGTTTTCAAGTTATAGAAAAAGATTCTTTGGAAATACGAAGATTTTTTATAAAGAAAGTAGTTGTGTGATAGATTACTAGAGGGTGTAACAGGAATACTATGTAAATGGTGATTTTTTAGCTATTTTCTTTTTGGCAACACTGGTTTTAACAACTGACGCACGTTTCGTGTTTTGTATCCCTGTCAAACATCTTCAGTTTGGTAATAATTTAATCATGAATCGTCTATACAGACAAACCCGCTTCAATTGACGAATTGAAGGACAACATTCAAGCATTTATTCGTGGCCGAAATGTTGGGAACAGTATGTCAAAATTGGAATAAGCGGATGGACTATTTGAGGCGCAGTCACGGTCAACATTTGCATGAAATAATCTTGAAACATTCAATTATATAGACCGTACTATCGATTCAAATAAAAATTTCATAAATATCTCTGCATTATAGGTTTTTTTTTAAAGAAGGTACTCACCGGTGCTGTTCAGCGCTGTACTCCACCAGTTGTGACTATACATATCTGTTTCCCAGAGCACCCGCCTCGAACTTTGTTAGCAATTAATAAGAAGCTTCTTCTGTCAACTTGGATGTCTCTTGAGAGTGAAGAGACTCTATACGCATATTTCTTATGCAGTTATCTACTACGATGGAATCCCCCAAACAGTCGACAAGCTAACAATGTATACTTATTAAGCAGGAAAAGTACTTGCCTCATAGGGAAGGTGGTAGTGAAAGGGAGAGGGAGTAGTAGTAAGGGGGCTGGCTAATGTGAGTCCATATATAAGGCAGCATGTGCTGCAATTGTTTGTGTTTGCATTGTTTTTTCAGATGCACTTTCCCGGGCAGGAAAGTTTGTGCAAAAGTTTCAAATGAAAATGCATTTTGCAACAGATTTTTCCACTGGCAGCGGCAAGTTCTTTTTTTTTTATTTTATTTTTATTTTTTTCGGGGTAACTTGGCCATTGTCGACGGCATTTGAAAAAGTGGGAAACACGCAGCAATGACTTTGAATGAGCACAGCAGGGCAGGGAATGAAAGGGGAAGGGCACACATTCGCCAGGGGTTTCCTGATGCTAAGTGTCGCCCTACAGCGCAGGGTGGGGAAGGGGGGTAGGACACTCGAAGAGACAGCTCAGGCTTGAAAATGAAAATCAACAATGCAATTTGCCATGTTGCCCCTTTGTTAGCCCAGCCAAAGGAACAACAACAACTAAAACTTGAAGTGCAGCCACTCCCTCTCCGCCTGCACCCCCCAACTGATGCCTTTATCATGGCATTTTGGTGCGAGATTGCAGGAGACACCAAGCAAATGTGCATCAGCAGCGAAAGTAACAAGCTCCGCCAGCAAGGACACTGCCGGCAAAAACTTGACGCCGAGTGAGCGAGAGAGAGAGGGAGAGAGGGAAAGGGATAGTTGCCTTTTTCTTCATTATAATGGAATAATAAACCGAAGCGCCTCAGTCGCCGCTTTCTTGACTTCTCGTGTTTTCTCTCCAAGTTTGCGTAGTTTTCCTTTGACTCATTGCCAAAGTAATAATAACTAAAAACTGAACTTTTTCAGCTTCATTATGCCTGCATGCCACACCCCCCACCCCTATGCACACACGCTCTTCCTTATTTGTGCGTTGACACGGGTTAATTACGAGAGAAAGAGCAAAATCGTTGCCGCACCTGACAATGTTGAGGAGACACACACAAGTCTAAATCCAGTCTACATAAATAATGCAACAAACTTGCGCATATTTTAGAATAAACAAGATAGCACCGGACAACAAGGAGAACAAGGAGGAGGCTTCGTTAGACAACAAGTCGTTGTCACTTCCGACTTACGCTTCATTTCCGTTGCATGCATTGCTTACATACAAATCGTTACGGGACTTACGTGCTTGCAACAAATTGAAGACACAGACTCGACAGATTCAATCTGCACACACACACGCGCACATTTACATAATACGCATATATAATAATTATAATAATAACACTGCACTTTGTTAGAGATGTGCTTTTTTGGCGCCAAAGAGCCGTCGTTAACCTGTTGTGGTAGAGCAAGAACTATAGAAATTGGAGTCAAACTAAGAAGGTTACCTTAAACGGAGCACAGCTCATTGCACCTCGTTGATTAGCGCGCCTAACGAAATGATAAACTTATCTTGCATTTATTTAATTATGGTCAAAAAATTATTTATAATACTACTATACACCGTAATCTTATATTGGCTGCTTTACTTCTCGATTTACGTGCCCTTACACTAAAATCTACCACTTGTGACGTCACACAACCAGTTGCACAACGGCAACAAACATGCCTTCACTATAACAAGTTGGCAGCACCGTCAATATGCGCCAGCAATTTATCGATTACTTGCACAGCACGTGCAACGGGAAGAATAATTTGATTTTGTTTATGTTTATTGAAATACAATTTCTGAATAATGGAGACCATGAAAAAATACCCCGAATTGACTAATACGCGGCCAGAATTCAAACAAATTCCCAAGAAATTGAATAAGGTAAGAAAATGATATATTTCATAGAAATTTCTTCGAATTATTCTTGCCCTTTACAGCACCTTGCCAACTTGGGTGCTCCACATGTCGATTCATTTGACGAGATGCTCACTGTGGGCCTGGACAGTGTAGCCAAGTACATGGTGCCACAGCAATTCCAGACAGCTGCGGGAGAGCGTATTACCCTGAATGTGGAGAGCATTTGGATATCGAAACCAAAGGTGCCAATAGAAGTGATTGATGCACGCACACGTGAAATATATCCTACAGATGCACGTCAATTGCACGCCTCCTACTCGGGCATGTGCTCGGTGCGTCTCGCCTGGAGTGTCAATGGACTGGACAAGACTCCCGTCAACATAGATCTCGGTGAAGTGCCGGTCATGTTGCGATCACGTGCCTGCAATCTGCACCAGGCCACGCCAGAGCAGATGGTCAAGCATGGCGAGCACGACAGCGAATGGGGAGGCATCTTTGTGATACGTGGCAATGAGAAGATTGTGCGCATGCTCATCATGACGCGTCGCAATCATCCCATCTGTGTAAAGCGCTCATCGTGGAAGGATCGTGGACAGAACTTCAGTGAACTGGGCGTCATGGTGCAAACAGTGCGTGAGGATGAGCTCTCGCTGACCAATGTGCTGCACTATCTGAACAATGGCACCGCACGCTTCATGTTCTCGCATGTGAAACGTCTGTCCTACGTGCCCGTCTGCCTGATCCTCAAGTGTCTGATGGACTACACAGATGAACAGATCTACAACTGTCTGGTTCAGGGATACGAGACTGATGAATACTACTTGAGCTGTGTGCAGAACATGCTGCGTGAAGTGCACAATGAGGGCGTCTACACATCGGCTCAGTGTCGCTCCTTCCTCGGCACCTTGTTCCGCTCTCGCATTGCCGAGGTACCCGAATGGGAGCCCGACGAGGCCGTGACTGAGTTCATTATGCGCGAACGCATCATGATCCACTTGAAGACGAACGAGGAGAAGTTCCAGATGATTGTGTTCATGGTGCAGAAGCTCTTTCAATGTGCTCAGGGCAAATACAAAGTGGAGAACGTTGATTCGGCCATGATGCAGGAAGTGTTGCTACCGGGTCATCTCTATCAGAAATATCTCACGGAACGCATCGAAGTCTGGTTGCTGATGGTGCACAAATGCATCCTGAGGAAGCTCAATACCCCAGACTCACTGCTCAACAGCAGCCTTCTGCTGCAATGTGTGCGCCAGGCTGGCGCTGTGGGACGCTCCATTGAATCCTTCCTGGCCACTGGCAATGTCAATTCACGCTCTGGCATGGGTCTGATGCAGAGCAGTGGTCTGGTCATCATGGCGGAGAACATCAATCGCATGCGTTACATGTCCCACTTCAGGGCCATTCACCGTGGTTCCTACTTCACCACAATGCGCACAACCGAGGCTCGTCAGCTGCTGCCCGATGCATGGGGCTTCATTTGTCCCGTGCACACGCCTGATGGCACACCTTGTGGTCTACTCAATCACTTGACGCTCACCTGTGAACTGTCCAAGCGACCGAATGCAAAGCTTGTTGAAGTGAGTAGTGAAATATGTCCAGCTGAATGGGATTCACATTTATCTTTCTCACTTTTTCTTAGGCCATTCCAGCGAAACTCTTTGAGATGGGCATGCTGCCACTGACGCAGCACAACTATCCGGATGCCAAGCTGTATGTAGTGTTCTTGGATGGCAAACAATTGGGACACATCTTCCAGAACGATGCCAGCAAAATAGTTGAGGATTTGCGCTATGAGAAGATCACTTCACAAATTCCTGAAATGACGGAGATCGGCTTCATTCCATTCAAGAAGAATGGACAGTTTCCTGGTCTGTATCTCTTCACTGGCCCGGCGCGCATGATGCGTCCCGTGTGGAACATACAGTGGAAGAAGGTCGAGTACATTGGCACACTGGAGCAGGTGTACATGGAGATTGCCATTGATGAGAAGGAAATCTATCCAGATTTCACCACACATCTGGAGCTCTCGAAGACGCACTTTATGAGCAACTTGGCCAATCTGATTCCCATGCCTGATTACAATCAGTCGCCACGTAACATGTACCAATGTCAGATGGGTAAACAAACAATGGGCACACCATGCCTTAACTGGCCCAAGCAGGCGGCCAATAAGCTCTACCGTCTGCAGACACCAGCGACGCCATTGTTCCGGCCCGTGCATTATGACAACATACAGCTAGATGACTTCGCCATGGGCACCAATGCAATTGTCGCTGTCATCTCGTACACTGGCTACGACATGGAGGATGCCATGATCATCAATAAGGCTGCATACGAACGTGGCTTTGCCTATGGCAGCATATACAAGTCCAAGTTCGTGCAATTGGCCAAGAAGCAGAGCTACTTTGCTCGTCATCCCCACATGCCGGAGCTGGTGAAGTATCTGGACACAGATGGCTTGCCACATCCGGGCACCAAGCTGAGCTACGGCAGCCCACTCTACTGCTACTTCGATGGAGAAGTATCCACCTACAAGGTGGTGAAGATGGACGAGAAGGAGGACTGCATTGTGGACAGCATTCGTCAGTTGGGAAGCTTTGAGTTGACTCCCCGTAAGACGGTCTGCATCACGTTGCGTGTGGCACGTCCAGCGACAATTGGCGACAAGTTCGCCTCGCGTGCTGGACAAAAGGGAATCTGCTCACAAAAGTATCCCGCAGAGGATTTACCCTTTACCGAGTCGGGTTTGATACCGGACATTGTGTTTAATCCTCATGGTTTCCCCTCGCGTATGACAATTGCTATGATGATCGAGACAATGGCGGGCAAGAATGCCGCTATCCATGGAGGTGTCTATGATGCCACGCCCTTCCGCTTCTCCGAGGACAACACGGCCATTGATTACTTTGGCAAAATGCTCGAGGCAGGCGGATATAACTACTACGGCACTGAGAGACTCTACTCTGGCGTGGATGGACGTGAAATGACTGCCGATATATTCTTTGGCGTGGTGCACTATCAACGCCTGCGTCACATGGTGTTTGACAAGTGGCAAGTGCGTTCCACAGGCGCTGTGGAGTCACGCACCAATCAACCCATCAAGGGTCGCAAGCGAGGAGGAGGTGTCAGATTTGGAGAAATGGAACGTGATGCGCTCATCTCACATGGCGCCGCTTTCTTGCTGCAGGATCGACTCTTTCACAATTCGGATAAGACACACACGCTGGTGTGCCACAAGTGTGGCAGCATCTTGGCACCACTTCAACAAATTGTCAAGCGTAACGAGAATGGCGGACTCTCCTCCAAGCCGGAGACGTGTCGTCTGTGCGGGGACAGCAGCGGTGTCTCCATGATCGAAATTCCCTTCTCCTTCAAGTATCTGGTCACTGAACTGAGTTCGGTCAACATTAATGCCAGATTTAAACTGAATGTGATTTAAGAATGACGAAGTAGTTAATGTTCTGTTGACCCACATCCTTATAAACATGCTGATACCCTGTATTTTTAATAAAGTTATAGTTTGACATTAAATTGCGAAGGAAAATTCTTTTTTGTAGAGTAAAGGGTGATTTTTTAGCTATTATCTTTTTGGTAACACTGGTTTAAACAGCTGACGCACGTTTCGTTTTTTGTATGACTGTCAAACATCTTCAGTTTGGTCTATAATTTAACCATGAATCGTCTTTACAGACAAGCCCGCTTCAATTGACGCATTGGAGGACAACTTTGAAGCAAAATTGGACTAAGCGGATAAACCATTTGATGCGCAGTCACTGTCAACATTTGCATGAAATGTACTGTATGTTTTACCATAGCACGGTTATATAGACATTACATATGTATTTCAGAAATAACTTAAGTAAATGCAGGGTACACAACAGTCGATTATCACCCTTGATAGCTATCATACTAATTAGATGTTCAATACTATCCGATTGCTTTCGTTCTGAACTTTCAATTCCCTTCATGAACCATAAATATTTGCGCTCTGATATCGTTTTGAAATTTCGATAGATTTTATTTTATTTAAATACATTGTTCTTTAATTGTACAGTTAAATTCCTGCATTTGCTATATGTAGTTTGTTCTTGTTCTTGCTTGTTGTTGTTGTAGTTTGTCTGAGGTGAAATTCATTTAACAATTTAACTATATATCGCACCGTTAGAAAATTCATTTTCCAATTTTAGCAGGCAACAAAATAATGGCTAAAAAAATGTTTCTTCTTGTATATTTTATTTATGATTTGTATTTTTATTTATATTTTTCTTGTATATTTATTAATCAAATATTTATATATTTTATTTGCATTTGTTTTATTTGTTGTTGTTCTCGTGTGTGTTGCAACATTTTATGGCGCGCGTTTCAGATGCACATCGGGGGAATAGTTAATACTTCTTGCTGATTCGATATAGTATATAGTACGATATACTTATAATGATTATGTTGAAAACAAAATGTTGAATTGATTTTCGCGTATAGTTATGGTACATATCGTTAGTTTTATCTATGGTACACATACGAAATAATACATAGTACATGCTCTCAGTGTCATCAGGATCAATCGAATGAATTGTAGCTATATGTATAATAATTTGTTTCCTTTACTTGTGTTATGTATTATATATATTTATGTGTACTTGTATCTTTATTAATATTATTTATTTTAGTTTGTTCAAGTTCAACAATGCGTGTAGGAGTGTGTGTGTGTGTGTTAATCGAAAATTTGTATGTGATTTCCATCAGCTAATTATTTGTCTATCATTTAATGAGATTTTCTGCATTTCCTCCTTCTCCTGCTGGTCCTGCTCCTTCTGCTTCTACCTTCGCCTGACAATCTCACAATCAAAAAACACTAAACATTGATTTTTTTCGTATTTGTTGGCTTTATGCATAATAATTTGTTGCTTGTTGATAACATAACGAATTGTGTATTTGTATTATTCCATTTATAAATTGTTTATAATCATTTTTCATATTAATTTTTCTCTTTTGCTGCATTCGATTTGATTACAACAACAATATATAGTATATATACTAGGTATATGTATGAATCTGTGTTTTATATATATGCATGTATATATATATATATTTAGTAATATCCAACTGCTACTGCTTGTCATACAACATAATCTAATTATGCTTTTCTAATGAACTTTTGAGCTTAACATTTACAAAGAATTCTCTCTCGTTAGCAAATTACAAAAAATAATAATAATTATAGTATTGAAAATGGTTGAGTGGGGGGCAGGGAAAGGGGAGGGGGGTATATGATAAATCAGACACATTTTACTTTAACAACTAGCACGAGTAGAAACGGAAAATCAGGTGAGGGGGGGGGAGAGAAAAATCAATTGGGAAACTGCAGTAAGTGTGTGTGTGTGCTGAGAGGTGCAGTACGTGGGCGTGTGGGCGTGGTCACGTCTAAACTAAGTTCGCATATATAGCTCGTGGAAACATGTCATTATATAATTTGTTTTTCTTTTTCATTGATATTTCTCTTTTTCTCTTCTCTAGGTGATTAGGATTGTGCATTGTAAAATGGTTGCTGCAGTAGCTCCCCAGACATATCTCCAGTTACACACGATAAATATATATATATGTATATATATATAATGATTGCGTTGCCTTAAAACTGATCCGCCAACAGATCGCAGATCTCACGAGTGACCGTCTCCTTGCTGGCGCGAATGGTTAATCGGAACATCTAAGAAAGGAAAAGAAGAAAGATAAATTATAGAGGATACCTATGATGGAGATATAGACAGATCTGTAGCTCACCTGCGCCTGCTTGTTGGGCTCCAGTCGCAGCAGACAGCCCACCTGCTGAGATTGTGTGTGTATAATGCCCGCACAGACCATGTTATCGGGATTGGGATCCACCTGATCCAGCAATTGCATGCCAAAGCCCATCAGTTTATTACGCGCTCCAGGCAGATCCAGTGGCTGTGCAGCCTTGAAAACCTTTTGCGATCTTTGCTGTTCTCTATAACAGATTGATAGGAGTATTAGTTGTGGAATTGGTTAGTTGAGCTCTTCAACTCTCACCCGCTCAGGTTCTTCCATCTTGCAAAGAAGGATTCAGCATTCATTTCGGTTGGCTCAAAGAACTTGTTCACCGTCAACGGCAACTTGATGCTGAACTTTTGCTGTGTGCCATTGTAGCGGAAACTGATCTCGATAGTGGGTGAATCGGCATAGTCCTCAATGCACTCGGCCGTCAAGAGTTGCTGGATTTGTGCGCCCGCCTCCAGCGTTGGCTCCACCGCCTTCATTTGCACATTCAGCTTGAGCGCCTCCTCGGCGGACCACTGCAGCACGGGATTAAAGTTCTGCGTGGCAAAGAAATAGAATTAGAAAGGGGATTTCATGGTGTAATTCATTCTATGGCTCACTCACCGTTAGCGGCACTTGCGTCTTGTTGCCGTAGAAGAGTCCCAAACGTCCCAGATTCTGTCGAAACTCGGACTTGACGCCAATCTGTAGCATTTCGTTCTCAAAGAGCACTCCGTTGTTCTTGAACAAGAACTTCTTGGTGTTGTAGACGGCGGCATTGTTGTTCCCATAGATGTCGCCCAGGACATCGATCAGTGTCGAGTTGTTGCTGTTGCTGTTCAGGCCCCCAATGTTGTTGGCAGGCGGCGTGCTGAGTCCCAATAGATCCGCATTGGCATTGGCATTGCTATTGATTTTGTTGCTATGATTAACGTGCGTATTATTCTGTGTGATGGATGTGGGCGCCGGACTCTTCGATTCACGTATCTCATTCTCTGGCACACGACCGGGTTTCTTCTTCTTGAGCACAGCGAGTATGGAACTCTCACGCTCCGGGAATGAAGGCATCTCCTCGAGCACTGTCGCCAGCACATCTGTAGATGCCACAATGCTCAGCTGCAGATACTCGCTGGCCCGCTGCTGCAGCTCTGCATCTGCGGAGCGCAGATTGCTGTGTTGCCTGAACACCTCCTGGATATTGGTGCGTATCTCGGGGAACAGATTGATGAACTTAATATAGGTGGACAAGAGTAGAGCGCGTGTCATGGGCGAACAGAGATGATACTTGGAATGCAGCAGCTTGAACTGCACCAGCGGTGCCGAGCGAGAATCGCCCGCAATCAGATTACCAAACTCGCCAAGAATGTAGCCGCCCACCTTGACCATGTTCTCGTGGCAGGCCGGAGCCTGCAGTGCCTCGAACACAGTCTTGGCTGCGTAGCCCTGCACCTCCTCACGGTTGATGACTATCTGGATGACACGATACCAGACCTCCTCGGACACATAATCGCCAGCGATGCGTATAAGATTGAGAATGACATCGACGTACCTGAAAGGGCAAAGGGGCAGGATTAGTTAGGTTCCATATCTGGACTCTCTCTCTGAGTGCTTACCAGGTGTAATCAGTGGCGTACTTTTCGGCAAGAATGGCCACCTTGAGCACCATCTCCTCGCGTATGGAATAGTCAGCCGTCTCCAGATAGTTGAGCATTTCCTGAACAATTTCCTCGGCATTACCGCGATCGCACATGGCATAGAGCAAATCAACGGCCATTTGGCGCACTGAGACATCCTTCTCCATCTTCATGGAGAGTATCACCACCTCCTGATGCTTCTTGACCTCCTCGTGTGAGAACTCTGACGTCGCCAGATGGCACATTGACTCCAGTGCCAAATAACGTAAATTCGTCTCACGATTGCTGAGGAACTGGCCAAGCTGATTGCAAGCACGCACCAGTAGATTCGGCTCACTGTCGCTGTGTATGATCAGATTGATGGCCTCGAAGAGCACCGCATTCTTAGCATTCGAGTGCTGCACCTTCTTGCTCTTTGGCGGCTCCTGCGCCTTATTCAGTATGGTCTCCAGTGTCTCATTTAAACGTGCCCTCACACCGGCCTCCTCAGTGACCGGATTATAGTTCTGCAGCAGCCGCAACAGCTTCACCGACAGCCAGGGGGCTGGCACAAAGTAATACGTATAATCCTGCAGATCCGTATAGCTGGCCGTGACAATGCGCGACAGTCGAGAGACAGCGAGATTCACGCATCCCTTGTACTCATCCGGATTACGCTTGACCAATGCATCAATCAATGAGGTGGCTGCAGTGACCACGCCCATGTGCTGATCATTGAGCAAATGAATGATACGCGATGTCCACTCTCCGCCGGGTATGATGTCAGGCGATGACCTGAACAGACGAAGTAAACAAAGCGCCGCCGATTGCTTAACCACATCCATGGTATCACCCGAGACAAGCAGCTTGGGTATCTCATTCGAGAAGGACTCGGCCATGTCGCGACTGCCAATGTTTGCGATGCACTGCAGCGCCAGATTCACATGCACCGGATTACGTGATTGCAGATCATTCTTGATCGACTGAATGATCAAACGAATCAAATCGCTATTCGTATTTACCAGCACCGAAATAAATAGATAACCCTGTAGGGAGAAAAGGGGTGTGAATAAGTACATAGCAGTTGCAGTGGATTCGAGATTTACTTACGATCTGCTTCTCTGAGTATTTGTTGGAGGAGAGAAGATTAACTGCCTCCATGTGGCCAAAGTCAATGTCATGGCCCAGCAGGAATATGAAGAGCAGCTTGCACACATATTTCTTCTTCTGATATCCGTCGAGTGTTTTATCTCCTTTAAATTTGCTACGTATGTTCGCCAGCTCCTTGTTTATCCGCTTTACTTCCGCCTCTTTGCTTTTGCCTGCACATAGGAGAAAGGATATGAGTAGGAATGAGTTCAAATGTTATAATATGGTATTGTATCTATTGTAGCTCTGCTGATCTTAGAGCTACATTAGCAGTCCAGTTTTTCTAACGAAGTCTTAGATTTTTCCTAGATAGCTTAATCTCTTTAATTTCCCTTTAATTTGGAGAAGATGCTTTGCTAGTGTTCCACATCTTACACGTATACAGGCAAATCCCGAAGCATGTATTCTGGCGTTACAGCCCCTAATACCCCTTGATACGCTTTATAACTTAAGTGCAGATGGATCCATTTCAATGATTTTTTTGTGCATTCGTCTTAGTATTTAGGGTATTCATGGTAGACAAAAATATGCGTTTAATCGTATTTTATTCACATGAATTCATCAGCAAGTAACTTATATATTATATTTTGAGGGCGGCAAGAAGTTCGCCAGCTTATCTAGTATGATAAAATATATATTTTGTGGAGCGAAATTTTTAGTTTTTTAAATAGAAAAGGAAAGTTGTCTTTTTACTCAAGAACGAACCGATTTTAATGTGGGTTTAATGTGTTCTATATTGAATATCGATGGTAGATAGTAAGAAAAGCTTATCCATAGTGCAATATTTCATTATGAGCTAACCTTAAATTGTGTTAGTTTCGAATGCTATATAAATGTCAAAATGTCTGACCCAACTATGATTTTAGAAAGCTTAATAGCAGAACAATGAGTCACATAATTCTGTGTGAAGTTACCCAATGGAAAATTCGACGTGGAATAACTGCACAATAATAACACTGACAATCAATTGGCTATGGGGGTCGATACACAAACTGGATACTCTATATTTGACAGGATGAGCTTTATATGATATACGATCTCAGTGTTGGGAATTGCCAATAGGTCAAGGTTTGCATAAGATTTGCAATCGACCGGAAACAACAACTCTCTCTCTATAGATCTCTCTGGTTCCCCTCCCTCTCTCTTTTTGGATCTCTCTTCAACGCACTCTATCACTCTGCAACTCTGTCCGGTCTGTCGGCAATTAGTACCAGTCACCAAGAGAGCAACAAAGAGAGAGAGGGCGAGAGTGAACAGTGTCCACGTAATAGATATGCTGGCGGGTAAACCAGTAATGGGCCGTTATGTATTGTACGCGATAAACCAATGGAGAAGCATTTGTTCGTCTCCGAGTTGAGCTCCACAAGCAATTTGCAGCACACACACACACAGTAGCAAACACTCACACTCACTCACACACACACACATACAAAAGCCGCCCCCCGTTGAAGCTCTTCGCGTAATTGAACAAGAAATTTCGACATTGACGCCCCTATATATGATGAGAGTACTAAATAAGTACTATATAGTATGCGGATAAGAAAGGCGCGCTGATAAATTGAATTAATAGAACCGTTTACAATTACAATTTACATATATGTATATTTAAGTTTGTGTGTTGTTGTAGCTGTACTTACAATTTCTTATATCCGATATAAACACGGCCAGGCCTCTCATGCCATCCCCCCTCACCGGCGCCATTGTAGTTAGCTTGTTAATTTTCGCTGGTTTTATGCAAACTTGGGGCGCAGAAAAATCTGTTGGAGCGCTCGACTAGATCCGGCGCTCGCTCTTATCGCTGAGATTCGACGACGACGAAGACCGCGACGACGATTACAGGCGGACGAGTGTTTGAGCGACACTGGGCGACGTCGCCACTTGCTGCTGCTACTGCTGCAGGCCGATGTTGATGCCGATGCGAATTTGATTTGTTTGCAACGTCGTCTGGTGCTCTCGCGCTCTCTTTGGGTTGCTCTCTTACGCTGTCACTCTCGTCTCGTCTTGTTGTGAATCTGTGGGGAATGATAAAATTCAGGTTTGGCAATCAATTAATATCGATAACAATAATAATAATACATTTAGAGCTATTCTAGTCTCTGCACTCTCTCTCTCTCACTTGTCTGTTTGTATTTATTTGTGGTTTGGGTGATCAATTGATATCGATAACAATAATATAAGAAAGTGCTCTTCTATTCTCTGCGCTCTCTTTCAATGTCATGCATCTATTAGACTTGATAAATTTGTGGTTCGTGAATCAATTAATATCGATAATAAATTAAGTAACGGCTCTTCTACTCCTTGCACTCGTTCTCTCTCTCACACACTGTTCTCAATTGGGATTGATAAATTTGTTGATACCGATAATAATAATATAAAGATATCTTCTATATCTTTTTTTGCTCTCTTCTGTAATTTGGCGCAATCTGAACTCTTGACATTTGGCAAGCAGCTAAGTAAACGCCCCCCGCCCACCTCCACCGTTATACGCCCACTCTTTGATATTTGGCAAGCGACGCGAGTTGGCAGCAATTCCAATACACACACACACGTACAAGCATACTCTTATATGTATGCATGTAACTGCACAAAAAGCAAAAACATTCGCGAGACTCTGATAACGTTTCGGTTTCGCTGACCTTAGCGATACATTTATCGCATTTTGCACTTGTTTAAATTAATATTTTATTATATAGAGTCCACGATCAGTCAGTCAGTCAGTATGGCCGGCTTGGGCCCTTTGTTGTTCTTGTTGTTGTGTTGTGGTTGTTTGCGCTTATTTTGCGCTCATGTCACGTCTCGCAGCCGCAGTCAGCGTCGACAGCGACGTCAACATTTTTTTTTTCTTCTCTTCACAGAAAACACAGTCAACTACGGCGGCAGAGGCAGCGGCAGCAGCGCCGCAAGATGACGAAGTCGTTTTATTTGCGCACACCAAAGAGAGAACCATGGAACGTTTCCAAATTATTTTAGGCACAACTAAGAAGGGACTGAGCCACGATTTAAATGTTTGCCATCGTCTGCTTACTTTTTTTAAACTATCTGATCGGCAGAGAGTTTGCTGGAATTCCGAGTGTCGTTGACGTTTCGTTGCGTTTGGCTTTCTCACGGTTGCGGTTAGTCAAAGTTGCTATTTCTCTACTTTAGTTTCGGTTTTTCTTTTGGGTGTTGGCCGCGGAATGTTGGTTTGCCAGTTCAGCACTATTTATGTAACTTGAGTATTGGATTAGAATTGCGTTCGCGTTGATTGCTGTTATTAATTGTAAACTAACGCAAAACAAGCAGAGCAACCAGGCATTCCACCAAATGAAAATTTCTATTGATTTTTCCTCTACTCTCCTCTCCTTTCCATGCAACAACCATCTACCAGACACAGTGCTGCCAACTTAGTTTCAGAGCGCGCGTATGCGACAAGTGTTGCAAAGCATTGATAAACACTGCTCATATTAGCCGCAATAATACGAAACTTGTTGCGGGCTGCTAATGTGCTCGTTAATAAAACATATTTTAATAAGAAGAAAAATATTATTATTATACTAGAATGGTTTTTATGTTACTCAATTGTTGCACTAATTTCAAAAGGCTGCCGATATTATCAAAAATTGCTACAGTGTGGATAAACAGTGCAAGCTGTGCACACTTTCCCACACTGTCAATCGTGGGCTCTTATACTCCGCCATTTTTTGCACTCAGCGTTGCATATGCCGAGTGGTCGTCGACTATTTGTAGTTCTTTTTATTTTTTACTAAGCGAATATAAAATGCAAGCGCATTTTAAAGTGCATTGAACGAGACAGACAATTAAAGAAAACATTAATTAGAATTGCAATTAACTGTACACAACCGGATACGCATGTGTTACGTACTTACAGCGTCGTGTTATCATCACAACCAGCGCAGCCGCCATAAAGTTGGAGCCGCCGCAAGAAAGAATTGCGAGACTTTGCCGAATCAATAGGAACGAGGAAAATCAGGGGGCGTAATGAGTTTTTCCAGCGACGAGGTTAACTATTTAGTTTTCCGATATCTACAAGAGTCAGGTGAGACATATAGAGAGAGAGTGAGAGTGAGCATGACTAAGAGGCACTTGAACTTGTTCTCACCCCACCCCTCTTACCCATCGTTCTCCTGCAGGTTTTCTACATTCTGCATATGTGTTCGGCATCGAGTCACACATCTCGCAGAGCAATATAAATGGCGCCCTGGTGCCTCCCGCAGCACTTCTGACCATTCTGCAGAAGGGTCTGCTATACACAGAGGTCGAGTGGAGTGTGGCCGAGGATGGTGAAGTGGCGCGTCCCATTGAGGGACTCAGTCTCATCGATGCCGTTATGCCCGAAGTGAAACCGCCCAAGCCCACAGTGAAAACAGAACCAGGCAAGCCTGGAATCGTGGATGCATCCACGCCAGCCGGCGGCAATGCGAACAGCAACGTAAAAACGGAAATCAAGATTGAGCCGGGCACAGGCAATGCAACGGGTGCTGGTGGCGCCAAGGGATCTAGCACAAACACCGGCACCAGCACACCCACCGGCAGCAGCGGTGGCAACGATACCAGCGAGGTGGATTCCAGCGGCAATCCCTCATCTAATGCCAACGCCACAGCCAACAATAATGGCAATGCTGCAGCGGGAGCGGGTGTTAACTCTGCCACAGCACCTGCAGGAGGCGCCAATGCAGACACAGGAGCAGCGGGAGCCAACAAAAAAGCAGGAGATCCAACGGGCAGCGGGAACAACGGAGGCAATGCGAATGCAACAAGCACAGATGACGGCGCCTCGTCTACCTCGACAAATGGTAACAGCAGCAACTCCAGCAGCGTAGATCAGCCATCGGCAGGCGTCGGGGCATCCTCAGTTGCGGTCGGAGGCAGTGCGGATGCAGCTGCAGCAGCGGCAGGCAATGCGGGAGCGGGTGCCAAGGCAGGAACTACTGGACCAGGCGGCGTGGCAGCTACGCGAGTCGGCGCACAAGGCAACAATGTCGGACAGGCTCCTTGCCCGACAAGTGCACAGAGTGCTGTCCCAAGCAGCACCACATCAGGCAGCGGTGCGGCAGGAGCAGGAGGCGGTGGCGCGGGCACACCTGGCAATGCTGTCGTGGAGGCAATGGACATAGATCAGAGCATTGAGATACCTGAGTCAAAGGCGCGTGTGCTGCGTGGCCACGAGAGTGAAGTGTTCATCTGCGCATGGAATCCCAGTAGAGATCTACTGGCCAGTGGTTCCGGCGACAGCACAGCACGCATCTGGGACATGTCGGATGCGAATGCCAACTCCAATCAGCTGGTGCTGCGGCACTGCATACAGAAGGGTGGCGCCGAGGTGCCCAGCAACAAGGATGTGACATCGCTCGACTGGAATGTGAGTAGAACTGCAGGATAAAAGAGAGAGACATTACTAACCCCTTTCTTTTGTAGTGCGACGGTTCTCTGCTGGCCACTGGCAGCTATGATGGCTATGCGCGCATCTGGAAGACCGATGGTCGTCTGGCCTCCACTCTGGGCCAGCACAAGGGACCGATCTTTGCTCTAAAGTGGAACAAATGTGGCAATTATATACTGTCCGCCGGCGTGGACAAGACCACCATCATTTGGGATGCCTCCACCGGACAGTGCACTCAGCAGTTCGCCTTTCACAGTGCACCCGCTCTGGACGTGGATTGGCAATCGAACACATCGTTCGCCTCGTGCAGTACAGATCAGCGTATCCATGTGTGTCGGCTGGGCATGAATGAGCCCATCAAGACGTTCCGTGGTCACACCAACGAGGTGAATGCCATCAAATGGTGTCCACAGGGTCAGTTGCTTGCCTCCTGCTCCGATGACATGACGCTTAAGATCTGGAGCATGCAACGCGATCGTTGCTGTCACGATCTGCAGGCTCACTCCAAGGAGATCTACACGATAAAGTGGTCACCCACTGGTCCTGGGACTAACAATCCCAATACGAATCTTATACTCGCCTCGGCCTCCTTCGATTCCACGGTGCGTCTGTGGGATGTGGAACGTGGCAGCTGCATACACACACTCACCAAGCACACGGAGCCCGTCTATTCGGTGGCCTTCAGTCCGGATGGCAAATATCTTGCCTCGGGCAGCTTTGACAAGTGCGTGCACATCTGGAGCACACAGACGGGGCAGCTGGTGCACAGCTACAAGGGTACCGGGGGCATCTTCGAGGTCTGTTGGAACTCCAAGGGCACCAAGGTGGGCGCCAGTGCCTCCGATGGCAGTGTCTTTGTCCTTGATCTGAGAAAGTTCTGATCAACGGCTGCAATGGAACTGCCAACTGCCGTCGTCGCCGCCAGCACGCAGCTAATTTTAGGTTATGTCTATTAAACAAAAACACTTAAATAACTCCAGATCCTTCTTCTGTTTTCCCCTTCTTCTACTTCCCCGACTTGTACCCGCTGTTGTGGGCGTGGCAAACCGAGTTTAAAAGCGCCTCGCTGCGAATCCTGCCGCTTCTCCACCTTAGTCGTAAGCTCCTCTATATGTATCTAAGTATTGTCCCTCCCCCCTCCTTTCCCGTACACTTTTTTATACACAACCCGTTTAGTATAAAGCGATTGCATTTTGTTTAGAGCGCGCAGTGGATCCCCTACACGGGATCGGGGCTAGAGCCAATGCCCAGGCATACATTCGTACAGTGTAACTGCAAGAGAGAAACCCCAACAACAACAAGAACATAGTGTGTAACGAAACTTAATTATAAAGAAGAGATAATGGCGAAGAAACAAATATAGCAGCTACGATTAAAGATTACAAATATTGTAGTTCTCTCTTTTAATCTTAAGATTAAAGACAATACGGTTCTCAATCTTAAGTTTGGCTATATGGACTCAGATCTAGAACGTATGTATGCACTTTGTGGAGACTGTTATGCCTTCTTCTGCCTGTTATCTTCTGATGTGTTCTGCCATATATTCTACCCTATACCCTTCTCCCCCTATGTGTATCCTAAACTTAAAGACAGTGCAGAGTGCTCTCTTAAGAAGTAATCTTTATTTAGTACCTAGAAATCCGTCACACTATCCAGATGACACTGCTTGAGCAAGCGGCACTCTTCTCGCTTCTTGTCGGTGGCCTTGAAGAACTTGGTCAGCTTGGTGCCAGCGTATTTGGGCTTCTCCGAGTCCGGTTCATCGAACTCCACTTCGTATGCCTTGTCCGCCAGTGCGTTCTCCGCCGTGGACCAACTGAAGCGCACCAGACGCGGAAAACCAAAGAGCAAATCAATGTTTTCAGTCAGGAAACGTTTGGTGACCGGATCACCTGGATAACCACTGCCGAAGGCATTGTCCTTGATTACTAATCCTTCGGGAAATTGCCAGACTTTCAGCGCATGATCCCTGGTTACCTTAGCGCAGATACTAGCGGCGGAAACAATGGGGTAGGTGGAATCAGCCTTCTTGGCGACGGTTATTTTGAAATTAGGAAAACGTCGGAGTAGCTTCTCTTGGTACTTCTCTGGTGGGCCCACTGTGTCCACGTATACTTCAGCAATGTTGACACCTGCATCGATGGCACGCTGTATGAGGCCCATTGCGGAGTCCATGGAGACCTCGTTGAGGGAGCATTTGGTGCGTCGATACATGCTGCTGCTGATCACGCTGGGTGAGATGATCTCGACGGCCCAGCCAATGCAGCTATTCGCGTACTCCAATGTATTCATATCGTTGAAGATGATCTCTCGCTTCTCCTCCGTCAGCTGCTTAGAGTCGGCGCATCCCAGATCTATCAGCGCTTGTTTACTCTCCAACGGGCAGTAGGAAATGCCATAGACCATGGGTCCCAGCACGGGACCACGTCCAGCCTCATCCACGCCCAGCATGCAGGGTTGCTCCTTGCAGATCTGCGGCACATCACTCAAGTAAACTGTGTTTGCACTGTTCTCCTTGGAGGCAATAAACGGACCAAGCGATTTTAGGGAATTTATATTATCAATGCCTTCCTCGTCCGCATCCTTCTCCTTTTTAATGGTTTCATGTTCAGTCTTTATTTCCTCCGTATCTTCTTCCATTTTAATTGTTTCATCTTCAGTCTTTATTTTTATATCTTCCATTTTACGCGCGTTTTTAATTGTTTACTTGCTAAATGTCGATAACGATAGACGACTTTCACACTTTGTTTACGTTTTTGGCAGTGTTGCACAGCGCATGTGACTTTGCCATTCACAAGCAACGTTTTAAATTTCTACTCCCGCAGCCAACTTCGCTTTTTTTGTTCTTTCCGGTTTAGGATTTTGTCCAGTGTGCTTGTTCTCTTTCGAGCTAAGGCCAATTATTTGAAAACATTAATTTTTGGCAACTTGCACCAATAATTAATTAAGCAAACAGTTTTATCATGTCCACCAAAGCTGAGCTCGCTTGCGTCTACGCCTCCCTCATCCTGGTCGATGACGATGTCGCCGTCACCGTAAGTTGAATAACTCAAAAAAATATCTTCAAAACAAATCTGCAAAATTTAGTTTCATCTTGAGGATTAAGTGGTTGATTTACCCATGCAGACTTGTGTTAAACCTTTGTGGACAGTGAATTAATTATATTTCTTATTTGCCATTGCTTTTAGGGTGAGAAAATCTCGACCATCCTGAAGGCCGCCAATGTTGATGTGGAGCCCTACTGGCCCGGTCTTTTCGCCAAGGCCCTGGAGGGTATCAACGTTAAGGACCTGATCACCAACATTGGATCCGGTGTTGGCGCTGCCCCAGCTGGTGGAGCTGCTGCCCCCGCTGCATCTGACGCGCCCGCTGCCGAGGCCAAGAAGGAAGAGAAGAAGAAGGAGGAGGAGTCCGATGTCTCTGACGATGACATGGGCTTCGGTCTCTTCGACTAAGCAGCAGAAACAACAACAACTGCAAACATACCTAAACAACATCATGCGCTGTGTATGTGAAGTGAAGTTTTTTATTTCCCACTTACACGTTTTATTGTACAAAACGACAAAGAGGAAATACAAGAATTGTTTACTATAAGTGAATCGAGTTTCTTTGTGGGTATACAACTAAAATACGCCTTGCTGCAGCACCTCAGCTATGGCCCGTAAATCTTCCGACTTCATCTGCTTCAGTCCTAGCCCAATAAGCAGCTCCGTGGGGCATGTGTTGAGCGCAGTCTTATTGATCAGAAACTGAATCCCGCCACGCATCTCATCCGAGTCCGCCCCCAGGCAACAGGTGATGGTCACCGGTACTGAGACATGATTATCCGGATTATTTACGGGTCCATGTAATACGGGAATGACGCGATTGTCGCGCTTCACATCGAACATGACGCTATATAGCGCCGGCAACTTGCCCAGCTGCGTCACTAACAGCATCCACTTGTTGTCGAAGTTGTGGAACACAAACTCTGTTCTGGTGCCATTGATGTCCAGCGAGAATTGTTTCTTAAATCCTGCTTCGCTTTTAGCCTCGAACGTCGCTGCTATTTTGGGCGGAGAAATAATTTCCATTTTTTTTGTATTTTGTTTACAATTTAATTTCTATTGCCAAGACAACACTGCGATATTTTGCCGGTCACTGTTCCACTGTGAACACGTTCCGCGTGAATGGTACACTGAACTAGTAATAACACACTGCCAAGCAGCAGTTTAATTCGAAACGAGAGTGGCAGAGAATTATTTTCCTCTTTTTATATTTTAATAATTTATGTGGTTATATTTATAATATTATATACACAATAAAGTAAATTTCCCAATAGAAAATTGTGCAATTACTGCGTGAATAAGACAATAAACTTGTTCGATATTTTCCAGCAACAAAAGTATCGCATTTTACAGCACTGCTGCTTAGTTGTTACAATTTCCGTTAGATGGCGCTGCAGCTGTAACGGTTGCCAGGCGCGCAAAGTTTTGCTGAATCAATAAAAGAAATATTTAAATTATTAAATTAAATTAATTAAAATGTCTTGCATCTGCCTGGGCCCCAAGCGTGCTGGCAAGACACACCTGCTCAAGGCGCTGCAGGAACAGGATGGCATAGATGAGACCAGCTACTCGATGCCTACTATTGGCACAGGAATCTATCGGGTTTACTTCCCAGAGAAGTCTCCACATGGAGACAAGCCGAGGCCGCCTCCAACGGATGCAGCTGCAGCGGCGGCAGCGGCATCACATGGCAAGCATCTGCCCAAGTTTATACAGATACTGGAGATTGGAGGCAGTATGGCACCGCTCTGGAGGCAATCGCAATATTTCGAAGACGTCAAGAAACTCATATACGTTGTGGATGCTTCCAATCTTTGCCAGATTTCAGCAGCGGGTGAGTGCAACAAGGGAACCCTATACTCTTGTCACGGACTGCCCCCCTCTTCCTCATTTCCAGGCGTGCTCTTCTACTCTATACTAACGGAGCCACGTCTGCAGAAGGTAAAGATTCTGCTGGTGCTGACCAAGATGGACTATTCCTACAGGCAAATGCGCAACGAGGCGCTGCTCATGTTGCAAATGTGCAAGCTGCAGAAGCAGATACGCCAGCAGGTGACCATTGTGGAAGCAAGCGCAGTGACCAGAGTGGGACTGGACAGCATCTATGACTGGCTGCAGAGACCCTAATGGAACTACAATTGCATTCACTTTATTGGAGAATAAACAGTGTCCAATCTTAGAGTTTGTAGTGTAGATCCATGTATTGCAGATTGGAGACCACTTCACCAGCATCGGGCAACACATCTTTGGCCGCATTGAGGTACGATTTGGCAGCCATAATGTCACCACTGTGCGCCGCTAGCACGGCCAGATTGTTGAGTGCGGATCCATCCCGGGCATCGGAAGTGAGGCAAAGCTGCAGGCAGCGCTTGGCCAGATTGAAGTCGCCAGAGGTCTGTGGAGGAAAGGGATTAAGTGAATCCACTCGGGGATGCACTGCCGCCGCTTACTCACCAGTGCCACAAAGCTCAGATTGTACCACACATCTGCCTTCTGCTCTGGCTGCGTGGCCATGAGCAGTGCACGCTGGAAACAGGGCAGCACCAGATCAATCTGCCCCCCATAGAGGCAGCACAGAGCAATGTTGCAGTACAGCTCCGCCGTGTGCACGCCCAGCGAGAGTATGCGGCGATAGTACATCAATGCCATCTCCGGATTGTTGTCATAGAAATAACCCTGAGCAATGCTGGCCAGTGCCTCCACATTGATGGGCTGCAGCCGTGCGGCGAGTCGATAGAGCTGCAGTGCATCCTCCTGCTGCGACATGCCTCCATGAATGCGTGCCTGCTCCAGCCGATAGACCACATCGAACGGATGCCGTTCCACGGCTTGTCCAATGAGAAGTAGAGCACGCTCCGGCTGCCTTAGACGCTGATAGAGCCTGGAGAGCAGCAGATAAGTATCCGGATGAGGAAAGGCCGCCAAGGATTGCTGCAGCCAGGGCTCGGCACGGCGTGGATAGTGCAGGGCAAGCAGGCATCTGCCCAGCTGCTGTTGCCACCACCAATCCGTTCTTGCCCCCGGACGCTGGCGCTGCACATCCATCACGGCCTGGCAGAGTGAGTGCGCCTTGGGCACATCTGCCTCGTGGTAGAAGAGGAACTGGAACAGCGCCTTCACAATGGTCTCACGCTCTGCATAGATTGTGGGATTCAAACGGGAGGCTTGATACAGCACCGACGTGGAGTCGCCCACATTGAAGGCGGCCGCTGAGGTGGCCCTCACACGGGATGCAGTGCCGCAGCGGGAGGCAGGCCGTGTGCCCAGCGAGGAGCCAGGACGACTGACAGCGGTGCCCGGACGTGTCATGGCTGAGCTGGGCCTGGAGCTGGTATTGAGTCTGCCATCGCTGGAGTGACTTGGCCCGACGATGGCGCGGCGCTGGCTGGTGGAGGGCCGTGGCTGGAAGGCAGTCTTAATGCTGCTGCCAGGACGAGCTGCCGTTGCAATGCGCTCGAATTCCACATCCTCGTTGACTGTAGAGGGGGAGGAGGAGAGGAGACTGGAGCATGAGTAAGTTATCGATGTGCTATCGTTATCGTTATCGACAGTTAGCAAGTGCAGTGCTGCATTATTGTACTATATATGGAGTTTTTCTTATACTTATGTATTTATCGATAATTTGGCATTAATCGATATTCATATGGTTATTTCCTATCTACTAATATTGTTTTATACCCTGTCTAAGCTTTTATCGATATATGTTATAAATTAATATTTGCTATTTGCACTCTTATACGCACTCTTATATCGGCAATTCTGTTATTGCTTTATCTATTTGTAATCGATTGTTGAAGCATTATTCGATACTTGGTTGAACCAACGTTGTTGCACTCTTTTACACACTCTTATATTACAACTCTAATATGCATGAGTTATCTAAATATTTATAAATTGCAGCATCGCCATATTGTCTCTTGTACACACTCTTATATCGTCCACCCCTACACAACCGATATATCGATAGACGCCGCTTTCACTACCATCACCTTCCCCCCCCTCTCGAACTACTCTCTCTCTCTCTGTTTCACATCTCACATCTGTCGCACTCTTGCACACTCACCTCCATCAGCCGCCTCGTCCACCTCCAGATCGTCCAGGTAGACACGCTGCGTCAGAGCGCGCATCTTTAATTGCCACACGCCCTCCATCAGCCAAGTGGGCATTATGGAGGCACCACCACCAGCAGCAGCACTTGCCCCATCTGTGCCATCGTCGCGTAGTCCCCGACGCTGTCGCTGCCTGGGGCCAATGCGCTGCAAATTGCTACCGTGCTCCGCGGCCGTCTGTCGAGATTCCCTCTCCCTCTCCTGCTCTTCCTCCTGCTGCTGCTTGCGGGGCTCAAACATTTGGACATTGTTTTCGTGGCCAGCTTGCAGCAGGGCGTTGCACACCTCAACGCAGCGCTCGTAGCTGCGCCGTCGGCAGAGCGAGACGGCGCGAAAGTATTGCAGTTCCAGTGTCGCCAGCGTTGCAGTCGCCATCGCAGTCGCCGTCACAGCTGGCGTCGCAGTTGCCGTTGACGTCGTCATTGGCACAGCCAACGTCCTTCGTCGAAGTTGCAGTTGCAGAGAGCTGTAGCTGAAGCTGAAGTTGAAGCTGTTGTTAATTTCAAGTGTTTGAATTCCTCAGCCTGTTCTGGGCAGCCTCCCCTTTCCCTCCTCTTCTCTCTCTCCCTCTTGCCTCTCTCTGCGCTCTTCTTTGCGTTCTCTGTTGGAATTTTAAAACCGGATGCGTGTCATTCCTCATGCCCCGTCTTGTTGCCGCCTCTTTTGTGGCTAACGAATTTTTTAGCTTCCTGCACGCCCTTTCCTCTCCTTATCTACCTCTCTCCCTCTCTCTCCTTCCCTTTCTACTGTCTTCTTCTAATTTTTCTATGCCCCTAATTTGTACGTACCTTTTTTTCAGGTTTCCCTTTTGTTTTTGGGAATCTTTTCAAGAACCTTCTGCGGTTTAATTTGCACAATCCTTAGACCTGGCTATACTCTTGGGTTGGTCTGGCTCTGCCTTGGTAGCTATGGCACCTTCCGGTTACCATGGCAGCTAATGGTGGCCACAACAACGTCTCGCCTCGTACCTGTCCCACCAACTGAGCTGACTCAGCACGCAGTCCCACCACAAAATGAAAAATTAATTAAAGGAAATATTGAGTAGGAATATGTTAGAAATATTTTTATACCCTTCGACCATTGAAAATGGTCAAAAAAGGGTATACTAACTTTGTGCAAATGTATGTAACAGGCAGAAGGAGGCGTGGGACACCCCATAAAGTATATATATTCTTGCTCAGGATCACAATCCGAGTCGATTGAGCCATGTCTGTCTGTCTGTCTGTCTGTCTGTCTGTCCGTCTGTCTGTGTGAACGCACAGATCTCAGCTATTATAAAAGCTAGAGTTACCAAATTTGGCAAGAAGACTCCTGTGTACTATAAGCTGATCAAGTTTATTTCAAATGTTAGATGCCACGCCCACCGCCTCCGTAAATCAATCATTTAATTTTTTAGCTCAATTTGTAAGCGCTTTATAGAAGCTACAACTTTCTGACTTTAACATATATTAAGCTGAATGAATTATCTACGTAGTCTCCAAATTGCAATCCGATCGGACAATAAACACAGAAGTTATTTAAGAAACTATGAGCATAAAACCAAATGCTTCTGTCAGCTAACAAGACCGGCGGGCGAGCGCGAGCGCCATCTGTTAGGAATAATTGTAAAGCATGTGCATACGCATATGTGTATGAATTTAACAAATTAAACTACACGGGAACATCGGTCGAAGGGTATCCCACTGTCGCGTGCTGCGCGACTGTTGCTTTTTTTACTGGTTTAATAATCTATTTTAAATTTATTTCTTGTTATGCGCCACTACTGAAAATCAAATGAGGGTATTCTATATTGTGTGTGGGCTTATACTTAGAAGATAAGTTCCGATAGTTGTTCTTAAATTTAGGAATCATCGTGTAATAAGAACAATATGTAGTTAAGGTAATCGCTATCGAAGATCAAACACATTAATGCGAGTGAAATTGGACGACGCGCATTAAAAGATATTTTAAAAAGGAAATAAAACTATTGAAGAATTAAAAACAAATAAGAATTCGTGCAACATATTCTTTCTATTGACAGTAGTATTCATTAACTAACTGCATATTCGAATATTCTAATCGCGATTTTGATTTGCCTTTGCTTATTTTTCTATATGCGCCATGTGAGTCTTCTGTCAAGTTGTCTAGGTACTCTCCAAGATACTCCTCTGCCCTTGTGTTCAACGAAAGTGGAGGGCAAACTTGCCTGTTTAGACTCTGATTATTGACTTGCAGTAGAAAATATAATAAATGTATTAAACATATTAGAATGTTTTGTTAATCTATATTAATTTATATAATGGTTAAGTAAATCTAGTTCACAGTCAGTTTGAAATGAGTAGATCGAGTAGAAGACCGTCTAGATTGAATATCATTATGAAGTGAATATCGTGGAAGTGTCAAAAGCATTGAGGAGACTTCACGCCTTGTCGCTTGTCTATGGCACACTCACTTCTATCTAGAACACTTTGGCTCTGGCTACCTACAGCTGCCCCTACCTCTCTCCCTTTGCCTCCTCCCTGCCCCTGCCCCAGCCACTTGTAATTAGCAGCGTCAGGTAAAAGATTCAGCAAGCTGAGTAAACGTTATGCAAAATTTGACACAGAATCGAATTGACTCTTGGCTTCAGTTGGGGGCAGACAGCTGTACATAGTTGGGGGGGGGAGTGGCTCGGCAAGATGTAGAGGGTATTAGGCAAGTTGGCGAAGGGGCGTGGCAGAGCTTAGCCAGGTGTTATGTTAGGCAAATCTGCTGTTGATAAGGGGGCAACATAGAGAAGAAACGTGGCGGCTGCTGCTGTTGTTGTTCTTCTTTTTGTTGTTGTTATTGCTGCTGTTGCTGTTGCTGTTGCTGCTGTCTCTCTCTTGTGTTTGAGTCGAACAAATGATAAGCGCCAAATATTTGTTGATAAATGTTTGGAAATTAAATGAGCGGCAACAACGGACGGCGAGGAGGAGGAGGAGGAGGAGAGACAACAACATTTGACGTTGTCCGCGTTGAACTCATCGCGCTGGCATGCAAAAGTTAAATATTTATCGGCCTATCGGAGGCAGGGGTGTGCACACACACACAGAGAGAGACACATAGCTATCTGCATAACTGTATCTGTATCTGAGCCTGGCTCCCACGGCTGCCACACTGCGTATGCGGCATATGCTAATTAAAATTTGAATAATATCGTTTTCAATGGGGAAGTTTAGCAGGTTTCCACTCATTCTCGCATAACTTAAACGCTGTCGGGGGAGATTTGGCAAACTTATGGCTCATTATCGCTACTGACAAGATACACATGTAGCCGCGTTTGTATCTTGTATCTCATTCTTACCCGAGCGACGCGTATCTCAGAGCGCGTTTCTTGCGCGTATCTGGCGACTCTCGGCCAGTTTGCCCCATTGGATTAGTCAGTTTCCGTTTCAAAAACATCCTCGACTGTCGCTCGAATTAGAGATACTGCTTAGTAGGTTACATTTTGGAATGATTAAGCTCCATTTGTAATGAAAGTAACCGGTTAATGGGTGAAGTTAATGTAGCTATCGATAATGCAGTTGATTATTTAGAACTTCTAGTCTTCACATACCAAATCTAGTGTTTCTAGCAATACTTGTTTTAGAAATCTCATCGAGTTTCGTTTTTTTATGATATGAAATCTCTGTGTTATTGTGAAAAATGCTAAGTTATCGATATTTTCGATATCAATAAGAGCTATCGTTGAATTGAACTTGCCACAGACAAAGTTTAGTTATTCTAGCTAATTTTTTCTGCTGAGCTTAATAACACTGTACTTGCGTCACATATCATGTTATCGATAGCATTGGCAATGCACTCGAATATTTAAAGCTTCTACTCTTCAGATACCAAGTTTAGTCATTCTAGGTTTCATAGTTTCAGAGATCTGATTGATAACAAACTTTGATCAAATGTCAAGTTCAATCGATATGTGCAATAGCCGATTAATAATCGGTTTTTTGTCACTTCTACTCCTTACATTCGAATGCATTCCTTACATTGCTCAGAGAACTCAACAAACATAGCTGACAATTGACTTAAATCACTCTGTAGTTATTGCAAATAACAAGTTATCGATACCTTAGATATCACTACCAGCTCTCTGTAGATTCTACTTGCCACATATCAAGTTTAGTCATTGCTCTAATTGCAGCGATCTAATCGAAAATAAATGCTTAGTGACAAGAAAAAACAACTTTAAATATGGAAATTCCCAATTTATCGATAACTTTGGTACTTCACGATCGCTCAAATTGAAAGTTCTACTTGCTATCAGCCAAATTAAGTCATTCTTTCTATTATACTGCCCAGAGATGTGATCGAAGATAGTCTTAGTTACTTTTGGCACAAATTCCTTTCTGTCTGTCTGGCCTGATGTGGCGTGTCTTGCGGTTTCGTTCATTGCATTGCTTACTGTTTACTTTGCTTATCAGCCCTGGCCAAAATGCGTCAGCAACGAAACGGGGCAACTTTACTTTTTATCACACACACACGAAGCTGACGCGAAAATCGCTTGTTGTTTTCTAGCTAAAAACTTTTGCTTATATTTGACGTAGTGTTAATCATCTGCCAGCCCCCGTTTCCCCCTCTTCCTTCTCTATATATCGGTGCTCGTCGTAATCCGAGTGCCGTTTCCATTAGTCGCCCCAGCTGTCAGCTGGCACTGTGTCTGAAGTTCGCGGGGAGTAGCCGCAGCTGGCGCTAGTCTGGCAGTAAAATGGCCAAATACCGAAAAATATCCGTAACAAATTCCACAAGAAATATTTCGCACGAACTCATGTGCAAAAGGAGAGAGGGTGCGAGAGTTTATCGTAGTATTGACCATGTAGGAAACTTTCTTTCGAACTGCAACTATATTTGATGCTTTTAGCGTGATATATGGAGCAGGTCTTGAGGTGGTTCGATATTGATGATATTTGTTGTTCAAACCTTGAAACAATGCGATATATTAGGATTCATAGTTAAATTATAGACCAAACTGAAGATATTTGACACTGATTCAAAACACGCAACGTGCTTCAGCTGTTTAAACCAGTGTTCCCAAAAAAAAAATAGCTAAAAAATCACCCTTGATAAACATATGCTATATTTATATAGAACTTTAGCTAACTTTACAATACTCTGGAATTTCCTTATTGTCCATCTAATCAACAAATTAGATGCCAATTATGCAAATAGATTTAGTTGAAAAGAAAACGAATTTTCTACATATTTCTCATCATTTTCAAGATAACCTCTCAAAACTTTAAATATATTTCCAATAACTCTGGAATTTCCTGGATTCCAGAGTTGAGTTCGTGTCCAGCATAAAGTTTCGAACATTTTGACTCGTTAAACTCGCGACTTGGACTTGGCTACTTTACGATCATCGTAATAATGAAGCTGATTACGATCATCAGCAGATTCCACTCTCCCCGACCCTCCCCACCCAACACCACTCTCTTGCTGTCTATTTTACGTGATTATTTGCACAAGTGTTTGCGGTTTTCGGAACTGCGAAATGTTTTGATGGGAAATAATATGGATGAATTTATAGTTATGAATATGGGAAACAACGCGTAACGCAGGGATAGAGAGAGAGGGAGAGGATGGAAAGGAGGATGAGGGGAGGAGAGAAATGCGAGTTCAAACCAAAGTGCAACAACAACTCGCATTGGATTCCAATCTGGCGAGGCTGCGCTGCTGTTTCGGCCATGTGGACTGTGGACCGCGTGTGTGGACTGTGTGTGTGTGTGGACTGTGTGTATGTGTTTGTTTGTGTGGACTGTGCAATATAAACGCTCATTAAAAGCATAAAAAAAGCGGCAGCTACTGTACGGGAATTGGTTGATTTTGTCGATTTTTAGCGTAGCAAGAGAGTGCGAAAGAGAGGGCAGAGAGAGAGAGAGAGCTCGCAAGAAAGCTGCTGCAACAGAGGTTTGCAGCCTGCAACAGCCTGCAAACAGGTAAAACGCAAACAACAACAACTACAACAACAACACTGGCCCAGACATCCGTTGAGACTGCGCACGCGCGACGCTGACGTCGCTGTCGCGCTGCTGCTGCTGCGACTGAGAGACGCGAGTCCCGTGCCGCATGTTCATCGTCGTCGTCGTTGTTGTTGTTGTTGTTGTTGTTGCTGCTGCTGCCGCTGATGACGATGCTAAAGATTGCAATCGCGTTGCGCAGCGCAGAATTTGTACATCTGCGCGCCCCCATCCCGGCTAGAGCTGATCGCGTGAGAACTTGAGCACGAGCCCCATAAATGCCCCTTTGTGCACGCAATGTCCTTTTGGTACTAAGAAATTCCCTTTTGCATGCAATAAATACCAATTGGCAATGCTATCGATATATCGATGCCCATCACGCGCATCACTAAGTGCATGAGAACGTGAGCACGAACCCCATAAATGCCCCTTTTTGTACGAAATGTCCTTTTAGTACTAAGAAATTCCCTTTTTAAATACCAATTGGCAATGCTATCGATATATCGATGCACGCCACGCACATCACTAAGGCCAACTTCGATTCTTTCATTTCATTGGAATTTATTTAGAACACATTTCAGAGGCAGTTTTTAGCCTCATTGTTGTTGTTTTTGCTGCTGTTATGGGCTTAGCATGAGCAGCAGCAACAACAACCACAACAGACACGCTGCATTCCAATGCCGAAAAAGGCAAATCCCCCAACACACACACATGCACACCGACAGCAGCCGCAGTCGAAATTTCATTGCAGTTTAGCCCGCAGCCCTCTCCCCTCATCCTCTCCCGCTCTCCACCCACTGCGGCGCCAGTTTGCAGCTCCATTGTTTCGCTGTTGTTGTTGTTGTTGCTGCTGCTACTGGCATGCGCGACTAGAGAAAAGTTCGGCTCGAATAAATTGAATTGAGCGAGATGCCGATGACTGGAATTGGAGTGAAAGTAGGGTAGGCAGATTAGACGACGCCGTCGTCGTCGACACTGACTGCGACTCTCTGGCAACTCTGCATCACACTCCACATTCCAGTGGCGAAATTTAAGAATGCGTTTTCAAACCTTGCTTGGAATACAAAATTCGCCATATTGCATATTCTCTCTCCGTCTCTCTCTCTCTTCCTCCTCTTCACACCAATTATCGAATGCGATTTATCGATTGCGCGGCTAGGCGGTCAGGGTCGAGAGACCAGTGATGCCAATTCAGCTATTTTCTCACTATATATAGCATGTTACCAATGGCAAATGCGGAATAGATTGTTAAACCTGCAAACAAGACGCGTCATTGTGATTATATATTGTCAATAGTATATTAGTAATATTTAATTAATAGAATATCATTCAACTACTTTAGAGTTTTTTATAACTAACAACATTTTCTGGTTATTTCTAGCTTCTTTCAAGCGCTAGTTTAGCTGTAATGAAGACTTGACAGCACTGGTTAAGAGCATCAATTCCATGGAGCCAATAATCGACGACAGACAGAGAGACAGGCAAACAAAGAGAGCAAAGAATGCGGGAGAGTCATTGAGTCGGCGCGGCGGCGATCTCTTATTTACATTAAAATTCGCTGTGCTCGACTTGAAAAAGAAGAACAACAACAGCAAAAGTTCGCCGTTAACGTTGAATAGGAAGTAAGTTAGTGTAACAAAAGCAATAAAAATACCTCAAGCAGAGGGTGGTGGGGGGAGTAGCGCACAAGAGAGGAGTGTCCATGTCCATTAACGAGCAAGAGCATGGCAAGAGGGAGGGAAGAAGTCATGACTGGTCAACAATATTCGGTCATAATAAAAACAAAATATGCGACAACGTCGACGTTGACGCCGACGGCAATGAAGCGTAACGAAAACGTAGCAGCACACACACACTGACGCACTTGAGTTGAATTCCAGGCGAAAAATATCAAAGCTTGCTGCAGAGGTGGCAAAAACTACGTTTCACACAGAAGTGTTGCTATCTCTGTCGCTCTCCTACTGTCTCTGGAATTTGCGAAAGTGTGTAAATTTATTATTAAAAAAAAATCCTGCTTCCATTTCCAGTTTGAAATTTCCAATAGAAGCAGCTGCAAATGGAGCTGAGCCCTGTCAAATGCGCGCCAATTCTGCCAGAGAGAGAGATTCGGCCAAGATTCCGATTCAGGTCCCAAGAAAGATACCACAAAAAAAAAGGGCAAAAACCCAACAACAACAACAAGAAGTACAACGAAAAATCGCCTTCAAGGAATTGCATAAAATATTTTTGTTTTGAAGCCTCTGCCTCGACAGGCTCCAGCATCCACACACACACACACACACACAACATGTTGACCAAGAACGTAGCAACAACAACAACCGGTCTTAGAACTGAAGAAACAGCAACAAAAAGAACAACAACAGCAATGCGCATAGCAAATACACTCGAAGAAATCGAAGACCGCGCGCCAGGTTCCCACTGCCTGCCTCCCGTCACTCCCTTCCCCCCTGCCTTTCTAGTCAACAAGTTATGGTCATGACGACCCCCGACCCGTCAAGAACTCTTCGTGCCTGGGTGCCTGTGATGTGCCTCCTATGCATGTATGTACATATGTATGTATGTATGTGTATGTGTGTGTGCCGCATATTTGAGAAAACTTACAAAAAAATCGGGAGAAGGAAGGAGAAAAAACGGCAACAAAATAATTTCGAGTGTGCGTGCGTGCAAGAAAGACAGGACGGGGGGTTCGTGGCGCAGTAGCAGCAGAGAGAGAGAGGATGAAGGAGGGAGAGCAAAAAGAATCCAGCAAATCAAGCTCACATTATGCTGAGGAATGCGCCCAAGTGACGATATCGTAGCAGCAGAGCCCGAACAGCGACGGCAACGGCGACGCAGGCGCAGGCCGGCAACGACTCTTACAAATGGCCAGCGGGCAGCAGCAGAGGCGGCGCAGTCCTCTCTCTCTCTGCCTCCTTCCCACTGGCAGAGTAGCCGACTCTCCTCTCTCTCTGCACATGTGTGTGTGTGAGTGTGTACTGGTATTTCTTTAGCGCGTTCTTCGCTGCCTCGGCTCAGCCTCAGTCTGGTGTCTCTGCCGCAGCGGCCTTGCGTTGCGCTTTTCTCCTCTGCTGCTGCAGCATATTAACTACAACGCGCAACTTATGCGAAGGTCAGCAATGGCGCAGGCAGAGGATGAGCCGGTACCAGAGTTACCAGAGTCAAAGAATAGCAAAAAAGCTAATTGGAGTTGCCGATATTATAAAAAACTAGCTAGAGCAGTGTTTTAGCTTTTTCAAATCTAAAACAAAGCTAGATTTGACAGGTTAATATCTTAATTGGCAGCACTGGCCTGTACTCCCTTTGCCACTCTTCCAGTTTCCAACCTTGACATGGGAAGCTTTTGCATTAAAGAGCATCTGGAAGTCGTTATGCGGTAGCGCAGGCGGGAATATGTTCTTATTCGTTGTCGTTGTTGTTGTTTTCGTGCTGGGCTCCAAATAGTTTTTGTTGTTGTTGTTGCTGCTCTGCTGCTGACAAGATAAAACATTGGAATTTCACTTACACACTGACATTTCAGTTAGCTACTGGGATTCTCCTTTGAAGTTTTTATTTATTTTCTTCAGTATTTACCTTTCTCGTGTTATTATTGTTCTTGTTTCCCCTTCCCCCTCTCTTGTTGTTGTTTTGTTTTGGAACTCTCCGACTCGAAGTCGAGATTTGCAAATGGAAGGGGGGATCGTCAAGCAAAGGTGCTGTGTGAGAGAGAGAGTGTGTATGTATGTGTTCGGCCGCTCTCTTGTGCTCGCTCTCTCTTTTGAGCACACACACACACGTACACATATAAAACCAGAGTGCTATCATGAACATGGCGCATTCCAATCTTTAAATCTCAGTGGGAGATACTCACAGCGCACACAGACACACACGCGCACACACTGTGAAATACAGCTGCTCTCTCTCTGGCTCTTGGTTCTCTCTCTCTCGACTCGGACTTCAGTTTGATTTCTGTGGCTGGACGAAGCAGTTGAACTGGCAGCAGGTTGCGCGTCGTGTATGAACACACACACGCGCGCATACAAAAACACATACATACACATTCGCAGTGCCAGCTCAGAAGCAAACGACGTCGACGTCGCGCGATCGGCAGCGCAGCAGCGACAGCGACAGCGGCCCCATTGGAGCTCTAGAGATTGTCGTCGTCGTCGTCGCAGTCGCAGTCGGAGTCGCATTCGCAGTGTGCGCGTTTCGTTAAGCGTTCGTTGGTTCGTTCTCGTTTCGTTTCGATTTGAATTTTGAATTCAGTTTCGTATTCGAATTCGGATTCGAATTCCGATTTAAATTACAAGCACAACAACAAGCACAAAAGTGTCCACTTCCATTGTGTTTTTTCGGTGTCTCTGTGTGCATAAGTGTGTATGTGTAGTGCGTGAGTGTGTATATTTTATTCGGAAACCAAATTCTATTGCTGCAGTGCTGCGACTCCAACAACAAGTTGCTGTTGGTCAAAACAAATAGCCCCACAGAAAGTTGCGACCCAGCAACAGCACCAACAACAACAACAGCAGCAGCAGTAGATACAACAACAACAACGACAACTAAGCAAACGGCATTCTTTCGCGCAACAACAAAAAGCAGTTGCCAAAGAGAGCACACTAATACAAGCGCACAAACACCAGTATAAACGGCAGCGCTCGCTCTCTCTCGCTCTCACTTCTTCGGGCTGTGTTCGCTCTCCCTCGCTTACATGTGTATGTGTCTCTGAATGTGCGGAGTTGCAGCGACCCACAACAACAACAACAAAAGCAACAACAATTTTGATTAAATCGTATTTGTGCCGCGCTCGCAGCCCCTCCCTCTCGTGCTCTCTCGCGCCCACACAATCGCCAGTGAGAGCCGTGTTCGCTGGAATGCGGCCCGTCGTTGCCGTCGCCGTCGACTGCGCAGTCGCAGCGTGTTGTTAGTGTTTGACGAAGAAGAGGTCAGCAATAGCTTTCTGGCCGCCGTCACTGTCGCAGCAACAAATACATAAATAAAAAGAAAATAAATAAATAACAAAAAAAGAGAAAAACAATACAATTTACAGTTATTTAGACGACGCGCAGTCATCGCAGGTAATCGGTAAATCGTTAATCGATTGTCAGTGCAAAACCACAAATAAAATAAAAGTAAATAGCAACAAAAAACAATTCGCGACTCCAACGACAATTTCGGATTATCCCCAGCACCCCAACCCCTGGCTAAGAAGTGCAACAACAAACGATTAAAATGCCGACAACTGCAGCGGCCTTTGTCGGCAGTGCCTAAGGTAAGAACAAGAGATGGGGAGTGTGAGGGAATGATGTAAAAAAGAAGTATTCCAAAAACGAGTGAATTTTTTTTAGCTAGAATCAGGAAATGAGGAAATATTCAAGTTCGAATCAGAAAGAGGTACAGAGGTATTCCCGAAATGAGGAAATTCCTTCTGGTTAGGATCGGCGAATTCGTTGGGAGGGCGAGGGAGACAGAGCGAGCAGTTGCAAATTGAGGAAATTTGTTCGTAGTTAGAATCGGGGAATTTCTTTGGAATTTTAATTGCTTCCAGTCAGTCAGGCAGGCCGCGCACTCATAAAATAGCAACAACAGTAATGCAAAATGTCTTATCTGAACTAAAGAAGCGGCCATAAAACTCACTCGCCGCTCTTGACTCGCGAAACTTTTTAAAGTCCACCACCGCCAGCCACACACTCATTGTGCAATTAATCACCTCGCCAAATAGGCGGGCGGGACGAGGGGCGGTACAAACTGGGCAAATAGCAGGTGTCGTAAATAGCTTCGCTTACACACACACAGACACTCTCTCATACACACATAAAGTATGCTGTCTTTACCGGGAATACCGAAAACAACAACAACGGCAGCAAGATGGAGAGCTCTTACAGCAGCAGCAGCAGTGGAAGGAGAGCTGGAGAGAGAGGGAAGCGCAAGATGGCGACCACTGAAATCGAGCAGCTGATTTTGAGTGTGTGTGGAAACGGGAGCTGGAGGAAACAAGCCGACTAATTGAGCGCACCCATTGGGTGTAGGCGGGGGGATGGGGGAGTGGGAGAGGGAGACAACAGTATCTTGATACTTGTGCGGTGTTGTGTTCCAGCTGAAAAATGATAAACAAATGAGCAGAAACACACGTTAAACGTTAAAAACGGTAAACGTTAAACGATTGCCACCGCAGAGATGCGATATCGATATCGACACACAGTTGTGTATCGGTTTATCTGTCTGTCTGTGTTCGTTTTATGTTTTGTTTTGTTGCTACGTGCAGTTGTTGTTGTTTTATTTGTTGTTGCTTTTGCGGTTGCGCGACAATTGACAGCCGCCCACAGTGCTAGAGCTTGCCACACTTGACCTTAGCCAACGAAAACAACAACAACTGAACAAAATTCCTGCACGCCTAAACAATGAAATAAAATATGCTTGCAGCAATTAAAATGTGCCGCGAATTAAATTTTTGAATGACAAACGTTGACAGCACTGGAAGAAGAGGCAGTAAAAGCAAATAGCAACAACAACAGCAGCAGGAGATATGATCAATTCGCCCTGAAGCCTCAACTATTTGGCAGCAGCGCTGTTGCCGGCGCAGCATAATTTATGCGGCTTATAAAGAAAACAAAAAAAAAATTTGTTTCGCACGCCTTTAATTTTAGCATGCGACACACGTTGCGATTGCGCGCTGTCGCTGTCGACGCTGTCTGACGCCGGCAGAGAGCTTGCTCTCATTACTGCGTGTGCTGGCCTCGCCTAGCTGCGGCAGCGCCGTCTGCGACTGTTGCTCTCTCCTGCTCCTTTGCCTGCTGCTGCGTTCGCTCTCTTTGGCGTCTCTCTTGACGCCTTGCATGCGTCGGCTTGTACACTCTCTCTATACATATTGGAATATATTAGTGGGTGGTGGAAGGGGAGTTGAAAAGAGAGACATTTTGCTTACTTTTTGCACGTCCAGCTGCTGTTTGTTGCTCTCTCTGTTGCTGCTGCTGCGCAACTACTGTTTGCAGTTGTTGTGCGCTCAGGGTACGCAAGTATTGATCTCTTAACAATTGCCTGGCAACTCCTTGTTCCCATTCGCCTGGAAGGAGTGTGCGCCAGTAAGGCAATTGCTGCCATGCCCAGTAGCAGCCTGGAAGTGCCGTTGGAAATACACTCACAGGCGATTCAACAAATATTTGTTGTTGTTGCTGCCACAGCTGCAACTGTGCATTAAATATTGTTGGCTCCATCTGCTTGCGTTTATTAATATTTTAATTATTTTGTGAAATAAGTTAAGTATTTTACTTTAATTAATTGGCAAACGTGTTTTAAAGCTTCTTTCCTATGGACGCTGTGCACTCTGCTGTGTATATCGATAATTTAATACTTAATACCGATAATTTCCTGCATAATTTCACACATATCGATTTTTTATGTTTATTATTGGTATAAATATTGAAGTATATATCGTGCAGTATATATCGTGCACCCATAGAGCACATTCCTATCGATATTAACCGATATTTATCAAGGAACTCGGGTTCTTTTGCTGCTTGCCCTCTTCCATTTCGATCACTTGTTGATTTCTAATCAACAGAGACCTCGCCCTCGGGTGTGCCCCATAAGCAATCAAAGCTTTGTTACGGGCGGCCTATACAAAATACGTGATTGTGTTTATTTTCTGTGCTCTGCTGTTTCCACGTCTTCGTCTTCGTTCTGCCTTTTGACAGGGACATTTCGCGCATGCGCATTTCTCAAAGACATTAAAATTGTTTGGCATAACTGGCACAACACACAGCAACAACAACAAGCAGACAAAGCAGGAGAAGAAGGAGAAGGGGAAGAGGCAGCCATCAATTTGCTGCTTTTGCTTTTTGTTTTGTTTGGTTTTCTCCGCACACACATTTGCCAAAAAAAACGCCAAGTTATTTATTTGACTGGGACAGCAACAACAACAACAGCAACAACAATGAAGAACGACTTCATAATCGGCATAATAATTTCAGTTGAAGACGATTCACGTTGGTCAAAATTCAATGAAATGTTTGATTCGATTTCGCATTCAAATACAAATTCACAAATGCCACGCCCCACTTCAACTCATAGCGGGGGCACTCTGACGCGCATCCGTTGTGTAAATTAACAAAACAGACCCATGCGAATACGTATGTTTGTAAGTATGTGTAAGTGCAACAAGTGTTCCGTGGGAGCGTGTGAAAATGCCAACGCTCTAAACTATTTCCCCCCCCTCTCCTTGCGCGCCCTGAATCCGAATGACGCTCGTTGTCGATCGATTTGCCGTTTGTTGTAATTAAAAAAAACTTAGACAGACGTAGACACACGTAGAACCTGCGTCAAGCTGCGGCTTTGCGGCCAGGCCAACTCATGAGCTACAAATTCCACGTCCAACGTCGTCATTCATTAGCTCTCCATGCTCCAGCGTCCAGCCTCCACTGCTTCAGAGAGCGGGGCAACACTTTCAATAGAACTCGAATCCAGTTTATAGCAGGCGCAACACTCTTAGAATAACTCTAGCTGTGTGTGTGCGTGTGTGTGTGTGAATAAGAAATTTAGGTGCTCTTGTGTGAGGCTTAAATACGCTTACCCCACGCTTTGGGTTACTCAGCTATGTCGATGAGCTGGCAAAGTGGTTAAGAATACTTAGCAACTTGTACTATATTTCAGCTTTTATAAAGTAGATACTTTGTTATTGATCTTTAATATGTTATTTGAGCTTCAACTCAATAGTTTTCATTTAACTCAGCATTGTTTAGTCAGTTGGAAGAAGGGAAGCATTGGAATTTATGATAAATATAGTAAATATAGTAAAAATATAGTTAATATTAATAGTTTTTAAAAGAAAAAATATAAATATTCTTCAAATTTAATAAGAATATTATTAAATGAGTATAAATCCTAACTACACCTTTCCAATTATTAAAATGTGTAATGGAACTATTAAAGGTTTAGGAAGGCACTTACTGGAAACTAAAGAGATACGCCTTAATCAGTCTAGGAAATATCTTAAATCTGCACTGATAATGGTGCCATAAGCTCAACGGGTGTGTAATAAATCTTATATATGTGTATAGGTTGCTATATACATTCCCTTATCAATTAATAATAAGACAAGCTCAATCAGTCCAGGAAATATCTTAGACTTTATAAGACAATCTGCACTGATAATGCTGCCTTAAACTCGGCAGCTGTGTAAAAGATCTTCTATACCATATTAGTTGCTGTATACATTTCCTTATCAATTAATAATAAAGACATCAAGATATAAGGTCAATCAGTTCAGGAAATATCTTAGACTTACTAAGAATATCTGCACTGCTAATGATGCCTTAAGTTCGGCAAGTGTATAATAGATCTTTAATATAGGCTGCGTTACACATTCCCTTATCAATCAATAATGAAGACATCAATCTATAGTAATAACTAGTAACTGTTATCTGAGCTAAAACTGTCTGTAATTCGCTATTGCCAGAGATATATTTTATCATCCTTCTATACTTCTCTCTTTTCCATAGAATATATTCCTCTAAACTAACTTGCTAACTTCAGCTGCTGTATCTAAACAAACTCAGGCCTATGTTATGTGTACTTTGTACATTCCTGCATGCACATAAAGTGTTTACTGATATTTCTCCTCATGATTTGGATTTGGCAGTGTTCTATTTACTTTAGAAATCTTCTCATACACAAACAAGCTATCGAATTGCCCAAAAACCCTCGGAGAGCATCAGTTTCTTCTTTCTGTAGAGTCTGTTGAGATCGGCTTGTGGACTGTGTGCAATGTTGGCACATTTTCCGTCTTTATATTTACGATATTTCTAATGTTTATTGATCACACATTCCTCAAACGATTTCAATTTGAAATCCAGCCACACAGAGATATTTCTAATTCTCATATTCAGATTCGTTTCGAGGGGTTTGTTCAATAAATGTTTTGCACATGCGGCGAAGGCATTTATCACGCCCCACTGTACCCTCCTCCTTCCTTCTCTTGCCTGCTGGCGACAAAGTCGCGAACTCGGTTGACAAACACACACGCACACATATACACACGCCCCGAATGAGCTCACTGCAATGGCATGCAGTGCTTACATAGAGACGGGGGGCTAAGGAACTGCTGTCGCTGCACAACGTGGCGTATGCGCAACGTCTCTCTCTCTCTCTCTGTCTGCCTTTCTCTCTGTTTGTCGTTGCTTTTCCGCTTAGACAGCAGAAAAATTCGCCGCTGGCGCTTGCGCCATTTAATTGGCAGCAACAGCTCCCAAAAAAAGAAAACACCAGCGCCCGTGGGACTTTATAGACACCGTTATTCGCAAGTCAAACTTAACTGTCTCCCGTTTTCTCCCTCTGCTCTCTTTATCTTTCTCTTTGTCATGCTCTGCCTGCGTTTAGTTATTTTATTTTCAAGCTCGAGACACATAAACAAAATATTTATGGCCATTTGTTAATTACTGATTAGCGTAGCTGTCTCTCTCTCTCTCTCTGTCTCTGTCTCTGCACATTTAATTGCTCTGCCACGCCTGCCTGCCTCCGTTGCACTCCTCGCTGTTTACTTTCGCAATTAGCGCTCGAGTCAGCTCAGCTCAGCTTGCTCTCATTAGTCAAAGGAATGTGGATAATTTGCTATGATTGAAATCGTTAAATGCTTTTCATTTGTTTGCATTTGAAATTAAAACAAATTATACAAAACATTCTACATGGCTTCAACTATCTCTGTCTCTATCTCCCTTGCTCTTTAGTCTGTGTGAGTCATCTCTGTGTGTGGTTTGTAGCCCCCAACCTGATCGCCTACTGCCTTACTTAATGCCGTACAATGTTGTTAATTGTTGATTCGATTGAGATCTGATTGGGATTATATAATTCCAGAGAGAACTGACCTCGCCGATCATAACGTTTATACAACTTCATTGCAAGTTGACAATATCAGAAAGGGGGAGTAACTAATGCTGATTCTTGGAAATGATCCAATAAAGGTGTATTTAAAAGTTGGTGTAGGTTGCATACAAAACTGATGACTTTACACAACTAAAATAACTTTTATTTGTATTGTATCAGACGAATTGTTGATTATAATACACATTTTAACTCGGACGGACTTCCAGCCTCCTATCCAGCAAACACAGCCAAATGCAAATGGTTCCTATTTGTCCGTCTATGCATTGATCACACAATGATATCCCACTTAACATTTGCAGGAAACTCGCCTCCCAGGTCTTACTGTGGCAATATAATCACAATGAAACACATCTTAGATCAATGCCCCAGCTTAAACACAATCAGAACACTTTTCTCTTGAAAAACCACAAGCCAATGGAATATTTCAGAACAATAAACTCCAAAAATATTAACATCATACATCATTTTGCTAAATTTGCCAAAATTGAAAACAAAATCTAAAACAATACCTTACAATAATGAGCAGCTCGTACGCCATATAGATTAGGTTAATATTGTATATTCTAACTAATAAATAATAATAATATTGTAGTACTATTGTAGAGTTGTCTTTATGATAGAGATCAAAGTTTCAAATGAGTTTCAACAGAATAAATCTATAAAAAACTGTTTATTTCATAAGATTTTACACTTTAAAGGAGTCATATTTCCACATATGAAAACAATAATAATTGCATAGAACAATTTCGTATCAGAATTATGCCAAGTAGATAACTGTAACATCTTGAGACAAACGTTTTTAACTATCAATAACTTGCTGTGTATCTTAAATTACATTTCCATGCAGTTCTACAAAATATTCTTGGAATTAAATGATTTTTAAACAGAAATAGCTGCAATAGATCACCATATCAGCTTGCAACAGACAGTTCTAGCCTTAACTTAATTTTAGATACACTTTCTAGAGTTACATTTCTTCAATATTCCTTAAGCTGAAGCAATTTCAATTCCCCTGTCTTACAGTAGCAGACTTAGTCTATAACTACGTTATCTACATCGTTAAGGCATTTCCCCTTAGTTCTTCGCAGTATATAAAATATAATTTACGATACTTAGAAAGCACTCTGAAAAAGATCTTATTTCAATTAAATCGAATTGGATTTGTCTGTGAGGGTGTCTGTAATCAATTTCCTATAAATTCCACATTTAAATATCAACTGGAGTTCCATTTGCCAGCACATTTCGTAAATCATTTCCAGCTTTCTGTTTCTGTTTCTCTGTTTTTTTGTCGGTTTCTTATTGCTCTGGCCTCTTGTCTGTGGTTTGGTCCGGTTTGGTATCTGTTTCTGTTGCTCGCTCTTGTATTTGTATCTATTTCTGTATCAGTTTCGGCGCATGAAAATCGGCTTAGATACAAATGGTGGGAGGGGGGGTTTCAAAAACCATTTTAATCGTTGGGAGTAGTAGGGAAGAATGTGGAGGGGGGTTATATGGAGTGTAGACTGAAGTGTGTAGAGTGGGGAGGGGGGAACTCATATACATATTCTTGGTTTCTAATTTATGTCAAATGCGCGCTTTGATTGATGATCAGCAGCAGCTAAAGTCCATTTTGGGGATTGAGCGGTGTTAAAGCGGGTAGCGATTGGTATTGGGAAAGAGGGCGGTGCGAGATCATATTAATAAGTCAGGGCGGTTCCGCATGAATTGTGGCAGCAGCACCTCTGGTCTGCTTCACAGATAGATAAAGACTCTTGACTCTCCGAGCTCGACTCTACGCGACGCGACTCGACTCTCTCAACTTGACTCTGAATAAATTTATTGAATGTTGAAATTTATTAGACGGCTGCGGCTGCGCACAGAAATGCGCCAATATTGAAATTTATGCGGCCGCAAAGTCCAAGTCAAACTCGAACTCCAAGCTGGGAGTCGAAGTCGCAGTCGAACCTGAAGTGGGGGGAAGAAAGAGAGGGGGGAGAAGATGGAGAGACGCTTCTACTTGCATATTTCTGTGTTCATTCCATGAGGTTGATTTGATTCGATTTGATTTTAATTTATGCATAAAATGCTTTTCTTTCATCACGAGGCGAGTTTCAGTCCGTCTCTCTCTCTCTCTCTGTGTGTGTCTGTGTGTGTGGAACTTTCTTTAACTGAATTTTAATAATTTTATGCGCAACGCACGCACGCTCAGCCGCCTAATCAAGTTTGTCGCCTAAGTCGTACGTTATTGATTGGTGAAATTGTTTTTTTTGTTTCAGCCAAAAAAGAAGGCGCCCAAAAACTTTATTTTCATATAAAAAGGGGCAGTTCCACTGACTGCATTTTTCTATAATTTACTGAATCAAAGAAAGAATGATATGCTTGGGGAACTTAACTCTTTTTATTGCTCTTTTGTTTCAATTCTTCAATGATTAAAATTAATTTCGTTTGCTTATTTCTTAGGACTTTTAAAATATACTTATAGATAGCAATTTATACCTCAATTTTGTATGCTAATGATTTGGCTATATATTCAGTTTAAATTCCACTTAAGTATACTCTTAAGTTTTAGGCATAACTTGAATGGAGTTTCTTCTTAACCTTTTTCACACTCATTCTAATTTTATATTTCTTCTCTTTTCTGCATCAGCACAAATATATTTCGAACGCGCGCGCTGTATACGGAAAATGATGCAGCATGCGAGCATTCTGCACCGTCAGCGCGCCCCTGGAAGTATGCGCGTCCTCAGCCGAGCAACTGTCACCCGGCTCCCGATTTCTGGCACTGAGGTAGGTATTAAACTATATATATGTACAGGATAATGCTGGACGACGGGAACTAGCAGGAGAGCAGGAACAAGTTGCAGGTCGTGTCGAATAAGATGCAGCAGACAAGATCCTGTTAATGGGACAAACGAAGAACGATAGCACATTGCTCGGCGCTCTTATCGACTAACAAATTGGGCAACTAGAGAGCAGAAGCAAGTGGCAAATACTTTGTGTCGAATATGCAGTAAAGATCCTATTTATAGGGTAAACGAACAACGATAGGACAATGATCTTTGCTCTTCTCACAGAAGAAATTCGGAAACTAGAGAGCAAGAGCGAGTTGCAAATACTTTGTGTCGAATAAGATGCTGACAAGATCTTATTTATAGGGCAAACTGACAACGTCAGGACATTGCTCGACGCTCTGCAATCTGCAAATACTTCGAGTCGAATAAGATGCAAAGCAGAAGCAAGTTGCAAATACTTTGTGTCGAATAAGATGCAGAAAAGATCCTTTTTATAGGGCAAACGCACATCATCAGGACATTGCTCTACTTGCCTATCGATGAACAAATTGGGAAACTAAAGAAACTATGTGTATACTCATGGTCCTGGTAATGATCTAATAATGTTCTCTATTCTTTCTAGACTTCTGGGCCAACCGCAGCCGAAAACTCTGTACTTCCTAGTCGATGCAAAGAGTCGAGTTCGAGAGGTTTATACGCAGACATGTCTGCACTTTGCCACGCAGGGCATGCAGGATACCGAGCTGTTCGGTCTGGCCGTGCTCATAGGTGAGTTACAGTTCGTTTAAGCTTAGGATTTTTGGGACATAACTGTAAAGCCTGCAAAATACAAGGCAATAAACGTAAACCCCAGTCTTCTTCATCGTCATCATTAGCAGTAGCTACGCTGATATCAGAGTTCTCGTTTTGTTACTTAGCCAAAACATATAAGAATACCTGAAGGTCGAACCTAAAAATCAATAACAATGTGTGTTTACTGTATCATAGCTTAGTATAGTAGCATAAAGAGGGCAACCCTGTTCTATTAGGGTATCAACATGGCACTAAAAACGAACAAAAATGCAATAAGAATGTGGAAGTGCTTAGTAGGGAAGACTAGCAGATACCCAGCATGGCATATCTTTTATTAAGAGGAAATTTTATATAATCTGAAGATGAAAACCTTAACAAAATGTTATTGCAATGCAAATCTGATGGTACTTTACACTGTTAGAAGCCGACAGGGAATTCTGGCTGAACGATTGGCTATAATGCAGCTAAGCTGCATTTAGATCTCGATCTACATGCCGACTCTCAGGCCTGCCATACCCAATTAGTCATGCAGATGCCGATGCAGGGTAATGGCTAAAGAAAGGAACAACAGCGGCAACAGAGTGGATGGATAGTCAGGGAAGACAGGCAGGCAGGCAAGGAGTGGGGGACAGGGCAGTCGCGGAGGCAGGAACGCCGCGTCGCCGTAGACGGCGAACAAACAATTTCAGGCAACGTGCAACGTGCGGGCAACAGACACAAGACACAAGACGCGTGTTCAGTAATTCAGGTAGCCGTCGCGCGTTGCATTAACACAAACGAATCGACGACGACGACGAAGACGATGATGCGGCCCCAGCGGAGCCAACACACACAACACATAGCAACAACAGCGAGAAGGAGAAGGAGCAGAAGAACGATAGAGAGGCAACAACAGGAACAGGCAATGGGCAACGTTGGTAGGCGACTTGCTACGAGGCTCCAGCAGCGACGTCTTTGGCATTGGCCTTATACATTCGCGCACAAACATACACACACACACACGTCCTCCATAAACACATATATAGCAAGAAAAGGTGGCGAATTCAAAGTACAATTTTGTATACTCTGAATAAGTTTGCACAAGTTGAGAGAAAGGAAGTAGCAGATAAAAGAAATCAACATAATGTAGTCGAGATAAGGAGGATACTTATATTAGGTGTGCAACTAAGTTCCCGCTGTTTGTCAGTAGATTGCTCTGGAAGTAAGTGATTGATTGATTTTGACTTATACAAAACGTCATAAGCCAAGCTTAGACATATGCTAAACAAACTACTTCCAAAAAATTAGTGATTTTTTTATTATATTATATATTTCTTAATACAAGCAATGGCACGATAAAGTGATTTTTCTGCATGACAAACATCGTATTCACGTTGCGAAAACTGTTTAAATCTACTTGAGAACGCTAAATTTCCCAGATTTTAAGAAATTATAAAATTATGCAGATGGCGTTCAACGTGGGCCATCAAATTAAAGAAGTTGAAAGTATATATATGAATAGAAAATGAAATATAAATGCAGCTTATTGCTTAGTCAAGGAAATATTTCAAACGAGTAAAGAAGTAATTTAATATATTTTAGAATCTACGATTGAATGAAGAACTAAAGATGAAGACTAATTTCTGATCATCTGCTAGAAGATTAAGTAGGAAAAATTAGCTTTAAATGGACTACAAATCCAGCCTACATCATTTCAGTTTTGCCATTACCCCAAGACAAGTCGCCTATGCCATTTTTTAGTAGAGTATACGATAAAGCCAGTGGAAGAGCACACAACACGTAAATTTTGAATCTGTTCGCCAGGCAGTTTGGCATCAATTTCGCGCAGGGAACGTGAGGTGAGGCAGGCAGAGAGGAGGAGGAGGAAGGGCGCAAGGCAGCAAGGCAGAGCAAGAGAAAATAAGAAGAGTGAGTGAGAGAGATGGAGCGAGGCGCGGAAGTTGCCACAACATCTTCAGCTTGCAAGAAAGAAGAATTTGGTATGCAGTTGGGGCATGCCAACGTCCTCTGACTGCAAGACTGACTGACTTGCCAGAGGGGGAAGACGCAACGAAAACGGAGTAGAAGAGAGAGAGGGAGGTGGAGAGATGGAGAGTGAAGCAGGAGACGAGTTGAAGCTAAAGCAAGCTTGAGGATTCTTCAGATTTAGCTACAGCTATGAAATGCAGCAGTTTGCATAAGGATTTTTTGCCAATGTCAGAGGCAGGCATGTGTGTGTGTGCATGTGGGTGTGTGTGTGTGTGCCTGGTTGGCATGCAGCTAAAGTTATTGTTGTTGTTCACATACTTTCGCGCATTGCATGCCGCAGCTCTTTCACTGCACCAAAAATTGCCTCAGTCTCGTTGTTGTTGTTGCTGTTTATAGATAGCGTTGCCAAGCATTTCAAGCTGGCATTGCAGCCATACACACACACACACACACACTCTCAGGCAGGCATACACTCATGCAAGTTCAAACACCGCATAGTTCCGTACAGCCTCAAGTTCGTCGCCTAAGTCTTTCGCTTTTTCAGCTGCTGTCCCTCTTTTTGGCCACTCACTGTACACTGTGCCTGTTTGTCCGTCTCTCAGTCGCGCCTTTGCCTTTGTGTCGCAAATGAATTTCAATTTTATGGCCACGCAACGTCAATAAATTTCATCTTTATGCAAATTCCTGCTCCTCCTGCTCCTGCTCCTCCTCCTACTTCTTCTTTTCCTTCTCCTGCTGCTGCTGTTGCTGTTGATGTTGCCTGCTGGCAATTTGGCAACATTGTCACAGCCACAGGATGCTGATGATCATCGGCCACACAATGGGCGTCGCTTTTTTTCGGTGCCCATCTCCCCTCCACTCCCTTCTGCAGCTCCTTCTTCTGCTCCACCTCGAGTTCCTTCTGCTCCTGCTTGAGCTGCTACGCCTGGTGTTATTTTTAGCTGTCGCATTGCTTGGATTCCTGTGCCGCATTCTTTTTGTTGTTGTCGCTGCTTGTTGCAGTTGCTGCTGCCGCGGGATGCTGCTGCTGCCGTTGTTGTTGAATGTTGCTGCTGCTGCTGATGCTTGAAGATGTTGCTGGTGTAATCTGTAGACCAGCATTTTCTTTTCCATTTAATGTTAATGGCTCATAATCATTATTATATGGCGTTGACTTGTTCATCTTCGTCTTCTCTCGCTCTCGTACCTCCTCTGCTTTTGACCGGCCTTGCAGCCACATGCTGCCTCTGCCTCTGCCTCGGCCTCTGCCACTGCTGCGTGCATCTGATAACATCGGAAATTAAAATTCTTTTGGTTTTATGTTGTTTCGTTCTCTTTTCGTTTCTGCCTCTGCCTCTGCCTCCTCTTCTTCTTCTGCTTCTTTTTTCTACAGCCAGTTTCGACACACACACACACACATACACACACACTGCAGGCTGTTCGTTCCTTGTGCTTGTTGTTGCTGTTTGTTTTGGGTTATTTTGTTGCTCTGTGTTGGGTTATTATAGCGTTTCCCCCGTACTGTGCCCCGTACTGCGGCTCTGCGGCTCTGTGGCGTGCCTACTCAAAACCTTTGAAAAATAAATCTAAAGAATGCCATGGCGAGGGCTACGACTTGGACGAAGAGTTGCACTGCGACTTGGGCTTGGACTCGGATTCGGGTTCGGGTTCGAGTTCGGACTGTGGCTGCAGCTGTATTTCGTGCGTGTTAGAGTTGAGTCTGTTGTGGAGTCGTGACACGAAAAGAAACTAGTAGACAGAGCTGAAATATAATAGAAGTGCTATCATATGGTGTTATGAGGATTGGTAGAAATTAATGATAGTTATTATTGTACTAATTGAAACTTCGTGTGTAAGAAAAGATGTAGAATGAAGATAATGGTGATATATGATTCTTCTTATGTATGTTATTCTCAAATGGAATTCTGCTTCAGTTGTTTAACACTCCTAACAACGTTTACAGACAGACAGACAGACAGTCAGACAGATAGACAGATAGGCAGACAGACAGACAGACAGACAGACAGACGGACAGAAAAAAAGACAGACAGACAAAAAGACAGACAGGCAGACAAGGCTCAATCGATTCGGCAAGTGATGCTGAGCAAGAACATATATAATTTATGGGGTCTGCCACGCCTTCTTTTGCCTGTTACATACATTGGCACAAAGTTAGTATACCCTATTTTGACCATTTTCAATGGTGGAAGGGTATAAAAAGACTGTTGTATGTTGTACACGTATGTTTGGTTGCAATGTCTTGACAAATAACATGTATTAGTTCTATATTATGTGCTATCAGTATTAATAGAAGCAAGAAATTCCGTCTTTTAAATCATTTTCATTTTATAAATCCTTTCCTCCTGCCAAACGCATTGCAATCACGCGCTCATCTCCATCTACACGAGCTGGCAAAGAAAGAAGGCGCTGCTGCTGCCCCCTGCCCCTCTGCCAGCTGCTGTTGTAGTTGTTATTGTTGTTCTTATTCCTGTTGCTGCTGTTCTTGTTGTTGTTGTTAAATTCCTCTCTGGGCCACTTGATGAGCCTCTGCTTGCTGCTGCCTCTGCCTGCTGACACTGCCTGCTGCCTCTGCCTGCACTGCCTTTTGCTGTTGCCAGTTGCTGCTGCTGTTGTTGCCTCTTGCCTGCTGCTGCTGCTGCTGCTGCTGGAATCCCAACGCATTCGAGGCTGTAATTTGTGTTGCATGTGTTTCAAATTGAAGATTTATTTACCCCGCTCAGCCCCGTGCCTGCCTGCCTGCACCTGCCTTGCCTTGCCTTGCCTACGCTGTGTGGCTGCAGTGTGTGCGTGCGTGTTAATTGTAAGCGCTGTGGAATGCGTTGGAAAATATGTTAATTATTAGGTTTTTGCCGCTGGCCCAAAATGCACGTTGCACGTTGCACGCTTGCATGTTGCGTGCTGCACAGGATGCCCAATAGGAGCTGCTGCTGTTGTGGCAGTTGTGGCTGCCTCACACCTGCTGCTGCTGCTGCTGCTGCACGCTTAGATGCATCCATCAGTGTGTGGCAGCAAAGGAACTTGCAACTGTTTAGTGAAATTTAAATGCGTTTTGGGTTCGGAAAAGAAATCGTCGAAGTCTTCGAACTCTTCGAACAGGCAACTGTCTTTCCCCATCTTCCCCCTCTTGCTCTGCTCCACTCTCTGCTCTGCTGCTCTTCTACCTGTTTTTTTTGGAGTTGCACTCCGTTTGGGGCCTTCTCCATCGTCGTCGTCGTCGTCGTCGTCGTCGTCATTGATAGGCACTTATTCGGACGCTGATGATTATTATGATATTGTTGCTGCCTGCTGCCGTTTCTGCTGCTTCCATTCCCCAACGTCTTCTCTCTGCTCTGCTCTTCTCCTCTCTCTTCTCTTGTTTCGTTCATAATTACTATTTTTCATCTTCTGCTGCTGCTGCTGCTGCTGGTGCTGTCTCTGCCTCCGTTGCTGCCTCATTTCATATGCAGGAATTCCAATTTTTCGTTCGATGATGAAGTGTGTGTTGATTTTGTTTTTCAAGCACAACAACAACAACTCGAGCACGCGGCCTGCCCTTGGGGCAGCAGCAACTCAAGAGTTGACTGCGACTGGAACTGGGACTGGGGCTGGGGAGTTGCGATCTTCAACAGGCTAAACTGGGCACAAGCTGACAACCTGACATGCCTGTGTCGTCATCAGCCTGACAAAGAAGAGACACACAACATCAACTGACAGCGGGTACAGCATTTTTGGGAGTGAACTTTGTGCAGGATTAGTGGAAAGTTCATTTGAAATGTTGAACAGTGTGCGACCTTGAAGAAGGCCAGAGTAGAAAGGAAGATATGCAGCTCAAAGTATTGTTCTCTTATTGTGAAGTTAGACAAGTTCTTTGAAGAAATCCTTGGTTAGGCTTCAGGTAAAGTTGTTGAGTTTAAGGTTAAGTTAAGATATATACGATTTTTATACCCACTACCCATAAGGGTATTTTAGAAAGCTATTTGTGCCAGTCGAATATGTATGTAAAGGGCAGCAGGAGGCGTGGCAGAGCCCACATATATGCTGAATAAGCAACAACAGCCGAGTCGATAATGCCAAGTCTCTCTGTCTATCTAATTTACCATAATTTGACGAGATTTAAAGGAAATTGAGTTGTAAGAAAGTCAAGATCGAGAATATACATATAATATAAAATATTGTATGGGAATATATTGATACCCTTCGATCGAAAAAAGGGTGTGCTAACTTTGTGCAAATGTATGTAACAGGCAGAATTAGGCGTGGCAGACCCCATAAAGGATATATGTATATTGTGGCCCAGCATCACTTGCCGAGTCGATTGTGCCTTGGCTGTCTGTTTGTCTGTGTGAATGCACAGATCTCAGCTATTATAAAAGCTAGATATACCAAATTTGGCAGGAAGATTCCTGTATACTACACGCTGATCAAGTTTATTTGAAATGCAAATTTGAAATCAATTGTAATTTAATCGGACAATCAACACAGAAGTTATTCAAGAAAGTATGAGCATAACTCCAAGTGATTTGGAAGCATGCACATCTACATATTTATGAATGTAACAAATTACGCTATACCGGAACATAGGTCGAAGGGTACCCCACTGTGGTATGCATACATGAATATACATAACACACATACAGTCGGTGAACATTGTAACACTTTGTTGCAATGTTTATCATGATCGAAATACGATCAGACAAGAATGCCGATCCACTCCTTAAGTGTCGGCACTGTTACAATTGCAGTATCAGCACTTTGGGCAGGCGCGATCGATGCCTCATTGATGTACGTATATAGCAATATGTACATATATATAAGATATACATAGATATATATGTGCCTTGGCAGTTTTAGACTTTAAGCTTGATCAACATTAGAATAAATAACGATCAACTGGGACACTCGTGCTATCACAACACCCAAATTGTCTTAATCCATTCATTATAGCACTGTCGCTGTAATTATTACCATGTAACATATGCAGGGACTATTCAAAGTACTTCATTGCTTGCTCAAATTACTAATTTCTCTCCTCTGCTTGTCCACCTTGCAGATGGCGAGTACATGTTTGCAGATCCCGAGAGCAAGCTCTCCAAATACGGCCCGAAGAGTTGGCGTTCGTCGCACACACATGTAAGTGGAAATCAGCTTGCCTCCTCTCCAGCAATTGCTCATCTAATCTCTCTCCCTCTCTCTCTCTCTCTGTGTCTTTCTGTGTGTCAGGGCCTGGACGCAAATGGACGACCTCTGCTGGAGCTACACTTCCGTGTGCAGTTCTACATCGAGAGCTCGTCCATGCTGAAAGATGAGACGTCCAGGCACAATTATTACCTGCAGCTGCGTCACAATGTGCTGCAGCGTGAGTTGGCGCGGGATCAGGCGGATCAGGCGCTGGTGCTGCTTGCAGGGCTGGCATTGCAGGCAGATCTGGGCGATGCACCAAGCACAGCAGGTATAACAACAACAACAACAGCAACATTAGCAGGAACAACAGCAGCAGCAGGAGGAGGAGTAGGTGGCAGCAACAACAATCAACCAAAGGAGGAGGAACGTGGCAGAATGGGCGCCTCAGCCATGACGACGACGCTGCCCAAGATAAGGAAGCGCCTGAGTAGCTACGTCAGCTCCAGCTCCAGCGCCAGTGCAAAGCGTGAGGCAGCAGCAGCACCACCAGCACCACCAACTTCCTCTTCCTGCTCCTCCTCCTCGGTCAGCTCTAGCTGCTGTGCCGCCTCCACAGCGGATTACTTTCGGCAAGAGGATTACCTACCACCCTCGCTGCAGACGGCGCGTGCCAAGCGTGCACTGCGTGCCTGTCATCGTGAGCATCAGGGACTGACGCCAGCAGAGGCAGAAGTGCTCTACATACAGCACGCTTGCAGTCTGCACGAGACCATCAATGCACACACATTCCGCATGCGTCTGGCCAAGAGTGAAACTGGCGCGGGCAGTGCTTGGTTTGTCATCTATGCTAAGGGCATTAAGATACTTGGAGGCACCTCCAACAGCAGCACCAGCACCAGCGCAGAGCCGGAGACAACCTTTCTGTGGCCGAACATAACGAAGCTTTCGTTTGAGCGCAAGAAATTCGAGATACGTTCGGGAGAGAGTCGCATCACACTCTACGCGGCCTCGGATGAGAAGAACAAGCTGCTGCTGACACTCTGCAAGGACACACATCAGTGGAGCATGAAGCTGGCAGCGCGTCTCAAGGAGGTAAGCAAGCGACAGGAGGCAGCGGAGGCAGAAGAAGCCGAGTCACATTGCCTGCATGCGAGTTACGCCTGTTCGCGCAGCCTCCTCCTGCCCTACAAGTCGAAGAATGAGCAACGGATATCGGTAATCTCCAGCACAAGTTCGAATACAACATCGGGGATTGTCAGTGATCGTGTGCACTCGGAGGACGAGCTGGAGATAATGATCAATACCCCACCAGCGCCATTGGCTGCACCCTCCACAGAGAGCCTGGCGTTGGCACATCTGCTGGACAGGCCCAGTGTGAGCAGGCAGACCTCGTCGGTGGGTCAGATGTCGCTCAAGGATTTGGAGGAGCAACTGGCTGCGCTGAGTGTCAGTGTGAGGCCCAGTGTGAGCAGTGAGGTGGCACAACCACAGCCACAAACTGCCACCACTTGCCTGCCATCAAGCAACAACAACAATGATTCCTCCACAGCCACAGATTCGCCCAATTCCCAGCACAACATAGGCTCGCAGTGCTCCTCCACATGCAGCACAGTGGTGGTCACCACACCACCAGCAGCGGCCACAGCTGTGGTGCATTCCACCTCGTCTAGCCTGGAGCTGGGCTTCAGTCACACTGCGCAGAATTCGACATTGAGTGAATCGCATGCAGAGGAGGATGATGACGATGACTTTCTGCCCTCTGCTGGCAATGGAGTCTACACGCTGGCACCGCCCACAGAAACCTCTGGTGTGTACACCATGCACAGCAGTGAGTTGACAGGGCAATCCTCGGAGCTGGCGGAGTCCGAGAAGAGTTCACACTACGGCATCTTTCAACCCACACAGGGCGATGTGCCAAGTGATGCTGTGGACGGTGGTGGTGGAGCAGGCACAGGAGGAGGCGCGTCGGCAGTTGATAAGAGCAATGAGTTTCGTCTACGCTCGGACTCCAACATCAGCACCAGCAGCTCCTTTCGTGGCGATGGCAGTGATCCCACAAACAATCAACAGAAGCTGCTCTCCGCAGATGAGTTGACCAATTTGATTGTGGGACGTGGCAGTTATCCCAGCAGGCCCGCCGTGTCCTCCACCCTGCACTCGGACTGTGACTATGTTACATTGTCGCCGCACCTTGATGAGATTGAGGTTGGTGCTGCTAGTGAGGAGGTGCCACCAGCGCCACCACCACCACCACCGTACAGTGCCAGGCATGAGAAGACGGGACTCTGTGGTCCGCCCTTGGCCAAGCCACAACAGCAGCAGCAGCAGCAGCAGCAGCAGGAGCAGTTGATTGCAGCCCCGTCTCCTTCTCCGCCGCCACCTGCCATACCACCAGTGCCCAAGCCAGTGCCCATTGCAGCTGCCCCAGTGACAGCGCCGCCACCACGTCGCCGTGATCCTCCGCCATATCCCACAGCGCTCAAGCCGCGTCCCACTTCACTGATCTGCGGCAGTTCGCAGTCGGAGGAGATAACGGCCAGATTTATAACGACTCGACCGCAGATTAGCATCCTAAAGGCGCACACGAGTCTGTTGCCCGATGGCGCCAAGCCCAGCTATGCTGCGCCCACACACTACTCCTCCTGCAACTCGAACTATGCCAGTGGCTCGCAGTTGTCGCTGCATCATCCCCAGCAGCTGCAGCATCATCAGCCACATCAGCCACATCACTATCATCGACACAGTGGCTCCACGGCTATAGGAATTCCACTAGTTCCTTATGGCTTGCACCACAAGAGCAGCGCCTCGTTGGCGCCACCACCAGCGTCGGCGGCGGCACCACAGCAGGCCTGCGTGCTGTTGCCAGTGATAAAGCCACGTCAATATCTGCCGCCACCGCCGCCAAGTCTGCCACGTCAGCCACCGCCGCCACCTCCCCCTGGTATCTACGGCAGTCAGCTGGCGCGCAATCCATTGGAACTCTATCAGCAGCAGCTGTACAGCGACGTGGACTATGTCATTTATCCCATACAGGATCCGGCTGTGAGTCAACAGGAGTACTTGGATGCCAAGCAGAGTGCGCTGCTGGCGCATTTGGCTTACCCCGCGGGCTGGGATACGTGCAAGGGACATGCCATCTATAGGAGCACTCCCTTTCTGCCGCTGGCTTTGTCCACACACTCGCGCTATGCCTCCACGCAGAATCTATCGGATACATATGTGCAGCTGCCTGGCGCCACCACATACTCGCCACTGTACTCGCCATCGCTGGCCAGTCTGTGCAGTCAATCTTTCGAGCCACCACCACCACCACCATTGCATCCGGCACGATCGCGATCAGATGATAATCTTTTGAATTCGTTCGATTCGCTGCCAATGCCAAAGGTGTCCAAGCGACTGCCGCCACCACCGCCGCCTCCTTATGTGAATAGGCGTAAGAAGCCGCCAATGCCAGCGCCCAGCGAGCAGCCGCCACCAAGTGAGTAGACCCGCAACGAGATTCCTTAGAAAGATCTCTCTTTAATCTGCCTCTCTCTCTCTTTCTGTCTTGTGTCCAGTTCCCTTGAAGCCCCAGCAAAGTGTGGTCTCCTCCTCAGGACTCTGCCTGTTGCCACCCAAGAAACCGTTGACGCTCAATCCTCATGGAGCCAACAGCCCCTTGCTGAAGACCTCCAGTGGTGCACAGTGGGCTGGCGAGAGACCCAAGCCGGATATGGTGCTGGGCATGAGTCGCAATGGCAACAACAGCAACAGCATCTTGGCACAACTGCAGGCATCTGTTGCTGCTGCCTCAGCTGCTGCACAGAAGGCACAACAGCCACCCAATTCACTGGACTTTGACTTGCTGCGCGAGAAGAGCAAACATTTTGATTTGCCACTGATCTCTGCGCTCTGCAATGATCGTTCGCTGCTCAAGCAGACAAAGGTGACGGGAGCGGGAGCAGGACAACAAGGAACAGCAGCTGCTCAAGTAGGAGTAGCAGCAGTTCAAGCAGGAGCAGAAGGACGAGGAGGAGGAGGAGTAACAGGCACAGGCAGTGCCTCCAATCACAGCACAATGAACTCTGCCACTGGCACGCTCAGCAAGGCACGCAAGTCCAACTCGGGCACGGTTAGTCATCGTCATCCGCAGGACAAGCTGCCGCCGCTGCCAGTGCAACTGGCCGAGGCCAATAACTATGTCATGGATCCGGCGCTTAACCTTAAACACCACAAAAGCTACAACTCGCAGTCGCAAAACTAAGGCACAGCATAGCAGGGCACAAAGAGAAGGAGAGAGAGAGAGCGCAGATGTGCCTCTTAGATCTCTAGTTTGAACATTGTGAATGGATGTGGAGATGTGCATTGACAAAGAGTTGCAGATGTGTTTGGTGTTGTTGTTGTGCATGTGGATGTGGCTGCTGTTTGGTGAAGAATGTCGAGTAGTGAGAAGACGAAGAAGAAAGAGAGTCAAGAATATTTGCATAGTGTCGCATCGATCACAGTGTGTTTTTGCGGCAGGATTGTAGCGTTATGGCGCCCAGGCAAGCTTCCAGAACAACTACTATACACAACACAGACAAGACAACTATCGGCAATACTATCGCCTAAAGTAGGTAGAGAATGGATTGATCGGCAAAAGTACATAGAGAATTGATTGATTGGAGAGTTGAAATCTTCTGTAGTTCATCATTACTAGTACTAGAGATATTTGTTTTGATAGCTGCAGGAAGAGCTTAGCAACTACTACAACTATCGGAATACTATTGTAACGACACACTTCAAAATACGAACTAGAATTCTCTATATAATTCCATTTGAGTCGAACTACTGTACTGTCTACTAACTACTGTGACTACCGATTGATTTGCAGTAGACTCTGAGAGAGAGTCCTAGCCATAGTTTGAGGCAGAACAAAGCAACTTGAACCACGATAGCGATACTATCGCATATAAAAATCAGTAAATACGAGTGAATTTCTCAACAGTTCCTTTAATGTCTCCATACGATAGCTACAGTGCATTTCAATCTATGCGATAGTCATTGCGATAGTTACAGGCACGACAAGACAAAGCAATTGAAAGACAAAACGAACCTTAATTTACACACATACACAGCAAACCCAGTCTAGTCAATTTAGGAATGGGAACATCAACAAAAAGAAACAAGAAACTAAACAACAGGTAAACACAGGAAACCACATAAAAGACACAGGACAAGCAGACAAAACGTTAACGAAACGAATAAAGAAAGAATAAGAAAGCAACAATACTCAAGTATAAAATACAAACTACTTAATTTACTACTAAAACTAAAACTAACACTGAAAACTGAACACTGAAGACGAAGACGAAGAAGAACTTAGACTAGTTTTTTATACATGTTTTATATGTGTAGCTAAATCTCTTGGTATCTGAGAGAGAGAGAGAGAGTGGAGCGCTTAGGCCAGATAGAAGAATGAAGAACTAACTACTTCCGCCCAACAACAAAACAACTGTGATTGATTTTATATATTTTATTTAAAGAAAAACTAAAAAAAACTAAAAAAAAACGCAAAAAAAGAAAATGCAACTAACTGATAGTCAAACAACAAAGCAGAACTATGCAAATTTCTAGTATAAGATGGAGAGAGACAGATAGAGAGAGAGAGAGAGAAAGAGAGTGAGCGCCACCCACACACACACACACACACAACTCCATACTCAACACTTACGTTCCACACACACTCTCGTTTAAACACAACTCGAACTAAAGAATCTTATAGAGTGCGCGCGCCCTCGTCATGCCATTTATATATTTTATATATACGATATATATAGTGTAGTATATAGTATACATATATACCAACTATATAGAGCATATAGTATATACAATATGTACAACAATTGCCTAGGCCTTGCCCCACCGTGTACCGTTAGCGAGTGAGCTCCGTTTTTCGACATCGATTTCGTTTTGGATTTCAATGATTATTGAGTTCTCCATATATATATCTTCGATTTATCATATATACACACACATATATATTCATTATATTAACCCCTACACACACTCCTTATTGTGCGTTGTGCATGTGCGTTCTTCGTGTTGTGTGTGTGTGTTGTATGTGTGAGCACGTTAATTTGCGTAGGTTTTTCTTGGTCTAAAAGCCTATGGCTAAATGTAAAAGTGACACACACACACACACATGCATATCGTAGAGGGCCTCACGCTCACACACAAACCTATTGCAGCTATATGCTATTATCTAAATCGGCCATATAGTAGTATAGTAAACCCCTTTGGTTCTGCCTTAGGGGTTCAGCGAAATATCCTTGGCAACTGACTGTACCAACTCAGTTCCAATATAGAATATATGTATGTAACTACTATACGTGTATGTACTATATAAAATGATTAATAAAACATCATGATTAATAAATGAATTCTTTGTTTTTTAACTTTTTATTTTTTATACATGGAATGATTGTAGAGTAAGTACGTTCTGATATTTACTTTCTTGTACAGTCGAGACGGGACTCTGTTGCGAGAGGTGGATAAACTACATACAATACTGAAAAGGAAAACAAAAGAATGCAAACAATATCTTTAAACAGTTTCTTATCGTTATATATAGGGAAGGTACATTATACTTAGGAATATAACATGTTATATTGAAAAGGGCAACAAAATAGATAAAAACAGAGTCTATCAACAGTTTCTTTTAGACAGTGAAAGTATAATGTGCTGTATAACTTGCTGTACAGTCAAGTTGTGGTTCTATAACAAAGGTAAACCTATAACGTACAATACTGTAATGGGAAATAAACAAAATAAGGGAAACAGTTTCTTATAGATAATGGTTTTATTTAATGGTTTAATGGTTTTAAAAGGTACAAAGGGTACTAACAGTATGCCCGTTCTAGAGTATACGCTTCGACTGTATATTGCACTTAGTTAATGTATAACAATAAATGTGTGTGTGTGTGTATCACAAATGCAGAATAAACGTTATCCTGTCAAACAATAAACAAATGAACTAGCGCGAGTTAAATTGTTCTGGCACTTTGGCTAGAGTTGAATTGTGGTTAATTCAGTTAATGTGATTTCCCAATCGATTAATTGGTTAAGATATCCTCATCATCCGAGGGACGACGCACCCAACGCTTGGTGATAGTCAGCGCGACGCCAGTGACCAAGAAGATGCCGCCAAAGACAATGCAAGCAATGCCAAAATAGACACCATAATCGGACAGATTGAGTGCCAGCTAAAAGAGGGAGAGAGGGGGGTATATTAAACTGGGAATATACAGATAATATAACTCGAAAGATTTACCTTGGCTGTGCTAGCCAGCTCGGGACTGAGCTCGGCAACCTGATCGAACCAGAACATGGGCATGAGAACCTTCTGCACGCCGCGATAGATGCTGGGAATATGATAAAGAAGATTAGTATAAAGAAGATAAAGCAGCAAGTGCAACCTACTCATAATTATCATCTGGCTGCATCATCATGTTGATCTGTATGCGTCCGTGCACCTCCAGGGGTACGCCCAAGTTTGGTTCCACGCCCATACTGAACTCATGCTTGGACTGAATGGGTTCCAGACCGCTAACCGCATCCAAATACGATTTGTCAGCCAAATAGAAATGCGGGAAGGATGAGTAGATGGGTGCCTTGTCACGGCACGCCTTGCACTCCACAACGCCTGTTTTGGGACATTCCTCAAGGCGTGGATCACAGAAGCAAGCCTGGTTCGGGTAGTTCTCACCGGAATCGAAGGTCTCGTCGGTGCCAACCCAACGAACTCCGGTCAAACCATGTCGCTCCACTGTTCCCTGCGGTCGCAGGTTCATATAGCGACACGCATCGGTGGCAAAGATGGTGATCTCATCATTCACATTCATTTTGGGCGGAAACAGATCACCTGTTGTGCCATTGACAATGCCACAGGGCAGCTTATAAAAACCCGTTTCACTCTTCTTATTCCAATGGGTGAGACGACCCAAGTTGGAAAGGTCATCGGTGCCCGTGTGTATGGTGAAGAGACCATCGTACTCCAGTGTTCCATTACGATCTGCCAGCCAACCGAAGCGTGTATAGGGTATATCAATCTTCGACGTGTTGAAGAGATTCAAGAAATCCGTCAGGTTGTCCTGATAACCATCGAAAATCCACTCGTGCAATGGCTTTGTGGTGTACAACTCTCCACCCTGTGTATTTAACATGAAGTTAATGATCTTCTTAAGGAAACGCGGCACATTACGCATCTCATCTGCCACAGTGGCTGTGATGACATGCGCTGCTGTGATCGGGTCCATTAAGGTGCCATTGGACTTCTCCTCATCGAAGAACCAAGTGCGTCTCTCATAATACGACACTGTGGCATTATCATAGAACGTATAGTTCTCTTTCTTGTGCTTCTCGAGGAAGACATAGGGGCCGAGCTCATTGAAGTGTGGCTTAATGTCCGGATTGCGTATATCCTCCGGATTGGTCCAGTTGAACATGTAGAACTTGAGATAAATCGGTATGGGTGCCTCTATCCAGCTGTCGTAGGTATCGGTGCCGGGTTTAAGCTTGAGACCCTGTGGAATCAAAGGGGAATATTAGAAGAGATTGCAGAGATATAGTTTAGGTATACTCACATTCTCCACCAGCTTTTCTGACCAAGTGGGCCACAGGCAGACTAGCACAATGCCCAGCACGGCAAAGATACTGCCAATGCCAAAGACCCAGACCTTACGTTGCGTCTCTCCACAGCACTTGCAACACATGATGAATAAGGAGAAAGGACTTGCGCTGGACTAGTCAGTGTAGGGCATCTTTAGAGGGAAGAAATTGTGGGAAAATACGTTCAATATAGTATTGATTATATAATAAATAATGCCAGAGTTATAAAGCTAATCGTTGACAGATTATCGCGGAATTTTAACACACTTATTTGCGACCACCAAAGCACAGTACCCTGCAGACCCCCCCAGGCAGGTGCTGCCTTATCGAGTGTGTACTTAAGTTAACGATAGGCATCTACCCACACACACATAGGTCCAATTTGAATGGAAGTTATCATATCTGGGGATGACGGACATGTCCGTTACGCTGTCGGCACAAATTTCACTCACTAATTTTGGAATCTCGAGTGCTCTCGAACCTGTTAGAAGCACCCACTCCACCCACCTCCACCCCAATGCGGCACTTGTTGGGCTTCTATTTCGCGTGCAAATTCGTATTTTCGGTATTTTCGCACTTACGTAGGCAGGGCGAGAGATTCCGCGTCAATCCACAATACCAGCTAGGCAGCTACTGTGCCTGCTTGCGGCTTGTTCTTGTTTATTTTAATGAACCACATCCACATCGTCTTATCACAGAGCCTGCCCGGGTGCTAATCTTAAGTGCAATATACCAATATGCATGCAGTTGATATGAATACAGCATGGAAACTACTTAGAGATATTTGGAAAACAATCTAATCCAATAATCTCAATAAATCCTTCTACTACAGCAATGCAGAAGAGTATGTGCTGTATACGTGTACTTTGCCAGGGTATTGCATGTGTCGTATAACTATTTACTTCTCTATTTTACACATTTAGGGCAGGAAGTGTATTTTTCTGTCTTTTCTGGGTTTGAAGCTTGTTCGTTAACTCTTGTTGAATATATTTAGAGAGCAATCTATTTCTTCTTTTCTGTACGATATTTATGTTGAAGGAGTAGCCTTATCTCTTAAACAGGGTATACAATGGGTCGAGTAAGCCACCATCTAGCTGCTTCGATCTTCAATTGAATCTTCAATTATGCAGGTCAGCCGGATATGCATTTTCCGCATTGTAAAAACTACGATGGGGGGTACAAGAGTTCGAGGTCATTTTAGATATTTATAATTTGTTTCTATTTTTGTGTTTATGTATGCCACAGATTAGATACGTATGGGGCAATTACCGATTAGCAACTGTTCAAACACATGTACACTAACATAGATAGTGTTAGGGAGCTTGAGATAACCGTGTGTTGCTAATCCAAACTAGAACTAGTGCAATATGTAAAGTCCGAGTTAGTGTTGGATAAGGGTTAAAGAGGGCCCCATATGGAAAGTGATTCGACAAGAATGCAAGTAATACTATCGACCAGTAGATAAGTATATGTATGTATGTGTATTTGTGTGTGCAGTAGGCCAGTAGGACTCCTTTGTTCTAAGTTGTCTTGCTGATAAAGCACTATATAGAGTTTACTTATAACATGTTTGTGATAATTTTTGAACCCTGAGCTGAGCTTCAGCCGGTGAATCAGCTTTTGTTGCTAAGCTTTTGTTATACGACTGTACAGAGTGATAAACTTGTTAAACAGTCAAGCAGTTAATAATATTACTCACCTCTTATTGTATGCAAGTTCTCTATCTCCCTCCCTTTTGCACTGCTTTTAGTTGTTGCTATAATGCCTAATTGCAATCGATTGTTATTTATCTTCAGACTGCTGCACGACACTCTCTCTTTTATCACAACCGATAAGATGTGTAATTAATATATCTATATATTATAAGGCACTTTGTTGATTCTTTGGAATGTTAAAAAATCGCTCAGCAGTTGCATCGGCAGCAGCGACGCGCAGTTGAAGAATGCGAACAGTTTGTTTTGAAGGTCTCAATTAACACAAACAGTTTGAAACTAGAGATGGGCGGGTGTCACCGCAACGACATTTGCCTATCGTTAAAATGCAACTGGAGAAATAAATCGATAACAAGACAATGTGACGTATAACATTAAAAACTCATTTGATTGCATTGCAAACTGTTGTTTAATCATGTTATTAAATTAAATATTTCATTTAACATATTTAAAACAATTGAGGAATTTGAAACTGTTATCGGTTTGTTTATTGGGAGTAACAGTGTGACCGCGTGCGAAAAAGAATACTAGAAATATAAACAGCTGTACTATTGGGAAGGGTGGCATCGTTGGCACGCCGGCTTTGACCAATCAACAGCAACCACGACGCACACACACAAGCATAGATAGTTTCTTGACGATTTTTGCCAGCCGTATTATTTTGACGTGCTCAATTCCGTGATAAAGATAAGCGAATAATGTCTTATTGAATAAAGTAGACAACGAAAAGAGTCAAAAGAGAAACTACGTAGGCCAAAACAAACAAATAATGCAGCTAATCAAGTGCCTGCTGCTTGTGCAGCTGGCTCTCTTCCTCTGGATGGACGAGGTGCTGGCGGGGAGAGACTTCTACCAAATTCTGAATGTGAAACGTAGCGCAAACACCAACGAAATTAAGAAGGCGTACCGGCGATTGGCAAAGGAACTGCATCCCGATAAGAATAAGGACGATCCAGATGCGTCGACAAAGTTCCAGGATCTTGGTGCAGCTTATGAGGTGCTTTCCAATGCGGACAAGCGGAAGACGTACGATCGGTGCGGGGAGGAGTGCCTGAAGAAGGAGGGTATGATGGATCATGGTGGTGATCCGTTCTCCAGTTTCTTTGGTGACTTTGGCTTCCACTTTGGCAATGGGGATCCTCATCAGCATGACACGCCGCGTGGCGCTGATATTGTGATGAACATGTACGTCTCCCTCGAGGAGCTCTACTCGGGCAACTTTGTGGAGATAGTGCGCAACAAGCCGGTGATGAAACCCGCCTCGGGCACACGCAAGTGCAATTGCAGGCAGGAGATGGTTACACGCAATCTTGGCCCCGGTCGCTTCCAGATGATACAGCAAACGGTGTGCGATGAGTGTCCCAACGTGAAGCTGGTGAACGAGGAGCGCACACTGGAAATTGAGGTGGAGCAAGGCATGGTCGATGGCCAGGAGACACGATTCGTGGCCGAGGGTGAGCCTCATATTGATGGCGAGCCAGGAGATCTCATTGTACGCGTCCAGCAGATGCCACACCCGCGATTCCTGCGCAAGGACGACGACCTGTACACAAATGTGACGATCAGTCTGCAGGATGCTCTCATTGGTTTTACAATGGAGATTAAGCACCTGGACGGACACAGTGTGTCGGTGACGCGCGAAAAGATCACCTGGCCGGGTGCACGCATCCGCAAGAAGGGCGAGGGTATGCCTAACTTTGAAAACAACAACCTGACGGGCAATCTGTACATTACCTTCGACGTGGATTTCCCCAAAAAGGATCTGACGGAGGAGGACAAAGAAGGTGGGATACCCCATATCTAATCATATTGTTAACAGTTGTTAATCTTTTCTTCTTCCTCTTTCAGCCCTCAAGAAAATACTCGATCAGTCGTCCATCAATCGCGTCTACAATGGGCTGTGAGGAGTGTCGATGTCGAATTACTGCATCAGGGCCGTACTTTAAGTAGTATTTATTGATAGGTGCGAAGACTTTGTTGCCTTAAGTTGTGCGCAAAATTTAACTATAGTCTAGAAACTGTAAAATATATATCAATTCGGAGTCGTTCCACGCCACGCCACACCATGAACAGAATAAAACAACTACAAAAACAGGAAAACAAAATAAAATAAATTAATTCAAATTGAATGAAATCGAGGAATTTAATAACGGGGTATATTGTAGTCAATGCCAGGCAAACTTTATTTTCATATCCAGGTGGCAACGCTACCACAACAGCTGTCAAACGCGGCGCAGGACAATGAGAAAGGGAGGCAGAGAGAGAGAGAGCTTGGCAGGAAAGCCTGGTTAAAGAGCGCACAAATTTTCAGCAGTGCGGACGTAAGGAACTAACGGAACTGCAACATTTATTTAAAACAAAATAAAAAAGAAAATATAGAAAATAATTATTTACTCGAATCCTGCATTAAATTGCAATAATTTTACGCATTTGCCACCTACCGAAAACCGTTACAATTCAGCGCAAACCTAACCTCAAAGTTCGCATTAAAAATTCAACAGCGACAAAAAAAAATTTCAATCAGATAATGAATGTCGTCTGATTATTCATCGACTCGAGGTGAGTGTGAGACTAAGACACAATAACTGCAGTTGCAGTCTATGCACAATCCAATCAGAGTGCCATCTTCAAGCAGCGTATGTAACGCTTAACCCACCCCCTCGCCAACCCCTTCTCCAACAATGTTTGTGTGTGCCGCACACTGTTATCGATTTTCTGGCAGTGCTGCCCCTTTTTATGCCAAGTGACCCAAAAAAACACACACACACACGTACATACACATACATAAGAGGGCAAGCACGCACGCACACACAGGCAGGCGGGTTGGAATTGGAAAGGAAGGGAGCGAGGGGAGCGTATAACGGTTTAATTAATTGGCCAGTCGGTCAGTAGGTCCCGCCTTGTAGAGCCTCCTCTACTGATGCTCCTCCTCCTACTTGCAGTTTGCACTTCTGCTTGATGACATCCAAGCAATTTCTACTCTTCTTGTTGCTGCTGATACCATGGCCACCGACCAGCGTCATCAAGCTGCTCTGCTCCAGAGATAACAGTCGCCTGGTGCGCAAGATAGTGCGCTCCAAGTGGACGCCCATATTGGACAAGCATCAGGTAAGCAATTCAAGAGAAAGAGAGAGAGAGAGAGAGGGGAAGAGTGTAGTTTAACTTTATTCAGGTTAAGCTGCCCTTGGAGTGCCCACTGCATCCCATAAGAGATGTCTTTGCACCACGTCAGGATGAAAAGCAGCGGGATCGTCCCACACAGTGGACCTGCCGGCGTTGCGGCAAGAGTTTCTACCAGGAGAAGTTTCTCGATCTGCACTTCGACACTCGGCACAAAGGGATTATCAACGAGGTAAGCTCTGGAGTAGCCTAATCCTGTAGAGATCTCATTAACAGCTGCTTCTTCCTCTGCAGGCTGAGACTGCCGTCTGTCTGGCCGACTTCTGTGACATAATGCGCTGCGAGGTGTTCCAAACGGAGGACGCATCCAGTCTGAAGTTTGGAGATCAGCACATTGTCACCGATATTGAAGTTTGGGGTGACTCTCTGGGTCAGAATTCCGCACTGGCCAAAGCGAATGCCGCATATTTGAGTTTAATACCAAGGTAAGCATCAATTCCTTCTTATCCAAGCCTCACTCACTGTTAATCCTCAGCAGAACTTCCACATTGAGTGCCACGCGTGCCGCCAAAGTACAAAATCGTCAATTACTCCAAGAGAAGCCAAGCCAAAGCAAGGAGCAGCAGTCTCAGCAAACCACAGACGGAGCAGGAGGAGTAGGAGGCAGTGCACGTGAGGATGGGCCCAAATCCGCTGGCGAGAAACTGTTGATGAAGCTGAAAGAGCTGGGACAGGCGCATCTCAAGCGTGCAGAATCGGAGCCTGATGCCGAGTCAAAGCAGAATGAGACGGAAGAGGGCGAACAAAGTGGAGATGCGGAGGGCAGTGGTGGTGGCCAGCGAGGTGAGGATGCGACGAAGACAGGACCCGAGCAGGGTCAGGCCAAGGTGCGTGCCAACTGCAAGCCGGAGGAGCTGAATAAGCTTAAGATACGCTGCGAGCAGCTGTTGAGGAGCTGCATCGGGGGATTGCTGCTGTCGATGACGGATCAGGCCTTCAAGGAGATGGAAGAGGATATGAACAAGGCGGTCTGCTGGTACCTTACCTGTGATCGCTACTGGGAGGATGGCCCACTGGAACCACGTGCCTTTCCCTGGGGTCTCATTGTCATCCTGATCTTTGTGCTGTCTACTGGGATCTGTTTTTGCTACTACATCATCTGGATACTGTTCGAGTAAGTAGTAGAGAGGAGGAGCGCGTGGCGCGGGGGGTTGGCCCCATTGAGATTGAGCAAACCCAAGTCATTTGTTTCAGCTCCGAAGAAACGACAATCAATGCCAATCATTATGTCGGCGCCGGAGGGGGCAGCGGCAGCATCTACATGCCTGCCCCACACCACTACCATGTCGACTATGCCACGCACCACGAGCTGCACCAGCAGCAGCAGCTGGACGGCGTCGCGATACCTGGTCGGACTGTCGACCAACTGCAGCAGCAGCAGCAACAGCAGGTCTACTACCAGCAGCAGCAACAGTTGCAGGCGGCAGCGGCGGCGGCGGCATCCGGTCGGGATTTATACCCCGAACCAGTTCAATATCATCGACACAGTCCGCGACACTACATCGCCGATCAGCGTCCAGCGGGGGGAGCACAACTGGGTACGCCCACCCATCCCACGTCGGGAGTCGTCGTCCGGCAAGTGGGAGCGTCCTCCTCCAACGCCAACACACCGCTGCACCGCCACTCGACGAGCCTGGGCTACCCACAGGACATTTTAGACCGACGCGACTATACAAGTAGCTCCTCCCGGCCCATTGCCACGAGCGTGGTCAGCAATGTGAGCAGCGTAGCAGGCGGTGATCCGCCGCGCCACTACAACACACATCCCCGGCCACTGGAGACACGGCATCGTCATGTGGGTTCCTCCCAGCAATCGTTGCGCACCTCCTCCTCCACGCACGAGATTGTGCAGAGCGAGGTGGCCGGAGGTCAGAACGAGCACTATATATACGTTACGTATCCGCCGGATCTGAAGAAGCGTTACTTCGACAAGTACGAGTAGAACTTACAGAGAGAGAGAGATAGAGAGATGACCAAACCAGAGAGGCCTCTTCGCAGACAGAGAAGAGAGAGAGAGCGCAACGAAACGATACCAAAAACTAAACTAAACCTAACCCCAAGTTGGTTTTTTACTTTAGCCTGCAAATTCTAGATTTGTGAACTGTGCTGTTTTTTGAATTCTACAACAAATTGAATAAAATGCAATACATATTTCTGTATATAAGCCGAAAATAGCAAACACCTGCAAATGTATATTTAAATTTCTTTTCAGTTTGTTTTTAACTGCAGCTTCGCACTGTGTGTGTGTTTGCCAACACTTGTGTGCCAGTGTCAGTGCTGCCACCTTGTTGATATAGTTTGCGGGCATGTGTGACGTCACAAATGCCATGACGAGTGTTGTTTTATGAAGGATGTGTCGCATGCAATGAGAGCAGTAAGCTCGCTCAGAGTATTGAAACAGGAGAGAGAGACAGTAAGAGCGAGGATTAGTGCATCATTGAGAGGCTTCAATTACTAATGGCGGACGTGCAATTGTTGTAGTGTTAAAATTTAATTAAAGTGCATAGAAAATAATTCAAATTAAGGAAAATATATAAATGGCGACTTGAGTAAGTAGAGATTACTTTTCCTTTTAATTATTACTGCGTAGCCGCTTTGTATGCCTTGTTTTAAAAAATGCAAAATGTAACGGTGCATTTTGCATGGCTGCGTAATTTGCACCGTGACACAGCTGCAATTGAGAGAGAAAGAGACAAGAATCCATTTTTTTAGTTTGCAATAACATTTACATAAAACATTTATTTCAATCAATATTTTAGTATATGGTGTTGATTTGCCATCTATATATGTATATTTAAATATTTTTTCAAAGACACTCACATTTATTATGTATACATACATATATATTCACAATCTGGACAGATCGTACAGTACTTAGGGTCTAAATCGTACAAACAAATGTACACCGCATATAAATAGAAATAGGATAAAATGTGTATGTGTGTGTGTGTGTAAACATTTAGACTTAATAGGGTATTTACATGTAGATATAGTTCGTGGTATGGTATTGTAGTCATAATAAATATTATTACATTTAGTCGGCTAGCATTTTTGCATTTCAATTTGCTTTTGTACTAAAATTAAGCGTATTACACATTATTCTATTTTCGAAAAATTGCACAAAATTAGTTTTGGAAAATATTTAGGTAAATATATATAAGTAAGTAGTACATATTACTGTTAATCCGAAAGTTATCTAGGGTAAATATACTAGTACTTTAAATTTATAAATAACATTTTGATAGTGTGTCTTTCATTTGGTCCTTTGGAATGTGTTGCAAGAGAAATGACGTCTTAATTTTAGGTTGGGTATACATACATACATACATATTTGCAATTTAGCTATATAGGTGGTCTCACATGATTAGTCTAAATGGTCTAAAAACCCTAACCAACTAGCCTGTATGGTCTGTATGGTCCGATCGTGTCTGGTCTGATTTGGGTCACTCTTATATAAGCCATGGCATTTGCAATCTATCCATAGCAAAGTCGTTTAGTTCCTCCTCATACCTCTGCCACCTTTCTCCTTCTCTCTGGGTTTATGTTCAAAAGCCAGTTTGAAAATTCTTATAAACTAGCTAAGGCCCATTAACGCACTTGTAAAACTTACAGATCTCTCCTCTCTCAATATATATCATTGAATAATTTGCTACGATAACAACTTCCGCTCAAGCTAAATTGTACTAGATAAAAACAAAAACAAGTCTTCAACTAACTGAACAAAACTAAAGGGTCTAACAGTTAAAGCTAACAGTTTTCTAGCTACTTTATGTTCTCCTTCAATTTTGTTTTTTTGTTTTTTGGTCTAGGCTGCATTTGGTGGCTTCTACATGAAGGCAGTTGCAAAACTTAAAAACCTACAATAAAATACTCTAAACGATGACTAAAACTAAAACTCCCTCGTCCCCTACTCAGCCCCACCAGGGGTGTTTTGTTTTGAAAACCACATGGCCCTCAACTTGATAGACTCGACACGCGAATTTTACATACCAGATATGCGACCATATACCATATACCATATCTGTAACATATATAGACGTGTCTGTGCCCTATCTGTATCTGTAATTGTATCTTTATCTCACTACTATTTGTATCTGTATCTACTTCGGCATCTCTGCAACTCGAACTGTGTGTGTGTGTGACCTCTGATGATGTGTGCTTTAAAACTGCTCCACAAAAAATGGTGATAAATTTAGCCGATAAGCGAAGGTAGGAATGTTCTAAGGCCGAGTATGCGCAACTTGCACATACCCAGTAGAGATAAGAGCTTAAAGGAACTTATGTGCAGATTTTACTGAGTTATGGAAGTCAAATTGACTTGTAAATACCAATTGAAGTGATTCAAGTTGAAATATTGAAAATATAATAATATAGTAAAAACTTTGGGAAATGTCTATGCTCTAGGTCTTATAGCTACTCTGTAGACAGGAATTGCATGAGAACAACATAGGATTAGCGCTCATGGAGCTACACAAACTTAAGAGCCTAAGTAAGCTGCACTTATGGATACTCTATGGTTAGATTTGGTATTAAAGATGGAAATGAAAGAGAGTTATGGAATGTTAACATAGTTAAGCTATTTTGATTTGTATTCGAATTGTACAGGGTACGCTGTCTTTTAAATCTGATACCCCTCTAAATATATACTAGTGTATGTTAGTGTAGATAGACAGGTATTAAATTTGACTGGACTGACATATACGCTCGACTTAAAAGCTAATTGCACGCGAGCCGAAGCGGACGAACGGGGGGCGGACGGACAGAGCTACGGCGTAATGGCATGGTAATGGGGCAGATCGCGTATATATGTATATGTATATATCGTCATGTCGACGCCCTTCCAAACTGCACTTAAATATCTAAATGCCGAGATTCGAAATGGAATAACAACAAAAAAAGACAAACAACACGAAATTCGCATGTGCTTAACTATATAAAAATAAAGCTAGATATTATATAGACTACACAAATATATAGTATATATATCTATATATATGTATATGCTTGATGCTATGCCTAATTACAATTTGATTGGGACTTAAATATATCTAAAAAATGCCAAAAAATGTGATTTACAATACAAACAAGTCTTTTGAGATTCTCGAAATGATTGTGTGTGTGGTGTGTAAGGGGTGTGTGTGTGTAAGGGGTGTGTATGTGTATGGAAAATTTGAATTCAAATTTAAAATCCATTAGGCACGCTTCACTTAGCAAAGTGTTGAGCTAGAGCAGGAGGAGGAGGAGTAGGGAGAGGACTGTGACTGTGACTGAGACTGAACTCGGGTTGGGATCGTGTGGCGTCTAGGCCTTCTCCTCTTGTACTTCTTGAGCACACGCTGGGCATGATAGAAGCGACTGATGTTGCACTGCACATACTTGGCATGCAGATACTTGAGGAACTCTCGTCGCGCTCGATCGGGCTGCAGTTCCTTACTCTCCTCCGGCACCACCACCTCTTCGTGGTGTATGTAGGCAGTCTCTGGTTCAGGCTCCTGCTCCACCTCGTGCAGGGGTAGAGCTTGATCTATGATGGGATCAGCGAGCAGCTCAATCAGTTGCAGCTCTGAGTGTGCCTCATGTGATGGCTCACGATCGTCGCCAGCCACCACACCCAGAATGTTCTCATTCATGTCGCATTGCACCACATAGAGATCACTGCTGTTGTTGTCAAAGATCTCTGCTAGGTTTATTAACAGTACATCTTGGCCGGCTACAGCTGCTGTCTCTAGATCCTTGCGATCCTCACAATCCTCTCCGATCTGCTGATACATCTCTGCCAGCGCCTCCTCCACACTGAGCTCGCGAGGTTGCGGCGCTGCTTCTTCTACTTGGGGGGTTCTTATGCTACTACTCTTTATTAAGGAACTATTTAAGGCATTCTTACTAAGGTCACTTAGCTTGGGTACGGGCTGATCCTGCTCCTCCTGCTTCTTCTCCTTCTCCTCTTGTTCGTCGCCATCGCTCTCGAGTATCTGCTTGAGCTTGGCGATGTCGCAGTCCAGAGATTCTACCGTGTTTGCTGTCAACTCTGCCGGTAACTCGGGCAGTTTTGATGCCGATAACTCTTTCTGCAGTGCTGCCAGCTCATTGGAGTCGCTCTCTGACTGCTCCGAGGAGCTGCTGTTCATGGGGGGCTGCTCTAGTTGCTGCCTCGACTCCTGCTGCTGCTTCTCCTGCTCGTGCTGTTGCTGTTGCTTCAGTTGTTGCTGCTGTTGCTGCTCTTGCTGCTCTTGGTTACTGCTGCTGTCGCTTGAGTCGCTATCATCACTGGAGCTGCTCGAGGAGGAACTGGTTGAGGAACCAGATGAGGATGAGGCTGAAAGGCAAATGATGGCGTTGGCAGGTGCAGGCAGCAACATGTTGCAGTCCTCCACATTGGATGCGCCCATGTTGGACTCCTCCAGGTTGTTGTGCAGCCAGCGTTGTATTTCCAACTGTTTGCACTTCTTTGCTTCATCCTCAATCGAACTGGTTGGAGGCGGAACGGGTTCCTCTTCGGGTTCCACTCTCAGCTTTGCTTTGGGCGACAGATTTGTGTTCTCCACATCGTCAAAGCCTTTGAAGCTGCCCAGCAGCTCCACGGATTGCAATGTATGATTGGAGTCGCCACTTTGCAGCTCCAAGACGGGCTCACTTCGCTCCTGCTGTTCCTCACGCAGCGCGTAGACGCTCTTGATGACTGTCTCGCGGCTTGAGCTTGTGGGCAGTGGCTGCTGTGGGGGATGCACGAGCTTGAGGTTATCTTGCTGCTGCTCGTTCTCCTGCTTCTGCTTCAGTTGCTCCTGTTGCTGCTTCTGCTCCTGCTGGTTCTGTTGCTGCTTCTGCTGGCTCTGTTGTTGCTCCCGCTTCATCTGCTCGTCTTCGTGCCTCTTCTTCTTGAGCTGCTTCTGCAGTTGCTGTTCCTGCTGCTCCACTAGCTCTAGTTGCTTCTCCTGCTGCTTTTTCTGCTTCATCTTCAGTTCCTCCTCTAGTTGCTCCTTTAGTTCCTTCTCCAGCTGCTGCTTCTCTCCCTGTTCATTGTCCTGGCTGCCCTTGTGCTCATACAGCTTGGCCGACTGTCGCTTGATCAGAGGCAGACGTCGCTCCTTGCGCAGTGCCAATTGTCGACGCAGGCGCTCCACCCTCTGCTGACTCAGTTGTGTCTGTGCACACCTGCGTCGCAGCAGCTGCAACGTGCGGAAATAGAAGCGATGCTTGCTCTTGGGGCTCTCGTAGCCAAGTATCTTAAGCATTCGGATGCGATTTCTTAAGCGACTAGCGCGTGTAGAGAGTGCAGGCTTGGGAGAGAGAGCGGGAGTGGGAGGGAGCATTGCAGAAGGAGGAGAAGTTGAAGGAGAAGCTGTAGGAGAATCCAAAGTGGCAGTTACTGCATCTGAAGTGGGAGATATCTGCTTGCTCTGCTGCTGCTCCGTGGTTCTTCGCTTGCGCTTATAGAACTTGAAGCGCTTTGCATGCTCTCGCAGTGCTCCTGGATTATCATCCTCCTCCTCCTCATCCTCCTCACTGCCGCCGATCTTGTGTATGAAGGTCTCGTATTCCTTCTCGAACGTGGATTCGTTGGAATTGTCTGCGCTCTGATCGAACTCAATGTGGGACTCGGGTTCAGGCTTTGAGTCTGTCTCGGGTAGACTGGGGGGTATAGGAGGCAAGGGTAGAGCAGGCAGGGAAGGCTCTTGCATGGGCAGTACCTCCTGCACCTTTGGCGGGGGCTCACGTAGAATCTCCAGCGCCAGCGCTTCACTCTCCACCACGGGCTGCGCCTCGACGTGCGCCTTCTTCAGTCGCAGCTCATCAAGTTCCTTCTCCACATCAAAGCTGCCAAAGGAATCCTCGACGACCTTCTCGTGGTGATCGATGATGATGTCTGGCAGATTCAGTTCACCCACCTGTGCATCCAACACGGCTGTAGCCACTGGACCCTGCACTGGCGGCAGTACTGTCTCGTACATGAAGCTCGAACTGGCCAGAGGTTGCAGCTGTGATGCTGGTGGTGGTTGCACCTGCGTGGGAGCAACTACAGCCAAAGGCTGTTCCTCCTCATCATCATTCCAGCTAGAGAGAAAGTCACGTATATTCGAGCTGTGCGCACTCGCTGCAGCCGGCGCAGGTTTGTGTGAGGAGGCAGCATAATGAGGCATAGCTGGAGCATGAAGATCGTAGCCCACATAGTTGTCCACATGTGATTCCAAGCCGGCTAAGCCATTGCCCTGTGCCAGGTAGCAATTGTTGCTGGCAGGAGCAGCAACTGCCGAGGGATGTAGACGTTTGCGATAGGCTGGATAGTCCAGGGAGTTGCCCATGGAGTTGGCACCAGTTGCAGCTCCAGCTCCTTGATAGGCCGGCGCACGTTGCAGCTGCTGCGGGGGCAGCACTCCATAGGCATCCAGACTGCCGAGATCGTTGTAGTAGGCGGTGCTTACGTTGGCCTCCATGGCACCATAACCTGCAGCCCCTGCACCTCCGCCGGCCATGCCCAGTTGAGGCATGTAACTGCGCTGACTCTGACTCTGATCGTAGGAGGCGTAGAGATCTGTGGGATGTGGCTTGAGCTTGCCAGCAGGATTGCCAGCAGGCACAGCATATTGTGGAGGTGGAGGCTGTGGCGCATGTGGTGGGGGAGGCGCCACTGTACGCTGGGGATAGTAACAACTCTGCTGTGGGTATGGCTGCGAGCAGCAACTCTGACGTGCTGCGGGCTGATTCTCCACAAGATTAGCTGCCGTTGTCCACATGCCACGTGCGCCGTACGGTGCTTGCTGTGCCTGGTAAGGATTCCCGCCATATTTGTAGTACATCTCTCCTCCACTTGCTGTCTGGTGATGGTAGCCTGTGCTGCTGGGATTCGGTGTGCCTGTTGTCCAGTGGCAGTTGGCTGCAGCGTTGCCAGACTTGCCACGATAGCCAGAGTCAGCCAGCTCTGGTGGACTGTAGAGCGGAGCGGGTGCACCAAAGCTCAGTCCCCCATTGGGCGGATAGAGGGACATGGCGTACTTGTCATAGTAGCCAGCTGCTGCGCCTGCTCCACCTACTCCTGCTCCAGTTACTCCTACTCCCCCTACTCCTACTCCTACTGCTCCTGCTGCTGCTCCATAGACGCCTCCACTTGGCGCCAGGTTCTGATAGCGACTGCTTGGCTTGATGGCTGCATAGCTCGGCTCCAGTGGCGGCAACTGTTGCTGCTGTGGCAGATGTTGCTGATGTGTTGTCTGCATTGCTTGCTGTTGTTGTTGCTGGTGATGATGGAGTTGCTGCTGCTGCTGCTGCGCATGATGTTGCTGTTGCTGCTGCTGCTGTTGCTGTTGCTGCAGTGGCTTCTGCATGTTCATGTTCATGCCCATGGCCACGCCCCCCATGCCCATGCCCACGCCCAGACTGTGATATTGCTGCTGTGCTGCTGCTGTTGCTGACGGAGGCGGAGGAGGCTTGTAGGCCTTGTATGCCTCATAGGGATTGCTGTTGCTCATGTACATTGCCGGCATTGACATGGACACGTTTTGTGGCTGGGCGTAAAAGGGCGTGGCAGCTGCTTGCGGCTTGCTGCTGTTGCTGCTGATGTTGCTGTTGCTGCCGTAGATGCTGCTGCTGCCCGTGTTGCTGCTGCTGCTGTTGATGTTGCTGGCATAGCTCGAGCTGTTGTTGTTGCTATTGCCGCTGCTGCTGTTACTGTTGTTGTTGTACTTGATGCTGGGCAACTTCTCGTAGCGTGTGGCATTGTAGTTGTACCCACTGTAGTTATACGCATCCAGTGACATGGCACCGCCTCCTGCCACGCCCACTCCAGTAGCAGCTGCATAGTTGTAGTTTTGGTGATAGAAGTGCGACTGTTGCTGCTGCTGCTGTGCGTGTTGTTGCTGCTGTGCATGTTGCTGCTGCTGTGCCTGTTGCTGCTGCTGTTGTCGCTGCTGTGCATCCAAGCTGGTCAAGGCTTCACTGTAGAAGGGAGCAACAGTGGCAATTGTCGCCGATGTCTCGTAGTGTGCGCCCAGTGGCGTTGTGGGCGTGGTTGTGGCACTGCCGTAACCGCTGCTGCTGGCACTGCTACTGCTGGCACTGCTGCCGGGGCCGGAGCTGCCACCACCAACTGCAATGGCCATCGCAGCCGCGTCCATGTTGCGGGCTGCAAGAAGGAAGAAGATGAGTAAAGTGAGTGAGATACATTAAATTAAAGTGGGTAAAGAGACACAGATAAAAAAAAAAGAAACAAAAAAGAGAGAGCGATAGTAGAAGAAAGAGAGAGAGAGAGTGACAGCAGGTCTTCAAAGTATGAATCAGTCCATTCCAAGTGCAGTAGGCCAACTAAGTGATAGATCTAAAAAGGAAAACCTTATCAAGAAGCGGCACTACAATTTCTTTTTTTTCGGTTCTCTGCTTATCAGTTACAGAAAACGCTTAACGTCATTTCTCAATTAACGAAAATTATCAGGAAATTGTAGGAAAACATTTCCCAAACTTATCGCCAAGAGGTTTTACTTCCTTTACTTAGAACATGGTATCTACGCAGCGAAACCATCCATAGAGACCTCCACACAAATCTTGTCAACGAGGAGATGAAAAAGAGTAAACTTCAAGCAAAGCTCGACGCACACGAAAATCCTCTTGCTCCATATCTATAGTGTTCTTTAATAGAAGACCTCTTGACAAAGCAAACCCCTGAGTCATGCCGAAGCAATTACCACTAATTATGGTGAAATTCCCTGATAGTTCCCCTGTTAATTCCCTCCATACCTGCCACAAAAATAGTTTTCTATTTCGATTTCTGTTCAAATTGAAGACATTGCTTTATCTAACTACCGGGACCTATGCATATTAAATGCCCTGCTTTAACCACTGCGTGTATTTGTTGACACGTTTTTATACCCGCTATCCAGTGCGTAGAAAGGGTATTATTACTTAGAGCCAACTGTCTGTCTGTCCGTGTGATCACGTAGATCTCAGAGAGATCTTTCAATAAAAAGTGCTACTAAATATGTTGTAAATATGTTTTATTATTACACACAGATCAAGTTTGTTTTAGAATTTCACCCGTACCTTCCCTTTTATAATAAATTCGCCTTTTCTTTCCCTTTCCGCCCCAATAAAATAAATAAAAACCGATTTCCAAACGAAATTTCAATGCAGCACAGTTAATTTTTGTTAAACATAATAACAATAAACGTCGAAATTATATCTGAAAGTTTGCTTACGATTGCATAATTAATATGGAAGTTATTTAAGAAATAATGTGAAAGAGTTACTGAATTCTAAGCTCTGCAAAGTATGCAACACAAAATTAAGTTTTATATTTAATATAAAGCGGGTATATCACAGTCAAGCACACTCGACTGTAGCTTTCGTGCTTGTTCCAAATGTCCCAACATGTTTCCCACCTCATCTCTTCCCCCTTTCGATTTGTTGTGGTTAATGAAGGGTTCGCTGGCTCTTTAAAAAGCACAAAACTTGATGATATGTGGAATTTTTTCATTGTTTACAAAACGCTGCCCTCCGCCCTCAAGCTACACTCCCCCACACACACAGTCTGTGTGACACACACATGCGCAGTTAGTGCGCTGCAAGTACAGGAAAAAGCAATTATTCCATGGCATTTAAATGAAAAATGGAAAACCCGCAACCCTTGAAGCAGCAGCAATTGTTGTTGTTGTTGTTGTACTATAGTTGCTGTTGTTGTAGGTGGATTGCTGTTGTTGCTGCCGGCAATGCTGCTGCTGTTGCTGCTGCTGCTGGTGGCGACTTTAATGGTCATAAATGTCGCAGCACGCGCGCAGGTGCTCAGTTTCCTCAGGCCTCGACTGCGTTCCAAGTGTGTCAGTGGGGCCTGTGATGTCTAAATGCTGCAAAAGGGGAAAGTCCCAGTGTCTCTCTACCCCTGCCCGTCCCTACACGTGCTTCTCTCTGCCTCTCTCTGCCCTTCTTCGTACTTCCCCCGAACCCTTTCGAAATGAATAAGCGTCGCGCGTCAACTTTGTGAAATGCGATTGTACATTAAATATTAACGATTGCTGCCCACTATGCCACGCCCCCGCCTGCTCCACTCTACCTCCCACTGGCGAGGACACTGTACAGTGGACGACAAAGCGTCTGCTTCGCTTTGGACTATGGGCGTGACGACCAGCGACGCCGCACGACGCTCAATGTCAACGCCCAACGGGGCAAAGGCAACAGAAGCAGCAGCGGCAGCGGCGGCAGAGGCAGCAAATGGCAGAGAAGGGAAAATAGACAACAGAAGCCACAAAAGCAACAAAGTGGGGCACACACACATACATGCACACACAGACACTAACATAGACACACTGTAAAATAATTGTGTAGATAATTGCGCCTGGCTACTTGTGTTCAATGTGTCCCCCATGCTTGCCCCGCCCCTGCGGCGCCTCCTGCGCCTTCTAGTTATTCTCTGCACTGTGAGAAACAATTTGTGCTTGAAATTGAGTACAAAAGAAATTAACATAGAAACATAGAAACCAACTGGAGCCTTCTTCCTGATTGATAAAACATAGAAAGTACTTTAACGCTCTTCATGCGAAATTATGAGCAAAAACTAATTGAGATTGAGTTCAGATAGAGTGGGGACTAGATGAAACTTCTAAATCTTTGACAATAACAAATAAGAAGCATATAAAAGTGTGGACTGGACTGTTTACACCGTTTACTAAAAACTTTACTGAAATAACTTCTATGTGAATTAAAAGTTTATAACAACATCTTCCAAAGTCGTTAGACTATGTATTGTATATTAGAATGTATAGTACACATTAAAATTAATATTTTTTACGTGGGCGTAAGGAGGCATGTTCGAATTCTAAGACAAACTTTATCTGCGTGCAGTTAGAAGACATATTGTCAGCAAATTTGGCAACCCTAGCTCTAATGGTCTCTGAGACCTAGATCTCATACAGTTCATACAGATAGGCAGGCCTATACCGACTGCAATGATCTTAGAAGTGTTTACCATAGTTTTACAGGGTATGTAGTGACGTATGTAAACTATCATAACCTTTTTAAATTTACTTTAATTTGCTGTGACTTGACTTGAAATGTGATGTAGTGTTGAGGTACCCCCATAATATGATACCCCCCTTTGCTGTCTACCGGAAGTGCTCATATTTTTCTTGCTGTGTGTGCATGTTTAATTCACCACTTCCAACACACACCCTCCCCTCCCCTCCCCTCCTTCACTTTCTCAGCACACACACTGTTATTGCATATGTAATGAGCTACGATGAGTTTTTCCACAGACTGAATTGACCACAAACCATTTACAAGAACACAAACGAGTGAGACAACAACAACACTGACAACAACAAATAATGACGACCACCTGTGACAAGCAGACGCAGCCAACAGCGTTCAGCGAAAGCGCAAGTTGCAGCCGAATGCGCTGCGACATTCTGCATACGCCCCGTTGGCCCCAGCTCTCTCATCTTGCGCCCTTTGTGCCCCACGTGGTGTGCAGCACGTCGTTGCTGCTTTAGACAATTCGTCGAGTAGCCACAGCACGGCACAGCAAGGGGCGACGGTGGTGCGGTGTCGAAGAATCGAAGCGAACTGCTGCCACGAACTGAGTTCATTATGCTAATTCACTTTCATTCACTCTCTGCGCGCACGGCGAGTTGCGCATTGCTTCATGATAACTTCTTGACTGGTTGAATGGTGCGAGTGGCGACGGCTGCAATGCCTTCAGTTCATGCCACAGCTCATCTGATGATGGGCAGTAGATTGCAACTGCCACTAATCACCCAATAATCGACGCCAATCGTCAAAACAATCGCAACTAATGAGCAGCTACGCAGGCTTTTAGGCTAATTGAGCGTGTCCACTTGAATTTCGGGAAATACGTATCAGAAGTTGGGAGCAACGTTGATCATGCGCAACCACAGTCCGAATCAAGATCGAATTTAGAATGAGAACGAAAGCGAATACAAATTGTCTATTCGAAGGTATTCACTGTGGCTTATCACTGAGGCTTATCATCATGGAAAACAATAATAAAATAAATGTATAATCTACACTCATAAAGAAAGATATTGGAAGAAAAGAGAACAGAATGAAGATGAACAAATACTGATTGCAATATGCAAAATCACATTAATCACATTAAGATTTCAATTAGAATTCGAAGTAAAGAAAGATATATTAATACGATAAGGACATATTTAAATTCTAGAACAATTTTATTACTTGAAAGTTACGTTGTGGACTCAAAAAGAATATCATAGACCAATGGATTACCAGTAGTATTTAAAACTGAATATGTCGGAATTCCTAAGAATTAAAACGTCGCAAAATTGTTGTATACATTAAAAGAGAACTTCGCACTGTAAATAGTATAAGGTCTGTTTTGAAATGGTATATACTATAGAAATGTCGCCATGAAATATACAACTAAAATTAAATAAAGAAGTAGATTTCTAAATAATAAAGGGTGATTCTTTAGCTATTATTTTTTTGGCAACACTGGCTTAAACAGCTGACGCACGTTTCGTGTTTCGTATTACTGTCAAACATCTTCAATTTGGTCTATAATTTAACATAACGTCTATACAGACAAGCCCGCGTCAATTGACGCATTGGAGGACATTATTGAAGCATTTATTCGTGAGATACCGGCCGAAAAGATGGAAACAGAATCATATTTAATACTACTTTATATATAGTATATAGAGTATAAGTATATATTTATTACTCTATATTATACCATATATTATATGTAGAGTATAAGTATATATTTTGTACTGTATTTTACAAACAACAATCTCAAAATCCCGTACACTCAATATTCATGAAATGAAATAACACGCCGAAAAACTTCACAACATTAACAAAACAAAAACTGAGTTAAATTTATGCACTATGGATGATAGAATCTTTGAAGAGGGGTGCACATCACTGAGAATCATTGTTTAAACGTGTCACAGTTTACGCTACACTAGAATATGTTAATGCCACACACGCCCAGGGCAGCCCAGGCTAGGCCAGGCCAGGCCACGGCTGAACAGAGCAGGGTATGTCGTAGTCCATACATATGCGAGTGTATGGAAATTTGCAAAAGAAGAAAACGAAAATGAAATCGAAGAAGCCTCGCTTTGGGTGTCATATATGCACACACGTATATATGTATATATGCATATGTGTATGTATATGTAAAGCGGGCCAGATGTTATTGCTCAATTGCGATATTGCGTATACGCGGCGTTGAATAAAACAAATTTCAGCGCGTTTGCAACTTGAGAATCGTTGCGAATTATGTTGCCATATGTTGCGAACGGAAAAAGGCGCGCACATAAACAGTGAGAAAGAGAGTAACAGAGAGAGAGATGTAACACATACTGTTGCTGTACCTTGCTCGATAGTGTAGTCTAGTTACAGGCGATGCGAACGCGACACTTGTCCGACATTTTCCGACATTTTTTAATTAAAAATTCAAAAAAAAAACTCGCAGAACTTTTTTTGTGCCTCGTGCGATGCGTGCGACTTGCAGCTAAAACTTTTTCATCTGTTGCCGACGACGACGACGCAACGGAATGCGAATGTGAATGAATGACGCGCAGCTGGCGTCAGCGTCGGCGCCAACAGCGACGGCGACAGCGACACACACAAACAGAGCGGAAAGTCCTGTTTAAAAGGCTGCCAAAAGGATGGCAACGCTGTCAGAGAGAGAGTGGGCAAGAGCAGGAGTGGGAGAGTCAAAGGCAAAAGTAAAGAGAGAGAGTGAGTGTTGGTCTGAGTTAGTGTGTACGTGTAAGACTGACTTAGCATTTCTGTGTGTGTGTGTGTGAGATTGAGTTAGTTTGCCTTGCCTTGCTGTCTGTGTGTGTGTGACTGAGTTAGTTTGCCTTGCTGTATGTGTGACTGACTTTGACTGTCTGTCTGTATGTGTGTGTTTCTGTGTGTGTGTTGTTGTTGTGCTTAGGAAAACAAGTGGTTGCCGTGGTGAGAACACAAGGCGCACACACAAGTCAAGCTGCTGCCGGCTCGACTGAAAGTGGACGTCGACAGCGAAGGAGCAGCGCCAGGCAGTGATGTGGGAAACGGGTGCAGTAAAGAGGTTAAGCCAGTGGAGCAGGGTAATGGGAGGGAGGGGTGCACATTTGACAGCTGCTGCGCTGCAGGCAGGAAATGAGGGTGTACATGTATTGCCGCCCGTTGATGCTCATAAGCGAACATGACAGACAGCTCCCTTCCCCTCCCCCTCTCCTCCCTCTCTCTCTCGCAGTCGACGCCCGTGCACGCTCCCATTAACGGCCGGTGACGTTTGCTAACGGTTCGATGGCGAAGCGTGACAAACAAGCGACAAGCAACAAAAAACTGCAACAAATGCAGCAAAACAAGCAGACAAGTGCTGCAGTCGGGCATGCTCGACAGTTAAATACCCTGGCACAAAGTTAATTACACACTGACAATTGTAAAGACGAGGCAACAGACAGACAGACAGGCAGACAGGCAGACACGACTTTCCTGGTGATGCTGATATAGAATATATCGTATATACTTTATAGGTTTGAAGATCTCTCCTAAGGTTCGTAGCAATCTTCTGGTCGAAATGAATATACTCTCTGCAAGGGTATATGGTAATAAACAATAATAAGAGGGAAGAGAGGCCAGAGTGCGGAGAGGGAAGAAGCAGAGGGAGACAGTTATAAATTGAGAAATTTGCAATGTTGCAGGTGACAGGTGCAGGCAGAGGCTGGAGGCAGCGTCGGCGGCAGAGGGGGAGGCATTTCTAGCGTAGGACCTAAAAAACCAATCGAAGCGAGAGCGAGCGACAAAACCAAAAGCGAATTAAGCGAAATTGAATTGGACGCGGCAACGAACGGAGGTAACAACAACAACAACAACAATTTGCGGTCGCATTGCGAAAAGGGAATTGACAAAAACAAAAATAACAAAAAACTAAAATAGGCGACAGAAAAAAATAACAACAACAACAGAAAACAAACCATAAAAGCAGCGCGCAATCAAATGATAATAAAAAAGCCGCGATTACACACTGAGAGCGCAGGCAGCGCAGCGGCAGAGGTAGAGGCAGAGCACGCACACACACAGACACACATACAGAGACACACAGACATTTGCATTTGAGTTGTTGATTATGCATGCGTGAGTGAGTCGCGTCGCGTCGCAAAGGTGAACAGAGAATGGCAGAACAAAGCAAAGAGAGGGAGGCAGCGGCAGAGGCCGAGCCAAGAGTTGACGCCGACGACGTTGACGTTGCTGGCGGCGCCGAAGCCGCATAAGAAGCAATAGCAATTCAAATGCAAAACAACAATAACAAAATCGAAAAATCGAACACGAAGATAGAAAGAAATCAAGAAAAAAATAGAAGAGCACAAGCAAAAGACACTATTGCTCCGACGCCTCTTCCCCCTCTCCTTCCTCCTTTGCTTTTTCCGCTTCTGCTTCTCCTCCTGCTCCTCCTCTTCCTCCTTCTTCTGTCGAGCGTGTGCCACGCTTTGCCCCCGATAAATATTGATTGAAAATCGATAGGTTTTTCCAACCTCCCTCCCTTCATCTCTCTCTCTCTCTCTCTCTGTCTCTCTTTGTCGTCTGTCTTGATGTCATTTGCAGCTTGTGTGGAAGCCCTACGCGCAGTCCCCCTTCCCCCTACCCTGTCTCCCACTCACACACACAAAACATATGTAAATATCTGTTGTGCATGTGTACAGCTGTACACACACATACACACGCACAGTGGGACAGACATGCATGTGCATGCGTGCGTGTTGCTTGCGTTGACAAGCTCGGCTTGATAACTTAAACACGTACACACACACGCAGCCAGGTACACACACAGTCGCATACCTCATATATATAGAGCAAAACAGACGGGGAAACACGACAGAAAAAAAAATGTCAACACAGTTTTGTTGTTGCTGGTGCTGCCGCTGCTGTTGCTATTATTATTGTTGTTTTCATTGTTTTTTTTTTTGTTGTGTGTATGTGCGCGTGTGTGTGCGTCTTTTTTTTGGGCTGTCGGCTGTAATCAACGTTCTTGTTGTTGTTGTCGTTGTCGCTATTGGGGCGCAAAAAATGCCAAAAGAACAGAATAAGTAGAGCACCCCAAGACTGACGACGATGGCTGCGACGCCAGCAGTGACAGCTACGCTGGCAGCATAAGCCACACTCACACAAGAGAGAGAGAGAGCGCGATGAAGAGAGGGAGGTGAAGAGAGCGCTAGTGTAAGTCGGTGAATATGTAAAAGGAATGGTTGTGGGCAGGGGGAAAGGGGGTATCGTATGCACTGAAGCAGCAAATAAACCACGTATTCATACACACACACACGCATGCATACAGACAGGCATTGTACATGCAGGCAGAGGAAAGCTCTCGGCATTCATAAGGCAACGCTGGCATTCAGTGTTGCCAAATTTAGCGATTTTCCCGTCAGGTCTGGCTTTTTTTCAATAGAACAATCAAAATATGGCTTCTTCTAGCTTTTTTAATACCAGATTTAGCTTGTATTTGATATAATTTGACTATTATTGGCTGTAATTCTGGCAGCAATGGCTGGCATTACATGCAAGCACACACACACATACGAACCTCAACAGTTTTTCGACATTTTGTTGCTATTTTCGCTGTCGCTGGTAGCTCTGCCCGCTGTCGCTGCCTCTGCTCACTTAAATGTTCTGCCTGCGCGCTTTGCTGTTGTTGTTATTGTTGTTGTGGTGTGTTTGTTTTGTATCTGCTGTTTCGCTTGATTATTTTGTTGTTGTCGCTGTCACTCTTGTTGTTGTTGTTGTTGAGTGCTTTATGCACTGTTACTAGTGATATAATTTGATAAAATTCTTGTTGCTGTTGTTGCCTTTGCTGTTGTTTACGGTTGTTGTTGTTGTGGCTCTTTGGGCCATTTATTTATTGCATTCAATTATCATTTAGTACACGCACACACACACACGCGCACACGCACAGAAACGGGCAAACAAGCTGACGGCGACGTCGCAGTCGCAGTTGCTGTTGCTGCTGCCGTTGCTGCTGCTGCTGCCGTTGCTGCTGCTGCTGCCGTTGCTGTTGTTGCTCCAAGGTAATGTCGCTGCTGCTGATAATGTGTAAGTGCTCTGCACTCTACGTTGTTATTGTTGTTGTTTTTGTTATTTTACTTTTATTCACTTAATTTTTTGGTAAAAAGAGACGCGTTGATGAAACAATTTTGTGTGGCCTCAGAAGCTTTGCACAAACTGATACTGAGACAGCTAAAGATACAGATACGCATACATATATGTATACATATATAGAAATATGTACATATTCAGATATAGCTACAGATACACGTACACAAAACGCGACTTTGAATGCAGCCGGCATTGACAGCGTTGCCAATTATTATTGTTTTTCTGTTGTTGAGGCACAGTGGAAGAGGGGTGTAGAGAGTGGGGTAGGCCAGGGGGTATGCGGGGGTGGCAGGCAGAGAAGACACACTAACCGAGTAACGCTGTACAGGTGGCAGCAGCGTGGCGAATCAAAATAGCCGCGCGTAAATCGTAGAGAACAAATTATACATATGTATACACCATATATGTACATATGTGTGTGTATGCACGTAGGGAAACGTAGTTGTAGTTGTTGTAGAGACGTAGTAAATATAAAAGTTAATAACAACGCAAAGAAATAAACACACACACACACGGAGAAAGACAAACACACGGAGCGCCGCGAACGAACCGAGGGACGTGCGCTCTATCGGAAAGTCGAGATACGAATGAGCAGCAACGGTAAACTGTAAAAAAACGGTGAGCACGCGCCAAAACGAAAGCTAGTAAAAGTTCGGACACGGAGAGCGTATGTAAATCTCTCTCTCTTTCTTTTGCGCTCTCTCTGTCTCTGTGTGTCTCTTTCTCTGTGAGCGCATTTTCATACAGGTGGTTTCAGTTTGGAGCAGGAAGGTCTAGTGGCAACGACCAGGAACGACAATAGCACCTTAGGGTGCTAATTGAACGCGACATTCGGTCGCGTTCTGTATTTACAGTTAACACAACAACATCGTCGCCGGTTGGTAATTAGCATTAATTGTTTGTTTATTTCATGCCTGAAATTGCGCGCCACACTTTGCTGCAGTCTACAACACTGCTGTTAGGCTTGCCAGATAGCGGACAGAGTGGGATTTGCAAGCGTTGCCAGTTATATGGACATGTAGCAAGCGGTATTCAATTTGAAAATGCAAGCGTTGCCAGATAGTTGTGCATACAGAGATCGGTATTCGATTAGTCGTTAATAACTAATTAATTTAATTAACAGGCTAATGCATATTTTGATAAAATATAATTTAATGTAAATAAACAATATAAAGTCATTAAACAATATTTTCGGAGTTTTTCCTTATAATTTGGCTGTTATTATGGAAAGTTCCCGAGGCTGAGTGCCAAAAAGGCAGGGATTGATAGATTGGATGAGTATGCTGTTATCATTAAGCATTAATCAGTGCTATTATTTAGTTTTCCGTATTTTGTAAATATCGATAGCGTCAATAAGAGCAATGATGTTACTCCATCTCTAACGCTAAGTGATTTTGCTAATATCTGAATTAGATTATTTTCCAAACAGGAGTGGCAAACTCAGAATTTTCTTGAGAATGTGATATCACAGATGTAAGTAATAGAAAAAGCGTTATTCGCGGAGTTGCTTTAATTGTTTTTGCTCCCTGGTTGCGGCAGCCACGAAATGTTGCCTGAACATGGCCTCGAGCCGAGCAAAAATGCCTCCGTCATGGAGAGTCATATTTTCCGCAAGGCTCACACTAAGGATGAGTATCTGGAGCTGGTGGCCAAGCTGTCTATGTACTACCAAAATATGGCGCATCACAAGTCGGAGCAGCAGCAACAGCAACAATAGAAACCAAAAACTTGATAATCAGAATGCGCAACGTCAAAAAATAACGTGTCCAAATGTTTGATATCTTCGCTAGCAGTTAATCGATAAACGGAATTATTTTGACTACAACTAAATGCTGAAATAAATAAATAAAACACTAAACATTTAGACATTTTTACTTTGCAAAATATATTATTAATTTATATGCGTCAAGCAATGTAATTTTTTAATCCTACTTGTTGCTTGCTTTATTTCAAACAGGCTGTGGGGCTGCCAGATGTTTATATACCTAACATATGGTTTGTGAAATGGAATAAAGTTATCGGCCATGCCGCCACATATACCGATATACAAATGCCAAGATTTTATTATCGATATACACTTTCAATTGTTTCAGTGGACAAGCGAAAGTCGAACGACGCACAGTAAATTTACTTAAAGCATTTAAATATATCTTATAAAACATCTGATAAAAGTATTACAATCATGAGTGAAGAGTGGCAAAGTCAGAATTTCCGTCAGAATGTGATTTCCAAGATGTAAGTAATGGAATAAACGCCATTTACAGAGTAGTTCTAATGATTCTCTCCCTCCCTGCTTGCGGCAGCCACGACATGTTGCCTCAACACGGCCTCGAGCCGAGCAAAAATGCCACCGTCATGGAGAGTCATATATTCCGCAAATCCCGCACCAAGGATGAGTATCTAGGGCTGGTGGCCAAGCTGTTTATGCACTACAAAGATATGTCTCAGCGCAAGTCTCAGCAGCAGCAGCAACAACATCAGCAGCAGCAACAACAACAACTGCAGCAGCAGCAGCAACAAGCGCCGCCACCGAATGCAGAAATGGGACAGCAAAACATCATGCAGGACCCATTGAATGCTCTACAGAATCTCGCCAGTCAAGGCAATCGCAATCCTCAGCTAATGCCCATGGGCGGTGCGCCAGGAGGAGTGCCAAGCCAGATGGGTGCAGGCCCAGGCGGACCTGGCACGGCATCGAATCTGTTGCAGACGCTGAACCAACAGCGCCCTGGGCAGCAACAGCAGATGCAGCCCATGCCCAACATACGCGGCCAGTTGCCTATGCAGGTGCAGGTGCAACAGATGGGGGGTGGTGGAGGTGGTGGCAACGGACCAGGCGGCGCTGGTGGCATGCAAATGAATGCCATGGGACCGGGAGGTGCGCAGGTACCTAATCAAATGGTCGGACCCGGACCGAATAGCGGACCCGGCGGACAAGGCGGCGCAGCGGGCGGCATGCCTAACCAGATGACGCCCATGGTGGTGAGTACAGCAGAGAGAGAGAGGGAGACTAAGTAATCCGTTTATTGCTTGCAGCTTGGCATGAATCCCATGCTTAGGCTGAACCAGGGTATGCAGGGAATGCCGTCGAACATGCAACAGCAGCAGCAGCACGTGGTGGGCGGCGCTGCAGGGCAACCAGGCGGCTTGCCAGTGCCCAATGCAGTGCAACAAGGTGGGGCAATGAATGCCATGGCTGGCATGAATGTTAACATGCCACCGAATATGCAACAGAAGCCCAACATGGCACAAATGGGACAAGGCGGACAAATGTTTGCCGGAAATCGAGCGGGAGTTGGCGTCGGTGTTGGTGTTGGTGGCCCACAGCAGCAGCAACAGCCCTTCATGCGTTCCAGTCCATCGCCAGCGGATGCACAACAGTTGCAACAGCAGCAGTTGCAGCAGCAAATGCAACAACAGCAGCAACAACAACAGCAGCAGCAACAGCAGCAGCAACAACAACAGCAACAGCAGCAGCAACAACTGGTGGGCAATCAGACGCCCACACAACAGCCGCCCACACCACAGATGCCCACGCCACAGATGATACCCAGTCCTGCACTGGTGCCCCAATCCAGTCCACAGATGATGATACAGAACTCACAGCGCAGCATACGCCAGCAGTCGCCAAGTGCATCGATCAATACACCTGGTCAGGTGACTGGCAACAGTCCGTTTAATCCCCAAGAGGAGGCGCTGTACAGGGAGAAGTACAAGCAGCTGACCAAGTACATTGAGCCGCTTAAGCGCATGCTGGGCAAGATAAGCAATGATGGAGCAAGTAAGTAGAGAAGGCAGCTTCTCCTCTCCCTCTATTCCCTCGGGAATAATCAATCTTTTCTTCTCTTTCCCTTTGCAGATGTTGAGAAGATGACTAAGATGAGCAAATTGCTGGAGATACTCTGCAATCCTACGCAGCGTGTGCAACTGGACACGTTGCTGAAGTGCGAGAAGGCGCTGGAGAAGATGGATCTGTTCTCCTACTCAGGGCAGCAGTTTGGGGTAAGTGTATTTCCTCTCTTGTTGCCCTCTCTCTAATCTTCTCTTTGTGCTCTACAGAAATCTTCGAATCCATTGCTGGAAGTTATCAATACCACACTGCAGAGTCCGTTGGCCAATCACACACTGCATCGCACCTTCCGGCCGAGTCTGGAGTTGCTCTTCGGCACCGATATCTGTGCTCCTGTGCCGGCAAAGCGGCCGCGCTTGGAGGAGAAGAAGCATTCGCCCTTTGACCAGGATGTGCCGTATATTCTGCAGGGAGAGATTGCTCGCCTGGACAGCAAGTTCAAGGTGAAGTTGGATACGACGGCACAGAACAATAATAAGACCATCAAATTAATTTGTTGCCTGGACGACAAACGTTTGCCCAGTGTGCCGCCAGTGAGTGTCAGTGTGCCAGAGGAATATCCCTGGCAATCTCCAGACTGTGCGCTCACCGAACAGGAGTACTCCACCACGCCATTCCTGCAGACAGTGCAGCAGGCTTTGATTGCTCGCATGGCTAAGCTGCCAAAGAATTATTCGTTGTCACATTTGCTTGACACCTGGGAGATGGCAGTGAGGCAAGCCTGCTCCCCCCACGCTAAGCCCAGACCTATTTGCGAGCTGAGCGCCCTTTTGGGCATCTAAGAAGAGATTCCCTATTGGCAACTTGGTGGGGAAGATATTCCCTGCTAGTTGTCTAGAGATAGTTAGAATATATGCTCCTTTTTTTACATCTAAGTTTCAGGTACTGTCTGCACTGGACTGTACTGTCTGTATCCCATTCTCATATGCTTATTTCCATGATATTTACCCTCTACATACATATAAGATACTATATAGTCTATAAGACCATCTAAATGTAGCATAACTATCCCTGATCTATATAATTATAATACCAGTTTAGGTTTTTTCAATTATACAGCAAATATATAATATATAGTGGCATTTCTTTATCTTAATTCTGCATGAGAAGAGGGTCTGAGGGGATACAACAGAGTATCTTCCTTGGGGTACAGGACCTTCTTATCTAGATTGAGGTTTCTGACCTGAATGTAAGGTACATAACATTATCTGGTATTCCTTTGATTATTCCCATGATCTCTCAGTGTGCCATAATTCTAAATGAAAGTCTTTGTTTTTCAATGATACGGAAAATATACAATATATTTTCTGCTTTTCTGATTTCTTTATCTTATTTCTTCTTGAGATTGTTGCCATGTCTTGCAGGCATTGTTTGTTTTCCACGAATTAGCAATAAATACAATTTGTCAGGAAAGATTTACACATTAGAACGATAGGAAATAGTTAAGAAAACTTAAATATCACAGATTTTGTATATATATACAGTATATATATAGTTATAGTTATAGGTATACAGGCTATATAGAGACTATGCTTGGGGAAACAAAGTAGCTACAAGGATTATAAGATTATATTGAATATGATCTTGATATATGCGTACGTAAAATTAAAAGAAGTTTTTAAGTTTAAGCAAAAATGACAAGAACTAGCTCAGTGGCGGGGGTAGGGAGGGAGGGAACTTAACTAGAGGAAGGGGGGTTTAAGTTAAGGAGGGGATTAACTTAAGATTAGCGCCGCAGCCCAGTGAGGCAACGCTCCTTTGTGACTTGTTTTTGTTGTTGTTGTTGGGCTGGCGATACTGTCAAGTTGAGATTGGGAGATGGGAGGCGTGGGGGGCGTGGCGTGCTGCCTATCGCTGGCTGTGCTGACCAAAGGTGCCCACAAAGTTCGTCTGCAATCGCAGCAAATCCTGCGCACTGTAGAACTGCAGACTGTCACTCGACGACGAGGAGGATGATGAGTTGGATGCTGAGGAGGAGTTCGAGTTGGAGGAGCATGTTGGAATTTGTACTGGGCTGGCTGCAGCTGGAGCAATGGCACGCAGTTGCAACGTCGGTTCACAGAGGGAGGCAGCAACGGCAGCAGCGGTGGCAACATTGGCCACATTCCTATTCACACCATTGGCCTTGTCCTTGTTGTGCCTCTTCACGTGCTTGGACAGATGATCGCTGCGCATGAACTTCTTCTGGCAGACGAGGCACTGGAACTTCTTCTCGCCCGTATGGGTGCGCTTGTGCCGCGACAGCTCGTCGGAGCGGGAGAAGCGCTTGTCACAGTTCTCCCACTTGCAGATGAAGGGACGTTCGCCGGTGTGCACGCGCTGATGCGCCTTCAGGTGGCTGCTCTTGAAGTAGTTCTTGCCACAGTCCGGGAAACTGCACTCGTAGATGCGACTGCGAGTGGCTGCCGCTTGTGCGGCTGTGATGCGTTTGTTGTTGTTGTTGTTGCCACTGGGGGAGGCAGGTGACTGCAGCTGGAATGGAGTGGCAGAGGGCGATGGCTGTGGCTCCGCTTGGGCAGCAACTGTGCTGAGTAGGAGCAGCTGTGGTGCAATGTAGATGTTGCTGGTGGTTGGAATAACGGGCAGAGGCAGGGGCAGAGGCAGCGCAGCAGACGCTGATTGCTTTTCCGCAGGTGCCTCTGGCTCAGCTGCAGCTGGTGCGGGTGGCAGGGCCACTTCGGCGGCACGCTTGCGATTCATTTTGTACTTGAGATTGCGCCACACATTCTCCTCGGGATAATCATCGGAGATGGGTGTGGCAAGCTGGGCAATTGTTGACGCGGAGTTGGAGCTGCTGCTGAGGGGAGACTGACTGCAGCTGGAGCTGCCTTGATTGGAGCTGGAGGACAAGACAGTGCCGACGCTGTTGACGCGCATAATGACGCTGACGCGACGCGCCAATGCATCTGTATCCTGTTCCTGTTCCTGCTCCGACTCCTGTTCGGACTCTGCCTGCTGCTGCTGCTTGTTCTCTGGCGGAGGTGTCAATGTGTTTGCAGGCTGCTCCAGGCGTGCCTTCTTGCTGGGTGGCGCCACATCGCTGGCATCGTCCTCTGTATCCGAGGGATTGGGCGTGATGATGCCACCGTTCTTCTGATTCTTTTGCGTGGCAACCAACTTCAGTTTAGCTTTGAGCAGGTTCTCATTGACCTGTTGCTTGTCCTTGGCGGCCTGAGGGGAAGAAGAGGAGGAGAAAGAGAAAGGCGACACATAAGTATAGGTTCAATAAACGGGTATGTGGCTGCCGCTTCAGTTCGTCAGCCTTCAGAGACTTGACCCACAATAACTTGTTCGCCCAAAATGAATTCGCTAATTTTGTGCGCGGGCGTCGCGCGTCTTCCCAGGCCGTTCACACTTAACCTTAACCTGTAGTAGGCCCCCCCTCAACAGTGACAGTGACAGTGGGGTTCATTGCACGCAGCGACGCATTTATTTTGGCATTTTTTGCCTTTTGCATTTTCAGTTTTTTGAACTTTTCGAAAACCGCTTTGATTCCATTTTCAAGTGTCGCCTAAAAGAAGGCAATGGAATTTTACACGACGCCAGCAGCGTCAAATCATTTTATGGGCTCGGCACGTGTGCGAGTGTGTGTGCGAGAGAGAGATAGTGTGTGTATTGTGAGTGGATTGTTTGTGCGTCAGATAAGCGCAAAAATGTGACATATTTTTTATGAGGCTTGGGGCTTGGCACTGTTTGTTTTTGCCGCCAGTTGCCGCAGTCGACGCCGCCGTTTGCCGTTTCTAATTGGCAACTCACCTTCAATCACACACACACGCAAGCTGGCGGCTCTCAAACAAACTGACTACGTCAACAAAGAGAGCCAACGTTGCGCTCTCTTTGGGAATTTGGTCTCTCTCTCTCCCCACTCTTGCTGTGCTAGGCAACAACAACAAACACATTGCTGCATGGTGGAGTCCAATGTTCGCCTTGTTGTGTGTGTGTGTGTGTGTGTTTGTATCACTCGCTGTGCATGCGGTGTTCACGTGAAAGCATGCTTGCTGCGTGATCACATAGCCATAGGCGAGTGCGAGCGAGACGCATGACTTTTGTTTTTAGAAACGCGGCAAGTGCAAGCGAGAGAGCGACGTGACTACACTTAATGGCTTGCCTTGTGGTTTTTTCTGCCTTCTTTTTTTTGTTGCTTTTTATTTCTTTTTCTTGTTGCGTGATTTGTCAAAAGCGAAGGCGTCTCCGCTAAAAATGCGGGAATTCACGGCGGAGGCCTGAGGCAGAGCAGGGCTGCATTTTTCGCATTTAATTTTAATTAGTTAGCACACACACACACAGCCACAGACACTTGCATACACTGCACTCATTTAGTCAGTCACTTTGTAGGTCAATCTCTTCTCTCAGTGTGTGAGTCATTTCTGGACTTACGTTTTCCACTTTGTTATCCCGCAGCGGAGGCGTTGCAGGCGGCGATGGCAGCAACAACGACGTATCCATATCCATTGTGAATGTGTTTTGTATTTGTATTTGTTGTGTTTTTATTTTACTTGCACTTTGCACTTGTTTCCCCACTGTACTTGGAGTTATTGCAGTAGTGCCGTTAAGTTTCTTTCTATTTCTCTTTGCGGGGTTTCTTCTTATCACTTTTGCTGAGCTTTCTTAACTCTTTTTGATTCACACAAGTATTTGGTTGTATTTTTTAGAGTGTTTCTTGATTTATTTTATTCACTTGATGCGGCTGCTGTGAGAAGGAGCCCGAGTAAGCGAACCGAAGCGTTCAGAATTCAACAGACGAATGAACAACATTCAGTCAGCGAGCTTCCAACAGACCATCGCAGTCGCCGCCGCAGTCGCAGTCGCAGCGGCGCACAAACACACACACACTCGCACAGACTGTGGTGTGTGAGTGCGAGAGTGGAGCGCATGCTGCCGACGTAATCACTTGTAAGTGGGCAGACTATGGAAGCGCAGGCAGCGGCAGAGGCAGCGGGTGTGGGGAAAATCGTCATCGTCATCGACGAAGGCGACTGCGACGTCGGCGTCAACTTCGACTGAAGCAACCAGTGCAATGAGACCGAATTGTAGGGGGAAATAGAAGCACAGCGGCGGAGGACACGATTCTGCGACATCAGGCACTGGCAACGTGGGTAGCAGCAGCAGAGGCAGAGGCAGAGGAAGCAGCAGAGGCAGCAACGCCCCCGCAGTGCCAGCCTGGCTGACATTATGCATAAGCGTGGGGACTTTGGCGGCAAAAGGTCAGGTCTGTGCCCACGCAGGGGCCCTATATCAAGTGCCTGCACAGAGTGAGTGACAGAGACACACATACAAACACACACAGTCTCACCCGCACTCACTCCCTCACACACAGACAGAGAGCACGTAACCAACGCATGGACGTCATCAGCTGTTTACCTCGCTCTGGTGGTGGTGGTGGATGTCAGCGGGGTGTGGTGGGTAAAAACAAAATTCCATTGGGGCTATCTATTCATAGCCGCTGTTCATGCACATGGAGCGTGCACAGCAAAGGCAACAACAGACACACATACACATGTATATGTGTGAGGTGGAGTGTGAGAGAGGCACACACAGACACACCCCGAAGCCATGGCTGAGGCCCGGCTGGAGCTGAGGCTGACGCATTTGTTGCTACGGAAGTTCGTGATTAAGCGCTTTTTTAAAGTCGAATAAAAAACAAGCTCGTACTCTCGGAATGGTCACTGGCTCTGGCCAGACACATGGAACGGCTTTAAGATCGGCCTTACTGCATATATTTGCATAAACATTAGCTAGATCGTCTGCTAAGCAGCCAAACAATAGTCCAGACTAGAGATGGGCGCGGGCCGGGCCGGGCCTTTTACCGTCGGGCCCCGGACCTAGGGGTAAAAGCCCGGAAGGCTCGGCGTGCTTAAAATATAATGATGTTTTAATCGATATCGGCCCGAACTAGACTCGAATTTTTGACACCGATATCGATTAAAACATCATTATATTTGTTGCTTTCAAGCACGCCGGGCCTTCCGGGCTTTTACCCCAAGGCTTGCAGCCCGACGGTAAAAGGCCCGTTAGCTGGTTTTAGGCCCCGGGCATAAAATTGTCGAGGCCCGGCCCGGCCCGCGCCCATCTCTAGTCCAGACGCAGACGGATTTCATTAATGGGCCGCCAGTGTGTGTGTATGTGAGATGGGTACTGCTGTGTTCAACAGTTGAGAGTAGTGTGCAGTGTTGCCAGCAGCAAAAGACATTGAGTGGAGGTAGGAGTCATGTAGGTAGCACTGTCATCCACTTGACTTGATGAATTAATGCCCTTGCTTAGTATTTTGCACTCGCAATAAATTGAGTATTAGTGAAATGCGATGTGGCCGCATTCGCGTCTGGCAACGCTGTGCCCCAAAGTAAAAAGGGGCTCGTGCCACTCACAGTCACCAAACGACGAGAGTGAGAGCAGAGATGGTGAGAGAGAGCGGTCTCGTCGTCTTCGAACAGCTGTGACTATTACAAAGTGGCGCTCTTGCGCAACAACAACAATAAGAGAGGGAGAGCGCAACCGAAACTAGCACGCCATACAAAACACGCGCGACTTGTGTGAGAGAGTCGCCTATGTGTGCGTGTGTCTGTGAATTATCATACTGTGCTGTATCACGCGTTGACCTCATGATGTTCACGTGAACATTTGTTGATACTAGCCCAGGCGGGCAAACAGCGGGCAAAGTGAGGGAAAGAGAAGGCAGTAGCAGGCGGCGTGCCTGTTTCTCTACTATGCACGTCTGTGTGTGTGAGTGAGTGACTGTGTACGGCTGTGAGTGACTGTTTGTGGGTGTGTGTATGTGTTGCTGCGTGTTTTGTTTGTTATTGGAAACGGAATTGAAATTCGTGTACGAAATTTGTGCGGAACTCAAGTGCAGCACGTTGTTGTGTGTATTTGTGTGTATGTGTGTGTCCCTATCTGAGGTGGGCGTGGAAGTGGGCCGATAGTAGCTGCAGTGGATCGTGTGTTGATATTGGCATGCAAAGTGCGCAACGCAATTGAAGCCTACCCCAGCGCAAGAGGTGCGCCACACATACACTTACACAGACACACACAGGCACAGCTTAGGTACGTACATGCAAATAAATAAAAACAAATGAATATTTACTGTCTCTGTCGCTGTCGCTGTGTTGGTCTGTTTATTGCCTTGGACCGTGTATGTACGTTGTTTCAATTTAATCAGCATTGCCAGGGGGGGCATCTAAAATTAGCGTGTATTCCGGTTCCAGGCGGCAGCCAGTTCAAGTTCACAGCGGGACTTGTACGCCATTTGCCTTGACACGCATTTAGAGGCCACCTACGCAGCAGAATCCACTCTCGAACTCTCGGCTCAAATTCACAGCCCACACCACCCACAATTCACCACCCGCAGTCCACGTGCCCACGCACCTTCTCAATTGCACGTAGGCCGCCAATGGGCACATGTGCAGGGTTGCCAGACGGGTGGTGAAGTGCCAGAGAGCGCAGTTTCAAGAGAGAAAGAGAGAGAGAGAGTGTGTGTGGGAGAGAGTGTTTGCATTGACGTAACCTGGCGTTATGGTTACGTCGCAGGCTCAGTTAGCCTGTCGGCGTGACGTCACACATTTGCCGCCTCTCCTGTTGCGCCAAAGGTCAGCAGAGGCAGCGACTGAGGCAGCAGCTGTGGCAGCAGTGGCAATGACGTCGCAGGGCCAACGCGTCTGGGTTCAGGGCCTTTTGCCAAATGCTTTATTAATGAGCTCGCTTGAGCCGCTGCTGAAATTTGGCCTCAAGCTGCGTTGAATTTGCCATTTGTGGATTGCGTTTGTCTCTGCCTCCCTCTTCCTCTTCTACTTCTTCTATGGACGTCAATCACAGGTGCCCTGTGACGTCAGCGCGATCTTCGTGGCAGATTTTGGCGCTTGTTTTGTTTGTCTATAATTTGCCCCCAGCAACACATACAACTTTTTCGACACTTTTCCTCCATTTTCCATTTCCAATGTTCATGTTTTTCAAGTCATTCACATTTCGCTTTTTTTTTGCGAATTTGTTGCTTTTCTTGGCATGAATGCAGAGGGAAAAGAGAAGAAGAAGGGGAAGTGGAGACGGCAACTGGGTAAAAACCCCGAACTAGTCTTTGCCGCTAGGCGAGGCGAGTCAAGTCAAGTTGAGTCGCGTCTCTCTTCGCACGCGCCACAAAAGCATCTCGATGACGTCATGCTGCCATCATGGGCCCATCCAGCACTCGTGACAATGCAGCTATTTCAGGTAGCTACACCCCCCCTCGCTCCAGCTCCCCTTCAATAAACGAAATTTCGTTTAGCGAAATTATAAATTAAATAAGCGCTACAAATCAATTTGCCTCGCGCGAGCTAACGAAAGATAGCTCCGTACCAAAGTAAACAAGTGCCTGGCCCTGGCCCCGCCCCGTCTCCGTCTACGCCCCCAGTTGGTGCGTAAATAGTTGAACCTTGGCGTATATAGAGTTTCCTCAGCATTCACCGAGTGTGTGTGTATGCATTAGATTCGATTATTCGATTATTTGTGGGGTTTATCTAGAAGTCAGTTGTATTTTTATTAAGGTATCTTCCTATTTACCCTCTCTCTCTCCCGGTATCTCTGCCTATCTAACTAGGTACAGTTGTGGCTTCAAGTGTTATCTCAGCTCTTTCTCTTTCTCTCTGTCTGCAGTTTCTAGAAATGCTCACGAGATTCCCAAGCATATCTGCATTGGATTTGCTCAAATGTTTGCACGAGTGACTTGACGGAAAGGCTTATCTTTAAGGTAGATAAATTATAAAGAGACCATACCATATTTATTCACGACCTTAAGCATAAATATGTTAAACATTTGCCATATCTAAGCGTATTTATAGCGCAGTTCTTATGCTTTAATGCTTCTCTATCGCATATCAATCTAATTACCCAACTCTACACATGAATATATATATGTCTCCGTCTCTATCTTTGCCTCTTTCTGTCTTTCTGTCTGTTGTTTTCACTCACCACACCTTGAATTCAAATACGAATACGAATTCGAATCGATTCTTTATCGTTTGCCCAAAAAGTTTCCATTGCGTTCATATTGTAATGTTGTTTGTCGTTTACACCATTGCGTACCCACCTCCCCCATTCCCATACCCATCGCCCTGGCCCTATAATGCCCTAGCTAATCCCACTTTTGTCTGTCAATGCGTTTGGAAGCTCTCCGGCCTACGTGCCGCTTGACGCGTTGCGTTGTCCGAGCTGCTGCTACTCGATTATCTGCTGCTCAACCGGAGAGCTGAGAACGTTAAGAGTGGAGAACGGAGAGTGGAGAATTCTGTTCCATTTTCGGATCGCATCGGATGAAATATACAAATTCAGTGCGACCTTCAGCGGAGTTCCCAGTGCACATGTACAGCCACAGCGAGTCAAGGCCTTCCCCCCAGAGAATACGTACATTATCGTGGGCTTTAGTAAATTCTGAATCGCCTTGGAACACCTTGGTGTTCCCCTGCTTACCTGCTCTGCTTGTTCTGGTTGTCGCCCGACCTTGGCCCAGTTGCTGCCCTTGCCAAAAGTTTCGCATGAACTTGAAAGTTGTTGTCCATGGGGAAGCAGGACGTCTGTCCCTGAACCGGTTCGCAGGGCGAGTCGGCGACTTTATTGGGGCAATGACAGTAGCCTAGGCTGCTGGCGGCGTAGTATAAAGAAAATGCAATAAAAAGTGATGTGGGTAGGAGACAAGTCGAATTTATGATACTCTAGGATAATGAGATCGATAAGGAAGAGAGGGTCTAACTACATATTGAAGAGAACTGGAGGATCTATGCTCTATATAAATAGGTAGTTTGTGTATATGCAGTAGCTCAATACGAAAGTGATTAGGGTGAGTCGAATCGAGCTGCAGATACCCTATGTGTTAAAATCATAATCGAAGAAGGGTCCAACTCAATTTTCAAGAGATCCAAGGGTTATTCAGGCTCTTAAGAAATACATAGTTAATATATATGCCACCTCAATAAAAAAAACGATTAGGATTAAGTCAAATCGAAGAGAAGATTCCCTGGAAATTGTACAAATCTATAGGAGATAGAGAATCTAGCTCAATTTAAAGAAATCTACGAACTTAATTCACCAAAAATATACAAAGTTTTTCTAGATACAATGCTTAGATCGCATCAAAGTCGTACTACCCCATGCGATACCCTCACAAGCCTATAAAAAGTTCATCTTCGTCATTCTCGTCGTTTGGCATCGTGAGTAGCGGCAATTGTGCTTGATGCTTGAGCAAACAAGCGTCTACAACAAGCACGAAAACAACAAATAGAACAACATCATCAATAGGACAAAACAGAAATAAATCTCTAATGAGAATGAGAATGGGAATGGGAATGAGAAGGTGCGGGCGCCAGCAGAGGATGGTCCGGGGTTGGGTCTATGGGTCTATGCGCGACGAGGTCGTTTCGGAAGCGGCTGATTGGCACGTGAACTCAACGTGAACAGACGCTGAGAGCGCTGAGCGCCTGGGAGAGGCCCGGAGAAGGCACGCAAATAGATTAGCAGAGAACAACAGAGAGAGAGAGAAAGAGAGTGAGAGCGAGAGTGGGAGCGGACTATCTAATTGCGTTATTCACAATTTTTCGCATGACGTTAGCACTCGGTTCGGGTGGTCTGTCCGTCGGCAGAGTCGGCAGAGGCCAAGCAATTGCGGACAACCCTACGGCGATAAGCGGACGTCCAGCTGTTGAGCGCATGGTCAGCGTCGGGCCAGGCCAGAGGCGTGGTCGTGTGCTCCCCCCGTTGTTGTGGCCCCGTTATCGCTGTCGGAACGTGAACGTCTTCGTCTCCCTCTCTCCGTCTCCCTCTACGTTGCCGTCTTCGTGTTTGTCTTGCTCTCTTCTGACTCTTATCGCCCACACATCACGGGGTGGCGCGCGTACAGATTAGACAAGCCGATACGACCCGTGCACAGCTCAATGGGTTAATCAATGGGTGAAGATGGAAATGAAGGGAGGGGAAGGCATTACGGGATTATTGTGTACAGTTTTCACTTGTGGGCGTGAACTCTGCGTGACATTCACACGACAACGCGCGCGAATCGTGAGTGTTTTGTGAATGGACTCTATCTTGCGCTTGGGGGCGTTGAAATCAAACGTGCTGTGGCATGACTAGACATCTTACTGGGGTTACGAGAGCCGGACATGTCTAGTTTCTGCTGTAATCGAAGAACTTGCAAATGAAATTTGCTGGGAAGTACGGCAGGAGAAAGATTGAGAAAATTGAAGGGTGTCTGGACATTTGAAGGATATTATGTACTTTCTACATTAATTACTAGAGTTTATAATCCATTCAAGGAGTAGAAGTTAAGAAGATGATGATATATGTTTAGGGAAGCACATCTAGAGACTCAAGAGTCTGACCTCCCGCTACTTTTGCCTTTTTTAACACTATCCTATCGATAGGATTTACGATAACATAAGACATAACATAAGACTTAATATAATAGAGTATAACTTAAAAATGTATGCAAATAAAGTTATATTATTGCAACATTATTAACCGCGATAACAGCATAAAGACGATTCCCACTGAACGTTCTCTGAGGTACATATCGATTATAGAAATTTGAAAAGAATACTACAATGAATTGTTAAGAAAAGAGCTCTAGGATGTCTACATAAAATTCATAGAGGGAAATTCTATTTCTTGAGTTCCAAGTCAGAGATCTTTAGCATTTATAGTAATAAAAAGATCTCTAGATTACAGTACCTATGTTAAATAAATAAATATATAATACAAATTCTAGCTAAAGGTAGCTACAGTATACAATATATTTCCAGTTAATCTAAGATCTTCTAATAGAATTATTCCCATCAAGAATTCTTTATCAAGTGACGCATTCAGCACTTGAATCGCAGTTCAAGCACTTAGGCCTCATAGCATTATATACTACTTAATAAATAATATAATATAATAATGTCATTAGTTATAATCATTGAAATTATTCAACAAATCTAGCGACAAGTGAATAAGCCCGAGGAATTTATGAATATTCGTGGCGAAATCGAGTGAATGATTCATGCTGCGCATGTTGAAAACTGAAGAATCGTCAAGCAGAATGCGGATGTGCGGAAAGAAACAAAGAATAATATTAATAGAAGATAGAAGTATCTTTTATTTTTTGGATAGAGCAAAGTCTGCAGATCATTTTGCTTGCTTAGCTAATCGATCAGCCACTGAGAATGAATTGTTTGCTGTAGTATTGTGTGTGCCACGTGACGTATGCGCAATTTGTGTGAATGACAGTTTCGATTTTCGGGGCTTGGGTCGATAACTGCCCCCAAGGGGAGGCTCGCTTCTGTATTCTCTGTGTGCGCAAACAATGGAAACAACCCAAGTGCGCAGTGTGTGCGCTGTTTACACTAAGCTGCCTCCACTTCCTCTCCCTTCTCTTCCCTTCTCTCCTTTCTGCTCCATCCAGGCCTACACACCCCAAGTACCTATTGACTATTGCTGCTTCTGCTTATTCCACGCGTTCTTGTTCTTTTGTTGACATTGTTTTCGCCCAAGTGGCCGACTTTAGTCAGTCTGTTGTTTGTTTTGTTGTTGTTCTTCTCTTTGTTGTTGTTGTGTCTGTGACGAATTTCGCCGCATGACGATCGTACTGCGTGTGTGTGTGTGTGTGTGTGGGAGTCTCAGCGAGTGTGTGCGTTATCGCGACAGCGACAGCTTGAAGTGATTATTCGTATCCACGCATCGATTGAGTGGGCAGTAACCGCGATGATTGAGCCTCGCATTGCTCGCTAGAGATGACAACGTGAGCAAGTAGGGGCGTAGAACTTTGAGGAACTTCAAATTTAACGATATATTACAGCTATAGGTCGTTTTGGAACTTGGTTTATTATAAACTAAGCATCTGATAGCAGACTGGATAGTGGAAAGAGAGAGTTCTAAACTTGATACATATTACTGTGATCAAATTTAAATTGAGATACTTAAGGTACATAACGCGTTACTATGTTTGATACTTATTGAATAGAGAAATTGCATTAAATTCTTTTTGCGTAAAGAAAAACCATTATTATAGTGTTGTAACGAATATAATAAAAAATTATCCTCTTGCTTATACAGTAAACAAATTTCTGTGCCTACACTCGTCATAAACTAACAGAGACCGCTGCTATATTATCTCCAACTGGGAATACCCATTGCCAACTCTAACGTCTAGACGGTGACTTATTGAATCGGTCGTCGAGCCATTCGTAAATTTGAGGATCACAAAGGGCGCTCCGTGTTTGTCGGAATGACCATCATGAAAGTCACGGGGAATCGGCCCCGAAATATTTTGCAATTTATTTATAGCATCGACTGAAATAAAAGTCAAAGAAAACGAAACGAAAAATACGAATAAAAGATTGAAGAAGTGAGTACAAAGTCGTTGTTGGAGATTAAATTCTCAATTGAAAGCGAGACGATCGGCTAATCAGACCTACATACCATCAACACCCTCACACAGTCCGCCTGCTGCATGGGTGTACATGGATGTCTGGCGTGTTCACAGGAGATCCGATTGGGGCGACAGATTAGCACATTTTCCCATTGTATTTTTGAGTGAAAGTCATGACAGCAGAGGGCATGTTGTGTCGGCAATAGTTATATGATTAAAAATTGCCAGACAGCTCGTGTATTCTTGGGCAGCAATAAGGGATAAGCTCAATTAGGTCAACAGTCTATATGAACTCAGTTACTAGAAGAGATTGAGCTATGAAATTTGGTGTGCATTGACGAGAGTCATCTACAGAGCTAAAGACTTATAGCATATTGAAATATCATCCATTAATCTTGTAAAAACTTATGATAATTCAGAGATTATGAAAGATATTGCAATGAATTTTTTGGTATACATATTCTAGACTAATTTTATAACTAAAAAACTAGTAAAGTTGTAATTATCTTTCTGTAGAGTTGGTAAAACCTATGATAACTAAGGAGCTGTGAGAGATATTGCTATAAATTTGTGGTATTCTAACCTATGTTAACTAAGGAACTATGAGATATATTACTATAAAATTTGGTATTCAGATTCTGGAATACTTAAGTTAGTTAGACTTTGAGGAACACTAACTTCAGTGTTGGCAAATTCCCTTAAGTAATTGAAAATCTTCTTATAGTGTTCCAAAAACCTATGATAACTAAAGAACTATGAGATATTGCTATAAACTTTGTTATTCAGGCCCTGGGATACTTAAGCTGGTTAAAACTTTAGTAACACCTACTTTAGTGTTGGAAAACTTCTTAAAATAACAGAAAATCACTATAATCAGCCATTTTAAAGGGTATCTGCATGTGCTACTCCTTCCGGCTGACTTCTAGCTCCTGCTTTTGCTGATCGCAGCACGAGCTGCTAAATTCGCTCGCCTATTTGTTTATTTTTAGCAACTCACGACGCGTTTCCATAAACAAATAAAAATAAATGAAGACGAAGATGAAGATATGCGATTTTGTCGAAGATTTCATTATAATTTCTCGATCTGCTTACGTATATTTTACGAGCATTTGAAAAGAGCAAGAGAGTGCGAGATTTATTTGCTTTATAAGCGAACTAAGTGGAAAAAACTTCCAAGTGCGAGAAAAAACACACGAAAATAAAGAAAAAAAAAACCTCAAGAAATTAACATATTTTCGCAAATTATGCACCGTGTGATATACGGGGAGGCCATAATAAATCGATCGATCGATCGATTGAAGCGATCGGATGATCCAGCGTAGGTCGAGAAGAAGAAGAAGAAGTAGAAGAAGGTGCGAGTGCGCGAGCAATTGAAGGGCAACATTGCGTATACGCCCAGTTGTGGTTAGCCTCTCTCTCTGTTTGTCTCATTCTCGCTATTTCTCGTACTTCTCACTGATTGTCATTCCACACGAGGCGTTGGCACTGTGCAAGGACAACAACGCACGCTGAGACAGAAGGAAGGAAACAACAATCGAAAAACAACAACGAAAATTTGCAAGCAAAAAGGTCAACGCGCAAATTCATGAAACGTTGAACCGTCAACAGACCCTGAAGCGGCCGCTCTCTCTCTCTCTCTCTCTCTCTCTCTCTCCCTCTGTGCCTACCTTGCCAGCTGTGTCTCTCCTGAGTTCCCTCCTCAACTTTCAATAATGTAATGTAGACTGCAAAGTGAACTTTGTAATGATGTCATGTCTGGGCAATAGATCGGAAATAGAGATCGCTTAGAGCGTTATGTAGATCGCACAGATTCCAAGGCAGATTAGTTATAGACTCATTCAGACAGAGCTGAATCAGTTGAGGAGGCGGGAGGGAGGGGGGAGTAACATGTGTGCGACGTGTGATACAAAGTAACAAGTCAAGTTATAGTAAGTTGGGGCAGCAGGTGAAGGTGAACTGCGACTCTGGGAAAGTCAAGTGGGAAACGCCGGAAGTGCGCGAGATAAGCAATCAAGAGCATGCGCTGAGAGAGAGACAGAGGGAGAGAGAGAGAGGGGGAGAATATCTTTGTTCTAGAAAGGGGAATTTAGCCAAAGTATTTCATAATAGTTTGCAACTTCTAGTTGAGCTTAACCTCACAATACTTTGAGTTTATATAACAAACAGAAAGGCGCAACAGCACAAGACAGTTTTCATGATATGAGACATACACGTATATATGTATTTAGATAATCATATCTGGGGAAAGTTGATGATAAGCCAACGCTGTTTAATGGGTATCTACTGCCACGTGTCCATAATTTGCTGCTATAAACTGTTTATTGCTGTTGAGAAGCATGAGACAGTTTATCTATAAGGAATATATTACTATAGATACATTTCTGTAGATGCATAAAGATTAAACGGTTTAAAGATTCTGTTCTTCCCTTTTACCCATTTGCAGGGTATTTACAGCTCACGCTAGTTTGGATTAACTTGTTGTTGTTTATTAACTGATTACACAAACCACTTAGAGCAACTTTTTAATTAGTACTGGCTCAAGGTCAAAGGGTGCTCTGTAATTCAGATTGCGAACATTTCTAGCAGAGTTTCAAATGTGTAAATACAATGAAATTTGTTTGAATGAGTGCAAAATCTGCTTATAAAATTTACAGGACAGAAAACTAAGATAAAGATGCAATTAAAGTTCTATAAAATGTTTATAATTTCTAAGAAAACAAAAAAATGAAGTAAATTAATTGAAAATGGTCAAAAAAGGGTATACCACATTTGTGCAAATGTATGTAACAGACAGAAGGAGGCGTCGTAAAAAATATGTATCGTTTTGACTTTAACATATAATAAGCTGATAGTTATATTTACATATTCTCCAAATTTCAATCGGATCGGATCGTAAACACAGAAGTCTGTATGTGTATAAATTTAACAAATTAAGCTACACCGGAACATAGGTCGAAGGGTACCCTACTGTCGCCTGCCGCGCGACTATTGCTCTCGTTTTATATAGTTTTGCTAGACCTAACTCTTATAGTTTTTGTTATCTAGATTTTCATACTGACAATCATACTATATGTATATAGTTTGTGGGGTCGAAGACATCTCCTTCTGCCTGTACTTTCTTGATTGGCACAAATATAAACTACCATTCTTAATATATAAAATAGATAAGATGCTATTCTTTGGATAGCGAGTATAAATATTCAGCCTCCTTCGCCGCAGCTCAAAATGTGAGTTTAGAAAACCTGTGAACAGAAATTGATTTAAGTATTTATAAAATGTCTGTTACTGTTGATCACCTTAGAAATCTTTAAGAAATCTGTTAGTACTGTAAAGACACTCTCCAGTCTGCGCTTAAGCTCGGCAATTCTTTTTAGCAAGCACAAAACGTGTCGCTTCTTTGCCTTTCGTTGCGCCAAACGCTTCACGATGACCTTGATTAAACATACAAAAAGTGCCAGCAAACAAGAGAATAAAGAGCAACAACAACAGCAGTAAATGCTATCGGAGCTGTCAACAAACAGCAGCAACAACAACAGCAATAAGAACAACAACAAAAAGAATAAGGAAAACCAGTTAAGGCATGCGAAATTCGCAGCAAATCTTGAAACAATTTTGATTTCATCATGTTGCGTTCGATTGTGCTATAAATTTTTGAAGCGCGGGTGGAAAAGGCAACGTAGACAGACAGGGAGGGGCAAGGGGGAGCTGAGGCGCTGATAAGACGATAAGCGCAGCGGGTCAAACGGGGCGTATGCGTGTTCGTTGATCATACGCAGCGTGCGCAGCCAACGAAAACGAACCTACCGCAAAGTCAATTAGCAGACAGAAAGAGAGGGAGGGAGAGAGAGAGGGAGGGAGAGAGAGGGAGAGAGAGGGACTGTGTGCAGTGTGCTATTGCAATGCCAGCTATATATAGATATACGATATATGTATATACAGATATCTCTGTATTATGCAGCTAAATTTAGTGCAGGGCGCCCGCGCCAATTGGACTTTGCTCGCAACTGTTTTGTGGGCGTCGCAGCCGTATAACGGCATATCAAAAGTGATAACTAAGGAACACACACACAGTGCGCAGAAAGAAAGGCGTGTAAAAATAAATGCATAATATGAATTGGAGCCAAAACACAAAGTTGGCTTGATTGTTCAAGCCTTATGCGAGGTGTCTGGCGAATTTCATCAGCATTTTTAATTTATGCAAGGCGAGGATAATGACGAAAGCTGAACATGATCATCATGATGATGAGCAGGCAGTGAGAGTGCCAGACAGAGAGAGAGTGCAGGCAAGAGAGTAAGCAGAGAGAGAGGGAGAGCGAGAGCAAAACAAGGTTAACGGCAACAACGCAGCCGAGGGCAGTCACAAAACGGATCAATGCACGGCCGAAAAACAGCTAAAGATGCCGCTGCCTCTTTACCTCTGCCTCCCACTACCTGTCTCGCTCTGGCACAAGGTAACTGCACCCGTGGGTCAACGATAAAAACAACAACGAGGATCGAATTTTGTGACTGGCCTCGTCAAGTTTGAGGCAAGTTGCTTGAACTGAGGCAGGTCTGACAGTGAGACGGAAAGGGTGGAAGAGTGTGGCGTAGAGAGGGGTAGGAAGGGGTAGAGTGTAATGCACTATGTGTGATTACCGATATTACCAATATTAACTGAGCTTGCCAGATGTATTTATAGGTCTCGGTGCGAATGTCGCCGCAAATGAGACTCTGATTGCCGCGAGTTTAATGAACGCAACGAATGCCAAACCAAAATGACCAAAGGGGGCAGATAGACTGGAGAGGGGGGCAGAAAGTTCGCAGAGGGGGCGCAGTTGAGTTATGCTAACCATTGTGGGGGGGCTAATCAGCTGCGCCATATGTTAGCTGAGCTTATTCCTCTCCCGCCCACACTCTCTTCCTGTCTCTTGCCATATTTATTGCCAATGCATATTAAGACAACCCCCCCCCGTTCCACATCCCCCCCTCAGGCGACCAGCCTGTGCTGCCCTGCATAGCTAGCGGAAGCTTTTCATTTCCGTCGCTGTCGGCATTTTTCAAATCAAATGAGAAAGCAATGCAAAACGCGCGGCCAAAAATTTCCATTAAAATGCAATAGGTGCAAATTAGAAGAAGGTAGACAAAAAAACACAGAAAAAGACAAAGAAAATATAAAAGAAGCAGACGAAACTGTGCATATTAAATACTGAGCGAACCAAGCAAAGGCCGCACATCAACATACTCTAGAAATGCCTTACTGTAATAATGCTAACCTTCTACTGATATTATTATTTATATTTACCACTTATTGTTACCATTTTCTATTTATATTTTCAACTTAAACCGGTTTGTTATTGTTTTGTTTTGCTCTTTGTCAAGCACGCGTTATCAATTAGCTGATTTGATTTGTGAAATGATTAGTTAATTAATAATTAGTAAAGGAAACTTACCAAATTAGCGAAAAAGAGAATAAAATTCGATATAAATTCGAAAATTGCGCCAAATAGAAAAATTATTTAATGCGGCGCCCAAAAGTATGCCACACTCAACTGTGGGATCGTTTGATGCTTGCTTAACAGTGCTCTGTTAGCATTAGGTTATTGTTATTTATTCTGCTACAATTAATATCATATATTTAGATAGCGCTAACTATAGCTGGCCGGCGTGCCTAAATGTGCTAAATTATTAGCTGACAAGGACACAAAGGGGTAAATGCATTTCCCCGTATGCCTTAATAAATATCTCAATAATAGAATGTTGAAAAAAGCTCTGTTTGCATTTTAAACGTTGAAATGTTTTAAATTAACAAGAGCGCGCAAGAATATGCTACACTCTACATACTCACACAACTTGCGTTGCCAACTAACACAGCTAGCGTTGCCAACTGGCGCAGCACTAGCTATCGATATATCGCTTGTGCGCAGTGAGGTTGCGGTGCGGCGAAACAGCTGTCAAGCGAATTCCACTGTAATGTTATTTTTGCGCAGCTCGCCACCGGCTTTGAGTCAATGCAAATTATTAGCAAAAACGTGTTAAATAAGTGAGAAATGAGTGGAAAACATGTAAGAAATAAGTGAAAAACAGTGATAAATATAATGCAACAATTGAATGTGATGAATACAACAAATACGGTGCCTGCAAATGTACGTACATTGTATTTGTTGCAACGTGCGCTGTGTTTCGCCGTTTTGTTTTGATTCTTATCATACGGCGAATGAGACCCGCAAAGCAAGCGGCGCAATGAAAAATAAGAGAAAAACAAAATAGAAAAAGCTGCCAGAGAGAGTGAGTGAGGAAGAGAGCGAGAGAGAAAGAGCGCGTAAAGCGCACCGGTTTATGTTGCTGCTGCTGCTGTTGCGTCGCTGCCGACGTCGCTGCTGATGTTGGAGCTTTTGGCAGCAGGCAGCGCAGCAGCGACAACGGCAGCGATTCAGTTGTGAGCAAGACTTTGCACTGTTCGGACGTTGCTCGCCCACGCTACGGTACGCTGACGCTGACGACGACGTTGCCGACGCTTTCTTAGCGACAACACGCGACAACCACAACAACTACAGTAAAAACAATAAGAGCAACAATTGCAATTGTTGAGTGAACTGATCGTATTGAAATAATTATAAATAAATATACATATAAATATATGTACATATAAATGTTAATATTGATCTTCGGTCTTGATCTTGATCGCGATCCTCGTGTGGCTCGTTAAATATTAATTAAATTCGAATTCAAATAATTCGTTGAAAATCAAAAATAATCACAAATTTAAATTGAAATTGCAAATTGCAAATTGACATTTTTGATAACTGCAAAATTCCAATTGCATTCCAATTGGAATCAGTATATATCCCTGTCTCTCTCTCTCACTCTCGTTGAGTCAGTGCGCGCGTGTGTGTGAAGTGTGTTCGTTTATGTGTGCGTGTGTGGATCGTGAAGAATTTTATGCGCCGGCAAATGTCAGCTAAGCTAATGAAAACCGATTTGGATTTGGATCTGGATTTGATGTAGACAAAGTTTCTTTAGCAGCTCAGCTCTACATTGGAGCAACTCTTCGCACTGGCAGCAAACGATGTCACGACGCAAACAGTCGAACCCAAAGCCGTTGAATAAAGGTGAGTACCCCCACCCCTCCCACTCTATTCTCTCTTCCCTCCCTCCCCTTGTAACTGCCTTGTACTCCCCCAAGAAGTTACACTTGCTTTATAAGAAAGAAACAGCATTGTCAGCTCGTAATGTTCGTTCGTTTTCCATATGTGAACGAACTGTGTTCCGTGTTCTTGTACTTGTATAGAAGGTAAGGGGGAGGGGGTAATACCTGCATAGCCAAAATAAAGTAATACGATTGTCATGGTGTACTTAGTGGAAGTTGGGGGGTATGCAAAGAAAGATAAGCGATATATGGAAATACTTATGAAGTTCTCAAATAACTAACTACCTAGTTTTTCTATACAGACTATTGAACTTAAATTTATCCTATTGTAAATGAAGAAGTCAGAGTGGAAGAGATAGAACATAATTGCATATACATATGTGTATGTATATATATGTATGTATGTACATACATATACATACATATGTAATATTTATTGATATATTAGGTAATAGTAGAACATATTAGACATGTAACATGACTAACGACTTGACCGATCGATGTTTTTATATTAAAAAGCAAACCGACTTGTCTGCCTTTTACAACTTTTCTTCCACTGCGACCCAACGACAACTTTATGCACGACTCTCTCGTTCAACTTCTGAACGATAAGTCTGAACTAAGAACGATCTTACCTTATAAAACACATAAAGCAAGACTTAAACTTAAAAAAAGAAAGATAAACCATATAGATAAACCATATATGCTATACATATCGTGATAAGTCACTATTTAACTAGTTTATCTTGTACTATTCTTTCTGAACTTAAATCGATCTTAACTTATAAAAAACACAAAGTAAGTCTTTAACTTCAAGAAACAAAGATAAACTATATAAGAAAATACATACTATATACAAATTAATATATATATGTTTTATGATTAATATATGCTTTAGAAAGGAGATACATATAACATACAAATGAGCAGATACTGTTTACCTAACTCACATTTACTTTGCCATATCTCTCCTAACACGATCTTATCTGCAGTAAAGTAGGTAATATATTCCCTCTGGGTTGTGTTAAATGAAATTTGTTTGTTTACAGGGTATAGGGAAAGGGGGGTGCAGGCCAAAGGGTTGAGTGGGCTTGGGAAGTTGGGGGATTTATCGAAGCTGGACACACCTTATTATGGGTATTAACTAATTACATTTCGCTGTTCCATGTGCCATGTTCCATCGTTCGCTTTGCCATTTGCCGTTTGATATACGACGACGACGACGATGAATGCATTTTGGAATCGATAATACGTGCCCGGGAGACCTGAGACCTGAGCTCACATCAGTTCACAGCTCGCAGCTGGGCGGGCTTAAGCTCTTGGAACTTCTCCTCCTTATCGAGCACGTTTCAGTTTGGCTTGATTTCGATTTGGTTTAGTTTGCTTTTGGCTTGATTATTGCTGTTGTTCTTGCTGTTGTTGTTGTAATGATATCGACGTCATGCGAATGAAATTCAGTGTGTACACACTGGCCAACAGTAGTTGTGTATGTGTGTGTGTGCACAACTAGCTCGGCTTCAGTTTCGATAAATTAGCGCCCTTATCTATGCAGCTGTTGCTGTTGCTGCTGCTTTTGCTTCTGTTCTTGTTGTTGTTGTTGCACCTGCGCCGTTGCTTTCTTCTGAGCTAGCGCACTATCAGTGACTATTCCTTTCTCCCTCTCGGTCTGCCCCCCCTCTCTCTCTCTTTCTCTTACAGTCTGCCTCGTTCTGAGCCGCTTTGCATATTTATCTTTTGCACACTTGCTGGCAGCTCTTATTGTTGTTGTTGTTGCTTTTAAATTTCTATAGCTTTAAGCGCGCAGTCGATAAACTTTTATCACAACTGCAGCAGCTACAACAACAACAACAACAACAGCAGCAGAAGTAACAACGAAAATGAAACGAAAACTGTGCAAAAGTATTGCGCCATCACAGCGCACAGTGGAACAAATTGACGTTGTTACTTGTCACTCTCGACACATTTATATTTGTTTTGAGCTTTATAAATCATTGAATTAAGTACAAGAACTATGAATAGAGTGGATTCTAAGTGAGAGATATAATTATTCGAACAGTTTATTCTTTTTTATAGGTATCTATGACAATATTTTATTGCTAACTACATCAGTATTAATGAACATCAAGCATTTAAGTTAATTAAGATGACAAAAAACTCGATATTAAGCTACCGAACTCTCATCAAATTGATTATATAGTGTTTACAAAAGGAAATACACTTTAAATCAATAAAAATATATGCAATGTCAGTCAAATATCTTTGTTTTTAAGAATCTTCTACTCTTAACTAATGGCAACCAACTTATAATATGTTGATATATTGAATTCACTAAAAATAAGTACTAAAGTGTTTAAACTTTTCTGATTTTCTGTCTTACCTTTGGGCAGTTCGCACTCTTAAATAGTCTACACTCTCATCAGTTAGTTATTACAATTTGCCTATACCATATATGTAGGTGCCGTATTATAAGTACCTATATCAATATTAATGCACAGCTATCATTAATGTCCATGATAACTATCTATGTTTAGAGCTTATTCGATATAAAGCTACCAAACTGTAATAAAATTGAATATATCAAGTGTTTAGAAAAGGAAGTACACTTGAAATCACCAAAAATATCTACAAAAGTATTCAATTATCTTTTTAAATCAATAAAACTATATCTACAAAAGTATTCAAACTTCTCTTTGCCCACTGTGCGTGAGCTTTACATAAGCTTGTCCAAAAAAAAGATATGGCAACACTGGCAACGGCGGCGTCTCTGGCTTGTGTCAGAGTGTTGAGTCGTGACATTGGTTCCCTTAGCGCGTCCCTCAGTTCGAGACAACGACAACGCGAATAGATAAACACTTTGCGTACATTTTTGGTTGTTGTCGTTTTTTATTTTTATAAATTTTAATTACGCCTTATCACTAATTTTATGTTAATTGCCAGCTGGCTCTGTTCGCTACGCTACGGTTGTTGTCCTACTATCTCTGAGCCAACAAAAGACACGACCAGCACAACTTGGTCGAGGCAGTTGCTACCTTCCTCCTCCACTCTCTCCTTGTCTATTCTACCGTCTGTCCCTCTGTCTGTCTGTCTATCTGCGCCTCATGCGGGTGACAATTGCCAAGAGAGAGAGCTCCGGGCTGAGTTTTGAGTTCAGTTTAGCTCGGTTTCGCTTCATGTTGGAGAAGATAAATTCCATTGCGAGTCTTGGATTGGATTGGAGTTATCGTAATCAACGGGTACGTGTCATGCAGCCCGTTCTGTGCTGCCTATAACTAGTTGTACTACTCTGTGTGTATCGCATGTGTATCACATGTGTATCGTGTCAGTATCGCATGTGTATTGCATGTGTATTCCATTTGCCATTCGCCATTTGCTGCGAATGCAGTTGATAAGCTCAGGTTGCCACCAAGGCCACCCTGTGACGACGATGATGACGACTTACACCCGATTAACCGTTAGAGTTGTACACTATCCACTGTCCACAGGGGATGAGGTAAAGAGGGGGACCTGAGGGGAGGGGCTCTGACAGTCGATAAGCCCAGCTCGATACGAGCTTTGGCCATTTTGACATTGTGTTTGTGTTTTTAATAAGCGCGATAAGCTTTTGTCGTTTGTTCTGCTTGTTCTCTTGTTTGTTGTTGTTGTTGTTATTTTTATTTCGCATTGAAATCGTACCAGGAAATATCAGCAGATAAACAACAGCAACAATAACAGCAACAACAGCAACTTGCATTACAAATTACAAATTGTTGTTTTCGTTTCGTTTTGTTTTTGGACAGCGCATTTGCATATCAACTGTGATAAGCTTGATGGTGCAAGAGGGGGGGGGCTATGGGGTAGTGTAGTAGTAGGAATAGGGTAGAGGGGCAGAGGGGGGTACGTGCTTGAATCTTGAGTCACAACAACGGAGTAAACACAATTGCGATATCGAGTTGGATTCGCTTATCGAAATGGAACTAACACAAAAAGCAGTTCACAAACACACAGTCAGCGTCGCATTTATATTGTGATATTTAGAATAATGGAACAGGAAAATATATACATATACATATGTATATACAATAAATAAACGTACACTGCCTCGTGGAGTGATTGATGATTGATGAGTTCGAGATAAGTCGATTCGAGATTATGAGAGAGATTATAAAACTCACGACGAACTCACTTCAGATTGTCAGACGGTGCCCGATAAAGTCGTTTGCGGGTTTTGGGAATTACAAATTGTATAAAGAACTGTTTTCTAAACTGCTTCTTCTTCTCTATTCCTCTCTCTGTCTCTCTCAGTCTCTCATTCTATGCCAGATAAGCTGATATCGCTGTAATGCCTTCATTGAACTGAGAATAGTTTTTTTAATATGGATAAGATTGTCGTCAGATAAAGAAACACCCGCAGGGAAATCCATAGGGAATCTCTCTCTCTTATATAAAGAGTTGGAAATTCCACATACGATTCTTCATAACTGTAGGATTCTAATGGAGATCGTTGCTTGAGATAAAAGTCGGTTTTTAATTGCTTTATTGTGTATTCAAGCTTTGATTGCAATGTCTTCAAGTTGGATATGATATCTGCTGTGATCTTTTAAGAATATATTGCAAGCAGAAGTCGAGCATTATCACTTCATTTCTATATACAATCGTGACTCTTGCAATTGGAATTCGAAGAGAGAGAGAGAGACTGAAAGAGAGAGAGAGACACATCCACATGCGAGTTGTGATCAGTTTTCAAGCTCACTTTGGACTCGCTGACTAATCATCAATGGGGAATAGCTTCAATGTGAAGGCGACAGTACGCAGGGGGGCATGACAAGGGGTCTGAGGAGGGGGCCTGGTGTCAGGGCTGGCTGTCTCTGTGGTGTCTCTGGTGTCTGGTGTCTATTGTCCGCAACGTTGTTGTTCTAATCTGTGAATGCAATCGAAATAAACTTGAAATTCGATGCCCGAGCTGCGATAATGTTTTGTAGTCATTTTGAGAGACAACCAAAAAGCTAAAAACCAGCAATTACAACAATAACAACAACAACAACAACAGCAACAGCTGTGTATGATTGTTGTTGTTGTATGATTTGTACAGCTCGCGCTTATCAGCTGATCTGATGGCAAGATTGTCGCGCTTTGCTTCAAAATGAGAATGAACTGAAAACAACGACAGAAATTGTAGCAACAACAACAGCAGCAACAACAGCAACAGCAACAACAACTAAAACTGAAAAATACATAAAACAATGTTTGTTGTTGTTGCTCTTGTTGTTGTTGTTGCTGCAGCTCGTCGTCTGGCTGTTTTATAACAATTTCAAGAGATTTTCAACAAAAGATAAAAATGTCAATGTGATTTGGCTTGTCGGATTGTAGCTGCACGTCTGTGTGTGTATGTGTGTGTGTGAAGGTATGCGTGCGTATAGCGTATATATGTATGCAACTACTACTCTGTATGAAACTACTAACAATTGTATTAAGCTGTACTGTACCCTATGCACACACTCACGTGCACTGACAGAAACAACTGCAACCTAATTTAGAGTGATATCTTACTACTAATAAGCAACAATTGTCATTATTATCAAAATTGATTATGATCAGTCACTGCTACAATGCACATAATTGCAGTTACTTGAACTGTGCTTAGTCTTCTAAGGGATTCACTTTGCTAAACTGCACTTTCAACAGTCTAAACTAATTGTATCAGCTTTTGAAAAGGGTCCAAATAGGTCAAACTAACCAACATACATATATAAAAACTATTTTCGACTGAAGTTCTTTTTAAGAGTGTTTTAAGCTCAATGGTCTGATTACTTGTCAAGTTTAATTTCAATCAATATTTTCTATGCTATCTTCTTTTAAAACTTATCCTACACTTGTAAGTTTGCCAAAAATCCTTAGATTTCGAATGTTAATTTGAATTAGAGGTAAATTTGGCATCTACTCTTACCTATATTCACATGACACTTCCTTTCTTTCTCCTCCTCCATCTCCTGAGAGGTCTACAGTCCAAGACAAATTGCTTAAGTTATCGGAATTATGCCACACTAAGTTGCCAATTTGAACTGCTTTAATTACCTTACAGCCGATCTACGCTTTGTCTAGCAATCAATCAAATATTTTTCGTAGTGTACACACATACATGCGTGTACATATATAACTGTATATGTGTTTGTGTATGCATGTGCGACTGCGATGAGTATTTATGCGATTATATTGTTTGTTGTGACTGGCTATCGCACAGCGATCAGACTCGCTCACCTCGAGGGACTGATGATGATTTTGGCAACTGTCGGACTGAGGGAGAAATAGAGAGAGAGGGAACGGAAGAGAGAGAGAGAGAGTAAGGGTTCTCCACAAAGCGATATCGCTGCGCACGCCTAATTAATTTTCGTTGCCTCACTGCGATGGCATCAGATATCAGTTGCCATTGCCGCCCCAAAGCTCCAATCTAAATCGGCAATCATTGCCAGCAGCTGAAGCAGAGGCAGCGGCAGCGGCAGCAGCAGAGGCAGAGGCAGCAAAGTAACGGGCAGCGGCAAATGGGTCTGGCCTGGTCTTTGATTTGAAATAAGAATCGCCTGGCAACTGATAAGGTGTCGCTTCCCATAAATCTTTGTCAGGCCGTCGCAGTCTGTCCCGTTCTAATCACTATCGCGATAACTATCGGCTGTGGCCAGTGGCTAGCTGGCTTTGTGGCTAGTTCCCGCGAGTGTGTGCACTGTGATTTCGGGGGTCTTTATCAGGAGGTCGCTTCCGTAGTGAGGCCTCCCCTAGTCTTGCCTCTCCTTCTCCCTCTGCCTTGCCACGGTACGTGTCTGCGGTCATTCTGCATATCACACTGCTTGATCTAGAAGAAGTATTCGAATTCGAATTCGAATCATATTTCGACACTTTATCTGCTCGTGGGCATCGGGTATTTTTCCAGCGCGCATTCAAGTGGCCCGACTTGACTTTGTCGTAGATGTTTGCAATCGTTATCGCTATCGTTATCGTCCTCGTCGTATGACGCTCCGCATACGCTAAACGTGGCATAGCGTACCCTGCAGAGATTCTCTTCGATTCGAACTTCGTGCTGCGCAAAACACATTCGCCCAGATAATCATCATCTTGGTTTCTTCTCGAACTTCTCTTCAACTTCTTCTTCGTCTTCTCCTTCTCCACCCACTTAATTAAGTTGATTCGCAATGTCGAGGAGGCGCTGCTTTCTGTCTCTGTTTCGATTTCGTTTTGGGCCGCATCTTTATCAATCTTTTTCGCGCTTATCTTCGACTGCGAGTTCAGGCGAGGTCCTATTATCTATTCCCAGCGATCGCAGCCAGCAGCAGTCGCCGTTTAATTGACCAGCGAACCGGACCCGGTCTGTCCACTCCCCCCCTGTTCTGCCCTCCCTCGTCTTGCTCTTGTCTCATCTGATTAGGCTGCGGCACCCTGGAACCCCGCTGGACTTGATAATCCGCTGGTGGTCGCAGTGCTTGAAGTGTTCAAGTTCTAGAGATTCCTCTCGAATCATCAATCAGTTATTAATTACAAGCCTCCCCCCTAACCCCTCTTGCACTTAGTCAGAGGCGTGGCTTGAAGGCAGCTAAGGGGTTAGCCCCTTTGCAAATTTAAGGGGTTAACCGCTTTTCAAATTGACTTTGAACTTGGGTTTGTTCAAAGCCAATGCCTTAGCTCGTTTAGGACTTAGTAAAAGTTTGCCCCTTCGCGAATGTTTCCTGCCTACGTCACTGGCAAGCGATAAATTGATTAAATTTATACTTGCATGTCTGTCTAGCTAGCTCGGCTACCCGGTTTGCTCCATCGTAGCTTCCGTCGTCGACGACGTCTCTATCTGTGTGTCTGCTCTACTCGACTTCGTGCTTCAAATCCAATCGAAGCAGGGAAATGACTCAGGGGGGAAAGGAGCTGGGGAGCTAGGGAGCTAGGTAGGCCGGATGGGCAGCAGTTCAAATGAAAATTTAAGTGCTGCGATTAATTTGGCTTATCAGTCGGAGACTCAGTAGGCAAAGCCCCCACCCCACCCCAAACATGAAACCGAACCCCAACCCCAACCCGAAATCGAAACCGAAACAAGTGCAATTAAAAGATTTTTAAGCAAACATTTGTCATTCGAGATAAGGCCTGAGGAAGTGATTCAGCTTGGAGGGTGCAGGGTGGTGGGGCTGGTAGATTGCTCTACCTACGCATTAAACGAAAATTGGGATGTCTCAATTGAGGTTGCTATGGTGGGAGGAGGTGGGCGTAGTGGGAGGCAGCAGGTGCGTTGCAGTTGCTTTAGATAAAGAAGCAAACTAATTACACGATAAACGACGCGCTCGATGGATGTCTTTGGTTACAGTTGCAGCGAGGTACCCCTCTCCTCTCTCAAGCACCTTTACGCCATCTCTACCTCCTCTGCAACCCTTCTAAAGCACTACTCTACTTGGTGGTTTGTTAAGCCCTCTTCTTACCTTTCTTTAACTGAGTCAGGACCCTCTTTCTACTACTTCCCTATTTTTTTACCTTGTGTTATCCCCTTTCTATCTCTTCTCTACTTCCTAAGCACCCTCTTTCTACCCTTCTATACCACCTGCTTACTTCTCTACCTATTTACCTTGCTCTACCCCATTTCTATCTCCTCTCCACTACTCGTGTACCTCCTTTCCACGCTTTACCCTTTCTCTTCTGTCGCGGGTAGACCCTCTTAGGACTCTTGCTTCGCCACCTATCAGCTCCCCTTCTCTACTTCCCTCCATACTCCCCTTTCTACTTTGTCTTTACCATCTCTTTACCCCCTAACTGCACCTGTCTACCCCCCCGCTCTTTAACCTCACTTTATCCCCTCGCTATTTACGCACGACAATCAAACCAAACGAATCGCTGCCAGTTCAAACATCGTGCTCGACGCCGACGTCGACTGCGATGCCGACGTGTCTCGCAAGCGGCGGCAATCGATTAAAAATCCATAAAAATATATTTCTAGATTTTATGTGCTGATCAAACCAGGCACAACGTGCGACCCTACCCCCTGTCCTCCTTCCCTCTCCCTCTCTCTTAATCTGTCTCTGTGTGAGTGTGTAATTAAGTCTGGCAGTGTCAGGGCTGGTGCTTGCAAGGGGGGAGGGGGGCACAATATGAAATCTATTTATGCCATTAGCTGTGCGCCGATCACACACTGCGATAGGCGACCAGCCCCAACGGCCATTTTGTTTATCTCTCTGTCGTCTTTGGCCTGAAGCACAAAGCCCACAAGGTCCACAAAGCCCACAAGGCCCACAAGTCGTACACGAGTTGAGCGAAAAGTACACACAAATTAAATCAAAGATTAAAAACGAATCACTCATGTTCCCCCAAATCGAAAATGAACCAATTCGAGAAGCAGGCTGAGGGGGTTGCCTATTTCATTTGATGCTTATCAAAACATTTTGCCAAAAAAGACACCAGAGAGAGAGAGAGGAGAGGCAAGAGATAAAGTGGGAATCGCGTCATCAGCACAAAAATCTCATTAGCTCAATTTCGAATTATGTTTTGTCGCTGATACTCCCCGATCTTGCGATGGCGATAAGCCCCAGTCCCAGTCCCAGTCCGTGTCTCTCTCGTTCCCAATTCTGCCCAATTTTGACAAACTCAATCATGTGATTTTGATTTCATTTCATGCTCCGTTTCGATTTCGATTTCGGTTTCTGTTTTCGGTATCTTGTTCTGTTGCTGTTCTGTTCTGTTCAGCTGCGAAAGAGAGTTCTCTGTCTTCAGTCGCGGAGCACTTTAAGCGTAATCATTTGAATGGTCCAACCTGGCAGGCAGCGTTGAGGAGGAGGAAGGCCTCCACTCGGGCTGCCGCCAGTGCCTTATCTAAATGCCTCAGCCTCACAGTCTCGTCTTCCATTATGATACACAGATATGCGGAGAGCAGCACACGTGGACAGCGCAGCTCGCAGCAGAGTCAATATATATATAGGGGATATATATCTGACGGCAATCGAATGCGTCGCCAATGCGTCGCCGTGTTGCGGAGCCAGGTCCAAGTGGCACCAGCGGCAAAATAAGATGACAAGCATCACTAAGGTCTTATCACTTGCTCGAAGTGCAGATGCTCTTTCCGGGGTAGGGGTAAGGGCAAATTCCTTAGCCAACACTGGGCGGGCTTTGTGGAGTGAACAATTGTGAGTCACAGTTTGGAATTTCATAGGTGTAGCATGCGGGTTATGAACTAAAGATACCTCTTACTTAAGTTTGCTTATGTAAATTTAGATTTGTTTTCTATTTCCTTTCTCGTCTTCTAAGCTAACTTTTGCACATTGTAAGTGTGATTAATTGTGATTTATATATTAGACATATCAGGAGTGTATCTTACTTTTTATATACTAAAGATACCTCTTTATTAAGTCTTCAATTCGCTACACATTACTCACTTTGCTTAGTTCCTTCTTCAATATTCATCAACTTGAGTCATCTTAACCTATGTACCTCACTCTCTAGTCAACAACAGGTTGACCAATTTTGATGGATTAATGGCAATTTAATTTGTGTTTCTTATATACTAAAGATACTTCTTAAATTATACTCTAATATGTCTTTCTTATATGCTAAAGATACCTCTTAAATTTTAATCTATTATGCCTTATATCTACTATCGCCATCTTAGCGTCTCTGTCTCTCTCTCCTTTAATTGTTTGTCTCTAAACTCAATTCTTTGCGTAGTCAACATACCCTTTTTGCTTATCAGCCCATGCAGGGTATGCTGTGAAGTGTTGAGGAAGCATAATTTACATGGCAACAGGCACCATTAAGCGCTGCTCGAGCCAGCGATTTGCAGTATGTCAGAAATCGCATGCAAGAAGTTGAGAGAGAATTCAAAACGGGTTTGCTGCAGTGTGCTGCGTGGCAAAGACCTGTTGCAAGCAGCCAGGCGAGCAGGCAACAAGGCAACCAGACAGGACAGGCTGCGACTTCGACTCTAGCAACAACTTCGACTCCGTCTCTGACTCCGTCTCTGGTCTGGCCTGATGGATGCGTGTTTGTTTACAGCCTCGCTGTTTGTTCAGTTTAGCGTAATTGCCGCCGTCCGCTGCTGCGCTGCCTCTGCTGTGGCAACTGTGACGCGCGCGTCGCTGCAGGGCGCAAAATTAATGTTAACAACGTGTTCGGTGCGCCTCGGTGCGGGACGTTGTGGCTCGCCAGGATGCCGCACATGCAATTTGAATGCCGACTCGTGTGGAAGGTAAACATAGAGGGAGAGAGGGAGACGGACAGTTGCCTCTGCTCTGTCTGCTTGTTGTTGTTGCAGGTTTGTGGCATTAAAACATTTTAATTATGGCCCACAAATGTGCGCAACTGTCTTGTTGAAAGGTGTTTCAAGCTCGCCGCACGCCGCATGCCACTTGTGCCACTTGCTGCATGAGTGGGCAGCGCTGCTTTTGGCATCGGCTTTGGCATCGACTGCGGCCTTAAATGGCATTTAGATAATGTCGCATCTCAGTCTTCAGTGTCTGCTCAGGAATTCGAAATGGACATCGATTTATGATGTCGTCGAGATAGCAGGCTCAGAACTGAGGCACTGAGGCAGTTCGACGTGCCTCAAATCTTGTGGCATCATCACATCAACGAGGGGACCACTTCTCCGCCCCTTCTTCTCTCCCCCTTCTCTTTCTTTTCTGCCTCGTTTATTGGTAAATTGATAAGCAAAGCGAATGGACGCGCGAAATATGAATTTCATTTGAAATCGAATCGAATTGAGCAAATCAAAGAATAAATAAAGACATTTTGTCGCCACTTCAATTACTCTCTGCCTCTCATTCTCCTACTTCTCCTTCTTTATACTCCCTATAGGGTGCTGTCTGTCTCTGAGCTCAAGAGCTAATTGCCCTTGTTACCCTAATACCCTGTGGGTCACTCTCCTAAGGGTATATTGAGATTGATTGTAGATTAAAGAGATGAAAATGAAAAATTAACGATCTAAGAGGGAAAGAAGAATATAAAGTCAGTATAGCTGCACAAATTAAATTATTAATAGCATTGAATTGAATTATTTATGGCTGGTTTATGGCTATAATCTTTAAAAGATACTGACTGTATTATGTTTGTTACTGTAATCTACTGTTAAATGGAAATATGACATGATGTTGAAGTTAGGTCTATATTAAGGCACAGATGCAGATTAATATATAAAAATACTAATTATAGTTCATAAATTAAATTATAGCTAAATTGAGATGCATGAGGAAGAGTATGAAGATTAAAATGTAGATTCCACAAAGATATAAATAAACTTAGTCAGTTTAAAAACACATAAATACTTTAACTACTTTAAATATATTATATATCAAAATATCAAGTGTATCAAGTACTTCAATGTATTCAAATATATTCAGTATATCAATTATATCAAATATATTAAATACATCGAATATATAAAATATATCGAATATATCGAGTATATCAAATATATCAATAACGTATCTATCTGTATCTATGAATTAATATTTTCGACAGGGTATCACTCTGTAGAGAATGTTGTGCTGTCTATCCTCTCTCTCTCTCTCCTCCTCTCTCTATTCCCCTCCCTCCTTCTCTGCCTTTCTTTGCCATGGAGCTGATATCAGCACAAGACAGCAGCTCCCTCGACTGCCACCCTGCAGTCTCCCTTTGCCTGCAAGAAGGAGCCTGCACTCTCTCTCCCACTCATTGCTCATCTTTTGCCCACCTCCCCCGATATCAGCCCCCCCTTTGCCCTGTGCTTATCGTCGCCTATCGCCGCCATCTAGACAAGCTAATAGTACTTTGACTTGGGCTGCCTCTGACTCTGCCTTGGCTTCTACTTCTGCCTGCCTGCCTGTGCCTGGTCTGCTGCTGATATGGCTGCCATTAGTCGTTGAACTAGGAGGAGGTGGGGGTGTACGGTAAGGGAGGTGTGGCAGGGCCATCCATCTATCGTCATTTGGTCGTCTGCCTCAGTCTCAGTCTCCGTCTCAGTTGCTGCCTCAGCTTCTGTTGCTGCTGTCTCTTTGCGCTTAATTATGTTTGTTGTTGTTGCTGCTGTTGTTGTTGCTGCTGCTGCTGCTTGTAGAGCATCCGTTCGTCGATCTCTTGTAGTGATAACATTTATGATTTACGTGGTACACACTGCATGGCATTTGTTTTGTGTGTTTGTTGTTTGTGCTTTACATTCATTTTCATTGTCTGTCATTATTCCGTTTGCTTTCGATTTTGATTTCAGTTTCGGCATCGGTTTTTTTGGTTTTTGCTGCTGCTGCTGTGTTTAATGTATCTCTCTCTATGTGTGTGTGTGTGTGCAGATCGAGGTCAGCGATAAGCTTGCGCGACGTCAACGTCAAAGTTAAAGGCAAAGGCATTTTTCGATTACAGTGCGAAATAAAGAATTCCAAATCGGAAACGTCTCTCTGGCTATCAGCAGAAGAAGAAGACCCCCTGAGAGCAGGGCCCCCACAACTAGAGGCGCCCTGGGTTCTCTCTCTCTCTCTCTCTAGAGCATCTCTCTGTCGGTCGCTGTCCACTTTTCATATCCCCAAGACTGATAAAATGCTCTCGAAATGGCCCGCAACGATAACTTAGCGCCGTGGCGTCGCTGGCCTGGCGACCTGTGGTGACAGGTGAGGCAGCAAAGAAAAAGAGGAGGGAGACAGAGAGAGAAACAGTGAAAGGGGGGCTAATTCTGCTGCTTATAATTATTTTATAAGTGCAGCAAGTCGGTCTTATCCGTTGAACCGGCATGCCGCGTCGCATGATTCACTTGGCGACGCTAATTTTCAATGTCTCGACACACACACACACACACACATTTACCCTGTGTGTGTGTGTGGCGATAATTCCATGTAGATTAGCGCTGAGTGCAGCAGTAAGAAGAAGGCGATAAGCCCGCGTGCCGGGCGAGGCTCAAACTGGGCCTCAACTCGCCACGTTAACGCGCTCTCGGACCTGGGCGGCCCAGCAAGCAACAAGAACAGCACGTATTGCTCCTCGTCGTCATCATAATGTAAAGTCAGAACAAGAGAGAGAGAGAGACAACAACAGAAAGAGCAAGAGAGAGAAGACAGCCAGCAAAACAGACAAAAAGGCCCAGAGCTTTGGCATTGGCTGAGTGAGTGAGGATATCTTGAGTTGGTTATCCAAAATGCTGGCCTCGTCTACAGTCTCAGGCGCAGGCACTGGTGCAGGCGAGTCCAGGCTCCAAGTGCAGGCGCTGCAATCTACACTGGGGAAAACAATTGCGAGAGTCTAAAGAAAACCAGAGGTTAAAGCTATAGACAGTAGAATACATTATGAACTATGTTGAAACGCTTTAAAGAGTACTTAACTGTACGACAGCATAAGATTCGCACTTGCCTGCCTTCCTAGTTGACTGACAGACAGACAGACATGGTTCAATAGATTCGGCTAGTGATCAAGAATAAATATACTTTATGTTGTCTGCCACGCCTTCTTTTAATGTGTCTGCATAACAACATTTATTAACAATATATTTTATATATATATTTATTTTATTTTATATATATATATCTAAAAGTCGAAAGTCTGGCGTAATAGGCAAATTTTGACTTTGGATTCGGCTGCGGAGTATCAAAAAACATATTGAAAGACATAACGCATCAGCTGATCATGTTCCCCCCTTATTTTGTTCTATTTTAAAAACATGAGGTTTTTTGATGTCAAGTCAAGCTTAGACATGCAGGGTGAATTCTAATTTCGGCATTAGACATAAAATGTCGATATACATGTTAACACATATGTATGTATGTATGTATATCTCATGCCCACATCAGGACTTTATTTGCATTTCTATGAAATCAGTTAGAGTTGAAATTCCACACAATCAAATCTCTCTATTCCAAATCTCTCCATTCCAAGAAATACCTCGTTAAATTAAGTAGAAGTTCTAATCTCATTGAAAATCTCAACATTGTCGTATATTCCCATTATTGTATTCAGATTTTATGAATATATTTCTATAAAAGAAAGTTATCGTTGAAATTTCCAGCAATCAAATATTTCATTATTAAGAAACTCTTATCTGCAGAGAGAATCGTTCTAGTTTTAATATATTTATAATTTCGCAAGTCTCAAAGTTTCTTTAAGTGTACGAATGATGAGCGAGTAGAGAGAGTCAGAGGGAGATAGCAAGCCTGAGAGGGGATTGCGGGGGGTTCCCACTCGCGTTGGCAACTGTCGCCTTTGGTTTTTAGCTGATTTTGTGGCGCTGATTTTGTTTGGGACTTCAATTTCTGCTTTGCTTTTCCACGCCGTTATCTGTCATGCATATCCATATGTGTGTTCCCCTCCTTCCGCTCCTCTCCTTGATCCAACTGGATGTCCAGCTACAGCTACAGCTTCAGCTTCATCTGCAGCCTCAGCTTGCAGAACAAAATTCACTCTTATCGCGCCTCGTTTCGGGGGCCACGTAATTCTCAGTATTTGTTCTTCTTCTGTTGGCAATTGGCAACAACTTTGCGCTGCTCCTCTCTCTCTCTTACACTGTGTTTCCATCTCTCTCTTTGTTACTCTTCTTGTTGTGCATGCCTTTTGTTGATTTCCGATTTGTTTATTAGGCAATTTATCGCTCAATGCTACGCTGAACTTCAGTTCACCCTCTGTCTGTGCCCACGCAGTACACACTCTGTCTCTCTCTCTCTTTCCTTTGTGGAAAATGGTAGAAAAACAAACTTGACCAGAAAGAAAGGCTACCTGCGGCATGCCTAATATACCCTTGCAGGCTCTCATCTCCTTTTTCTTATCTTATCCATCGTTTCTATTCTAGGTTTATATACTGTTGCATATTTGAATAGTACTGTGTATGTTCAATATTATGTCTCATTTTGATTGGCACACATACGTTAGGTTATTTCTTAAATCAAAACTGGTCTTTATACAATATTATATATATAGAAAAAGTCTGATTAAGTGGATTTGGTTGCAATATCTTGACAACTAACAAAAATCAGCTGATAGTTTATTTGACAATTATACGATATATCGATCCGATACGGCTCGTAACAGCGTGCTGCAATAAGAAGCATGTGTGCTAAGTTTCATCAAGATAGCTCTAAAACTAAGAGACTAGTTTGCGTTGGAACAATCAGACAGACGGACAGAGAGTCGGACAGACAGACATACACAGACAGACAGACAAACGGACAGATAGCTAGACAGATAGTCAAACAGACAGACATGGCTAGTTCGATTCCCCTAGTGATGCTGATTCAGAATATATAAGCCATATAGTGTATGAAGATGTCTCCTAAGCTGCCTTGCAAACTTCTGGCCAAATTAAATATGCCCTTTACAAGGGTATATAAATTGATAAACTGTGAATTTTCTCACTCTCGATTTTGTTATGCCTGTTGCGCTCTAGACCCGAGACCCGAGAGACCCTAAAACGAAGACCCCTAGCTGGCAATTGGTATTGGCATTGGCATTGGGATTGGGTCGAGCGAGATGGCCATCATCATTTCGTACGTCGTTTGGCTAGTTGGTTGGATTGTGCCCCGCCTCCCACGCCTGTTGCCCTCCTGCTGTGTGTGGGCGTTCGTGTGAAACTAATGTCGCCATCGACAAAACAGTTCCATGTCCATTCAATGGTCGCATTTAAGCAGCAAACAAGGCAAACAGACAATGACAATGCAGCAGCAGGAAGAAGAACTTCTGCGACTCACTGTCTGTCTGTCTCTCTGTTTGTTTGTCTCTTTGTCTATCTCTCTCTCTGTGTGTCGGTCTGTCTGTCTGCCTGATACGCCTGGTAGATCGTGTTGAACGCAGCTTGTTTAGCATGCCAATTAGGCAGGCCGATCGCAGCTTGCCTCGTTCTCAGCTCACTGATCCTCTTGCCTCCTTCTCTGCTTCTTCCGCATCTGAAATGCAAAATCAGTTCGTGCAACAGGAGGCAGCTGAAAAAGGTGTTAATTTTGTTACCACATCTGGCCAAATAGTTCCAGCCACGTTGTTATTACCCACGACAGAGAAAGAGGGAGGGAGAGAGAGTGCAAACCGATCTTCGAACCAAGTCTCGATCGGGCGTTGAGCGTCGAACGTGCTGGTTCAGCCGGGTCACACTCAGAGGTCCCACAACACACAATTTGTAGATGGATTCACAAATCGTTGCCGGCACGAATCGAGCACCCACTGGGAGCGCCTCCTGCCCCCTGCCCCTTCGTCCTAACGACGATCCTCACACCCAGCTCACACCTACATCTCTCTCTATGGGGGAACTGTACTCGTACTCGTATTTGTCTTGGCATTGGCTTTGGCTCTGATTTCCTTTCGCCTGCACTGAGCTAAAATGAGTATGACCCCAAAGGAAAAGAGTGCAAAAAGGGGAAAATCAAATCTAACGAGTTGAAATGGAAAACATATTGGAAATATGGGAAGAGAAAGTTTATGGATAATAAAATAAGGCAATACTATATTATTTACAGATTGACTTTAAATGATAATTAATTCAATATAATGATGGAACTTTAAAATAAATGTATATATGTTTTTTCAATACAATAAAAGTTAATTTTCTAAAAGTAAAATGTACATTGAAAGGGCAGAAACACTATCAGGCAGTACCTAAGTTCAGAGTAAACAAAAAACCATGTCTTAGACTGGAAACGAACACCAGGTTTGCGCAATTGAAGTTCTTTTTTGGCTGTAGGCTTAAGACCATACTCTTAAACACTTAATAAAACTGAGTAAGAACCCAATGAGAAGCCTTAACAGCACACCTTAGCCAACTTGGATTCTGAATACAGGAAATAGGTTTAACTTGAATAGGTTTAGCTTGAATTTGTGATCGTTTCTTACTCCTTAGCCAACCACGAATAGTGTGTAGAGATGCCGAGACAACGAAGAAATTACTCACAGTATGTCCGGCATTGGCTGTCAGGTATGCAGCAGGGGTACAAGAGATATGAAGGGTGATTTTTTAAGAGCTATAGGAAAGTTTTTCAAATAAAACATACATAAAATTCAGAGAAATGCATGAAATGTTTATTTCAATCGATAGTACGGTCCATATAATTGACTGTTTGAAGATTATTTCATGCAAATGTTGACCGTGATTGCACCTCAACTGGTACATCCGCTTAGTACATTTTTGGCATACTCTTTCCAATATTTCGGTATCCGGTATCCGGTATCTCACGTATAAATGCTTCAATGTTGTAATTCAATGCGTCAATTGAAGCGAGCTTGTCTGTATAGACGATTCATGACCAAACTGACGATGATTGACAGTGATACAAAACACGAAACGTGTGTCAGCTGTTTAAGCCAGTGTTGCCAAAAAGATAATAGCTAAAAAATCACCCTTTATTAGGTTGCAGCACAAGTTCTCCAATGAAATAATAATAATAATTTATTGAAAAGTGCTTAAGAAAAACATAAACTTGTATAATTTCATTCAACACTTCGTAATATATGATTAAGATTGTTCATTTTGTATTCATTAATAATACAATTTCATTTAGTTGCAATGTGAAATTTGCCTACTGCATCTGTTATCTCCAGGTCCGGACGCCAAAGCAATGTGGGGGTACTGTGGGCAGAGAGAGAGAGGGAGCACTGCAACAGGGCTGACTGCATATGGGCGGGGCCTATTTAGCGATTGTGATTATGATATCAGAGAGCTGAGTCTCGTCATGCCTCGTCTAGCATCGTGTCGGGTCGTGTCGTATCGTTGCAGTGTTCGGCTCAGGGTTCGGTTCGCTCTCTCGCATTATAACACTTTCACGGCTCGTTGAGCCAGCCAGCCTCGGAGCAGCATCGGAGTGCAGCATCTGGCGAGATCATCGCCAGCTTATAAGAGCCGCCAGCCACGAGCAAGCTCCAGTTCCAGTTTAAGAACAGAGAGTCGACTCCCTTTCTGCCCTCTGCCGCCTTCCTCGCGTGTTGCAATGGCAGCCAGGGGCGTTGCAAGGTTTGCAAGCCATCGCGATTGGTGTGTGTGAGGGTGCCTCGGTATGTGTTGGTGTGTGTGTGTGTGTTGGTGTGCACGATTCGACACCATCTTTCATTTGAGCCTGAATTTCTTAACTGCTTAAACCTTTCCAAGCTAGTCTCGGCATTTTCAATTAATGGCTACACATTCCACAGTCCCAGCTCTGGTTCCTCATCTCCAGTTCTAGCTCCATCCCCGTCCCAGTCTTCTTTCCAGTTCCAGCTCCCGCTTCTTGCCCAGCTGCAACAAATTCGCCAATGGCAGCCACTTAACAATGATCTAACTGTTCCGTCTACACTATCCAACATGCATCATAAATTGCGATTTTTATAGCACATTCTACCATACATATATCCCATCTGTTTGCCTGAAGACCTGCTATAATAATGATTTAGTTGGGGAAATAATAATGATATTCTTAGCACATAAAACATATTTTATCTTACCTTGCCACATTTGCTAATAGTTTGCTTTCTCTTCTCTCTTTGCAGGTATTGTAATGCTTGGATTGTATTGTACAAGAAATTATGCTGGAATTGGGAGATGGGCATGAAATGAAAGGTTTCATTTGAAAATGATCATACAACGTTGAAGAAACGTTTCAACTATGAAATCCTCTCGTTCTAAATGTAACTTAATTTCTGTTATATCTATCCTGATGAGCATGATTCTACTAAACTGAAGACAGCAAGAACATAGTACACCTTACTTGGTGTGTTAGGTGCCTTTGATAACACTGGCTACGAGTGCATCTCTGTAGCAGGAATATTGTCCGATCTATCATATGATGAACTGAGACAATGCAGAAACATTGTGAGATATTAACTTGCATTACAGAACTGTATGCATCAATCCTGAAAGTTATGTTCTTATCAATTATAAACAATCTCTATAACTTGTAAACTCGTAAATTTAGTGATTGTTGCCCATTGAAAGGAGTTCTAGATATAGGAACTAGGTTTAGCTTGAATATGTTTAGCTTGACTTTGTGAGTATCTTTGCAGTTTAAAATAAGCTTAAACTGTCTAAAGGGTTCAATTACAAAGGATTCTGTAAATGGAACAGCAACAAAAGATATATTAGAAATATTTTTTAAGTCTCTCTGTTTCTTTATAAATTTCCCGATCTTACAGAGTTCATGCTGAAGCTTACTTCACTTACAGAATAGGTATAGAAATAATCAGATTAGGAAGGATTTTGATAATGGAAAATTGCTCTTAAGTTGCTGCCTCGTCTCCTTCTTTTTAAGTATCTCAGCTTAATTTAGTTCACTTTAGTTTAGTTTAGTTTAGTTTTCAATTCCATCTATTTACAGAGTATTCCCACAGCTTAGGCTGTTCGCAAACTTGCTTTGCAGTGTGTCCCAAAAGATTCACCTACAAATTGTGTTGGCTCTTGGCTCTTTGCCCACCTTCACTTCCTACCCTGGGCAGCTTTACCTCCAGCATACTTTATGCTTCATCCGGTGCTCCTGCTGCGCCTTCTGCTGCTGCTGCTGGTTGGTTTGGTTGCCCTGGTTGGTCTGCCCTGCTCTGGTCTATCTGCTCCCCAGCCATTTCCTGACCTGCTGCAATCTCTCTAAGGCAAAGCCAAACTTCTTTCTAGCTGTGCACTTGGGACACGTTTCGTGATTTATGAGGTGCGAATTGCATTGAAATCATTTTCTGAGGCTCAGGCTGAGGCTGCCACGTTTCGCTTAAATTGATGCCAATTTTCGTGGCAGCAACAACAGCAACGAGAGGAAGAGAGAGAGAAGCCCAGCTGCAAGTTTTGATTGGATTTGCAACGTGTTTGCAAGTATTTTGCTTTGCTGTTGCTGCTGCAGCCTCGTGTTGCATGATCAAAGCGAATTCGCTGCATTCAGCTGATCTCTCTGGTTACACTGCCTGTCAAAATTCGACTGCCAATTAATTGTTTACAGCTCATTTCTCATTTTCACGCTGCGCTTAGTTCATTTTCATCTTTCTCTCCTACTTCTCCCTCTCTCTCTTTCTCTCTCTGTCTGCGCCTTTAGCTGTTAATATTTTAATTAAAATGTCGCATGCAATGCGCAGCTCTCTCTCTCTTTCTCTTTCCCTTTTCCCTCCTCGTCGCCTTGCACTTCTCGCTTATCTTATCAGTTTTGCGCGCTGTTGCTGATATCGTTGCTGTCTGATAAGGCAACACGCTCTGGGCCAATCGTCTGCCAGCAGCGCAGCCATTTTGTTTGTGGTTCTTTTGTCATTTTTTCTGATTTTTTGGCTGCGGGTTTGTTGCCCTTTATCGTACATACATATGTGCCCCCCTCCCGCCAGCTGTTCTTCTTGCCTCATGCGATAATCCGCCAAAGCAAGTAATCTACATACGACATGCAAATATATGCACGTACATGTACATGCAGGCAGTACACATACAGTACTATATACTAGCACATACCCTATACTTTATATGCTAATGGATGTGTGTGTGTGTGTGCCCGTTTTATCGCACTTATCGCAGGCCATATAAATTTGTGGGCGGACATAAAAACCGCAACGCAGTCGCGCTGCGCCGCGTCACCGATAACAACTCCAGGCTGACGCGTCCGATAGACAAACTGGAATTCATTTTACAAAAACTCAGCACACACTCACATGAATATATATCATATAAGTCTGGCCTTGGGCCGAGTACAGCGGGGGAAAGGGGGCAGAGAGTCGTAGCTACGTGAATACACTGAATACACTGTTAATCAGCGGTGGGGTCAAGGAGCAATTTATCGACATTTGTATAAATGTAGAGCATAATGGAAGCAAAGTTAGTTTGGTGAATATCGTAAATGAAGATCGTAAATTTGTATATCGTAGATTTGTGTATCGTAAATTTGTATATCGTAAATTTGAATATCGTAAATTTGTGTATCAACATTGGTATGAATGTAGAGCATAATGTAAGTAGGGTTAGTTTGGTAAATGTCGTAAATAAATATCGTAAATTTGAATATCATAGACTTGTAAATCGGCATTGATATTGAACGTAATGCATAATGGAAGTAGGGTTAGTTTGGCTAATATCGTAAATGAAGATCCTAAATTTGTATTTCGTAGATTTGTATATCGTAGATTTGTATATCGTAGATTTTGTATATGGGCATTAATATTGTATGTAATGCATAATGGAAGTAAAGTAAGTTTGATAAATATCGCAAATGAACATCGTAAATTTGAATATCGCTCATTGGTATATCGTAAATATATCGTGTATGTGTTGTGACTGATTGCATTTTTGGAAATCGTCAAAATAATATCATAAATTTGTATACGGTAAGTTGAATATCGTTAGTGTGTCGTAGGCGTTAGGAAGTAGTGCACTATGCCTTAACTTAATCAATAATAGTTTACGGAATATCTTTAGGCAATATCGTAAAAGAATATCATTAATAATTATTGTATGTGTATATACATATATCGTAAGTGTATCTTATGCGCTATGTATTAATGCATCATCATCTCATCTCATCCCCATCTTATTCTTATTCCTCAATTTATTACTTCCTCCATTGAACAATTTTTCCCACTCACTGTGAACTAATCGACGACACTTTAAGGATCATCATCAAAACAACAACAACAATCAAAACAAGAACAACAACAACAACAATCAAACATTGCCATCGCCACTAAATCTAAAATGCCATTTAGCAAAAACAACAACGACAACAAAACAAATGTTAAATAACAATTGTTGTTTTTTTAACGACAGAAATCGCTCATAGGAAATCAGCAAAGTAAAGTGAGAAAAGAGAAGAAGAAGAAGAGAAAGGGACAAAACACAATGCAACCAACACACACACACAAAAAACTTGTTCGAAAATGGTCAAAAAAATGTGGTAAAAATGGCGTCGGAAGCTGACAAAACGACATTTCTCTCTGACACTGACTGATGATGGGCCGCGATGCAGTGCAATACATAGCGAATATATACGATACATATTGTATATCGTATATCGTAGTAGGAGTAAAAAGAGAGAGAGAACTTTGCACAGTTTATGTTAATTTTTCATGTTTGTTGTTGTTGTTGGGAGTTTTTATGGCGTTGATATTTGCACAGTTTTTACATGCGTCCTGCTGACAGCTGAAGGATGCCAGATTCACATCAGCCACGCCGCCACTGCCCTCCCACTCTTCACTCAGTTGATTCGCAAATATTGTACGGCTGTTTTTATTTGAAGTGGCAATGGCAGAAGTGACTGTGTGTGTGAGTGGATTTACATATGTCCATTCTCTGCCCAACAAATGGAATCTCCTGCATCGCATCAAATCGAATCGGTTTCGATTTGAATCGTATCTGGCGCATTAACGACACATTTTAGTTTTAAGCTTTTAAGTTTCTTATCTGGCAAATGATGCCAAATTTCCATAAATTTCTAATTTTATTGAAATGCCCATTAAATTATGTGGACAGGTGGGTGGCTCAAAGAGTTGTAGACACACTGTAACCAATTATTTGTAACATGGGTGATTATTATACATAAATATGGAAAACAAATTAGAATTAATCGTTTAACAGAAAAAAATGAAGAAGGGAAAGAGACTCATGATTTTTGTATCTTTTATTTATTTTATTGTCTTCCATATTTCCCTTTTCTTCACTATTTGCTCTTTACTATAACATTACTACATTATCAACATTAACATTACTATATCATCAATCATCACTCCTCAATCAACGCTAACATTTTGAGTGACCCTCGCCATATATGAATATGTTGTATATCATGTGCTGTTATTTGGACTTCCCGCAAATGATAAAAACAACAATGCGGTCTGGCCTGCTGTCCCCCTGCTTCCCCTCTCCCCTTCTTCTTCTTATATCCCCTTGTGTTTTGTCGGCCTGTTTTGATAAAATTCCGTATACGCAGCATGGCCGCTTTCAAAAGATTCGCCAGCGTGATTAAATTGCTTGCATATCTGTGCGCGTATCTATAATAAATACGAGGGTGGTCTGAAAGGTTTTCATGTGTTTGTGACGCGAGTCGATGTTGGGCGACAAAGGGGACGACCACGGCTCCGATAGATGGAGCAAGTGGAGCAGAACCTGGATGCGCTTGGTGTAACCAATTGAAGGCAAGATGTTGAGGTTGTTTGTTACCCGGGGACGGGTTGTAATGGTCACCCAAGTAGAAGAAGAAGGTCTGAAATGTTTTAAGCCTGAGTACGAGTATGAAGGCGACCCCTGACGTTAGTTAACATTTTGTATATTGATTTATTCATTTATATTTCGATTAAAATCAGAGCCATTAATTAATTTGGTTGATATAACTGCTTTTGTAATAATGAACGAATTTATATGTATATCGAACGGTCATTAATAATATTTAAGAGAAATTTTTAACAAATGAGATTTAGAAAGGGACTGTGTTGAAGAATAAAACGTTGAGTAATGTATAAAATAGAATGAAACATTTCAAATCACCCTCGTAAATATACGGTACGATACATATACATCTTCTGTCCCGTAATTTATGGCATATCTAAGATACACAGAGCCATAAAGAGCATATGCAGATTGCTTTAAGTGATTTTATTTCGATCGAGGTGTGATTTAAAATTCGATTTTTGGATACGAATTCGATTTGAAATGTGGCGCATGAAGTCATCGACAGCTTAGCATCGACAGTTTATTGTTCAATTTTTGTTGGCTTATCTCTGGCTCGTATCGCAGTTCGTTCCAGTTCCGCTCCTAAGTGAACCAGTTTGATGATGCGATCGTTGATCGTACTTTGGGTATTGATCGATAAGGCGTCGCTGATAATTGGCTGGAAAAGTGAAACGTGCTTGGAAAACTGGTTTGGATTTGCATGAGCCAAGGACTTGGATCTCTCTTGGTGACTCTACTGTGTCTCCCTCTTGCTCTCTCAGTCTCTGCATCTCTTCCAGTCCCTCTCTCTCTCTCTCTGGAAAAACCTTGTCTGCTCACGCACTCTCTGCACGCGCCTTATCTGCCCGCGCATCTGTCGTCGCTTTTGGTCAACCATATTGAAACTGGCTCGAAAAGAGAAAGAGCCAGCTGGAAAGAGAAGGAGCTAAAAAAAGAGAGGCAGAGAGGAAGCCTGCTCTGATTGGTGGCCTGCACAGACTGCGCTCTGGCGCCGCCCAAATCTGGTTTTCTCGCTACGTTTTCGATTCTTTCTTCGCAAGCTGCTTAACAACTTCTCGCCCCCCCCTGCTGCTTCTCCTTAGACTGTAACTGACCTTTAGAGTGGCATGTGAAAACAGTGTGGCCAATCAGGCTGTGGCTGCCACAATGTGGCATCGATTGCAGTCTCTCGATGCTCGATTCTCGATTCGATTTTTGATTTGCTTTTGCTGTTTCGATTTTTCATGACTTTTTGTTGCTGTTGTTGCTTTGATTGGGGCCGCGACTGTTGGCAAACTGTTGCGCCTTTTGCATTGTTTGTTTCTCGCGCTGTGGGCGTGGCATGTGCGCCTACTTTGGCTGTTGCTGTCGCTGACGCTTTTTGTGCGGCGCAAATTGAAAACGTTGACAATTTTATCGGCGTTTTTAAGTTTACACATCAGTGGGCTTAATTGCAGGCTCGCAGGCTGGCACAGAGTGAACCAGGCACACGACAGGACAGACAGCATGTGCACAGGGATATGTGTGTACCCCACGCCCCCTCTCTGCTCTCTTTGTGCATTTCTAAATTGCAATTTGATCAACAATTCGCAATTGTTTTGTTGTTTAAATTCAATTTATATAAAATGTTTGTTTACATGCGCGAGATTTGTAATCTGTAATTGCGACGAGCTGCGTTTAGGCATTGTCCTGCTGTCCCCTCCTCACTCCTCTCTCCCGTCTTACTCTGCACTCTCCTGGGATGTGCACCTGCCTACGCTTCCCCTTGCTCTGCAGCTTTTCAATATGTGTAATTAGCCACGTAACGAGCCACGTTTCGATCTCATTTGCGATTTCGATTTTTGATGTTTAGGCCACTTTGCGCCAGGTCTCTCTCCCAGAATGTGTGTGTGTTACTGTGTGTGTGTGTCTCTCTGTGTGTGTGCTGGACACGAAATGGACGGCCGCGCTATCTATCTCATCGTGCGATTAGAACTTTTCGAATTACCAAGCAAATGCGATGCGAGTGTAATAAAAAAAAAAAACATTTCTATGTGTGTTTAAATATGTGTGTGTGTTTGTCGGTGTGTGTGTTGTAGATATATGTATATAGATACTGCGTACAATGCATGCCATCATTTCTAGCTTGGCTTCGTTTTGCTTATCTAACGAGCCAGCAAAATACAAAATGTTGCCCCCCCACTCCTTTACTGAATCCACGTAATGCACTGTGAAAAAGGGGAAGGCAGAGTTGAAGGTATCAGGCATAATGTAGGCTTTAATCCACGTGTAACTGTTAAAAGTGTGTTAGGTTAACCGAAACAACTGTAGATCCTACTTTACCTAGTATTAATTCTATATCTCGAATAAATATACAATAGTTTAATTTTAACTATATAATTTAAACTATTGTATATTTATTCGAGATATAGAATTATTACTGGGTAAAGTAGGATCTACAGTTGTTGCGATCTCTGTTAATCCCTAATACTTCACTATATTTTACTCATTACTCATCCAAGTTCCCCACCAAGTTCCCCACCAAGTTCCCCATCAAAAAAAATACAATTTTCCATTTAGTCACCTCCCTTCTTAGCTCTATTTAACTCTACTCATTCTCTTAGCTGCTTCATCAATTGTTATCTCTGTAAGTCTGCCATGCATTTCTCACAGTGCACTTGCCTCAACTGTTAAGCAGCAGCGCAGGCAGATGCGGCAGCAGAGTGCGAATTATCAGTTACTTGCAAGCATTTTGCATCCTATTTGCAACACCCCCTCTCCCTTCCCCTGTACTGCCACGCCTCTTAAAATCTTGTCGACTGACTGTAAGCAGGATATCACGCTGCACACACACAGACACACACATGAACACTTGCACTTGCTTGTCAAGTAAATGCGGCGTATGAGCAATATTATATTACGTATACGCAGCACTGGCTTGGCAACTTTTTTGGAGGGAAGGGCGCAGCACGCGCGTTTGTGCAGGCACTAAAAACTTTTGCGCCGCACACACACATGCATGACGTTGACTGCGACGTCAGCAGCAGCGTTAACGTCTTTGTTTGCGTGTGTGTGTGTGTGTGCCTTACGTGCCTGTTAGTGCAATATTCAAGTGATTGCAAACGCTCTTCCTACTCCCACATATTCCCTCCCCTCCACTTCCACTTCTTCTTCACTTTGCTTGCTTCTTCATCTCCATCTCCGTCTCATTCTTCTGCTTCTTCTTCTGCCTTACAACTTCTTCAGCTGTCACACGAATGAGCAGCGCGCTTATCTCGTGTGCACTCTTGCAGCATGTGCATGTGTGTGTATGTGTCTGCAGGAGTTTTGTTTCCCCTCTACCTCCCTCTCCCTGCCTCTCCCCTCTCTCTTTGCTGCAATCTGTGCTGCTTGTGCTATCAAGATTCGCATTAAAATGTATCATTTTTGCTGCCTTCCTCGTTGCGACACTAACTACAGCGAGTACAACAACTGCAACAAGAACAAGAACAACATTTATCGCACAGCCTCCCACAGGCCACGCCCCCACGTGCCTTGCTTGCCTTGAGTTGCCTGCAGCAACGTCTTCTAACCTTCGTAATTAACTCGTAATGACGTTGCACAGTTTGCCTTGCCTCACCTCCCCTCGCATTCACTTGCAACTGCTGCCTGCGTGTTTGTTGCTGCTACTGTTTGCCAGATACCCTGCAAATGAGGGCGAGCAGGTGGGGAAGAGTGTGCTAGAAGGGAGTTAGAATAGAGAATGCACTGAAGTTTTCATGAACTTATGAAATGAGAGTACTTTGTATTGAAGTGCAAATAAGTAAGGATAGGACTTATAAATAGGATAGGACTATATAAATCCAAAAGTGCTAATGAATTGAAAGTTTTTCGATAGATATGTAAGATGGTATACTCAGATGCAGGTTGGCAGCCCCAGCAATAGAGAGAAAGTTGGCATTCCTGCAAACAGAACAGTGTGGCCAGAAGAGAGTTAGCAAAAGAGAGTCGTAGTCGGTCGTCTCGAGTATAAAGTTGACAGTTGAACGTGCAGAAATTAAACCTCTATTATAGTAAGTTGCCAAAGTTGCCAAAAATTAATTGGTACTATTAATAATAATATATAATATAATATTATATTATTATATAGTATATAGTTCTGAAAAACACTGAAGTTGTAACGCCATTATTTTGTAACTAATTACATACTGAATCGAACCATTTTAATAAACTGTTTTTAATAACCCAAGATGTATAATATATAATAATTAATATAGCATCTTGAAGGTTTCATATTGTAGAAATACTAAAATTTAGTATATTGTAGTAAATTTGTGAATTACTAAACCTTTTAACAAAGAGAAGCCAAGAAAAGTATGAGAAAAGAAGACTTTTTACCGAATGTACTAAAGAGTAAGTAGAAGGAAGTGATAATGCCCGAATGTATTTGGTACTTACGAGTAAATATATAAATTTATCAGATATTCAAAGGGTACACAACCAACATTCTATAGCATTTCGGACAGCCCTAAGGGATAAATCATCTCCAGGTACCCTTTGGTCTGGTAGCCTTTGATCTGTAGGGTATGTCAAAGTCTAAATAGTCTTAAAAGAGAACCTTTCTCACTTGTTGTAGTATGTGCTGCAGTTGTTGTTGTTGCACTAGCAGCTTCTTGTTGCTGCTGCTATTGCCTGTCTCTCTGCTGTCTCTGACAGGATGCAGAATGTGCAGCAGCAGCAGCAGCAGCAACAGCATCAGCATCTTTAGAGTTTGTTCTTATCGCACGTTTTACGTTTCATAAAATTTTGCAAGCTTTAAATGCTTCTTTATGCATTTTTTAGCCTTTTTGCAGCCTGATGAGTGAGTGAGGGAATGTGTGTGTGAGTCAGGAGTATAGGATAGATTAAGATGAAATAAAAGGAAAAAAAGGATACACAAGAGAAAAAATAGATAAGACACAGGACAATACGTTTTTTTTATTAAAAAAGAGCTAAAATATTATACATTTTAATTAATAATTCTTGCTCTATCGATTATGTTCTAATGGTTCTTTATATATTTAAAATGTTCTTTATCGAAATTCGATAATAACCAATAATTCTGAAATATTTACTCCTTGGACATGTATTGTACCTTTTTATGACTGAAAATCGAATTGAATAATTAATATAACGATTTGAATAAAAAATTATTTTGTTGAACATCGATTTTAAGTAAAAAAGAACAGATTTCGGGCAGTAAAATTTAGAGACTTTTTCAGGCTAGACGAAGAAATGAAAGTACAGATCTGCCCTATAAAAAGGCTGACCTGGCAACACTGTGAGTGTCACTCTGTGTGTGTGTGTGTGTGTGAGTAGATTATGAGTCAGAACTGGCCTAATCGCTTATTAACTTGGTAAATAGCTGTGCCCACATTAAAATGCCCCACACTCTCTCTTCCCTTCTCTCTCTCCCTCTCACTTTCTAAGTTTGATTTATCAGCTAAACTTTGGCAACAACAACTATAACAGCAACAACCGACAACAACACGAATTATGCTTATCAAAGTGCGAGCACGAAGCCAAAGCCGAAGACAAATGCCCGCAACAGCTTCGTATCGAAGAGCTTTCGTTCGTTTGTGCACACACACGTTCGTATTGTTGCGCTCTCCCACGACGCCTGTCTCTCTGCTCTCCCTCTCAGGATAAGCACACGCACACACACACATACTGACACACGCAGTCACCTTTTGTTGTTGTTGCACTCTTTTATTTGACTGCGGCGAAGGCGAAAGACATTTGTTGTTGCTGCGCTTTGTTTTGTTTTGTTTGCCGGCTCGCCGCTGTTTACCTTTTGCCAATGTGCGTGCGTCAGAGAGAGCGACGGTGTGTGAGAGTGAGTATGTGTGTGTGTGAGGGAGAGTGTCAGTGTGCGTATGTGTGTTGTTCTTGTTGTTTCTAGTTGTTGTTGTTTGTTCTTGTTGCTACCGATTTTGCTACTCTCACGAGAGTGCGGCTCTTTCTCCTTGTCAGTGTGTGTGTGTTTATTTGTTATTGTGTTGTTGTTTATCTTTGAGGCAGTTTTTATTTTGCCTGTGCTACACTCTCTCTCCCACTCACACACACACACACACTTCTCGTATTGAGACGCGCCTTCGTCTTTTTATTTGCCTTTTTGGCGCGTTTGTTTTGTTGTGCTGCCGTTGTTTCGTTTGCACACTCTCTCTCTCTCTCTCTCTCTGTCTATCTGTCTCACTTGCTCCTTTCTTTCTCTTTTGACATTTGCTGTGCGCCTGTTCCGTGCCGGCTGTGAATTTCAACAAAAACACAAACAAAACGCTGGCAACAAATTCAACTCAACTTGACTCCCAATACACTCTACCTCTCCTCTCTCTCTTGCCCTGCCTCTCTCTATCTCTTCCCCTTTCCCTCTCTCTATTGTTGGGTTCTTTCTTTGCCTTATCAGCTGGTGGCACCAAAACTTGCCGTCGCCATTGCCATTGCCGCTTGACTGCCTTATCCGTGTTGGCCTTGACTTGGCTTGCCCCATGTCCTGCCTCCTCTTGTTGTGCTTCCTCCCGGTTGTTGTGGCTGCTTCTCTCGCGCACAGCTAAATGTGATTTTTCACTCGCGATAAGCTAGAATTATTATATTTTAATATTTCGCGCTTAGCACAGCACAAAAACTGTTGTTCTTCTTATCCTTCGTGATCCTTTTGGGATGTGGTGCCAAGGGGCACTCGTATTTGGCGGGTTTTGTGGCGGTTTTTCGGCATTTGCCTGATTTGTGGCCTGCGCTGACTGTGCGCTTTTTTTCTCAGCTAATGCTACTGCTACTATGCATACACAGAGAGAAATAGTTGGGTGAGTTAACATGGTAAGTAGTTTACTGTGTAGACAGAGCTAAACTCTGCAATGCTGAGAGTCTTTAAAAGGGAATTTAAAGAGAGTTTGATTATATTTTATCCGTTTATCCTTAGATATTATATTTATACATATTATAGATTTTAGATACATATTCTCTTACTCAACTAAAGAATGATCTAGTTAATATATAAATTATTTATTATTTAATTTAATGCACATGTAAAATAATTCAGATCTTAACTAGGAAAGAGTTAAAGTAGTTTGCAGTAGAATTTGGCTTAAGATTTCTTATTAAAATGCATGTAACAGGCAAAAGAAGGCGTGGCAGTACCCATATACAATATGTATTCTTAATCATCATAAACAGAGGAGTCAATAAAGCCATGTCCATCTGTCAGTATGAGTTAGTACTGCAAAAAAAAATCGTCAAAATGTCTAAATGTTTCACGCAGATCAAGTAAATCATTAAAAACCAAACCGTATGAAAACCTGCATCTCAGAGACTATACTATCTAGTTAGGATCACCTTATTTGGTAGATTAAGTTTGTTTTACAATTTGCTCTTTACCGCTCCTGTTAATCGATCAAAACCGATTTGCAAGTGTAATTTTATTTCAGCACAGTTTTTTTTTGGTAAACACAACAACTATTACCTACCAAATGTGTTCTGCAAATTTAGTTGAGATCGAATAATTAGTATAAAAGTTATTTAGGAAATAATTTCAAGAGTCGCTGATTTCCAAGCCCTGCAAAGTATGCAATAGAAAGTACGCTAAACATGAAAGCTATGTACATATATAGAAAATCGCTTTAGCCTGGTGTGTAGCGGGTATATCACAGTCAAGCACACTCGACTGTAGCCTGCGTGCTTGTTAAAGATATATAAGTGTCCAGCTTAAGAATACCTTACTTAAAATAAATACTTTGAATTGGAATAGAATGAGTAAGGAAGGAGAATTCTTGATAATAATAAACTGTTTATTTTTTTTAAGATGCCTTGCTCTGTTTATAAGACACTTACAGTGTAAAAAAAGATATTTTATTAGAATAAAAAATTAATTAAAAATACTCATTGATATCTCTTAAAGGTTTACTGATATGTTTTATACTTTCCACATTTTCTCAGCATTCTCTTGCTTTTACCACTCCGTCAACTATTTCTCCAAGTGTAGCATGTTCTTTTTTGGCCGCTGCTGGCGCCTTGTGAGATTGCGATAGCCCGAGCGAGGCAACCAAACCAACGAACTTGTACGTTCGCTACACTGGCCTCATTAGCCAAGGCAAGCAATACTAGTTGCGGGGGCGGGGATTGGGGCTGGGGGCGTGTGCCGTTAGTTCTCGAGGCAATCGTAACGGCTAAAAGCTAAATTTGTCAGCTTTATCGATGGCATCCATCAATCCTCCCCAGCTCCCGGCTCAGTGCCAGCGCAGTTCCAACTTTTCATAGTTCATAAACTAAATTGTAATTAATTATGTGGCGACGAATGCCCCCTTTCCCCCTTTCCCTGCACCTAAATAGCACGATTTGTCACTGTGTATGGGGCAGGGCAGCAGGGGAGTAGGGTGACCAGAGGGAAGGGGATAGGAGGGTTGCCAGGTGCTTTCGGCGTTGTCTTTGCTTGGTCAGCGCGCTTTGCATTATCATAAATCATTTTAATGAAAATTATTTCTTTTCGTTTCGTTTCGTTGCGCTACTGATAAGAAATGGTACAATGAAGAGGGAGAGAGAGAGGGAAAGGGATAAGGGAGAGAGGGATAAGGAGAGTGGGAAGAGCGGGGAAACACAGACATCGACATCAAGACATCGACATCAAGACATCTCATCTAAGTGGCGCTTGAGTGGCGCTGCCTGCCCTGGCGGCTCCCTTTGATACCCTTTCCCGTGCCACAACCCTCTCCCCCCCGCTCACCATGTTGCTGATGCAGCTGATGGCGGTGGCGTCTTCATTATCTGTCGCAGACGAAGCCAACGGAGGTTACGGCGACGCCGTTTGATAAACGCCTCTGGGAGGGCATGCCCTGAAAGTGGATTCGGCATCGGAATTGGAATTGGAACTGCAAGTGGCGCGACAGGTGTGGCAAGCTGCAGGGAGTGAGCACTCTTGATATTGCAACTGCTTCAGATAATCCGAGTGTTGGCATGGAATTTATTATTTATTTATATGAGATTAGTTCACTCTTTCCACTAATAAACTTACATTGAAACTGTTTGAATATATGTTGTGGCTTTGTATACGATTGTTTTGCTTATAATTATGATATAAGGGCTCAGGTTAGGCCTCACACGGATACATTCGATAGTTTTGTTCAAGTTCATCTGTATAGAATTGATTAATTTGATAATATGAGCATCTTAAATTTCTCAAGTGCCCAAATCAAGTGCCTAATCCATAGATCTATACTCTTTATTAATGAAATACCTTATAAACTATCGCATCAAGCAGCCGTCAAAAGTTTTGTAGTTCCACACACACCTACACAGTCACATTCCAGCGAATCAATATCGAAAAGTTGTATTCAGTTAGCAGTCGGTTTAGCAGTTGTTCCCTGAGTTTTTGTTGTTGTTGTTGCTGTGTGGCAGCAATCAGATTGTGCCACAGTGCGATAAGGTGGCAAACAATAATTCGAAACATTTGCAGCATGTTTCGTGCATGTTTCATTTCACATTTCTCGCCATATTTCTCGGCCACATTCCCGGCAACCTCTCTCTCTCTCACTCCCCCTTGCGCTGGCTTGCTCGCTCTTTCTCCCTCTTTCTCCCTCTCTCCTCTCTCTCTCGCAGACATTCTTCAGCTGCCGCTGGCCACAAGCAACTTTAGCTTCAACTTTTGCCATCGATTTGCGGTTGTTGCTGACGATGACGAAACTTTTGTTTAGGCACCTGCCACGCCCAGCTGGCCTGCCCTCGTTCCCGCTCCCTCTACCTATCTACCTGCCCCTGCCTCATTTTCTCTCTCTCCCCTCCCCCCTCTCCGGTTGGCAAGCTTTATGCGATCTGCGCGCTGTGATTAATTAAGATTGATTGATAAAGCCCCCGTAAATTCTCTGCATATGTCTGCAAGTGTGTGTGTGCGTGTGTGGAGTGTGCGTGTGTGTGTGTGTCTATAAAAGTTTTTGCCATTATTGGCAAATATCCTGCTGGCAGCTACCCAGCTACACCCATTTAAGGCAGCCAGGGAGAGGGGGAGAGGTAAAGAACTCCCGCCAAAGCAACACACACTAAACCGAAACGAAGCGAACCAAGAGCGAGAGATGCCCAGAGAGAGAGAAAGAGAGAGAGATCCTTTTCAAAGATAGTGCCTTGATACCTGGCTGTGCGAGCTAATCTGCGAGTGTATGTGTGTGTGTGTGTTTGAGTGTGTTTAAGTGTGTGTAGCCATAAACCAGAAGTTTATGACTCTGTTTGCCCCATGCCACATTTAGGTAGAACAAGGGGGCGCCAAAGTCGCAGCCAAAGCCAAACTCTCGATAGCACAAAGTCTCATCAATATTAAGCGATATTCAATGCCTGCGGGGGCCTTGTAATCGAACACCCCGAACGACAACGAACGACAACGACAACAGACGACGACAACATCGCCCGAAATTAAGTCACAAATATATGTGCATAAGTTATGGAGTCGTAAACCAAATGAAATCGCATCAATTCCCGCTTTAGACATAAAACTGGCGATAGTTATGCGATAGTTTTTATGTATTTCGTATACCAAATTGACAATTCAATGCGAAAGCGCTTGTTACCTCAAGCTAAGCTGATCGACTCGACTCGATTTGTGTCAAGGATGTGTGCGATTAGTGATCGAATTGCAGTCAAAGTGGAGCAATAATTCCCAGACATTGCTTTCGCTCTATGGAACTTAATTCCTTTAGTTTCTCTTTATATATGAGAGAGAAAGGTCTGTGGGAAGAGGGTATTGCTAGAGGGTATAGGGAGTAGCCACACTCGGCTTATCATCAAAGCATCCATCAGTTGTATCGCTTATTGGCATCGCTCTTTGCGATGCCTAGACAAAAATAAACCATAATATTTTGGTCTGTCAAGATGGGAAAAGTGCATGCAGTAAAGCATGTAGTACGTGTGTACGATACCCTAGAAAATTACTGAAATAAAGGTTTGAGCAAATAAAGTTAAAAAAAATTAACGATTTAGTAAGAGATTCTTTGTGAAGATAAGAAAGAAATTGGGGAAAGAAAGCTAAAGAGTATTAGATATACCCTATTGCCACAGCTATTGGGTATAATTACAAGTAAACTGTAAGTCTCTGGCTGGAGCAGGAAGACAGTATGAGATATAGACTCTGAATCGCAACGAATAATTATTGGATTATGTAACAGAGAAAGTAGCCTAAATAGAGCCATAATACTGCACCCCTTTCATGCAGCATAAAGAGTATTTGAAAATGAACAATATGATAGAAGATGAAGATAAACAAAGAGACCTATGTGAAGAAGAAGTAGTGTTAGCTTGAGTAAAGTCACAGCTATCCCACTTTCCTCCTGCTACAGGGATTAAATATATCTGCCTAGAACAGACATTTAAGTGCCTTAGCCACACTCAATCCAGGTGCCATCAATCATCATTAAAAACTTTGCAATGCAAAGTAAACGAGAGAAATAATCGATAAACGATTAGTGAATGCATGCTGCGAGCAATTCAACCTCGTCGTCGTCAGCTTTTTTTGGCAACATCTTCAACAACCTCATGTGGTCTAATTAGTGTGGGGCTGCAGCTGAATTGTCGGCGATAAGAGCAGCGATTATCGTCAACAACGACGACGACGACGACGACGGCAGCTGCTGCTGACGAGTTGATCCAAAGATTGGCGCTAATCTGGCTGAATTTTTAAGCCAAACTGCACGTGCCGCCAACAGATGCGAATAGCTGAGCAGCTGCGTAGCTCGGTATCAATGTGTGCAGTGTGCGATGTATTGAAAAACAAGGGAAACAAAGCTAAAATTAACGGGAAAATTGGCTTGAAACTGTCTATAAAATATGCATAATTCATGGGAAATCTAAAAGATATTTTAATATATTTTCCAGCTAAGTAAAGTTTGCTCTTCAATCTCCCTCCCTCTCTCTCTTCATCTGCCTCTCATATCAGTTGAATATTGGATGCTTTGTTCTTGTGCTGCTGTTGTTTGCAGTGTATCTGACGGATGCACACGTGAGGCAGCTCGCGATTGCGTAATCTGGGTCAGCGGAATACCTTCTCCACTTGCCACTTGCCACTTGCCACATGCCACACACATATAGTATGCAACAAGCGATAGGCGAGACAAAAGCCTCTGCCTGCTACCTTCGTCCCTGCGTTCAATGTGTATCTGTATCCGTGAGATACAAATGTATCTATAGCCGTGTGTGTGTAGCTGTAGCTGTAACTGTGTAACTGGCTGGCGAACACAACAAGTCGTCGTCGTCGCCGAGTCCTGTCGGCATGCTTCGTGCGCTGCTGAGCGCCTGCTACACAACACACAGCGGCACACACACAAACACCCAAACAACACACACAACACACCGATATGAAGTTGTGCCGCCGTGTTGTGCGTGGCATGAAGGCAAAGAGACACACAGTCACTAAATGGAGATTGGGGGAGGTACAGAAAGGTGGCTGGGCGCAGGAGGAGTATTGCAGGGGAGGGCAGGGAATAAGAAAGAGGTAAGAGAGGAAGGGGTGGGGAGAAGGGTGCATGGGAATGGCCGCGAGGAAGGCTACTCCCCCCGAAAATGTTCGACAATGTGTGCTCTACTCTTGCACTCTCCCCCTCTCTATCTCTCTCTCCCTTGCCTCTTACCTTCCTTTTGTTTGACGCATAGGCAGACACCCCTCCTTTCCCTTTGGCCTTTCCCTATCCCTCCTCTGCCTCTGCTCCCCTTACTCTATCTATGCCTTTGCTCTGTCGCTTTGTCGCTGCTTTGCGACTAAAACTAAACGCGCTGTTTGTGTGGAGGAGTGTAGCTAGTGTGGCTGTGTGTGTGCCTAGTGTGGGTGTGTGTATTCCTAGTAGGTGTGTGTGTGTGTGTCCCTGTGTGTGTGTTTGGCTCGCTTATCGCCTGCCCTAAGCTTTCGAATAGCTTGCCACATACCAAAGCGATAAGCAAAGCTGCCGCCTGCCACCTGGGAAGCCCCAGCACAGCTAGAGCTGCGCCTGACCAACCCCTACCGCCTCTCTACTCACCACCCCTCTCTACTACCTTCCCCACACTGCAGCAACTAGCAACAACAAGCACAACAAAGGGGCAACTACGCCTGCCCCAAAATCTTGTTTTGGGCGCCATTTTCACTTCAGTTAATTAAGTAAAGGTGCTGCACGGCGTGGCAAACAGTCGAGAGGGGCTGTGGAGGGCAGGGAGGGGGGCCTGGCGCATAGCTGGAACACTGTTTTAATCAATCGGCAGGCGAGTGGAAAAAAGGAGGAGTGGCAGGGAGGGGGGAAGGGGCGCTGCATAAAAGCTTATTCGCATTCACATTCACATTCAGCCGACAGCGAATCATTTTCATTTAACAATTTCATTGAATGTAACGCGCATTTTCCAACACTGAAAGGCTTCATTATGCCAAGTTAAGCTACCCCCCTACCCCTACCAGCTCCCCTCTACGCCTCTGTGCGCACCTTAACCGAGGCGCACCGCTGTCAACGGGCTGTCATTGTTTCAGCTGCACACACGCTTTCACTGCGTGTGTAAATGTGTGTGTGTGTGAGTTGCCGATAAGCAACTGCGCCACGTCCTGCCCAGGACACAGCAGTTGGGCAGGGAGGGGGGTCGGTCTCGGGTGTGGCCGTATCCAGCTGCGCCCGCTGATAAGGCTGCCGCGTCGCGTCATCAGAAAATGGAACGAAACTTTTGCCCAAAGGCAGCAGCAGAAGAGCAGAAGCAGCAGCAGCAGCAGAGAGGGAAGTGCGGGCAGCAGGAGGAAGCAGTGGGTCCTTTGGCAATGCCACCTGGACAGCGCCAACTATGGTACTACACTGAGAGAAATCAAAGGCAGTTAATAATTGAATTAACCAAAGAATGTCAAAGTAATTACAGCTTGGCTCAAAGAACAAAAGTTACATTCGACTATCCACATAACTAAAACGATTTCTTGAATATATAATTTATATTATGTGTTACATACTTTGCAGAGCTTGGAAATCAGTACATTTCGGTATTAATCGATTTATAGGTGCGAGTAAGAGCAAATTCTAAAACAAACTTGATCTAACACATACTAACAATAAATTAGGTGATCCTAGCTAGCTATTATAGTCTCTGAGGTCTAGGTTTTCATACAGACGGACAGACATACGGGCGGACAGACAGCCAAACAGACGGACATGGCTATATGAACTCGGTTTTTAATGCTGATAAAGAATTTATATAGTTTGTGGCGACTGGCACGTTTCCTTATGTCTGTTATACAATATATACGCTTTTCGTTGGCAGTTTTAGATCACAGCAAGGGAGTAGCGTGGAAATAAGTATTCCACATTTAATATATTCTATATTTAATATACTCTACTCTCCAATATACTCTACATTCAATATATTTTATGTTCTTTATATTCCATATATTCTACATTGAATTACAACTAATCATCTTCCATTTCTATTTTTTATATTTTCAGGTGAGCTTTATCGATTGCAGCTCTTTCTACTCTTGTTTATAGGAAGAACTTTAGGGGTATAACTTGTTCTGGTGAACCAAGAATTCAGGGAAGAATTGAGTATAATGTCAATAATGTGAAAAGAAGAATTGAGTATAATGTCAATAATGTTAAAACTTAACTTTTTGTTTAATGCTGGATCGATCTAGTCCATTATACTATTATTCAATTATTATCTATACCATTATACCATTATTCAAGCATTATCTATTGTACACCATCATATATATTATTAAAATATTATCTATACCATTATTCAAGCATTATCTATACCAATAACTATAGTAAACATTGAAGAATATTAGCAAGTCTCCAATGCACATTATATCCGCATTAGCTTATCGCGCAAGTTGCACAATTGTTTCTCTCAGTGTATGCAGCGCACATAGGAGCTGCCTGCTGCACACACACACACACATATATACATTGCTCTGGCTTCTGCATTCCGCTGCGCTTCGCTTATCTCGTCGCACAGTCGTCGAGGAGCAATGTGAGACGAGGCGAGGCGAGGCGACGCTCCTCTAAAACCCAAACCGGTTGCCAGGCAGGGCTAGGCGAGCAGCAGCGCCCAGAAGCTCACCAGGAGCACAAAACAGGAGCAGGAACCCCAGCCCACACCACCAGCAACACGCTGCACCCCCCTGGGTGGTACTGCGCCCTGTGTGTGCTCTGCCTGCGACTCCATTTAAAATCTTATCGCGGCTTATCGCCGCTCGCTGCTCGCCTGATTGATGGCCATAGATAAGGCCAAGCCTAGCCCAAAGGGGGGAGGGGAGAGGGGTGGGAGGGTGTTGGCTCAATCTTTAGCTGTGTGTTTGGCTGGTGTTGTGTCCTCGTTTCGTTGTGCTGCCTCCCCCTGCACTCCTCCTGCCCCGCTAGTTGCACTGCTCCATTTGGCATTGTTTGGTCCCATTAGCGCGGGTGTTATCAGCTCCGGCTCCAGCTCCAGCTGTGAGCAGCAGCAGCACGGGCAAGCTCAGTTGATTCCTTTTTGTCCTCTCTCTCTCTGTGTGTGTGTGTGTGCCTCTCTGCTATCCCCCTCCCCACCCTCGGCGGACTGTGCTGAATGGCTGAGTGAGAGTTTGCGATAAGAATGTAAAATATAAAATATGGCGCTTTGCTCTGGCGCTGAGGAATGTCCTTTTTGTGGCTTGGCCCCGTTTCCCCTCACCCCTCCCCCTTCTTTCTCTCTTGCTGTCTCTCTTCCACTATCTCTATCTGCACCCGTTGTTGTTGTTTGTGTGTTGGTATTTTGTCAATTTAATGGCCCCGCGCGTACTGAGTGAGAGAGAGAGAGAGGAGACGCATTGCTTGCGCTGGCTTTGGTCCTTACTAACTGCCACGCCCCCTCTGCCCCTGCTGTACCTCATTCTCCTCCTGCTGCCTCCACAAGCTCTGCCTCTGCCTCTGCTGGCTGTGCCCAGTTTTGCTTATCGGCAGCTGCGTCCTGCGTGCTCCTTGCAGTTTGTCATGCAGTCGCCGTCGAGAGAATTTATCATTGCCCACTCGCAGCAGCAGAGGAGGCAGCAGCAGAGGAGGCAGCAGCAGCAGCGGAGGCAGCATCAGCGGAGGCAGCAGCAGCAACAGGATAAAGGATAAGCGATTTATGTGTGTGCGTGTCCAAGTTTGCTTTAATGAACACACACTGAGCAAGAGAGCAGGCGGGGAAGGAGAGTAGGAGAGAGAGAGAGAGAGAGGCGTGGGAGGGAAGAGAGATAACTATTCATTTCCATAATTATTATAATTAATATTGCTATGTTTTGATATTTTTCCTATCATTTCAATTATTATTATATTCATTATAATTATCATTATTATTGTTATTATAATTATCATTACTATTTTCATTATTATTTTCATTATAATGATCATTATTATTTTCATTATTATTTATTTCATGTCATTACAGTTCTCATTCCTACAAATTGTAATCCGTAAACATTCATTTGCTATTATTTACATTATTGTTTTTATTACCATATAATTCCTATTATTTCAGAAGTTGTGAGAGATAGGAAGGCATGGGGAAAAAGGCACTACTATTCTATTCCATAATTATTTTAATTAATACCATTATTACACTTCTTATTATTACATTCCTTTTTATTGCTTGCGCCTTTTATTATTGTTTTCATTATTGTTCTCATTATAAATCCTATTAATTCATTATTATTATCATTATTATTCCATATATCATCCACTTTAATCTACTTTTCTTAGAGTTTATTCATGCATTCTCTTCTTGTTTGCTACGTAATTTGTAATTTAGGAAAATTGTTATTATCCCACTGTTTTTTTATTTGCCCCAAAACTTATTGATAGGCATCTCTGGCCACGCCCCCTGCCCTTAGCGACTGCCCTGTTGGGTCAGCCTGTGGGGCAAGTTGTAGTCATACAATAAATGGTTATGATTTTTATGAGCTCTGAGCCTGACACTCTTTGGCGACATGTTTCACAAGCTGCCACTTTAGGCAGGCCACCCTGATGCCCTTTCCATGTGGCACACACAAGACGTTGACTGAGACATTGTTATGCTCTTTTTGAGAGAGAGACGGTGAGTCAGGGGGAATGAGCAGGGTATATGCGTTACTTGGTTGTGTTTGAGCTGAGAAGAAGAAGCAGAGGGAGCTTCAAAGGGAACTTTGATAGAGTTGTGAGTGTTTTGTATAGAGTATCATGTTATAAGTGTTAAATATTTACTATTTTCTATTAGAGTTTTAATATCATTATAGTATTGTATTATAGTTCCTATGCTCATTATAATTCATTAATGCTTCATTATTATTTTCATTATTATTACCACTTGCATTATTTGTTATATATAATAAACACTTATTACAAGTATTTTATTTATTTAATTATTAATCTTTGATTCATTGATATGTTCATATTTTTGCTCTCCTTATAGTTATTATTCTTTTCATTATGATTTTAATTAATATTTATTTATCATCATTATTATTTACATTATTGTATTTATTGCTACTGTCATTATTGTGCCTCACACTCCCCACCTTCGTCTACATTTCACACACCAAATGCTTCTCTCAGTGTACTCGTTATTCGGCTCAGAGAGACACTTCTCGTTCGCCAATTGACATCGTCGGCTGATCAAGCAGTGAACCAGGCAGTCAGACAGACAGACAGAGGGACAGACAGACAGAGAGAGAATCAGACAGTCAACCAGTTAGTCAGTAAAGCAAGCGCCGCCCTTGCAAGAAGGAGGCTGCGGCTTCGGCGCGTAAAATATTTTTATTGCACCTTCCTTTTATGATGGCACTTCCGGCTGCGATAGCGGGCGACGTCGACCCGTTATCCACTTGAGATCTTGACGCACTGAAGCCGTTGACAGGCCCGAGAGCATGAAAGAGAGGCACCCACGGAGGCAGAGAAAGAGGCAGAGAGAGGCACCAACAGAGACTGAGACAGCGGCAGCGTCGCTTAGGCAGTCAGGTCCTTCTGCTCGAACGTCAATTAGCTCTGCCGGCGCGACATGTGCTGTATCTGCATCTCTGCCACAAATGAGTGTCGACTGAATGCTGAGTGAATATACTGAATGATTCATCCCCCGCTCATTCGCCTGGCCTGGCGTCATTTGCTCATTTGCAGCTGACGCCGTCGGCTGAGGCTGAGCAAACGATTTGTTTATTGTGCATGCGGGTCACTTTGCCGCGACTGAATCATTTCAAATTTATGAATTACTTCGACTACACTCTATACCCGTCTCTCACTCACACTCACACTCTCTTGCCTGCCCTACCTTCTCCTCTCTCTCCCTCCTACCTGCCTTTGCTTTGCTCATTTGAAGCTGGCGACGAAGTTTGAAATTATTTTATTGACCACTTTTGGTTTCAGACTCAGTCGGGGTCTCTCTCTGTCTCTTTCTCTCTATTCTTCTCTCTCTCTCTCTCTCTCTTTTGAAAAACGTTTACTGTTTTACAAGCCTTCTTTGAGCTCAATTTGCGTACGAGACGGAGACAACGACGGCGACGTCATCTCAATATCGGTTATAGGATCATTGACACTTTGTTCGCGTCGCGGGTATTCGATATTGACTCTGGTCTTGGTGTCTCTTCGATTTGGGTTTTATGGCTGTGTTTTTGACTTTCGTTTTGAGTTCCCTGTCTCTCTCTCACTCTCTCTCTTTCTTGCACTTGCTTGCTTCTCCTTCGCAGGTCTGGCCTCGTCTTTAACGACGTCAAGTTGACGCCGAACTAATTGATGCGATAACTCGTGTTTATCACTCACTTACGGGCCCAGGGGGAGCAGTACGGAAGATATAGAGCAGGAGAAGGAGAGCAAGGCAGAGGAAGCGAGAGGGAGACAGACAGACTGCGAGTATTCAAAACAGGCGGCAATGTCGATAACGCAAAAATATATTTCGAAAGCAGCGACCGGTGGAAAAGGAACGTTTCCATTTCCATTTCGGTTATCGTACTCATGCATTTCTGCTGCCTCTGCCTCTGCCTCTGCCTCTGCCTCTGCCGCTGCCGCTGTCTCTGTCTCTGCCTTTGCACCTTATCCAATATTTTAATCTCGCACTTACCGAACCGAACTGACTCTCTGGACTTGGCTGCAAGGCCGCGTAGTGCGAGGCATCCGCTTGGCCCCGTCAGATAACATTTCCAACGTTTCTACGTTTTACGACGCTTTACGTTCGTAGTCGCTTGTGCGTTAAAGGGGGTGCAACCCGTACTCGCTATATCGGTACCCGTAGCACCCGCATAGCGACGGCTTCCTGATGCATTAAGCATATTTTATGACCACTTAGAGCCCAATGACTGACTACCAAGAACAGCAACAACAAGAAGAGCTGAAACTAGCATAAACAAAACACAAAAACGAATGAGAAGAAGGAGAAAGGTATGGGAGGGGGACTGGGGGGGTACCCGAGTGTGCACAATAAAACTGAAAATGACCCAAGGCATCAATCATCGACAATGAGATTTTTATAAGGATAATAAGCAGGGCACTTTGGGAACTGATATAATGAATCATGCTTGAGCACTTCTGTTCCTATCAATGAAAGATAACGAAGAAATTTGAAGAGATCATAAAGATTGATAAGAGTAGATTAGAAATTGTTAGAGTGTTATTTAACATTCCTTAAAATTTTGTATATTTTAATACCTTGTAAGCAATCTTACAATATTTTGCATATACACATACATTAATTCATCTTCATGAATATCTTTATATGAAATAAGAAGTATTAATAAGCAGTATCTTGAGTTAGGTCATTTAAAAATGAATTATAAGGCTTGAAATATCTTAAAGATATATAGAAATTGAAGTATTAAAGTTATTTCTACTTGTCATTTTTCATAGAGAATTCGAAACTTTTAAATTTTCTATAAACCAATAAAACTTTTAAGCACTATTCATATAAAGAGTATCTTAACAGAACTTAACATATAGATGTATATGTATATGTTGATAATAATTAGCCATTCTTTGCTTCCCTATGTATTTTTGAATCCCTTTTATACTACTTTAAAGAACCTTCAGATTCCTTAAGTTTTCCAATTTTACAACTCGATTTTCTCACTTCATTTTATACACTTCTCTTCCCGTTTTATGCTTCAACTTCAGTTTTATATGCCACACCAGACTTAGTACTCTCTCCCTGTACCTCTCCTTGCCCTTCCCCCGCTCCCTCTTCCTCTTCTTCTCCGGCTTCGCAACGGGGCAAGTGGCTGCTCAGGAACGCGGCATGAAATTTAAATCATTTTGATTGATTGCCCGATTAGAGAGCGAGAGAAGGCGCTGCTCGTGAAAATCGTGGCAACTTGGGTGGGTAGCAGCAGCAGGGCAGCCAAGGCAAAAGGGGGTCCACTAGCAAGAGAAAGGTAAAGGGCGGGGAAGGGAGGAGGCTGACGGCAGGTTAATTGATTTAATTTCGCTACAATGAAGTCATTCAGCTTGTCGTCGCTTCATAAATATGCAGAAATGTAAAGGACGAAAGTGAGTAAGGGGTGTGGAATGAGGGCGAGTAGGAAGTGTAAGAACACTGGCAGGTGGGAAAGGTGCTGCTGTGCTATCAACCTGTCGACACTTGGCACCTGCCTGCCTGCCCCAGCCTGCCTGCCACTACCTCTGCAAGTCGCGCCGGGCGATTTTAATCAAGGTTGCTCAGGCTGTGAGCAAACACTGTGATTATATAAGACTGAGAGATACCCTTGCAGCGATTAAGCTCAGTCGTCTCAGTTTACACTCGACCACAAAGCCAACAACAGCTACAATCACAACTGCAACAACAACAACAATAACAACAACAGAATGCCAACTTGTGGTACAGAAACAAAAAAAGACAAGCAAAAAAGTGACAATTGAGTGAGCTTGACTGTGATATACCCAGCACCCAGCTAATCTAAGCTATTTCTTAAATATAGAACTTCTATGTTTAGCGTATTTTGTGTTGCTATTTTGTAGCGCTTGGAAATCAGTGACTCTTTAAAATAGTTTCTTAAATAACTTTTATGTTAATAATCCGATTATAAACAAATTTTCATTTTGGAGTTAATAGTTATTGTGTTTACCAAAATTGAACTGTCCTGCATTAAAATTACGTTTGAAATTGAGTTTTATGCGATTTACGGAGGCGGGAAGGGGCGTGGTCAAATTGTAAAATGAATTTTATCTGCTTGGAATAATTACATATATTGACACCAAATCTGGTAGCCCTAACTCTTATAGTTTCTGAGATATAGATGTTCATATATACGTCTGTCCATATATACAGACAGACAGATGGACAGACGACAGAAGAGACAGACAGACAAACGGATAGACAGACAGACATGGCTATATCGACTCGTCTAGTTACAGTTAACAAAAAGCTATGATACCCTTCTAAGCTGTGGGTAGCGGGTATGAGCAGTACAGAGAAAAACTGAAGTAGATTTATACGATGATAAATGCTTTGGCTCTTGTTGTTTTGTTTCCCTTTTTTATGTGCTCTGCCACAGCAGCAACAACAACAACAACAGTTCTTGCTGCTTTGGTAATCTTAACGACGATCTGCGAGGCAAACGAAATGAAATAACGCGACTCGCCAGCAACAGCAGCAGCAGCGTGTGGAAAAACAACAAATGGAACAACAACAACAACAAGAGCAACAACAACAACAGCAGCAGATGAAATAACCCCCAAACTGCGGTCTTATCAGCGCCAGGATCTTATCAGCTGGTTGCATCTGCGCCGACTGCGCTGCGAGTGAACTCGACACGCCGCGCCGCAACTTGCCTTGCCTCTCCTTGCAACAGCAACCCTTCCCACCCCTCCCCACGCCTTGCCTTGCCTTGCCGCGTCTCTCAGCTCGTATCGGCCTGGCAAGGCATATATCGAGGTCGCTGCGGGTCGCTGTCGAAGTGGAGATGTGTGTGAGCGGGTGTGTGTGTGTGAGCTGGTATGAGTGTGTATGAGAGCGGGTGTGCCTAGTGTGTGTGTGTGTTGTTGTTGTTGTGTATCTGCTGCGTCATTTGCAATTGCAGCAACTAAAAATTTCAAGCGAAATGATTTGCTTCATTATTTGCAGCATATTTGAATACCCTGTAAATGTGAAGGGAAGTATATAAGCTGGGTATGCTATTTGCATGTGCAACAATGCCGAAAATACTTTAACTTTATTATCTAGAGTATCCTATTATTAATTCTAGCCGAATACCCTCTATCATTGTTTTTATTGCCATCTACCATTGCTTGTATTTTTACTTTCCCTCATAATATACTCTATAATTCAATTATGCCAGCAAGGGGTAACTATTTCCCTGCCAAAGCAACTGCTACTCTCTGCTAGCTCTCCCACAGGGTATCTCCTCGTCATTCCTCATAGTAAATACCCTTTATCATGCTTATTTTGTAAACTGTTTTCGTGGTTGCTGCCTATGTTAATCAGTTAACGTTGATCTGGCTTCATTTACCTCCGTTATTAATGCCAATAAATGAGCACGTAATAACAATGACACACATAGAGTGGGAGTGAAAGAGAGAAAGAAAGAGAGATGGAGAGAGAGAGAGAGAGGGAAACTGTACTTAACATGAACATAATTACAAAACAATTGCCCCGAGTGAGCCCGAGTTGAGCTGAGCCGAGTCAAGCCAAGCTAAGCTCGTTAACTACAGCCAAGAGAGAGAGAGAGACGGAAAGAGAAAGAGAGAGATAGAGGGTGAGAGTGATAGCCAGTGTTGTCGCTGTGTGTTGTTGATAGTTCATCACCCTAGAAACAGCAGTAGCAGCAACATCGAGACAAACAAAAATAGCAATAACAATGTTAAGCACATTTATCAAAAACCTTTTGCAGATATTCACGCATGAAGTGTTTATCACGCTGCATAAACTCGACAAAAAAAACACCCACCAAATGTGAAAATGTATTCGAAATTATAGGCAGTGTAAGAGAGAGCAAGATAGAGTGTACAGTTTATGACAAGTCGATGCGGAGATACTCTGGAATGGGTTACAATTAGGATTCTAAGTGGATTTAAAAGGGTTTCATGGCGTTTAACTTTGAATTTGTAGTGGGAACTAATTTTGAAATGGAATAAATATTATAATATAAAAATAATATAAATATTATAAATAAAAACAAACATTTTTTACACAATCTTGAATGAATTTATATGTTCTATATAAACTATTACTATAGGGATTTCCTGCAACTTCAAGTCCACTACTAAGTAAAAGTCGGATTTATGTTATAATGCGAAAATACTTTTAAAAATTCTCAAAATTATAAAAAGATATTTATGCTTAAAATTTTATGAATTTTTCCAATAATCTGGAACATAAGAGATGTATTTTATATAATAAATAAAATATTTACATGCATATGAAAAGTTTCTTTAGAGATTCTCTGCAGCATCAAGTTGAATTCAAATTAAAACGCAAATTTTAAGTGAGAAAATACTTTTGAAAATTTTCCAAATTATAAAAAGATATTTTGTACAATATTCTATATAATTATATATATATATGCTTCATTATATATATATTTATATGCTATATTATTTCTATAATATTGTTTTTACATTTCTTTCCACTGTTTTCCCATTCTAACTTCAAAACAAACTTCTCAGCTTCAACCCCGTACATTCGTATAGGGTATCTAAAGGTTTCGCTTGCCTAGGGCAATAAAGCAAAGGGACTTAGAGAAGGCTGACGAGAGAGAGAGGGGGGGAGGTTAGGCGAGTGCGTGGCGGCGGCGGCGGCAAGCGGCACGTTTAATGAATCTAATTAAAAGTCAACAATGGCAAACGAGATAATCGGCGCAACCAACAGCCACAGCCAAAGCAGCAGCAGCAAAGCCAGACTGTAGAAAGAGGGAGGGGAGGGGAGGGCAGGGCAGAGAAGGGTTGGGCAGGGTGGTGGTGGTGGTGTGCCTGGCCTGGCTTGGCCTGGTGTGGTCTAGTGCTGCTGCTGGTGTTGACGTTGTTGGTGGTTTGCAACTCTTTTTGGCCACGACGCATGCGCAACACGACAAACGCAGTCGCAGCGCAGTCGACGCTGGCTGAGCAGGTGATGCAGAGAGAGAGAGAGAGAGGGTGTGTGTGTGTGTGAGATGTGGGCAAACTGATAAGATCTGGCAAACGTTTTGCATCTGCAAAAGCTGCCAGGCAAATGAAATAAACCAAACGCCGATAAAAGTGCAAGATAAGCACAAGTCAGAGCGAGAGAGAGACAGAGAGAGAGAGGGAGTGTGGGAAGGGGAGCTGTAGCCAGAGCAACATTAAAATAGATCGACGCTTGCTGATAAACACAATGAAAACTGAAAAGCGCCAAAGCCCCGTGAGCCAAGAGTGGATGAGGATGTGGATGTGGATGTGGCGGGGGATGTAGCATGGGAAGGGGGGAAGTGAGGGGGAGTGCAGCAGATATTCTGGCACTTGGGGGCAGGTGTTGGCCGCAGCAGGAAATGAACTCTGGGGGAGGCCACAGCGCAGCAACAGCAGCAATGGGAACAACAACAACAGCAACAACAAAAGGGGGTGATAAGCGCAACAGCTCGCAGTGCAAAGGCAACTTGCGGATGCAGGCACAGTGGGGCTAGAGCTGTAGAGCTGTAGTAAACAGAGAGAAAGCAAAAAAGATATTTGGTATTGTAGAAGAAGCTTAGTTTAAATATGGAAATACTTCTTGAAAACTTTTAAATTAAAAAAATATATATATTTTTTAAATTTTTTTTTAATGATATTTAATTCTTATAATTTAAAAATGTAGTAATAAATAAAGAAATAAAAAAATAAATTTAAAAATACATATAATATATAATAAATGAATATATCTGATTAGCAAAATGTCTAACAAGTTCTTTATAATTATTTGTTAAGGTAAAATAGGTGTTCTTATATTTATAATTAGTTTTTTAATCACATCAATATGTTATTATTGTACTTAGTGCAGATAGGAATATAAAATCCGTTTGCCTTTTGCCTTTAATAATTTATTTTAATTATAAATAATATAATAAAATAATATAAAATAAAATAGTTTTAAAATTGTATTTAATAATTTAATTAAATATCTTTTTTTTAATATTGCCCCCATTTAAAATCGATTGTTCATTAAAATAGAAGTCTGTTAGATTTCAATACGCAAAGAGTTGAAATGTTTTCTCCTTATAGCCAACAACAACAATATCAAATTACAAACAATACACCTTCATGCACTGCCCCCCAAAAAACTAATTTCTCTCAGTGTATATAGAGCCAGAAACAGATACAGATACACAGATACAATTAAACACAAAACGCTTATCACTAAGCAATAATCAGAATTCCATTAGCCGTACGACGCGATATCGCACAAAAGCATCTCTCGCACACACACAGGCACACCAGCAACACACACACACCAGCAACATACACCGGCAGCAGCAACAGCAACAGCGGCATCAGCAGCAGCGCCTGCTTTTGTTGAATGTATCTTTGTATCTGTATCTGTAAGTGCACAGCGCACAATTGCAACTGTGTGAGTGAGTGCGAGTGTGTGTGTGTGCCTGTGTGTGTGTGTATCCGTTTTTGCTGCTGGTTGGCTGCCTCAGGCCTTGCCTTGCCTGCCTGGTTGGTTGGCTTCGCTTCGATGTTATCTAACTGCGCGCCGCGCTGCGCTCTTATCACTGCTTTATCAGTTTTTGTTTCGAATAATTTCGAACGACGACGCTGTCGCTGCCGCAGTCGACGTCGCTACAAAGGAAGCGAGAGAGGGAGAGAGAGAGAGAGATATCTTATTTCACTTGGCAGGCGACTGCGAGTGTGTGTGTGTTTGTTGGTGTGTGTGTCGGTTAGAGATACGAATCCAGACTGCGACTTGGAATAGTACAGGGGCAGTGGCTGTGGCGAGGGGGGGAGGGAAGGGGCTGCCGACTCTGCGGACTGGCAGATAGGGCTGCCTGATAGACTCGACCAGGGGCGGACAGACAGCGAGGAGAGAAGGGAAGGGAAGAGGGGCAGACGGACTGGCAAATGAAAGATAAACAACTTTACCAACACAGCAGACAGCGCAGCCATCAACAAACATCAGCTGTGTGCGCTGCCAGCGTTGACTGCGCTGCTGCGTTGCTGTCGTCGGCGTCGCTGTCGTCGTCGTCGGCGTCATTCGGCTGGTTGGCCTCGGTATCTTTGTATCTCACAGATACACAGAAACAGACAGCGACACAGACAGACACGGAGAGAGAAAATTTCATTACTTCAGTTTGCCGTAGAACGCGAAGCGAGCAGCAACGCAACGCGACGCCGACAACGTACACATCAGTCACGACAGTCACGTCAGTCACGACAGTCAATCACGACAGTCAATCACGCAGTCAATCATCCAGTGAATGAGACACGCGTGTCTGTGCCGCGTACTTTGAATGGGAAGTGCACACTGAGGTGAATTGTGAAGTGAATACAAGTGAATAGGAAGTGAATACAGCTGGCAATACTAAATTGAATACTTAAGTGAATAGTCATGTGAATACTGAAGTGAATACTGCGTGAATACAGCTGTTAATACGTGTATTTAACAGTGCATACTCAAGTGAATGAAAGCAGCGTATAACACTGTTAATACTGAGTGAATACTGTTTGAATGCAGCTGCTTATGAGTGAATATACAAGTGAATATGCCGGTAAATATACAAATGAATATACATGTGAATACTCAACTGAATACAGCAGTTAATACTGCGTGAATACAGCTGTTTATATGGAACTATACAACTAAACACGCAAGAGAATACTCAAGTGAATATACAAGTGAATATACAAGTGAATACTTAAGTAAATAGTCTTATGAATACTCATGTAAATATACAAATGAATATGCAAGTGAATCAAACGTGTGTTGAGTGCAATTCAAACTGATTGCAGGCGAGGAAAACGCGCCAACAACAACAGCAGCAACAGCAACAGCAGCAACAGCAACAGCAGCAACATCAGCAACAGCGCCATGATCAGCAGTACAGCAACAACAACAAAAGGTGGTACCACGCTTGCACTGGCTCTCTCTTTCTTACACTCTCCTCCTCTCTCTCTCTCTCTCACTCTCTCTCTCACTTGCTGTGCCGCTCGCGACTCACACGTCGAAGGGTTGAGCCCTGCTTGGGCCTCAATTCGACGGAGTTTGGCTGAGTTATCCGCAGCTTTTGCTTTGGCTTATCAGTCGACTATCTACGCTGTGTGGCAACACATTCATGCCTTGCCCCACACACACACACTCGCACACACTCACACATGTGTGTGTGTGATATCTGCAATCTGCTGGCGAACGAAACGAGAAGGAGAAAAAAAAAGAAAAGAAACGAGGAATTCTGCGGATTGTTGTTATTATTGTTATTATAATTCCTTGAAGTGAATATCAGCGAAATATAATCAAAACCGAGAGAGAACAACAACAACTGCAACAAGAACAACAACTTGGACTTGAGCATTGGCCAGAGCTAGCCATATTCAAGCTATAGCTATAGTTTTCAGCTATAGCTACTGCTGAGTGTGAGTGCGAGTGTCTTGTGCGTAGTACTCAGATGCGATGGCGATATGAATAACAACAAACAAGAAACAGAGAGGAAGGGAGAGAGAGAGAGGGAGAGAGAGAAAGGGGAAGACAGAGAGGCAGACCTGCAGACAGGCAGGGGAACAGGGAAGACAATCAGACCTGCAGACAGAGAGAGAGTCAAACATTGTTTTCACTCCGCACTCTCGATGCAATGCAATTATTGTGAATATGTATTTTGCAATAAGAGTGAATAACACAACGGGTATTCAATACCAATCGATTATTATCGATGCGCGTATTTCATGCATTTTCACGCAGAACGAGAAAATGAGGGGAAAATACAAAGATCACAATCACAGAGGGTGAATTAAGAAATTAACTGCATAAATTTGTTGTTGAAAGAGGCGGGAAAGATGTCGAAAGAGAGTGTGAAACAGTTTAATATAGTATTGCAGATATAACTCGATATACTATATAATATATAGTAGATATAATTAGAATTACTATATAATATACAGTTGATATACACTATAAAATACTGTAGATAGTTGATATAATAAACGGACAGGAGGCTCAATAGAATCAAGCTACAGTAGAGAAAGACGAATAAGACTATCAATCTTATGGATAGAGAAGATCTACCAAGCAAAGGCTTAAACCAGAACTAGTACTATATAATATAACATAATATCAAGACTTAATAATATTCAAGACTTGTCAATTTACTCTTTATAATACACTCAGACTGTAACAATCTGTTAGCCTTTTATAGACTAATGGCATCGATTGCAAATTTATCAATTAGGATCATCTTCTTAGTGTGATTAAGCTTGGGAGGGTTGCAAAAAACATGAAAGTGAAAAAACAGCAGCAGAAGGGAAGAAAGACAGATAAGAAAACTGCAAATGGGATAGCTTACAAACTGTTGGGAGTTTATTTGCCAAATGGAAACTCAAATCAAAAAGAAATACTTCACTTATCTGGCTTTTTTGTAAACGAATGAATGAAATTATTCGGTTTATTGGAAAGTTACCCCATATATCATATTTCCTGAAAAGAATTAAATGCAAAGAATAAATAAAACGTATTGATTCTTGTTGATTCATGTTGTAAATAAGTCGGAACAAGCCGGATCAGAACGATATATCGTGTAGCTGACATCTTTTCCAAAATATTGCAATCAATCCACCATTAAAAATTGTCAAAAAATGGTATACTAATTTTGTGCAAATGTATGTAACAGGCAAAAGGAGGCGTTGCAGAAGAGAAGAAGGAGTTTTATACTCCCTTGATAATATTATGCTGCAAATTATAAGTTGCCTTAAAGATCATCATTATCAATTTAAATTGAATATAACTAAACTTGCAAAGAATGACTTCATGTCGTCTTAAAAGAACGTATTATAAAGCTGTTACTTATGCTTATATAGATATTTTAGAGTCCATACAAATATTATATTCATATTTAAACCCCCTTCTAACTGTTCTTCTTCCGTTCTTGCCTTTGCAGGTGATTGTTCCGATACCACAGAAGAGATGACCGTCGACAGCAGAGGTGAGTGATGACGAATCGAATGAGTCGAATGAGACTGTCTGTCAATCTGTGCCTGCCTTCTTCCCCTTCTTCTCTATCTCTCGCTGTGGCATTTCCCTCAGGCTTTCCTCTACCCCCTTAGCATCTCTTTGACTGCCCCTGGCAAGTGACTAAAACTGTTATCAGTCCGTAGTCAGCAGCGAAATCCAGAGCGACGGCAGCATAACCCGTTAATGCCAATAATAAATTGCTCAATGTGCGCCCTCTCCCTCTCCCTCTCTCTCTCTCTCTATCTCCTTCTGCCTCGTCTGTGTCGCATGCTGCACACTGCTGATATTTTGCCAATAAAAATTTAATCTGCTCTACAGCATCCAGTGTCGTATCCAGTGTCAGTTCCCCTTCCCTTTCTGCTGCTTCCTCTCTCAAAAAAAATAAGTTCATAAAGCCAATTTGAGCTGCCCCGCCCCTTTAGGGCTTATCAGTGCAGTGCCAAGCGAAATGCGTTGATTGGTCGGCTCACAGTTAAATTCCCCCTCACTCCTAACCCCTTGCCTTGCCCCTTAAGCTGTGTCTGAGTGCGGTTTGGCGATTTTGACACCTCAAGAAGAACCCTTTGACAACCCTCTGGCATATATTTTTGGCCACACACACACACACACACAGACAGGAAATGACTGAGTAGAGGCAAGAGCAACCCCTCGACCTGCGTCCATGCCTCATCCTCCTTCTCCTCCTCCTCTGTGTGCCTGTCCAGCTGCCTGTCAAGTTGTGCGTGTTGTGCCAAGAGAGAGAGCATCATTGGCATCAATTTCATATCACTTCATAATCATCAGCAATGTCAACGTGCCACTGCCACTGCCCCTGCCTCCCTCTGCCTCCTGTTCCCTCTTCTCTTCCTCTCTCTGAGTGGGCAACTGCTGATGAAGGCACTCAGGAAGAGTGGAAGAGAGAGAGGGAGAGGGAGTTGAGCAGCAGGTGGAGGCAACTTCAGTTTGCTACGTTTTGTGGCCTGGTCAAATGGCAACCTTTGACAGGCGAAGAGAGGGGGGCAACTGCTCGACATTCCACGCCATTTCGCTGCCTTCTCAAGCATTCATCATTAATAATCCGCACAGCCGGAGGAGCAGGAGAGGGGACTCACTCTCTCCCCCTCTCTCTCCCTCTCTTGCTCTGCTGCCCTCGCCGTGTGGCCTTTTTGTGCTGCGTCAGTGAAAGATTTGCAGCAGCCACACACACACACAGTGACACTCACACACTCTGGCACACACACAGACAGATTCAACGAGTGTCCGTAAGTGGGCGTAACAGTGCCCGCCAAAAGTGGGCGTTTGTCTGCGCTAATCTTTATCTAGCTGTTGACACTCCATGGCAACGTTGCAGACCAACCAGCAACACCAACAGCTACAACAACAACAACACCAGCATACAAAAAGCCAGCAAGAAATGCTACCTTCAGCATGCCGAAGGTTCTATACCCTTGCAGCTTCTTATATCCCTCGATTGTTCCTATACAAGTAATAAATAAAGGTGCAGCATTGAAAGGTATTCTGTATATTCAATACTATGTCTCACTTTGATTGGCACTGATAAGTTTAGCTAAGTTAAGCTAAGCTCTAATATCGTAACTGCTCTTCATATAAAAACCTGCATTTCGTCCGATTGTTCCTATGGCAGCTATACGTTAAAGTGTTCCGATTTTGATTATATTTTATATGCATATTATATATATAGAAAAAGTCCGAAGTAGTAAATTTGGTTGCAATATCTTGACAAATAACAAAAATCGGCCGATAGTTTGTATGGCAGCTATACGATATATCGTTTCTATCCGTTTTGACTTATGTACATCGCGCAGCAATAAGAAACATGTGTGCCGAGATTTAACAAGAAAGATCTAAAAATTGATTGACTAGTTGGCGTTGCAAAAGAAAGACAGACGGACAGACAGAAAGACAGACAGACAGACAGATAAACAGGCAGACAGACAGACGGACAGACAGTCAGACAGACGGATAGTCAGACAAACAGACATGGATAGATCGACTTCCCTGTTGATGCTGATACAGAATATATATGTATACTTTATAGGTTAGCAGCTGTCTCCTAAGGTGCAAACTCTTGCCCAAAATGAATACACCCGCTGCAAGGGCATACAAACTGTTGCAAACCACAGAATCACATTCCTTCTACCCCAACCTGCTGCCTCTCCCATCTAGTGCTCTTAGTGGTCACCCCTGTTAGCTCCAAAGGTTTTTACTTTTGTGCGCACTTCGAATTCTAAGCTCGAGCACCTGTTCTTGTGGTCTCTGTAGCCTCTCTGTGGTCATGTTGGTTTGGTTGCTTAAACTTGTCGGGAAGTTATTGATGGAATATGCTATATAATGCTAATAAAATGTTGGCATATACTATGTATGGTACATATATACACATATATGTAGATGAAGTTTCTAAAAAGTCAGGAGTATGTTGAAGACTTTTCAATTTGAGATTGAAAAAATTGAATCTATGAAGAAAACAATTTAACGATCAACTGCAACTATGTATTCCTAATTGAAATCAGACTTTGGTTCATATCTTGATTAAGTTGATTTCTTTCTCTCTCTTTCTGCGTCTGCAGGGTATTTACTAGTTTATCACTCATGAATAAAGTTTAATATCGTTTATTATGATTATGTTGGAAACACTTTTCGATCTCTAGACTTCTCTGTTACGACTAGGAACATATAATAACAAGTCAATTAATAATGCGCAAGGACAAGAAGAAAGACTGAGAAGTTGAGCTAAAAAAAACATCGATGTTTTCGGAGGTTCTTCATATGAAACATCGATGTAAGTTCGATGTTTTTACAGCTCTACCTCTCTGTCATTCTTCTTTTCCTTGCTTATTATAAATTGATAACTGTTTCTAGTTTATGTTTAATATATAATATAATAATTATATTAATCACCTCAACAGTTCCTTCACTTTTTGGTCTTTTCTACTTTCCGACATTGTTGATCTATTGCACTCCCTTCTGACCTATTGCACTTCCTTCTGGCAATTGTCTCATATCATATTTCACTCTTAGTTATTTCTACTTGTTTTCCGCAGAGTATCTGCTAGTTGTGCCACACCTTCTCTTGCTTTTGCTATCGCTGCTGTTGCCTTTTTCTATTCGCCTGCCCAGAGACTGGTGGGAGTTGACCCGCCCATCAAGGCAACCTTGCATTGGTTCTCTTCCATGTTGCTCTTGTTGTTGTTGTTGCTCACTTTTACTGCTGCTGCTGCTGCTGTTGGTGTTGCTGCTGTTGGTGTTGCTGCTGTGCAATGTACTGTAAGCGCATCTACTAGCTGTATATCTCACTTGGCTCTCTGTGTGTGCTCGTGTGTGTGTGTGTGCTTGTTTCTGTCTCTGTCACTGTATGTGTGTTTGTAGACTGTATGTGTGTGTTTTGTGTGTGTGTGTTTGTGGTTTTTATCTGTGAAATTCATGAATGCTTCGGCTTATCTGCTGGAATTGCATACTTGCAGCAGCATCCAGCCAGAGCCTGCTTCAGCTGCCCCTGCTGCATTCCCCCCTGCCCCTTCTCTCCTGCCTCTTCTGCTGCTGGCCATCCTTCTTTGTTGTTGTTGTTGCTGGCAGTTGTTTTTGGTTGGTTAGTTGCCACTGGCTGCTGCCGTTGCTGCTGCTGCTGTTGCTCGTCTTCTAATGGCGCTAAGTGAGCTAGCTACCTTCCTGTCCTGCCCGCCCACTTGGCCTGCTCTCTCTTCCCCTCTTTCCCCCTTGCCTCTTCCCTCTTTCTCTGCCTCTCTCTATCTCTGTTGGCCACATGAGCGCCACTCTCTAATGGCATTTTATCTATGGCATAATTTTTTATTATTCTTGTTGCTCTTGTTGTTGCTGCTGCTCTGGCTTAATGACAAACCAAAAAAATAGACAGAGAGGCAGCTAGCATGTGGGAGCAAGAGGCAAATAGGGAGAGAGAGAGGCAGGCAGCGGGAAGCAAGACAACGCAAGTCAAATTGTTAGATAGCTTTTCGGCATGTAATTAATCATTTGACGGCCAAGTTGCGCCCCTGCTCCTACTCCTTTTCCCCTCTCCACCTCTACCTACTCCTCCTCTCCCTCATCTCTCTCCTCCTCTCTTGACCCTCTTTTTGCGCTGACTTTTAGCGCTGCTTACTCAAGTTGAAGCCAAGTGAGCATGCGGGACGTGCTGCAGCTTGTGCTGCGGGCTACACAGCAACAACAGCAACACACCAGCAACAGCAACTGCTGCTGCTGCACTGGAAAAATCAACCTAGCAACAACAACATTAAGTCGACTAAGGGGGGCCAAACGAAAATCCATTACGCGCTGCGCTTATCAGCAAACGTCCATCGTCTCCAGCAGCAGCAGCAGCGGCAGCAGCAACATTCCACGTCACATTACGCATACGCAGCGTGTGCCGTTGCCGAAGTCAAGCGTCGTATTTTGTATTTATGATTAAGTGCATAGTGTGTGAGTGAGAGAGGGGGAGTGAGGGGAAAGCCTGTAAGGGGGTGTGCGTGTGCGCAAAAACATAATTTTATTTGCACTTTATTTTTTGTGGGGGGGGGCGCCTTTTAGGCCGTGCTACACTTTGCCAAGGGGTGGCAAATAAAATTTATACATTTTAACAATAAATTACACACGCAAACACACACATACACTCTTGCCCAAATATTGACAGAGCGGGAGGGGGAGGTGCACTTGGCGGGGGCACTGGTAATCCTTTTTTGTGAAATTTATATACCCAAAAAAACGAGGCTTATCGCTGGCCACAGATCGCCACACACACACAGAGGGGGAGTGAGAGGGAGTGGGGAAGAGAGAAGGAGGGAGAGGGATAGAGGTAGACAGAGAGAGGCCAGCGGGCCTAAGTCCTGCCTGGCCTGGCCTGCTCATGACGATGATGATGATGATGACTTCGACTTGGGCTGCTCATAAAATCTGCTAGAGCGAACAAGAGCCCGAGGGGTCCAAGGAGGCAGGTTGGCCTTGTCCTTGCGGTTGCGCAGACAAAGGAGCACAGCAGGGGGAGGGGTGTGGCAGGTCTGTGTCCGCCCCCAGTGGAGAGTGACTTGGCCATAACACCACGCAATCCTTTGGATAAATTTTCTTATCTTTGTCGACCAGACGACGATATTATTTTTAATACAGCAGCCCTCACACTCTGTGTGTGCCTGTGTGTGTGTGTATGAGGGGTGTATGGCTCATAAATGTGTGCCTGTGTGTGTGTGTGATTTATGTTGTAATTTTTTTATGTGATATGACGAGCATTTTGCGAATTTTCGTCAATTCTTTTTTTGGGGCGGCTGCTGCTGTCGAATAAAGTGAATGAATGGGTTGAATAGTGAATAGCTGCAAATGAATAGTGAATAGTGAATAGTAGCAGCCAACAGTCAGTGCTGTCAATTAGCCATTACTTGTAGTTGTTGTAGTTCTTGTTGCTGTCGGAAAAGTGTCAAACGGCAGCAGGAAATGGATTTTTCCATTTCCATTTGCGAATCATTTCTGTTTGCTGATCGAATGACCCTCGTTAGTTTTTATTTATTTATTGCAATGATTTGTAGTTGTTGTTGCTGTTGCTAGTTGTTGTTGTTTAATACTTGGTGTTGTTGGTAATGTTGCTGTTGGCAGGTTTGCCTTTGTCTGCCTTGTGCAAGGGAAAATTGCAAGTAAATAACTTAAATTGCATTCAAGATGCGCTGAGTCAGTTTTGTATGAGGAACTGCATTAAAATGGGGGTGAAGCTTTGATTAAATCAAGTTGAAAATGCGTTTAACAAATGGAAAAGACTTTAAATTGTCTATAAGTAACTTGCAAAGTGCTTAAAGCTCTTAAGATATTGGATTGTTTTCAGAGAAAGCTCTTTAAAGTCTGTTAAAATAAAGCAAATCTGGAATACAAATTAAAAGCTGTTTGTGAATAGGATTAATTCATCTGTCAGACTAGTCTCACAATCTACTGCAACTTGTAGACCTGTGTCATTTAGCATAGTAGCTCCTCAGCTGCCCCTCCCTCCCCCCTGTGGTGCCTCATCAAGCTGCGCATAGCAGAAGAAGGCGACACTTTGGGGAACTCATAATAAGCTGTTAGCGGGCACTTTGCACTTCATCAACACGGCACAAGGCACACGGCAGCAGGTAGGCAATTCCCCAAGCTGTTGCTGCCTGCATTTATGGCTTATTTGCCTCTGAAGTAGAAGCAGGTGAAGCAGGAGAAGGAGAAGCAGAAGCAGGAGAAGCAGAAGATTCCTTTGCTGACTCTGCTCTGTTGGCGGGCTGCAGCGTTGTAAACGTTTATTGTGCCACCAAAAGAGGCAGGCACACACACATACAAACACACACACAGAGAGAGAAGGCACAGAGCCAGAGCTGTAGTCGAGGCCTAATTGGTAGGTAATGATGTGTCTGGCGTGCCGCTTTGTTAGTCACTCGAGGCTGAAGAAGCTGCAACGTGAAGTCTCCGCGTTGCGTGGCAAGAACTCTTTGCAAAGTTGCCAACTGCGTGTCGGCAATTCCCTTTGTACTTGTTAACTGCCATGTTGCTGCTGTTGTTGCTGCTGTTGTTGTTACTGTTGCTGTTGCTGTTGTCGTTGCCTGCGCTCGCCTTGTTAGCAACTCAACACGACGCCTGCGTGAGGTCCGTCCCCTTTTTGGCGATGTCTTTGCCTTCTTTCCTCTGTCTGCTGCCTGCTTTTTTATTTTCCCCCTCTGCCTGTCCCCCTCTGCCTTTACTCTTTGCCTTCTTCTTTTTCTGTGCCTTGTCTTGTTTCATTTGGCTTGCAGCAATGTTCGCGCCTGCTTAATTTACTTGCGACATAACTGGACGCAATTCCCCAAGCAACTCTGCACATCTCCCTCTCTATATCTCCCTCTCTCTCTCTCCCTCTCTTCTCTGACTTGCTTTGGACTTGATAAACTCATCAAAGTCATCAAAATTGAAGTTAACACAATGAGAGACACGATTTCTTCTCTCTTCTCTTCTCTCTTCCTTGCCTTGTCTGCCCTGTGGGCGGTCGCGTGTGTGGGCGTGGCAGCCGCCCTCACGAATTCGTTGTAACTGTAAACGAGGGCAAGCGTTGCTCTCTCCTTGCACAGGCCAACATGTTGCTGTCGTGTCTAGCAGATGTTGCTGCTGCTGCTGCTGAGGGCAACTCGAATTGAATTGTCAGTTGTCGTTGTCGTTGTCGAGTTGCTGAAATGTTTTTTTTGATTGATCGCCCCAAAGCGTGATTTGTTTGCAATTGCAATTGTTGCTGCTGCTGTTGTAGTTGCTGCTGTTGTCGAGCTGCTGCTGATGTGCAGCAGCAACATTGCCAGCGATGCTAATCACATTAGCAACAAGCGCAGGCTTATGCAAATGAAGACTCTGTGTTTAATAAACGCAAATTATGAGGCTGCCTCGGGAACATGTTGCTGCTGCTGCTGCTGCTGTCGACAACCGGCAACAGCAAGCACAGGCCGTGGCAGAGATTTGAGATAAGCGACATTCAAACTTGCACTTGGGTCAATTTAAATTTGTGCAACAGTTGCTAGCACGGCAGCAACAGTTGCCAACAGCACACGAGATTGTGGGAGCAAGAGCAGCTGCAACTAAAGATCGCAATTGATCAACAAAAAAACGGCTGCATGTGTGTGTGTATGTGTGCGAGGACAACTGTTGCTGCTGTTGCTGTTGCTGCCGATCAGCAACAATCGCCGCTGAGCGTGCTCACACGAAATTTTCAAGTACTGCGACAATTTCTTGCCCAAACCCTGCATGCCCCGCTACCCCCTTTACCCCTCCTGCCCCCCTCTCCCTCTCTGTTCTTATCAGCATGCCGTGCCGCAGTGGCAGCAACAACAACAGCAGCAACAACAACAACACAGCAGCAACACATCTCAACAGTTGCATCAATTGCTCAACATTGAACTCTGTGCACAGCCTCAGCCCCAGCCCCAGTCCAAGTAGCAAGCTCTGCTAGTGTTGCCCCCTTTCTCCCTCTGCTGCCCCCTCTCTATACCCTTCTCCTTACTTCCTCACACTCCCTTCCCTGCTCCCGTTCGCATCATTTGCACGTTTTTTAATTAAGACATCAAAAAGAGTTTGAGACTCGCTTGATTTCGAGGAATTGACTACGGTCCTTGGTGCTTCCCTCCCCCTCTCCCTCTTCCTCCCCCTCTTGCGTTTGCCTGTTGCTGTGTTCGACTTCTATAGATGGCAGATAGAGTACATGGTTACCCCGTAGTAGTTGTCTCTGTCGATACTTTGTATTCATTTCCCTGTGACATCTACGACTCGCAGTCGCAGTCGCAGTTTGCAGTTTGCAGTCACAGTCCTGGAGACGTGCGCTAAATTAGTCGCCAGCCTGAACCCTAGAGAGGTGACTATGAGAAGCAGGAAGTGGGGGAGGGAACGGAGTCAATGTAGAAGAAGCAAAAGTACAGCAGTAGATTTGCTCTTCATCTACTACTACCGTACTTGTGCTTCTTCCACATTGACTGCCTTTGAACTCCCTTCCTAACCCCACTTCTGCACTAAGTACTAAATGAAGTGTAGAATATACTTATGTAGTTAGTATACTATATAAGACACTTATACTCATATTAGGTACCTATCCATATTGATACCTATGCGATTCTTATACTCTTTAACCAATTAGTATTTCAAGTATAAGAGGTAGACAAAGTTAATACTAAATGAAGTGCAGAATGTAATTAATATATAAGAGATTAAGGCTTGTTAGGGCATTAGGGCTTAATTAGGTACCTGTTCATAAAGGTACCTATGCAATACTTACAATTTTTAACTTACAAAAGAGGTAGAAAACATAATTTGAAAGGCTCAGCTTAAGGAATAATCAAGAAATATCTTATGTCCTTCTCTAGTAAAACTGTTGTATGTACCACACTTATAAGACACTCTACAATAAAAATTCCATAAACAGATATCTAGTAGGGCGACTTACATGAGAATAAAGATAGAGATAGAAGTTTTGTAGCAACAGAATTGTTATACAGAATGAATAGACAAGTAGAAAGAGAGAAGTTACATATGTGGCAAGAAAGAGCAGACATTAAGTTGTAGAATATAAAGGAAGTGCTATGTAGAGTAGATCTTTAGGAAGATGGAGTAAACTAAGAAGATCTTCGATTTGGAAATGCATCATGTAGTTCCAGCTAAGTTCCACCTAAGTTAGAACCTCATGAGCTCAATGACAAGAGACTCCACCGAGAGAGAGAGTGAGAGAGTGTGCTAATGAGGCATGTGAGGCATCTGCTTGGAGAATAGTATTTCATATATTTTATTACAGCTGGGGCGCCATGAGAATTCTTAAGGTTTTTGAAATACACACAATACTGAGGGCTGAGCTTACTGCTTTTCACACTTTGCAAAAGGGAGAAGGAGCTGAGGCAAAGAGAGTGAAGTAGAGGGAGGCGTAAAGCAAAAGCTAAGAAACGAAATTGCTTATCCGGAATGATCAAAGAATTCGGAGCTGGGGCTGGAGCTGTAGCTGTGGCTGGACTGAGCCCCGTTTCCCATAGGACGCGCTAAGGAGGTGCTGAAAAAAAAGCGCAGCACTGCGAGTAAATCACGAATAGCTTGGCGAACCCCGAAGAGAGATACGAGAATGTTGATTATTTGCACGGGTTAACTCTACAGCTGGAGTCGGAGTCGAAGTCGGAGTCGGGTTGGAGTCGGTTTGGAGTCGAAGTGTGAAATGAAATGTTGCGAAGCAACGCGACTGCGAATCTCTTTTAGCGAATTGGCGAATTTTGCGCTCTCTGCATTTGTTTTGCTGCCTTTTTGATTAATAACAATTGATAAGCTGCCCCGCAGACCTGCAGAGCAGACCCCGAACCCCTGGATGCCCCCAACTCCAACTGCAGTTGACTGCAAGTGGAGTCGCACTGGCTGCTGATGGCGTTGATTGCCAGCAACGGAGTTCGCCACAAGGTGGCAACATTTTCGCGCGAAAATGAAGATTTTCGTTATCAGCAGCAGCAGCAGCGTCGGCAACTCTGCCTCAACCCGAACCAGGGTTGTCTGCAGTTGCGACTCACGTTTTTCAATTTGTTTGGCTGGGAAATTTGTTTAATTATAAACACCTAAAAGTCTGTGGAACCTGCAGCACAGCCTACACCAACTGATGCAGCCTTCTTGCCTTCTCCTTCTCTTCTCTTCTTACTTCCCCAACTTCTCCTCCTAGGGGCATGCAAAGCGAGGCCTCTTAGCACGCCTCCGCCTCCATTACGCATACGCCCCGTTGCAACCGTTGTCTAGTAGACCCGACCCGACGCGACCCCCACGCGACCCCAACCCGATCCCCGTTTCTGTTGCAATCCCAAGCAGCCCAGACCAGCTCTGAGCTCCAGCAGACCAACTGGCGTCGTCAGGGCCAACTAGACAGCGAAGATCGCACTGCCTCTGCCTACGTCTGCGTCTGCCAAGCCTGGAGAGACCACAAACGCAGGCACAGACGCAGCCAGGGCCAGATCAAGATCGACTCAGCCAAAAATGAGCTTGCAGCTTGCGCACACTGCGCGCTACACTGAGCGAAATCAAGTCAAACGATCTACATTATTATATTTGAAAGCCGTTCCTGAACTCGCTCCCCAAAGTATGCAACACAAAATACGCATATATGTAAGCATATAAAAAGTGATCTTTTAGCTATTATCTTTTTGGTAACACTGGTTTAAGCAGCTGACGCACGTTTGGTGATTTGTATCACTGTCAAACATCTTCAGTTTGGTTTATAATTTAGCCATGAATCGTTTTAAAAACAAACGCCTGCAAATTATTAAATTTGATTATCAAGATGCGTGCTCTGTTAATTCATTGTTCATTGCGCGCTTCTTTCATTTTATGGTCAGTTTAATCGGGTGTTTTATAATCGATCACACTCGACTGTATCTTTCGTGCTTATTTCACTGCGGGTTTCAACTCTTTATTAATAATATTTGCTTTACATGATATTTTTTAGATTTCTTCCATAGTACCCACAAAGTTGCCATTATATAACTTTCATAACTTTCTTAAAACTCTGTCGATATTCTCTAGTTTCATTCAATGTTTTCACTGTCAACATTGATACACCATCAAAGTAGTACAAATTTGGCATTGAAACATGACTTTACCTAAACATACTCTGGTATATACTCACTTGACATTACCTTTTTACTCGCACTTTTCTCTCAGTGCACTCTGGCAATGGTTTTTCGGGTTAACTGACCTTCTTCGCGCAACGATTAGCAGCGACGGCGGTCCGGCAGTTGAGGCCCAGCGACAAATGAACAAAGGGTCGCCCGCGCTCCCCTACGCCTCTCCCCCTACAACACGCTGCCCCTCTCTCCCCTCTCTCTCTCTCTCTCTCTCTTTGTCGATTACTCGATTGTTTATGGCTGCATACAACGCCCACCGAGGGCAGCAGCAGCAGAGGCAACAATGCTTGAGCCAAGTGAGAAACCAGCAACAATAATCTGCCGGTTGATAAAGTGGGCCTTCCCCCATTCCCCCTTGCCTGCTGCCCCTCTCCCGCTCCCAGCTTCACCTACTTACCGTGGCTGTTGCTGTTGCTGCTGCCGCTTATCGGCGACGATCGATCGCAACTGCAACGGCAATGGCAACGGCGGCGGCTCAGCTGATTTAACAAATTGATAAACAATTGTTGGCGTTGGCGAGGCGAGTGTGTGTGCGAGTGAGTGTGTGTGTGTGCGAGTGTGTGTGAGGCGGCGTAACGTTACGAAATGGCTAAACAAACGATCGTCGATGCGGCAACAACGCAGCTAATCCTCTGCAACAGCAACACAGCCTCACAGCAACAGCAGCAGCAGCTGCCCGGCAGCAACTTCAGCTGTGCTTGCTGCTTTGCCATTGTTAGCAGCAGCCCCTCTTCCCCCTCCCCTCTCTCTCTCCCACTCTCTCTCTCTACAGTGGGCAAATTTCGTGAACTAGCGGCAAATTTGTGTTGATCTACGCAGCAAGAATTCTTCGAGTTTGCCTTGATATCTTCAGCTTCTTTGGCCAGTTTTGCTGCTACATTTTTTTGCTTACTAATCTGCCTTTTCGGCCCACTGTCGAGCTGGGCAAACACTTTACGTGTGCTGCTTATCGCGCGCCAATCGAAGGCAATAAATATCTTACAAATAAGCAGAATGCGCAGGAATTCGCACAGGGAACCCGCGTCGGGGTTGGGGTCGGGCTGGGGTCGCCAACGGGAGAGAGAGAAGGAGAGAGAGGGAGGGAGAGAGTGGGGGGAAGAGAGTGGCAGATCTGCTGTCGATTGTTCACGTGCAGTTTTTGTGTGAATTCGTGAAAATCGACACGGCAATTAGGGCGGCCTGACTGCGGTGGGCGCGGCAATCAAAAGACTCAGGCGACGAACTTGGCTGCCTTTACAGTTGCAACAGCAGCAACAGTTGCAGCTACAGCTAGCAGCAACAGCTAGCAGCAACAGCAACAAGTTGCGCTGACATTTCAATAGCCTCGCTTTGACAGGTCAACGCGCATTGCAAATGGGCAAGAAGAAGAAAAAACAGACCGACTTCGATCCTCTCTCCCTCTCTTCCTCTCTCCCTCTGCCACTTGTGCCTTATCGAGCTGCTCACATCTTGCTCGACTCTTCGACTGTGTGTCCCACTGTCTCTGGCTTATCCGACTCGCATCGCTGGTCGTTATAATATTTTGTGCCCAAAAACAAATCAGATGTCAGCCCGACCCCAGCCCGGACCGGACCAGGTCTAATCATCAAGCCAGAGAGGCCTCTTGCGCTTTTCCTCCACTCTGGGCGCGCTTTTCCACGTAATCCACGACAGACGACGCGAGATGCGTTTGCGGGATAAACAAAGCGAGCTCTGGTCAAATGGTACCCTGTGTGCCCTGGCCTGGCCTCGAACCTTGTCCGCATCTTGCGAGTTGCAAGTTGCGACTTTGCGACTTGGGAGACTCAGCGAGACAACGTCGCATTGTTTTCACAGCTGCCTGCTGTCGCTTCACTCGCACCGCTGACAATTTGTTCGATAATAATTGCTGCGATCTGGCCACATTTGCAACAGACAGGCAGACGCACACACACATATACACAATGCAGGCTATAGCAGAAGACATAGAAAAGAGCATCTGTTTGAATGCGCACATCTCTGGAAGTATGAACTCTGCAAATGTGATATTTACTGTATAGATGCCTTAAAGCTACATATATATATATACAGATAATGGTATCTGACGAATATAAAATGTGATTTTTTAAGAACTATAGAAAAGTGTAAAAAACAAAACACATAAAATTCAGAGAAATGCATTAAATCTTTATTTTAATCCATAGTACGGTGGTAATAATTGAATGTTTGAAGATTATTTCATGCAAATGTTGACCCCGACTGCGCCTTAATGGTCCAAATTAAAGAAGCGCGCGATAAACTTTCTTAACAGAGCACGCATTTTGATAATAAAATGCAATAATTTGCAGGCGTTCTTCAATTGTAAGACACTTCGTGTTTAAATTATTGCCTCAGAAAGGCGTACAGAGACTTACACACACGTAGACATACTCAAGGCAGGCTATAAAAGCATGCACGGAAAGACTTCTCTAGTTATTGAAATATGTGAGAAAAGAATCCTCTTTAATCAGGCAGATCTCTGTAACTATAAGAGCTAGAGCTATGAAGTTTGGCAGACATACTTCTCTAGTATTTTAGATATTTTGAAATACAAGATCTATAAACAGCAAAACTTGCAACACAAGAAACATGGCACAGCTCGATAGTGATAAGGGGTAGAGTTCTTAAATTTGTTGGACAGACCCCTATAAAAGGCACATACACACTATAATAAAGTTACATTCACTATCACTGCCACTAATGCCAAAACCTTTTGCATTCCCTTACAGATTCCAAAGATTTAAGCGCACGCGAGCTGAGCGAGGAGAAGGAGCAGCAACAACAGTTGGAGGAGCAGCCTGAGCAGGAGCCAGAGCAAACAATAAACGCCTCCGAACAGCACATGGAGACAGACACAGAGCAGGACATGGCGCAGGAGCAAGGGGGTGACCAGGAGCAGGAGCTGGAGCAGGCAGACAATTCGTCAACCACCCCGCCGCGTAGTCCTTCACCCGAGCTAATCCCAAAGCTGGAGAGAGTCGAGCAACCGGCAACGCCGCCTTCAGCCACAGCCACGCCCAGTCCCCCGCCCACACCAACGCCAACACCAGCTCCAGTGCTACCAAAGCTGCGACTGAATGCGCTGCTTGCCTCCGATCCGGCACTGAAGCCCGATGCCAAGGAGCTGAATCTGACAGAGGCACGCATGCTGGGACCTCCGCCACAGCTGATCAAGCCCGATCCGGAGCCCAGCAGCCTGGTGGAGCCACTGTTGAAGCCAACGCGTTTCATGTGCCTGCCCTGCGGCATTGCCTTCAGTTCCCCCTCGACGCTGGAGGCGCATCAGGCCTACTACTGTTCGCATCGCAACAAGGAGACGGACGAGGAGGCAGGCGCTGCGGGCGACAAGCCTGGCAGTGGCTCCTCTGGTAGTGGCAGCAGCTCATCTGCCGGCACAGCCAGCAACTCTGCAGGAGGCGCAGGCTGCAGCTCAGAGCCACCAGCCAAAGTGGCACGCACTGGCAAGCAATACGCGTGCACACAGTGCTCCTACAGCGCCGACAAGAAGGTCTCCCTCAACCGTCACATGCGCATGCATCAGACCTCGCCCGCCGCACCCCCTAACAGCCTGCCTGTACTGCTGCCCCAGCTGCAGCAGGCGGCCAATGGCATTGCAGGAGCAGGCGAGGAGAGCTCTAGTCAAGTGAGTTCAGTGAGGAAATGGGGGGAGGTACTGGGGGAGTTACTGGGGGTTACTGAAGGAATTCCTGGGGGTGTTCCTGAGAGAGTTCCCGAGTTCCTAGAGTTCCCATGGGAGTTCCTAGGGGAGTTCCTGGTGGACTTCCTGGGGGAGTTACAGAGGAATTCCTAGGGAAGCTCCCGAGAAGTTTCTAAGGGAGTTCATGGATGAATTCCTGAAGGAGTTAATAGATGAGTTTCTGGTGAAGTTCCTGAGAGAGTTCCCAAGTTCCTAGGGAAGTTCCTGGGGGAGTTAATGGATGAGTTTATGGGGGATTTCTGCGGGAGTTCCAGGGGGAGTTACTGGGAGAGATACTGGGGTAGTTCACAAGGAAGTTACTGTAGGAATTTCTCGCGGAGTTCTTGGGGGAGCTGTTGGGGAAGTTCCTGGGAGAGTTAATGGAGGAGTTCCTAAGGGGGTCATAGATAAGTTCCTGGTGAAGTTCCTGAGAGAGTTCCCAGTCAACCAATCGCTTACTAATCCTTTTCTTGCTCTCTTTACCCCGCAGCAAATCGATCGCTATTGCAGCGACTGTGATATCCGCTTCAACAACATCAAAACATACCGCGCCCACAAGCAGCACTACTGCAGCTCCAGGCGCAGCGACGGCCAGCTCACACCCAAGCCGGAGAGCGTAGCAGGAGGAGCAGGAGGAACTGCAGCAGTTGCGGCTGCAGGAGGAGGAGGTGGAGCAGCTGCAGCTACACCTGGCAGTGGCAAGCACAGTCCGCAATCCACACGCAACAAGACGCCCACGCCGGCTATGGTAGCCGCTGCTGCTGCTGCTGCAGCTGCTGCCGCTGCTTCACTGCAGGTGGCGCCACCACAGCCCTTCCTGGCACTGCCCACCAATCCCATCATTATAGTGCCCTGCTCCCTCATACGCGCTGCCAGTCTCATACCCGGACCACTGTGAGTACTCTAGAGAGAGAGAGAGAGAGAGTATCGGCATCTCTTACTAATCCTCCTTCATTTCCTTCCCTCTTGCAGCACCAGCTCCAGCTCGGGCATTGTCAATCCGGAGGCCACTTGCTTCACACTGGACAACGGCGCACTGAAGCCGCTGGCAACAGCATTGAACATCAATCCGCTGGCTGGCGGCAGTGCCACGCCCACTGGCACACACACTCCCAATGCCATGGCCAGTCTGCCGCCTGCACTGGAGCCTGATCGTCCTGCCAGATCTTCCAGCAACAGCGTGTCCGAGCAGGAGAACAAGAGCAGCCCGTCGGATCCAAAGCGCAAGGAAGCCACGGCTGGCATGCGGTAAGTAAGCAGGAGGAGAGAGTGAAGAAGACTCCCTCAACTAATCCTCATCTTCTGCTCTGCCATCCACAGTGAGTCCACGCCCCTTGATCTGTCGCTGCGTCGCTCGCCCATTTCGCTGCTGCTGCAACGTCAACGTCTCGCCGAGGAAGTGCTGTTGGGTAAGGAGAATGTGGAGGGTGGAGTTGGAGGAGGCAGAAGCAGCCTAACACCCGAGCAGATTGTCTGTGCACCCTCGCTGCCCAGCAGTCCCTCGATGAGTCCCTCGCCCAAGCGACGCGCTGTCAGTCCACGCAGCTCTGGTGCCGGCAGTGCTGCCTCCATGTCACCCCCAGCACTGGCAGTGGGCAGCGTGCCGCATCTGCTAGAGAATCTGCAGCCACTGCGCTCCATGCTGCCCGCCGACTTTGCGCTCTCCGAGTCGCTGCTGGCCAAGACAAATCCCGAACTGGCGCTGAAGTTGGCAGCAGCTGCAGCTGCCGCTGTGGCCGGAAGCAGCAGCCCAGCCGAGCTGGCTAGCAAGCTGGGATTCCCCACGGTGGCAGCAGCAGCAGTTGCGCCTGCAGCAGCAACTCCCAATACGGCAGCAGGAGGAGGAGCTGCCCCGCCCAGTGGACAGCCGCAGATCTATGTGAAGCAGGGCGTTTCCAAGTGCAAGGAGTGCAACATTGTGTTCTGCAAGTACGAGAACTATTTGGCCCACAAGCAGCACTACTGCTCTGCCCGCAACCAGGAGCCCGCAGAGGGAGGCGACTCCAAGAGCGGCGGCTCCCCGCCCAGTGGAACCAGTGCAGCACCTGGCAGTGGTGCAGCCTCTGCAGCTGAGACCACGCCGGTGGCCTATCAGCAGCTGATCTGTGCCGCCTGCGGCATCAAGTACACCTCGCTGGACAACCTGCGTGCCCACCAGAACTATTACTGCCCCAAGGGCACACCAGCTGTGGTCGCTGCTGCCGCTGCTGCAGGGGAGCCTGTTGCGCTGCCCAAGGAGAAGTGCGGCAAGTGCAAGACAATCCATGAGGCGGGTATGCCCTGTGCAGCACCTCCGCCACCACCGCCGACGACTGCCAGCTCCGTCTCTGGCTCTGCGAGCCTGAACAAGTGTCCCGTCTGTGGTGTGGTAAGTCCCACAGCCTCCCTGGCACGCAAGCACATGGAGATGCACGGCACTGTGAAGGCATTCCGCTGCAGCATCTGCCAGTACAAGGGCAACACACTGCGTGGCATGCGCACCCACATCCGCACCCACTTTGACAAGAAGACCAGCGATGTGAACGAGGAGCACTACATGACCTGCATCTTCGAGGAGGAGCCAGTGGCGCCAGTTACACAGCCTGCTCTAAGCTTGGAACTGAATGAGCCAATGGAGCCACAGCAACAACAACAGCAGCAGCATCCAGCGCAGATCTTCAACTGCGACTACTGCAACTACGCTTCCACCTACAAGGGCAATGTGGTGAGTACTTACAGTGTAAAATACCGGACGGCAAATATAAAACTATAATAATTAATAAATAATAACTTATTGCTTTGAAATTAGTATTAAAATTAATATGTTTAACAAAATGTTGCATTTCATTTTGTTTCTTTGTTTTTTCAACTGAATGTGACCTTTCTCTTTATTTATTTAATTACATATCGACGTGTTAAATGTTTAATCGATATCTTTGACATTGATAACTTAAATGTTAAATTCAAAATAATGTTTATTTAAATATACTGGGAAATATTTAAATATACTTGGCATTCCCGATATCTTTAAATTAAAATCTCTTATCGATATATTTAACATTGATAATTTAAATGTTAAATTCAAAATAATGCTTATTTAAATATACTGGGAAATATTTAAATATACTGGGCATTTCCAATATCTGCAAATTAAAATGTCTTATCGATATCTGTGATATTGATAACTTATGTGAATTAAAAAATATACTAAATAATCTTTAACGTAAGTCTAACTAGCACAATCTCAAATTTTCAAAATCCTCTTTCCCTCTCTCTCACTCACCAGCTACGCCACATGAAACTGTTGCATCCTCATGTGGCCATCAGTTCGCCCTCCATTTCGCCAGAGTCGCGCGAGCAAGACGCAGCCAGCGCCCATACCATTCCAGAGGTCAACCTGGTCAACGGCGACAGAGATGTCACTAGGTAAGCTACACATACACTATTCCTTATAAGTATATACTAATACCCCCCCCTTCTTCTATAGCTTCCACATCAAATCGGAGCCCCTGGAGCCACCCGTGGCCACGCTGAGTCTTGTACATGAGAACAACAACTCACCCATTGGCACACCGCATAGCCACATTAAAGCGGAGCCCCTTGAGATGGGGCTGGATGTGTCACCGCCGCCGCCTACAATGCCCCCGCCCATGGCAAACTCACCGCTGGGCGAAGCCCTGAAGAAGTACTGCTCCACCTGCGACATCTCGTTCAACTACGTCAAGACGTATCTGGCTCACAAGCAGTTCTACTGCAAGGGCAAGCTGCAGCGACCCGAGGCCAGTGACAGCCCCAGTCCCAATCCGGTGGGCGGGGGTGTCCATGCCGCCATGCCGTTGCAGTCGCCCAGCGAGCTGCTCTTGCTGCAGAAGAACAAAGAGAATCTGCAGGAGGCGGCCATTTGAGAGAGCCAGTTGATGTGGGAGGCGCAGCGCAAGCAGCTCGAATGGTACTACAAGTGCTTCTGAATCACAGACGAAGATCACAGAACCGGAACTAAAGCCGTACCCAGGCCTTGAACCGGAACCAGAATTGAATCCGCGTGAATCCAAAAAACGCAGCTACAACCGCCACAGTATCGAAAGTATTCTCGGAGAATCTCCCTGCCCTTCCAGACACGCCAGACTGGATCTGCACAACTATCGGTATTACTATCGGCAGAACTCACGCACACATACATATGAAAAGATTACTAAATATTCCCGTCAATATTTCTCAACACTAGTTCGTAGTTCTCTTCCCCGATAGTTCTGTCGATAGTTGTTCAGCTCTGACATAGACCATGATTGACTATCGATGGCTATAGTTATACACCCCTAAATATAACCTACATAAACGTATATATACATATATATAGTAGAAATCATGACATATAATGCATGCCAAAGCTTACCACTTAGAGAGAAACTAAAACTAAATTCGAGTGCAAGAAACTACAAGTTTTCGATATACAAATACACATCGTATGTATCGTTATCTATATATACATACTTACCATATATAGTGTCTAGAGAGCCGACTTCTCGGGCCCACTCGAGAAGGTAGACGGTAAATAATCCTATAGATCCCATTACGTGACTAACGTCAACATATTTTCCAACTGCGACACGCCCCTAGGCGGACAGCAAAAGACACAACAACAACTACAACTAAAACTGTGTAATTTAAACATAAACATAATATACATCTATGTATTTATTAAGAGTGTGCGACAATAAAGCTAATTAATTTATTCAAAATAAACATACAAAATAAAAAATATCATTGTTTTCTAGTGTTTTTAATCTCTATCCTGATCCAAATGAACCCACAAGTTGTTTGTTTACAATACCCTTTTGGGTTTGCATGATTTGTCATATAATAAAAACTTTCTTTTATCCTTGTCAAAATTATATCCTTTTGATCCTTCCAAAGGACCTTCCATTTTATACTCACGGCCAGTCGAACTATCGATTGGCATTCAAAAATCTCCAGTTTTCGATATAAAATTTCACTTAAATTTTTTGCAAGCGTGGAGCCTGCAAATATCGGTACCTAAACACAAAGTCGGCCATATCTTGTCCATTTGTAGGACTACAATTATGTCCTTTTGCCATAATATGCGCCTAATATAGCCAAATCATAATAAATAATTAAAAGGACGAAAGTCCTTTTTTTAGCCGAAATATCAGAAATTTTCCGTATATTGAAAACTGCTCATAACTCGGCCATATCCTTGAGGATCCTTGTGAATTGCATGTCAGGTGACTCATCTCAGACAGGACTAACACTGGGCCAAAGTGCATCCAAATTGTCCTGCTAGTTTCGGATTTATACGGCTTTTTATGTTTTCGGCTACTTTTCCTTGGCACCCAGACTTAGAATTTAGTCAACGAACCCGTAATTTTTTTGTAGAGAAATTATATTTCCATAGCATACTTTTTGGCTGACATTTTAAAACAAATAAAATCCTTTTTAAATGTGGCCCTCTTCCGAATGATTTGGCTGGAAAAATAGCTGAGTTGGCAACACTGATCAGGGATGGCAAAACAAAACTTCTAATAAAACTTATAATATTGCAATTTCTCATGAAATAAGACTGACTGCGAGTTGATTTCAGCTGTACGACCTCCACGTCAACAAAAGATGATGTCATGGTGGCTGCGCTTGATGAGCCCTGCACAAACCGTCAGAAACAGGGGGAGGGGGTGGGGGGAGACCGGATGCAGAACAAGTTGGCGTCTTTCTACATGTCACATACATTTATTCAAACACAAATATGCCAATCTTACAGTGCGGTGAATCGAAATGAAGAGAGAGTTGTATATTATATATATAATTATAAAGTACGTAATAATATAGGTTTAATTTTTATATATAATTTATAATTGGTGCAAACCGAATTTCGTATTGTTTTACATTTTTGTTTGTGTGTTGGTTTTCATTTTAATTAAATCAACTTAGAGATATTAAAATGATTTTGTAAATAGAAGTGGGGCATTCCCGAAAACGCCTCGTTCCTATAGGCTGGTGTGAGTGGTTATGTGTGTGTGTATGATCACTTGAACACCTGCCCAATGTCACTATTACGAGTGTGTGTGTGTGTGTGGTATGTCTGCCTGTGCTTTCATGCAAAAGCGATTTATATTTATTTGTTTTTTTGTTGTATTGTGTGTGTGTTGTTGGTTTTTTATTCGGTGGCAGCCATGGCACGGGCCTGAGCCCGCACACGCTTCTCATACTCCAACCGGTTCTGACAATAGATGGTATATGCCTCTGCCTGTGCCGGATCCTTGATGTTGGGCTCGTTGAGCAAATCCTGGATGCCCAGCAGAATCTGTTTGATTGTGATGGCCGGACGCCAGTCCTTCTCCTCGTCGAGCAGCGAGAGGCAGACAGTGCCCGAGGGGTAGACATTAGGATGGAATAGCGGCGGTTCGAACTTGCATTTTGGCGGCGATGTTGGGTAGTCGTCCTTGAAGATCATACGCAACTTGTACAGGCCACCCTCCCATGGGGTCGACTTTTTGCCGGGAATTGCGCACTCCCAGATCATCAGGTTGAGTGTGCCGTCGGGGTTCTTGGCCGGTCGTGCAACAAAGCCAAATGGATGATCTTTTCGCCAAGCCTTTCGCTCCTCGCCCAAACGTGTTATAGCAATGCCAGACATCGTGTGCTCTGCACCTTTGTTGTTTTTGCAAGAGGTTTCTACTTCGTTTCGCTTTCGTTTTCGCTTTTCTATCGCCGAGTCGCCGTCTCCTTGTCTTTTTCTGCTTCTTACCTATGCTGTACACGCTGCTTGCGTCTGTGCGGAAAAAATTGCCAGCTATTATTACTTCAATTACAACCGAATTATGGCATTCCACACAAGTACAAACCTGGCTGCTATGTTTGCTGCCTTTTGTAACTATCTTTTTAATAAAATTAATAGTTTTTTTACTTTACTGCTAATTTTTTTTACACAATTTTAGCGCAATTTCACGGCTTTGGCTGTGTTTACAGTAACCTCAACTGTTCCACAACTGATGCGCCTCACTGCGGTTTTTGCTTACTCAAATGGCACTGTTGCAATTTCGCTCGATAGACTAATCGAATGACTGTAGACGGCAGTTAACTTCAAATGTGAGACTCCATTGCCGTTCTCCTTTCAACGTCTGCTCAGCTTTTTAGGTGATTATATTAGAAATTATTTTTTGTTTTCTGTTTTGCACAGGTAACTTGATATCAATCTATTCTTATGCAAAATGCACAGTCGATGATGTTATTAACATAGGACATCGATTAGTTAAAGAAATGTTTCGATATATTAGCTTTTAATAGTGTGACCAAACTAATATAAAAGAAAAATACTTTAAAATGAAAAATATCGTACAAGTTTAAGTACATAGTATTTTTCGTGACTGGCAAAGAAAGTTGAATATGCAGTATGATACGATTTTTTTAAAAAGTTGGAATATTTCAATTTATTGTTCTTACATAAGTAATTTTGTTACAATTCATTTATATAGACATATACAGTGTTTATTGTGGTAAAAAAGATCTGCAAGTTATCAAATAGTTTTAAACTTAATCGAATTCAATAAGGTGGTTGTGCCTTGCGAAGGAACATTCTAACTCAATTAAAGATATTGAAATGGTCTTTTATAGTTTAGATTTGTTGCTGGAAGTTGTTGCAGTAAGCATAAAAGGCTAATCAGAGAAATGCTGCAACCGATATCGCAATCACGCCATATAAACTAGTAAGATGTGTGTGTGTGCTGTTCTGGTTATTATCAGTTAATCAGTTACTTAGCCAATTAAATAGAAGACATGTACGCGGGTTGTTGAACTGGAGACTGCAATAGTGGCTTCCTTTTACTTAGCCTTCTTCGACTCCTTCTTCTTACTGCCGCCCCCACTGTTGCTGCCCTCCTCCTTCTCCTTTTTCTCCTTCTTCTCGGGCTTCTCCTCGGGATGGTCCTCGTAGCTGTCGGGGGAAAGATCAAAGATTAACTTTATACCTATCATAGACAAAGGTCCAAAGTCGACTTACGCAAAGAGCACCTTCAGCTCTCCTCGGACAAGCGCCACCAGCAGAGGAGTGCCCATGCAGGCGGGCACCAGGTAGAGCAGCGCGGGCTGAGCATGCTTGAACACATGCATCACGAAGATGGTGGCCAGCAGACCCAGGAAGTAGGCAACCAGCGTGGAGTAGAAGTAGATGCGCGTCTTGCGCTTTTTGCTGTCATCGAAGCGCAGCAGCAGAGCAATGAAGATGCCGGGAATGACAATGTCGCCCAGGCCGAGCATGGCGAAGTTAGATGCACTGAGTCCATTGTCGAGAATGTCCTGGGGGAACACTAGCTTAATGGGTGCCTCGAAGCTCTTGGCCACAGTCACCATAACGTTGGTGCCAAAAACCCAGAAGATGTCGTAGAAGAAAAGGCCACTGAGCAGGATGACACCCGTGATGAAGTTGTTTAGATGCAGCATCTCGACACCGTTGATGGCAAAGGCCAGTCCAAACAAGTTGTTGGCGATCCAGTGCTTCTTGAGCAGATACCAGACGCCGATCTTTGAGGAGATGACTAGGCAAATGATGTCGTGCGTAGAGAACTTGTAGTTGATGATGTCCTCCTTGTGCTTGCCCTCGCCCTTGGTAAAGTGTATGTGGAATGGCACCTTTGGCACGGCCGCGGGCATCAGCGAGTTAATCACAGGGCTGAGCAGGTGGGCCAGAGCAATCACGCCAAGAATAAAGAAGTAGCCGGTCAGCAACAAGTTAATGTGCACCTTCTTGAATATCTTGAAGAACATATACAGCCCGAAGAGGGCCACCGAGGCAATCAGTGGGAAGTACATGGCATCCTTCTTGGTCATTGTATCTGCCTTCTCTCCGGTCGACTGAGGAGAAAGTAGAGAGGGGTAATTGAGACAACGGTGCAAACATGGCGGGCCAAAGCTTTAACTCACCTTCTTCAGTTTGTGCAGTTTCACGGAACGAATGGAGCCGAAAATAATGGGCAACATGGCCATTATGACGAGGCTTCCATACGCCACGGCAATACCCTCCGGCGTTGACACTTTCTTTTCTCCCGTAAGTGTTTCATTTTTGGGCTCTGTGTTTGCATTGCCGTTTACGTTCTCGAATACTCCCTTTATTGCGTCCTTTACGGAGCCCAAGATTTCCTCCGCCATTGCTGCTGCTTTTATTTATTTGTTTCACTTATTATTTAATTAATTTTGCCGTACACGATTCTACAATTGAAAATCGTTTGGCTCGCGTTTCTGGGGTAAAACAAAACTGACACGCAGCCACAGACAACAACAACAACAGCAGGCTAAGGCAACAGCAGTCGACGCACACGTCAACGCTAGAGATGAGCGCAACCAACAAGATTTTATCGGTTTCTTAACAGTACCCGGAAAGTTAAATGAAAAAATTAACATTTCATGTACGCAAAAATATTTGCTCGTTATCGAATTTAATTTATCGAATGCAATTGAAGCTGGGCAAGCAGCCAGTTAACAGAAGTGTTTCAAGCTGCAGCCATGCTGTTATACTCAAAACGGCACTGTTTAAGAGAATTGCATTGCAGAAATTTAAATATTGCATATAGATTTTAATTATTTACTTCAATATGCATTTGACACATTGGCAAGTTACACATAATATAACACTTAAGTGTTTATCTTGTACTTTTGCACTACACTCGTGCCAGTTTTCTAATTCATTAAACGTTTAATACGATATCACCGACCCGACCGTTATAAACAATTTGTGCTACTCTTGCTTCTGTGTGGGCGTCCGCTCTATACATAATCTATTGTAGCTCCTCTTATATGCGCTCCTTATCTCCAACTTAGCTTATCTGCAGAGCCATGTGCAGGCGCTAAACTGGGACTGGCTTCAAATCTCTCTGCATGCTCAGTACAAATCCGGTAGGCGAGGAGCTTGCATTGAATCTGGTGTCCCCAGCAAGTGATCCGAAAATACACAAAAAATAAATAAAAAACACTGTGTGAACTTGAAGAAAACAATGCCAGTAAAGCAGATAACACTTGTTTCCGGCCGTAAGCTGCCGTCGCTGTTGATTCCAATTGGAATACTTGTGATGACACAACTCATTTCCGTGCCAGGCGCCTCGAGTGAGCTAAATATATATACTACAATATATGTATATACTCCGATTTCTAATTTAACGTGTGATTATCTATAGCGGGAAATACCGAAACTGATTCGTTGACCAACGTCAGCGCCCAAGATCGTCTTCACATGGATTTCTTCACTAATTATGACTCGGATACACAGCCTCTTTACCAGGATAAGCCGACGAATTTATCTCTATCGCTGGCAGTGAACTATCTGGACATCGATGAGATGGACGGCAAGATAACCCTGCATTGCTGGCTGATCACAGTAAGTAGAGTTCCATATGTCTCACACAGTTTCTAATGTATTATCCGTAAAGCAATGGCGGGATCAGGATCGTCATTGGGATCCCAAGAATTACGATAACATCGGCATGATAAGCATACCTTCCAACAAAGTGTGGAGACCAAAGATTTCCCTGTTCAATGCAGCTGAAGATGACGGGGATTACCTTGGTGAGACAAGGGTCATCTTCTATGCGAATGGCAGCGCATTGTGGGTGCCTCCAGCTATTTACACCGCTTTCTGCAAGCTCAACATGCGCAACTGGCCGTATGATGTGCAGATATGCAAGTTAAAGATTGGCAGCTGGGCACAGGGCCGCATAGATGCCTCGTATAATGCCCAACATCATGCAGTTGACTTTGCTGAGCTGGCGCAGTCCACGGAGTGGGAGTTGGTGGACGGCAAGACGGAATACGTTAAGCAGGACTTCTACAACTATATCGAATTCATGTTTACGGCCAAACGACGCTCTACCATGTACACTGCTGTCATCTATACGCCGGCTAGTTGTATTGTTATACTGGCACTGGCCTCTTTCTGGCTGCCACCTCAGATGGGTGAGAAGATCCTCTTGAATGGAGGACTCATTGTATTGATCTCAGCCTTCCTCATGTACTTTGCACAACTGCTGCCCGTGCTGGCCGAGAATACTCCAATGATTGGTGAGTAGTCTAAACATGTTCCCCCTTCCATGGTCTAATTCCAGTTCCCCTTAGTTCTCTTCTATAGCACCAGCTTAATGCTGTTGAGTGTATCCACCATTATCGAAGTCATTGTACTGTATCTGTCCACGGCTCAACACAAGCGTCGCGTGCCGGCATTCCTCAAGAGTGTACTAAATGGCAGGCTGGGCACCTTCCTCCTGCTCTCCAACTTTACCACCGATCATGAACAGAATTTGGTGCAGGGAAACGGCAGAGCCAAGGAGCTGGAGGAAAATGTGTACGACAATGACGATGAGATATCCAGTCAGGACATTAATCCCCCTGAAATGCCCACAGCGCGGGCTGTGCAATTCGATTGGGTACTCCTGGCCACCGCTGTGGATCGCATTAGCTTCCTGGGCTTCAGTGTAATCTACATTGTGCTGGCCATTGTGTACTCCGTTTAGGAGTCCATTTACTTTATGTATATATGTATTGTAGACCTATAGATACTCTGAATTTCTATTGCGATTTGTATTCTCTTGTTTTCATGTCCAATTTTAGATGCTTAGAATTATACATACATATATAATATTATAATATAAATATTGTGCCGAGACCTCTCTCTCTATTTACATTAGACACAGATTAAAAGTAAGGTAAGCTTAAAAGCGATAAGGATAACAGACGATGTAACAAATTAGCCAAATTAGGGAAGAAGGAAAGGTTCTTCCTTGCCTCCTTCTGTTGCTTCTCTCTGGTATTGCTCCATTTTATCACATACGAAAATTACTCAATTAACCAAAAGTAGATGGAATTATGCGAAATGACCTTTTTACAGTCCGTTCTTAGCTGTCTCTCGCCTTGGCCAGAGCGAGACGGAGTGCTGCTTGCCTTGTGCGCAGCGGGCGGTGCCTGCGCAAGTCCAGTAACCCACCCCAGACCCCAGTGGATCCTTCCATCCTTGAAGCAACCCCAAAAACAAATTGAGGTTGCCATTTCAATTAAATGCATTGCTGGGCGGGGTGTGCTGTTGCTGCTCTACGTAACTGACTGTGGTCGAGGCCGAGGCGGATGTCCTGGTCGCTTGATCTCCACTGGTAGCAGAATGACTGCCCGATGGGAGTCCAATTGGGCCGTATGCTGTGCCAGGTCCGGCTGTGGGATTGGCAAACAGTTGGGGCACAGTACTAGGTGAGGGCAGGGACGATGCTGTCGAGGGTGAGGGGAATCCCAAGCTGGAACTAGATGTCGCCGGCGACGTTAGCATGTGTGCGTGTGGATGCACGTGTGCGTGTGTATGTGAGTGATGGGCCAGATGATGTGGCAGTCCATGCTGCCCAGCCATCGAGCCATGTGGGCCACCGCCAGCGGCGGCATGATGATGATGCTTATAGGAACTTATCATGCTGCTGGCCGGATCACAGCCCTGCGCCTGTGCCTGGCAAGCGGCCATCAGGCCATGGAAATCGAACTTGTACGCATATCGCTTGCCATGCACCTTAGTCATGATGTTCTTATCGTAGTAGTAACTAAAGATGGAGACAGGGAGAAAAAGAAAGCGAGGAGATTAGAAAATAAATTTAAAACAAGTGACGAAAGCTACAATTTGGCACAGCAACCTTTTGCCCAAATTCGATAAATTACTTATAATTCACAGCAGAAAATTCTACACTGCGCAAAACGTTGAACATACATAACTTCTCTGTTTATTCTAAATAAAATTGAGGGCTTGGTTTAAATATTATTAAATCTATGTCTAAACCTTAACTATTTTTTTTATTAACTGTGGCAGTTAAAATTTAAATATATGATCATAATCCGCATTAGGTGTACTTGCCCGTAGCGGGGCATATGCGTAGTGTGCGGTGTACAAGGGCCCCCGCCTGTCAGGGGCCTTTTGCTATCGGACAAAAATAAGACAAGTAACTTGGATACTAACATAATTTCTTAAACTTCTGTGATCTTAATGTTAAAACGGACGGACAGAATTGACCGCTATTAATACAGAACAAGAATATGTATGAAATTCCTGTTACATTTGAGCTAAAATAATACTTGAATAATGTGTGGGAAGTTCTAAGTAATTTTATATATTGTTAGAAGTGTCTTTTAGAATTACTTCGCCTTAGTTCTGCTAAAATAAAATGATTTATTGAACTTGAAATAATGCTGGTATTTCTTGCAGTGCAACTGAGCAGTGCATGAGTCAGAGCTGAGAGGAATTGATACAAATCCAGTGGGCCTGTTTAACCAGTTTAACTGGAGTAATGCTGCAGGGAGAGGGGGGTGGGGGAGGGGGCGTGTACTCACCGTAGAGCTCTGCTCAGCTTATCGTAGTTCATGTTTGGCTTGGCCTTGCGCTCGCCCCATCGCTTTGCCACCTCGTCCGGGTCGATGAGCCGGAACTCACCGGATTGGCCCTCCCAGCTAATACAGTTGGCGTTCGACGAATCAGCGAGCAGCTCCAGCAGAAACTGCCAGAGTTGTATCTGGCCGCCGGAGCCCTGGGCGACCAATCGGTGAGAGGCAGCGTTCAGCAGCTGATACGGATCTGAAAAGAGGCAGAGCAAGAGTTAGAGGCAAATCAAGCAGTGGCAACAGCAACAGATACAGACAGGCACAGATAGAGATACAGATACACACACACAACGAGGGAGAGAATGAATGAGAGAGAGGCGCGCACGAGTTGTGAGAGAGAGAGAGGGAACAAGATTTTCTGGTCAATGGCTGCAAAAATGTGGCAAACCCAAACCCAAATGAAAGCTTCATAAATCCTCAAGAGCGTCAACTCCTGCAAGACAAGACCGGCCTAGGCAAGCTTGGGCTATTCCCACTATATATATATTGAAAACGTGAGGAGCCTCAAGGCTGTACTACTGGGAAAAACCCCTTTGAAGCTGTCACGAAAACAACAGCATAACCCAAAGTGACTCATCCGCAAGAGAATCAGCCGAAGAGGCGAAGAAGGCAAAGAGAAGAATTCGCAATTCACTTATTCGCTGCTACATTTCTATTCTTATTTCTCTGTCATGTGGTCCGGCGCCTGTCCGGAAATGCCATTTGGTTTATCATCCATTCATTACCATTGAAGATCATAGAGTGTGCCGCGGCTGTAGCTCCATGCGGATGATGCTGATGATGGTAATGATGCACGGCTGTGTGGTGCGGGTGTGGGTGTTGATGGTGGCCGTGATGGTGCGTATGTGGAAGATGTGTAGCCCCCGTTGTAGGTGCTGGCTGCATGCGGAGTCCAAAGCGTCGATTAAAGTCCTCCGAGAGGCGCCACATGACGCCCACATCGACGCTTACGCTCATCTTGTCGAGTTGTGTTCTTTACCGAACTCGTACTTCACATAGATATCGAGGTTAGCTACAGGTAATTGTTTAATAATAGTGTCTATTTCTTGATATAATTTATTCTCAAACGATTGCTCAATTGTTTTTCACAGAATTCGTATTCGAAATCGAAAGTTGATTATTCACTTTGCCAAGGTTTACTCGCAGTTCCTTTTTAACGATTATAATTCTTCATAACTGGCGGAAACTCTTTAGAACTCTTTTTAGTATTTCATTTGTTTAGTATTTAATTTTGGGAACTTAACATGACAATTAAGTTGTAAAATATGACGATTATATTCCCTTGAAATAAGTTATCAATGTGAGGAAGGTCTTAACATACATAGGTATTCCTAGGCCTTTAGGGGATTCCTTATGCCGATTTGTGTGAAAAAGCGCGTGCTTCTTAGATATCGAGGTTCTCTATAGGTTGACTAAGTGTAGGTTTTTATAGCTAATTGATTAATAAATTGTTTAATAGGTTCTATTTTCTTGTATAATTTATTCTCAAAAGATTGCTCAATTGTTTTTACAAGAGTTTGTATGCGAAATCGAAAGTTGATTGTATTTTTACTTTCCGAGTTTTATTCGCAATTTTTAACGATTACTGAACACAATATAATTCGATTAGAATTCGTTATTTCTCAAGAGGGAATTTTGTAGAGTTTTTACATTTAATTTAAAAAATATATTACGATTACTTTCGATCGAAATGCTTTTCTAGATTATTTAGTATTGAATTTCGGGAATTTATGTTACATTTAACTTATAAAATTGTTTTCCCACGAAATTGTTTATTAATGTTTGGGAAGTTTTCGGTATTTTCAGAGTTGTGTTATAAGTGTGCCACGGCCTTTTGGGGATTCTTTCTACTGATATCAGCCTCAACCGCTTTATATCATATTGGGTTTTTTGCAAGTCACTTTAGCATGAAAACTATGAAGATTAACTATTAATAATGTTCAAATATTAATCGGATTTCTATATGACTGATAAGAATAATGTTTAAAACGTTTTCTTCAAAATTTCTACAATGTTTTCAAGTTTCCTTATCAAGTTGAATGAATTTTGTTTAGGTTTTTTCTCGTATTTTTTAGCAATTTTCTTTTTAAGTAGAAAGGGCCCCCTTTAAATGTTGTTTTGTTACTTTATCGCGAGAGCTGGCGAACTGCTTTGGGCCAATACCGTTTGGCAACTGATGATAGGCGTCGGCAGCGCCACACGACGAAGCTGCAGCTGAAGCTGGAGCAGTGCCGAATGAGGCAGCTCACCTGCGCAGCTGGTGGTAAATGGTTGCTTCGGCATTTCGGGAGCACAAAAGTCGAAAAGTCGCAAAGTCACGGGGCACGTGCAGCCACTCAACCCTCGGGGCACAGCACAGGGCGGGGGGTTGACAGGACAGGGCGTGATTCAGGGCGGCCGCAGAGATTCAACTGTAATCTGCGCCACGACGACGTGTAATCCTCTTTGGCATAAAAAACAAATCAATTAAATTGGCAAGGCACAAACAGGAGCAGAAGCAGACGCAGTTGCTCTTTAACATATGCCAGAACAAGATGGAAGGAGGAAGGCAGGCAGGCAGGCAGAGCAGGAGGAAGGCAGGCAGAAAAGCAGGCAGAACAGGAAGGATGCGACGAATTGAATATTTTCCTGTGCCCCGCAGACTGCACACACACACAACTGACCACCCGCAGTGCTGTTGTCACTGTGAATCCTGTGCGACTCTTGCCCCTTTTCCCCCTGACTGTCTTCCTCCGCCTGCGTCAGCTCCTTCTCAGTGACTTTGCTGACTTTTAGGATTATTTTGATTTTATTATTAGATGCCACATCCTGTGAGAAATTATCATATTTACATCGTTTATTATTAAGTTCATCACTCGAAGCTCTCTCCCCGCAGCGAGTCACAGACCTGGCCCGCCCTCTAAAAGTGAAAAGTGTTGCACACTTTGCGGCTGCCGCGATTTACGTTTATGAGTGGAAAGTTCTAAGCCAGTGTGCTTAGTACTGACTTCAAGGAGTTCGCGTAGGAACTCGCGCATAATTAAAAGTGAGGTTAAGCGAACTGGGTAAGAAAAAGTGAGGTAAGGTTGAAGAGAATTTAGGTAAGGTTGCTGGGAAGTGAGGAGAAGTGAGGTTAGAATAGCTGGAGGGAGTGTAGGTGAGCTAAATTGAGGTTAGGTTGTGTAGAAGTGAGGTTAGGTCAGAAGAAGTTAGGTTAAATGAACAGAAGTGAGCTTAGATGAGAAGAACTTAAGTTAGATGAGAAGAAGTGAGGTTAGGTGAGCTGAAGAAAGGTTAGAGGAGCTGAATTGAGGTTAGGTGAGCCGGAGGGAGGTTAGGTGAAGTAAGGAAAGTAGGATGAGGTGAGCTGAGAGCTCATGAAGTTGGTTAGTCTCCCCGTGTGGGGAACCTCTTGAATCGCATCTAGGTTTAATTCGAGCTCCTTTCTCAGCTGGCAACCCTAATTATAATGTAACTCGCATGAGGCCAGGACAACGCATCCTCCCACCCTCAGCCGTGCCTGTCTGGCCACCCCCTTTCACTCTACCCCCACCCCTGCCATTAATTTCGCAGCCTTATCAAATGGGCAGCGCATTTCTTATTGATTGTGCCTGGCAAAACAATCAATGAGGCACATAAGTAACGACGCTATCGACACCTTGCAATCTTAATCAGTTGCCATTAAGGAGGGCAAGAAAAGGATTCAATTGATGCTTGACCACAAAGGATTCCTCGCACTCTCACTCACACTAAACGTGCCACTGGGAATACGACGTGCCGGCAATTACAGAGCAGCCTGCAATCTGGGAGGGCAAATCGGGATTTATGTGTCTAGAGATTAGAGTGAACTACACTTACTTGGCTCATTCTCGTTGAGCATGGGACTTGTCTCGCGTCCTGTGGCATGGTAGAGCGTCAGTGCAAAGTGCTTGGCCAGGAGGATGCCTCCAATACGGGAACCCGCACACACCCAGAAGTCAGCGCGGCTCAGCTCGCACAGCTCTTTGCCATCTTTGGGAAAGCGTGAGATATCCGGCTCCGGTTCGATCTTAAACTTGCGCGTCAGCCACTTTACCCAGCTCGCAATGTCCTCTGTGGTCCAGGCATGCGGATCCACTGGCACCAGCACGGGTGAGGGAGGAGGATCACTTTCCGTATCCGAACTAGCAGCAGCGGCTGTAGGTGTAGGCGGGGAGACAGATACAGGCAGGCAGGTAGGGGGCACGCTTCTATTGTTGCTGCTGCTGCTACTGTTGCTTGAGGTTGTGTCTGAACTGGAGGTGGAGGATTCATCTGAACTGGAGGAGGAGCTACTACTACTGCTCCTTCTGCGTGCCTTGCGTGGACGCAGCCTTCCACTTGATATATCCCTCGTCGTCTTCGTCTCCTGCGCTGCATCCAGTGTTGTCTCTGCAGGCGTTGTTGTCTCTGTTGTTGTTGTGGAAGTTCTCGTGGATGCGCCGACACAGTTTGGCCGGGCATCCTGGTGCATGGCATAAGCAGAGCTCAGCACCGGCTTCTCCACGCACAAGAAGCTGTTGATTGTTTTGATTTGCAGCTGACTCTGACGCAGAATGGCCATGTGGGACTACCCCAAGTATGTGTCAGTCAATATAAACAATCGCCCGGCACTATCTTTTTGACGTCATTCGAAATTGTCTCGAGGATCGCAGTGATTCACGCAGACGCGACGCGATTATGATTACACTGAAGGGAATTGCGCGAGTTTCGATCACCAAATCAAATTCGAATTTGATTACGCGTTAAGGAAAACTGATTGGAAAATTGTTGAAAATCATTCAATAAACCGTTTAATCGATCACTTAATAACGGTTACTTGGGCTCCGATAAGTCATCGTCGCTGATCGTCAACGTCTTCGCGCGGCATCCGCACAGGTTCGCGTCTAACAAGTTAATGATCAGCCTTAAACCAGCAGCGATAAACTCATGACGAAGTCTACAACAGCAAAAGCTTTCCCACTCGTTCTTTATCTCTAGCAGGCGGTCTCCCTCTCTCTCGATCGTGACGACCGGTTTCGCCAAAAGCTTTCGGCTTTGTAATTTTAGGCTGGCTCTCTTGCCCTCTATATGTATCTTGCTCTCTTCCAATATCTCATTCGCAAGCATGACGTCGCGAACTTAAAGCACACACACTCAAATATTTGATCGTTGATCGCGCCGTGTGTGACTCATTCACACCGAGACGTACACAAACAAGCAATTTTGAGAGCGTGTCATGGAGTTCCCCAGGCACACGCAAACGGCGTAGATGGGGGCTGTGGGGGCAACCACAGCGACGGACTTATCGCATATTCAGAATAATAAATCATTATATATTTGTACTTAACTAGCCAGATCAGTATGCTTGATTAGCTTCTTCAACTGAGGAAAGCCTTCTTTACTGTACCTCCTGACTATCTCTTAACAGACATAGGTTTTATTAGGGTTAGTGTGGTACAATATTTAATTAGCTTTCTTATTATTGAGAATGGCATAAACAATCATTGACAATCCGTGACAATCATATAATACCCATAACTAGCGAGCTTCAAACTAAAACTTTTGATCTTTATTTTGTTGTCAATTTATACTGATCTTTGTAATATAATCCTTTTAATACTTATGATATTTATATTGAAATCTCTTCTTTTATCTCTTCTCTTTCTTATACTTCATCTTTATCTCCTTCAAGAAATAAACCCTTCTGCCTACGCTACTGCAGATGCACCGGTTTCATTTCGCACGCTGCGAGTATGAAGAAGAGGGAGAAAGAGTAGAGAGGGGCATAAGGTCGTTTGGCTATACAATAAACAAATTCATTCATACGCAGCTTCGCCACGCTCTCTCGTACATACTCTCTCATTCTCGTTTTCTCTGTCTGTCTGTCGCTCTCTCGTTGCGTCCGATCGTTGTCATCGTTCCTGGAAACCTTATGAGTCTTCGCAACGTCTGCAATAGGCCTCATCATTTTTGGTCAATATACGCTTCATTGCTTGCCGAAGAGACTGTCGGCTTTTCGATTCATACATGGGAAACATGCATTACGCGACCGATTAAAAGCTTTCGAGTGTGCGTACTCTCTCTCAGATAGTAGAGCAGTTGCCTGGGGTACAACAAATAGACGATTGCTCTATTGAAATTAGTCGAATTGAGCGCCTGGTTCCGAGAACTAATTGTGATTTCATAGCTCGGTCGATGGTGCTCGCAATTTTAGTTCAAGTGATTCATCCACTCGACTTTGCTTGGCGCCACAGATATCCCTATCGTATATTGTATATTATTATTTGTATTTGTCTACTCATTTTTTCATATTTATTTTCGGCTTGCGGTCACAGTTAATAGTGAGATATGAAGATCGTATCAGATGCGACGGAGCTTTTACTAGAATCTCACAAATTCATTCATAACTTGCCCGTGAAAGTGACTGTGTGATGAGTATTTGTAGTGAGTGAGTGTGAGTGTGCTTTGCTAAACAATATCTTGTGAAATTACTCATTCATTGCTCATTCATAAGACTGCGACTGTTTGCTGTAGTATTTTGTGACGACATTAATGATTTAATTACCCGTTAATGAAATTCATTCTCACAGACCACAGAATTGATTAAATTATTTGTGAAATACAAATAGCGAGTGTGAATATAAATAAATAAACTATAATTACAAAAGCTAATCCCGCATGTAGTTCACCTTTTTCATTGAGAGTGATTTTTCTAATACAGGAAAGAAACACGGCTTAATTCCCCTTAATGATTTATGGTGATTTAAGGAATTGTATTGAGTTGTTTGCCATAAGAAGTTATAAATATAGTTACAAGTTAGGGTTTTTAAAGGGTTTTAGTTTTAAACGAGACCAACCTGTGCACTTGGTTTGTTGCTCATACTTTCTTAAAAAACTTCTGTGTTTATTGTTTAATAGGATTGATATTTGGAGAGAAGATAGATATTATAGCCAGCTAACTATATATCGAAGACAGAAAGTTGTATATTTTATACGTCACTTACAAATCGAGCTGAAAAAGTAAATTATGGATTTGCGGGGGCGGTGGGCGTGGCACCTAGCATTTGAAATAAACTTGATCAGCGTATAGTATACAGGAATCTTTGGTATCTCTAGCTTTTATAAAGGCTGAGATCTGTGTGTTCACACAGACAGACGGACAGACAGACAGACATGGCTCAATTGACTCGGCAAGTGATCCTGAGCAAGAATATATTTACTTTGTGGGATCTACCACGTCTCCTTCTGCCTGTTACATACATTTGCACAAAGTTAGTATACCCATTTTTGACCATTTTTAATGAAGTGTATACAAATTTGGATATCAAGTTTGAGCTGGTACAAATTCGACTATAGTTCTTGCTTTGGGATTTGATAGAGGAGTACAAGAACTTACCTACATATAATATATAAATTCATCGTCGTTCACGTCTGATTTGTAATGCAAATGTGTGATGAAAGTTTCCATGCTGGAATATTCTCTATAGAAAACAAAATAATTATATAAAATGCAATGTCATCTTGGAAATATACAGATATATAATCAGTGTTACCATATTATTACGTATATTATATAGGAGGTTTTATTATTTCAGGTTTAAGTATGGGACTAGAAAGTTCTTTTTAATTACCTTCAACTTCTGCTACTTTATATATTGAAGTCGATATATAGGCAGGAACTTAAGGGGAGTTTTCTATATCTTGTATTTATTCCATCAAGTTTATATCAATTTTATATATAGCCTGTGGCTTTCCTATTTATAATCCACACTTTCACTGTTTTGATTCTATTAAGCTGAAACCAGCTGAGGGAATCACGCCCATAAATCACGCTAGAATTATTCATCGGATCCGTTTCGACTTTGCATTATCTGCTAGCAATGACTGTAGTCTGGGAACGCCTAATGTAGTTCCTCTGATCTCCTCGTCATCAGCTTAATGTAATTCCTCTCTGATCTCCTCGTCGTCAGCCTCGTCATCGCTGGTTGTGATTGTGGTTGTTGTCATGGATATTGTGGTTGCTGCCGTCGCTGTACGTGATGTGCTCACTTGTCTTCCCGAATTCCAAATGAGATCAAAGTCCAGATCGCATTCCTTGGCCACACGCTGCACCAGAGCTTTGTCCACCAGGCCTGAGGCACTCCAGGAATTATCCTTCACAGCGAGTTCCTTGAGAGCGCGTCCTGCTTCGGGAAACTGCTTGGAGTAGACCAAAGCACGCACCAGCATGGCCAGTATGTGGGAGTGGCGTATGGGCGGCAGTTCGGGCTTAACTGAAAGGGGAATCAAGGGTTCATTATGGAATTGAATACACCTTCCTTGTCTGCACTTACTCAACATGCTGCGACATGCACCGATGACTGCCTGATTATCTCCTGCTCGCAATGCCTGCTGCATCTCTAGAATGCTCTTCACATCCGCCACTGTGCGCTGTAGATTGTTGTAGGCGTGCTGCGCATGGCTAAGCTTCTCTAGGCACTTGGCTGCCTCCTGCATGGCCGTCAATGCCTTCTCATAGTCCTGATATTCCTCAATTTCGATCTGCGCACAGATGGCATAGAAATTGGCCAGAGAATCATACGCCTGCCCTTTGCTGTAGAAACTGACAATGTGCTTGAGGATGTTCGGGTCACTCTGCCAGTCCAGTGCCTGCAGATAATTGGCTGCCATCACATAGATCTCTCTCTGTCGCGACATGCTAGCAAAGAAGATGATCTTGTCCGTGTTGCCCGACTTGAGCAGGGACTTCATGGCACGTGCCTTGTCTCCTGCCTGTGTAAACTTCTTGGTGGCACTGTGATAGTCGCCCTGCTGCTGCAGTAGCTCACCCAGTTGCACTAGAATCGTTACTCGCTTCGTCTCATCGAAGTCAGCCTTGGCGGGCGTCAACATGTCTGCCAGTTCCTCCGTTACAGGCACGCCCTTCTCCACACAGATGCTCAGCGCACGCTCCAGATGCTTTGTCTTGGCCAGCAGCTGCACTGCCTTCTGGTACTGCTCGATGCTGGCAAAGAAATCCGCACAGCGATTAATCAGCTCTGCATCAGACTCTGCATTCAGTTCCGAGGCAATGATCTCTAGAATCTCTGGTTGCTGCGACTCGAATGCCATTTCCAGTGCCTTGTGTAGCATGCCGGCGCGATGATAGAGCTCCACGGCATACTTGAAGTTCCCACACTCCTCGAAGTAGGCAGCTGCAGTGGCCTTGTCCCGACTACGTGATGAACTGGCCACTGTCCAGAGCTCCTCCTGATAGTCATTCTCCTTGCAGATCCTTATGGCATTGCTGAAAGTCTGGGCGCGTGTGTAGAACATTATCGCTTCCTGGAACTTGCCCACATTCTCGTAGTGCCGCCCCAGATGATAGCAGGCAGCACGATCCCCGGACTGACGAGCAATTGCATCTGCCTTGGATATCTTGCCCAGATAACAGAGTATCTTCACCTGCGAGAACCAATCCTCGGCCTTGCTGTACACAGCCAGAGCAGCATCCATGTCCCCCGAGCTCTCCACATACTGACCCCACCAGCGTAGCAGCTTGGCATCGCTTGTGTTCTGTATGTATCGCTTGATGGCCTGTGGTTGCTCCATCAGCAGCAACTGTGTGATGTTCTGCACCGGATTCTGTGTCTTCTCGAAGTACTCCAGGGCGCCCTTGATGTCGCCACTCTCGCGCAGGGCCTGTGCCTTCTGGTAGTATGTGTGCTTCAAATGAATCCTATCTTCTGTCTCAGCCACCTGCAGTGCCTCATCCAACTGCCCTGTGGACTGGAGTAGCTTGTTCAAGAGATCGTAGCGCTTGCAACGCTTGTATAGCTCCTTGGCCTCCTCGATCATGCCCAGTTCAATGGCCAACACTGCCACCTTAGCCTCCTGTTCGAGATCATCGTCCTGCATGGCCTGGCGTAGAGCACGCACTGATCTAGCCTGCTCCAGGTGACCCATGCACACCTTGGCCACGTCGAGGCGACTTGTGTGCACGCACATCTTGGCCAGGTTGGTCCAGATAACCTTGGATTGTATGGAACGCACGCAGCGAAAGGCCAAATCCATTTGTCCCTCGGCCACATGCAGACTGAAGTTGAGCACTTGGCGACGGGTGAGCACATCACATTGCTGCAGATCCACAAAGTCCTTGAGAGGCTGATTCTGCACTGCGTTTACCTTCAAGCAGACAACGCTGGGCACGCAGAGATTTAAGAGTTGCGCACCTGCATCCAGTGACTGTGTCTCCAGCACATTCAGTTTGCTTGAGTAGAACATGACGAGGGTCTGCGAGCTCACATAGTGCGACGGAGTGGGATTCTGTGCTTGGCGACTTGCCTTCTGTGCCGGCAGCATGACCATTGAACGCACCTCCACAGCCAGTAGGCGTGGCTCCTCAGTGTCCCAGAAGATGCGCACAGGTAGGCTGGAGCTGCTTCCAGTTCCCTCAGTTCCCTCCTTTATCAGATTGTACTCCAGCAGATTATTCCGCTCGAAGTCCCAACAGAAGATCGAGTGTAGCGGCTGGAAGCTACTGTTGGCAATCACTAGAGCCAGGTGGCTGCCCAAACTGTTGCACTTGACTAGAATGAACTCGCCAAAGTCATCGAAGATCTCGTGCCCCGATTTGCTGGGGAAGAGCAGCTTGGGATCGTGCCTGCTCACATCGTATGCCTTCACATAGCCATTCATGGTGAACACAGAGAGATAGCAACCAGTTAGGTCCATGCCAATGATCTTTCCCTCGATATCGTTGCCCAAGATCTTGTGGAGAACGACGCCGCCCACGGAGAGGATGACAATATCACTGGAGCTCAAGCAGAAGATGTTCTGATTGTGCAGGCAGAGAGTGATGCACTCAGCCGCAAAAGTCTGCAGCAGCCTGACAGTGAGCGTGGGTGTGGCACCACTAGAACCAGCTCCGGATGCCTCGAGAATCTCCTCAAACTCATCCATGCTCTTGTCCAATTTCTGTAGACTGTACGAGGAGATGGAGCGTCCATTGCTGACCACCAGATTGAGCTCGTTGAGTGCGAGTGCAGTCACTGCAAACTCCGCCTGCACTTGGCTCTGCCTGCCGCTGCAATGCGCCAGCTGGACACACTTTGCCGAGCTCTGCACGGCCCACAGAGTGCGTGTGTGAAAGGCCAACAGTGGCTGCTCCTTCAACATGAATACACTGGACAAACAGTTGACTAGAATGCAGGGTTTGGTCAGCTCATTGAATCCCCAGATGCAGCTCTTGATGGCGCCCTGTCGCGACAGCGTGGCAATGTTGCCAAGCTGCCAGGCATCCTCAGGGGCGCCCACAAAGCAGCTTACTGTGCGCTTCCAGGTGTAGAGGTTGCCCTGATTGCTGGCAGCGCAGAGCGTCTGATTGCTGGTGCTGTAGGCAAGGCAGGTGAAGATCTCAGTGGAGGCAGCAGAGCCCGAGAGCTGCGCGTACTTGGACACCTTGCGGCTCAAATTGTTGCTGTCCCCTCCGCTGCTGCCTTCCACGCTGAACGAGGAGGAGCCGCCATTGCCACCCAGACTAGACGTTGATGAGGTGACTCCTCCCTGTGCTGAGCTGGGCAGATCCATCTTCAGCAAGTAGTTATCGCTGCGTTCAATATCCCAAATCCTTACAGCCAAGTCTCCTGTGATGATGGCCAAGCTGTTGCCCGCCCAGGCTATGGCGCCCAGTTTGCCAGAGCCGCCGCGTCCACTAAGCTTCACACGCTCCAACTCCGTCAAGATGCCAGTGGACTCTACAAGATACAGTGTAATGGTCAAGTCCTCCAACAGGCAGATGACGGCATCTCTGCAGAATAAAAGGGATACAGTACGAGCAGATTAGGAGCGGAACTACTCACTTCTTGGGATGCCACAGCATCTGCACAATCGCAGGCTGCTGCAGACCGCTCTTCATGATCTCGGTGCAGGTGCCGCCCTGATTGATGTAGTACACAACTCCACCTTGGGTGCAGGCATAGAAGCAATGATTGTCCCGCACTCCTGAGTGACTGCGCGCCGCTGTGCGCGGTCGCCAATTGGTCAGTGTGTCCAGGGCATTCTCATCTCCTGCCACAGCTGCCTTGGCCAGATTGGCCATCTCCTCGCGCAGTTCACTCTCCACAGTGCGACGAAAGCACAGCAGCAGCAGCACCTCACGCAGATCGTGCGAGAACATTGTGAGGAACTGATACTGCCCGTCACAGCGCCAACCTGTGACAAGACCCTGTGCATCTGCTGTGACCATACGCCCACCCTGCTCGCTGAACTCCAGCAGCACAATGGGTGCCTTGTGGGGTCCACTGACGCTGGCGAACTCACGATGGCCAGCAAACCAGACATGTATGTCGCCATGCTCCCAACCCGTGGCCAGCAGAGCTTTCTCCGGATGCCAGCACAGCGCTGTGGCTTGCGAGGAGGCGTGCACCGGATACGTGACATCCCGCTGTGGTTCACCCTGCAAAGAGAAGTGCAAGAAATAGAGAATTAACTACAAGTAGAAGTGCCTTATTGCCCACTCACTGTGTCTGCAAAGATGGTTACACTGCCTCCGCGCTCCTGGCTGTAGGAGGCCACTGCAAAGAGGGGCTCATTGGGATGCCAACTGCTTATGGTGCTCACTGCATCCGAGTCCAGGAACTCAATCTTTGTGTCAAAGTAGAGCGTCATCCTTTAGCCTCGACTTCAGTGCGGAAAAGAATTCTTTGTTGTGGCCCAAACACACTATGCAAGCAACGGTTGCCATGGCAGCTACAACTGCTCCTGCACCTCTTCCTGCTCCTGCACCTTGCTGGGCCACTGCTCTGTGTTGTTAGAAAGAGATAGAGTATTAGGGTAATTAGTACTAACATTCGAGAGTGTTCGATAGTGTAACACTTCAACTATTTCACAAACAAACAACTATTTTCATGATAATCTTAACGCTCGGTCGAACCCCTCCCTAATACTACGCACATGATCGTTCCAGTAATTACACTGTGTAACAAAACAAACGTTTACATTTGCTGCGTGTGTAATTGCGTGTGTAGATAACAGCTGAACAAACTGCACACTACAGCACAATACTGAATTGTTGCATAGTGTATGTTGGTCTTCAATTTTAAATTTAACATTTGCTCTGATTTGTTGCTTTAACTTTATGTATTAACTGTATTAACATCAACTTGTTGCTCTGTGTCTGTTTAACAATTACACTGTGCTACGGCACTAATTTCTTATTTTGCTCTGTTTGAAACTGTGTGTAAATAACAGCAAAATTAACTTCAAAGCCCAATACAAACTTGTTGCGCAGTGTTTGATTTCTTATACACTGTGCAACACAACCAAGCTCAACAGTTACTCTTATTTCATGTATGTATGTATGTAGATGTGACTGTAAACAACAGCAAAACACAAACTTGTCGCGTAGAGATTGTTCTAGTAATTACACTATACTACACAACTAACGCCAACACTAACTTACTAAACACTACACATCACACAAATGTAGCGCAGTGTTGCTTTTATTTATTACACTGAGTAACATAACTAACATTACCATTTATTGCAATGATGTGTGCGTAAATATAAGTGCAAACTGCACAGCACCAACACAAACTTGTTGTGCAGTGTCTGCAGTGCAAAAGTCACTCGGCACAAACACGCACGTACGCACACACACATGCACTGCCATAGCTGAGAGCACAGACAGCAATTAAACTCTCTTACACATACACACAGTTGCAAATTTACACACCACTACACAGACACGAACGCGCATTTGGATACATGAAATCACCGGCACCGACTCTCGGGCTCGGGGATTGGGGCCGAACAACTTTTCATTATTACGACGCATTTGGAAGAAGAAATAAACAGTTGAGTTGAGTGCATAGCAGGGAGCAGCAGCAACAATATTAGTAGCAAAAGTAAAAATGGCTGAGGAAACTTCAACTTCCACTGCTCTGAAGATTGCAGGTGCCGTCATCCTCCCCAATCTGGGAGGCATTGTAAATGGAAAGTTGACGAGGAACAACCTCAAGAATTGGTATGGAAACCTGAATTTTCCCTCGTTCAGGCCACCGAACTGGGTGTTTGCACCCGTCTGGACTGGGCTTTATGCTGGCATGGGCTTTGGCTCTTACCTGGTGTGGCGTGATGGTGGCGGCTTCAGTGGCGATGCTCAGCTCCCGCTGGTCGCCTATGGCACACAGTTGGCCCTGAACTGGGCCTGGACACCGATATTCTTTGGCCAGCATAGCATCAAAGGTGTAAGTTGTGGTATTACAATTTGCTTTTCCTTATCTACTAATCGTTTCCTCTTTTTTTTTTTGCAAACTCAGGGGCTTATTGACATTGTCGCCCTCACTGCCGCGGCCGGTGCTTGCGGTGTACTCTTCTACCGCGTCAACAAAACAGCTGGTCTTATATTCGTGCCTTATATGGCATGGCTGGGCTTTGCCACTGCCTTGAATTATGCCATGTGGAAGCTGAATCCCGAGAAGAAGGATGAGAGGAAACCGGCGGCAGTGGAACAGAAATTGAATTAGTCAAGCATCACGTTCAATCTTGTTTTTTTAATTGTGTTTTTATTATTTCTCAAAATATAAAATGTAATCGTCACAAAATTAAATCGAATCGGCGCAAACGAGTTGCGTTAACAAGTGACTGGCAACTTTATGCTGCTTCTTCCTTCTCGTTGCTGATCGTGATAGCGCCATCTCGTGCCGGTTTCAAATGAACGTGTAATCATCGCAAAGTAAATTCAAACCAGAGCTATCGATAAAATGAAGTTTGACTGGCAATCGGGCGTTAATGTTTTAAAAAATGCAAGAAAATTAGTTGCCACCAGGAGCAGGTGTCGGGGTCGTTGGCGTGCCTGCCTTCGGGGAGGTCGCTTTAGGTGAAGCTCCTCCCTTTGGCGATGGCGACGCCTTGGGAGATGCTTGCGATGAGTTTGGTGTATTTGCTGGTGTTCTAGGTTTTCCATCGCTTTTCTGTTGTTGTTGTTGCTGTGGTGCCTTGTTTGGCTGTTGCTGTTTTGGCGGCGATGTCTTGTTACCTTTGCCCTGTTGCTGCTGCTGACCAGCTGGCTTGGCGGCATTTCCTGCTGCTCCTTGCTTCTGCTGCTGTTGTTGCTTTGGTTGTTGTTGTTGCTGCTGCTGCTGTGGTTGCTTAGGTGGCTGCTGCTGTTGGGACTGTTGTTGCGGAGACGATTGTGGTGCCGGCTGAGGTGTCTGTTGCTGTGGTGCCTGTTGCTGCGGTGCCTGCTGCTGTGGTGCCTGCTGCTGTGGTGCCTGTGGCTGCTGTGCCTGCGGTTGTGGCTGTTGCTGTGGTGCCTGTTGCTGTGGCTGCTCCTTTGGAGGCTGCTGCTCCTTGGGTGGCTGCTGCTGCTTCTGTTGCTGCTTCTGCTGTTGCTGCTGCTTTTGCTGTTGTTGCTGCTGCTGCTGTTGCCCCGGCTTGCCTTGTGGCTGCTTCTGAGCCTGCTGCTGTTGCTGCTGACCTTGCTGACCCTGCTTAGCTGCTTGCTGCTTGCCCTTCTGAGCTTGTTCCTGTTTCTTGCCGTTGGCTGCAGTTGCTCCCTTTTGGGCTTGAGCTGGAGGCGATGTTTGCTTTGGCTCAGCTGCTGCAGCTTGCTTGGGTTCAGCTGGTGGAGTCACCTGCTTGGGACTGGCCTGTTTGGGCTGCTGCTGAGGGGCTTCTGCTTGCAGCTGTTTGGGCTGCTGCTGTGGAGCAGCTTCCTGTGGGGCAGATACTTTTTGCTCTGCCTGTTTCTCCACTGGGATCTTGGCAGCTTGCACTGCTGGAGCTGGAACAGGCTTGGCCTCAGCAGCTGGGGGTGCCGTTTCTTTGACTTGCTGGGCAGCAGCTTGAGGTGCCGCTGTGACCTCTGTCTTTTGCTCTGCTACAGGAGTCGTTGGAGCAGCTACATTGGGAGTCTCAGTTTGCTTTGGGGCAGGAGATGCTGCCTTTGCTGGCACTGGTGGCGTCTTCAGTTCCTCTGCTGGTTTGGCAGTGGATGCGGATGCAGTAGATTCCTTCTTTTCCGCCTTTACTTCAGCGACAGGCTGAGCCACTGCAGGAGTCTGTGGTGCAGCTGCTGGAGTCGGTGTAGCCACTAACGGAGTGGGTGCAGCCACAACAGGAGTAGGTGGAGCTGCTGTTGGAGTAGGTTGTGCTACTGCAGCGGTTGCTGCTACTGGTGCAGTTGATGCTTCCTTCTTGGCTTCGATAGTTGCTGTCTTCTGTGCAGTTGGAGCTGCAGGTTCCTTTTTTTCAATAGGTGCCTCAGCTGGTGGTGCTTCTACCTTGGGTGCAGTTGGTGCTGCGGGTTCCTTCTTCTCAATGGACTTCTCCACCTGCTTGTCCTGTGCTGCTGGCTGCACAACTGGTTTGGGTGGATCAGCAGCCACAATTTGAGCCAATGTCTGGACTGCTGACCAGGCAGTCACTGGTGGTGGAGTCACTGGAGCGGGTCCCTCTTGCTTTGGCGGTGTCTTAGCCTTGGTAGGAGTGACTGGAGCAGCTGCCAATGTCTGTGGTGGCGTCTTTGCTTGGATTGCAGCAGGTGTATCAGTTTGAGTTTGCGTCTTTGCCGGAGTAGAGGCCACTGTAGGCACTGCAGATTCAGCGGGTTGTGGTGTCTTTGCCTTGGCTGGAGTCTGCTCAGGTTGAGGCGTCTTTGCCTTAGTGGGAGCTGCCTCTGGTTGAGGTGTCTTTGCCTTAGAAGGAGCTGCTTGTGGTTGAGGTGTCTTTGCCTTGGACGGGGCTGCTTCTGGTTGAGGTGTCTTTACCTTACAGAGAGCTGGCTCTGGTTGAGGTGTTTTTGCCTTGGTGGCAACTGCATCCTGTTGAGGAGGCTTTGCAGGAGTCGCTTCTGGTTGAGGAGTCTTTGCTTTAGCTGGAGTAGCCTCCGGTTGTGGAGTCTTTGCCTTAGCAGGAGTCACTGCTTCGGCTTTAGCTGGCAATGGCTGAGCCTTTTGCTCGACTGGCTTAGCTTGCTCCGACTTGGGTGCTGGCTCAGCTGCCTTTGGTGGCTGTTTCTCCTCTTTGGTTGCAAGTGTGGCCTGAACTTGACCATCAACTTTGTCCTTGTCAGACTCGCTCTTTTTCTTTTCCCTCTCCTTCTCTTGGTTCTTCTTGTTATCCTTCTTGTTATCCTGCTTTACCTTTGTCTTCTCATTCTGATTCTGATTGTTGTTTGGCTTCTTTGTGGTCTCATTTGGCTTTGCCTCCTGTTTCTTTGGCTGCGGCTGCGGCTGCTTGGCTTCTGCCTTGTTGGGTTTCTTTGCCTGCTCCTTGGGCTTCTCCTGTTGCTTGTCCGCCTCCAGTTTGGCCACCTCATCGAAGTCCTCCACAAGCAGCGGCACATCATCATCATCTGCAGCTGCAGCAGCAGCAGCGCCATTCTCCGTTGATTTCTGGTTGCTGGACATGGCATTCGCATACATGCGCAACTGCAGCACTGTATCCTGACCCAACTGGGGCAATATCTCTGGCAGCATCTCCACAATCTTCTTCGTCTCACCGTGTCCCGTCACGGCGAACGTATTGGCCGAGAGCGAAGCCTGCGCCTTGGGATTGTTGAAGTGTATGACGGTGAGGTCATCCTTGATGATATTGACCTCCTCAATGCCGGGTATGGTGCTCACCGAGAGCTTCTTCAGCGAGCTCTGCAGCTTCTTGTCATCGGTGGCCGCCGTCTGGTGCATGACCTTCTTCTTGCGGCGGGGCGTGCCCTTGCCACCGATGCGCACTTGCGCCTGCAGCCGCTTCAGCTTCTCCACATTCATTTCTCTGCAAAATGATATAGATATATGATTGGTATATATATATAGTTATCTGGCTATATGTATTACATAAAATGGCTGAGATTACCTCAGATTTTCAGATTTTCACAGACGCGTCGCGACGATGTGCAACTCCACGGGCGAAATACCGAATGAAAATGCGAATCCGAATGCGAATAAATGCAGCCGCCCAGGCAGGCAGGCAGAACCAGCACCACACCCGATCCACATCCCAACACAAGCCAAGCGAAGGCAGCGCTGCTTTTATTAATAACGCCGAACGTCGTCGACGAATCTCTTGCCTGTTTTATTTTTGTGGCACTTTTTGCATTGTTATACCCTAACTAAGAGTATGCTGCAGAGTGTGTGGGCTGGGGCTACGGGTTGCCTGTTTGGCATATACAATATATGCTCTAGGTACAGAAGAAGATACAATGAGGAAGCAAGCCTACCTGCGGCATGCCGAAGGTGCTATAAACAGGTTCTTATGTCCTCCCGAAAGTAGCAATATATAAGGGTGCAGAATATTATGTCTAACTTTAATTGGCTCTGATAAGTTAAGTTATTTCTAAAATCAGAACTGATCTTCATACAAAAACCTCTATTTCGGCCGATCTTATATGCATGTTATATAGTATATGTATATAGAAAAATTCTGATGTAGAAAACTTAGCTGCAATATCTATACAAATAACAAAAAAGGACGCTCCGGCTCGTTCAGACAGCGTGCAGCAATAAGAAGCATGTGTCAAGTACCATCAAAATGGTTTTAAAACAGACGGACATTCGAACAGATTCCAAATATACATATATACTTTATGGGGTCACATATATCTCCTCGCCAAAAAGTGAATATACCCTCTGCAAGTGTACAATATCTCTATTAGCTCCCCGTACAAATAATAATAATAATTTATTGTCTAAGTACATAATGTGCATGTTTATAATTGTAGTTAGTTCCTTAAAAATACATACATATAAAATAATGACGGACTTTATATACTCTATGGGTATTCACTATACAATATACTGTTCACTATACTCTATACTATTCATTATACTCTTCATGCTGTAAGGGTGTTCAGCCTTCGCACGCCACACATTTCTTTTGCAGCGTTGTTTTTAAATATGCCTCGCAAAAAATTTGTCGCTGCCGCCTCGCACTATTTTATAAATAGCTTCAAACATCTCTACATCTTTTTGCCATTTCTCGCCAGTGATTGAATTCTGTGCAGCAGCAACAGCAGCAGAGGAGGCAGCGCCAGCAACTCGGCGTGTGGCTGCGTTGTGGTCGTGCCAAGCAGCTAGAACCCAACCGGCGGCTGTTGAACTGGACGCGGAGTCAGTTCATCAAAAATAGACTCGGGTTAGCTTCGGTAAATGCGAGAGAGAGAGAGAGTAAATAGATGGGTGTGTGTCTGCATACAGGAAGAGGCACGACTCATTAGCAGAGAGATTACTATACATATATACAATTTGGCAATAATACGACATTACTAAGGTACTCAGAGAGGGCATCATACGATGAATATGCAACAATTTGCACAACTTGGTAAAACAATGATAAATCTATATCTAAACAAGAGACTATATAGTAGAAACTATTGTACATATGAGGGACTATCTTTAGGCAGTTATTAAGCTCGCACTCCTTACTATATTGACAGGTCTACACCCCTTACTAGGGATAATCAATTAGAAATACTCGTATCACAGGGTGTCATCTCCACTTCCTTGTCAGCTATATCTGCCAGATTGCTAGCAAATATATGTAAATTTCTAAGCTCCGATTTGGAGCAGGCGTCATAGATGCGCTGATGCATTTCCAGTTCCTTCTGTATAAATGTTTCAATCTTCTGGAATCGCTCCTGTTCGGCCTTCAGCTCGGCAAGCATGGCCATGTTCTTTGGTAATAAACAAGTGTAAGATGAGTTGGGATTAGCTTGTACTGTTCTTTGTGCTTACCTGACGATAGAGCAGCTTAAGCTTTTCCAACTCTGCTGCCTTGGAGTGTTCCTCTTCCTCAGTCACTTGCTGCTCCAGCTCAAAGTCCTTGATGAGCAGCACATGGGGTGGCACATCAAAGGTGTTCTTGTCCTGTTCACGCAGTTCATCTAATTTTGGTTGACAATTTGCCATCATAAGATCAATGACAGCAGTCTTCTCCTTGTTCAACAATCCAGATGTGGTAGGCGTTTCAATTTTCGCAATTGTTGACTCAACAGCGCGACCAATAAGTGATTTTATCAGATGATCGCCTGAAAAATTTTAAAAGAAATGTACAAACAGTAATGCATTATATACAAAATATTTACTTACGTTCTGCGGATATTTGGTCTGGTGTAAATTTAAAGAATTCTAGAGTATATGCGCTCTGATCGAAATCCATTTTAATGTTATTTCTCCAGTTATATGCGACTTATTTAGCTGTAAAGTTAACTGTAAACAGAAACGACGCCGTATTTGCGCGATTTGATTGAATGTGCAAAAGTATCGAAGACTCCGATAACGTTTTTCGATACATAAACACGCACGTAGTGTGACCAGCTTGTGCACAGCAGTTTAGTAGAATTAAGCTCAGCTGTTTTGTCGGGTAAACACATTTAAATTTGTTAAAAACCACATGTGTTGCTTTATAAACAAATAGTGTGTGTTGCTAAAATGAGCTCAGGCTCATTGTAATACAGAGAATTACAACAAATTAGAGAGTAAACGAAGTAATTGCGTGGAAAAATGCTGCTACGAACATGTTCGTTGCTCGGCCGGCGTGCTCTCCTTCAATCCTCCTTAGACCGAACATTGAGCACGACAAAGCAACACATTGTTGTGCATCCAGACATTCGACATGCCTTGTCTGAGAAGCAGCCCATTGTGGCCTTGGAATCAACGATTATTACACATGGAATGCCAGTGCCAGTGAACGTGGAGACTGCTCTGCAGGTCGAGCAGGTCATACGAGAGAAGGGTGCTGTGCCGGCGACAATTGGCATCATAGACGGTTGCATCAAGGTTGGCCTCACGCAGCAAGAGCTAATGATACTCGCCAATAAGCCACGTGAGGAGGTCATCAAGTGCTCTCGTCGGGATCTGCCTTATGTGGTGGCCATGCGGCAAAGTGGAGGCACCACAGTGGCTGCCACAATGATTGTTGCCCATCGTGTGGGCATTGAAATCTTTGCCACTGGTGGCATTGGTGGTGTGCATCGTGAGGGCCATGTTACGCTCGATGTCTCCGCCGATCTAGTGGAATTGGGTCGCACTCCTGTTGCGGTGGTCTGCAGCGGTGTCAAGTCCATCTTGGACATACCGCGCACGCTGGAGTATCTGGAAACGCAGGGCGTGTGCGTGGCCAGCTACAATAGCCCTGGCGGCGTCTTTCCCGATTTCTACACACGTGACAGCGGCTCCAAGGTGCCCTACAATCTACCCACAGCTGTCCAGGGGGCCGATCTGCTGCACTCCTGGCGCCAATTGCAGCTGCAGTCGGGAGTACTCATCGGCGTGCCCATTCCAGCGGAATTTGCTGCGGAGAAAGCTGACATAGATGCTGCCATCAGGCAGGCAAATGAGGAGGCTAAAGCCCAAGGCGTTACTGGCAAGGATGTGACTCCTTTTCTGCTCTCGCACATAGCCAAGCTGACCAAGGGACGCAGTCTGCAGGCCAACATTGCGCTGATCAAGAACAATGCGGCGGTGGCTGCTGAAATTGCCTGTGCGCTGGCCAATAAGCGAAAGAAAGAGACACGAGGTGCTGCTGGGAGTAGTTCCCTCTCCTCCTGCAAACCCCTTGTTGTAGGCGCCTCCATACTGGATCTAACATTTCAAGTTAAGGATGAACATGAGCTGCATCTGGATGGAGCCACCTACAAGTCCGTGGCCAAGCAGGCAGCTGGAGGAGTGGGACGCAACATTGCAGAGGGCATCTACAAGCTGCACGGCGATGTGAATCTCATTTCGGCCGTGGGCAATGATCGCTTTGGCAACATACTGAAGCAACTGATGCCACCAGCCTTACACTCGTCCCTCATTGTGGACGAGACACAGTCGACGTCGCTCTGCTCAATTATCTTCGATCGCGTGGGTGACTGTAAGTTGCTGCTGGGCGATATGGAGGTACATAATAGCATAACGCCTGAGGCACTGGAGGAACGCGTGGAGCTCTTTCGCTCGGCACCTCTGATCGTCATGGACAGCAACCTGTCGGAGCAGGCCATGACCAGCACACTGCAGATGGCGCAGCGTTTCCAGGTGCCTGTTTTCTTTGAGCCCACGGACATGTTCATAGCGGGAAAGCCCTTTAAGCTGGGCTCAGACCTCACTCAGCCCATTCGCCTGGTCAAGCCTAATCTGCACGAGCTGAAGACCATTGTGGAGGCCATAACGGGGCAGGCAGTCAACTGGCAGGTGGACACGCACAAGGAGCGCAACGTGCTGCTGGCACAGGCCAAGACGTTGCTTGAACAGATCGAAACGCATTTCAACTGCATCATTGCCACGCTGGGTGGCATAGGCGTGCTTGTGAGCTTCCGCTCCGATGCAGTGCAGGATTCTAGTAAACTTCTATCCCTCTCCCCCGTCAACTGCGGGCACACCACGCGCTTCTATGCCGTGCCAAAGGTGCAGGCAATTGTCAATGACTCTGGAGCCGGCGATAGCTTCTGTGCCGGCTTTATAACTGCTCTGCTTCAACAGCTTTCCGTGGACGAGTGTGTCGCTGCGGGTTTTATGGCTGCCGGCAAGGCACTGCTCTCCAAGTCAGCGGTTCCCAAGTCATATTTCCGCGATGTGGGCAGCTTCAAGAGTTCGCTCCAAGAGACCCTACAACGTATGGAACAGCAGAGTGTCTAAAGAGGAAGAAGGACTACCTTGACTCAGGATATATCAATGTGTTCATTTTATTAACTTTATCAAATGTACAAAGAATGCTCCCTTAGTGGGCCCACCTGTAAATGGAGACAATAAATGTGATTAATCTCGTAGAGAAATCGAGTCTGATTCACTTACAGCTTTATCACTTTGTCCTTTCCCCCAGAGGCTACACGGGAGCCATCGGGCGCCCAGTCCACGCCAAAGACTTCATCCGCATGTCCAGGCAGCTCCTGTGCCAACTTCTTGGTCTGCACACTCCAAACTACAGGGGTGAATGGGAGGATTAGTGGCGAAACAAGAGTGGGAGAATCTCCTCTTACCCTTCAGTGTGGAGTCCTTGCTGCCGGAGACAATGAGACGCGAATCTGCCGACCAGGCGAGCGTGTACACGGCCTGCACGTGACCTCGGAATGTGGCTATGAATTGTCCATCGTGTGCACGCCACAGACGCACGGATTTGTCAAAGGAGGCGGAGGCGATGAGCTTCACATCTGGCGAATACTTGACATCGTTCACCACATTCTGGTGGCCCGTCATGCGCTCCACGCACTTGTTCTGGTTGTTGCGCCACAGATACAGCGTGTTGTCGTCCGAGCAGGAGACGAGGGACTCCACTTCATCCGGACAGACTGCCTGGTAGCGCTTCAGGGCAGCAGCGCGCAGTTCCTCAGCTAAAAAAGGACAGTTTAAGGGGTAATCTAGTAAATATATTTCCATTGCAACTCACTGTCCTGGCTGCCAACTCCTTTGAGCCTATCCTTGACTGGCTGAAAGGGTCCTGTCCGCAGCACGTAGTCAGTGCTCAGTGCAATGTTGTTCACCCAGTGCGCATGACCGGAGAAGGTGCGGCAGAGCACACCATCTGCAGCACGCCACATCTTGACAGTGCGATCTTTGGACGAGGTGTATAGAATACCTGCGCCTCCCCAGCGCACTGCTGTGACTGCATTCGTGTGGCCAGCAATGTTGAGCAGACACTGACCGAGCTTAACGTCCCAGATGCGACAATCGCCATCGCTGCTGGCTGAGGCGAGCTTGCGGCACTCGGGATTCTGATGATACGGCTCCCAGCTGAGGCCGTTTATGTGCTTCTTGTGGCCTGTCAGAGTGCGACCCACTTGCTGTCCAGTCTCCGGGTCCCAGATGATAATGTTGCCCGCCTTGCAGGCACTTGCCAATCGCTGGCCATCGGGCGCCCAGGCGACGCACAGCACCCACTGTTTGTGGCCACTGCAGGTGAAGTGAGGAGTCTCTGTGTTGAGATCCCACAGGCGCACTGTGGTGTCACCACTGCCACTGGCCAAATGTGCACCGTTGGGGCTGAAGTGAAGGGAGACAATCGCCTCTGCGTGCCCTGGCATGGAACTGGTGCATCTTGTCACCGGACGCACCTTAAAGACGGCCTGTGGCTGATAGACGATATCGATGACATTCTCAGTGTCCACTGTGCTTAGGTCGAGTGTTTCCTCTAGCGATTTCTTGATCTCATCCTCTCCCACAAAGAACAAGTAAGGAGTTGTCTCCTCATTCTTCAACAGCGCATTGCAGATGAGGCCCAACTGTTGTGTTGTGATGCCCGAGGGCAGATCTATGGGTGGACCCGCCTCCTCGCCTGTGTCGGATATTAGGCGTGCCTGCAGCGTGTGCGGGGCAACAATCTGTTCCGGCTCTGCTTCCATTTTCTGCTTTTTTGCCAACATTTTTCTAACCGGGATTGCGATGAAGACAATAACAAACAACACGTGCTACAAACTAAAGCTGGCAAAAGTAACGATAACAGTAATAAAAAACATATCGGTATGTTCGAAACCTGGTCACACTGGTCATTTCAGCTGGTAAAATAAATTAACTTATCGAAAGATATATCTGCTAAACAATTTTTAATTGTTTTTTACTTTAATTTGTCAAATTCTATAAAGAACGATCATCAAATCTTGTCGCTTCGAAAACAACCATCGACTGGAAACGATAAATTTATATTTCGATCATTTCTTGTTGGAAGTGTATCGATTCAGTGTTGTGTAATGTAACTTTTGGGAAACCATTTTCAATACTGTCGCACAATTTTCATGTACGCGTTTTTCATACGTTTGTTGTCAATAAATTGGTAAAAATGGAAAATATACCGCGTACTCATGAAGGTAAGTGAAAAAGATTAAATGGACGACGAAGGAGAACCCAAGAACATGACGGAATGTGTGGAAAATCCCCCTATTCGTCATAACTGAGAGTTTGTCTTGGTAGCGGTGTGGAGAAAATCAATTTTAATGTGTTCTAATTTGTTCTATTTGTAGATATTGAGGCGCAAATCTCGGATATCCAGGCCAAGAAGACAGAGCTCGCAAAGAACCAAGCAGCAGCAGCCGGCGTGGGTTTGCTGGACAGCGGAGGCTTCTTCGACACGGACTTGTATGACGATGATAAGGCAGTGGGTAAGGGGGCCAAGGGGCGCTACGAGGGCTACAACACATCAATAGCGGCCAACGATGATGAGGGCGACGAGGATGAAGAGGACGATGGGTTTCCGGTGCCACAGAAACGGGCACAGTACACAGCACCCACTTCTGTGCTGAAGGATGTGACCCAAGGCAAGGAGGATGTCGATCCCATGGCGGATCGCCGTCGTCCAACTATAGCAGATCGTGAGGATGAGTACAGACAGAAGCGACGTCGCATAATAATCTCCCCGGAGCGTGCGGATCCCTTTGCCGACGGTGGCAAGACTCCGGATGTGGGTTCCCGCACCTACACAGACATTATGCGGGAACAGATGCTCAAGGGCGAGGAGTCAGAGCTGCGACGTCGCATCATTGAGAAGTCCAAGGAGGGCACACTGGTCAAGTCATCGAACGGAGAGGCTGCTGCCAAGGAAGGAGGACGCAAGCGCGGACGCTGGGATCAAACAGTGAGCGACAGTTTTATACCCGCCAAAGTGTCAGCGACGCCCAGCAGCGCAGCCACACCCACTTGGGAAGATGTAAGTAGGCAGAAGGTAGCTTTTAAAGAGATGAATGTATATGAATTCTTTCAGAAAACACCTGGAGATCATCGTTGGGACGAGACCCCGGGCCACAAAGGCAGTGAGACTCCAGGCGCCACACCTGGACTTGGCACTCGCATCTGGGATGCAACACCAGCACATGCCATGACACCAGGCCACGAGACTCCTGGGCATGAGAAATCGGCACGCAGGAATCGCTGGGATGAGACACCAAAGACAGAACGAGAGACTCCAGGCCACAGTGGCTGGGCCGAGACCCCTAAGCCGGATCGTACAGGCAGCGGTGCCGGTGAGAGTATCTCCATTGAGTCAACGCCAGGAGCTTCTAAGCGTCGCTCGCGTTGGGATGAGACACCTTCGAATACGACGCCGGCCATCACGCCGAGTAACTCTAGCGCCATGACGCCCAGCATGACACCACATGGAACACCCGGACATGCTACACCTCAGTTCACTCCCGGAGGCAGCACTCCAGTGGGTGTAAAGGCCATGGCCATGGCCACGCCCACGCCTGGTGCACTGGCTGCAATGACACCAGAACAACTGCAGGCCTATCGCTGGGAGAAGGAGATCGATGAGAGAAATCGACCCTATACTGATGAGGAGTTGGATCAGATGTTTCCGCCGGGCTATAAGATTCTGCCACCCCCTGCAGGCTACGTACCGCTACGTACGCCTGGTCGCAAGCTGATGGCCACGCCCACTCCCATTGCTGGCACCCCTGCTGGCTTTTTTATCCAGGTGGAGGACAAGAATGCCAAGTTCATGGATAACCAACCAAAGGGACAAAATCTGCCGTTCATGAAGCCCGAGGATGCACAATACTTTGACAAGCTGCTGGTGGATGTCAACGAGGATGCCCTCTCCCCAGAGGAGCTGAAGGAGCGCAAGATCATGAAGCTGCTGCTGACCATTAAGAACGGATCGCCACCGATGCGTAAGTCCGCTCTGCGCCAGATGACAGACAAGGCACGTGAATTCGGAGCTGGGCCACTGTTCAATCAGATTCTGCCGTTGCTCATGTCACCCACACTGGAGGATCAGGAGCGTCATTTACTCGTTAAGGTGATTGATCGTGTGCTCTACAAATTGGATGATCTAGTGCGTCCCTTCGTGCACAAGATTCTTGTGGTGATTGAACCGTTGCTGATTGATGAGGATTACTATGCGCGTATCGAGGGTCGTGAGATCATTTCCAACTTGGCCAAGGCTGCTGGATTGGCGACGATGATCTCCACCATGAGACCGGATATTGACAACATTGATGAGTACGTGAGGAATACGACGGCGCGTGCATTTGCTGTGGTAGCCTCCGCATTGGGCATCCCCTCGTTGCTGCCCTTCCTCAAGGCCGTGTGCAAGTCCAAGAAGTCGTGGCAGGCACGGCACACAGGCATCAAGATTGTCCAGCAGATTGCCATCCTTATGGGCTGCGCTATACTGCCGCATCTCAAGGCACTGGTGGAGATTATCGAGCATGGTCTGGTGGATGAGCAACAGAAGGTGCGTACCATCACAGCGCTGGCCATCGCTGCCCTCGCCGAGGCAGCCACACCTTATGGCATTGAATCCTTCGATTCGGTGCTGAAGCCACTGTGGAAGGGCATCCGTACACATCGTGGCAAGGGATTGGCTGCCTTCCTTAAGGCCATTGGCTACTTGATCCCATTGATGGATGCTGAATATGCCAATTACTACACGCGTGAGGTGATGCTCATTCTGATCCGTGAGTTCCAGTCTCCGGATGAGGAGATGAAGAAGATTGTGCTCAAGGTGGTCAAGCAATGTTGCGCCACAGACGGTGTGGAGCCGCAGTACATCAAGGAAGAGATTCTGCCGCACTTCTTCAAGTTCTTCTGGAATCATCGCATGGCACTGGACAGACGTAACTATCGCCAGTTGGTGGATACCACAGTGGAGATTGCCAACAAGGTGGGCACCTCGGAGATCATCAATCGTGTCGTGGATGATTTGAAGGATGAGAACGAACAGTACCGCAAGATGGTCATGGAGACGGTGGAGAAGATAATGGGCAACTTGGGTGCGGCAGACATTGATTCGCGCCTGGAGGAGCAGCTCATCGATGGCATCTTGTATGCCTTCCAGGAACAGACCACCGAGGATGTAGTCATGTTGAATGGCTTCGGCACCATAGTGAACCAGCTGGGCAAGCGCGTCAAGCCCTACTTGCCGCAGATCTGCGGTACCATCCTCTGGCGTCTAAACAACAAATCCGCCAAGGTGCGTCAACAGGCGGCGGATCTAATCTCACGCATTGCTGTCGTAATGAAGACCTGTCAAGAGGAGAAGCTGATGGGTCACTTGGGTGTCGTGCTCTACGAGTATCTGGGCGAGGAATATCCCGAGGTGCTGGGCAGCATTCTGGGCGCCCTAAAGGCCATTGTGAATGTCATTGGCATGACCAAGATGACGCCTCCCATTAAGGATCTGTTGCCCCGTTTGACGCCAATTCTGAAGAATCGTCACGAGAAGGTGCAGGAGAACTGTATCGACCTGGTGGGTCGAATTGCGGATCGTGGCCCAGAGTATGTGTCCGCCAGGGAGTGGATGCGTATCTGCTTCGAACTGCTCGAGCTGCTCAAGGCACACAAGAAGGCAATCCGTCGTGCCACCGTGAACACTTTTGGTTACATTGCCAAGGCCATTGGACCCCATGATGTGCTCGCGACGTTGCTGAACAATCTCAAGGTGCAGGAGCGTCAGAATCGTGTGTGCACCACTGTCGCCATTGCCATTGTGGCGGAGACTTGTCGCCCCTTCACCGTGCTCCCTGCCCTGATGAACGAGTACCGTGTGCCGGAGCTGAATGTGCAGAACGGTGTGTTGAAGTCACTCTCCTTCCTGTTCGAGTACATTGGGGAGATGGGCAAGGATTACATCTATGCCGTGTGTCCGTTGCTGGAGGATGCGCTCATGGATCGCGATCTGGTGCATCGTCAGACTGCCTGCTCGGCCATCAAGCACATGTCTCTGGGCGTTTATGGTTTCGGCTGTGAGGATGCACTCACTCATCTGCTCAACTATGTGTGGCCCAATATCTTTGAGACCTCACCGCATCTGGTGCAGGCCTTTATGGACTCCGTGGATGGGCTACGTGTCTCTCTGGGATCCATTAAGATACTGCAGTACACGCTGCAAGGTCTCTTCCATCCCGCCCGCAAGGTGCGCGATGTCTACTGGAAAATCTACAATTCGCTCTACATTGGTGGACAGGATGCCCTCATTGCCGGCTACCCGAGGATTACGAATGATCCCAAGAATCAGTACGAGCGCTACGAGCTGGACTATACGCTCTAAGAAGCTCCATTTACCCCCGACTCGTAACTGTAATTTACCCATAATTTTGATAAGACACGGAAATATAACGCGAACTGTACAAATCGAGTATTTTATTTAATATTACGATTATTTACGATAATTCTACAGAGTTTTTAGAGTAGTCTTCTGCTTCTTCTTCGATGGGTTTGTTGGAGAGAGAGAGAACGAACTACTGTGGACCACGGTTCAATTACATTTAATTACTAGTGAATGTTTATCAATAACATGTAATTACAGAGTGAATGTATTTAATTATTGAGCTGTGTTTGCTTTGGTTTATGGGAGTTTCCAGTTTTGTTTTCAGGTGGATTCAATTGATTAGTAATTATTACACGTAATTACAAAGTAATTAGTGTAATTAATTACCAAGTAACTATTATAATTAATTAAAAAGTGATTATAATTAATTGCCAAGTGATTAGTATAATTCATTACCAAGTAATTAGTTTAACTAATTGTCAAGTAATTACAATTAATTACCAAGTAATCAGTATAATTAATTACCAAGTAATTATTATAATTAATTACCGAGTAATTAATATAATAAATTACTAAGTAATTATTATTAATTGCCAAGTAATTATTGCCAAGTTGTTAGTATTATTAATTATTATTATTACCAAGTAATTTTCTTCTTTATTTCTTAGTATATTTTAATACTCAAGTTTTGGAACACTTAGTGTTAGATTACATTTTAGTTTACTCAATTATAAATAATTAATTTTTCATTTCAATATTTTATTTATTTGTCTTTTGTGATTTATTCCATCATTTTTAATTTCTGAGCAACTATTGAAGACAGTTTATTTTCAATAACTTGAGTAAATATATCCTGTTTTTATTAGGTTTTATTTTATGATATTAAATTTATTATTAGTTCAGTAATTTTTTGTTGTAGCACATGGAAAATTTTTATTAATTGTTGTCTTTTATATTTCGTTATTTATTGTTATTGAACAACTATAATTGCTTATGTTATCGTATTTAGTTTATGTTATTTTTTAAATTATTAAATTAATTTTTATAATTAGCTCATCAATATATGAATCACTTTTTAGTTTCGATTTCTATTACTGACCAAGTTACTGTTGAAGGAAGTTCACCTTCAGTTAAGCCCATTAATTAATTAGTTGTCTTTAGCTTTCAATTCGATTTACTGAGCAATTACTTTGGCAATTGAAATTAATTTAACTGAGTAATTAATTAAGTTGTCTGAGTAGTTCTATAATTCTCAGTTTATTAATGTTGGTGACCTATTATAATTATTTAGCTGCTCTGTATTTATATTCCTCTTTTATCTGAAATTACATTGAGTAATTGGTGCTATTGTAGAGGTAATTATACTTATTTCTCTTTTAAATAAATGAATTTAGTTTATGTTTGAATTTCGTTTCTTTCTCTGCTCAATTATCAGTTATATCAAAGTAATCATCCTCTCTCATCTCTCTTGCTCGGCTATTCAATAATAATGTTGTATAGTTATCAAAATAGTAATTGCTTGGTCTGTTAATTACTGGTAATTAAGTAATTAGTGTTTGTTCTCTTTTTTCTGTTTTATTTTCGTTCATCTTCTGTAATTCTAACGGAAAAAGCTGCAGCTCTGCTGCCAACTTATCTTTTGGCTTACTGATAATACAAATATATGTGTGTGAGTGTGCCTGGGTTAACCTTGAGGCTATCGCTGAAGCATGGACTCGACTATGTCGATGAGGCTCTGCAGGCCGAACATGTAATTGTGATCGGGCTCATCATCTTCTGTGGTGAAGACGTGGGCAAAGTCAATGCAGCGCACGTGTATCCACTGATCGGTTGTGAGGGGTGGAAATGGCCTCTCGTGGAATCCATTGAGTTGCCTTTCGGTATAGTTACTCCACTGTAGCAGCTGATCGTGGTCGTAGCAGATGAGCAAGGAACTGGCAAAGAAGTGCAGCACGCGCTGACGCTTGAACCATACGAGGATGCTGCGCAGCTGACGCAACACTTCCTCGAGCAGCATCTGGGTGGAGTCGGAACTGCAGTTGTTGATGTTGAAGAAGATAGCCAGTGTCTGGCGGAAGCCCTCCACGTCCAGTTTCTTGCCATAGTCACGTCCGTGACGGAGTAGACGCAGTCCCTCTTTGCCTGACTGGTACACCTGAAATCCGGGCAGGCACAGGCCGAGGTTCTGTTTGCAGATCACATACTTTTGCTCCTCGATGGCGCGCTTGTGCGGCGAGGAGTTCGGGTCCCAGGTGCGACGACCGACCTTAATGTCCATGACACACGGATGCTTCATTGTGTGTGTCAGATCTTGCAGCTTGATAAACGTGTGCTCGCGCTGATTCACAACCAGTTTCACTTTGCCGTAGTAGCGTGGAACGTGCGCTGCCAGTGCGGCCAGAATGGGGGCCACTTTCCTGTTATCCTCCGCCTGCTGCTGCTGCTCCGCTTCTGCTGCGTCACCTTTGCCATTAAGGTCATTGCCAGTTGGGGCCGATGCACCCGGCGATGATTCCGCCACCATCTGCTGAGCGACCTTCAGTGAGTCATAGAATGCGACTTCGCGCACACCGCACTCCGGTTTGCCCAGTGGCTTGAACACACAACCCTCCTCCCCCGAGTCTTGGAGCAGCCCCACGGCGGCCGCGTTGCTTGCCTCGAATGTGTGGCCGGCCACCTGTGTGCCCAGCTGACGGTAGCCAAGTGGCATTGCGGGCGTGCCCATCACATTTTCCTGCTCCTTCTTGGCCATCATCCTGTCGGATTTGTTGCCTGTCTGTGAGTCTGTCTGGCACTCAAAATCTCACGACGGCAACAACGGCAACAAAACAGCGCAAAAGCACGCACAGCAGTGTTGCAAATCGTCAGTGTGATAAATAAATAGGGGTTTCTTCACTAAAGGTGTTAATTACAAAAGCTAATGCAATGGTAATTGATTGTATATATGAAGCAAATATAATTAATTTTGCTGATCGATGATCTTCAGTTGCCGCTGTGCTTAGCAATATGTTTCAGCTGCTTTTATATGCTGTCGGTAGCATATTTTAAAAATTAATGGTTTTCTTTTAAGTGTAGACAGCTTGACTTTAATGTATTTCCTGCTTTTTAACTGTAATTGCAATTGATATGCGTAATAAACGTACTGACAATGACGAATGTTTGTATTTTGTTTATTTGCTTGCATTTGTTTATGGCGGCAAGTATGAACAGAAAAACAGTGCTGCAAAGCGACGCACAGAAAAGAATAGGGGTAATTTCACTGCAAAGTATTAATGAAATTGCTGCTAACAAGTTATAAAACCGGCTATAAATACTTTAATTTATCAGCTATGTAGTATTTTACGTAATATTTCGTTTCTTTATAAATGTTGAATAATAATTTCGATGCAACTTATTGGGAAATTATCGTTATCGCAAGAGTTATCGTAATGACCGATAGATCAATGCAAGTGTGGGAGTGGTTGTTGATGTCGTAGTTGTTGCTGTTAGCTCAATTAACGCGTATATTTTTCGATTTCTTACTAATATTTAGTAACTGGAAGAGCAACAGGTGAAACAACGCATCATGCTGAAATCATGGCACATTGCCGTGGTGGCCATTATGGCGCTGTATCTGTGCAGCCAAGGTGAGTCAAGCCACACCTTAACGGGGCAACAACAACATAAGGCATGTGCAATGACAAGTGCAATGAAACGTTTCAATTGCAGTAAACTTCGTGGAAAGTCTGGAGTGTTATGTCTGTTCCAACCAGACGGGCAATACAGAGAAGTGCCTCAACACGATCAAGACCTGCGAACCGTTTGAGAATGTCTGCGGCACAGAGATTCGTTGGGGCAGTCAACCATACTTCTCCGAGGGAGCGCTTAAGCAGTATTACGTTTCCAAGCGATGCATGACCAAGGAGCAGTGCCAGTCAAAGAGAAAGCGCTACATGCAACTGTACTGCACCCACATCTGGTACGAGGATTGGGCCTGCAACGAGTGCTGCCAGGGCGACAGATGCAACTACTTTGTCATCGTAAGTGGGGATGTGGAGCTGGCATTGGTTACCTTCCTAATCATCTTCTCTCTTTGCAGAGTGGTGCACCCGCACGACAAGGTGCTAAAGTGCTAACGCTACTGTCCACACTTCTATTGAGCGTGGGTCTATTCGCAGGGCGTGGCTTAGCACCCTAACTGGCTGCACAAATCAACCTCAGCTCAGACAACGCACATCACACGCATTCTGAGAATTGCTAAGTAATCTCTAAGTAATCATAATCTCGACTCACTGTTCCGTCCATTTGAGTGCAACTATAACTGTTGTCTGCTTATAGTTGACACCGTCCAAAGTGCCTTGACCAGTAGCGTTCTTCTTTTTTACGTATACATATATCACAAGAGTCGCCAGGCGCGAGTTGCAGCTGCTATTGATACAGGAACGGAAGAGGGATTTAATTCCATTCCATTAAACATTCCAAAGGGAAAAGGGAAACCTTAAGCTTATATTTCTTATCATATTCCCTGTTGATAAGTGATTCTATAAAACATTCCACAAGGAATATAAGCCTAAAACCTGAACATTTCTGTGCAATTTTCAGCTTCTTTTCCTTATCACATTTCCTTGAAGATAAATTCTCTTTCCTAGATAGATTCTCTATTCTTTGACTCTTCCTTCTCTCGTTCTTCTTAATCGAGTCTCCTTATAGACAGACTCTTTCTCTCCTTTGCTCTCTATCAATAGCAACTGCAGCTTAAGCTTGAGTTCGACACAGTTCAGCTTTAGTAAAGTCGTACTCGAATAATCATATCTCGATAATGTTTTTTGTATTCGTAGATCGATCCCTTTTGGATCCGTTCTTCTTGACCACAGCAGCTCAATAAAGCAACGTTGGCGTTTTCAATTTTCGCTCTATTGTGCAATTTAATAAACATGTCAATTTAATGGAGTATTAGTTGGTGCAGAAGCAGCCGGCAGTAACAGTGACAGTCCTGAAGTTCCACTGCAGAGGCTGCTGCTGCTGCGGGGCAGAGGCAGCAGCAAGAGGTTCAGGCAGCCAGAGACGTGTCAGCGATGAAGTGGAGGAGCTGCCTGCTGGCTTGCCTCCTTGCCCAGGCTGTTCGGCACCCAATGTGAGCACCTTCACCTTGTACTCCAATGGCTTGCAGTTGGAGCCCTGTGTGCACTTGGGCTCACAGACAGCGCTCATCAAGTAGCGAGGAAAGTTGCCGCTGCCCAAGTCAAGCAGGTCGTTCTATATGAAGGAAAGAAGTGTTAGAGAGAAGTGTAAACGCATAGTGCCTGCTCTACTCACCATAACCTTGCAATCACAGCCGGCGGCATGGACATCGTTGCGCTTGCTAGTCAGCAGATCCTCATAGAAGTCATTGTAGTACATGGGCGGCAGCTGGTAGGGATTGAGTGCCGCCTCCGTGGGACGCATTGTGGTGGTTGGGGCTAATCCAAAGAAGGCATTCAGCATCTTAGAAGTGCCCGCAGCCAGCTCATTATCTGTTGCGTCCGCCTGCAACTGTTCCGGCCAGAATTTGGGTAGATTCCGTGGCAGTATCTGCGATGCTGCAAGCTCATCATAGGCTGCAAACCGATTGCCATCGACGTAGAGCAGCAGCAGCATCAGCGCCAGCGCTGCAAGTAAACTGGGCATCTGAAGAGGAAGGGAGCGATTTGAAGGATTGTACAGAGAGAGGCTCCTGCTACTGAAACTCACCCATGGCATTGCTGCTAGATCCGTGCCTGAGGAGAGTGTGGCTCGTTTTGCAAGGCTGACGGCGTTGCTCAACTGCTTTTATAGCTGGACCCAACAAAGGCAGTTGCTGCATACGCCTCGGATTACCTTTTGTCTGTGCGTCCATTATGGTGCGTCACCTGGACAGCAGCAGCTCAGCAACAGCAGCAGCATCCAACAAAAGGGTCAAGTGTTGACACAATAACAAAAGGCGCCACGGGGGAGGATGAGTGGAGGCTATTTATAACACTGTCCGCTGTTGGTGTCCGGCTAGAAACTTGAGTGTTTAGGTTAGCCGAAAAGGAACCCAGTGACCCAGACACAGACATAGACACTTGCAACCCCCGTCCCGACCCGGGAGCTACTGCTGACTATGAGCTCATGTTGACGACTACTAGTGGAGGCAGCTGAAAGTTCACTTCGGTTTTCAGGTGCATTTGCCGCTGGGGCATTGCTAGGGCTTCCCATCGGCGCAATCCTCCAGCCGATGAGACTCAGAGTTGGCTCAGTTCAAAGCGCGTCGTCGCCACGCACGGTGCGGCGTTATTTTACAGTTTGAAAGGCGCGCATGCGACTGAGACTGAAAGAGAGAGAGACTCTCAAACTGTGCAGGCAGCTCAAACTGAAGTGAAGAGCGCCAGGAGTGAAAGAGAGAGCGAGAGAGAGTTGCTGCAAGATTTGAACATCCTTGGAGGCTGTCTGTGCTTGTTGTTGTTGATATTGCTATCAGTGTTGCTGTTGCTGTTGTTGTCGTGGTTGTTGTTGTTGTGGGAGTGTGTGTACAGTTATCCGCTTGGCAAAGCGTAAAAAAATCGGTGGGAAGCCGTAGAAAGTGACGCGTATCAGGGAAAATCGTTAAAGAATGGAAAAAGCAGTTGCGACTATGTCACGAATCGTGTGAAGACGCAAGAAACACAAAAACATTGACTATATATAGTCATATATATCAGCTAAGTACTGGATACTATATAGTGGCAGCAGGTGCGATATAGCGCAGAGGATACGGCACATGGACAAAGGCACAATGAAGCGCAAGCAGAGGAGATACAGGTACGATAAGGACCACGGCTGCAAATCAACGAGAGATTTGCAGAGAGGAGAGAAATATTCTTGGGTTTAGCTGAGCTGAACCGGTTAGGACGATATCTCATTGGAATAGCAAGCAAATATAAGGTGCTTATTCGAACATCTTTTAGTTGAAGATTTCTTGTTCTTTTGATTACTAAGAAGTCTCTAAATAGACTCAGTTTGAGTTATACTGTACCAGTTGAAACAGTCAAGTTTCTTTATTTAGTTCATTCTTCTTTCGAGAAGCCCCTTCCGATATAGTTTCAGAGAAAGGCAGTCAGTACTAGTTCATCTCTTTGATTAGAAGAGAATAGGTCGATATCAGATAAGAAGACAGATCTTTTGTTGAACGATTTCTTTCTTAGTTGATTTCACGGTACGAAACCCTTGCCATCTTAAGTAGAGAAGGTTCTTTGATAAGAAGTGTATTCCATGTTGATGTAGATAGCGATATTTCCGATTTCTGCTCCTTAAGTAGATCTCTTGCAATGGATTTGAAGGACTAAGAAAGGAAAGTTTTAAGTTCTAGAATACCTTGTCAATAGAGCAGGAGAAACATCGATGTTTTGTAAAGTTTTTTATATGAAACATCGATGTCTTATTGTTGTAACATAGATGTTTCTTCGGCGCTACTTATGGGTTATAAAAGATCCCCAATAAAAAGAGAATGGGTAAAAAGAAGGGAAAAACATTCTTATATTTCCAGCCATTATGTACAATATTAGTCTTTTGCATAGTATTGTCTAACTGTGCCCATCCTTGCAGAACCACATTCAACACACTTCAGCTGCAGGAGCTGGAGCGAGCGTTTCAGCGCACGCACTACCCAGACGTCTTCTTCCGCGAGGAGTTGGCCGTGCGGATCGAGCTGACAGAGGCGCGAGTGCAGGTTTGGTTCCAGAATCGACGTGCCAAGTGGCGCAAGCAGGAGAAGCTGGGCGTGGATTACAAAGAGGGTCTGGACATGGATGTGGCATTCGATGACAGCGCTGTGCTGGGCCAGCTGGACAGTGCCTTGGGTGAGTTAGTCAGGTTGAATTTCTATTCGGAATCTTTCTCATAACATGCCAATCCTCAGCTGGAGGCGGCACCTTGCTGCCGGACACGCCTCCTCAGTCTTCCAACTCGCTGGACAACGAGCTGAAGGCACCTTATAACACAGGAGGCCTGTCGCCATCGCGTCTCTCGCCCAACATCTTTCTCAATCTCAATATCGATCATCTGGGCCTGGAGCGAGGGGGCAGTGGCTTGTCCATGGAGTGGTCCACCTATCCGCCTTCTACGCCCGCCACGCAACCAGAGCAGGCAACTCATCATCATCATCAGCATCAGCAACACCAGCAACACCAGCAGCACCAGCAGCAGGAGCAGGAGCAGCATCAGCAGCATTCGCATCCACACCCGCATCATGAACAGATCTGCACGCTGGATGCAGTGCAGCATCAGGCGCTGGCCAGCGCATTCGGCGCCTCCCTCGATCTGGACATGGCAGATGGCTCTGCTGGCTATGATGAGATGAAGTTCCTCGGCGTGGATCAGTTCACGATCGACAGCTTCAAGGCGGACTGCATTCTCAGCATGGAGCACGAGCAGCCGCTGACGCACGCCACCTCCTCCGTCTCCGCCTACGAGTCGCAAGAAATCACTGACAATAGTGTGCTGCACTCGCTGTGCCTGGATCCGAGCTTTGGCAGCCTCTCTTTGCTCACCTCCCACGCCGACACGGAGCCCAAGTCTCCTCCCCCCTCATTGCTGGTGCTGGATAAGACACTGCCCTCGCTCAGCATTGGCGTTGGTGTCGATGGCATCGGTGATCTCGTGGAGCAGCTGCATCACCATAATCCTCACGATGTGGGCGTATAGTGCCCGTCCCATCAAACTCAAACTCAACCTAGCCGAATTCTAATTGTAGTTAACGTCATCTCTTCTAGTCTCTCTTCTAGTTGTAATCTCTCTTTTCAAACTCACACTAAGTTACTCTACTAATGGCCAGTCAGCTGGCTCAAGTGTATATAAAATACATTCTACGGGAATATCACAAAATCAAAGTTACTGTTCTTTTTTACTGCAGGGTACCAACTGGTCTTGTAACTATATTTATTCTTATTCAATCTCGATCTGGCATAAGGGTTTCTACTTAGAGAATTTATATTTTGTCTATGAGTTCTACACTGCCTTCTTTTCTACATGTTAATTAAATACTTTTAGCTACTACCAACACCCTCTTTCAATGATCTGAGAGAGCTTTTCAAATTGCAGACAGTCACAACTTTGTTAAAATGTGATATTTATATTTAATCAGCGGTATGAACTGAAGGTCCTACAATTTTGAAATACTGGGCAAGGCTTTTATGCTACCTCCTTTCAATAATCACTAAGTTATCATCAAAAACTTCCAAATTTCGCCGGTAAAAAGAAAACAGAAGAGTTTTTAAAATTTATATATTGTCAATGTTATTTATTCAACACCTTTAACTGTAAATATTAAAAGCCTAAACAATTTTAACACTTTTATGACGCCTTACCAATCTTGAAAGGCACTACCAAGAACTGCAAACTCTTATAACTTTGTCAAAAACCAATCGATTTTTATTTTGTTTGTCTGTTTTTCACTGGTTTACCTAGATTAATTAAATATTAAAAGAGGCTGTAGAATTTCAAAAAAATGCTTAATTTTCTAAGCTACCCTCTTACAAAATTAACAACCTTTTTTTCAAAATATTATATCTTTAGTTTTTGCTGTAAATCGCTTAAGCAAGTCAAAATAAGAATGAAAATCAATTTGAAAACAGTTATGTTCAAATATGTATGAATTGTGAGTACTGTAATTAGGCACATTCCTAGGATACTAAAGCCGCGTGTCGAGGCATTTCAGTAAAAAGCAGGGAGGGAGGTAGATAGGTGAGACAGGGGGTGAATGTTGAAAATATTTAACATAGAAAACCTGCCCCGAAAAGTGACTTCCCTTCTCTCTTTGACCCCCAAAAAGTCATGATATGCTCAGAGGCTTCTATGGATTCCTGTGCAGCGCAGAGAGCAGAGTCCCATGTGCGTGTGTGTGTGTATTGGTAAAGCGTAACAAAAGGAAAAGCCAAAACACACTCTGCCTTGCCCCACCTGCCTCAGTTGGCAGGGACTCGCATGTTGTATTTGTGGCTCGGATTAGAGCCAAACTAATTGTGTGATTTGAATGGATTTCGGGTTTCTCTTGGCTTGTTTGTTTGAAAATAACATTTGCACAGGAGGGGGGGGCAGTGGCAGCGGTAGTTCCTCCTTCAGCTCCCACTTACGGACTGTGCCCGTTGCCTGCTTATCCCGCTGCCTGCTGCTCCCTCCGGCAGCCTCTATCTGTTAGTCTCTGTGGAACTGTTGCTTCTGTCTGCTCCATGTGCTTACATCCTCTGCCTGTTCCCTGGCTCCTTATCCCTGCAGAGTGTCAGGAAATTATCGGCCGATAATCGTTATTTGTCAAGATATTGCAACCAAATTAACTATAACGCGCTTTTTCTATACATATAAGGTGAATATAAAATATCATCAAAAACAGACAAATATAACGTATTGCTGCCATAGAAAAAATCGACCGAAATTAAGGTTTTTGTATTGTGGAGATAATCCTTTAATGTTTTAATTATTTGATACGCTCTTTTCAATTTTAACAATGTGTTCCCTTATGTCATATAGGATTATACACATTCATTCCATTCAATTCTGCACTATTATATATCACTAGCATAGGAACAATCGGAGAAGGTAACAGCCTGAAAGAGTATCAAAGCTGCGGCATGCCTAAAGTAGCCTTTGTTCCTGGTTTTATCTCCTCTTTGCTTCCTCTGCATTCTGGTGCTTGTTCCCACTGCCTGCTTCTCTCCTTCTACTGCTCCCTTTGCCTTCTCTCTCTCCGCTGCTGCTGCTGCTGATCCCTTTCCCCTTTCTCTCTCTTCACCTAGCTGTAATTTCCATTTAGCGTCATTAGCGCAATGGCCGGATCCCTTCGTGGTAAGCTGCATTGAAGGCCTAAGCCCGGCAAAGCAGCCGCCTGATGCCCTTTGGCAGCAGCGGCGCCTCAACGTACAGCGCCGTGTGGAGCTTAAATTAAGCTTGGAACGCGTCGCTCGCTGCTCGGGATCGCGATCCCAGACTGAGCTTAACACTTTGGTAAGCTCCTTGTGGATTTGGCTGCGCTTGGGCGCCAACTAATGCCATGGCGCGGCGGCCTGAATGCCTGTCAGCCATTTTGTGAATGCACAGCGAGAAAAGTGGGAGAGGGAATTAGGCAAATAATGAAGGCAAATGGGAGATAATGGCTAAAAATGGCTGAAATTATTAAAAGTATTTTAAAAAGATATTGAAAAGGGGATTTTTTCTTGCAGTGCAGCAAAGGGCAGACAATGAGCTAATTGCTCATGGTTTGACGCACAGCGGGCGCACTGGCCACAGCGCAGAGGGTGGTCCAGCGCCCAACTCCAGGTGAAATTCCGCTTGGGTATCAACGGCGTCGTCCTTCGTCGTCGACTGGTTGCCATTGGATAATCCGTGGCAGGACAATGCGATGCACTGGAGCGCACAACTGTCACGGGGTGGTGGTGACAGCAGAGGGCATGATTGGGCCTGGAATGCAACCTTCTCTCCCTCTCTTTCTTTGGATAAGTTCTGCTGAAGTTCTTCAAGCTTTCCACGCCTTTGAACCCGTCAGACATGCACACACATGATTTGAAATTAATCGAAAATGTTGCAAATTTGAAAGGACACAAGAAGTAGGAGAAGGAGCTGAAGAAGGAGTAGAAGCAGGAGCAGAGAGGAAGCAGCACCTGCGGCTGTATGCACAAGGACCACAAACTTTAATCGATAGTCAAATAGGCAAAAAAGCAGGAGGAGAGCAGTAGCCACAGTCTGTCCCAGTTTTGTGTGGCATCAAGGCACAAGCATAACATAAGGATCAACCACAAGGAGCTGTTGCCTGCCTGACTGCCACAGCCTGCAGCCTGCAGTGCCTGAGCCTGGCTTTCTACTCTACTCTGCCGTGTCCTTAATTTCTCTAACGTCTGTTTATATTTTATATGGAACTCGCCGCGGGCCGCATAACGCAATAATCGCACATTTTATGGATTAAACTCACCTGTTCACCTGCTAATCTATTCACCATTATCGCCCCTGGGATTGAACCGAACAAATGCTCCCCCCTCACTGCTCTACTTCTGCCTTCTCTTCTCACAATTGTCCATTGGTCAAGCGGTCGCAATATGCCAAAAAGGGGGTTGGTAGTGCCAATGGAAGGTCGCAGGGGGCTTTGCTTATATTGAGTACAATAGATTGCGTATATTTTATAGGTATTTGTTGCACATAGAAAGGTCTTTGTGCAGTGTTATACTTACAATGGCATAAGCACTTTATGTTAGATTGTTTAAGGGGCTTTTAGCTGCACAAATATGAGAGTTGGATTGCATTTCTTATAATGAAGTATGTTATAGAACGTTTATATTAAATATAATATGTGAAAGTTATTTTCATAATAGTGGAAAGGGTTTCTGGAGTAGAATACAGAAGAAGGGAGTAGAATCAGCTTTCATAAAATATGATAAATAACTTAATAAACGAAAGAATTTATAATTAGAATAATTATAAAACAAAAGAAACAGTACAGAAACAAAAAGATATATTGAATATATTTGAATACAGATAAGTCCATGATGAGTAAGCTAACATGAATATTAGGTTTCTTTAACTAAGAATAGTATTTCTATTAACATGATATGTATATTTTAATTATTATACAGATCAAATAGACGAGTCATATAAATATGTAGATGAATAACAATGTTAAACATTTTGCACGTTGAGAACTGAACTCCACAGGACGATAATGACAACTTAAATATTAAAATTGATATCTTTATATTATTAATATTTTTCACCTTCAAGATACTTATATGTTAAACATATTGAATCAAATTCTTTACCGTTTTTTATGAAATTTACTTTAATCTGAAGAAAATTGAAAGATATTTAACTAAGAATTGCATAAACTGAAATACATTTGTATGTATATATACTCCCCTCTTTTATGGGCTTATATTCCATTAGTATCAAAAAGAATTGCTGCATAAAATCCTCAATCCATAACTGAATCAGACTGTGAATCCTTTACTGAATCGGAATCTGCTCGCTTTACCAACTCATTTATTCATTACGCATATGTAAAAAGTCAAGCTGTATGAGGTGATCCACCTCCCCTTCCTCTCCCTCTCACTCTCTCTCTCTCTTTGAAGAGTGGGGAAATATTAAATAATGAAATATTAAAATCAATGCGAGAAACGACGAACGTGACGCCCCCTCTTTCCCCCTACGCCGCTGGCCTATGCGAGGTGTTCATGTGAATAAATTGCAATTAACAATATTTTTATTCCAACAAACGAAAGGGAGTCGAGGAGGGAGTAGAGTCGAGTGGGCGTGGCAAGCAAAGGATTCGCATGTGATGTGAAAAAAAGGCTCTCATTTAATTAAAGGCAAATTTAATGGGTAAATATTTCATGTGCGCTACATAATGGTGCCCCACACACACACCCCTTTCAAATGTATATATGACGCTTAAATGTTGGTATAATTTTTATTTTAAAAACACAAAAAGTTGGCGTTGTGTGTGTGTCGTGTGTAAATAGCAGCGTATGCGGGAGGGAGACGAGGGAACGAGGTATATTAAATTTCTCTGTTGATAGAGCAGAAACACGAAATAAGGAAAGAAAACAAAACGCAGCGGAAAATATGAAGCGTGCACTAGAAAAACAGAAAAATCAGTGAGGGAAAAAAAAGAATAAGGAGTGAAGAAATCAAAATCGAAAATTAATAGAGTGCAAATATTTGTAGATTTTTACACGAACTATTAAAACCGAATCAACAGCAGAGGAAGCCTGCCCTATGTCGACTACAACTGGAACTGGAACTCGAGCTCTTGAGGAGGAGGCTCAGTGCATGAAACTCGAGAAGGTAGCTCCGATTCGACCTATGCAAATAGTCTGAGGACAGAAACAAAATGGCCACGATGACAAGGCAAAGTAGAGCGAAGGTGGCAGAGAAGACAGAGAGAGAGAAAGAGGAAAAAAGTGAGAGGGGGGTGAGTATTGAATTTGAATTTTGGTCACCTGGCTGAGTCTGATGCTGATTCGGGTACGGTCAAAGGAAAATAACAAGCCAAAGATGTCACTGGAGCAGCAGCAGGAGGAAGCAAGCACAGAAGCTACAGTCAATTGTTTTGAACTGTGATATACCACGCTGTGTTTGAAATACTTTGTGTTGCATACTTCTAAAATCAGTAGCCTTATTAAATTATTTCTTAAATAACTTTCATATCAATTATTGAATCGTCTTACAAACAATGCCTGCAAATTATTGAATTTTATTATCAAAACGCGTGCTCTGTTAAGAAAGTTCATCGCGCGCTTCTTCTTCTATTTTGTCATTTTCGATTGCCACAAAGATATAATACCCTTCTACCCTACGACTGTCAGGTATAATAACAAGTCAGAATACAGTCGAAAAATGGCCAAATTTGGCAGAGACAAAGCTACAATGGCAGAGCGAACAGAGAGGGGAAAGAGAGTAGGAGAGCTGAAGCTGGTCAAAGATTGGGGAAAGGCAAAAGCGACGGCATGACAACAATAACAGCTAAACGATGCGATGGATGCTTCTTCCATCTATCGATAGAGACAGAGAGAAGTCATTGTTAAAATGCCCATTCAGGCGGAAATTGCAAAATACAAAACAAGCTAGAGGCAACAAAGTTGAAGGGTGGAGCAGAGCAAAGGAGAGAGAGAAAGAGAGAGCAAGAGGGGATAGAGAAAGATAGACAGAGACAACTTAGAAGGAAGAGAGGAAGAGAGGGGGGCAGCTTTCGCAAGGTAGCAAATGATTTTGCTTGTGTTTTGTGCAAAAATGCAAATCAAAATGGAACAAGACGAAGGCAAAGCAAAGCAACAAGCAGCAGTTGCAATAGATAGAGATGGAGATAGACAGATAAAGGAAAGATGCACTGCGAAAAATATGGAGGTAAGTTGCTTTAGTCAGTGCCGGTATAACTAGCTTGCTATTCCATCTTTTATTAAAGTTAGTTCATTCGATTGCACAATAAATAAGTTCAAATAAGTGATGAAAATATTAACTTATAAATAAGTTAATAAAACAACATATATTTGGATATTTCAATGTTGTTAAAAGCTAGCTCATTCTTTTATACAAGAAATAAGTTCAATTAGTGATGAAAATATTTAAAAAAAAATTTATAAATATCTGAAGTTTTGTTAAACAACTCTAGAAAAAGTTAGTACTCCTTTTTTCTTAGGAAATAAGGCTAAACTAAAGTTATTTATTTTTAGACTTGAGTATTTGTTTTGTTTAACAAAATAAAACATAATTTGTATTGTAAATTGATGATAAGATATTTTCCTTGATTTTATGAAGAAATAAAAGACGGTTCTCTTAATTTTTAAGACAATATATATTTTTTTTCCGTTTTCAGTCAGTTACGAGTTAAAACCAAGAGAAATAATTCTCCCCCCGGCTAAGTTCTTCCAAAGTCTTTCTCTCAGTGTAGCAGTTCCAAGTTGCAACAGCTGAAACAGCCTTTGTTGGCTGCGTGTAAATTGCTTTCAGGGGCGACGCCCTTCAAGTGCGGAGGCTTCGATGGCCATTGACCAGATCCTTGTATCATCTTTGGGTAAAACTTTTCCAGGTGCTGCTGCTGCTCATATTACCCAGACAGGTGTGAACTCCACAAGGTCTTCGCCAGCTGAAAACTTCCGAAACTCCCATAATAAAAAGCAAGTTTCATTTTGTGATTTGTTTGATTTGCTTTGTTTTTGGCTTGTTTTATTTGCTCAATAATTTAGAGTTAACCTTACAATATTGGGGTATTGTTATCGTTATCGGTTCAAGGATAAGGAGTTGGGGGGGAGTATAGTTATCATATGTATACACAGAGGAAGCAGACCTGCATAACTGTTTAACTTGATGACAAACTGAGGTACTTATTGGACATTTCAAAAGGGATTTTCAAAAAGGTCATCAAGTTATCGAGTTATCGATCTTGTTTTACATATTGAACACAATTTATATAATTTGTATGTGGGGTAGTGAGATAACTTGGTCTGTTTGGGATTGGTTACCAAGTTATACACTCTATAAGGTGCCCCTTCTTAGTTAACTTTTGTTTTTGGGATACATCGACACGAAACAACTAGATAAAAATTCACACTCACTCTCTCTCACTCACTCATGCACTTTCTTTCTCTCTCTCACACACACATATAGGACTACACATACATTTAGTGACTGTACATTTGGCTAAACTGAAGACGGGGAGGGGTTAATCCTCTCCTGCTTCTTCTCAACTTAAAATTAACAACAAATTTTGTGACTTTATTTCTACTTCTTATTTATATACAAAACAAAAAGGGTTGTAAGAGGGAAAGGGGGGAGTGGCCGGCACTATTTACAGCAGAGTTGGGCCTCCTTAGGCCACCTCCAGATCGGAAGATTCATCCGCATCGCTATACTGATTGGGATCGCTCTTGATGTGCACCAGCTGCGTCGCATAGTGCTCCGGGGAGCACTTGGCCGAGCCGGCAATGGAGGCGGGTGAGGAGCCCGAGTTGTTGCCATTGTTGTTGTTGTTGCTGCTGTTGTTGGGGTTGTTGTTGTTGTTGCCGTTGCTGGTAGTGCTGCCACATTGCTCCTCCTGCAGCTTACGCAGTCGCTCCTGTTCCTCGCGCTTCTGTTTGCGCCACTTGGCACGGCGATTCTTGAACCACACCTGGAAGAGAGAGAGGGAAGAAGGTTTAGTCAAGGCAACCTTTGATAGGGCTTCAAAAACACTTTCATCCGTTTTTCAAATTATATTTTCTATAGCCACCCCCGTTCCCCGCATCTCCACCATATCCATCAGCCCCCTGCCTGCCACTCTTTCTTGTCCTTTTGCTGAAAAATATTCATGTTTTTTCATGCTTCATATTCTTTGTGCGCTTGGCCCTGCACAGTGGGGCAAAAAGTACTAAAAACTGGCTTAGTTAACAGTTAAAAGTCAAAAAAAAAAGGTTGCACATATATACTCATTTTGTTTTTATGTTCACTCCCAACCGAAATATATGCAATAGGTAGAGGAAGACATCCCTGAATAGCTGAAATAGCCGTTGGCAGTCACATTTCCGTTGGTATAAACACCTAGATCTAAGGAAAGTACATAAACTTATAACTTTATTGAATTTTGGCGTTTTTTTTAACTAAAAACCTATTGTGATGTTTTCTGTCTTTTTCTCCTCTTATTTATCCGTTTTCCTTAGTCCATTCTACTTTTATCAGTGATATGTGTCAGCCCTGGCCCACTGTGCGTCCATTTTGTATGGCTGCCCGCACTGTGCGCGCTTATCTCGCGTCTCTCGCCCAATTAGCTTGGCTTATTGTAACAGTAATTAATGTAAAGAAATGCGCAGACATTTTTTGTGCCCAGCTTCTTCCGCATTTTAATTAGGCACAGGCCACGCCCCCATTACTGTGCTTATCTCCCGGGACAACCCTGCGCTACTTAGTTAATTAAAACAAAAGCATTTCGTGGCTCGAAGTGACTTAAGGGTTAATTTGCTTTGGCAAAGAGGTGCGGGAGGGGGAAGGAGGGAGAGATATAGAGCAGAGGAAGGTGCTGTGAAGGGGGCAGGGCAAAGGCAGCTGTGTCCTCGAGTTATGATTGAGGGGGAGATTCAACAGAGAGGCTTCACTCTCTCCATCCCCCTTGTTTGTCTCTTGCTTGTCATTTGGGCAACTGTTCTTCTTGTTGTTGTTGTTGTCTCTTTGGCGACGGGGTGGAGCCAACTTAATGCTGCTGCTGTTGCTGCTGTCTCTCTCCCTCCCCCTTCCCTTGCCTACGCCTCTGCCCAATGCCTGCAAATCAACCCTGATGCCCATTTTGTTATTGTTGAGCTAAAATAAATACTGCTGAAAATACTGCTAAATACTGTTGTTGTTGTTGTTGCAAGCTTACAACAAATTGCAACAACTGCTGCAACTGTTGTTGTTGTCCAGTTGTTGTTGTTGTTGCCAAAATTTCAGCAAAAAGTTTAATTAGAAAAATTAGCTGGGAAAAAGTTTTGCTTTTGCTCATTTTCATTTTACACTTTTTCCATTTTTGTTATCATTTGCAGCAAAGTTTGCGCAGTGCCACGCCCCCAGTAGAGAAAGGGGAAGGGGGAGTGGGAGGGGTTGTACTGGCTTGAAATGTTTATGCAGCAAATCGACTGAATTTGTTGAAATAACAACGAGATGGAAGCGAGTGCAAAGTGCCTGAGAGCAGAGCTGAATGAAGCACTAGAGAGGGGTGAAGGAAAGAGTAGGGAGAGTAGTAGAGGGGAGGGGGGAAGGAGAGGAGCAGTAAGAGGCAAGTAGAAGTGGCAAATGACATGCAGAGCTGGCAGGAAATGAAGGAGAGAGGGCGGGAGGCGGTAGAAATGCGCTAAACTTATAAGCAGCAGCAGAGCAGGAGTTGGAACACGAGGGCAGAAGGAGCCGGATGAGCTGGAGCATCCCCTGGCATGAAGTGGAGTTGTAGAGAGTGCTCCTAATAGGGCATCCTCTTTTATTCCCTTCTCTACCCTCTTTTCCTTCCTCTGGCTCCACTGCTCTTGTTGCTTTTCTGTCCCGGCTCAGGCTCCTACTCCCTCGGCTACTCCCTCTTTTACTTCCTCTTTTACTCCCTTGTCTTCTTCCTTCTTTACTCCCTTCTCCACTTCCTTCTCTACTCCCTTCTCCTTACTCTGGCTCCTCTTCAACCTGCTCCTCCTCATTCTTCCCTTTCCCTTGCTGCACTCTAGCTGCTTCCTCTTCCGTTCAGATCCTCTTCCATCTACACTTCTTTCTTCTGCTCTTCATCAACCTCTTCCTCTTCCTTTTGCTCCTCTTCATCGTCCTCCACTTGTGCCTCTTCCTTTAGCTTCAGCTGTTCTTCTTCCTACTCCTGCTTCTGCTCCAGCCTGGATGCGCAGCTGCCTGAGCTCATTTTGTGTAATTTGTGTAAATTTCTGCAGCTGTCAAAAGGCGCAGCCAGAGCAGTAGGCGTGGTAGGGGCATGGACAGTGGCAGAGCATAAGGGAGCAGGGGAGGATTGCCAGGGGCAGGGGGCAGACGGGGGCGTTGCCGTGCTTATTTGCTTAGGATAGCTACAAAATGGCGAACTGCCTGGCAACCTTTGAACTTGCCACGTCTGTTAGCAACGTCAGCGTAGCTTCCTTCCCTCTCCCTGCCCTTCCCTTCACCCCAACCCTCCTCCCTGCTTCCGCCTCGTTGCAGCTGTCACGTTGCATTTGCCACTTTGCGAATTTTCATTTGAAATTTCATCAATTTTTGATTTTAAATAATTAAATTAAATTTCCAAAAATTCCAAATTCTGCCTACAGCCTGACTATGCGTGTGTGTACGTGTGTGTGTGTGTGTTGGTGTCGCTATTTATTTTCATAATTTCATAATTTTATGAGCTTAAGTTATTAAAATAACACGCTGCAAACACATAGAAATCGCTTTGCAAAATATTAAAAGAATAGAAAAAACGTTGTGGAATAGATTAGTTAGAACTGCTGTATACCCTGTAGAGGGAGGTGCAGTGGAATTGAAATAATAAAAACATATACATATATAAAGTATGTACACATATATATAAAAAATAAAATATATATAGGATATACAAATTATTTATACTTTTTTTGACTTGTAACCTTTCAAAACTGATTATTTTCAAATTTAATTAAAGTTAATAAGAAAGATATTGTAAAGTTCCCAACTTTTCATAATTACTTTGATTTAAAATATTTGAAATTTGTTTTTTTCTACAAATTTTCCGACAGTAAGTTTTGATTTTTCTTCTTTAAATTGTAATATCAGTCATAACCGAGAGCTCACTAAAGATGAAACATTTTTTGTTGTGAAGAATATTTTGTAATGATTTTTATGGAGTTATAAAATTTAATTAATTTACTATACTCTCATTTCTATTCAATTAATCAACTCTAATTTGCAGTTATTAAACTTGCTTCCTTAAGCATACAGAGCATAGAAGACATAATACTTTCAGTTTTCTTGGAAATTTGGAAATTTAAGTTAAATTTGTTTTCTTCAATTTACATTTATTTCCTAATTACAAAATTTTCCACTTATATTCCCTCTTTCGTACTCTGCAGGGTATCTTAAATTTGCCAACAGGCCATGAATTTAGTCAAGAGCTTAATTATGTAAACAATAAACTGAAAATAAACTGCCTACGCCTATGCAACAGTTTATTAAATTCAATAAAAAAGAGAGAAACTCGCACGTGAAAATCGCTAGCGTTTTTTGTCCCTTAGCCGTCGCTGTCGACATTGACGTCGGCGTAGCTTTATTAAAGTTTCATATTTTAATTAACTGTTAGTCGGCTTGGTTCAATCCGCATTGAACTCTAATCCCACGTCAGCCGAAGTACCGCAGGCGCATTGCAAAGGGGGCGTGGCAGGCAGTCAGGCAGAGGCGGAGGCAAAAAACCTAATCCCGTAATTTCTACGGCCAATATACACGCTAGACTGCATGTGTAAGTTTGTGTGAGTGTGTGTGTTAGTGTATGTGTGTGTGAGTGTATGTGTGTGTGGTGGTCACGTGACCTCTGAACCCGCTGGCAAACTGCGTTTAAAATCTGACTAACACGCACGCAACATTTTTCAATAGCCGCCAGCGCGTTTTTTGCAGCTCGTAAAACGCGCGCAGTGAACATTTTTTGGCAAATTAAATAAACAGAGGAGGGTGGTGAAGGAAGGGCAGTGGGGGAAAGGGTTAACAAGAGTATGAAGTGAGGGAGAAGGTGGAAGAGGGGGAAGGGGGGAAAGTAGAGGTGCTGCTCGGAGAGTATCAATGAAAATGGAGCAAGGCAGTAGCAGGAGTAGGTAGAAGGGAGGAAGAGTAGGAAGTGGAGGAAGGGTAGAAAGAGTAGGAAGAGGGAGCATAGCAACAGGAGGTGGTGGGAGGGGGAAGTAGCCTCTGCTCTGGTCCCAGCATCAATGAAAATGGAGCGCATGCAAATTGGAGCCTGCGTCGCGTCGATCTGGCAACACTAGGCACAAAAAATGGCTTGCAAACACAACAAAATGGCCGACGCTGGAAGCGACAACTTGCCATGCATGGGCAGCAGGCAAGGGCGGGGGGGTGTGGCAGCTGCAGTTGGCAAATATTGCCACAGATTTTTCAGGCAAAAGCGCATAAATCGCTGATACCTACAAAATCCACTCGAAGAAGAGGTAACCCCAGCAAGAAGAGAAGGAGTGGGGGGGTGAGGGCGTGGCAGTGGAAACGTGCATGAAATCCATTGAACAAACAAACCGGGGGCAAGTTGATTTTTAATTAACTACAAAAGCGCTTTATGGCCCAGACAGTGGCAGAGTAGCGGAGAGAGGGACGAAGAATGAGTGAGAGGGAGAGAGGGAGACAGACAGAGCGTGGCCATTTTCTGTTATTGTTTGATTTTTGGCAACTGCTGACCCCGTCGACGTGCAGCGGGATTATCAAGCGTAAAATGGCTGTACTCTTAATGCATATGTGTGTGTGTTTGGTTGAGTGTGCATAGTTGACTGGCATGCTATGATAACTTTGCGCTTCGTTAATCGCCGCAGCTGCTGCTGCTAATTTTCATGTTATTGCAACATTTTGTGGCCAAAAAAAGGCCAAAAGTCAAGCTAAAAATGTCACAAACTGCCTCTCCCCCTCTCTCTCTCGCTCTCCTTTGCAGTTGATTGGTAACGTGAGTAAATATCTCTGCCCTGCCTGTGTGGTGTGTTTCAGCCTCTCACTCACTCTCTCTCTCAATCCATTCAACTGAGTGTGGTAGGTGGAGCCCAGAGGCAACACAAAATGGCGGCTGCCTTTGCACTCGACGCTCTAATTAGTGAAAATTGGCAACGCAAGTCGGTCGGAAAGTTCGTCACCAACACGGAAGCTAGTCCCCCCCGTCTCCCCTTTCCACTCATCGACTCCGTCTGCACCGTGTTGTACTTGTTGTTGTTGTTGCTGTCGTTGTTTTTACTGCCGTTGTTTCGTGTTGTTGGATTAAAATCGCGCAGCCGTGAAAATGGCTCGTTACGAGGTTTTTCCCACTGACGTTCGAACGCAGTTTGTAGTTTGGTTTGATTTTGTAACGAGAGAGGCCGCAGGACAGACAGACAGGTTGAACGAAAATGCTTTAAATGGCAAACTGCAGTATAGTTTTTGCAGTAATTAAAGGCGTGTATGACGTCACAATGACTCAATAGTGACACTACTAATAACATTTATTTACTATTCAACTCGCAAAATAGAGGAGTAGCTTAAGCAACTCACTAAAGAGAGTGTTCTTGACAATATTGCTCTCTTTGAGTTCCAACTCTGCATGCTTAAAAGAAATATGAAAGACACACAGCCATTAACAAACATGCTTTAACATACTCTTGCACTCTCGCACTCTTGCACTCTCTTTCTTACGCACTTCAAGTAAGAGCACACATATGATCTAAGCTTCTCTTAATTGCAGTTAGCTAAGCATATTGTTAGTGCGTTGGAGTGAGTAAGTGATTAGAGAGCACTCTCCTAATTAAAAGAGAGAGCGAACAATGTAACAATCGCAACTTCAACACACGTCCACATACATATGTATATGCAAACGAGTGAGCAAGTGCAATTTGGCAATGATCAGTTCAAAGCACAGAGAGACAGGACACTTTCAAATATGACTCCACCTCAACTCAGTGGTGTTAGTGAAGTTGGTTGCACTTTGCAATTAGCTGCGCATAATAGTGAAATAAAAAAGAAATGTGTGAATTAATTAATGCAATAATGAATAACAATTAATATTCGTGTAGAAATAAATAAATAATATTAATTTGTAAATAAAAATGTTAAATCAAATCAAAGCATGTTGAAAATCTTCGTACAATGATCGTTTTTAAATACCGCGAGTTTTTCTTGTGTATGCAAAACAAAATAAACAAATGAAACCAGTCGAACGCTACAGTCAGGTGCTGACTGTACAAGGCCATGGATTATCATATTATACCGTAATAAAAATTTTAACGGTATGGAATCGCCGCTCGAATTTGCTACCGATTATCAAATATAATCAGAGCCCAGGGAACACCACGGGGAGGCCATTATAAATGAAATTTAATTAAATAATTAAATAATTTAATTTGTTTGACAGTAACTTTTCTTTTAGTTTATTAGAATAAAATAAAAAAAAAAAACAAATTAAAATAAAATAAACAAAACAATTAATAATAAAAAAGAAAAAATTCCCACCCGCCTCAACCGGGAGTTGAACTCACGCACCCTCGCGCAGCCGTCCGCCACTCTAACCACTCGGCTATTGCCTCACTCCTTGGCCCATCGGCAAAGTTGCATTGTGAACCAATTCTGTTACCATACAATGCAAACAAAAAGTTTAATAATAAAATGCTGTGTGTCTGACGCTAGATTTGTAAGTGAGTTTAATTCGTATCATATCTCACTTATTTATAGTCCGATTTAAATGAAATTTTCACATAACGTCCGTGGCAGGGTATTTGTCATGTAAGATATACAACTTTGGTTGTTGAGCTAATATTGTAGTTTTTAAATAGTTATTACTGATTTTCTAAGGCGGGAAGGGGCGTGTCCAAATTTCAAAAAAACTTTGAGACACTGCAATATATACGTACGTTGTCACAAAATTTCATGACTCTAGCTCTTATAGTTTCCGAGATCTAGGTGTTCATTCGGACGGACAGACGGACAGACGGACAGACAGACATGGCTCAATCGACTCGGCTTGTGATCCTGAGCAAGAATATATATAGTTTATGGGGTCGGAGATGCCTCCTTCTGCCTGTTACGCACATTTCCGTTCCGACAAACACAATAGTCCATGAATTTTTTTAAAATCCATGGCCTAAAAAGCGGAGAAGGAGGAGGGGATAATGATAATTGCGGCAACTCTAGTGCGCAAGGGATGAACGTGACTCTGGGATACCTCGTGGGTAAGTTAAGCTTTTCTCTTGTTTACGTTTGAGCGATCATGTCAAATCATGTCGCTGCTTGTCCACCAGCTTCAAATTAATCTCAAATAATGTAAATTCTTATGGAAAATACCCAAAAAAAGAAAACATTTTAACAGCTTTTAATCGCTGGGCAAGTCTTAACCGGGGGTGGCCTTTTAAGAGCTTAGTGATGTGCACCTGTCCCCCCTCCCCCTCTCTCTTTACCCAGCTCAAGCTTAGCGCTTTTTGTGTAAATTTATGCAGCTTCGAGGCCAATTTTCACTCCACACACACATACACAATATTTGTCTATGGTTACACGCTTCGACAGCCAAAACTGTAAAGCAAACATGCTGAAAAGGACGTGATTCCCCTCTCTCTTCTCCACCTTTTCACCCTCCCGGGTCGACCTCGTAGTACCCCTCAACACCTTGCGCCGGGGGCTACAAACGCACTTTACGCCGCACAAAAGTCCCGCGAGAATTGCGAGAGCGACCCTTAAACGTTGTCGACAAACACACACAAACACATGCACACACACACAGACACTTGCTCTGCAGGCGAAATTGCTCTCAAGTGTTTGAATAATGGAAAATTATGAAAAATTATAACAACAACAATAACAGCAAAGAGAAATCCACCACCTCAGTGTGTGTGGGGAGTAGCAAGGCTCGTGTGAGATTTGCGGGCAGTGCAGCAGCAGCCACTTTGGCAACGCTGCACAGTGGGCGAATTTAAGCAATTTATTAAATATTAGAAAAATAAAAAGTATTTTTAAAAATACAAAAAATAAAATTAAATAGGCAGATAACTTTCCCTAGACTCAATAGAAAAAATTTAATGGCATATTGTGTGCCTTGGCCCACTGTGTTTGCTGAGTGCTTTTTTGGGTGGTTTTCAGCGCGTTTTTGCGCTTCGGGCTGCGGCTGTTTTTCCGAAATTAAGCAAAATCTGCTGATTCCAGCTCATTGCCATTTTAATTTCATTTGATTCACACTAAGCAAACAAAGGGGGCAGCAAAGAGGCACACAGAAAGGGAGACAGGGAGAGAGAGAGAGAGAGAGAGGGGAATAATAATAACAACATTGTCAAGAATAATAACTGTGATGATTGCCTAATTGCTGCTGTGCACCGCAGGTGGCCCAGATCCCACTTGATTGTGCAACTTAAAAAGAGGCGGCATTAAGGAGGCAACCCAATTGCCCGATTGTCTCAATTGTCTAGCACTGATCCCCTGATTCCCTCTGCATTCTTCTGCATCGTATCCCTTTCTGTAAGCCCTTTTTTCTTGTGCGGGCGCAAATCCTGTGGCACGATGAGTGTGCACATTCTTTGGCCTAGACAGCAAAACCAAAAACAATATTTGAGTGTGAGAGGGAGAAAGAAAGAGAGGAAGGTTGGAAGAATGGGAGAGCGTGAGGAGAGCTGCTTACTAATTTCTTGGCGACGAGGCTAAAATAAATATTTGCGCTGCGCTCGAAGAGTTTATTGACTTGGCTAAGAAAAACGGGGCTTAATATTGACAATGATGATCGTTCCGAATGCGAAGAAGAAGAAGGAAGGCAGTAGTTGTGGTAGCCACAGATCTGAAATCGAAATCACCTCGATCACTTGAGCTGCGGGATTAGGCGTATTTGAGTTGCACGCATCGCAGCGAGAACCCGAAAACAAACTCAGACTCGACTCTGACTCTGACTCGACTCTGATCTGTGTGGCCACAACTTGCTCGCAGCTCACAGCTCACAGCTCTTTCAGCTACTGTTTTACCCCGTCAGAGGCAGGCAAACAAAGTACGAGAGCAAAGAAGAGACAGAGAGCGAGAGAGAGAGAGAGGGAATGAGGCGACACTCGAGTGTCTAAATAAAAATAATAATTGTAAATGATGAAGTCAAAATAAGCAGATCATTTAAATGGCGATGGGAACTCATACGCACTGTGATTGTTTTGGGTATACCCTGCAGTAGACTGTGTGGAGGAGGGTATATACACACTTGAGGCATACCGCAGGGGATTAGAAAGTTGCAATAACAGAAAATTGCTTGCATTTTGTCGGGTATGTTACTTGCAGAAGGAGGCATCTCTGTACATCAAAGTATTTATATTCCTGAATAATATCAACAGATAAGTCGATCTTTATTCACAGAGATTAAGGTATATAGAGCATTCAAATTTGTTGAGAATATGTTTGACTAAATGTTGCTTTGCCACGCCTCTTAATTTGTTGATATTTGGTGTGTTACATATATGATCAGACCCCCTTACTTGTTATCAGTTTTTCATCAATTAACAGGGTACCTAGCAAGTCGTCTATAGTCCCTATTTCGAAGCGCACACAACCAATTTGTTGCTGTTGTCTTAGGCAAGATTTTCAATAATTATTGCCACTTATGGCATTGCCAACGCGAGCAGAGCTAGCGGACAGCGTTGCCGGACGCAGAAGCAGAAGCTGATGCTGATGCGGACGCAGATGCGGACATGGGCGGAGTGGGCTCAAGTGGCAACACTCGGCATGCAAATATGCTAAACAGTAGCAGCAGTAGCTGTAGCTGCCCCCGAGTGGAGAATGGAGAGTGGAGTGTGGAGAGTGGAAGACGCCGCTCAAGTTGATTATGCTGCTTAAGTCAATGACGGACTACGACGATGACTGCGCACAAGATTTGGATTTGGTTTTCAGTTTTTGTTTTTGGTTTTCAGTTTTTCTCGATTGGTTTATGCTTTTGCTGTCAGAGACAAGTTTCAAGTCTTCTTTCTTGTATGTTAATTAAGCGCTTGGTTTGTGTCCCCTCCTTCCTACTCTTCCTTCCCCCAGTCCACTTCATCTCCCATGATGCTGCAACTTTTTTGTCAGTTTTTCCAAATCAATTTCAATTAAGCTGTTGAGAAATTGAAATCTATCGAGGTGTTTCTGGCATTCCAACTTGCATGCTCAAGTTCCCGTTCCTGCTAAAGGTCCTAATCCGTTAAAATAATTACTATAAACTCGGAAGGGTTCTCTATATAAGCAGGTACTGTTGACACACACACTTATCTCTATCAAGATTTCAATCGCAATTTCCTATTGCCATTTCCATTGCTGGCGTAATCCGCTTAGACCCGGTTAGACCCCGCGGTCAAATTGTCGCCTGTATGAGTGTATGAGGTGTAGCGTCGTGTGAAGGCGTCAATTTGCCTCGCGGGTTGTCATCAGGTTAATACTAAATATCGTTAGTTGTCTTAAGCTCGACAGTAAACAGCACGGCACGGCACGAGGCGAGCCCAAACCCAAGGACAAGCCCTTACCCCCTTTTCGGGCCTTTACGCAAATGTCAACATTGTCGCACTTGGCGTGCTTCGGAGAAAGGGGTGCCTGTTTCGAGATTAAACATTTGACCAGGCACCATATTGCAATGGCGACAACAGGCGACGCTGGTAATCCCCATCAAAGATGCCCGAGTACCCGCCTTTAGCTTTGGTTTAATCAGCCAACAAAACAACAACAACAACAGCAAGAACACGGGTATCGGGGGTAGGCGTCGCTATCAGTGATATCAATAAATTGCTTACAAATTAAATTGTCAACTTTTGTCGCTGTTTGTTGTTGTGTGTTGAGTTTGCCACGACACTAATGGACTTTGAATCGGCAGCGCAGTAGCTGGATCCACCCCCAAGGGTTTCGCGACGAGCTGATTTGCCTAATGTGCATCCCGGTTTCCCGAGGTCGAGGGATGGTTGTAAGCACACCCCGGGGTAGGCTTTGCAGACGGGAAGGGAGACAGACAAAGTCTGAGAGCAGCCTGTTGTTTACATTGGCAATGATACGCACATAACCTCAAAGTTGAGGGCCATCCTGTGGCCCATTACTCAAATTAAGTGAATCGTAGCATTGTTTTGCGAACGAAAGGAATCCCGACAAATGCTAAACGCTGACAACTAAATAAACATTGGGATTTTCACAGAGACAAGCAGAGAAAGACGGGAGAGAGAGTGAGAGAAGCGTGTGAGAGAAGCAGAGATTGCGATGCAGATGGTCTGAGATCGAGGGGCATCAGCACTCAATTGGTTTCGCTCGCCGAATTAAAACGAGCATGAAATTATCCTATCGAGTGGGCGTGGGGTGCTCAAGGGCGGTGGGCATATAACCGCATAACTAACTAACGAATTATAAGGTAGCCAAGGCAATACAAAGTGAGATTAAAGAGCACGATTAGTTGCAAAGTGGGAAACCATTTGAATTAAAATAAACACCCTCTTTAAGGGAAATCTTTAAATTGAAATGTCTGCTATGATTTAAATTTACAATTCCATTACTTTTCGATTTGAAGTGGAAGTAAAGTTTAGCATAGAGTAATTGTTTTCATTTCAATGAAAGAAGAGGAAGATGAAGAGTAGAATAAACTTCTATAATGTTTTTCCTTCTATACATTCAAATATTTTAAACTTGGAAAGTGTCTGTCGACACAACTCTTATTTACATCGATTGAGGAGTCATTCCTATTCCAGAGATATTAGTTCAGCGTGGTACTTTGGTTAATGGTGAAGTCAAGCTTCGAAAAGTATTCGCTTTAACTCTAATCTATAGTTTAAGTTAGAAAGAAGTTTAGTGACTCGCTAACCCAATCCCAAAGAAGTGGAGATCATTATTACCAAGGAAACTGTAAAGTGTTCTCTCAATTTTCATAGCTATAAATTGTTGATAGAGGCGTTAGCCCAATCACTAGTAAGATTTATCCCCTTTCCAAAAGGCCAATGAAGTGTTATATACCTTGACCTCAACTCTCATTAACGCTATTACTTCTAACGATCGAGCAGTTAGCTCAATCCCAGAGGGATAAGTCAGGAAGGTAAGTCCAAGGTCCTATTCAAAATCGCGAGCATTTCAGATTAATCGATTGAAGGGTTAACCCAATCCCAGAGAGGATACTCAAGTAACACACAACATAGAGCTGAACTACACTTACGTACTACCTTCAACTTTATTCGATTGATATCAAAAGGCCTAACCGAATCCCAAGTAATGTTGATGCCTTTTACAAATGAACTGTGACTCACCTCGACACGTTCTTCCTTGAGATCCACTTTGAGGGCCAATTGTTCACGCAGCACTACGTCGGGATAGTGCGTCTTGTCGAACGTGGCCTCCAGTTGCTCCAACTGCTCCTCGGTGAAGATGGTGCGATGGCGGCGCTTCCTCTTCGGCGGTGGACCATGTCCTAGATGGCCCAGGCCGAGATGATGCTGTGCATGATGCGCCAGATGCGGATGTGGATGCGCGTGATGAGGATGATGCGGATGGTGGCCATGGCCGCCAAGGCCAGCGGCTGCTGCAGCTGCAGCGCCATGCCCACTGACGTGCGCCTGCATCTGGGCGGCGGCGACGTGGGCAACGGCTGCGGCGTGCATGTAGTTGGGATAGAAGTTGGGGTAGGCGACTGCAAGAGAGAGAGAACCTTGTCAGGTTAATATATACATTTGTGCGTGGAAAAACAATCATATGGGGTAAGGGAATCCTGCCAGGAAATCCTTAAAAATGTGCATAGTAAAGCTGAAAAAGCAGTTGAAGCGCATCACTTGCGTGGCTTCCGTTTCCGGTTGCCAAAAAAGAAAAACTTTGACGTTTTAATATTCATGTAAAGGCGGCGCTGAAGCCGAAGCTCTTGAATTTGAATGTGGATGCGGCAGCGGAGGCTGCAAATATTCCATGTGAACATTCTGTGGCAGGCCAGAGATTTTGCATAAAAATGCGGCCACGCTCGAATCAACATAAGACTCAGCCAGGCCACCCACCCCTGGTCGAGTTCACCACCACCCCCTGGCTGCTGCCTTCACCTTCGCCCCTTGGGCCGTTTCGAATCTGAATGCAAATCCTCTCACCGCAAAATGGAACGGAATGTGAAATCATCTTTCACGGATCAATGACTAATTACGAATAATGCCATTCAGTCGAGGCAGATGAAGCTGAAGAGAGAGAGAGAGAGAGCTGAAGGTGAAGCAGAAGCAACTGGGATTGAGCCCGAGAGTTGAGTTAGCTGGAATGGAATCCCTTAAAAGGATCCTGCTCCTTAAGGTGTTTGCAGCTCAAGGCAAGCCGAAGCCGCATCAGTGCCCCAGAGGGGAAGTGTGGGTGAGGTTGGCGTGCTAAGTCTGTGTATGCCTCAGCTCACCTTGGATACATTGGGCTGTAGAATAGCCCTAAATCCTGTCTAAAGTAGGCATAGAAACTGAATCGATTGGAAAGTTTTTAAAAATGCTGTTGACAAAGGGAAATGGGAAGGGGAATATGGTGTTTTTATACACCAAAGTGTGTATAGTCTTCAATTAAGTGTTCAAATTCTGGACGGTATAACTTCATGCGGTTTTTTGTTTGTATGAACACTTATATCTCAAAGACTTTAAAAGGTAGATCAACGAAAGTTGGAAATATAATATTATGTCTTATTATTGCTCACAGATAAATATTGGTTTAGAATTATGCCACGCCCCTTTTTCGGCTTTAAAAATCATTAAAAATTGTATTGAAAGAGTTATATTGAAGATAGAAAGGAGTGTGCAATGACTATTAAAACTCAAATGAGCTTAATGTACTGTAGCTTGCTAGGATTACTTATTCTATATCATTTGGGAACTGAAAGGGAACAGAGCAGGTCGAAGTTTCCTCGAGGTATTTGTTGAGTTGTGTATCAGTTATATGATTGATTGAGAGTATTCTCTCTTTATACCTTTCACTCTCTCTATATATCTTTCAACTTACCTAAGAAATCTGATGGAGATGCAGCGAATCCGCTTGCTGCAGCCGCTGCCAGATGACCCAAATGCAGGCCGGGATGCTGCAACATGGCAGGCACCCGTTGCGGGCGGATTGGACTGGCAGCGGCGCTGGAACTTGAATTGGAGTTGGGTGAGGCAGGTGATTCTGTGCTACGTTTACCCAGGCCCATTGCCAAACCATTGGTGTTGTTGTTCATGTTGTTGCTGTTGTTGTTGTGGTGCGTATTGCCATTGCTGTTGCTGTTGCTGCCAGCACTGACTGCTGCTGCTGCAGCTGCCACACTACGCGATCCCAGAATGCTGTCGATGGTAAAGAGGGAGGCAGCAGCCGCGGAGGCTGCAGTGGGTCCACTCACACGTGGTCTCTCCTCATCGAGTATGGTCTGCCCCGACTGGGAGCCATCATCCGAGGAGGGAGTCTGCGACTGAGGCTGCTGCTGTTGTTGCTGTTGTTGCTGCTGTTGCTGCTGTTGTTGCAGCACCGATTGCAACCGTTGTCCAAGGTAGCCGCACTGCTGTGAGTTGAGTAACATGGCCGTGGTCAGATGATAGGCAGCATTGTTGGCATTACCCGTTGGGGAGCGAGAGCGTTGCAGTTGCCGTGGTGGCTGCTGATGCTCGCCAAGATCACTGGCACAACGCTTGAGCACATAACCTGCCGGCGGTGAATTCGTTTCTACCATGCTGACCAGGCTGGAGGGCGGCGTGGGAGGTGGCGAACCCGGTGAAGGACTGGGCGTGCTCACCACTGTGATCTTGAACTTGGCCTTGGCGGCCAAGCTGCTGTTATCGCCGCTGCTGCTGCTGCTGTTGGCGCCGGACGCAAGCTGCGACGCAGGCGTGCTCCACAATGAGGACAGAATTTTGGCGGATTTTAGTTTGACTGTTTGAAAGCAATAATTGCAGTTGCACTGAGAGTTCACACACACTCACACACACACACTGACACGCGCGACGAGAGAGTGTTAGCTAAGTAAGTAAGTGATTTCTTCAAGTGTAGACTGTCTAAGTGCCGCTGAGTAACTCCGACTGAACCCTTCTTGTTCGCTCGAGCTGCGAAACTGTTGTGAACTGACGCGCACGAGTCGAGCCATCGTAGACGAAGTCTCTGTCACAGCCAGAGAGCACAGCACAGCACAGCAGAGTGCCCTCTCTCCTTCTCTCGCGCTCTCTCTCTCTGGCTCGTGGCAGACATGTTTGTGCTGTGGCCAATCAGAGCGTAGCTTGGCATTGCTGCAGTCACGCCCTGCCATGTTTGAATGTACGTGCTCTCAGCGGCTGCTCTCTCTCTCTCTCTCTCACACCTTGCTGTTGTTGCTGCTGCTGGTGGTGGTGTTGGTGGTGGACGACGCCCTCTAGCGACGACTGTTGCTGCGACATCTTTATCATTTACCGTTACCCATTGACGCAAAGATGGCGCAAGCCGAAGATACTCAGCATTGTCTCTCTCTCTCTCGCTCTTGCACTTGCACACCGCCTCTCTCTCTCTCGCTCTCTCTCTCTCTCTTCCTCTCTCTCCCTCTATCTCTGTTGCTTTATTTCTTTATTTTCCTTTTTTGACAGTTATTTATACAGATAAAGTCATCACTGACAGCCCCCGCGGCTGCGTGTAAGTGCAAGTGAGAAGCGTATATACTGCCTGCCTGCTTGCACTCACAGTGTAGCATAAAAAAATGGAAATTATGTGTTGGAGTTCGCGCTGAGATTGGCAACGAGGCAACGAGGCAAAGGCAGCTGCGACTGCGACGTTGACTGCGCTGTTGCTGCTGCCTCTGCTGCTGCTGCTGTTGCTGCTTTGCGCTCCGTCGTATCTTAAGAAGATAATGACTAAATTAATGCTTTTATGTTTTTGGCAACACATAAACATCATTATGCGCTCAATCCTCGGAGCCTCGGCGCTTCTCAACCAGGCGCACGCTCCTAGCAGGCAGCCTCCCTTCTCCCCCACTGCCCTGGGCTAGCAGATGCCTTATGTACAGCACACTGTGTGGAAGGGAGGGTGGAGCAGGAGGAGGATTCTCTGAAGTCAGCACCATTTTCTGATTAATGTGATGGAGCGAAAGGAGGATGTGAAAGCAAAGAAAGAGTAGAAGCAAAAGTCGCAAAATGGCAAGGAAAATAGGGAATATTTTACATGGCATTGCTCTCACTTTATGTGTGTGTGTGTGTCTATGTGTGTGTGTGCATATGAAAATATTTTAATCTAAAGTTTCCACATCAAACATGAGCAAGTGCAAATCCCAAGCAAGGTTCAGGGTTCTGGGTTCAGTTTGATGCCTGCAGCCAAATGCAGCAAAAGCACAAACTGAGCTTAGACTAATGATAAATGCAATGGCAGGACACACAGCAGGAGCTGCCATGTCAACTACAGTGAAGCGTGCCGAAGGCGAGCAGAAGAGAGAAAGAGAAGGAGATGGAGCAGTAAGGGAAAGAGAGGACAAGGGAGTGTGCGAAAAGAAGAGAGAGAGTTGAAGGCGATGGCAAAGAAAGCAAAGCAAGCTAGAGCGATGAATATGCAAGAGCATGCTGTGCAAGTACAGTGAGGACTCGATGAAGGGGAGTAAGAATTAAATGATGTAAGCTGTGGATATTACTAATACTAAGTTGGGTTAAGGAATGTCTAGGCGCCTTGTACTTTGAAAACATTTCAGAAAATTATAAGTTAGTCTACTAACATATTAGCTATAATAAAGGGTAATTTTTTAATAGCTATAGCAAAGTTTTTAAAAAAACATTAAATCGATAGTATAATTGAATGTTTCAAGATTATTTCATGCAAATATTGACCGTGACTGCGCCTCAAATGCTCCATCCGCTTAGTCAAATTTTTGCAGATGTTTGACAGTGATACAAAACCCGAAACGTGCGTCAGCTGTTTAAACCAGTGTTACCAAAAAGATAATAGCTAAAAAATCACTTTTTATATATCTCTATATTTAACAGAGATATACCAGAGTCTGCACTAAGGTTAGAGAACTCTCTGTGCTCTCTATCCTAAATTGTAGCCAAGCTGTTATTTTATATTTTTGCCCCACTGTACAGTAATGACAATAAGTAGGATATGTATAGATCAGCTTAGTAATACTCGTCTATCTATGTGAATTTTATCGAGTCTCTGAGCTCTCTGCCTCAGTTTGTGTCTAGGAATGTGCTTAACAGTCTTGCCCCACTGTATATATAGTACAAAGAAGTAGTATTCACTTACACTCATAACAGTATAGTAGCAGCATTCTCAGACATAGTTGGAATGTAGATACATTCCTTATAGTCTTGCCCCACTGTACATGCAATCGAGGAGAAGGAGGCGACAGTGGGAGGCAGAAGCTTATGTGCTTGCCGAGGCTACGAGTGAGACGAGTGCTCGCTCGCTCGTATGTATCCAACTGATTATAAGGGCGAAAGGATGAAAGGATGAAGCAGCCAAGGATGAGGAGGCAAGGAGAGCAAGAGAGGGGAGAAAGGAGGGAACAGGCGACATGTGCGACGTAGTCGAATGTTGCCAATGCTTTTAGAAATTATTGAATAATTAAGCAAGTCGAGCTGTAAAAACAGCAAGGAAAGGAGAAGGAGGAGCAGGAACAAGAGAAGGGGCAGAGGCAGGAGCTGACTGCCCATTGGGGGGCGTAAATAGTCAGAGAAAGCGTGGACTCCTTCCTCAAGTGCGGCAATCTCTCCTCGAGTTCTCCCGGTACATTATTTGTTTTAGTTCTGAACTTCTTACATGCAACGCTGCTGCCGTCGGGAATTGGGACACACACACTCGCTACAAACACGTGTGTGTGTGCGCCTGGCTAAGCTCAAAAGTTGAGCAGGACACAGAGTAACCTGCCACATGCAACATGATGATTTTTTGCTGCTGCCCACGTTTTATTTTTCCATCTTCTTTCTCTTTTTTTCAATTCTCTTTTTTCTCCTCACTGAGCTGAAAACTTTTCTCTGGTTTCGCTTTTTGTTTTAGTTCGTAGATTGAATTTTAAATAACAAATTAAATTAACTCGACTAAGTATTGTGCCACGCGACTATTTGGCAACGTTTCGATTGACCTCGCTTCCCTTTTCCCACCCCCGCCCCACTCCTTGTGCCCCTTGTCCACTTGCGGTTGGCGGAAAAAGTTCAATTGGCAAAGGACTCTGTAAACATTGCGGAATAAAAGGTTTTTCTACTTTTCCAACGTTCGCCCTCAGCTGCTCAGCTTGCTTCTGCTTTTGCTTCTACTTCTTCTTCTTTCTCTTCCCCTTCTTCTGGATGTGCTTCTATTCCAGCTTCTTCTGCTGCTGCTGCTTCTTTGCTTTGCCTTGTGCTGCTTGATGATTTTTTATTCGAATTCGATTTGTGTTTCCATTCGCAATATTTGGCGCCGCCGGCAATTTTTGCGCTTTTCTTTCTTTTTGTACCCGTTACGCATAGAGAGGAAGGGTAGTATAACTTTATAGCCAGACATGGCTCAATCGACGCGGCTAGTAATCTTGAGTAAGAATATATGTATATACTTTGTAGGGTCTGCCACGCCTCCTTCTGCCTGTTACATACATTTGCGCAAAGTTAGTATACCCTTTTTCACCATTTTCAATGGTCGATGGGTATAATTCGATTGAGATTAGATAATAGACATCAAAGTTATTCAAGAAACAATTCTACTGTGTGTATAGTTAAAGCTCCTAAGGCAGGGTATACCATAGTGAAGCAATCTAGACTGTATATTTCTTACTTGTCTATTTTTCTCTCTCTCTGCGAAATTAGAAAAGTTTCTTTTTCTGTTTGCTTGAGTTGAGAGAGGGTGTGCGTGTGTGCATGCGTGTGTGCGCTTTGGGTATTTGGCTTGTTAAAAATTTAAGCGAATTTCGCTGACGCTAAAATCGAGAAATCTCAAATCAAAAATCAGCCTGACGCTGACATTGATATGTTAATGGAATCCGCAATGACGTCACGACAAACGCGACAAACTAATCCCCTACAGAAGCTGGAGTAGAAACTACCCTGTCATGGCAACGCGTAGCCGGCTCGACCGGTTTCGTACTAGTCTCAATTAAATGCTTAATCCAAATATCGTTTTTATCGCCTGCGTTGCTGCGACATGGCGGCAGCCACATCATCATCGTCATCAAGGGATCAGGCTCGGATCGGATTGGCATTGGGATCGCAACGGGATCAGGTTTGGGATCAGGCCAGGGATCAGTTTAATCTAGCGATATGCGTAAGCGTGCAAATTGCACTGATTATGCGCAAGAGAGAGAGAGAGAGAGAGACGCAAACAGTTCTGTGAGCGAGAGGGCAACACAAACAAGAGAAACAACTACAAAAGGTGCAATAAAACCGAAATCGGAATGGGAGGGAGAGAGAGCGAAATGTGGATGAATGAAGCGGGGCGTGAGGTAAAAACAAAATGGTTGCCCTTCAATAGAGCGATCCCTAGTCCCTAGTCGATCAGGGATAACTGCCCCGACAGCTGCCTCTGGTTGCTGTGCAAGCAAACTCGGTACCACACTTTGCCCGCCCGAGGGTATTTCTCTGCTCTCTGTTTGAACTGCAATATTGAGTTTTGGCCTGCATTTACCGGGATTATAATCGATTTGAGGCATAACATAATAAACTGATAATACTTATGCAAAACTTCATCGTAGACAGCTTGATAGATCTTGAGAACTGCAAAGATTTCATGTTAAAATCAGTTTACAAACTGAAGAAAATTACTAGTAATTGTAAAATGTTGGTTATTCTTACTTGAAAAGGGAAATCAAACTGGAAATTTCGAAATTCTTTTCTTGTTTTTAGTTATTTTACCTTGGCAAAACATTAGCTTTGCTGTATATTGAAATCTAACTCATTAACATGCAAACTGAGGGTTTTCTATTGAAAGAATTATAATAGTGTATATGAAATTGATTCAGGATTTTCTTCATTAACAGATAATTAACTGTCGTGCATATGAAATATATGTATTCTCTGTAAGTCTCTCGAAGATTAAAGTCCCTTAACTTTTAAAGGATATAATATATATCTTTGGTTGAATATGAACACACTCTACATGCTATTTTCGCCAGATTTCTAGTCTTGAAATGGAACTGGAAAGGAAATGCAATTAATTATGGCTAACTTTGTTATTCATATCTACCCTATTGAGTGGGCGAAACCTTTTTGTCTTTGAGCTGTCATAATTTTTGTTGATTTGATGCGTAATTAAAAATTTAAATTATACGCCTTGGGCGGGGTAAATATTTGCACTGGAAATGGAAAGGAAACGGAAGCATTTTTGGGCAGGCCAAAGATGTGAATAAATCATCAGCTAAAGGCAGGTGTAGGAAAGAGAGTGAGAGGGGTATACAATTGTAAATTACTTCAACTCAATTAATTAGCCAGCTCTGCATGGAATGCTGGTGGTCCCTGCCAGAACCTTCTTCTTCTATTTGCCTTAACTCTTTCTTGACAAATCTCACAATCAGAGTGCGACGACGGGTCGAGTTTCTCGAGCTGCTCTGGAGTTGTTCGACTGTTTTGACTGTTTTCCCCGACAGTTTTCTCCACGTTCCACGCACCTTTGACAAAAGGCAGCCAAAGCCAAATAGAAACTGGGCGCAAATTGGCAAACAAACAAACAACGAAACGACAAAACAGACAAACGAAAGGATTGCAAAAAGGATGCCAAAAGAGGAAGAGAGAGAGAGAGAGAAAGAAAACAGAGCAGTTGAAACAGTAGCAAGAAAACTGGAGGGAAACAGCCCCAAGACTAGAGCACAGTCTACATTACACTGAGAACAATGTATTGGGAATATATGAAGGTAATTATAATAAAGAGCAGTCCCTTCTACGACTTATAAAATTGCTTAACAATACTTCTCTGTTAAACTTTTACTACTTTATGCCAAACAGAATTAGAATTGAGACGCCAGAAAGTATGTGTATTTAACAGTCAAGTAGTCAGTTTATTTAACTAGTCAATTTATTCATATTTGTCTGTATGAACATGTATATCTCTGAGACTATAAAGGCTAGTGTTGTCAAGTTTAGTAAAAATGTGTCTTATAATTGCACTCAGAAAAATTATGTTTTAGAACTTGGCCACGCCCTCTGCCGCCCCTGTTAATCAACAAAATACAAATCACCAGCGAACTGCAGACTACAGCTTTCTTACTGCACTCTGCCGCCTTCTTCGAGGGACATTCTCATTATATTTACCATGATATTTACTTATTTTTATTACTTGTCACCCATTTTCTCTTAGTGTACGGCGGCTTCTTCTAGGCTCGCTGCGTGTGGTGTGTTTGTTTGTACAAATGTCGAAGCTGAGCCTGCCTCTCTCTCTCTCTCTCTCTCTGTCGCTTTCTCTTGTAGTCTCTCTCTGTTTCTTTGCTTTGTTTGTGCCATGTTTTCTTGTTATCCTACGTGTCTACATAAAAAACAATGCCCAAAAACAATGGCAGGCTGCTCTAGTGCTGGTTCTGTTCCTGTTTGCCATTTCTATTGCTGCGCCAATTGCTGCGTTCCATTTTTTTTGTTATTATTAAACCTACGATCGTTTTCCTGGCCGCCTTTTCAATTGACCGTACAAATCGCAACAAGGCTCAGCCGGGATAAGCCCCGCTGTACCGCAACAACAGAGCCCAGCACCCATGATCCTAGCCTCCGACATGATCCTGGCTCCCTTTCAATGCACGCTCCTCCTGCTCTTTTCTTCACACGCTGCACTTTGTGTTGATCACTGATGCGCATTTGATTGCCTGCTCTCCATCTCTCTTTCACTCACTCCCTCGTTCTCTCTCTCTCTCACTCTTTCTCTTTCGTGCCTAAGTCGTTGGAAAATCGCTTTGTTTTTTAGCGCTGCCTTTTTTATGCCTTTCCTCAATATTTCCTGCAACTAATTGCGAGAAAAATCGTTAATACCTTGCAGAGATTAGACTGAACTGGACTTGAGCTGCGCAGGCGGTTGCTATCTTTGCCAGTTCATTGGTATCTTGAGCACTTCATCAGCTGGCGCAGCTTGCATTGCCTGGAAACGTGTGTAAAGTGGGTGCACAGTGGGGTAAACTGAGTGATTCTTGGGAGTGTATTGAACTGAGTAGATAAATGATGAGTCGCTAACTTCGATAGACATATTAAATATATCACTTTGATACTCGACGGGTTCAATGGGCACAATTAAATTGCCTTGAAACAGATCTTCTATGATCAAATAGGGTCTCTTATAAAAGGAATCCACTTTCATGAAATGGATTCCTACATTTTAACAGACATATGAGGTATTTATAGTAGAATCTACGAGTTTCATAATAAGTAGACTCTCCTGCATTGAAACATTGTCTTATCGATCGTAAGAGTTCTACAATATCTGATATATATCTCTACTAAATTCTCATTCTTAAATAAATTTAACCAGTTCCATAATGAGTAGGCAATTAAATTGACCCTCCTTACTTGAAATAGAATCTACTCGAACGAAAGGATTGACTCGAGTCGAAAGATTCCTTACTTTTGAAAGACGTATTCAATATTTGAGAGACGTATTCAATATCTTTTAAAGGATCAATCAATGCTATAATAACAGACAATTAGTGGACTCTTCTGACTTGAAACATTCCCTTTACGATCGAAAGGATTCTCCAATAAACGATATATCACTCAGAGTTGTCCACTGTACCCGTTGGGCACTTGAAAATCTCGTTATACTGTCAACGCCAGAGTTGACGCCACTTGGCAGGCGCTGGGAAAACTGACAGTCATCACCAAGCGATAGAAGGGGAAAACGGGGCGGGCAGGAGGCGGGTGCGATTGCGTTCTCAAGTGCTCCAGCAATTGGCAGCTGCTTCTCGCTCGCCTCTCGCGCTCTCGTATCGCTTACAGAGACACACACAGTGGAAAGCAGCACGAGATGAATGAAAACATGAGCAACGCCTACTACAACCACCGCAACTGGATCAGCAGTAAAGGGAAACCTTTAGCGCGGTCCTTTGTCCCTTTTGTTTTGTGGTCTCTGCTGGCTTAGGATGCGGATGTGGTTAAAGCACAAGCACAACGAGAGTGGGCACTCAAAACGCCTCGACGGGACTCAATTGTTTTGAGATCAATTTGCAACTTAATTGAAATCCATTTAAAGTAATGAGAGTTACTAACTTGCCTGTCCTCAGTCCTCTGCCCTTTTGCCCTTTCGCCCTTTTCTTCGACCTGCTCTACCCTTTCTTAACTGCTACCCTAACCCGGTGTGGGTTCGGTGCGAGGCTTTGGCTGATCCCGTGCTCAAGAATTATAATCCACGGGACTACTACCTGTTCACTTTGTTAGCTATCTCTCTGGCTGCGGCTCATCCTGACAGCAGATCAATTTGCAGGCTACGCAAAGCCAAATTGTCATTTCACAGGCGGAGACAGTGTAGAGAAGGAAAGCATGGGAAATGGGAAATTGGAAAGTTGAGAGAAAATTGGAGCATTATCTGCACTTGGAGTTGGGCCAAGGATAAAGATTCATTTGCCTGCGTGCCTCAAGTGAATGAAATAATAAAATAATATGCAGACAGTTGGAAATTGAAGTCTTATACCAGACAGGGGCTTACACAGAAAGGGGGCAACGGTACACAGTAAACTGTATGAAGAATTTTGATAAGTTTGAAGGTGGAAGAAAGTTATTGTAGAGAAAATTTAAGTGTGTTCGCTGACAGGGGCGTTGTACACATAGCTAGTCTCCTTTAAGTTCCATCCCCCTTTCTACTACACCACTGACTTGCAGTCGAAAATTGATGTGTTATGCCAGACAGAGACGTAGTCGGTAGGGGGAGAGTTGATTTACTATATCATAAACTCAATTTTACAAGGAATTTGTTAATAAATAGAAAAGCTAGAGGGCAAGGGGTTGATAACTAATTGGAATAGAGGAAACTTGAACAAAGGTGGGCAATTCTAAGAGAGTTTTATCTCTTCTACTTCCCAAGCGTATCCCCTTTTCTGCTACGCCTCTGACTGGGCTGTCTTCATGTGTGAAAATATGCAAAAAATATGCAAAAGATTGTCCAAAAAAAAGAAGAGAAATTGTCAGGCGAGTCCATTAAAAGGGAATAAGTGCGTGCAAATCCAGGCCGCAGGATGTTTTTCATATTATCAGCGCATATTACTTTATTGAAAATGAAAAAGCACACGCCCAGCCACGCCCCAATCCCCTGCAGAAGTTGCCAAAGTAAACATGTGCGAAGGAGCAGAAGAAGTTGGAGATGGATGAGGCGGAAGTTGCCTACAGGAATGCTCCCCCTGCACGCGTGCAGAGATGTAGAGAGTGAGAGACAGATAGAGAGAGAAAGAGCGGGAATGATAGAGCACGGCATAAGTTGATCCCTTGTAAATCCCTAAATTGTTTTATGACCATATTGGAAAAGGAGGTGTAAACCTAATTTTGCTTTATGTGCCCGACCTGCGCGCCGTGCTCGAAGCTCAATGCGGAGCAATCGCAAAAAGGACACACGCTGCTACTGGATTTATGCCTTTCTTGTTCCGGCTGCAGGTCAAAGGCAAAGGTTCGCAGGCCTGCACTGCACTCAATTGAGAACGGGAGCGGCTGCTTCCGCCTTTGTTTGCGCGCTTGTGCTGAGCCTCATTTAAATCGAACCGCTGGCCAATTTGCATTCGCACCACAAGCAAATTGATCCGCCCTAATCCTTGTCCAACTCCTTCGAGCCTGGGTTAGTGTGATACGGCCTCGAAAGGGATTTCAATTTAAAAGGACAACAACAGAGGGAGAAAGAGAGAAAAACAACAATCTTTGCCTTCGGCTTTGCACTCGCTCAAGCCTCCGGCTTGACGAGAACTGCAAATTGAAGTCACTCGACCGAGCCGAGCACAACTGGTCAGCTTGGAAAAGGGGTGCGAGGTTTACAAAGAGATAGAGAGAGAGAGACAGCAAGAGAATGGCAGAGGGAGAGGCAGGGCGAGGCAGGCAACTGGACAAGCAGAGGTAGATCTAGATCTAGAGGTTGGCAGTATTAAGTAATGAATACCTATTATGTTTTCACATTTTTAAGAATTCTTCACTGTTTCGGGAAGTACTGTTAGCAATATATATATTAAATATACCATAATTCATTCATTATTACAGATTTTTTTGTTTATATATTTTAAATTTATTGATGGACTTTATGACGTGAAACATATGTTTTCTGCACTCTTTTTACTCTCAAATTATTTATTGAGATCTATTTAAATTGAACTTTAAGTGTTAGTTAAAATACAAAAAAAAGGCTTAAGAATTAGGAACTAATATGATTATTATTATTAATGAAAGCGTATATATAATTTGTTATCTTTTTATACCTTATATAAAATATTTATTCTGACAAATTCCTTCTAATTAAAAAATTTATTTGCTTATTTAATTAATTTGACTACGATTAGTTGATTTTGTTTTATTTATTACTTGTTGTATTAATTTATAATACTTAAATTACCTTATTCCAATTATTAATTAAATCAATGCTAAACATTTCAATGCGTTCTCTCTACTTTTTCATTTATTTAAATTTCGCGCCCATTCGAAGCGCCATCTATGGTTGAATACCAAGCTACGCTTGTTCTGCACATGTGGCAACGCTGCCTGGCGCAGCTGTTTGCTTATAAATGGCAACTTTGTACGCTTGTCTGCCTATCGATATCATAGTATACACATCGAAAAGCAAAGTTTGACTGACAACACAAATTGTAAACAAAAAATTGAGTGTGAAATAAAAAACCAAATACACAAAAGAAACAATGGAAATCAACAAGAAGAGTACGGACAAGGAAAAGCCGAAAAACCGACGTAGGCCGGGAAAACATGAGTTGCAGCGACGTCGCTGTAGAAGAATAGCTGCGGAAAAGGCTGCAGAGGCAGCAGCAACCTGGGTAGGCGCAGAACTAAAGGTACCGGAGGATGATGCAGCAGAACATATGCCTAAAATGCCTGAGATTTGGAAAAAGACCTTCAGAACCCTCGGGCGGTGGCATCGTCAGCAGACAATCTTCTTCTGCGGTGTACACTCAGGAGATGAGGAGGAGGAGAAAGACAAGAAGAAAGATGAGGAAAAGTCCTCGCAGGAGGGTGAATACGAAGTGAATGAAGTGAAGCCCCCGGAGACAGTTGACAACAAGGAGGCTGAGGACCAAGTGGATGCCGACTACTTGAGCTTTCTGGAGGTGACCCGCAAGCATCAGGAGGAAATAAAGCGAATGCGTGCCGAAGAAGATCAGAAACTAATGCAGAGGCATGCCAAAGAACTGGCCGCACTGAGCATCTCAGCAAGATCAGGAAACTAAAACCTCACCACATTCTAGTCTTAAGATAAGCCATAAGATGAAGAAGATGACGAATCACTCCAACAAAAATAAATGCAAATGTATTCAGTGTAAATGGCGTGGGCGTTGGGAGGGGGTGTGGCATGTGTAACGGTAAATGCAGACGTGGCTTCATCCCGGTCTGGTCCGGTTCTGAGAAGTGTGCTTTGAGCCTGCCTAATGAAGTTGTGCGAAACTGGACACAAAGAGATGAGAGAGGGGGATACAGGGGGAGGAGAGACGCACATTAACCTGACCATGACAAATGTAGGCTCATTTGTTACCCAACACACTGAAGAAAGCTTCAAATTAGGGCTGAGACTTGGACTCCATCTTCGACTTGGACTCAGCCAAGTGGGTTGGCATTTCATCAGACAGAAATGTATAACAGAATGTGAATTAATACGTGCTGCCATTAGGGTAGCACAGAGACAGTGGGTCACAGTGGAGAGTGCAGGACTGTATGATCTGAGAGTGGGCGTGGCAAGCGCGCATTAGCCGCCTTTTTTCGACAGAAAAACCCAATTAAGTTATCTGTCTGGCCAGAAAGAGAGAGAGAGAGGAAGAGAGACAGAGACCAGACCTAATTCCAAGCACATGAGTGCTGTGGAAACTGACACCGTTGTGAACCTTCTTTGGCCACAAATGGCCGCAGGTGTCGCGAGGCTACGAGGCAATACGAGGCGACCTTTCTATTAGCTCAGGCGTGGCACATAAATCACAGCGAGGTGTGGTGATGGGAAGTGTAGCAGGAGCTGCTTGGGAATTAAGATTGAGGCCGAGGCAAGGCAAGTGTGTGAAGAGTGGGTGAAGTGAGTCAGTGGGAGGGAGGTACAGAAAGAGGCAGAGATATATGAGATGGGGAGAGACTAATAAGATGGAGGAGAGAGAAAGAGAGAGAGACAAACAGGCACATAACTACTGATAATGAGGGGAAACATAGTAAGGATGCTAGAAAGAGCATAATAGATTCATACAGAAGTAAAGAGAGGGAGAAAAACTGAGAAAGGGGTAGGTAAAGAACAAAGACAGCAGACGAAAAGGTCCTTGTCTTGCTGGAGCATAACATTCTTCAAAAAAGTTTATAACGCGCCCACAATGTGATTGTATTCTGAATCAGCACCACCAGGGAAGTTGATTTAGCCATGTCTGTCCGTCTGTCTGTGTGTACATATGTTGCAATGTAAACTAGTCTCTCAGTCTTATAGCTACTATATAACTTGGTTGGCAGACATGGATTCAATTGTTGCACGCTGTAAATATATTATATATATGTATATAGATATTTTGTATAGCTGTCATACAAACTATCGTCCAATTTTTGGTATTTGTCAAGATATTGCAACTAAATTTACTACATTGGACTTTGTATACCCTTCGGCCATTGAAAATGGTCTAAAAAGGGTATACTAACTTTGTGCAAATGTATGTTTCTATATATTGAATATACCTATAAAATTTTATCAAATTCGGACGACTATAACATATACATAGCTGCTATAGGAACAATCAGCCTAAATAAAGGTTTTTTCTTTTCTCATACTTTTTTTCATTATATATGATTCTCATTTGTCTTTCTCTGATGTCTCCTACTGGTATCCCCTGCCTCCCACTGCTGTTGCCCTTTGCTTTCCTTTCCCTCTCTTCCTCTCTCTCCCTCTTTCTCTCTTTCCCTCTTTCTCTGTTGTTTCTTTGGCTGACCTTGTGCTTGGAATCTCTGTGTGTGTGCCTCTGCTGGTGCCTCTGCTGTAGTCTGCTGTAGGGTTCCCTCATTACTTCTAACTCTAACTTGGTCTGAGACTGGTCAAAAACCAAAAACTGAAAACTAAAAAAAAACGCGAAAAACAACAACTATTTTGCATTATGCTTTGTTGTTGTTTTGTTGTTGTTGCTTTGTGCATTTCTTGTGGTCGCTTTGGCGGCACTGGGAATTACAATGGAGCCACTGGAATGTGGCTCCATTAAAAATTGTGGAGCCTAATACACGATTTGCAGTTGCTGACATTGCTGCTGCTGTTGTTGCTGGTGTTGTTGCTGCTGTTGTTGTTGCTACTGTTGCTGCTGCCGTTTTGTTTGTTGTCGCGCTGCATTAGCAATTTAATTGATTTGTAGGCAACAATTTGTCTGCCACATTGTCTCTCTCTCTCTCTCTCTTTCGCTCAGCCTTCTCTGTCTATCTCCCTCTCTTACACAAAGCAGCTATCTCTGTCCCTCTATTGGCCTAGTTGGCCTCCGGGCAAGAGCAGGTTTCGCTGTCATAAAATATGCATAAATAGCGCGAGATTTCGCTGAGATCTTGCAAAGATCTTTCCAAGTTGTGTTGGGGGTGTTGTCTGCTTGTGTTGCAACGCACTTGCAACATGGCGTCGCAACAACAACAACAATAACTGCTGAGGCAAGCTCTAAAGCAGATGGCAACAGGTGGCAACAACAACAACAGCAGTGCTACCTTTGCTGCCCTTTGGGTTTGGCTTGTTTGTTTTCCACATCGTTGGCTGCTCGTTTCGCAGTTGTTGTTGCTGTTGCTGCCCTGTTGCTGTTGCCCTGTTGCTGTTGGTTATTAGCAGCATTCAGCAGCTACACCCCTTTAATTAGAGGCCTCTACTGTCTCTATATCTCTCTCTCCTTCTCGCTCCCTTCTTTCCTTGCTTGCAGCTGACGTGGCAATTGCTGCGTCACTTCGGCAACGCCGGCAACCGGCGGCCATTTTAATGCCACACTACAGTAGTTATTCGGTTTAAGCCATGAGAGTGCTTTGTAGTCACTTCTTTTAACTGAAGAGAAGGATGAGAAGACTGCAAGAAAGAAAGCTGTAGTAGGAGAAGGTTTTCTCTTGAAGTTATTTGATAGTTTGGCAGGCGCATTTTGTAGGTCAAGTTATTTAGAATTCGAGCTGAACATGCTAGTTAGCCTTAGTGCGAATAGTAAAGAGGTAAAACTGAAATATACCTTAGAGTATCTTTTAATAATCTCATCAGAACTGATTTCTTTTCTTTATTTATATGTGAATGAGGTGTGCATATGAGTTGAGAGAGAAGTAGACAGAGCTCTAGGTTTTTAGTAGACTCTCTCATTCCATCTATGCTTATCCTTCTATCTTTATCTCTTTATAAGTTATATTACTCTTCTAATCGCATTTCTTTATATGTGTGTCTGTAGCTTAATAGAATCTTCTGTTGAATTAAACCTACGCAGAGATTATCTTAAGGATAGTTGATTCACCAACTAATTTCAATCATATCTTATAGCATTATAAAAACTGTGAACTATTCAGTATCTCCCATCTCATCTACAATATCTTAATGTGTTTCTAGGTTAACATTAATTCTAGGTTAATTAATTAAAGCTGGGTTTGATAATTAGCAATCATTAAAATGCCTAGCAAATTAAAGGGTAGGCATGACTGGACCAGGACTGACAAATGGTAATGAAGTAGGATGAACTAAGACACAACTGAGAACACCTCAGCGCATCCCAGAGTTTCTCACACTCACCTCATCCCATTCCTTGCCACATCTTTATCTACGTTACTTCAGATCTATTTTCAGCGCGAGTAACATAACAATTTGCATAATCTTGAACATTTAAGCTCTCGTTTTATGGTTATTATAAAAAGTTTATAGCGGGCTTAACTTTTATAGTGGGTTATTTAATATTTTATTGTTTTAATACGCGAATAGTTTTGGTTAATGGTTCTCAAGGCCCCCCCCCACCCCTTCTGAACGGATCTTATGCATTGCGTTTTTATGTTCCCATTCTCACATGAGTCGCCACAGCCTCCCACTGTTTCAGCTGCTGCTGTTGGTGACAACAGCAACAATTGCAGTTGCAAAACGGGTTGTGCAAAGAGGGAGGGCTGAAAGGGGGAGGGAGGGGACTGGGCCTGGCTAGTTGCAGTTGGCGCTGCGAGGCGCTGTCGAAATTCATCCAATTCAAAAGGCGATTTCTGTTTCCAGTTTCAAGTTTCTATGTTTTTTCTCTGCCTGTCGTTCTCCATTTGTCGCCAGGCACTTGTTGCTGCTGCATGGTGCATGTGGCAAGTGCAAAGTGGCTAGGAGAGAGAGAGAGAGAGATGGGCGGGAGAAAGGGAGGAGAAGGAAGCGTGAGAGAACAAACTGCGCCTGCGCACGCGTTCAATTAGCTCGCAAATTGCAAATCGTGCGGCGCATGCCACGTTCAGTGGCAGCAACAACATGTTGCCATTGCTGCTGCTGCTTTTGCCGTTGCTAGCAACAGTTGCTAATGTGTTGTCAACAGAATTCGCGTTGACAGCAGCAGCGAAAATATTTCATTTCAAATTTGCAATGCGAGAAGGTGAGAAGAGAGGAAGAGGGAGAGGCAAAGAGAAGGAGCGGTACATGCGGGGAGGAAGGAGGAAGAGAGAGTGAGAGGGAATAGAGACAAGAAAGAGTAAGAGACGGGGAAGAAAAGAGTGAGTAGCAACAGTGCATATTCTAGAGCAAGCAGCTTGAAGAAAGCAAGTTAGTTGTCCCCTTTTTATACCCTTTGAACATTGAAAATAGTCAGGAAAGGGTATATTAACTGTGTGTAAGTGTATGCAACAGGCAGAACGAGGCGTGACAGAGCCTACTAAGTGTATGTATTCCTGCACAGGATCAATAGTCGAGTCTACTGAGCCAAGTCCGTCAAGATCTCAGCTATTATAAAAGTTAAAGAGAACAAATTTGGCATGAAGCCTCCTGTACACCATCAACTGATCATCTATATTTCCAAAGTTGGCTGCCACGCCCAACGCCCCCACAAATAATTAATTCAATTTGTCAACTCGATTTTCAAGCAATGCATGGGAGACACAACATTCTGATTTGAACATATACTAAGCAGATTAAAATATCCACCTCAACTCCCAATTTCATTCCGATCGGACAATAAACACAGAAGTTATTAAAGTTACCATTTGTGCCTAAGGCTCTAAGCTTGCCCCTGCTGGTATGCTGCAATATTTTACGAGTGTAAAAACTTCCTCTGCTAAGTATTTTTTAGTGTATAGGGTTTTAAATGAGCACAAGGGTGTCTTACTGTCGGCTGGGCTGACTGTAGCTTTCTACAATTATTTCTCTCAGTGCACGCGCTGCTTTGCTGTTCTTTAATTGTGAGTGAAAACGGAGCAATCGCTGAGTTATGGCATAGACCTTGAGACAACAACATCCTGTGCCCATTGTCCAGGCCAAGTTGATGCTGCTGCTGCTGCTGTTGCTGTCGTTACTGTTGCTCGTAACTCAGCAGCAACATTTGCATCTGCAGCAGCAACATCGACGTTGCTTTGCCTTGCCTTGCCTTGGATTGCATTGAATTCCTTTGCAAGTTGCATTTTTGTCATTTCGCGTTCCTTTGAGTGAATGATAACTGACAGTTAAACAGCCTGACGTTGCTGCTGCACTTTTCCTCCCTGCCTTCCCCTCTTCCTGCAGCTGTTGCCTACTGCTGCCTGTGGCCCTGGACTGTCTGTCTGTCTGCTGCCCTGGCGAGGGCAGTTCGTTTTGTTTTTGTTTGCCAGAGTGAATGTCAATAAATATTGTCATTGTCATGGTTGCTGTTGCAACTAGACCTGCAACTGTTGTTGCTGCTGTTGCTGCAATTGTTGCTGCTGTGGCTTGTTACCCAATCTCAGTCTGCGCATAAATTCTATCAACAAGCAAATGGAAATATTAAGGAAATTTAGTTGTTGCAGGGCACAAGGTGCCAAGGCAGAGGGAAGGAGAAGAGGGCGTGGCTGGCAGAGGCGTTGCCTGCTTTTGTTTACATGCTCAAAGCAACCGCCGACAAACAGAGAGTCAAAGGCGACGATTGGAGGCAAGGCTCACACCGGATCTATGGCCCAACTGCGTCTGCAACTCCCTCTCCCTCTTCACCTCCCTCTGGTTCTCCCTCCTCAACTGCAATGCGAAACCAACCGCAGAGCAACATACATCATTTTCACACCAAAGAGGCAATTGATGAGGCAACAAGGAGGGGCAGCAGGAGGGGGGGGGGGCACAACCTGTGGCAAACCTCAAGGCGAGAATTATGAGCGACAACAGCAACAACGGCAACGGCAATGTGGCGCAGCAAATGACTTTGAACTGAGAATTTGCAGCTAATAATTTACACAAAAGCGTTTTTAATCATCCAACGGCAGGAGGAGGGAGAGGGAGAGAAGAGAGAAAGAGAGAGGAAGCAGAGGTATCTCAGGCTTGGCCAATAAATTGCCAGCGTGGCAGCAGCAGCAACAGCAGCAGCAGCAGTGACTACACTCGCCAAAAAGCCACGCAGTCAAGCTTAACTTTGTTGCAGCTTCCCTTCTGCCCCCCCTCCCTCTCTTTTCTCGCAGTGTATAAATATTTACAAGGCAGGCAATCAATCAGCGCATAGCTCAGCTCATGATCCCGCGCTGCTGCTCTGCCATTGGCATTGTGTCACTCAGCAACAGCAGCAGCAGGCAGGGAATGCCACAGAGAGATCATTGATAATGATCTGAGTGCAACTGCAACTAGAGTGGGGCAAGAGGAAGAGCAACAGCAACAGCAGCAGCAGTAGAAGAATATCAACTGAGCGCCAAAGGCCTAAACTGAAAAGTATGCGTAATGGCCCCAGGGAGTGCACAGAGCGCACTGAGGAGGAGCACACACATGGAGAGAAGGAGTAACATATGGAGGAGGCACATATGGAGTGCACACACACGTACACTCTGACAAGGGGGCACACGCAGCCTGCGGTTGTTTGCCTTTTGTCTAGCGAGGAGAAGGTTGCGCAGCGATGAGAAAACGCGTCATAAATGCGTAAAGTTGATGACAACAGCAGCAGCAGGAGAGAAGAGAGAGAGATAAGGGGAGTAGAGGGAGAAGAGAAGAGCAGGGGCAGACAGGTGTGGGAAAGTGGGAGAGAGGAGACAGTAGTAGTAAGTAGGAAAGAGGGACAGAGCAGGCAGACCGAATGGGCCTCTAGGAGAAGAGTTGACAGTGGAAGGAGGAGGCTAAAGGGGAGAGAGAGAAAGAGTAAGAGGAGAGAAAAAGGAAGAGGAAGGTAATAGACGAGGCAGTAGAAGCAGGGAAAGGTTCTCTGGTCAGTCAATAAGGAGAGTCAAGCAGGAGGAGAAAGAGAAGAGGGAAAAGAAGAGGGAAGAGATAAGCAGAGACACGAGGGAAGCCTGCACTGCTAGAAGAACAGATACCGAGGAGAGGAAGACAGAAGAGACATGGTAGAATAGAAGAGTGCAGGAGGGACAGATCTAGAAGGTGGATTGATGAGAGATGGGTCTCTTCTCAGCTAGGGAGGTGGGGAGGAAGGGAGAATCCGTCACTGCTCGCTTCGGCAGTCTTCATCATATTTAATGGTTGTGTGATAATATGCCACGTTGCTGCCGTTGTAGCTGTTGTTGCTGTTGTCGATGTTGCTGCTGGGCACACACAGACTGAAACATACACACACACTGACACATACAAACACAGACTGACACACCGTCAACATGGCCATAAAGAGTCGCGGGCAAAACAAAACTCAATTAAAGAAACGCATTGCACTCTGTCCGCATTGCAGGAGAGCAATGATACTGCCAGGCAGCAACAGCAACAGCAGCAGCAGCAACATCGTGATTATTGTGCCGATAATCATCGTTATCGTCGGCATCATCATCGTGATCATCGTGATAAACAAACTGACATTGAAGTGCCAGATCGACAACGAGTTGCTGCTGCTGCTGTTGCTGGCGTTGCCAGCAATGCTGCTGCTGCTGCTGCTCATAAATATGGCGTATGGTTGCAGTCCTCCATCGCCGTCGTTGTGGTCATCTACAACTTGGTTATTAGTCGCCCGGAATGTTGGCGATGCGCGTTAATTAACTCATCAATTTCTTTGCTCCTAGCTCGATTGTTGTTGCTGCTGCTGCTGTTGCTGTGCTGCTGCAGCAGTTGCTGTTGTTGCAGTTGTTGCTGTTGTTGCATTTGCAATGTGTCTAGGGCCAAAAAGGTTTTCGGGCTGCCTACACACAATAAAAATAATACAGACTTGCCACCAGCTTAGCTAACAAATCAAGCTACCTCTTCCCCGCTGATCTTATTTCTATTTCCCTCTTTCCCCTACTCCCCTGCTTCCCTCTGTTACCTCTTTGCTGGCCTGCCAATCCCAGGCGATCCAATCAGAGCGCAGACAGCAGATGACAGGCGCAATATGCGACTACACTGCAAGAATGGCGGGTGTGAGATAAAATTAATAAATAATTGAGATTTGAGAATGAAAAAGTAAGTTAGAAATTAAGTGAATAGTTGTTATAGAGCAAACGTAAATAAAATAATGAAAATTTAAAATAATGAAAATTTAAACTTTTAAAATTGAAGAAAGAAGCTAGAAACTGTTAAATTGTAATGTTTATATTTTTTAAACAATTTAGTTATATGACTTTATAATATGATCTACTTCAATTTGAATGTGCTAGATATACCTGCTACCTATGTTGTATTGCATACTTAAGAGAGCTGCTTGGAAATTAGTTCCTCTTTAAAATTAATTCTTAAATAACTTCTATGTTAATTATTCTATTGCAGCCAAATTTTTAGAAATAACTTGGGCTTTATTAGTTATTATGTTTGCCTAAAATCAACTTTTCTGGATTTAAATTACGCTGGGAATTCGGTTTTTATCGATTTACGTAGGCGGAAGGGGGAGTGATCAAATTCTTAAATTAAGCTTGAACTACGTGAAACAATTTAACAAATAGATACCAAAGTTGCTCTTATAGTCTCTGAGATTTAGGTGTTTCTACAGATAGACAGACAGATAGAGAGACAGACAGACAGAGGGACATTTGGCCCACTTTCGCTGGTGTTGAGCTGTTGCTGTTTCTATTCTTGCCATCAGCATAAATTAGCATATATCACTCTGCTATTTCTCTCACTGTAGCCTAGCTGTAGTTGCAGGCCCTCCTGCTCTGCCCTCTGTCTGCTGTCTGGTATCTGGCGAGTGCGTGTGAGGTGGCATTCCTTGGCAACCCGCCCCCGCCTGCGACGGCCCTGTCCTCACTTCTCTTTCTACTCCTGTCCCTTTCTGCTGCCCTGCCATGTCTGGTATGTTTTTCTGCTGCTGCTGCTGCAGTCAGCGAAATTAAGTACCCACTAGAATGTAGTTGAAAATGTCTTTAATAATGACAGCAACTATGTGTGGAACTTGAAAAGCGCGTAAGCATCATCGGCTGCGGAACACGTTCATGTCCACGTCGGGATTGGGATCGGCTGCCCTCGCCTGCTTCCCTACTCGGATTGAGGCATGTCGCGAGCTCTTTGTTGTTGCTCAACAAGTGTGTCTGTGTGTGTGTGTGTGTAATCTGGAACGTCATTTTTATTGCTGCCACTCGCTGGGGCATTCCTCAGCCAGAACTCGGAGAGGCACAGCCCGCGCTCAGCTCAGGCGATGAGCGGAGCCACTGAGTCAGTCGCCTTCTCTTTCTCTGTCTCCAGCTCAGCTCGCCGGCTCAGCCACCTCAGCCTGCTCGTTGTCATCTTAAGCAATCATCTCATAATCGGCAGTGGCAGCACGGCCTCCTCTGCTGCTGCTGATGCTGCTGCATTTATGAGGCGTCTTCGCTCTGTCAGCAGCAAATCCTCGCGCAGCCAAATCGGAGCAGCAGAACAACAGCAACAGCAAATGGCGGCAACAGCAACAGTTGCTGACACATCGTCAAGGCGCTGATATAAATCTACGCATTGGCTGCGGATCTGGAGCGGAGTTTTGATTGATTGCTCTGTTGCCTGCAGGCTGAGGTATGGGCAGAGTTGGAGAAATAAAGAGAGAGAGGTAGAAGCAGAGACAGTGAGAGAGAGAGAGAGAGAGAGACAGTGGCAGCAACAGCAACAGTAGCAACAGCGGCGACTTTTTGCTGCTTTTGGTGTTAATAATAATTATTTGTAGTGAATTGACAAGGAAAGAGTAAGAGAGAGAGAGGGCGAGGAAAATGGCAGAGAATAGAACAGTAGATAGAAAAGAAAAGAGAGAGAAAGGCAGGAGTGGGTAGGAGGGTTAGCAAGAGTGGCTGAAAGAGAGAGGAAACAAGAATATCGTGAGAATGTTGACACTTTTTCAATACGCAATAGAACGAACATTGGCGAAGGTGTTGCAGTTGTTGAAGAATAAGAGCTATAGAGAATAATATATAGAGAATTTCATATAGAAGATATACTACTTATACCAATGCTACTACTATATAGTACTATACGTATAAACCTATCACAAGTTACAGAAAGTTTAAAAGAAGAGACATATAGAAGTAATTAAGAGTCTAATCAGGTAAGCTAAATGAATGCAAGGAAGTCACTTAAGGCTAACCAGTATGATAAATTGACTATATAAAGAAAAGTAAATCTGTACGGTATACAAAAGATATAGCATATTGTGAGTAAAAGAAAACTGAAGTGGACTTCAATTATCAGAACTAACATCTTAATACAGACAACGAGAAAGAGATTCCTTCTTTAAGGGAAGAAAATCAAAAGATTGGCTTGGATCGTTTGTAACTTAGCTTGATTAGGCTTCTATATAAAGCTCATATATGTATGTATGATTTAGCCGATACTTAGGCATAGGAAATACAATGTCATGTTAAAGTAAAATACATATATGTCTTGTTCAACACTGTTCTCCTTCCGTCTTTAACCCCAATCTTCAAAAAACTTAACTTCAGCTTTAAAAGAAACAGAGAACAGCAAAAAGCAAAAGAATCTGCAAAAGGTAGAGATAGAGAGAGAAAGAGACAATGAGAGAGGGACAGAGAGGCAAGTCAAACAGAGACAGACCGACAGATAGTGTCAGAGAGAGAAAGAAACAGAGAGACACATAGAAGGAAAGACAGCGATAGAGGGAAAGTTCAAATATTGCCCATAGAGTTCACGGCAACAGCAACAGCAACAACAACAACAGCAGCAACTTGGCTTAGACATTGTTGACGTGTGTGGCTTGCAACCAAAATTTGTTGCTGCTGTGTTGCGGTCAATGTTGTTTGTTGTCATTGCAGCAGCAGTTGCTGGCGCGACGGCAACAATGTTGCAACGCGGCAGCAATTTAAATAAGTGCCCAGCAGCAACAGCAACAACAACTGGCACTACAGCAGCAACAATAGTAACAGCAACAATAGCAACTGCGACAACAACAACAACAGAGAGAGATAGGGAGAGAGAGAGGGAGAGGGAGAGTAGAGCAGAGCAGAGATAATTGCCGCTCTTTCTGTTGCTGTTTTCGTTTCTAGCGCTCGTCTTTATTTCCTTTTGGCGACGCCGGCAACACGAAGGTCAACAGCAGCATCAGCAGCAGCAATTGCTGATGTGCCTGGCGGCAATGTGTTGCTGTTGTTGTTGCTACTGTTGCTGCTGCTATGAGCCTTTGGCCAGCCGCTTACAAGCGTTGCAAATTCCGCGCGGCTGTCGCCATAATTGTTCCAATATAGCCCCCCCCCTCTTCCCCGTCACTTTTCCTTCTCTTCTTCTCATTGTCTTCTACAATCTCCTTCCTTGCCTTCCCTCCCCGCAGCAACACTTTTGAGAGATCAACAATTGGCTCTGGCGTGTTTAATGAGAGAGACGAGCGAAAATGAGCTGCAACTGAAGGTGTTGGGCAAGGGGACGAACTGGGAAGAGGGGTAAGGGGGGCAGGGGGGTGCAAGGGGGCAAACTGTGGCATGCGAGGTGTCTAAATTAGCTGGGAACGCGTTTTTCGGGTGGAGCGCGGCCATCAAAAGCAGCAAGCGGCATATTGTCGCCGTCGCTTGTAATTAGGAGCAGCCAAAAAAGCAACAGCAGCAGCAGCAGCAACCACAGCAACAGCAGCAACCACAGCAACAACAAGAGCAGCAGCAGCAACAACAGTAACAATGCAACGGGTAGCAACATTTGTCAACAAATAATAAAAATCGGTAGCAATTGCAATTGTTGTCGAATGTTCTGTCGCCGCGCGGCAACTGTTGCTGCTGTCGATGCTGCTGCCGCTGCTGGTGCTGCTGCAGCTGCACAAAGGGATGCGGCTGGCCATGGCAACATGTTGATCACTGATATCGTCTGCACGATTTGCCAGGCCGAGCACAAGGCAGAGAGCGCAACAGGTAGACACGGCTACGGCTGCAGGTACCGCCAGCAGTTGCTGTTGTTGTTCCTCAGTTGCTGTTGCTGTTGTTGCACTGCTGCTGCCTGCTGTTTCTGTATGGACAGCTTTTTGTGTGCTGTGCTGCTGCTGTTTTTGGTTTTTGTTGATCTGGCAACTTCATTACTTGACAGCGCACGACTTTGATATGGAAGCAACTGCAAAATGCATTTCAAATGACCAACAGCAAACCACAGCAACAGTTGCAGAAACTACAGCAACTGCACAGCAAGAAAGGGAAGTGTGGAAGAACGATGAGCGCTTCAAGTTGAAACTGTTGGAGGGGACATTTTGATATGGAAACAATATTGAAGCATTTGGTCGTAAGATATCGCCCGAAATGTTGGAAAGAGTATGGCAAGATTAGACTAAGCGGATGAAGCATTTGAGGCGCAATCACGGTCAACATTTGCATTAAATAATCTTCAAACATTCAATTATATGCACCGTACTATCGATTCAAATAAAGATTTCATGCATGTCGCTCAATGGTATGTCTTTTCTTTTTGAGAAACTTTCCAATAGCTCTTAAAAAATCACCCTTTATTAGATAAAACATATTATAAGTTAATTCTATAGAAGAAATTAACTTTTGAATCAATTTCCTCAAGTTTTAATAGATGAAACGCAAGCATTTTAATTAATAAAATACGAAATTTGCAGTGTTTATTTAAGGTAAATTTCTAATAGAATTATTAATTTATCTAGTTTTTCTCTCAGTGTGCTGCATAAGAAAAGCTACTAGCAAAAAGAAGCTCCAAATAGATATTGACAGTAACGATGGTATATACAACTTTATAATCGACTTTCCCCCACAAATTTTTCACTCTGCCATCAAGGCTGTCAATCTTTTCTCTCAGTGTGGCATAGTTTTTTGTTGCTGCCTGTCAGAATATGGATGGAATTTTGTTGTAATCAATTTTACAAGTTTTTATTGATGCAGCAAACAGAGAGAGTCTGCAAGAGAGTCGCTGCATGTGGCACACTGTGTGCATTTTTTGCGTGTTGTCCTTGAGCCGCATCGACCCACTGGCAGTCAACTAAAGCTAGTTCTCCTCTTCCCCTTCCCTCCACTCTCTTACTCCTTCCTCTGCGTGGTGGTAAAGTGCCTCGTGTGACACCTAGACACATTTTTGCCATGGCACAAATCAAAAGGAAAACATTTTCACTTTCAATTACGGCAATTAAAGCGAGCAATGATAATAACTCACTTAAGACGGCGATCGCAACAGCAAGAGAAAGAGAGAGGGACAAAGAGGGACAAAGAGGGAGAGAGACAAAGAGGGAGAGAGAGGAGCCCAAACTGGACGTGCAACGTGCAATGCGATGCGAACACGACGAGGATGCTGCAAAACTAGTTCAGCAGGCGACAGACAGTGTTGCCAGCTAAAACCAAAAAAAAACTAGCTTGTTTTCCTCTTTTTTTTGGCTGTTTATAAATGAGCGAAAGTGACAAGGCAGAGGGAGAAGAAGTAGAGAGGGAGAGAAAGACAGAAACACAACGTGTGCAGTTCAATTTGTAGTTGCAAGTTTAGTTTTCTAGCTAAATTTAGCTTAAATTCAAAACTAGCTGACTTGACAACTCTGTGCTGTGCTGTCGCAAATTGAATTTTGCGAAAACTATGCAACACTCATACGCCCCGTGGGTCCTTGAACCCCGTTGCGCCTGCAGCACAGTCTACCCCCCGCCTTGCCCCCTGATTCCTGCTTGTGTGCTCGCAATTGCAGCATAAACGCTTTTTAATTGAATACGAATACTGTACTGGATGAGGGAAGGGGGGAGAGGGGCAGGGCAGGAGCTGGGGTACAGGGAAAGGGACAGGAGAAGAGACTGTGGCCAGGGACAGGGCCAGGCCAGTCCTCGATATGCGATTCGCGATCAATGCTGTTGTCGTCGTCGATGTTGATGTTGTTGTTGTTCCTGTCGCTGCTGCCGTTGCTGCCTCTGTTGCTGTTGTTGTTGTTTCTGTCGTCGTCGCTCGTTTTGAAGTCATCGCCCAGTGCAGTGGCTCACTTACAACTGGCCGCCGCCGGGCATCCTTTTTGGTGCTGGCTCTGTTGACTTTTTTTCCTGTGTGTTTGTGTCTAGAAACTCTGAGCAGGCCCTTGACAGAAAGGGTATAGGGATTGTGAGGAGAAGAATGTAACACACTACAGTTGAAGATTTAACAAACCAATATCAACCAAATCTAACGGAATGCAATCTGGCAATTCAAAATAGTCAATATATTTCTCAAATAAGGTTATTTACCGAAGTGTTGACTTTAGAAGTAACTCTGTTTGTTGTGTAGTAAAGTAGTATCATATGCATTGCAGGGTATAGGGATTGTGTGGAGAAGAATGTAACATAGTGGCGCTGCCTTAGCAATCCTATATAGTCAATATACTCCTTAAATCAGTTTTTGTAGAAGTATCTCTTTTTGTTGTGCAGTACAACACTACGATCCCATATTGCCTTCACTAATATCAAACTCTGATCAGTTAAGTATTGATTTATGCTATGACTATCTAATATTATCTGTATATATTTCATAATATATTTTATAAATATACGATTTAGTAGCAAAGGGTTATTAGTGCATAAAGTTATATTGGTAATATACTCGTAGATATCGTATGTGCTTTAGTCAGGACCGCCAGAACTGCGTCAGCAATATATTCTACTATCTTTTTATTTTCTAGGTGGGAGATGCACCTCGAACTGGGCTGTTTCTATGGACTTCTATGTACTCCCAACATATATTAAATATTTGTTCCTTATTTAATTAAATGAAAACCTTGTTGCTAGAGAAGTTCGTTAAGGTATGTATATAACAAAATTTAAATACTTTCCTATAATATATATTTTAATCTCTCGCCATTATCTCCTGCCTAAATGCCTTTATCAAGAGTATTACAACTTCACCTCGTTCAAATTAGCCCTTGCCGCTTGTTTTTACAAAAGAAACTCTGTACAAGTATATATAATATATATATGTATATGCAGCATTATATATATATTCTTAATTTATAGAAGTTTTTGTGGCTTCTTCTGCTGCTGTTGCGACTGTTGCTGTTGTTGTTGCTGTTGCAGCAGTTGCTGTTGAAATGCCTTCGAGTTGGTCGTTGTCATTAAAACGCGCGATGGGACATCGATTTGTTGTTGTTATTGTTGTTGTTGTTGTTGCTGTTTACTGTTGTTGTTGTTGCCCTTTTTGTTCTTGTTCGTTGCTATTGTTGTTGCTGCTGCTGTGCTTGATTTTTGTCGTTTGCCTTTTAAATGAAAATAACAATAAATCAAACGTATCTGTCCCACTGTCCACGCAATAAATGTGCCCGCAACGAGATGAATTTTGAGAGCTGCCCCCAACTTGATGTCCCTATGGGAGTCTCCTCACTCTCCTCACTCCCTTCATGCTCCTGCTCACTGTCCCTTTTCCTGCTCTTCAGGCTTCTCTTGCTCCTCGTCAACTTCTGCTCATGTCCCCTTTGTAATTTGTACATCTTATGGTTTTTTAATTGCCCCACCAAATGGACTGAAGCAGGTGGCCAGCTTGGCCTCACAATCACCCACAACGAGAAGGCGACCCCATTTGCTGCAATTCTCCAAGCTGAAGCTGACGATGAGGAACAACGATTAGCGAATTCAGTTTGAATCTGCACTGAGAGAAAGAGTGAAGAGAGATTACTCTATAAGCAGTCTAGGTAACTTGATATACTCTAGTGTATTTCTCTCAGTGTTTTGCTTTCGAATTCGAGTGCAGGGGAAAGTGCAGCACAGTCACCTGCCTCGATAGGAATGCCAGCTTGAGCTTGAGCCTGGCATCGAGTCTGGATTGGAGGTTTAACGAGGCCGAGTAGGTGGCCTAGTAGTGAAACGGGCGGATCATGAGAACCTCCAATGAGAGAGGATGTTGCAGAGGTTAAGCTGCAGTTCCAGTGCAGTCCCAGCGCAGTGCACTGCGATAGCCTCCGCATGCTGCAGGTTGCAGGTTGCAGTTTGCCATTGTGGACGAGTCTAATTAATTACCACGCCGGTGGCTTTCTCTAATGGCTGCGGCGTCTGCTCCTGCAACTGTCTGTCTGTCTGCCCAGCGTGTCCTCTGTGTACTCTTCAGCCTGGACTGGCTTGGGTGCTCTAATGTAGATATTCCATTTTGGCCATTAGGGGCTGCAGATGATGATGATGATGATGAGTGGCAACTGACGACGATCTGTGGCTGACGACGTCATAAGCACACAGCAGGAGAGAGGGGAAGGAGTGGGGCATGGAGGGGCTGTGGTTAAATCTGCCATGTCGATGCCTAACTCTGACTGCTGCAGTTAATCTCGGCTGGGACATATAAACAACAACAACCACAACTACAGCAGCAGCAGGCAATGAGATTATCTCTCATCAAAGGAGCACGTTTTTGAAATTACCGTACTAAGTGGGCGTCTAACTGTGCCAATGTGTGTGTGTGTATGTCTGGCAGTGTGTGTATGTGTGTGTGTGTGCGTTAGCTAACCGCTTCTACATCCACTCCTGCCTCCTCTGCTAGCTGTGCCCAAGCTGAACATGGCCAGCGCTTTTTCAAATTTTCCACGCTTGCTTTATGCAATTTGTCTACTTTGGAGAATTCTCCGACAACACTGTGCAACAGGGATATGGAATATGCGTAAGCCACAGTGTAATTAGAATGGACATGAGGCAAGGCATAAGTATATATAGAGAGAGAGAGGAAGGGTAAAGGCAGAATTGAAGTAAGCCCTAAACTAATTCAACTCTACATTAATGTTGATGATAGAAGACAGTGTGGGAAAGCATAAAAAAAACCCGAGTGAAAAAAAATTGATTGAATTATTTCTTATCAAGTTCTATGATTTTTTCCACGCCCCCTTTCGCCCCTTGAGCACACCCGACTGTAGCTTGCGTGCCTTTTTTTCTACTCTGCATAATCAAAGCTTAAAGCACAATGAACATCACTGTAATATACATAGACTGTCTGGTAGAAATGTGCAGTAAAGAAGAGACATATAGGGAGAGAATCAGACAGAAGAGTTTTTGATTCCATGTTGAACCTTGTAACAAAGTGTAATTTACTGTAGGCAGACTGTACACAGCGTTCTTTGCTGCTAATATCTTGATAATTATCAAGGACAAGAAATGATAGCAAATATTGAAAGCAGTCAAAGTTCTCTTCCCATTTGCAAGACCTTGTAGTACAGTGTAATACAGTATAAATGTAATTTGCGCAGCGTTTTTCCACCGTTTGCCGAAATCAAAGTCAAAAAATGTTTTATTAAAAATATTTTAGTGCCATTAAGCATTAAACATGAGGCAAGTGTATTAACCTCATCGCGAGGAGGCCGACGTTGGTTCCTCGACCACACCGAAATGCCGCTCGGCGCTGACTACCGTCTCGGCGGGGTCAGAGGTGGCTTTCATTGGCCATTGACTTGCAGTGCAGGAGAGGTGCAAGAGAGAGGGGGAGGCAGTGGGAGCAGTAGACAGAGAGGGAAACGGGATGAAGCGTTTCGCATTTCGCGCATCGGGTCGGGTTCAATTTTGCTGTGCGTTATCTGTGCGCACCAAAGGAAAATGGAGGCGGTGCTTGTTGTGGCAGGCAGCAAGTTGCAGGCAGCAAGCAGCAGCAGCGAAGTACTGGACTGGAGTGTGCAGTGAGCTGCTTGCAACCTGTGGCAAGTGTTGCATGTTTCGGCAGCCCCATTGACCAACGGCAGCTGCACTTGCTCCCCACAGCGCATGGACAATTTCTGGCTAATTTACCCACCGTAACCCCCTCCTAGCTCCCTCCCTCCCCTCTCTTACCCAATGCAAATCTGCAGCGCAGCATCAGCAAATGGGAAAATGGGAAATGCGCCTGCTGAGCGAGAGAGAGAGAGAGAGCGCGAGGGAGAGGCAGAGCATCGTCGCTATAGACAAGAAAAAATGTCTGCAATGCTTAAATAAATAAAATGAAGAAATTGTAGAATCACGACGAGGCAGCAACAACACACAGCAGCAACTGTTGCTAGCGCGTTGCAAATATCTGAGACCGATTCCAGGCAAATCCTCGACTTTGCTTTGCTACGGTTCGGTTTCATGGCCAAGTTTTCATTAGGGCCGAGGTTAGGCAAACAGTGCAACAACAATTGCAGCTGATGAGGCACAGCCCAGCAGGAATGAGGTACAGCCAGGGGCCAAGTACAGTGGGAGGAAGAGTGCGAATGTGGGAGAAATAGGTTGAATTGGTTGTGTGATATAGCGGACTGTGATATAACTTCGATTTATACTTCTATGTACTTCTAAATCATTACGATGATATTAAGGAATAGTTACACCAAACATGAATGTTCTAGCTTTTAAATTACACTTGCAATTCGTTTATTTACGATGTACGTAGGCGGGAGGAGGCGTGGCAATATTTTCAATATGTATATTTGTATATTTGCGTGCATTAATAAGTTATGTTGTCACTAAATTTGGCAGCCCTAGCTCTTATAATCTCTTAGATCAACGTGTTCATACGGACAAAAAAAAAGTATAAGAAGACGAGTGGACAGCCGCTTTTTAAACTAACACAATAATCGATAGTCAATGCGCGAAGTCGTCAAGTAGTGCAAAAGTTGTTGAGAAAGTCGAAAGCTGAAGCCGAACACAGCAGCACAAATATTAAGTTGTCAAATTATCTAATCCAAAAGTTTACCCAATTACGTTTGTCTGAAAACTATTGAAATAAAACTAATATGATTTAAAATACATCTGATATATATAATTTATGGCATCAGAGTTATTTCTTTTTGATTATATCCTTCTACACTTTACTTAAACTGTTAAAGGAATTTAAAATTATAAACTTTTCAAATACTCGTAAAGTTCATGCATGGGAATTAAAACTACTGTATCAAAATATGTTAAGTTATTAAGAAGTCCTTCTTTATTCTATATTCACTTTATACTTTTACATTTCTCATATCCATTATATTTATATTATATATTATATCTTCATAATTATTACTCTAGCTCTCTAAAAATGAAACCACTTTCATAATGATTGCAATTCAGCTTATCTACTTGCCCAATTTGTCCCACTGTGGGGCATCTTGTTGGCCGCATTTGATTTGTGGCATGAATGAGCTTTAGCTCAGCAACATTTGTACATAATATGCGAATGCCGTTAGCTGCAACAGGCAGCAGACAACTTGCAACTTGCAACTGGCTAACTGCAACGTTTGTAAGGTGTCCGATTGGTAGCCTTATCACAGCGAGAGAGAGAGACAGAGAGAGAGAGAGAGAGAAGGTAGTGAGGTGGGGGCTGTACTCTGCTTTGGCGATTTTCTCACACGACGCAGGCCGCAGGAAATTAAAGGGGCAGGCGGGGCAGGGGGAGGCAGGACTGCACTGGATGCATGTTAATGATCTTATCGCCCTGGCTTAGCATTTAATACCAAATTTGTTTTATGCAAATGAACCGCGAGTGCAGGCAGCAATTGCCAACTTGCCAACTGCCAAGTGCCAAGTGGCAACTGGCAACAGTCGCCATGTGGCAACAGTTGGTGACAAAACTGTGTTGCACTGGGGCAGGCAGTCAGGCAGGCAGGCAGGCGTTAGATTTGATGTTGCTGCCACTTGGCAATTTTACGGTATTTAATTGATGTTTAACCTTGGCGCGCGGCCGTCCCCAATTGAAAAGCGATACCCATAGCCGGCGAGACAGCTTGCAACGCCTGCCACAGCCACAACCACAGCCACAAGTACCGCCTCCTTCCTCCTTCCTCTGCCTCTGCCTTCGCCTCGTCGCCGTGCAGATCGTGCGATTTTGTGCCGGCGATAAGCGGCGTCGGGATTCGGATTGCCAAAATTGCCGGCTTTATTTAATAAATCTTTTTATGAATTCAATTTATTTTTCAATTTTTCAAATGCAGCAGCACCAGAGCAGGAGCTAAAGAGAGGGAAAGAGAGGGGGTGGTGGCATGTTGTGGTGCAGCAACTTTTGCGTGTTTCATATTTAATCAATTTTTGTCGGTCTCTGCGCGCAAGTCGCACGCTCTTTTATCTGATTAGGCTTCAATTTCTCAATTTGGCCCATTGATTTCGTTTCGGTTCCGATGCGATTCGTATCGGATGTGGTGGACCCAATGCGAGTTCTTGTTAACATTGAACTCTGACTGCGACACTGCAGTTTGGCTTCGCTTGTAAATCGCCAGCAAAAACATCGATAAATCGATTTAAATTAGATGGATGTGGAGTTGGAGTTGCAGTTGAAGTTCCTCTGCTGCCTGATCTTGTGCTGTTGCCTTTGATAATTAGGGAAATTTACCTTGTTGAGTCAACTGCTGCACCAGCAGCACGAGCAGCAACAACAGTGCAGCAGTGGGACAATTTTTGAGATTCTTGGCAACTTTCTTTGCATTGAATACGTTTATAAAGGACGAAAACAGAGTGGGAATATAGTAAAAGTCAACGAGATGTGGCGACTCTGAGTTGAAACTGATTTTAAATCAAGTAGAGCAATCGATAGTATGCATATCGATAATATGCATATCGATTTAGGAAAAAATAAGAAAGAAGAAGAAGATTAACTGTAGAGAAAAGAAGAAGAAAGTAGAACGAGGGCATTGAAATGCAGAGGGAAATTAAGTCAAATCTGATAAATCTCATATTGAGTTTTGGTTATTTATTTAGCTTGAGTTGTCATAGAAAGAGAATAAACTCAAGAAGGTACAAAATAACTGTTCCGTTCACAGTCTATTCACAGGATACACTCGCACCCTTTCACAGGGCTACGATTCTCTCCGCGTATTTCCCATACTTTGTTTAAAACGGGGCCGAGACCATCTAATGAGCGAATCGAAGGTATCACGCTGCTGTCCGTTGGCCACCGTCGCCTCAGCTTGGCTTTGGCTCAAGTCGTGCTGACAAAGCGAAGCGAAAACAAGGCAGCAAATGCTGCAAATGCAACCAGACAATGCCGCTGCTGCTCATGACTTATGCGCTGAGAGAGTTTTCCGCGAATTTTCGCCGTAACGAAAACACCTCGCAGAGCACAGGCTTCCCCTTCGTCCCTCCCTACTCTCATACACAGGGTTTATGCAGTGCAATCTTTCAGTTTAATGCGCAAATATTTCATCTATTTGATGCCTTTGTTTTTCTCAGTGTAGTCATGCCATAACATTGCTGTCATTCAAGGCCAAAACCCAAAAAGAAACCTACAAACAAAAACACAAACTCGCCTCACAATGTGAACTTGGACTTGGATCTGGAGCTGTAGCTGTAGCTGGATCTGGTTAAGCGAGCCGAGGCCATAAATTAATCAAGCTGCGGTTTGGGCTGGGCTGAGCACTTCTCCCTCCCCCTTCTCCTCTCCCTTCCCTCTACACCCTGTCGCCCACTGCATTTGACAATTGTCGAAGGATCGGGCGCACTTTTGCTTTTGGGCTCCTCGTCGTGTCCATCGTCTGTGTCCATCTGAAACCGAGATTCGGTTATTGACAGCCGCCTCTCCTGCCTGTTTCGCCTGTCCGCGATTCTCCTGTCCGCGATCCTCCTTCTTCAGTTCTCCTCCCGTCTCCTCCTCCTCGTCTGCTGCGGCTGCGGCTGCTTTGCTTTGCTTTGTCTGGCTTCGGTTGCAGATTCGGTCCAGTTGACAGGCTGCCTCTCTGTCATCCTCCCTCCCTCCCTCCTCTCTCTCTCTCTCTCTCTCTCTCTTGCTGGGCACTTTGTCCGCCGCCTGGGCGAAGATAATTTATGTCCTGGCATTTTGCATACACTCGTAATCGCCGAGCAGCAGCAGCAGAAGCCGGCGAGAAAACCGAAGAGAGAAGCCGAAGTTGAAGTTGAAGCCGGCGTATTTTACTTTTACTTTTCCGCACATTCTGCTGCAGTTGCAGTTGCAGTTGCAGCTACTGTTGCTGCCACCGCTGCCACTTCTGCCCTTTGTGGTTGCATCACTTGAAGTAGCCGCCGCACATTGGGTCTAAACTAGTTGAAAAGGAGACTAAAGGGTGCATAGCAAAGAGGGGAAGAGGTTGGAAATGAATGTGACAGGCAGACGGAGGCATCTCCGATCTCACGAGGTGTATATGTTCTATATAGTCTTGATAAGCGTGTACAGAAAACTAAATTTAACCAAACTTCAGTGGGAATATGTTGCAACATTGCACGCAAGTAAACAATGTTCTAGAATTCAGCCACGCCTTTTTTCGCCGCCTTAAAGGTAAGGTTAAGTTAGGTATGGTTAGGTTAGGTCAGGTCAGGTCTGATTAGGTTAGATTAGGTTAGGTCAGGTTAAGTTAGGTCAGGTTAGAATAGATTATGTTAGGTTAGGTTAGGTTTGGTTAAGTTAGGTCAGGTTTGATTAGATTAGGTTAGGTTAAGTTAGGTCAGGTTAGGTTAGGTTAGGTTAAGTTAGGTCAGGTTAGGTTAGGTTAGGTAAGGTTAGGTTAGGTTAGGTTAGGTTAGGTTAGGTTAGGTCAGTTTACATTAGATTAGGTTTGGTTAGGTTAAATTAAGTAAGGTTAGGTTGGGTTAGGTTAGGTGTATTATTCACGTCACTCACATTTCTCTGTAGCCTTCTTGTCTGTTTTCTTATATACTCGCACCACTGTGCGCTCTCTCACTGGCTGCTGCTCCCCTTTTTGTTTTTGTTCTTTTGTGAAAAATAACTCCTTTGTCCTGTCAGTCAGAGTCAGCGCAGTCGCAGCTTTCGGTTTCCTTGAGTCACTTCTGCTGCCGCTGCCTCTGCTGCCTGATGCTTTGCATACATAAATTCATCTGTGCCAGTTGCAAGTTGCTGCTGTTGCCGCTGCTGTTGCTGCTGCTGTTGCTGTTGCTGCTGCAAGTCTCGAGCAGAACCTCGCAATGAACTCGCTAAACTCTCCACGCAGCAGCAACAGCAGCATTTTTAGCATCTGTCGCTGTTAGGGTTAATGTCAATTGGCCAGTTTCCTGGATGCCATAAATACAACAAGAAGGGGGACAGGGGCGAGGGGAAGCGGCTGCCCTAGGGGCTGATTGCATTGTCTTTGCAACTGCAGCAGCAGCAACATCAGCAACGCCTTCGATTTAATTAGCAGCTTTTGCTAGAGTTCTCTCTGCTTACTTTCTAATTGTCAGTCTGAGAGTGGATAGAGGGGAAGGTGGGGGGGAGGAGGGAGAAGAGGGGGCAGGCTAGTCAAGCAGTCAAATAGTAATCATTGTTGACAATCACGAAAAAGGCCTTCGCAGCAACAGCAGCAACACCAGCAACTTGCAACTTGTTGCTGCCTGCATTTCAATATCGTGCGCGGGTCGACAACACCAGCAACAACAACAACAGCAGCAACAACAGCAGCAACAGAGCGCAAAAAACATTTATACAAATTCAACTGGAAAACTAACAAAACGCCAATTAATTGCCAAATAGAATGTTTTATCTATGAAATCGTACTCGCAGCAATTGCAACAGCAACTGCAACAACAGCAACAACAGCAGCAGCAGCAGCAACAACGACATCAGCAATTGCTGCGGCAGCGACAGCAGCAGCAACATTGAGGCGTGAAGAAGTTGGGGCGGCCAGAGAAGGAGAAAAAAAGAGAGAAAAGAGAGAAAAGGAGCAACAAAGTATTAGTAAAAGTTAAGCATTTGTGACCGTAACACATTTTCGAGTTGGCCAATTGCGGCGGCAATTGTTGCTGAGACTGTTGTTGGCGGCGGCGTCGGCAACAATTGTTGCTGCTGTTGCTGTTACTGTTGATTATTTGCTTGCCGCTTGGGGAGAAGAAGAAAAGCAGAAAAATAGTCGACAGTTAAGCCAAATGGCTAAACTGCTGCTGCTGCTGCAGTTGTTGTTGTTGCTGCTGTTGTTGTTGCTGTTGCTGATAGGCAGCTCTGGCACTCAGGCAGAGCAGCAGCAACATTGGGGCGATGCCAGCAATGGTGACGATCTAAGCTCGACCAACGTGCATCGCAGCGCGGCATCTTAGATGCTTATACGACTGCACACACACGCTGGCACACACACGTACACAGAGAGAGAGACACACATAGAGATAGAGACACACACACAGGGAAGGTTCGTCGTGCAGATTAGAGGCCTTCATACATATGCAAAAGGCAGCCGAAAGTCGTGTGTTGCTGCTGCCTCTGCTAATGTTGCTGCTGCTGCCATTGTTGTTCTGCCAGGAAGAAAAGCAGAAAGAGAGAGAGAGGAGGAGAAAGAGAGAGGGAGAGGGAGAGAGACAGCGACAGATTGTGAGGCATTGAACGAGAGGTGCGATTTAAGTGCAACTTAAATTTTAAATGCCACTTTAATAGCATCATTTGCACGCGGCGAGCTTGTTAACTTGCAACTTGCAACACACACACAGACACACTGCTGCTGCTGTTGCCGTAAAGCAGGGGGAGTATAATGATGCTGAGGTTGTTATTGTTATTGCTGCTCAAAGCGTGATCAAAGAACAGAGAAGAAGCAGCAGCAGCAACAACTCCCTGCAATATGCAGTTACATTTATGGCAAATGGAAACACGTTGCTGGCAACAACAACATACAGTAACAGCAACAAGAATAACAGCAGCAACATTTGCCCCGCTTACCTCAGCTTTATTTCATTCCATTTCGATTTCGATTTATTTTATTTTTCAAGTTGCTGCGAAAAATAAATCAAAATCACGCAAATTGCTCAATTAAAATTACTCAACAGCAACTGCAGCTAACAGCAACAGCAGCAGCAGCAGACACAGCAGCAACTGTTGTTGCCCAACTGGGAAATTAGCATTTGAATAATGAATAACAAGCTGAATGGACTCTGTCTGGGATTTGGTCGCACCTTACCCCCTGCTCCTCCTTCTCCTTCTGCCTCTCACTACATCTACCTCTTCTTCCGTCCTCTCTCCCTCCCTCATTCTCTGCGTGTCTCCCCATCTCCCTCTTGCTGTAAGCTTGGCCAACTAACTGCTGTCATGTAAGCGACTAATTAACATGTCAGTCAGTCCGTCAGTCTGTGGGGCTGTCTTGCTGTCTCTCTCTCTGTCTGTCTGCCCCTCTCTGGCACCCTCACTGCAGCTTGAGCCTCCTCCCCTCGACTAAGCAATTTACACAGTGCAAAAGATTAAATAAAACTTAAGCTGAAACATGAATGAAGCTTGCATTAACGGTATAGCTTAGGATATATAGTCTGATTCTTGAGATGAAGCTGCTATTAACTTGTATATGGCATCAAGATAAAGCCTGTTGCTTTATAGATAGTCAACAGAAAGCATTCAAGTAAAGTTAGAAAGGTTTAATTCAAGTTGTGTACAGTTTTCAGCGGGTTTTCTCACTGTGAGTTACGCATCGACACATGCTATATATATTATATAGAATCAGATCCCCCATTCAGCTCAGACTACGCTCTACTCCACTGGCAACAACAACCTGTCGTCGTTGTCGAAGCTAAACAAATCTCTCACGAGTTTCGAATTTGCCAAGGCAGCAAAGCGAAAATCGCCAAAAACGTTTAAAATTTTTGAATTTATTAGCCGAAAAATGTTGTGGCTGACAGGCGCAGGAGCAGCAGGGAAGTGGATGGGGTAGAAAAGGGAAGAGCTGCAGTCAGTCAGCGTCAGTGTTGAGCGTCTGCGTCTGTCTCTCTGTCTCTGTCTCTGTCTGTGGCTGTGGCTGTGCCTTCTTTGCCTTGCTGGCAATCTCTTGGCTGTCGTTGCACGGCGCTAATTATCGCTGCTAATGATGCTTTAAAAGGCAGTCGTCGACGACAGGCGGTCGCTTGCCACAGCAACAACAACAACAACAGCAGCAGCAGCAAGAGGAGCAGCAGCAGCAGCAGCAACCTCAGCAACAGCAGCACCGACTGTGCCTGCAGTTGCGCAACTTATGGCTGGCCAGTTACCTCTCCTGCTGTTGCCCCTGCATGCCTCCTACTTCCCTTGCTCCCTTCTCTTCATCTCTCTCTCTCTCTTTTACTCTCTGTTGTCTCTGTCTCTGCCTCTTTCCCATCTCCTTCTCCTGCCTGCTTCTTACGCTGCTTTGGCTGCTCCTTTCGCTCATCGCATGAGTAATTGACAATTTGCTGAAGTCAGCGTGTCTCCTGCGCGTCTCCCTCATTTGCAGCATGCAGCATGCGTGTGTGTGTGTGTGTGTGTACGTGACTCTGACTCGACAACATCTCTCCCCAGCCTCTGTCTCAGCCCCAGTGTGAGCCCGCTTCCTGCAATATTTGTATATGTTAATTGTGTGACTAATGACAGTCAACTTGTCATATTTTTATCAACATGTGAAGTTAACATTTTTGTTTGGACGCTGCTGTTGCCGCCTGTTGCTCCAGCCAGTTCGTGTTCTAAGTCTTTTGCCCAGCCGCTTAATCGGGTCACTTGTGTCAAATTAACGCTTTTAGCGTATGTAGATAGAGCAGATACCAGCGAACAAAGATACCAAGCTAAAGGAAACTAGCAACATGTTTCCTCCCACACCCAGGCATACTCGCACACACACACTTACACACACACACTGTGCAGATATCGACAAAGCCTCGACTCGCGAGTTGAGGCTGAAAAATTCGTTAGTACGAAAACTCAATCAAATGTCGAAACTTGAAAATCGTGATCATGGTCCTGGCTGCCTTCGTCCGTCTGTCCTGCTGTCCCCGCCGACTGTCTATGCAGGCGTAATGGCCTGTTGCCTTAGGCAACACAGCAGCAACAATAACAGCAACAACATCAGCGAAAACAAAAGCAACAGCAACAACAAACAACAAACGGTAGCTGCAAACAAGACAAAAGACAAACTTATCGTTTGAATTATCGGCATTTATTTGCATTTTGGAAACCTCCCTCCCCCCTCTCTGACTCCCTCTGCCTCTTCCCTGCTGTCTCTCTCTCTCTCTTGCAGCATCGGATGTTGTTGCTGCCTGAGCTTTATATGTAAAGCCTTTAATTCACTAAAGTGAGTGCAGACTGTGATGGAAGATGATACTGGCAGAGATACCCTGCATATAGAGAGAGTTGAGTGTAGAAAGAACTGCTATCTATTGTATATAAACCTCAGCTAGAATTGAGATAAGAGAGGGTTGCTAATCTAAAGTATAAGAAAAGAGAATGGGGACAGTGTACAAAGATCCTAGAACTGTAGAACGTAAGACCTGCTAAGGAACTCAAGCTTAAGTTAAGAGAAATCAATAATAAAATCAGCATGAAATAAGAAATCTCCAACTCTAACATTGATAACTGTAGATCATTAACTATTTATGACTCTGAGCTACTGTCTATCAACTTGCTTCACCCAGCAGGGAAGGCAGTTGTTCCCGAGCATCCACAGGGTATAAGATGAGCGGGAGAAAGGCAAGACGCGATGCCAAAACAATTGTCTATATGCTGTAGGCGGGCAGGATGTTGAGGGGTAACAAGCAGGAAAGGTATAGGCTAGTGTGCTCGACTGTGATATACCTGATACACAACTGACTAAAACGAGTTCTTATATATATAGCTAATATGTTCAGAGTTTGCGATTTGTGTTGCATACTTTAGAGGGAACGGAAATCAATTGCACTTCAATATTATTTCTTAAATACCTTCTTTGTTAATGATTCGATTGCAACAAAATTGAAAGATATCATTTGTGCATTTAAAGTTACTACAAATGCAGTGTCCTGCATTAAAGTTACACTTGGTGTGAGGTGAAAAGGAGCGTGGTAAAATTCTAAAACAAACTTTAGCTGCATGCTAAAATAATACATAATGTCACTAAATTTGGTAGCCCTAACTATTATAGTTTTTGAGATAAAGGTGTTTATACAGACGAACAGACTGATAGATGGACAGCAGACGAACAGACAGACGGACAGACAGACGGACAGACAGACAGACAGACAGACAGACAGACATGGCTATGTAGACCCCTCTGTTGATGCTGATTCACAATATATGTAGATTGCCTGTTATATACATTTTCGATTGCTACAAAGTTATAATACTCTTCTATCCTTCTATGTATGTAGCGGGTATAACAAGAAGGAGGCTGCAGCATTACATATAGTATACGCGCTGAACAACAACAACAACAGTAGCTATTTTCTACTTACTGTTGTTGTTGTTGCTCTTGCCGTAGCTACTGTTTGGCTTTCATGCTTCATGGCTCACTTGCTGCCTTGCGCTACCTTGCCGCAATTTACAGTTAACTGCGAGGGCCCCTCAGTCCTATATAGCAGAACGATGCACATGTGTGCCCAGCTATAAATAGCCGTATACATATAAAACGAGAGAGAGAGAGAGAGAGACAGGCGACGCTGGGCAGCGAGCAAAAAATTAGCATGCGCAAAGGTAGCAGCAGCAACAGTTGCAGCCGCAGCAGCAGCAGCAGCAACATTGCTTGGAATGTCAACGGCAGCAGCTGAGATTTTTTTTTGCAAGCTAAAGGATTTTCCGGCTGCCGTTTGGTTAGCTGGAAAACGTGATCACTTTAACATTTTTGCCTGTTGTTGTCGATGTTGTTGTTGCTGTTGCTGTTGCTGCTACTGCAGTTGTTGCTGCTGTCGTTGATTTTGAGTGGTTTTAGCAATTCTAATGCTGTTGCTACTGTTGCTGTTGTTGTTGTTGTTGCTGTTGCCGAGCAGCTGCTGTTGCTGTTGGTTCTCATATATCGATGCCCCAATACCCGCAATACCGTACGATAAGCGGTTCCTCACGGTTATACACGTATTGTTCCACTGCAGCACTCTCTTTTCCCCTCTCTCTCTCTCTCTGTCTCCCTCTCTCCTTGCTATTCTCTTCGCTGCAACTCATGCAACTGTTCCATTCATCACTCCGGAAATGTCTGCGCTTCATTTTGGCTATTCACAATGAAATGTTGTCGCTGAAATTAAAAACAATTGCAATGTCAAACTACAGCAACAGCAATAACAGCAGCAATGGCACACAACAACAGCAACTACTACAAATACAGCAATCACAATCACATCATTACCTTCTTTGCTGGGCTGTGGCTGCACTGAGCGAAAAAGGCAGTAGATCTCTCTTTTACTTTGTTAGAATTGAAAAGGTTCTCAGCTACACTTTGCTTTGATTTTATTATTTTACTCTATAACATGCTCAATTCCCCACAATTTCTATCAGTGTAGCATTTTTTTATACATAACGCAAAGCCAGGAATATAATAAGAAACCTAATATTACTTCGAGACTCTTTTCAGTCATCATTCCTCAACACTCTTCATAATCATATCTTTGTTTTAATGTTGGCATAAAATATAAAACAATATTGTTGACGCCTTTTTCACTACTTTCTCTTCATTCTTCTACATTTCTCTCAGTGTCCAGCGTTGTTCTATTTATGCAGGGGGGAAGGCAGACAACAGACATCAGCGTCATATTCTCCACCCACATGACAACAGCAGCAACAACAACAAGAGGAGCAACAGACACGGAAACAAAGTAACAGAGGGACAGACAAAGAGACAGACAGAGAGACAGTCAGCGAGACAGACAGTAGAGACAACAACGCCATCATCGTCATCCGCGTTGTCATCCTCGTCTGCTTTGGCTTCTAATGTTTGTTGGCGGCACGGCAATTAAAAGGCGCGCTTGCCTCATTGTTGCTGTTACTGTTGTTGTTACTGTTGCTGGTTGCCTTTGCGGCAGATGAAACATTGAAATCAACGTTGTCGGCAACAAGACGCGTCCTCAGCAACAACTCCGCATCTCCTCACATCTGAGTCGGAGTTCGAGTCAGCGTCGGCGTCTCCATCTGCGTCTGCGCCTGCTGAGTTTCAGCTAACAATCAGAGAAACGAGAATAAGAACGCGCACGATTGCGATTAGGAGCAGCAGGAGCAGAAGGGAGGGTAGCAGAAGGGGGAAGGAGGAAGAGAGGGGGAAACTGTAGAGAAGAATCGCGCGTAGTGCCTATCTAATGCCAAGATCTGTGTACCGTAGCAATGTCGATGTCGACAGCGCCACCTACATGTGAGAGACTGAAAGAAAGAGGCTGCCAGAGTAAAGCTGCAGGCCTAAAGATACCCAGTAGTTGAAGAAAGAGGGGTGTATGCTCTGCTAAAGTGAGATTGAAAGAAGCAGAAGAAGTTTATAGCAAAGTGATGAGACTAATTGGAAGAGCTACTACTGTTAACAGGATATCTTGCAGTCGATACAGGTTTTAGTATTACTGAAGAAGAGATAAAGAGTATAAAGTATAAAGAGTATATAGAGTTTATATGTAAAGATTTGGTATTTTACAGGGCATCTTGCAGTCGTGCAGGGCTAAAGATTTGAATGGTTTCTGCATTTAATTTTTCGATTCTGCACATAATTGTTGCATAATTTGTTTGATCAACATTCCCGTAACACTTTGATTAGCTTGGCAAGGGAGGGGGGTTGTAAAGGAGAGAGAGGCAAGGGGCAAGGGGCAAGAGGCATATACCCCTTAGGGCCAACTGGGATTTAGTTTGGGCGTTGATTGGCGTCTATTGCTGGCAGAATTTTTTGTATTGAATGCTAATTTTGCTAAGCAAAATCAAAGCGCCGTTAGAGTCAGAACCCAAGAGAGAGAGAGGGAGAGGAAGAGGGGAGAGAGAGGGAGATGCTGTGCAGACAATGGCGCTCCATTAATAACTGACAGGAGCAGCAGGAGTCAAGGAGGGGGGGACACACACAGAACCAACTCAGCTGCAACTCACAAAGCGACAGGCAAAAGGGAGAGGGGGCAGAAGGAGGAAGAGAATCAGAAGGAGAACTGCACAGGTCGGAGGAGTGGGCGCATTAGTTGGCTTTTGTTTTGGGCGGCAAACCCTTTTCGGCTGGCAACAATAAATAATGAAACGTTGACACGACAACGTCATAACCTTTGAACGTGAAATCCAAACCACAATGCAAATAGATTCCCCAACCAAGAAGAAGAGAAGAAGAGTAGAAGAACGAGACAGACAGAGTTGCCACAGAGAGGCAGCTGGCAGCGGCAGAAGATGCGTGGGCTGCAACACCCCCGCAAATGCATTCAATTAGTCCTAGTCTTCTTGCCTGCCTTCCTCTCTCTCTCTCTCTCTCTGTCTCTCCCTCCCTCTCTCTGTCTGCACGACCTGCTTGAGCTCTGCGATTTGTGAACTGAATTATGGCCAATTGGTGTCGACTTTTGTGACATGTTGTTGACTCTTTGTGGGCTTATATCGGCGGCATCTTGCACAGCAATATTGGTAGCAGCAACAGCAACACAATAGAAGCAGCAGGTGGCTTGCCACAACAACAGCACCAGCACTTGCCACAGTCAACTTGGCCGATTGCCAACACACACACGACGCAGCCATAGCCAACAATTTGAGTCTGAGTCTGGGCCACTTGCCATTGGCCATGTCGCACGTCGCTCATTACACGTCCAGCTGGCCAGAGTTACCAAGCAGCCAAACAAAACAGTCCAATGCGAATGCGAACGCGAATGTTTTTTTAGTGCTAATCGTAAATTAAATCGTACATTACACTGAAAATATTTTATTAAACTTTGTTTGGATTAAAAGTAAAGCGAATATAAAGATTCAATGCCAGGCTGCCAAAATTATTTGATATTTTTAGTCAATGTCATCAAATTTACCATTCAACCTTTGTTCAAAAAAGGGTATACTTACTGTGTGCAAAGTGTATGTAACAGGCAAAAGGAGGCGTAAAAGACCATATAAGGTATATATAATATATTTCCAACAGGATCACTTGCCGAGTTGATTGAGCCTTAACATAAGTTGAAGAGTGAAGAGAGAGACTATTGCTCTCGTTGCAGAATGACTTAAGCCACCACTTGGGGTTCAAAAGGTTCTACTAATAACTTTCTATTTTCACAACTTTGTCAAAAATCTTGGGACTTATGGACTGGTTCATCATTTACATCAAAAAGGAATGTTTGCAAAGATTACATCTACATTGAAAGCTGCCCTTTATATTATGTTATGATAATTCTTTCTATGATGAAAAGGCTCCTTAAATAACGGAAAATTAGGAAAGTCTTTTATAGGTGATCAATGATCGTAAAGACTTTTCTTGACTTCGTATGATAATGTTAATTTAGTTAATGGATTGAGCTTTCATACTTCATTCGGCATCGAAAGTTAAAATTGAGATTCAACATCCAAATTTGTTAATTTTTGTAACTTATTTCTTTTAGTGTAATTGCCACTTGCTGCTCCCTTCTCCTCTGTCAATCTCAAATTACAATCGATATTGTGTGTGTGTTGCTCGTTGCGCGTTTGATTTTCATTTCGATTTTCAATTTCTGCTTGGCATTTTCAAGTTTAGTTCGAATCCGAATTCGTATTCAAGTTTCAATTTGAGCTTTAGTTTTAGTTTTTTGTCTTAATTGGTTGCCCGATAAGATGTGTTCATGTAGTTGTTCACTTCGTTGATAGCCGTGCGTTGCTGTCGTTGTTGTTGTTGTTGCCATTCACCAGCAGTCTTTGTGGTCCCCAATGCGATTAGCCCCGCACTGCAGCAACCGGCAGCGCCACCGGCGTTGGGGCTAATGAGCCGCTTTGCTGCCTGCTGCTGCCTTCAGTTGCCTCCTGCTGTTGTCGTTGCGCATACGCAGTGTTGCCGCCAGTCTTTCGCAGGCTGTTTCCAGGCATCTGGGCCGTTCTATCTTTTGCATAATTCTCTGATTAGTCAGCCGTCCAAGAGTTGTTCCCGTTGTTGTTGCTGCTGCCTGCCTGCCTGCGTTGGCTTTTTGAAAGTCGAAGTTCAAGTTTCGCTCCAAGCGCGGGTGCAGCAACACGCCGCATAAAACACGTCACCAGACCGGCGACAGAAACAACAACAACAGCAGCTGCTATGGCTTGCAGAGAACTCGGACAGTGCTGGCCGAAAAGTATGCGCTGCATACTATACAGTGTGTGCTAAATACCCAATGACATTGCCGGCCAAAATGACACTAACTAAATGGAAATTTTAGCGGCAAATCGACTGAGAAGAAGGGGAAGAAATGGGAAGGAAAGAGGGAATTGAAGGGGGAATACTCGTAGAAGAGGAAAGAGATGAGAGAGTTGTTGAGGAAATAGAAGAGAGGTAAGGAGAGGCAATGGAAGAGTAATGGCAGAAAGAGTAGATGGCATAGTCAGGAATGCTTGAGATCTGAGAAGATTATTGAGTCTAGAATAAATTTCCTGGGTATGTATGAAAACTTTCCTTAAGGCTTAATATGAATATAAAGTTAAGCACACGAATAAAATATTATTATAATTTGATATACATATAGAATATATATAGTCTGTATATAGTCTATTATCAGAATGCAGTATATACCACAGAAATACTAAAGATATTCAGACAATCAAAACTTGCAGTTTAAGTTTGTAAATTGATGAATTAATGCATGGAAATGTAAGCGTAATTTGCATATATTGAACAAACTAATTGAACTGCCACTCCTGACATATGAGATTGTATAATCTTGTGATTAATCTCAGTTGAAATATACTTGCTTCGTCTTCCCCTCAACATTTTCAGCTCGTGTCATCGCACAATAAACAACAGGCAAATATGAAAAGCGCAATTCGTGTGTGCGCCACATTTTGGCATCAAATAAAGGGGCCACAAATCGATCAGCAGTAGGACCCACTGCGTATGTGTGTGTATGCGACTGTGTGTGGGCCGCACACAACTTTCAACACTGTCGCGACGTTGACTGCGCTGCTGACTGCGCTGTTGACTGCAGCGCTAACTGCGCAATGTGTCAACGCAATGAGCCCCGAGGCAGGCAGGCAGGCAAGCTAGCCAAAATATTAAGCAGGGGTAGGCAAGGGAGAGGGATGCAGGCACAGTAAGAGAGAAGGTGGTAAAGGAGGGGGGGGGGGTAGAGGGGATAAGGTAGCCAGGCGGTAAACTGGGTTGTTTACTCGCCTTCGGGCGCCAAGTCTTGCGCCTTTGTTATGCAAATGTAAAATGCAACTGCAACAGCGCGTTCCCGTTGCCTGCAGCCACAGTCTGTCTGCCACAAACAAATCTGCATTACTCGTATGTGGCAAGCACTCTTTTCCCTCCCCTCTCACCTGCTCCCTATGCACCTTCCCCCCCCTCCCTCTCCTTCTCTGGGGGGCACGAGCATAGCCCGCATTGGTTGTTTTTTTGGGCCAGTTTTACGATGCGAATGCAAATTTTGCCTGCCTCAAATATTTTGGCATTTGCGGCGCATTCATTTTAATTTTCCCAATCGAGGGGGTTGTGCAGGGGCAGGGAAACGGGGGGTAGGTGCATGGGTTAGCTGCCTAACCGGTTGTCTGCCGTGTGTCTCATAATTTCAGTTGCTGTTTGTTGCTGCTGCTTTGCTTAATACGTGACTATCATGTCATAATAGCGAATTATTAGAATATAATGCGCCTGCTATGTGAGCCACTGCACCACTGACTGCACCACAGCACAGACAGCACCAGAGTGCCATATTTATTCAAGCCTGAACCCCAAACTGGGTCAACAGTTGCCACGACAAGCGAACGAATCGAACGGAGTCGAAGAAGTCTAGAAGAACTCCTGCCTGCCTCCTCGATGATCTCTCGCCGAGGGAAAGAAAAGGCTGACAAAGTGCCACAGCTGCCGAAGCTGCCGCTGCATTAAGGTGCGAAGCAGTTGCCTCCGGATACAGCGTACACTGACAGAAAAAAGCATACGATCAATCGTAAAATGAGGACTGTAAACTAATCAAATTAGGCACCATATCAAATTGAACTCTGTACAAACTAGAGAGAGATATGCTTGAGAACATATAGTAAAGTTGGTTTATGGTCTTCTGCCAAAGAGGGTTGATCTCTAGAAGAAGCACTAATCTCTTCTTTGTTCTTCAAAGTAGGTTTATTTCTAGTTAAAGAAATCCACATTTGACATATCCAATTTTCTTTTTCTTGCTTTCTTCAAGTGCCTTCCCAACTCGACTTATACAATCGACAATCGATTGGGGCGTTAGCAACGCTTTCGCCACTTACAATCGATTACACATTTCTGTATTTATCGATTACTAAATAGTGATCTGCAGCCTGCTCCACTCTAATTCTGCTAATCATGGTAATTTCTAGCGGGGATTATGATGGGGTTTGTCCCGGTTGCCAGTTAGCAGATTAGCTGCGGCTCTCGTTGATGATTTGGGCGAGCGTTATGTCTTGATTAAGTATACGCCGCGTGCTTATTGATTTAGTTTCACTTGAATTGCGCGTTTCACGCTTTGCCCGACTCACTTCGGATGGGAGCAGGGGGAGGGAGAAGAGGGAGTTACGAGTACATAGCTGCATAGTTGGAGTCGACTATTTGCCAAAGCGCGCAAGTTGGGAACACCTGCAGCTTGGCGAAGTCTCAGTCTCCTCTGGTATCCGATCTCCGTCTCCGACTGTAGCTCAGGTTGCATTCGCAGTTCCATTCGCCGACTGCATTCGAATTGAATGCGCATTGAATGCATTGGATTGACGTTTACATGTTCACACTTTGCAGTTCTGTTTCACATACAAATACCCTGTATTAATGGAATGTCTGTAATGGGTTTTATTAAAGTTGTAAACAGTCGAAAGAATTGATTGAGTGATTTGTTGTGGGATTGAAGTTGTAGTACTCGTAGTAGTGGTTGAAATAACTTTAGTAGTAGAAGTAGTAGTTAGTGTGAAAGTTTGCGAGTAGAATGCTAGTGGCTGATGTAGTAGAAGTAGAAGTGGTATTAGAAGAGTATTTATGGTAGTGGTAGTACACATGCGAGAAGCGGAAGTAGTAGAAGAGAGGTGGTAGTGGCAGTATTAGAAGAGTATCAGTATTAGAAGTAGCAACAGTAGAAGTAGAAGTTCAAACACAAGAGCAGTAGTAGTAGTAGTAACAAAGTAGCAATGTGGAGTAGTACTGGTAGAAGAAGAAAAGGTATAGAAGTAGTATTACTAGTAGTAGTAGTAAAAGTGGTAGTAATAGTAGTAGTAGTAGTAGTAATACAAGAGTAGTAGTAGTAGTAGTAGTAGTAGTAGTAGTAGTAGTAGAAGTAGAAGTAGTAGTAAGAGTAGTAGTCGTAGTAGTAATAAAAGTAGTAGTAGTAGTAAAAGTAGTAGAAATAGTAGTAATAGTAGTAGTAGTAGTAGTAGTAGTAAAAGTAGTAGAAATAGTAGTAATAGTAGTAGTAGTAGTAGTAGTAGTAGTAGTATTACTAGTAGTAATAGTAGTAGTAGTAAGGAAGTAGTAACAGTAGTAGTAATAAAAGAAGTAGTAGTAATAGGAATACAAGAGTTGTAGTAGTAGTAGCATAATACAAGAGTAGTTGAAGTAATGTAGAAGTAGTAGCATAATAAAAGAGTATTAGTATTAGTAGCAGCATTTTTATCAGTAGAAATAGAAGAGTAGCCATGAGAGAAATTGTATAAATAGTATAGTTTGACTATGTTATAGGAAGTAATATATAGAAGAGTAAAAGTGGTAGACATAAAAGGGTAGAAGAGAATAAGTAGAAGTATGACTTTCACAAGTCGGAATATGAAAGAGATGTTTATATTTGTATAAGTATTATGAACACAGGAAGCAGGAATATAAGTAGAACTAGGAGTATGAGTATAGAGCATCTCGTAGTCGATCATCTTGAGTTGCAACATTCCACTCATTCCATATTGTTTTTCCTTTGTTGTTTTTCGCAAATTCTTTATTTCATTTGGCAACATTTTTGACAACTGCGAGTGCTGCGGCTGCTGGAGCTGCTGCTGCCTCAGCCATATTTGGCCCCGCGTGATGAAGCTACAAAGGGGGAGGGGCTGACAGCGGCATGAGCACGACTCGTAACGAGCCTGGCAACAGACAACGGGAATCTTGCGAAGCGTTAAATTTCATGTAGGTATTGATTTCCATTTGATTTGTCGTTGTGCACCGCCTCCACACCTCCCTCTGCATCCTTTTGCCCCCTTCTGCTGCCCCTGCCTGCTTACAGCCCCTCCTGCTTGCACCCTTTATGCAATATTTCACAACATTTCACCTCATTAATCAAACAAACTGCGGACTGCTGCCACAAGTCGAACTTCTTCAGCTCGGATTCAGTTTCGGAACTCTTTATTTTTGGGAATATTTTCGGCAAGTGTCAGCGATTTACAGTTACAAAAGACACATGCGGCCGTTGACTTTTTAATTGATTAAAATGAGAAATCGTTACGATTTGTGTGCGCTGATTGCTGCTCAGGATCTGATTTCAAACAAGGAACAGGCAACTGAGAAGTGAACACTGTGAACTGAGAACTGAAAAGATCTTCAGGTCTTCGGGTCAGCCAGCCAAATTTGCCATTGTTTGGAATCATAATGACAAGTGAACGAGCGGCCAGTGCACTAAGAGAAAAGATTGAGTGAGTTGGGGAAAAGGGAAAATTGAATTGGGAGAAGATAGGAATATTTTCCATATGAGCTTGCTCATTGCTGGTTCTTCAATTTATATTGAATTTAGAGTAGATTTTGTATATTATGTACTTCTTATAAGCCAGTATATTCTATATAATTGTCTGGAAGAAGAACCTCCAAGATTTTACTGATACTGAACATATTCTACAACCTAAGTTTCAACTCATGCTAAGTTCTTCTGTTTCTTCTTGACAGTATATGGTATTCAATTAAGAACAGCTAAATTTTGAATTCTCCATGTTAAGATCTTCTTTTGCACAGAACTATTAATCTTCATGTTAAGATCTTCTTTTGTACAGACCTATTAATAACTTCAATTATTGTAGGAAAGAAATAACTTATGCTTGAATATATGTTAGGTATTGATTTCAGTTCAGTTCAGTTCAGTTTTTAAATAACATTCTCCTTTCTTTTTGTTTTTGCAGAACTCCACTGAGTTTCTTCGAGTGTAACCGAGAAGAGGAAATGAAATTCGATACTTTGTGTAAGTTCTTCGAAAATCTTCGAAAATGTCTTTGCGAACTTTGGCAAACTGGCAAACTGCTGGCAATAATAAGCAATAAAAATTCCGCGTGGATTTTGTGTGTGCATGGCCAGAAGAGGAGGGGGGAGTAAGCGGAGTTAAGATTTATAGGCGGCTTAGCCGCTTTGATGGGCTTCCTCTTGTTGGATTGCGCCTAATTGTGTCCTTTGATGCAACTGTTTCGCATCGCATCGCATTGGGGCATTTCGCATTTCGCATATTTGCAAGGCGCATTTAATAGAAGATGCGTCTTCTCTGTGCTCTCTTCTCTTTGTCCTGGTTAGCCGACCTCTGGCCTGCCCTCTACCTCTCTTCCCCTTGCTCCCTTCTCTTTATTGCTGCTGCTTGCAGTGCTGACAACTTTTGTACATTTCTCGCTAAATTAACTGAATTTCTGACCCTGCGCTGCAGGACGACGACTGTCAAAAAAGAGAGAGAGAGAAGCAAGAAGCGAGAAGAGTGCCCAACAAGAACAACAACAAAGCGGAATCGTTAAGAGTCCAAAGATCGCATAACTCGCACGCCGCCACCCCCCGCACTGTCTTTCTATCTCACTCTCTCTTCCAGAGAGTCTTCAGAGTCAACTGTAAATTTCCAAAAGAGCCCAAACCGAAACTTGGACTCAGTTGTGGCTGCTGCAGCTGCAGCTGCGACTGCGACTGCAGTGGAAGGGAGGGAGGGGCAGGCAGAGGGGGGAGAGTTGGAAGAGGGGGATGGGGAAATATGCGCAAACTGCTTGATGTCCACTTAAAAGTGTCAACGTGAAATTCTTGGCTGCCCAGTGAACAAAAAGTGAGTGTTGCCTGCTCGCGAGCCGCCGCAAGGCAACTGATGGAGTGGAGGGGAAGAAGGAGAGGGAGCAGGCCGTGGGCAGTGCAGAAGAAGGGGAAGAGAAGAGCAGCCAGCGGTTTTGTTGTAGTCAGCTTCTGTTTTGGAAGTCACTGGGCCTCCTCTCAGCCCATTTGAGAGCCCGCAATGAGCTGCAACTGTAAATGAGAAGAGGGCAATGGGAGCGGTATGTTCGATAAGAATTGGTATAGATAGGTTGAAGATAAATACTAATTATTGTGGTATATATGCATAAGATATGTTGTAGATTCCTAATATTTATCTTATCTTTATCGATTGCTATCGATATTTATTGCAATTTATTAATGGCAAACGAATTGTCTGTGAAAATGATTCGTATAGAGATTTTAATAGAGAATAAGAAAGCTATATATTATAAGGACGGGCACTACATTTGGTATAGTTTGTTAATGGTTGAGTAAAAATAATTGATCTTTTATCGAGTTTAATCGCTGTCTATTGCATATAGAGCTGATTTGTCGGAAGAATTAGAAGAATTAGGCGTCATATTATAAGAAAAGAATCAACATTTGTTATTGTTCTGTATCAATCATCGATGGTTTAACGATTTTAAACGATGCTTATCGCATATGGAGTTCATTTGTCGGTGTTATCGATACTATTGATAGTACTATCACACATCGTCAAGTAAGAAAGAATTGAAAATACATTAGAAGATGTTATTTTCACTGATGTTTATCGATATTGATCGATTTTTATTGGATGGAAATCATCTGTCAGACTGCTGAATATGATGTGGAAAAAGAGGCAGCAAAATGCAATAAAAAGGAACAAGTATAGGTCATTTATAATTCTATATTAACATAAGATTTCATTCTTTTCACTACATGCCCCCAACGAGATCTTTATCGATACTATCGGCAGTACTATCGCCACAGTGTGCTGTGTAGGGCATTGCAAGATCAACGCTTGCTGCTGCTGCTGCTGTTGTTGCTGCCTCAGTCAGTTGACCCTCTGCTCTGTTGTTGTTCTTCCTGTTCTTCCCTTCTGATTCTTGTTCTTGCTGGATTTCTTTTATTTTGTTATTTGGCTGCTGTTGCCTTTTTTTGTTGGTTTTTTTTGGCTTTTGTTATTTTGGCAGTTGAATTGCGCCTTTCGCCAAACGATTCAGCTCATTTATCTGTAACTTTTCTTCTTTCATTTCGCTGGCAATGAGCAGGGGGCAGGGGAAAGGGGCGACTGTAGCTGTGGCTCAGGCTGTGGCATGTGTGTCTGTGAATGTGTGTGTTTCATTTTGTTGCAGGCCAAAGTTGCAGCATTTCGAGAATTTAGGTTGCTCCTTTTTGCGCTGTGTATGCGCTGAGCTTGTGTGAGTAAGTGTGTGTGTGTGTTGCGTGTGTGTGCCTTGGCATTTTGTTGCTTTGTTTTGTTTTGCGGGCCAACAAAAATATCACACGAGTATAATTGAGTTTGACACAATAAATTGCTCATCGCGGACGAGGCTGCTGGCCAATCCTCTGGGCCAGAGTCTTTCCTGCTGCTGCTGCTGCTGCTGTTTCTCTTGCCTGTTGCTGTTGTTGCAGTTGTTGTTGTTGTTATCGCTGACCTTTAAAGCCACAGCGGAGCACAGTGCGCAGTGCGCTGATTTATAAATTGATTCTGTTTAACTTTGTGGCACAGCGGGTAGCAGCAGCAGCAGCAGCTTCTTGTCCAGCTTCAGTCCTGGCTCGGCCTTAAGCTCGGTCTGCCCCGTTCTTCATTCCCCAATTCCCCTTCTCCACTCTCCATTCTTCATTCCGTTCCCACTCGCATTGCCATTCCTTTCCCTCGACTGACAACTGTTGCATCGTTTCATTTGGCACATTAACACGTTTTGTGTTTGATCAGCGCCTTGGCCAGTCAGCGTGGATTGGCCAGTAGCTCCTCCAGCTCCCCCAGCTTGTCAGCTCCCATGTGGCTGCTTCTTTTCTGCATGCAAATCGTTGTTTGATACCGCACCGACGCTTTAATGAGTACACTGCCAATAAAACTGCATACGATATGGAAGAATATTATAATAAAGATGAGCTAAGTGGTGGAAGAAATAGCAAAAGATGTAAGAATTGTTTGCAGCAACTTGGGCCAACATTATACACAGTACTCAAAGGGTAGGAGGGTAGGCAGATAGAAGTAGGCGTGACAGATGCCACAGAGTACTATATATATTCTAGATAAGCATCAACATTAGTCATGAAGTTATCGTTCATGTTCATTTGATGTTTGTTAGCTTTCCTCAAAACTTTAAGCTCTAAGTTCATTTGCATTCTCTTCTGCAATCTCTTCTAATAGACAGAAGGGGGCGTGATAGATATATATTCTTCTTCAGCATCAACATCAGAGTATAGCTATATCGTTTTGCTCTATAGTTTTTGTTTTGCTTCTTATTTCTTTGATAATTGTAAACTTTTTTGCTTTGCTTTTCTTCTACACTTTCTTGTGCATTTTCGACTGCATTCTCTTCTGCATTTTCTTCTACATTCTCTTCTATATTTACCATGCTAATTTGCACTTGAATATTTCTCGCTGTGCATTTTGCAACTGACATTGATGACGCTGACGACGGCACGAATATTTCAATTAACTGACAGGCCGCCGAAAATGACTGAGCATCCGCTCAGGCTCAGTCTCAAGCTCGGGCACAGCTCAGGCTCATCTGCTGCAGCTTCTACTTGTGCTCAGCATCAGCTACAAGCTCCAAACTTCAATCGGGGGAAACTGAGCAACTGTCCGACTGTCAGCGGGCATCAAAGAGCGACAACAACAACAGCAACAATCCGCTGTTGCTGCTGCTGCCGCTTGTTGATTTTGTTATTTCCGCTGGCGAATCGCAATGCGATAAAATGCAAATCTCTTTTGATGCTAAAAGGACAACAACAACACAGCAACAGCAAGAGCAGAGCCAAAGCAACAGCAGCAACAACAACAACAACTGAGAGCAACGCTCAACAAAGCGTCGAAACAATGCCTGCAAAAATGGCTGCATGTTGCCGCCTGACGTTGATGTGCCACCAACAGCAGCAGCAGCAGCAGCAGATCCTCCTTCTCTGGCTGAGCTTGACTGAGGCTAATCTTCATCAGCCGCCGTTTGTAGTCGGCAGCAAAGTGTAAGCTCACACAAATCCCTAGACACACGCGCTAGCAATAAGAAGAAGAAGCAGAAGAAGAACAGCAGAGAGAAAGCTGAAGAATTAAATAGAGTCGAAGATGAGATACGCTATCAGAGAGAGAGAGAGAGAGAGAGAGAGAGGGAGAGGGAGAGTGAAATCTGGGAAAATCTGGCATCAAAGGCTCCTCACAATATCAAGTAATATCAATTTAGAGCAAGCATGAAAAAGAGATTAATAAGAGAGACAGCAAAAGTTGCGATCAGTTAAGGATACAGCTAAGGTTATGAAGAAGCAATTTAAATTGGAGGAAGAACACACTGAAGATCAGTCTAATAACAAATTTGAAGGAACATCATCATTGAAGGATATATCAAAGGTGCGCTGAAGAGAAATAAAATAGATATCAACTCGGTTCGGGAAAGATCTCGCAAGGAGATAACAAGGATTACTAAAGAAGTAGTAACATGATTCAAAGAGTGGAGATTAGTAAGTGGCTCTATTTAATATACAGAAGATTTACAAGTACCCTTAGAATTAAAAAAACTTAATGAAAATACAAAGAGTTTAAAATGCAGAAGAAGAACAGCAGAGAGAAAGCTGTATAATTAAATAGAGTCGCAGTACAACTACTTCATTTGCCCTGCTGCTTTAGTGCGTAACATGCGCAATGACTTACTGTAGCTATCCTCTGATAGGGTACACGAGAATAGGGAGAGAGAGAGGGAGGCAGGGAGACAGAGTCACAGCGGAGTTGCTGCTGCAGCTTTATCTGCTCAATAGATGGACATTTGGATAGATTGTTCTTGTTTAGCTTTGACGTTCCATCGCTTCGCAGCAGCACACCTCTCTCTCTCTCTGTCTTTCTCTTCCCCCTCCCTCTTCCCGTACCACTACCTCCCCCACTTCTAGCTGCATTATGAGATTCGATCATCGCATCAATGCAGCAGCTGCTGCTCAGCTCGCTTTGTTGTTGCTGTTGTTGCTTTGGTGTGTCATGTCCAAATTGTTTGGCCACAGTAGCTAGCGCTGCCTCTGCCTCTGCTGCAGCCCCTGGCTCTGCCTCTGCTGCAGCTATGGCAGCTATTATTATATTTTAATGGCTGCCTTTGTGCGGGATTGGGATTGGAATTGGGTTGGAGACGGAGACTGGAGACGGAGACTGGCCTGGTGAATGATTCTATTGGCAAGCAGAAGAACATTGCCATTATGGCCAGATTGCGCGTGTTTCATTATGCAGCGTGCTCGACGTTGTTCTTCTTCTTCTTCATGTTGTTGTTGTTGCTCTTCTCCTGCTGTTGCTGCTGCTGCCTTGTCAGCCTCTAATGGATTCCTGTTGCCCTGTGCATCGTCATCGGGTTAGGGATTTGGTACCTTTGAAATACAAGAACAGACACAACTCACAACTCATCTCGCAACTGGGCAGCAGGAGGGTAGGAAGAAGGGGGCAGAGGGGCAGCGGCGCCAGTGCAGTGCACAAACGTATCGAATTTCATTTGGCGGCGGCGGCGACGCAACTTTGCCTTTGATGCACTCCAAGGCTATTTTGCTGGCCAGCACTGTGTGTGTGTGTGTGTATGTGTGTGTGCACTTGTGATGGATCAAAAGCAGCGCTGTGCTGTGCTGGAGATGCCCCAATTTCACCCCTCTTTGCTAGCGGAACCGGAAATGGACACAGTGTGCCAAACAAAGACTTAGACAACGAACTTGAGCATAAAAATGGAAATCTCTTTTTTTCTTGTCTGTTTATGTCCGTGGGATGCGATTGCGCCAATCATGTTGGCAATTAGCAAACCCCTGCAGTTGCTGCCCTCCTCTCTCCCCCTCCTTCGCTTCTCTCTGCACTGCTCTCTTCCCTTCTATCTCTTTCTCACTCTTTCCCTTTCCTTCTGCTGCCTTCGTTCTTCGCTTCTCACTCCATGTATTTTTCGTGGCAGCAATTATTTTCGCATTTGTTGGCCACTTGAATGCTAATTCCAAGCAGAGGGAGGGGGGGAGGGGCACGTTGTGAACGAGCTTATTAGTGCAGGCTTTGCCATAAATTTTGGACAATAATCAAGCGTGCGCTATAATAAAAAGCAGCACAGCGCAGCGCAATGCCACATCAAAGGATTTTGTAGAGAAGTGTTAAACTGACATGCGAAACGATGTGCGGCAGTTATAAGGAGCAGTGAAAGGGGGGGGACGAAAGGGGTAACTACAGTGTGAAGACTTTGTGAGTCCGTTTGAGGCATGTTTTGCAGGCACAGTGGAGGAAATCAGCAGAAATGTTGAGCACAGTAGATGAATACAGCTTATAACAGTGTATAGGGCAAGGCTATATACCACTGTACTGCTCAAATCAAGCTCAGCTCACAATTTGGCCCACTGTGCACAGTGTGCAGGGGACGTAGGCCGTGCCAGGCAGTCAGTTTAGCGTCAACAGCAGCAGCAGAGGGAAAGCTGGAAAGGAAGCAGGCTGCAGGCTTCCTCGTCCTGTCCTACACCTCTGTCTCACTCTCTCCCTGTCTCCCTCTCTGTTTGTCTGTCTCTGTTGCGCCCCCATAACTGACACTTGCAATGAAGACATTAGCCGCTAATGGAATTGTTATTAAGCCGCCGTCTCTGCCGACGACTGACTCCACTGCTGTCCACGTCGAAGCGCGCGTCTTCACTCAGACTTTGCAGCAGCTTAGGCCTCTGCTTGATGGCGATGACTTCCCCTGTTCCTGCTGCTGCTGTAGAGCTTGGCGGCTTTAATTTTCTCATCAAGAGTCGAGCGCGCATTTGAGTTGAAATAAAATTATTATTGTATTTCATGCGTCGTCGTCGTCGTCGTCGTCGTTGCTGCCGTTGGCAATCCTCAAGAATTTGGCAGATGAAGAAAGATTCGCGCTGAGCTTGAGCTTGAGCTTGAGTCGAGTTGAAGTTGGACTTCGATGCGGAGTTTCCAGATTGCAGATTGAGATTGAGATTGGCTTGGGGTTGAGGTTGCCGAGGAGTTGAAGTTGCTTGCAGTTGGCCTTTATGGGATTTGCGTCGTCGAGCGTCGCTTTAATCGCTTTATTGTGCGCTTGATGTATTGACAAATTATAAAGGCATAAGATGGCAATGAAGTGGGGCAGACGGAGCGGCAGGGGGTGCAGTGTACCGGATCTACGACTGATTGCATCTTATCACGCAGCCCGCAGCTTCGCAAATCACTTATTTTGCAATCAGCTGGCGCAAATCGGGCCGGCCAAGCCCAGTTTCCCCTCTTCCCCTGCTTGCCCTGCAATTGCTGTAAAAAATGAAGCATATCCCATTGCATTGACAGCCTCCACCTCCTCCTCTTCTCTGGGGCAAAGTGGGCATGGCACTGCCCTCTCTCTGTCTCTCTGTTGCTGTTTAAGAGCTGTCGAAGTCTCTCCCCATTTGACAGGCCAAGTGAAAAATGTCCATCCGTCCTGCCTGGCATGCATAGAACAATACGCAGAGCCCTGCGTACTGCGTCTACGTGCTCATAGTTAACTACAACAAGGGAGACAACAACAGCAACGAGGGCCACTTAAATGGCTTTAAAAATAAACCAGCTAAGACACACTGCGAGAAAAAGTCTTCTCAATTGAGTCTTTAATGAAGAGACTTCATATAAGAAGTTAATAAATTTGTATACGAAATTTATTCTAAGATGAACTTAGAATTGTAATTGTTATCTATCAAAAAAGCCTTGCTGTCTACAGTATCTACATTAAACATCAACAATCACTTGATGATTTGTAGATATTTACTTAATTCTTTGCAAGAGTTTTCACACTTTCTTGAGCTTTATAATTATTCATGAGCATAAATCGATTTTCTGAATGAAATTTGAATTGTAAAAGTTGTTTTGTTTAGTTGCTTGAAGACTTTCTTTTCTAGTTTTTATATAGCAATATTGATTGTCTTTATTTAGAGTGTGTTCTGCTTATCAGTAACTTATTAGCTGCAGTACAGTTTAAGTTTAGTCTCACATAATTTTCTAACAATCAGATATTTATCGATACTTTCCCTGTTTGCAGTATCTCCAGCCACTATTAGCTGCTGCATGATTATTTCAAGATGTTCACTCAAGTTTTCTTGGAAACTCTTAAGCTTTATCACACTCATTTCGAGGGTTCTTGCAGCATGCAGCAGGCAGTTGCAAATGCAGCTCATTTCCCACTGTGTACGCCCTTTCGGGCTGACTCTGTCTGCTGCCTGCATGTCAGCTCTTGGTGTTGTCGTTGTTGCGTTCTTGCTGTTGTTATTGTCTCTGGACTAGAACAAATTAAGGCTTTTCACTTTCCGCCATGTTGCTGTTGTTGTTGTAGTTGTTGGCATGCGTTGTCTGCGTACACACCCCAAAAATGCTGCGTGGCCCAAATGAATACCTAGGCAGGCAAGCAGGCAGGCGAGCAACCCATAATCATCATCATCATCATCGGCAGCGGCATCCACAGAGAGGGGAGGGAGGGAAGGGAGCACACATGCCACTCTGCCCAGGTGGCTCTGTTGTTATTTGTATTTACTGTAATATGAATTGACTGCTGCTAATAATAACTAGCAGCGTTTAGATGAGGTTCCCTTGCAGCTTCCCCAGCCCTTGCCAAAAAAGAAGTACAAATTTTCAACAGCTCTGGCAAAAGATCTGCTGCAATTGATACCAACAGCAGCAAATGGAAATAACTCAACTGCAGTCGGAGAAAGAGGAGCAGAGGATGAAGAGGGGGAGGGAGAAGTGGCAGCAGTAGGAGGTGTGGTGTTGGCCAGAAATCAGAAACAAATAAATGAGTTCATGCTGCATCTTTGAAATGAAGACAAAGTGGCCGTCACTTGTTAACCCTCTCTTTCCCTCTTCTTCCCCTTCTCTCATTCTCCATCTCACTCTCTTGCCTGCCTCGTCTGCTAAGCGTCTAGAATTTGTTTGCCAACCTTTTGCTGCTGCAACAACTGTGGCAACAACTGCGGCAACAAGGCGGCCACTGCCTATCAACGGCTCAGATTGGCGAGCGGAGACAACGTCGCAGAAGCCGCGCTGGGAAAGAGAGACGCGCTCTCTCTGCGTATGTGGCGTGCCAGTTCAAGAGTTCAGCTACGTTTTTGCCACCTACAACATGCAACATGCGGCAACAAGCTGCAGCAATACATGCGGCACTTATACAAGACCTTGCAGCAACCCCTTCTCACTCTTTGTGAAATAGGCGTGTTCGGGCACTTTTGCTTTTGCCCCAAAAAAAAAACAATAAATATCTGATTGCCAGAGTATATGACTTGCAGATACCCTATAAGAGAGTATAAGTCTAGCGGATACCCTATTTAATAAAGCCATAAATGCATAGCTAGTTCTTCTTATCTAAATGTTTATCTATTCTATTTATTGTCAGATTTAGTGAGTGATTCTAAGTTAATCATCTCTGCTTATTGCTCATTTGTTTTCTCACTAAAATTGTATCACATTCCCCTCCTTCTGCTTGAATACAGGGTATATGCTGACTGAAAATAATAATAATGAAGGCGTTCTGCCGGCAATCCATTCCCATTTCCATTTGCAGACCCAACAAACGATCGTCGATGCCGCCAATCCGGCACACAGTCCTTGCGAAGGCAGCTCAGAGACGCGCTCAGAGCCCTCAGGGGCTTGAGACCTTAATGGAAATTAATCACAAATACAACAGCAATTTGTTGGCAAACGAACAACCCAACAAAAACAAGCTGATCATAAAGAATGCCAGTTAAGTTTGCAATATCAAAAATACTCTTTATATATTTTAGTTGATATTTATTTTTGTCGATGTTTTTATTATTTTTTGATTTCTTTCGCTATTACAAACTAGGTTGCTTATTGCTTAGGCTTGCTTAAGTTAGATATAGATAGCTAACAGATATATAATATATATATATGTAGATAGTTATGGGGTAGTTAAGAACTATATTTATACAGCTTTGCTAGATCGTAAAGATCGTCATTGTAGCATCACACTCACACTCTCAAGTGAAGATATACAAACTATATAAACTAACTTAGGGCTACACGTACTCGTAGATACGTCTTCGTCTTCGTCTCTGCGCCTTCTTCTCTTTATAAATACGCTTCGTGCTATGGAAAAACATTTACAAGGGCTCTCCAATGATTACTAAAAACAACTTTTTACAACACTTCCCCCATCAACTCAGCCTCGTCTTCCACTTCTAGAGCACTTCTTGCTTTCTTCTCTCAGTCGATTCGGGGAATGAAGATTGCCAGAGACATGCGAGCGTTTCTTCTGCTTCTTCTTCCTCTTGCACTGATTCAGTTTTCGATTCTAAATGTTAATTTTTAATGGTTTAAGTGCACTTGGGCCTGGCTTGGCATCATTTAGATTCGCATTCGCATTCGCATTTCCTTTCGGTTTCTTTCGTCTCGTTTCGTTTCGATTCGATTCTTACAACTAGTTCTAGTTCCTAATTTTCGATATATATATATATACTATATATACACTATATATATAGTGTGTGTTATTGTTTTTTACGTTTTAGCGCTAACAGAAATGCAACTTACAACTTATGGCTCGCTTGGATGTGGCATCTTCACATCTCCATCTCCAAGCGTATTTTCAGAGAGTCTTTGTTGGCTTTGTGGTCGGTTGGTTTAACTTATCGTGATGTCTCTATATACTATCGCAATGCTATATACAAATTACAACAACAACACACAGTCTGCACAGCCTGTCTGTGTGTCAGTGTGTGTGTGTGTTGTGCTTAATGAGATTTCAGCAGAAAACCCCTTGGACAAGAACGAAGCTCTTTATCTGCAGGAATTGCTGGGAATGCGTGTGTTAATGGATGAGTGTGTGTGTATGGAAGTGTATGTGTGTGTGTGTGGTGGTGCAAGTAATACTATCTGCTTCACTCTCTCTCTCTCTCTCTCTTTATCTGTTTCTCTCTTGCAAGTCTCTGGCACTATCTAGGGATAATAACTAAGGCTAACTTCATAAACTACGAATCACACGAATTTTGGGGGCATCTTCTACAGTCTCCAGTCTCCTCCTGCTCCTCATCTACCTCCTGGTGCTGCTGCTGCTCTTCACATGCGTGTGCCCACATTGGCACGCTGACTGGGCTGTGGCGGGGCGTGGCGTGGCAGTGAGACATGCGACATGTGCGTGGGCGGTCCGCCAAGTGGCGAAATCGAAGGCGAACGCGTTGCCAGCGGCGAGAGAGAAGGCGAGAATGAAGGCGACATGGCGGATGAAGTGCTGAAGCCACCACTGGCCTCATGCCCGATGGGCGAACGAGGCAGCCCAGACAGACTGAGGTGGGGCGGCAGGCGCATGGGCAGATTGATTGCTCGCGGCGCAACATTGGTGAGCAACGGCGGCTGTATGTGGGTGGGCGGTGGCGGAGGTTTGAGCACCACGCTGCCAGCTCCGGTGGAGTTGGAGTGCGAGGAGTGCGCCATGGACTGCTTGCTCTTGGCACTCGACGAGGCGCCACTGTGCTCCGACATGTTGTCGTCCTTGAGGCGCGCGATCTCGGAGAACACATGCGCCAATGGCTGATACTGCGGTCCCCAGTCCAGCAGGTAATCCCAGTTGTAGCTGCCCGTCAGTTCCTCCTCGCTGTGCACTATGGAGCTAAGGGAGCCGCCCACTGGCACAGGCACCTCACCATAGCCGAGTCCATGTCCGTGTCCCACAGTGCCAATGCTGCCCGCTGTGGTCGCAGCATCATCCGCACTGCTGCCCCTCTCAGAGCCGCCTCCTGCGACATCATTGAGCTTGGCATAGATCAGATTTGTGATGTCCGAACGGGCTGTGGCGTCCTCGTCGAACATGTGCAGAGTGGGCATGGCCATGGGCATGGAACCAGTCAGGCTAGAGCCAGCTCCGCCCGCATTGCCACTGGGATCGTGATCCACAATGCCCAAACGGGCGAGATACTCCTGCGTGTTCTGCACTGAAATGTCTGAGATGCGTCCATCGTCACCTGATCCACCTGCACCTGCGCGATGACTCAGTGGTCCCTCGTTGATCATGCGTATCTCCTCGTCCTCGCCATCATCCTCTGCCGAGCCACGTCCACTTGAACCAGACTGCTCCGAGCCGGATAGCTCCGATGTGGTTGCAGCTCCAGAGCTGCCTGCGAACGGAGGAATCTCATCGTACTTGGGTGGTGCAAATTGTCCCGAAGCCACAGCAGCAGCAGCTCCGCGAATGGGCATCGTATCAAAGGCACTGGGATCCACATAGCTATTGGAGTTGCCCACTCCCACAACGACGCCCACGCCCATGGTGGGCTGTGGCTTGACACTATTCCTTGGCCTCCTACTGCGCATGTGGATGAAGAGGAAGATGCCAGCAGCGGCGCACAGGATGAGCAGCAGAGCCACAAGGAGCCCCACAAGCCAATCACTGATGCTGCCACCTCCAGAGGAGCTGCCACCAGGAGTACCTATCGCAGCCAGGTTGGTGCTATGATGCGCCAACGGATCCAGCGCAATCTCCACGACAGTCAAGTTGCTCAGTGAGTTGTCGCGCCCAGAGGAGGCGGACACCAGCAAACTAATGTCCCGTCCATCGGCAATGAGACTGTCCACCTTGCGCTTGATCAGCACGGCGCCACTGCTGCGATTCACCTTGAAGTGAGTGTGCTGCCGGCTCAGTTGGTAGACCACACGTCCATCTGCACCGCCATCAGCATCTGTGGCCAGCACTTGCCCCACAACGAAGCCAAGAGGGATGGTCGATGCTGCTGGCAGCACAAAGCGATAGGAGCGCTCTGTGAACTGAGGTGCAAACTCATCCCTCGACTCGATCTCCACACGCACCGCCACCTGAGCACTGCGTCCGCCAATGTCGCTGGCACGCAACTGCAGCTGGTAACGCTGTCGCTGCTCGTAGTCAAAGACGGCGGCGGAGCTGATGACTCCCGTGCTGGAGTTGACTTGGAAGAGGCGCCACGAGTTGTCCACATCGTCGGAAGCAGGCACCAGGCTGTAATTGACCTTGCCAAAGGCACCTCGATCCAGATCACTCGCCTGGGCACGGAAGATGAAGCTGCCCAGTGGCTCGTTCTCGCCCAGAAAGTGCACGTACTCCGCCAACGGGAACTGAGGTGCATTGTCGTTCTCATCATGTAGCGAGAGGTTGAAGGCACGCAGGCTGCACAGTGGGCGTGGCTGATGGCTGTCACAGGCACGTATGATGAGCTCGTAGCGCGTTGCTCCCTTGTCGTAGTCCAGGCGATTGTTGACGAACAAGACGCCACTGACCAGATCGATGGTGAACATGTGCTCATCGTTGCCGGAGCTAATGTCGTACACCACCTCGGAGTTGGGTGTGTTCTCCTGATCGGCATCAAGTGCCACCAGTTGTGCGATGGAGTAGCGCAGTGGGGCAAGTTCACTGATCTCTGCTTCGTATTTGGCCATGGGATCGAAGATCGGAGCATTGTCATTTGCATCCAGCACACTGACAAACACGGAGATCGCAGGGGAGGACGCATTGGAGTGAGAGTTGGATGTGGAGCTCAGTTGATTGAGCAGCTCCAGCTGCAGCTGGTAGAGATCATTGCGCTCCCGATCGAGGGGTTTGACCAGCACCAGAGTCTTGGATGGCAGCAGTTCGAAGAGAGCTTCCTCGTTGCCCGCAGAGATGCGCAGTGTTTGCTCCTTGACGTCTTGTCCCAGTTGAAGAACCACTGAACCCACTGGAGCTGCCTCACTGATCTGTGCTCTGTATTGGGTCTGCAGGAATTGACCACGTCCCGCTGCTCCCTCGCCGGGTTGTACTCGCAGCAAGGTAGATCCGCTTAGTGGTGGCTTACCCGCATCTCTGGCCACAATTCGCACAAAGTAATCCCCGTTAGCTGTGGCAGCCAGCAAACTGCTTGTATTCACTGAGACAATGCCACTTGTGGCATCCACACTGAAGCCAGCATGGGCAGGTTCAATGCTGTAACTGATCTGCGAGTTGCGTCCCTCTGAATCTGCATCCGTTGCATTCACTGTAAGCAGTTCCAGCTCCAACTCGGGCAAATCCCCTGGAGCAGGCAGCACTGCAAAGTACGCGGGAGGCTTCTCTGCCACAAAGCGAGGCGCATTGTCGTTCTCATCTGCCACGCGCACTGTCAATGTGGTGCGTGCCTCGTGTGCCGCATCCGATGCGATTACCTCCAGTTGATACTCCTGTTGCAGCTCGTAGTCCAAGCGACGCTTCAGCACCAACTTGCCACTGTAGCGATCCAGGCCGAAAAGCAACAGGTTCTCCTTCTCGTCCGGGGACTCGCTGCCCAAGCGATACGTCAGGGTTGGGTAGGTGTCCACGTCGTTGGCTGAGACGGAGGCGATAACGGCGCCTAGCTCGGTGGCTGTGAGGGGAGACAGAAAGAGGAAGAGAAATGGGGAAGAAGCTAAAGTTAGTTGGGGTAGTTAAAGGGTAGAGAACGGTGGTAATCAAAGACTAGGCTAGGTTTTCTAGTATAAGTAGTCCGTAATCTAGGGTACTGCCTTGATCTAGGGTACTGCATAGGTCTAGGGTACTGCCTTGATCTAGGGTACAGCCTATAGACTAGGGTACTTCCTAGGGGTACTGCCAAGGTCTAGGAGTACTGCCGAGGTCTAGGGATACTTCCTAGGTCTAGGGGTACTGCCTAGGTATAGCGGTACTGCATAGGTCTGGGGGTACTGCCTAGGTCTAGGAGTGCTGCCTAGGTCTAGGGTGCTGCCTATAGACTAAGGTATTGCCTAGTTACTGCGTAGTTTCCCCTATTCGTTGATTGATAATCTAATCTTCTCAAGACTTACCTTCACTAACACTGACAACGTTGTTTGGCGGAAATGTGGGCTGGTTGTCGTTGATGTCCACAATGTGCACTCGAATGGTGGAGGTGCCTGTCAGCTGTGGCACACCCTCGTCGGTGGCAATGATCTTCAGGTTGTAGACATCACGAATCTCACGATCGAGCACAATGTTGGTGCGCACGATGCCACTGAAGGCAGGCTCAATAACGAACGCGTTGTCGTGGTTGCCATCCACAATGTGGTAGCGCAGTCTCGCATTGGCACCCTCATCCGCATCGAAGGCCTGCACCTGAGCCACAAAGGTGCCCTTGCTCTTGCCCTCCGAGGCAGTTGCGGCAAACTGACGCTGCGAGAACTGTGGACTGTTGTCGTTCTCGTCCTCCAGTTCGATTACCAGCTCAGCGTAGCTGGCCAGGAAGGGTGCCTCGGTGGTGCGTGCGACCACAACCAAGCGCAGCTCATGGGGTTGCGTGGTGGCCAGTGCAAAGGAGGAACTGGGCAGAGCACGTTGACTGCGTGAGGTGTTCAATTGATTTGCAGTCTCATCCAGCTTCTGCTGCTCCTTCTCCTGTTCTGCCTGCTGCTGCTCGTAGTGCAAAGCTCTGCCACGATTAAGTGGTGCAAGAGTGGGTGTGGCAAAGCGATCGTAGTCCAAGTGTGTGGGATTAGCAACACGTACTTCTCCTGTGGCGGCATCCAGTGAAAAGATGCCATCCTCATTTCCTGCTCCAAAGGAGAAGTTCACTCTCTGGCGGCGTCCATCACTGCGCACAGCAGCCACATGCAGTAGGGGCATCCCAGTCGGAGAGTTCTCCCTGATGCTCGTCCTGTAGGTTTCATTCTGGAAACGCAGTACAGGCTGATTGGGCGGCGTTTCACCCACAAGCAGCTCGATTAGTCCCACGCTGCTCTGGGGAGGATTCCCCTTGTCCCGTGCAATCACCTCCAGCTGTAGAAGGTTACCCGTTTCACTGGCCAAGCTCTGTGTGGCACTCAGCGCGCCCGTATTTGGATTAATACGGAATTTACTCCGTATTGCTGGCGTTCCCAGCAAACTATCCGCTTTGAGGGCGTAGAGTAGTTCCCCATTTGCACCCTGATCCGCATCGTGAGCTTGAACCTTGAGTAGCGTCTGGCCTGGTTGGATTAGCGCCGGCACTTGCGCCGTATAGGGGTAACGTTCGAAGATTGGCCTATTATCATTGATGTCCAGCACGTTGATCTGCACGGCGACGCTGCCGGAGCGAACCTCGTAGCGTCCTTTGTCCATGGCCAGCACCATGAAGCTGTAGCTCGACTGCAGTTCGCGATCCAGTTTTCTGTTGCGATGAAATAGTTGGGAAATAAATCAATTAGCGGAAGTTGCACAGAGGGAAGAGAAGGGGTAGAGGATGAGGGAGAAAGAGAAACCCATGTCACGACTGATCACATTACACTAATTAGTCTCCCTGCTGCGCTGATCGGCGATGCGACTAATCCTGGCCACAATTATCCACACGAAATGATGTGGAATTCATTGAGCTGGGGGAAACCATGTAGGGTAATTAAGTCATTTGCATGTGGGGAAACGTTCTAGTCCCCCCCCCCCCTCTCTCTGCAAGCAGCATTGGCTGCCACAACTAATAAACCAAAATGATTAAAATCCGCCCAGGTTCGTTCCCTGCCCTGCGGGAGTTTGACTTCGCACACAGCAAGAAAATGAGAAGACAGGAATTAGAATGAGCTACCTTAAGTTCTTATCTGATTAACCCAGGTCCGGCTATATAATCAGCTTATGAGCTGGGAAGCAAATATCTTGGGTTTCTTTTCTTTTCTCTCAGTGCAGTGAACAGCGAATCGTTGGGTGCATGTTGGGCCAATAAAATGAATTAAGCAAATTACAAGCTCATCTCGACTTGGACTTGCGAGCCTCATTTTATGAATTGAATCAGTCAAGAGCGAAGCGAGGAAAGAAGAAGAAGAGAAGGAATGCCATGGATAACATTCAGAGTGTAAGCTCGGGACAGTCTCGAGATTCCAGTCTGAGTCCGAGTTGCACTTCGAGTCGAGTCTGTTGTCTATTTAAAACAAAAGCTACAATGCTTTCAAGGGTTTGTCCGTTCAGCCTGTTCTTCTTCGTTGTTGTTGTTGTCATTGTCGGCTGCGCTTGCTGGTCATCAGGCAGGCAGACAGGGGGGACAGACAGGAAGACCGACAGTCGGATAGACGAAACAAGCAAACGAAACAGTCTGAAATTGCGCCTAGTCTTGTCGCAGTTTCGTCAGTCGGCTTATGTTGCTGCGTCAGTCAGGGAGTTCGCTTGGTAACTAGCGAAGGGAAGAATAATAGAGTAAAGTACACAGAGATATTGGTAGATCCATTACTGAGAGTACACCGAACTGAACAGTCATAGTATTCATCGGTAGTAATTGCCATACACTATTTAAGAATGAGAAGAAAGTCTTAACCCGATTGATGCATAGTCATCTCTATACATTGCCACTTGCAGGGTATTCTGAGTGCGGTTACTTGCAGTAGTGTTTAGCTTTCCTGTTGTACTTTTTTTTCTGCTTGTTGCTGGAGCCTGACTTTATTTAGCCCAAGTGCTGGATTCTCCGCAACGCCGACCGCGAAAGCGTCCAACCAAACGAACGAACGAATGAACGAGCGACCAAGACTAACAACAACGTCACGAATTGTTTGTCCGTCTGTTTGTCCGTCTGTCTGTCCGCCTGTCTGTCCATTCTTTCTGTCCTGTCTGTCTGTCGCTCTACAATTCTTCGCTGTGCCATTACCCCATCTCCCCCCAATGTGTTTTGTGTCTGTTCTACAGTTCTCTGTTCGCTCTACGTTCTCTCTCTCTTTCTCTTCTCTCTCCCTTCTTGATTCTGTATCTGGTCTGCTCTGTTTCTGTTTCTCTGTTCAACTTTTTTGTGCATTTGGTGGCGGTGGATTTCGTTTTTATTGTTTGCCGACAATCAGCGCAAGATAAAAATTGGTACATGACAGCGGATCGCGTTTGTATAAATGGCAAACACTGACGCTACTGTCAGTTCAAGTGCCCCCGGGCCAGCAGCAACAACAACAACAAGGGGGAGAAGGAGAGGAGATGCAGGAGTAGAAGAAGCAAGGCGGCCTTAAGCCCAAGACGAAGTCGATGCCGAATCCCAAGCTGAACGTCGGGCAATGCATCTCCCTGTCTGTCACTAGAACTGGCCGGAACTGAGCACTAGTAATGCCAACCCTTGCTCTTGCCCCTCCCCGCCTCCAACCCGCTGAGGCTGCCCGCCTTGCAGAGACGGAACAAGCAATTGTTGTCATCATTGATTGTCAATAAGCATAAATTTGCACCAGAGGGGGCCTCAGTCCAGTCCCAGTCCCAGTCCCAGTCCCAGTTACAGAGCAGAGCAGATCCCCGACGAGATCACCAAGCAAGCAACCAAAACCTGGCCAGACCTTATAAGCCAAGTTCGGGGAGTAGCAAAAAAGTAGGGCCAACCCTTTTTGTGCGTACAACACAGACACACACACACACACACACTCGTGTACACACAGTCGGCGACAGAGTTGTGCGCTATTTATAGCCGGATTCGGATTGGGATTGTCGCTGCGTAGGCTGCAAGAAACAAGGTACTTGTTGCTGTAGCTCTGTCTCTGTAAAGCTCTGACTGTGTCTCCCTTGAGGAAATTATTTCAATGTTTCTAGTGTCCTTGCCGAAAGATCTGGCACGCAGATAAGCCGAGCACGTTGCATTGACCCAAGCCAGGAAAGCAGAAAGAAGACATAACCCTTGCCCCCTGTGCGAGAGACAGAGAAGTCAAGCTGCGAGATTGATACATCAGCAAGAGAGCGATGAGACTTGCTGCGAATTAGATTCGCTGAATATATTCCCCCTTCTAGCTGATAAATCTTCTACTTACCCCACTGTAGTGATGAGGCCGCTGTCGCTATCGATGGCAAACTGCCACTGCGTCTCATTGGCCAAGGAGTAGATGAGTCTCGAGTTGATTTGAAGATCCGCATCAGTGGCCTTCAGTTGCAACACACTGCTGCCAATGGGTGCATCCTCCTGCACACTGGCCACGTACTTGGAGAGCTCAAAGCGTGGCTCGTTGTCATTCTGATCCTCCACCATGACACTGATGTTGCAGTGACCCTGAAGTGTGATGGGTTGACCCCGATCAGAGGCCTGTATCTGCAGCATGTAGCGTGCTTGCTGCTCCCGATCCAAGGAGCGGGCACTGAGCTCACCCGTGCGGGCATCAATGCTGAACTTGTTGCCCACATTGCCACCTGAAAAGGGAAGCAGCGAGAGATGAATAGACGAAAAAGAAAGAGTTGGATATATGAAAGGGAATAAGATTATATAGAAAGGGGTTACGAAGAAGGAAAAGTTGAATGTAAAGGAATTGGATAATTTGAGTGAGGTCTTTACTTACCGACTATGCTGTAAACCAGCTCTGCATTGGGTCCTTCGTCGGCATCACTGGCCACCACAGTGTGAATGATGGCAGTATCACTGTTCTCCGGCACGGAGAGACCATAGCAGGCACCAGGACGGAACTCAGGAGCATTGTCATTGACATCCCCAATGCTGACTATCAGTGTAGCCACATCGAAGTGCTGTGCATTGATCAGCTCAGCGTTACTCTCCGAGGAGCGTTGCTTGCGCACAGCAGAAGCCGGAGACATGGACACACGGTTGGCATCCCTCACATAGATGGGCAGCACATAGCGGGCCTGAGACTCGCGATCGAACTGACCACGTGTGGTCACAATGCCACGTTGCCAGTCTACGTGGAAGTGATCGTCAGCAACGCCACTGGGAATTTCGTAGCTGAGATTAGCTGTGCAATAAGGAGAAAGATAAGAAGGACAAGGAATGGATTAGTTTTAGATAGCAGGAGTTGCTTCCTTATTGCTCCACTCACCATTGTCAGCGCCATGCAAGGTCTTTGCGGCCACTTGCAGCACGAAGCTGCCACTGGGCACATTCTCTAGGATTGTGGCGTGGTAAAGTGCCTGAGCAAAGCGTGGTGGATTACTGTGACTGCCCTGGACAAGCAGCTGCAGGCTGAGCGTGGACTGCATGGGAGCAGGCATGCCGTGATCAGTGGCTCGTATGGTCAGTGTGAAGCGGCCTGTCTTATCCAACTGCTCCGAGGCAGGCGGCAGTGTCTTGACCAGCTCAATGATGCCTGTCTGTGGCTTGATGCGGAACCTTCCCTCGCCGTTGCCACTCACAATTTCATAAGTGACGCGTCCATTTTCACCTGCATCCCGATCCACAGCCACAACATGCGTGGCCACTTCACCAATGCGCAGGGCATCGCTGAGGTAGACCGAGGCTGTTGCAGTGCCTGCACTGGTGTGTGGCACCACAAACTGTGGCGCATTGTCGTTGGCATCGAGGACCTTCAGTCGCACAGTGAGCGATGTCTGCAGTCGCTCGCTGACATTGGAGGATTGATCGAGGGCCTGCACAATGAGCAGATATTCCTGCAGAGATTCAAAGTCCAGCGGAGCTTGCAGACTCAGTGAACCCGTCAGCGAGTCCAAGGCGAACAGAGGCGCCGCCTGCTCCAGACTCTCATTCAGTTGCGGAGTGTATCGCAGCAGGCGGTACTGCAGCTCCCCATTGGTGCCAGAGTCCGCGTCGGTGGCCGTGAAATTGTGTATGATCGAACCCACCGAGAGGGATTCGCTCACTTGCAGCTCGACCGGATCGTGGGGCCAGCGCGGGGCATTGTCATTCACATCGGCGACTTCGATCTTCACCGTTATTGCGCTGCTCTGAGGATTATTGCTGGCTGAGGTGTCCAGCGCGCGAATCTCCAAGCGAAACTCGGACTGCAGCTCGCGATCCAGTTGACGTGCCACAACCAGATTCCCCGTATTCCTGTCAATGTCGAAGGCAGCCTCGATAAGGTCCTTGGTCAATGGATTCAGCGTGTAGGTGACGCACAGTTGCTCTGCAAGATCTGAGGCCAGCAGGCTGCTGCTCTCCGCAGCACGCTCGTTGGGGCTAATCGAACCCACCACATGACCCACGACGGCATCTTCGCGTACCTGTGGCAGAAGGCAGAAGAAGATAGCAAGGAAGGCAATTATAGATTATGTGTTGGTTAGAAGAGATGGAGGCGAGAGTTCCCAGTTCGCAGTTTGGGTCGCTCTACTTGGTCAGTTGCAGAGGCCGAGAGACTGTGGACGGGACTGGGGCTGGGATTGAGGCTGAGTCTGAGTACGAGTCTTAGCCAGGTCTGTTCGGGTTTGGGTTTGGGGTCTGTTCTGTTCTGTTCTGTTCTGTTCTCTGTGCGTATCTTAATCTCAACAACAGTGTTGAAAATCCAATCTTAAAGCAATAATTCATACTTCAAGATTACGAAGGCAGCAAACATTTAAAAATTTCATTCTCTCCGCCTTCCCCCTGCTGCCTTCCTTGCTTCGTCTTATTCCCAGGCGAATGAGGCAGCAAGAGTAGAAAGAGAGAGGCAGAGGCAGAGGCAGAGAGGTAGAGCCACCGTCTTCTCTTGCGATGGGGCAACTTGGCATTAAAAAGAAATTATGCATTCCGACCAAGTTGGCGGCCCCGAAAATCACTGAAGAAAAATGTGAGACATCCCATGAGTGGAGAGAGAGAGAGAGATCAGCAGGGGAGAGAAGGGGAGTAGGTCTTCTCCAACTTGCGGAAAGAAGAAGAGAAGACGCTTCTGCAAGAAGAATTTAATATGCAAAACCGCAAAAACCGTTCTGAGCATAAAACAAGAAAAGGTTCGTCCGTTGCCTCTATAGGGCAGGCAGAATGTGTGTGCAAGTGTGTGTGCGTGTGTATGTGTGTGGGTATCTTTTTTCATAAAATACAAAAAAGAAGAAGCAGAAAACATTGCAAATATTGTTTGGGTCGCCAAAATGGAGACACAAAAATGACAGTCAAGAGATTTATGCCCCGCCAAGATTACGCAGGATGAGACAGAGCAGGAGAGAGAGGAAGAGGGAGAGTACCTGTGCCTCGCTGGTACTTGGGGACCCATCTGCCTCTGGACTAACGATGGACTAACCAACCAAGGTGATGGTGCTGCTGCTGGAAGTGCTGGCTGTGGCTTCTGCTTCTCCTGTTGCTGTTGCGGTCTCATTTCGGGTAACCACCAAATTATGCACGGAATTGCTACAAAAATGGACACCGCCAAAATGGCGCATGATTTGTTGTGCACTTTTATAGCCTGCCCCCCTCTCAACTACCCCCAACCTCTCTTTACTTAGCTGTCACACTGTGAAAAAAGTTAAGTTACTTTGCAAAATCAAAGTGAGGAATGATAAATGATTTGAGAGAGAGAAAACTGTGAAGAGAAATCTTTTGCTTTGGGTAAAGACTCAATGAACTTTCTTTCTCCAGCAGCCTCCCTCATTTCCCTGAGCTCAACTGCATTTGTAGTACACTTTTTGTGACAGTGTAGCTTCAAGCTGTGGGACAGTTTAAGCGCTTGAGTCATTTGCCTGCTGCCTGAGCTGGGGGAGAATCGCTTAATTACAATGGCGCATTATGCTGAGATTTATTTTGTGGCATTCACCATGCAACGCCAACGCAACTAAACAAAGCGCGAAGAATGCAGATGCAGTTAGTCAGGGGAAGGGGAGGGCGAGGGAAGCAAAGGGGGGGGAGTAGTGAGGGGCAGCGCAGACAAATCAAAGGCAAAAACCGCCAACGAAACGCAACGAAATGTGTCAATTTTAATTGTTGCCGCAGCGGATTTAAAGGGCCCCAAAGACTGGAGACAGAGTCAGGCCGAGGAGCAGACTGACTGACAGAGAGTGAGACAGAGACAGAGAGAGAGAGAGAGTAAAGCAGGCGAGTTGGAGGCAATTAAATGCATGTCAAAGCGTCGCAGCCATCAGCGGCTCTTGTCGCCGTCGTCCAACCTCGTCCAATGTGGCTGCAGTCGCAGATGGAGTCGGATATGGAGATGTGCCTGACTGTGACTGTGTGGCTGGGAATGGGACTGTGTGCATGTGTGTGTGTGTGTGTGCTGCTGCATGATGTGTTTGTCTGTTGTGCGGGGTATGCAAAACATGTGCGAATCGAACGTGATAAAAATGTTAAAGCGACGCGACGCGATGCCGAAATCTAAGCAGAAGACCGCTGCAACTGCAACAACAGCAACAGCAACAGCAACGGGAACAACCAGATGACGGTTACGAATCGCAGTTAATGGGCAAGCTAAGGGACAAGGCAGTGCAGGGGCGTAGGCAGCTCGACTAAGCATAGCTGGATGGAGTAAGGTGAGGAGCGGAGCAAGACTTGCCAGCATTTGGGTAATTGTCCCTTCTGCGACTACGCCTCTGTGCTGCGACAGTGTCAGCCTCACAGTCACACTTACACTCCCACTTACACTCGCACTCGCACTCGCACACAGTCACAGTCCCAGTTCCATTCCCAGTCACAGTCACAGTTCATAGTGACAATTACGCGTGCGCCATGCACAATCAACGCGACAAGGTTTGTTCCCGGCCTCGAATGCAAATCGAGCAGTTGAAGCTGACCTTCCTCCCTTCCCCGCCTTGCTGTCTGCCCCTCCCCAGCCAACACCCGCAACATTTGCGCGGCATCCTTAGCCCAGCCTGCAGTCAGAGTCGGAGTCGGAGTCGGAGTCGTGTTCTTGGCCATTGTCACGTGACGCTGATGCAACAAATCATCTGCACAAAAGGCAGGCGACAAACGCGCAGCTCACGACTGCAGTTGGTGCACCTGAAGGGGGGAGGAGCAGGGGACCAGGTCCAAGCAGGAAACAAAACCGCGCGCTGCATCGTGTAAAACTAGAAGCGTCAAATAGACAAAAGTTTTCCAGGAAAAGGTGGCCAGGAAGAGTTACCCTGTGCCCCCCCCCCTCACTGCCTCTTCCCCTACCACTTTAGTCACTGCTCAGTGGAGTCTTTTGTCTTCCGTCTTGTGTCTTGTGTCTATTGCAGTCATTGACCCTCCCATAAATCTCTCACTCACCCTGAAGACGAGGCTGGAGCTGGTGAACGTCGGCCGATTGTCATTGAGATCGAGCACCTCAACGCGCAGCATTCGCAGCGTCTGCTTTGGCGGATTGCCGCCATCGGTGGCCGCCACTGCGAGACGATAAATGCTACGCTCCTCATGGTCGAGCATGACGCGCGTCCTGATCACGCCCGTGTTGGCATCAATGCTGAACCTTCCATGACCGTCGGAGTCACGACCCTTCACCAGCGAATAGTTGATCGATGCATTCTGTCCGTGGTCGCGATCGATGGCGCGTATGCGCACCACCTCAGTACCAGGTGGCTGCTCCTCCCGCACGCTGACCACATCCTCCTGGGGATCCGCTATCTCCGGCGCATTGTCATTCACGTCCGTCACATGGACACGCACCGGGGCGCGTGCACTGCGTGTCGGCGTGCCTTGATCGCGGGCCTCCACCATCAGATCGTAGAGTTCGCGTAGCTCCCGATCGAGTGGTTCGCGTGTGGTTATCTCGCCTGCAAAGAGAGAGAGAGAGAGAAGTGGTTAATCAAGAGACTTGCAAGAGGGGGAGGCAGGGAGGGAGCTAGGGGAAGCAATCATTGTTTGGTTGCTCTGGAAAATGGAACTTGAAACTGGGTCGTCGATGATTAATGCCAAAATGCGGTGGTGCTGGTGGTGCCAGCGCTTGCCATCAAAATTGTTGTAGACTTTGTTTGCCTGCAAGCGGCGGCCAGAAAGAAAATCATGTCAGGAAAACAAGTTTGCTCCAGAGCAGGAGCAGAGACTGCAGCCGACATGATGATACTCTATTCCAGGCGGGGGCAGGCAGAGAAGAAGTTATAAATATTGCCAGGGTATCTGAATGAGAGCAAGGCATGTCTGCAGTGCTGCTACCAGGATTAGCTGCACGCGATTTCCATATTTAATTTAAATGAAGCAGGCAAAGCTGGAGCTGGAGCTGCAGCTGGAGCGGGCTCCTTTTCCCAGTGTGGACACGCACGAGGCCGAGGCTGAGGCCGAGGCCGGAGCTGAATGTCAAGCCAATGATATTCCATTGACGGATGAGCTGACAGCGTTAAAACTGTTGTTGCTCGAACACTAATGGTCATGCGCTCCAAGCTGAAGAGGAGACCAGTAGAGAGAGAGAGAGAGAGAGCGGCAGAGAGGCAGGTGGGAGGCAGATCTCTTCCCCTTTGGCTGCTATCTCTGGCCTGCTCACTTGGCTCGATCTCTTGGCGTATCGCAAACAGATCGCATTTTATCGCTTCTGCTGCCTGGACTGGAACAGGTTTCCCTCTGCTGTGTGCCTCGTGTGTCTCGTGCGCGTTTGATCTATGGGCGACGTGGGCAATGCTGGAGCTAGTGCAGGAGCTGCTGCTGCTGGTGCTGGTGCCGTAATGAATGACCATGGGTCATGGCTGCTGGCTGCCTGCCTGTGACAGTGACAGTGACAGTGGAACTTGGATTGGGCACACTCAAAGAAAGTGGGGGAGATTGCAAAGGTGGGAACACTCTAAGGTGGGAATACCCAAGGGAAGGTGGGAATATTTTAGGGAAGCTTTGGCTTTGGATAGTTCAATATGACATATTCCATTTAATTTCATCGTAGAGTTATTGGAAGGTGGAAATAGTCTAAAGTGGGAATACCCCAGGGAAAGTGGGAATACCTCACAAGATGGGAACACTCTGGAGAGGCTATAGATTTAGATAGTAAAACATATACTATTTCAATTCCATTTAGTATCATTGGGAGATTGGAAGGTAGAAATACTCTAAAGTGGGAACACCCCAGACAAGGTGGGAATACTCTAGGGAAGGTATCGTTAAGGTATTTAAAAAAGGCATATACTTTTTAGAGGATCTATTCTATCTAGGATCAGAGAGAGACTAGAAGGTGGAAAAACTCGAAAGTGGAAATACCCAGAGAAGATATGAACACGCTAGGAACGCTGATAATACTCTAGGGAAAGTGGGAATACCCCAGAGAAGGTGGGAATACTCTAGCGAAGGTATTGATCATTGATAGTAAAATACACAATATTGCACTTAGAGGCTCATTTTCATCTAGATTCATTTGCCGACTTGCCGAGCCATGCTCAACTTGCTCCAGTTTTTCTCACAGTGCAGAGTGCGAACCGTCTAACGGGGCCATAGCTCGAAGTGAGCGTTGAGTGAGTTGTTGGCAGAGATACCGAGAGACAGCGACGATATCTGAGGATGGGTTTGGCTACCGCACACTCTCTTTCGATCTCTCTCTCTCTCTCTCTCTCACTCGGAGCTGGTGGTGACACTAATTTATGGTTAAGAAGAGGAAGCAGCAGCAAACTCACCTGTGACGGGATGCACCTGAAAGCTGGAGTTGGCCGGCAACAGGCTGTAGCGTATCGCGGCATTCTCGCCAATGTCCAGATCAGTGGCGGATACAACGCCCACCACAGCGCCACGACGTTGATTCTCCTCAATGCGGAACTCGTAACTCTCGCGCTGGAAACGTGGATCATTGTCATTGGCATCCAGCACACGCACCAGGACACGGGCACGAGCATGTGCCGCCGGAGTGCCATTGTCCGTGGCCAGCACGGTCAACTCGTAGCGATCGCGACTCTCACGATCGAGTGCGGCACGCAAATAAATCCAACCCGAGTTGGGAAAGATGCCAAAATGCTGAGCAACATCGGAGGAGGAAGAACTGGAACTGGAACTGGAACTAGAGCTGGTACCGGGTACATTGAGTCCATTCGCACTAAGGCTGGCATTGTCCGCTCCAGCGTCTACTATGCGATATGTGATGCGCGCATTGTTGCCCGTGTCCAGATCCGTTGCATTCACTTGGATGATCTGAAACAATGAGGGCAGATTGCGTTAATTTGGGATAAGAAAGGAGGGCGAGGAGGGAGAGGGGCTACAGATCTACATGCCAAACACGGCTGGCGGTCATCAATCATCAATCATCACGCAGCTGAAGCTGCAGCGGAATCTGTGATGCATGTCTGGCGTAAATCTCTAGAGGAATCCCTAGAACTGCCCGCAACTCGTTTCGATGCGCTGTAGAGACTCGACTCGCCTCGACTTGCCTCGACTTGCCTCGCGATGCCAAAGATATAAACTGATTTTATGATCAAAACTAGTTCGGGCCGCGCAACGAAGCCTGGCTACTTGCCACGTTCTGTGGCAAGCATCCTCCTTGGCCGAGGCTCCTCTGGGGTGTTGAGATATTTCAAAAAAGATATGACGCCTGCCTGACAAAGCGTGACTTTTACTGCCTGTTAATCAAATTTATGTTGCGCATTTAGTTTGCATTACAAAAATTTATTTTTCAATAAAACTACACTTGAAAAAACCTGGGCAGAACTAGTGGGAAGATGGCAATTGTGAGAGGAGTAAAGTTTCTTGTCTCTTTGGAAAGTGTCAAGGCAAGGAAGTCAAGGCAATTTAAAGGGAAATTAACTGAGCCTCATTACTCATTACTATTTACATTACTGTGTAACAGAGTCTATGATAGTTCTGCTGCTAACTATTTCTCTTGGTGTAGTAGTAAGAGTAAGGAGTAAGGAGTCCTAGGGAATGTAAGACAATGGCAAGCAGGCAATCGAGAGAGGAGTAAACTCTCTGTCTCCTTGGAAGATGTAAAGTCAAGGCAACGCTCAAGGAAAGTAACTCAGCCTCCTTACACCAGACTCTAACAGTATCTTTGGCGGTTCTTCTGCTAACTATTTCTCTCAGTGGAGTAGTAGGAGTAAGGGAGTAAGGCGTACTAGAGAAGGTAAACCAGTTCTTACCTGCGCATTGATTGACCGCGACTCGGACACATTCACCGCATACTCGTCGCGCTCAAAGACTGGCGGATTGTCGTTGACGTCCTGCACATCCACTAGGATGGTGAGGTCAGCGGAGAGGGGAGGGTGGCCGCCATCGGTGGCCGTGACTATTAACGAATGCCTCTGCACTGTCTCGTAGTCCAGATGTCGTGATAGCACAAGGTGGCCCGAGCGTGCATCGATAGCGAAGCTGCCACCGTTGCCGTTGCCGTTGCCTTTGCCGCCTCGTTGGGTGGCATTGCTGGGGCTGGGACTGGGGCTGAGGCTGTAGGTCACCTGGCCACTGCTGCCAGAGTCCTTGTCATGGGCGTGGGCAGCAAAGAGGGGGCTGCCCAGCTCTGCATTCTCCGGCACAGAAATGCGCACCATGCTCGTCTCAAATTCGGGTGCATTGTCGTTCACATCCTTCACTTCGATGTTCACCTGCGTGTGGCCATAGACGGGTGGCTCACCCCACGTGGCTTGGATGTTCAGCAAGACCTGCGCCTTGGCCTCGTGGTCCAGCGGATGTGCAATCCTTATGTTGCCCGAGGCTGCTTCAATGCTGAAGTAACCATCGGGATCTCCAGAGTAGATCGAGTAGCGCACAGGGCCGCGTTGTTGAGCTGCAGTGAGAGAGAGAGAGAGGAAGAGAAAGAGAGGGAAAGAGGTTAACAAATTGATCAAAGGAAGAACGACGAACTGGAGACTGGAGAAGCCACAAAAGGTTCCTCATTAAAGGCAATTCAAATGCCAGAATGAACGAACAAAGGATCTGCCTCTGCCCCTTCCCCCTCCCCTTCCCCTTCCTCGCCGGCAATGAGTTGCAGGAACAATAGAAGCAGCAAAGAGCTTCAAGATTGACACATGAGCAGCAGCAACAGACAGAGAGATGAGGAGACAAGGGAACTGGCATGGAATGAGCAATGAAAGGAAGTGCACAGCGAAAGCAGCAGCAAATTAAAGCTCGAAAATCATTTTTGCATAGCCTCACTCACTGTTCCCCTTTACTCCCCACCCCCCTCCTTCTCTGCGTTCCACCTCTTGTTGTTGCTTCGCCTTCGTCTCGTGTCTGGTGCCTCTTTTGTGTGTGTTTCATCGAAGCGATGACGAGGACGTCGTTGCCTCGTTGATGGGTGCAGATTTCTGCCGAAATTTGCGTTTGAAGTGTTTTGCTTTGGCCATTGTGCACTGTGCTCCCCCCTGCCCCTTCTGCACCTCTCTCCCTGCCCCTTCTCCTGCCTGTGTGCCTCGTGTGGCCCATTTTGTTGCAGCCTCAGCTTCTTTTTTTTTGCTTGTACAAATTTTATTTTAATTTTCTTTGGCTTGTTTTTGTTGTGGCGCAACCATTCAACCGCTCAACCGCTCAGCCGCTGAGCCACTCGACCCGGTTTGCCAGTGTTCGCCTGTTCGCCTGTTCGCCTGCTCGCCTGCTCGACTGTGTTCGCCTGCTCATCCGGCTGTCCACTCTTCGTCCTCTTGTCCGTCCATCATATGCGCATATTTTGTTTTCCAGCTCACTGAACTAATGAATGCCATCCCAGACAAAGACGTCGCCAGACATTGCCCCAATAATTTGGTCAAACGGATCGCAGCACAGTAAACACTCGCTAAGAAGAGTGCAGAAAAGTCTGTGGAGCATTTGCTGCTTCTTCTAAAGAATCTAGCGACATCTTTTGTTGATGTAGCTTTCCCCTTGATCAAACCTACTGTACATTGATTTACCTAACTGTCCTCCCCCACTAGCTCTGCTTCTAGCTCTACCTCTAGCTCTAGCTCTAGCTCTAGCTCTAACTCTTCATATTTCATGTCATTCAACTGGACACCCAGCTGAACGGATCTTTCGCGCTCTTTATTATTATCTACCACTGACGACTGATCTAACCCACCTTCTTTTCTCATCCCTAGCCTGCCCAATTTCACCCAACTGTTTACTCACCATTATCACTGCTAGCTATCACCGATCCCACCACAGTGCCCCGTGGCACATCCTCCTTGACGTAGTAGTTGTAGCGTGCCTTCTCGAAGATGGGCGGACGCTGCTGTGCGTCGATGATGCTGAGAAAGACGACGGCATCAGTGCTGGTGCGCAATCCTCCCCCGTCGGTGGCTGAGATGTTGAGCATGTGCATTGGCTGAGTGCGCACGGAGAGCATGTCGGGTCGCACGACAAAGATCTCCCCACTCGAACGTTCGATGCGAAAGATGCCACCTTCGTTGCCGGCCACAATGCGATACGAGACCTGACCAAAGCTGCCTGCATCAGGATCTGTGGCAACCACAGCGACAATGGGCTGTGGGGTACCGGAACTCTGTGCCGGGCCAGACTCACGCAACGATACGTTATATTCACGTGGATAGAACACGGGACGATTATCATTCACATCCGTCAACTGCATCTTGATCATGGCTGTCGTGCTGAGGCCACCACGATCTGTGGCCAGCACCGGAAACTCGTAGCTGCTTCTCCTCTCGTAGTCCAATTCACCAGCAATGCAAATCTCGCCCGAGGCTGAACGCACCTCGAACTCCGTGAGGTGCTTGAAGCCCTCGCCCAATGTGTAATTCACCATCGCATTGACGCCGCAATCGGGATCGCTTGCCGAGACCTGAGGGAAGACAGAGAGAGAGAGAGAGAGAGAGAGAGAGAGAGAGAGAGAGAGAACGTTGCATTATTACGATGTTTCCCAATTACAAATGAAGTTGTCAAAATTTTAATTTGATTTAAAGAAACCGCGAGTTGTCGCCCCCTTCCCTGTTCCCTTTGCCACCCTACATCGCAGCTTATCCGCAGCCTGCCACGGTTCAGCTTTAATTTGCAACACCCGTGGAGCAATTTGTTATGCTCATGCTTGGCCCGCGACTAAGCACAGTGGGGCAAAGGCATGTTAAATATACAAAGCATTTTATATTAAATAAAGAAACTCTTTTATTTCAATGCGATTCAGCTGAAGCTTGGGTAGGTAAGGGGTGTCTAAAGGTGCTGAAAGTACTCTCATGGTTCTCATTATATTCTCCTCTTTTAACCACATTTCCATCATATTTCTGCCACTGTAAACACGACCCAAAAAACGCATACAATGTAAGCCCTCTGGGGCTGCAGGCCGCGCACGCGTATCAAGCGAATGTCAACTTTAATTTTCGGCCAACGACGCCCGCAACAGACTGTGGATGGCAGAGAGGGGGGTGGGGGCAAGGAAGAGTGAGGAGGAAGGAGCCACTGTAGCAGGAGAAACAGGAGCAACGACCCCGCTTAATGGCTGCCAATTAGTTGGCATTTGCGTAATCAACATTTACATTCGAGTCGAGTCCCTAAAAATAGCTCGAGGCGTGGAGGCTGCTGACTAGAGGGAGTGGGGGCAGTAGGAGGAATGGGTAGGGGGGAGAATGGGATCAATGTTGTAGTCCTGAGAGTGCTGGCATTTTGACGCCAACGAACAACGAGAAAAAATCAGCAATTAAAACTGTCATTATTTCACTTTAAATAGTCGCAGGCGTCTCATTCCCATTCCCAGTCACAGCTAAGCTGATTCCCCCTGCTTCCCTTGCTCCCCCTTCAGTTACTCCTGCTGCTGTTGCTTGTCGGGTCCCTCTGTCTGCCTGTCTGTTTTGCGCCTGCTCTCTGGCCCAGACTGATATGCATTTAAAGCGAAACGTGTCCAAGCCCAGCTCCAGCGACTCCTCACGTTCAATTCCAGCGCTAATTACACTTTTTGTAAGCCAAAAGGCAACAGCAGCAGCCACAGATCTACTTAGATTGCCCTGCCACAGAGAGTCGAGAGTCGAGAGTCGTCGCGACTAAAGACTTTCATTAAGCTTAGTTGGCAGAATGTTTAAACCCGTTTAACCCGAGCAAAACTGTCGCCAAATGGGCCGGCAAACGAGACGCGAGATTGGCAATTTTATCTGTCAACAAACAACATGGAAACCGCGAGAGAGACCGACAGGGAACAGCAGCAGCCAAGGCGGGGGGAGGGAGAGGGAGAACTCTTGATCCCTGCTATGAACGCCCACACAAAGTCGATGATGATGAGTCGAGCGAGATGAAGAAGGAGCCAACAGGCAGACGCCTGACAGACAGACAGACAAAGTGAACGCCTCTCGTGGGTCGACGACGCTGATAACTGCAGCCCAAACAGTAGTGAAAGGCAAATCAAAGCAACAATTGTTCCAGTGTGAGAGCTCTGGGCTGGGGATGGGCTTGTTGACATTTTCAAGTTCGTCGCTTGAGTCATTCGCTTCACACAAAAGTTATTCATCTTTGTCAGCACGCACTTCTCACATGGGGAAGAAAGAAGGGCAGGGAGAAAGCAGTGGGACAGGAGAGAGATGGGGAGAGAGGGAGGGAGAGAGAGGAAGACAGAGAGAGCAGTGCACGGGCAACTGCAGGCATTCAATAACCAATTATGGCCTAACAAGGTCTCGCAAGCGCTCTCTGCAAGCGCTGCAACTTGAACTTGAAGTCGACTCGCTGCATCTTCAACTTCGTTTCCATCTTCATCTTCAGCTCCGTCCCCATGCCCATCCTCCTTCCCATTTCCATCTCCAGCTGCGGCTACCGCTGTTGATGTATGCAAATAAGCTGTCAAAAGTAATTTCATTCAATTACCTTATTTATCGTATGCGAGAAAAGCAAAACCAAAACCGAAAACAAAACGAAGAGAAAATTCTGTCATGGCCAAAACCAAACGCCAAACACGAAGCCAGCCACAACAACAACAACAACAGTAACAGCAACAACAGTAACAGCAACAACAGTAACAGCAACAGCAACAATGCGGTCGAGTCTCGTACTCATTGTCGGATGATTGCCCCGCATCTGGGATAACTGAGAACTGTCTTGGAGTAGAGGCAGCTGGGGAAGGCAGGAGACAGCAGGAGGAGTAGGCAGCAATTGTGGCAGGCAGAGGCAGAGGCAGGAGGTGCAGGTGATGCAGGTGATGCAAGCAAACAACGTACCATGCCACATCCTGAGCTGCCACAGAGTCGTGGTGTGGCTCTTGATTAACACCTCTGCCTCCCGCTCTAACATTCTAGCATCGCCTTCTTCCCTTCCCTTCTTCTTTCTCTTTATTTCTGACTCTTTCCCTCTCTCCTTCTCTCTCCACCAGCTTGGCCAAATGTCGGTCGTGTCTCTGCCAGGGATTATCAGGCAGTCACAGCGCGCAGTTGCTGCTGCTGATAAGAGTCGGACATGTCTCGGGCCTGTGGCTTACTGTAGTTGCCTAGCTGCCTACCTCCCCTCCTTCCCCCTCTCTCTCCATGTGTTGCTGCACCTTCACCTACCTCCACTTCTACTTCTTCTGCTGCTTGCAACATGTGGCAGGCGCAAACAGTTGTCTAGGCCAACATTGAAGTGAACGCAGCCTTGCATATTTTTATGCAATTTCCGGCAGATGTGGATGATTTACCTGTGCGCCTGCCTGCCTGCCCCATGAGAAATGACTACGTGCCGCACAGAGTGTAGCAGAGAGGGAGAACAGTGATAGAGGGAGAGAGAGAGAGGGCAGCGCATTCTGATTGCCAAATATTCCATTCGAAAAGCACTTAAAGCCACATCGATGAAGAAAGAAAGTAGAGAACCTGCACATGAATTTGATATTTAGCCCAGTTATGCCCACCTCTCTTTCTCCCCCTCCCCCCTCTCTCTCTAGGTTTCACACCTAATGCCGTGTTATTTGTAATTCGATGCCCACAACAATCCCAAATGAAACTTAATCCACATGGCACACATTGCCGCAACGAAAGTGTTTGCTGTGTGGGCGACGATGATCGAGATCTCGAGATCTCTTTGTTTCCTCAGTTGTTCAGTTGTCGCTCTTGTGGTTAATGTTATGTGCAGAAAGCGTGCAATTGTCTTGCCTCTCACTCTGGCATCGAATTAGTTATAAAGACATAAACCTTATATCCGAGCAGGGCCACAGATTTCACACTATTTCATTGATTAGTCACGCTGCCAGTGCTCGTTCCTCTTGCTCTCCCTTCAACTCTGCCAGAGTCGAGTCTCAGTCCTTGATATGCCGCTATGTCTGCTGTGCTCTTCTTCTTCTTCTTCTGCCTCGCTACATGGCACCTGATTTATGTTGACGCCTTATCAGCGTCTCTCAATATTTATTGCAATTTTATAAATTATTTTTTTGCAAAGTATTTTCATTGCCTTCTCGTCTCGCTTCGGCACCCTTTGCTGCTGGTGGACACAAGATTTATATGTGAGCAGATGTGACTTTTTGATGGAGCACCCAAGCAGCGCAACATTCTCTCAGAGCCTCTCTTGCTCCCCTCTCTCTCTCGCTCTCTTGAACAGTCTCTCACATAGTCTGGCAACTATTTGCGTTTGCAATTTAAAGTTGCACCACATCCAACTTGCGCTACGTTTCTTTGTCGCGAGAGGAGAGAGGAAGAGAGTCCTACACCGAAAAGCAATTCTAACAGTTATTGCATGCACTCTGCCCCCCTCTACGTCGGCAAATGGCCACGCAGCTTGTCGTGTTATTAACAATTTTTAATTTTCCGGTATAGATTTCTGAGCCACACGATGCGACGATGCCGCGATGCGACGTGTCTTGACTGGGAGAGACTGGGAGAGAGCGAGAGAGACGCTGCTCCACCTTGTCGGGGCTCAGGTGCTGCCTCAGCCAGCTGTAGCCACTTGCCAGGTCGAGCAAGGGGAAGGAGAGGAAGACTGCGACTGGTTGCATCATCAAAATGCATCTAACAAGGTTGTTAGGTGTTAAATAAGTGTGCTTAAAAATTTATCTTGTACATTTTCCTCCATTTGATTTATGTTTGTGCGCTCCCCAGCACAAGAAGAAGAAGAAGAGGAAGAAGCAGGAGAAGTCAAATGAGCAGGAGAGACTGCTTTTAATGTTGCACACAGGAAGGGAAGTGTGAGGGAGCAGAGGTTGCAACTAGATGTTGCCTCTTTAGTGGCAGCTGTGGCGCAGCTGCCACATCGTTTCAACTTTGAGTTCGCCTTTCCCTCAAATGCGAAGCGAACAAAACTTTTGCTTTCGCCACAAAAGTCAAAACGGCAACAAAACTTCGACTTCGACTTCGGCTTCGACTCCAACTCCGACTGCAAGTCCAACTGCATCTGCATCGCTTGGGAACACGTTGGGCGCCCACTCCGCCATCTATTGATAAATCAAAATTCCAATACATGCGTGCGCCGCAGATTTGCATTTGCAGGCCTCGAGCTGCAGTGGACTTGACTGTGACTGCAACAACAGCAACAACAGCAAAAGCAACAACAGCAACCACAGCACGGACAACAAACAACGCCAAATGGCCAAAAACATGCGATGGCAATGCGAACCCCAAGACGAACCAGCAAACAAACTATGCAAAAGCTCAGTCAATACACACAAGCAACAACAGCAACAGCAACTGCAACAACAACAGTAAATAACATCACAAGCGGGGGTACAACACTGGCTCTGTCTCTGCCGCTGACTTTGTCCAGTGGCATAGACTGAGAGGCAGCTAGGGTGGGGGATTGGGAGAATTGAATTGAGTTGAGTAGATTCGCAGTCAACTCTTGGGACCTACGATTGCAACTTTGTCTATATCTTTGCAGAGGGTATATTGATTTTAGCCAAGAAGAGGGTATATTGATTTTAGCCAAGAGTTTGCAAAACAACTAAGCAGACATCTCCGACATCTCTATAAAGTATATACATATATTGTACATAGATCTAGCCATGTCTGTGTCTCGGTTTATTTGTTGCAACGATCAAACTTAGCTGTCTTCAAAGTGAGACATAATATGCAAGAGGGCGTGACCCTATTCAGAAACACACTTTATCTGCGTGCAATAATGAGACACATTGTCAGCAAATTTAATAACTCCAGTCACTGAGATCTTTTCGACTGTTGATGCTGCTGAAGAATGTATACCATAGATTATGTGAATGTATGTATATGCATGTAAACAATGGAGGTGATGGCAGTGTGATTGTATGGGATTGAATTAAGAATAATCGAACAGTCAGTTCTGAGAGAGTTGAACTCGAGAAGTCGAACGAGAAAGTTATTGGTAAAGTTGTCGTTGAGTAACTCATTTTTGTTAAAGTAGAACTAAAGTAAAGAAACTTATTATTTGTACTATCCAATATGTACTACTATTACCTTATATATCAATAAATATTCCATGTATTAGGAGGCAACCCCTTTCTGACTACACCCATGTGCTGTGGGCAACAACACAGGCACCTCACTTGGCAACAAGCTGACTGCAAATGCGAATGCGAATGCGTTTCTTGTGTTTGCGCGTTGCCTCAAAATGCCTTTTTGCTGTTTGTTGTTGTTGTTTGTTGTTGTTGCTGTTGTTATTGCTGTTGTTGTTGCTCTTGTGTTGTTGTGCTGTTGTTGCAGCTGCCACCCGCCGAAAAAAGCAGAAGAAGAAGAAGCAGCAGCAGCAGAAGAAGCCTCTACTTAGATGATGGATCGTTGCATAAACTCGTGAACGTTGTCTCCAGTCGAGGAATGCGCACGTCCTCACGTCGCCTAGAAATGTGCGTTCGCCAGAGCGGACAGTGGGCAGTGGACAGTGTCCCTCGTGTCCCCAAAAGTTCATGAACTTGCTTGAAAGGAAACTGGTCAACTGACTCGTCGTCTTGCGGGGGCCAATCTCGTTGAGCTTATCAATGGAAGCCAAGACAAGGCGAGGCGAGGCAAGTCAAGCCAAGCCACGCCTCATTAGGCCGCAGTTCCTCTGATGTGTTTGTGTGTGTGTGTGTGCCAGAGCGCGTTAATTAAGTTGAATGCACGCTTCACAGTCCTGGCCACATCACAGTGGTCCTTACCCTTCCCCCTGCTCCTCCTCTTCCCCTTGACTAACGACTCGACTGGGAACTTGCTGCCTACGCTGACTGCGCGCATTACCGAATGAAATCAAGAGGAGCACAGGAAGTGACGTCGTCATGGGCAAATCAGCAACAGTTGCTGCCATGCAGCAGCAGCATAAAATGCGGGTGCAAAATGGGACAGCGCATGCACTGCGAGAAACAAGTGCAGCTTGAGGGCGAGAGCGAACAAGCTGATCAAGTGAAAGGAGAGTGAAGTAAGTTGAGGTGAATAAAGAGTTAAAGGAAATGAATGAGCTGCAATCATCTATATATGGAATGTTAGATATAGCTGTCTATATCATTTGCCCGAGTATGCAGATTTGTTAGCTATATACTCACTGTATACTAAAGATATTTCTATTATCATCAGACAGATATTACCAACATAAATTCTTTCCTTTGCTTTCTTTCAACAAGATTGCAATTAAGCTGCGATCTTTCATTGAATAAAATGTGATTTATAGCTATCTATATAGTTTGCATACCAAGCGCACTTATCAGTTACATATTTAATATGTTGAATATGTTTTCAACTTCATTTACTCTTCAAACTCTTCTTCGTTCTTCACAGAAATCTCAACTTGAAATTCTTACCGACATATTTCTCTCACTGTAGTGGGAGACCCAGAAAAGAACAGCGCAAAAAAGAGCGAGAATAGCAACCACTGCCCAGTAGAGTCGCTTGTCCCACTGTCCGTCCCACTGTCCGTCACTTTGTCCGTCCAAACTGCCATAAAACATTCTAATTGGCAGGCAGCGTGGGGCCAGCCGCGGCGTCTTGGCAGATGGCGCCCGCTTTTGTTCGCTCAGGGCGAGTAGGCAGTTGGTGAGGGAGGAGTGAGTAAAGGAGTGTGGGGAGCAGGAAGAAGGGGAGCAACTTGGCTTAACTGGAGCAGCAATTAATCAAGCAACGGCTGCTGCTGTGGCTCAGACTCCGCTGGCAACATCAATTAAAGTCGGGTGAGAAATAACTCGACTCGAGCTGCGTCTCTCTCTCTGCGACTTCGAGTTCGTCATGCTTGATGGGGCTGATCAGCTGGCGCGTTTGTCACGTTGCAATTTGCTTCCGCCCCAAAAACGGGACAAGAAAAGCAGCAACAACAGCAGACACAACAACAACAAACAACAACAACAACAGCAACGCAGAAAGCGAACAACGTCGAATAACAAATGCGTTGTTAGTTGCACCAGCTTATCGATTGTGCCAACAGCAGCAGCAGCAGCAACAGCAGCAACATCACACCAACAACAACAACATGTCTGGGAAACTGTGAAAATGCAACGCGCTTTGCTGCTTTGGCACTGGGCTTTCCTTTAACATCGCTGCGCTTGTCCAATTTTCCTGTTGGGTTTTTAATAAAGTGTTTTTTTTTAATGGCCAGCATCGTTGCTGCTGTTGTTGCTGCTGCTGTTGTTGTTGCTGTTTTTGTTTATGCACTAGCTTGTTGTTGAGGATGTTTGTTGCTGTTTGACTTTCGCCGTCTGCCACAATCACCAAAGTCGCACCAAACTGGGCAACAACAGTCAACGAGGAAATTGTCCAATGTGATCGCACTTGCAACTTGCCATAACTGTTGCACGTCTCCATCTCTCACGGCTGTCTCTCCCGCACTCTCTCCAGCTGTCTGTCAGCCTCACTGAAAGTGGAGCAAGTGGGCCACACACAGAAACAGAAACAGAGTCAGCTGAGCTTAGATCAGGCCTCTTAGCTAAAAGAGCAAGCGATAAAAATCACAGTGGCAGCAGAGGCACAAACAGTTGGGAAGTGGGGGCAGCAGCAGTACAGAGAGTGGAGGGGCAGCAGCCCTTGCTCTCTCTCTCTCTCAGGGTATCGGACCACGCATTCAATTTCGTCCGCCCACGAGCCTGTGCTCGTGTTCGATCAACGCAATCGCGATCTCAACTGATCGGTTCTCTAGGCCAATAACAATCACAATCACAGCCAGAGCCAGAACCAGAGCCAGAGCTCTCCTCGCTGAGGATATTTGCATAAATTGTGCACAGGCAAAGCACACACAAAGTGCCACTCGGAGTCGCCGCCGCCGCCGCTGCCACTGCAAAGCAAAGTCGGCAAAGAAATTGCAAATTGAAAATGTGAAGAAGAGCGCATAAATTTATTGAGATTGTGTAAATATTTGCGCAGCATCGAATGGCCGCAAATCAAAATTGTTGCTACGTGGGGCACTGGGGAAAGAGGAACGGCAACGGTTACGGTTACGGGCTTCCGGAAATTGGATGCGAATCGGTTATCCATAAATTAGACTAAAGCAACGGAAAAGCGAGTGCCGAAAAAAATAAAGTCGAAAACATTGAAGTGGGAAAGCAGTTTTCGAATTGAAAAAGGAGCACACACTTTATGCGTATAATGTATGAGCAAATACCCTGTATACTGTAGATGATACATATATGAGCAGTAACTTTGTCCGTATAGCAGTTACCTTGTGGTAGTTAAGGCAGAAAGTAATGAAGTTAAGCTTTGCCTGCGATACTGAGTAAATTAAATATTGCCAGCTATTCTTGCATATGACAACAGGAAATACACTGTACATACTGCATTTAGAACTTATTCTATATTTAAATTAACACTGCATACACTATTTAGTGTTTGGTACAATATTTTGGACCTCACATACACACATGTTGATGATTAGTAAGAAAGGATCGCAAACAATCCTATATTTACCTAATAGAGTTCCGCTGATAGACTTCTTACACATGCAACATTGATAAGTATATACAAGTATATAAATAGATATGTTAGAGAAATTATGTACCAACGGGGTTTCTAACAACCACCGCATTAGATTCTAAGATCAGTTACAACAAACTCGTGAAAGTGTAAGGAAGTGTATATTTCTTTATCCTTTCTTACTTAGTAGATACCCTGATTGTCAGCCTAGAGTAACTAGCGAGTCAGCCAGATATACAGATGAATATAAAGTATAAAGTATAGCAGTAAATATTCATCATGAGCATCAGCATATTAGTCGCTATAGTCACGCCGTCTGTCATTCTGTTTGCCTGTGTGTCCGTCTGTATGTATGCAAATTGAGATCTCAACAACCTTAAGACATTCTACAACTAAATTGCAACAAAGTGAAAAGCTTCTCCCACGTCTCATCATTATACAATTCTACTGTAATTTGTTATACACTGCATCACTTATTTTACAGGGTATCACTGCCCAAATGCAGCCCAATATGCAGCTATATTTAGCTGTTGAACGCACTCATAAATTAGGCACCACGTTTTGCTGCATTTTATTTCATTGTCGCCCATTTTGGTCACTTTCGATTCGGCTCATAGACGGAGTTGGAGACGGAATTGCAGACGGAGTCGGCGTCCAAGTCGTAGTTGGTTTCGTTTGTCGCTTGACGGTTTTCGGTTTCGGTTTCGACTTTGCTTACTCAGTTTCATTGGATTGCGCCTGCGCTTTTTGGCTACTTTGATAAATGTGCCGAGCGACACGTAAAGTGGACAAGGCAGCAGGCAGCAGGCAGCAGGCAGTTGCAGTTGGAGTTGGAGTTGCTTGTTGTATTGTGGAAGTTGCAACTACAGCTGGAGCAAGTGCCGCAGCAGGCAGGCAGGCAGGCAGCGGCTAACGGTACCCGGGCAATCCATAAGTTAATCAAAAGTTCAAGTTTTAGCTCGTTCATTCGCTCGCTTGTTTCGTTTTTCATTCGCGAATTTGCGTAATTTAATGCAATTCCTGTTATGGCCAATAGACGCACCCACACGCCCCCTTTAGCCCCCATACCTCCTCCCTCTCCCCCTTCCTCTTGCTCTTGCTCTATCTCCCACCTCCTGCCAGGGGGCATAAATCAAACCACCAAGTGGTCTCTGGTCTCTCTCTCTCTCTGCCTGCAGTTGTCGCCTGCCCATGTGGACTCTGTGTGTGTGTGTGTGTGGAACGCAAGAGTGGAACGCAAGTGTAGCCAACATGGATTGCAATCGCCGTTGCCCGCACTGCCTGGCGATTTATGCGATTTTAAATATCGATTTTGTTGATTTTTTCAGGGGTCCACGCGGCAGGTGGGTCGCCCCATTCCCAAATTAATTATGAGTGTGTGTTAGTGTGTCTGTGTGTGTGTGCCTGGGCAGGCAAATTGAATTTCCACAGCGTAAGCCGCAAGTGTTTTTCAATGTTTACTTGAAATATTTTCGCCATTAGTCGAGCTCAGTTTTTCACTTTTCAAAAATGATTATGCAAACTTGGGGGCAACTTTGGAACGGAGGAAAACTCTTGGCAAACTCTGCAATTAAGTTGCCACACAGCGCCCCACATGTGATTTATCTAAGTGGCACCAGCACTAAGTGGTGGTGGGGTGGGCGGCGAGGGGCGTGTGTTAATTACGCGCTAACAATGACAAATGTCTCCCAGACGAAACTGACTCTAATCAGACTTCGAATCGAGAGCGAGCAGACGGAGTTCAATGCACGAGGCACGACGGACGGATGAGAGGGCACATTCCAATGGGGCAGGCAAGGCAGCCACAGCACACACACAAAGCACATGAGTGTAACCGCAAATATCAATTTTATTGTCTGCACAAAGAGTCGCAAACCACAATCGCAGGTTGGTCCGGCAGAAACCTAATCAAAGTCGTCGCGGGCTTCTCTGACCACAGGAACAAATGGCAGTAGTAATGAAAATGTAAGACAGATGGATGGGAAGAGATATAGCTGGGGGTGGGGTAGGGAGGAAGCACCAGCTAAAGAAGAGGAAGAAGAAGAAGCAGAAGAAGCCACAAGCGAGTTCAGGTTGCAGCAGCAAAGATCACTTTCACTGCAGCTTGTCATAGTTATAAATACAATTGTCAGATTGCGGCGAGCTTGTTTAGACTGCTAAATGTATTTATATATATATATATATATCTATATGTGTGTGTGTGTGTTTAACTAAGCTTTATTGCTCTTATATTAAATGCTGAACTTATTGCAATGCGCTGCTCTTAAATTAATTGCATGTTCTATGCAAATTGCAGGATTAAATCTGAATTTGCTCAACTCAACTCAAGACAGCTTGAGAACACTGACACTGCTACAGTGTGTGCTTGTGTGTGTGTGTGTTTGCCTGGCTAGTCAAACATTTAGTCTGCCTCGCACAATATTTTTGTTGGCCTTTTTCTGGCTGCTGCTGGCGGGCATAAATTGGTTTGGGCTTTATATAATATTAATGCAAATATCTGTTTGGCGTCTCTCTCTCTCTCTCTCTCTCTCTCTCTGCGTTGCGTTGGCGACCCCCCGTCAGCACAGGCTCAGTCACTAGTCTCAGTTCCCATTCCCTGTCTCACTGCCTTCCCCCTCCCCTTCTCTTCTCCCCCTCCTTTGCCGATTGGCCTCGCCGATTGTCTCTCGTCTCAACTTATTTTTCGGTGCCTTCCGTTAGTTTCCATGGCTGTGGAAAACGAGTTACAAACACCTGTCATTATTGTGGCAAATGGCGGTGCTCCGCTCTGCTGACCAGACTGGGTCGCCCCCCCTCCCCTTCCCTCTCTCAGACACTCTCAGAATTGCATAAGCTGTGAGCGTCGCGTCCGTCGTTTTTATTGTGACTTGTTTATGAAAATGATAAGCAGACGCGATTTATGACCAGCAGCAATAGGCAACAACAAACAGCAACAACAAGCAACAACAACAAGCGACAGCAACAATTGAAACTACAAGCGCGACTTTTAATTGGGACGCATTGCGCGGATTGTAGTGGGAGTAGGAGAGTGTTGTTGTTGCTGGGGCATGGGGGCAACTGGGTTGACTGTCACGTAGTACAAATTATGGGAACTAAAACAAAGACTGAGGCAACGAACTTGCCGGCAGCAATGACTAAGGCAACGAACTACACACATACTGAGCGAGGCTGCGCCTTCTTATGCAATGTTGCCCCCCGAAAAACTTGTTGCCTCTAATGACGGAAATATAATGCGTTGTATGCCCCCTCTCTATCTCCCTTCCCCTGCTGCTTCCCCTGCTGCTGCTCCTGCCCCTGTTCCACTTTGCCGCAGGCTGCGTTCCGGCACTCGCGCTGCGCTTCCTTGGCTTATCGCCTGCCATTTTAATAAACCATTTTTTCAATTAGCCTCCCTGGAGAGAGAAGGCAAGAGAAAAGGAGAGAGAGAGAGGAGTGAGGGGGCTTTAGCTGTAAGAAAGGCGAGCAAATGCAATGCAAAAATGCGCATAGTTTAGGCCAAAAAGCCAAACGACTGCGAGCAGTTGCAACTGGGGCAAGTGGGCCATTGACGATGCGGTGGCCTAATGGAATGGCCAACAAGTTGCAGTCTACCCTCCTCCTCTCGCTCTGCCTCCTCTCTGTCTCTGCCCCCTTGTCATGTTCGTGAACCAGTCTCTCGTCTCTCAAGTCTCGCCTCGTTTTTGCTGGAGTTATGAAGATGCAGCCAAATAGTTTTTGACAGTTTCCAATTGGCCGCAAAACTAATGTCGCTCTGCGCTGCTCTCTGCCACGGTGGGCTGTCACAGATCACGCTTATGTGTCATGTCACAAGTGTGTGAGCGTGTGTGTGTGTGTGTGTGAAGAGAGCGCAGGATCAACTCTGCAGCTGATGGACACTAATTGAGAGCACACAGCAAGCTGAGCCAAGCTTGAGAAAGTTGCAGCTAAGAAAACATGCGTAAGGCAGGCAGCAAATCAGTAGGCAAGGGGCAGCAGAGGGTGCAGGCAGGGGGGAGGAAGGGAGGGAGGGAGTACAACAACAAGAAAAAGTAGCTTAACTTTCAATTAAGTTTTATTTTTGTACAATAATCGAAACGAACTTTCTATTCGAATGTTGCTGTTGCTCCTTGCGAGTGTTG